>OX403617.1:904154-2149494 GCA_948107695.1 Meliscaeva auricollis
AGACCTTTTTGATGTAATTCACAAAAAAAAAATTGTCAAATCGCCTTTGGGGAAGATACCAAAAGAGCTTTGCTATTAAATAATTACCTCCATAAACCACAGACTTCTTCGTTTGATCTAACCATTTGTATTGATGTCAATTATTTCTTCAAAAATATTGGCTAAGTCTTCATCCAATTTGATAGCACAACATGCGTAAGCTATCAAAAAATTTGATTTTTTTGTAAGTTCTTTTGTAAACAAAATTAAACACTGATGATTTTAACCAACATTTTTGAAAATTAAATAGATCAACCATTTTATGTACTAAAAACCAGAAAAAGTGTCCAGCATGGTACATTAACTAATAAATTGATACCAGAAAGATTGCATTTTATCTTTAGTCAAAATTCAAAAAGCCAAGAATACATATAGATGTGGAAGAAAAATGTTCTCAAATTCTTTACACAAAAATCAAAACTAAAAATGCAAGAAATGTTTTGATCATTCACATGTTAAAGTAACAATTTTGTTCAAATATTTTATATTTCTATAGAAGAACGTGCTTTGAATGCTCGATATGATTTGGTTGAAGGATTGAATTCAAATCAATAAAACAAAAAAAAAAAAAAATACAGAAACACCTACTGCCTAGCCATATGAATGATACCTATCAAATTGCCACCATTGCTGTGTGTAGGTTAGACACAAGTATGTAGTTTCAGTTGAAGGAAAACCATTCATGCATGAAAAAACCAATACTGCATGTATTTTGTGTTTGGTTTGATAGTTAGAAATAATTAAAGTACCCCAACGGGTTGTTTGTAATTGCAATTCCAATAAGTGTAAAGCTAAAATTCAAAACCATTCATTGAGTGACCCAGCACCTGAGTTGGTAAAATAAATAGTGCGAATAGGTGTCATTCGATGTTACAAAAGTTATATAATTATGTTGAACATAAACGCGCTTATATTCTACTTTTTCCTCTGCGTAAACTGTCACTTAGCTGGTAATGTTGAGCCTGAATGCTTAAGTTTCGTTTCGAAAAACCAATTCAAGGACTAATTTTGGAAGAAATAGTTGGTTACTATAAGCCTCCATCATAGTTGCGTCGATCTTGTAATTTTTTTTTTAAATAACCATAAGATACCCTGGAATTTGTCAAGTATAAAAAAGTATCACTTTAGTGTCAAAAAGAAATTTGATTGAACACAAAAAAAAATCTAAACACACATAACTTGAAATTTTTCACTTCAAAATTTCACCAGGCGTATTTTGTACATTCGCACAAAGGAATTCACACGTAGGTCGTGTGTTCATTTTTTTTCAAAGGAATTAATAATAAAAAAAAGGTGTAGGCAGTTGGCACGGAATTCTAAAAAAAATTAGGTCACCAGCATCGTCAATTGATAAGTGCAACCTACAAACACAAAGGCTCTGGCGCTGTAATTAATTTACATCTCACTGCAACGCCACACGACAAAGTATTCTGCATAAATACTCGGAGAGAAACTAACTACTGTAGCAACTACACATTGCTTTAAGCTTAAGAAAATGATTTTCAGATGAAAGCTAAAAAAAGTAATATAAAACGAGATTCACTTGTTGCATTGTTTTATTCGCTAGAAATTCATTCGGATGCATTCCATCTCACAAAATATTACACATTCAGCTAATGGTTGCAATCTACCGGTGGTGTAGGGTTGCCATTATTCATGGATAAATTTATAAATTGTAACTTTTTTTGTAGAGCGAATTCTTGCTTGTTTTCTATCAAATATTCGAATATTACTGTCTGTTAACAATGTTCTCCTTTTTTTTACTGAAGTCTTTTGAGTACTTAGTTTTACGCTATACTGTACCAAATTCATAGCCAGTAAACGTCAAGTGGTTGGCTATCATTAGGTTTCTTACACCGTCTTATGAGCTATAAAAATTCCAAATTATGTCTGTGAACTCCAGAGACTAATCAAGTAATTAACAAAACTCCTCAGTGGTAACTCTATTTTGGTGTAAAGGAATGCAATTCATTTCATTGTGCTGCGCATTTGATGTTGCTGCTGTTGTTGTTGTTGATTTAATTTCGCAGCTCTTGTTCGCACCAGCTTGAGGCGATTATTAGTGAAACAATGTTCTCACCCTCCATTAGCATTAACATCCACAATTGAGGCCTAAATCACCTAAATAACTTCGTGATTTTAGTTTTCATTTTCGTTGAGCTTGTAGGCGGTATCTTCATAATATGTAGGTGCATTTACAAATGCATAAATGCATACAACTCCCTGGAAAATATTATGGCTTATTACTACTTTTGTGAATTGGAAGCCATTTAAGGAAGATAGAAACGAATATTTACACCAAAACAGGTAAATGCTTCGATTTATGTTGAATTAATGCAATTTAGTTCCTTAGTCTAAATTTTATATTTATGATTTATATTTCAATTAATTAGAGGGAAATTCTTAATTATCTGAAGTTCAGTTGAAAATGTTTACAAATAATAGATATTATTTTTAAAAAATTGTAGGGTTCTAAATAGTCTTAAAGCTAGTAATGAAAATTCAACAACATTCAATACAAACATCAATAATGTAAAAATTGATAGCCCAGTTCCAATTAGAAGAAATCTGAGTGGAGAGATTATGGTGGTTCAAACATGCAACATTTTTCTAGGAATAAAAATTCATCGGTTAAGAGTTAAAAAATTGGGATAACATAGTTTTTATAAGTTTTATAGGGTGAAATCCTGCCATAGCAAGATAGACCTACCCTCATTGCTATACCAGCTAAGACCTCCATTATATTTTCGTATGGGTATTGTTTAAGGAAACAGTATGCCATGGGTTGCCTAGCAATTCCCTGTCCAGAAATAGGGTTGCCACACGTGGTTAGAGTTTGATTTTTGATTTTTTTAAATTTAAAATTCTTTTAAATGTTTGTGAAATCGGCTGTCAGTAGGGTAAATTGAGGTGATTTAAAAAACGGTCGAAAACCTTTTATTTCTAATCTAAATTTTGAGATATGACCGTTTGAAAGTGAAAAATGACTAAATATAGGCAGAGAATTGAGAAATAGTTCACCACAAATAAGTATGAACTTTATTTTAAATGAATTTTTTTGTCTATTGAATATGTCTATTGTCAAGGCTATATAAAGAAAAAGAATCCACTCTTCTGTCATTCTTTAAATCTGTTTTTTTTTCGCAAGAGAAATTTAATCCCGTTACAATCACATCACATATTTAGATTTTGAGGTGACACTACGCATTGGAATTTCTAATGGTGTCCCACGCGTTGGCTGTCCCCCCATTCACAAACGCAAGCCCATTTCCATGAAGAATTAGCAATAAATGTCGGGTGTGAAAGGAAATTCAACATGACATGTGTCAAAAAAACAACAACAACAAATCCTCGTACTAAGAACGAGAGTACGCCTATTCTAATTCGCCGCGCACACAATTTCTTCAACTACGAGTATCTTTCTATACCAATGACAAGAATAACAACAACAACATCGACAACTGACCCTCTATTTTAACCGCCAAATGGAATGGAACAAACAACAAAAGAAAATTTTTGCACCGCACGATCAAGTAGATTTTTTTTTTGTTTTTTAAATCACTGGAAGTTCTTCATATAGGTAAGGTAGTCACATAATGTTAACCCCCTCGACTCGCAATTGCTATATTGCAACTCGCACTCGGTTGCAATGGCAGCAGCAACATTCCTTGGCAGCAGGTGTTTAGCATAAGTAATTGATATTCTTCGAGTTGCAACAATATAGAATTTCTATACTTTGCCACTTGGGCGTTGCGCGTCGTCTTCTTGGTCAAGACTCAAGAGACAGAGCAGTGACTTGATTTATTTAATCAGTGACGTAGTTGAAAAAGAGATACTAACAGATGCAGAATATCATAGCTAGAAAAACAATGAAATCTTCCTATTACTGCACCTTTTAGCGCAATTCTTCTCTTCGCCAAAAAGGCTGTATCTCGAGACTGATATGCCAACTTACTTCTTTTATAAATCCTTTTCGAGACTAAGTGCATGAAAGGTTCATCCCGTTTCGCTCAGCTCCTGGCTCCCAAAGTTAACTCTTCGATGACGCAGATCCCTAACACTGTAACTGCAAAGCTTTTATTGATTCATTTTCTTCATGTGGCAAAATTTCTGAGGTCCTTGTATTGTTTAAAGAATCAGAATCGGAATTAGTTAAACGACCAAGCTTGAGGATTGTCAGTTGTTTTTTTTTTTAATTCCAAGCCCTTCTTCCAATAATACCTACCTACGCCACTGTCTACTATTCGTTTTTGCTATAACCCCAACCTCAGGTGTGTAATGAAGTCAAACCTGTCTTGGAAATGCTCCTTTTTTGCTCCAATGGAGTTAAGTTTTTTTTTTTGCTGCAACAAGTCGAGCAGTTAATCTGGTGGATGCTTTGCTCGATTTGGCTCTCTCTACCCAGTGCACTAGCGCCCTCTCGCATCACTACTACTACCAATCCAATTAAATCAGAAGCTTATGTTCCCATAAAATGGGAATTAAGTCGGAACGGCTTGCGATTTCTCATAATTTTTACAATGATCTCCTAGCTGGTGTCGGTGTGTGTGTGTGTGTTAACAATTTTAAACGTCATTTTTCCTCCTTGACCAAAGAGCCATAGATGTACTTTGGTATCCCGCGACATGATTTGTTTTCCATGGACTTTGTACAAAAGATAAATTAATGTGAATCGAGATCAGGATGCTAACTAGTCATCCCCACAAATGTTCCTTCTCTGCCTCAGCCTCTACTATTAATTTTTTTTATCAGCATTCTCTGTGGATCGTAAATAGTTGATAGCTAGTAAGTTGAATGTGGTCCTGGTCTGGTTTTTAAGTACCGTTCATTATGTGGAGGGCGCACAATAGTTTTCAACTCTGGACTGGACTCGCTGAAAAGTCGTTGAGTTGTTTGATATTTTGTTTGTTGCGTTGCATTGGTTCGTTGATGCTTCTGTTGATGAGATGAGAGTTATGACCGAGGACGCGTTCAGCTTTAATTGGCTGTGAAAGCATCCAAGTGTCTTAGCTTGCACCATATTTTCCACGGGAGTGCGCGTTTTTTTTCGTTTAACCTTTCGCTAATCTGACGCTGCTGACGCGAGCAATGGTGACGCACACAAGAGTCAGGATGTGTTCGCACTTTGTTCAGTGCATTTTCAGTTATACCATCTTGCTGAGTTTTGCATTTAGCATTTTTGTGATGAAAAGTGTGGAGGGTAAGAGTGCATACAGCCAACAGGTTTCTATCATTCCAATTTGTATACCTATTTGAACTTAGTGTTCAGTGAATAATGCCTTTGCTAAGGTATCATAAGCGCAGGTGCTATCTGTCTTACATTTACACGATGTACACTCCGCCTCACTTAATTACAAATATATACTTTTTTGCTTTAAAAAACTATATTTTTCAAACCCGCTTGATTGAAAAAGGTCACGGTGTTATGTAAAACTTTTTTAGAAACGCTCGCGGTGATGAGAAATATGGAAATAGAATATGGATATGCAGCGATGAGTTTTTCCACAAAAAAATACAACATTACACTCCGTAAAGCGGCCTATGCACACGACACTTGTGCACACACAGGTGTCGATGTACTGAAATGCTTTGAATGGGCTGGTGTACACACCGATTTCGGGGTCAGGCACGGTGTTCGTAAAATCAAACTTCTTTGATTTTTGGTGTTGGTGTCTCGATTGGTGTCTTGTGCATTATAGAATGCCACACCGATGCTATGACACTGGTGCTTGCACAAGTGCTGTGTGTATGGGCCAAATGTCAAAGCCTTGAGTTCCCTATACGAAAGGTCTTAAATTTAAAGCAGTATTGTCCGTTGTTTTTGACATTTTTGTGATTTTGTTGACTTTTCTTTATGTTTTTTTAGTTCTCAAGGTCCTCCAGACAGATAAATACAAGATTGGTAAATAGGCATCGCTAAATTAAAGTTGCAACTAAAATCATCTCGCGTTAAAACTTTGCTCCGAAAAACCATTTGTTTTGACTTACAAACAGGAAAGTCTCAAAAACGTTATGCAATACCCAAATTCTGACTCCGGCTTCGAGTTCAGCACACCAAAAACCTTTTAAAATCAAATTTTTATTTTTGGGAACCTGTGTAATAATTAATATCTATTCAAACGAAATAGAGTGTAATTTTGTATTCCCATCCCAACTTTTTACTTATGCGTGAAGAATTCAGTTCCACAAATATCAGAAAAACATTGTTATTCCGTTTTGAGATGTCGCGTGGATATTACGTTTAATAGAAATACACAAGATGGATGATGATTAAATCGTGTTTTAGATTTGGTTACAAGTATTATTAACTTATCGAAGCATGTAATATCTTACATAAATATGTAAAGTAGATCCTTTCTTCCCTGTTGGCCAGTGGCCATTATAATGAAACTGGTAATTATTTTTTTTCATTGAAAGGAGACAAGTTGTTTAAGTTGAAAATCAGGCTCAAGTTTGTATAATTTTTTTGTTTGAGCATTTTGCATACCACAAGGATCTATTCATAGGCCATATCTTCTGTCGGATTATGTCAATGTAACTAAACGTTTAAGGTGTTGTGTCAAGCATACGTTTATTGGTGACGGCTAACTCGCTTTAAGTTAGGAACTTGGTGCATGGTTATTTGTGTATTACAAATAAAAAAAAAAATTAAAAAAAAATGGGAATAGGTAGTTATTTATGTTATTTTAAATGGAGCACACCTTTAAGTTTAATTGTTTAATATTTTGAATAAAATCGTTAGCTAGAATTCAAAATTTTACATACGAAACTTTGTGTAGACTTTTCACTTTAAAATCACCCTTTTGCAAATCAAGTTCATCATTTTTCAAATCAAATTCACCCTTTTGTTGCAATTTAAATGCATTCTTTTGCGAATCAGTTTCACACTTTTGCAAATCGAGTTAACCTTATCATCATATTACCATCGTAATGCCATGTTTGATTGTTATCTCAACTTTTTTTTTTGTACGAATGCATAACTTGATATATGGTACCCATATCACAAGTAAAAAATTATAAAATTTTGGGTGGATGAAATTGAATTTAAAAATATGGAAAGGTTATTTTACTATTAACTTCATAATATACATTTAATACAGTTTTAAGTTAACGATGTTGTTAAAAACTTAATTTTTTCATTTGCGGTTTTATATTTACAAATTCCAGTTCCTCAAAAATTCCTTTCAATTCATTTTATTTTTATGCTCATTGAAAGTGTGAACAAAAAAAACAGTTAATATTTTTATAAAAAGTTTCATTAGCATTTTATTAACATTAAACATTTCAAGTTCTCATGACATAAGATACCAATGTATCTAGGTTTGTTTATGATTACTTGATTTCTAATTTGTATTCTTTTGATTGCCATTGTTAATTAAATGTCCAAGTTGTAAAATATGTGTGAGTAGGTATATTTTATTTTTTAAGCAAACAATTATGCGAATTTTTTTGATTTACATGAATTCACAGCTTGTAGTGATGTTCTTTGAAATGAAAACAAAAAAAAAAAAAAAACATAGCCACAACAATAGCCTTTAAAAGAAGTTTTTGGGTTCTCAATAAAAGATGAAAAATGTCAATTTGTAACTTCCTATGCTTTAAGGTTAGATAATTTAATTAGCAAACAAATATTATTATTTTCCAGTTTGAACGAGGCATGATTTTTCAATTAGCATTGGTTCGCGTGCATTGTTTCGTTTGAGCAAATATTTGTTTTGGAGGCTTGATTTGTTTTTAATGTTAAAAAAAAAAAATAATTTCTATCACATATTTGTCATCATCAAAATTATTATTTAAATTCTATCTTCACTTTTTAGGCGTAAACATTCATTGAAAAAAAATTCGTAACTTTAAGCACTTTAGGTCGCCAAAAATTGAAAATTGCTGATTTTTTTGGATGTTGTCATTAAATATGCCAGCAGTGTACGACCAAATTGGCAGCTTCAAAAAACCTGTGCTAACTGCATGGTAAACCAAAAACCTTTAAACTACACTATTTGCTCTGATTCCTGTGGTAGCTTTTTCTATAAAATGCACATTTTGAAAGTTCTAAAAAAAGTCCGAAAGTTTCGATGTTGCACCAAGCACGAAGCTGCAAACATGGTCGTATATTGCTGATGGTATATTTCATAACAACATCCCAAAAACGCAGTAATCTGCAATTTTTTGCGACCTAGAATATATTAAATTACTGGCCTATATAGTATACCGTATACTCCTGATATTCTAGAATTTAGTATTATGAAAAACACGAATCGATCTTTATCTCCGAAACTTTTAGTTTTAGTGGAGTGGTTGCCAACCGCAATCAAATCGAAATTCAAAATTTACCCGCCATTAAAAAAAAATCAATTAGCAACCCTATAATATGTTTGTTAACAGTTCCTGTGTTGTAATTGTAAGTCAGCACGAATGGAAAGAACCTATACTTAACCGTCTGCCGCATCCTGAAACAGCCAAAATGTTATACTTTGCTTCAGAATATTAGACAGATTGTATCGAATTCAATACAAAAATGAAATCCCTTGAATACAAATGTACAATTTGCCTTGAGTCTATTAAATTTATAAATTTTTCTAATTCACTGCTATGCAAAAAATCCTTGATTTCTGAATTTTGAACTTGCTACGCGGTGTTATTATTATAGTCCATTGCATAACTTTTAGGCCATTAGGTAGGTACTAGTTATATGCTTCACCAAATAACTTTAAGCCTTCGTTGAATGCCGTAACATAAGGCCAAGTGTCATAAGGCCAAATTTCGGTATTTGGCCTTATGACACTTTGAGAAAGTGACATAAGACCAAATTTTAACGTTTGGCATTGTCGATGAAGTTAAAAGTTCGGCTACTTTTTCCGTCGCGTCCGTTGTTGGGTTTGCAACGGATTCTATGGGTTGGCCCCTTTAACCAAAATCTAAATATGAATGTATACATTCCACTTTGAATTCTATTTATCTTTTCAACTAAATCAATTGGGAAGCTTATGACCCGTAACAAAATTTTGTTTGCAAATGAAACAAAACGTAACATTCTATAATCTGACAAAGTGTGTCAATTTATTTGAAATTTTACGGATATTGTTTTTTTTTTTTTTAATTTAAAATTAATTTTATTTGCTTTTCAAATATCTACATATGCTTGATTAACGTTATTGCCCTGACTTAAATCAAGAGAAACAAGTTGAAAACCACATAAAATCATACTTAGATTAAACAAAAATATTCACACTATATCAGACTACACTACACAACACAAAAATGCTCAACAGTAGTATCTAATTTATCGACTTAACAGGTTTTAAAGCATATCGATTATAAATATACCTCATTAACTCCTAAATAATTATTATTCATATCAATTGATGGCCCACAGGCTAGAGTGTCTAGATATTTAGTTTTAAAATATCTCTTTAAATATTCGTATAAACTATTTTAATCATCTAAAATGCAGATAAACATTTTTTATATCTTTCCTTAAGCGACAGAAATTCCAGACTTTTTCTAATTCGCGATAATCGGCATATTTTTTGGAGAAAAACTGCCTAAAATAACAACAGTTTATCGACTCTCATCAGAAGGCTTAAAGACCAGAAGAAATATGATTTATTCCATAAAAATAATAAAAATAATAATTCATTCCTTAAAACCACAGACACATCTAAGCAATGTGCATAATAATCGTAAAATACAAATAAAAAACCAAAAAAGTATCTAAAGACCTGTCCCTATCGTTATGTGTTGGGTTATATTGTGACAAACACAGAGGGAGCTAGATTTTAGATTTTACATTTTACATCTTTTGGGATTGAAAAAACATTCAAATTAACGATGCTATTGAACATAAATTAGACCCTTGAAGTTGGAGTATCGAAAATGCGAAAGTCTTCAGATTTAGATGGAGGAAAACACGTTGTGGTGCCCATTGACGCCCACATGGCATGGCACCTGAGAGTTGGTGAAAAAAAAAAACAAACGATGAGGCAACAACAATATGTCATTGCATAGATTTTTAAGCAGAAAGGTGAACACAGTTTCATGCACATATATATTTTTATATACCTACTTTAGATATTGGGAAGGTCGTAAATGTTTTTTTGTTTTTGTTTTGGTTTTTTTTTTTTTTTTTGTCTTCTCAGTATCTAACCACTGCGATTTGAATTACAAAGAAATAAGAACTTTAAACAAAATATTCCGCCTAACAAAGTGAAACAAAGCAAAAAAAAGAAATAAAGTAAAATATCAAAGGAATGCCAGGATACGTTTAAATCTCCGGAAGTGATGATAACAGCAGCAAACCTGCCTTAATTGAAATTTTACAATAAATCACATGATTCATGCTATGTGCGGTATTGTAGGTATATTCAGCATTTGCTCAGCTATCTAATTGATGAAGCTTCACGACTTAGGCATATAAAGTCAGATTCTTAGGGGAATTTCTTCAGAGTAGCTTCTGCAATTTGTTTGTAAATTCAACTTTAGTCACCTTTTTTTCAAAAACTCCCATGCATCTGTATTTTTAAAGTATTAAGAACGTGTTCTGCGTGGTCCCAAGGAGTCATCATAAATTTCGCCAGAGGGAGGACACAGTAAAACACGTAAGGAAAGAGACGTTGTTTGAAGAACCACAGAAGAGAAGTTCCTTGACATTCCAAGAAATGGTATAATATGATCACAAGCTATAGCTTTGTAAAGAACAACAAAGTACAATTTCGTGGAGTTGGTAAGGGAATCCGTGAGTTTCACAATAAAAAAAATAACATGAAATGGAATATAGGTACCGAAGCAAGAACATTTGGTTCCCTGGCATTATCATGCAGCAACTACTGACATTTTAAAAGCACAGAATTAACCTAATAAATTCATTGCCTTATTAGTCAGACAGTGCGAATGTAACTTTTGACGTGACGTTAAAAGTCTAAAATTATATCTCTTTTCAGTGATACGAAGCATACAAAAGTTGAAATGGCAACCAACATTTACAATCTTATTTCTCATAACCAGAGATGAAGATCAACTACAGATAAGGCTGGGTGTTAAAGAATATTTAAGGAGTATTTGAAATAACAATAGATTTCCAACTTCCACACCACTTCCTCGACCTTCTCGAATGTGTACAGAACTTTTGTGCTATCAGAACTCAGACTGAATACCCGGATTCGAGGGATTCATCAATGAGAACTATAGCATGCCTTTTCCCTATCTTAACTTTAAATTTTAGTGTTAAGTATTTTTAAGTTTCGCTTGTATTAAGCTGATAACTTAATTGAACTAATATATGTGAAATAATGAAACTCCACCATAATGAAAACCACCAATTTTGTGGTCTATCTCAGCAACAGTACTGAAGGCATCTCAAAAAAGGACAACGCAGAAACCTTCGTGAACCAACATGTTGATCTGGTGTTTTTGGACGAATTTAAGGCATGCATGCCGCATGCATCCAACAGATCCCGTTTACGAAAATAAAAGCAGATTCATTCGTTGACACAAACTTAGTGATTAATTTGGTGGATTTTACCCATATCTGCAATTCCATCCTGAAGAGACATACCAATAACATAGGATTAGGAAGCAGCTTAAGTGGGGGACACAATAGATGTAATTGATCGCAGTGCAATGTAACACCCATAAAATCAATCAACATAATAAATAAAGATGCAAACAAGTTACTTTCCAACTATTGACCATAAAATATTGAGATAAATTCTATCCCAGAACTTCTGCATTAAAAATGTAATAACTCAGATATGCATGTTAGTAGATTTCCGAATGCACAGTATACTATTCGGAATACTTTCTACTTCAAAATACCCTCTAATGATTTAGAGACTTTTCTAAAAAAGTCAAATGCATTAACATTGCCCCGAATATTCCAGATGAATCTAAAATATATGACAGAACTTCTGCGTAACATACTGTGGGAGTTTATATTGAGGATTTGCCATGATTGAAACAAACACCTCAAGAGTCAAGAAGCCAAGTGAGCAAAATTCTACAAAAAAAAGATTCGATATCAAAAAATTTTTATTTTGATAAAATATTATTTGAAGATTATAATCCATATTTGATTTTAACAGAAATAATTTATCAATCTTTTAAAATTCTTTATCTTTAGAATTGACAGTGAACTCTAAGGTCTGCTAACTCAGCACGTCTGTTATCTCAGACTGACTGCCAGAGTTTTAAATTTAATACTGCAGTCTTTATGGAACTACAGTTAATTGACTAAAAAGACTTTTAACTTACAACAATACTTGTTTTGACTGTAAAACTACACTCAGGAGTCAGTACTTAAATACGAACAGTTAATGAAAGCAGTTACTAGACAAAAAGTTAATAAATTGCAGTACTTTCAACTGTTTTAGTTATACAACCGTACAAGAAAATGTCTAATAAAACACTGAAACCAATAAAACATTACTGCAGTTAAGTAACGATTATTAATATTTTTTTTAACTACATCATTGGCGAAATTCTTCCAAAATTAATAGTCAAAATTAAATTGAAAAAAATCTGAACCTATCTATCACAAAAAAGCAAAATTAAAAAAAGAAAGAAAGAATTCCAATCCAATCGGAAAGACCGACAAGTCGTTAAGTAGAACAAATTGTGTAGGCTGGCCAACAAATAACAACACACGACGACCGACGACGACGACTTCGGACTAGAAACGATGCATGCAATCAGCTTTGTTCATAAAGCAAAACAAAAAGACAAAAAAAAAAGCAAACCCAGAGCAAAAATAATAATCGGCAGGAACGTAACGTAAATCGTGCGATCGTCATTGCCACACGACGACGACGATGACTTTACGACAACGATCGGTGAAAGAATAAGAGCGCCAAAGCTGGAGCCGATGTAAGCCGAGCAAAGCTTCGTTTTAATTCGGGCACGCGCAATGGCTACTTATCCGGTTCTGGTGGGACTCTTCATCAGTCCTCAACTCAACCACCACTACTGCAGCTTCCAGCATTCAGCTCCAACGACCTTCATGGCTTCATCATCTCAAGCTGGCATCTCCAATCGAATCTTGGTTCAGTGATTGTTTTTTTTTTTTTGTATTTCTTTCTTAATAAGTAACATTAAGCGGATGGAGAAAATGGAAGGAACACAAGAAAAAAGTGGAGGCAAATAAAATAACACCAAGTCGTCATTTGCAGAAGCCAAAGGTTCAACTCCAACTCTCAAAATGCATTTAAACAAAAACCGGATGGATACGTTTCTTCTTCACCACCAAGACCAACCATCTTATGGATATTAATAGATTTATCATGGCTTTGCGAATGCGATATTCACCTTTCCGGATCCATTACGGGGAATGACAAGCTCTTACTCTGCTAAACAAATGCAAGTAGCAACCCGGGGATTGAGAAGAAACTGGGAAGAGAATGTACGTCGAGGAATAAGTGCGAGTTCGAATGCGCGGGAGGGACTTGGGGGGGGGACAGGACAAAGCACTCGAGCAGATGCATTCGCATCAAATTGTGAGGATAAAATAAGATTTTTCTTGCTTTGTCAGATGTGTTCCTCCGCTCGTGTTTTTTTCTTAGAAAACATCTCACAAATAAAAAAATACACACACACACATGTGGATTGATATTGTATCTAAGACTTGATATAAAACTTTATTGGCATGTGAAGAGGGGAGGCGGTTGGGAAGCAAGGACAACCCAACAACGCATCGCAGAGGTTCCAATTCTAAGTGGAATATTCAAAGACATAATCCATCAGTTTAAAAAAAAATTAAAAAAATATTCTGAAGCTTCATGGCTTTGAGTAAATTGAATGAGAGATCCTCTACAAGAAATTATGCAACGCACTTAAATAATACAAAATTAATTTTGAATTTATTTATTTAACTCAAGAGGGAGAAAGTCTACATAATGCGACAATCAAGTCGAAGTGAAGAAGACAAAGCCTTAGTACCTGGGGGGCATGGTAATAAAGAAAAATCCAAGACATCATGACTTGAATGCGTGATAATTAAATAAAAATATGTACTGCAAAAAAGTCTCAGAAATAATAAAAGAAATGACTGTCCTGACCCTGTGTCATTAAATACGTGATAGGTGGTCATAATTGCATTATGTAGCTTTGAGAGGACTTCATAATACGCAAGCGAAATACCGCACCACCAAAGCAATTTTAATTAATTTGTTTTTGTGTTCAAATATTTGTATTGCGGGCATTAAAAAAATTTAGTTGTAATTTTTCAATTTCATATTTAACAATTTTTTATAACTCACTTGAATGTTATAAAAAAAATTCCGTCTTTTTCACACTAGAAAATATTGATGAATTTGTTTCCTTTGTCGAGGGTACAGTTTCTATGGAACCCAGTTTTATTTAGATAAAGTCAATATTTCTGTAATCAGCGTTTGAAGTTTGGGCGACTCTAATAACTCAGCGCAATTAGACATAAAAGAGGCCCAGACAAAATACATTACATATTAAAAATTTTAAGTTTTTTGTTTTAAATCTTTTTTGAAAATGATGATATGACATAATTTGAAACACAACCTTTTGTGTAAAAATTTTCATCGAAAAATGTAGATTCGAAAAACGGGTCTATTGGAGGTGCCGTTATTAACCCATGAAAAAATATAATATTTTTATTTCAGAAGCAAATTCGTTAAAGTCGTTTTTGAAGAAAAATAAGTTTTTTCCATTTTTTTTTGTGGACCCATTCAAATCCCTTTCCTTGACTATCATGCTTAAAGAAAATCGCTTCAGCGGTTTAGACTTTAGTTTGAGGTACAAACAAGCAGACGAAATTAGTGCCCCCAAATTTTCGAATTCGTTATCATCGTAATTTCATGTTTGATTGTTATCCCGAGTTATTTACAAATCCTAAGCTTGCCCTATAGATCCTATATCGCAAGCAAAAAGACCATGTCTTGGGAGAAAGAGTGTTTTTAATTACACTGGCCTTGTATTCTATTTTTTCTGGTCTTAAACTTGGAAGATTTCGGGACATTGCCATAGATTGTATTTTTTTTTAAATGTCATATCTCATTTTCAAGGACAGACAGTATATTTGGCATATCTACTAATAATAACAATCTATTTTTTTGGCATTTAAATGAAATCTAAAGTAAAAGTAAAAGTAAAAGTAAAAGTTAAAGTTAAAGTTAAAGTTAAAGTTAAAGTTAAAGTTAAAGTTAAAGTTAAAGTTAAAGTTAAAGTTAAAGTTAAAGTTAAAGTTAAAGTTAAAGTTAAAGTTAAAGTTAAAGTTAAAGTTAAAGTTAAAGTTAAAGTTAAAGTTAAAGTTAAAGTTAAAGTTAAAGTTAAAGTTAAAGTTAAAGTTAAAGTTAAAGTTAAAGTTAAAGTTAAAGTTAAAGTTAAAGTTAAAGTTAAAGTTAAAGTTAAAGTTAAAGTTAAAGTTAAAGTTAAAGTTAAAGTTAAAGTTAAAGTTAAAGTTAAAGTTAAAGTTAAAGTTAAAGTTAAAGTTAAAGTTAAAGTTAAAGTTAAAGTTAAAGTTAAAGTTAAAGTTAAAGTTAAAGTTAAAGTTAAAGTTAAAGTTAAAGTTAAAGTTAAAGTTAAAGTTAAAGTTAAAGTTAAAGTTAAAGTTAAAGTTAAAGTTAAAGTTAAAGTTAAAGTTAAAGTTAAAGTTAAAGTTAAAGTTAAAGTTAAAGTTAAAGTTAAAGTTAAAGTTAAAGTTAAAGTTAAAGTTAAAGTTAAAGTTAAAGTTAAAGTTAAAGTTAAAGTTAAAGTTAAAGTTAAAGTTAAAGTTAAAGTTAAAGTTAAAGTTAAAGTTAAAGTTAAAGTTAAAGTTAAAGTTAAAGTTAAAGTTAAAGTTAAAGTTAAAGTTAAAGTTAAAGTTAAAGTTAAAGTTAAAGTTAAAGTTAAAGTTAAAGTTAAAGTTAAAGTTAAAGTTAAAGTTAAAGTTAAAGTTAAAGTTAAAGTTAAAGTTAAAGTTAAAGTTAAAGTTAAAGTTAAAGTTAAAGTTAAAGTTAAAGTTAAAGTTAAAGTTAAAGTTAAAGTTAAAGTTAAAGTTAAAGTTAAAGTTAAAGTTAAAGTTAAAGTTAAGTTATCTTAACATATGTTTCAATGATGAGATTTAGATTTTAAAATCTCTTGATTAAAGCTACCTACCTATAATTTTATTTGAATTTATTATTAGTTAATTTGAAATAAAATTAAAAAAATTTCTTCACCCCAGAATTACAAAGAATTACAACTAATGCGTTTAAAAACAAGATCAAATGAAATAAAATAAATATTTAATCTCTTCAACGTAACCCATCCATAAGTAAAGTAACCACTCATCAGAATTTCGAATAACAAAATTAAATCGAAATTAATTTTAAGAGCGAATGTTATAGAGTATCGAAATCTCTCTTTTTTCTTTCTCGAAACAATGTGTTCTCTTTTTCAATTTGCTATATGCATTTTCATGCTGCATTTTGGAACTCGCTGCATATATTTTTTACAAAATATTTCCAGTTTTCCATCAAAAATGGTTTATTTTAGTCATTCATCCAGTTGTGTATGTTTTCCAACGAGAAATAAAGAGATATTTTCCATTGAAGTTGCGCATAATGTAAACAAAAACTAAACACTCTTTATATTCGTCGATTCTCTTTGGGTTATTTTTTTTTATCTGATTTTCTATCTACAATCTCAACACTCAACCATGCTTCATTTCTCGACGAGCATATGGAATGGATTTTTGTGTTGATTCCAGTGAACTGTTTTCTGTGTTTACCAAGAGTTTACCATCTTCGTCAGCAGCTAGCCAGTCATTCGGTGGATACTTCAGAGTCAAATGGTGCGAAGCAGTTGCAGTGCGTGTGCCGTGCGGATTGTTATTTTGTTATTCAAACTCTGACTTGAGTGTTTTTGTTTTTGTCTAATTATTTATAACCTGAAACAGAATTTAAAAAAAAAAATCAATCGACTTTGCAATCTCTGAATTTAATTCAACAAAAAAAAAAGAGAAATATTAATCCACAATCGAAAAACCAGTTTCAATGTTTATAAAAACAACTGAGAAAAAAAACTTTAATAAATATTTTGTATTAAAATAAAATGCCATTGTTTATGTAAATAAATATTTTCGACTTTATCAAGGTGCAAAACGGATAAATAAAACTATTTTATAAATAATACTTTTTTTTTGTATTAATTGTGAAGAAGAAAGGACAACGGGTGTTTAACTATATTGTTCTATGTGCTCCTTGATGTGTGTCTGTATATTGAACCCTTATTGCAGATAATCGTGTTTAGAATAAGTGTTTCGTGTTTATTTTTTATTTTCTCATGTCAAAAGGAACAACTCCAAATTAAAAAAGTAAAATAAAGAAAATTAAATAGAAAAAAAAACAAACGAAAAGTTGAAAGTGATTAAAAAGTTTCGAAGATCGGGAGTGAATATAAGAGAAATGTAACTCATTTAGAAGGATACACCTATCTTCTTGCATACAAGATACCTTATTACATGAAGGTGTGTTTCCTTTTCCTTTGAGATTTGTTGCCCTAAAAGTTCTCGATCAAATTGTTGAAAATATCGATAAGCTCATGGCTTTAATTGAGAATTAACAATCTGTGTGAACATCAACGCTTTAAAAGGATATACACTTACTTATAATTTAATGTTTCCATGTGTTTGTGTGCATAAATTTGAATTTATGCCGACTGATGAATAAATAGAATTGGATTTTAGTGTTTTAGCAACCGGTAAGTTAACTAAACCTTTTTATTTTTTTTAAAGAAAAATCTAAAGTTATGATAACGTATGGTTCAGCCATGGTAACTATATTGGTTTCATGAAAATGAGGCTTTAAGTCGTGAATGAGTTACGACAGACAGGTAGTACCTAGGACAATTTAAGACTTTTCTTTGGCTTTTAATTTTTTTTAAGTAAATTTGGAATTACCTAAAAGAACCCTTATTTAATTGAGAGCCCCCTAGATTCCTACCCTCTTCTTTATTGCTTGATTAGCCGTCTTTTAACTTATCTAACCTACAGGATTCCGCCATAAACAACTGAAAAAGAATGTCAAGGGATTTATTATTTTCAAATGAGAATTCTTTGTAGAATTAACCTAAAAATAATTTAAATGCTTAAATGAAATGTTCTTTCCTTGAATTGTGACCTTTAAATGCCTTGCCTTACCTAGATACTTTTATTAGTAGGTAAACTGTTGGGTGGAAATGTTGGAATTATCATACTTTATAAGAATCATTGACATTTTGAGCTTAGTTCTTTCAATTTTGTCTTTTAATTTTTAACGTAATTTGGTGTTGCAAAAGCCATAAATACAAAATATCAGTGCTAATGCAAAAGTAATGTTTTTAATTCAATGGATATTTAGAAACTAACCGATGGCTTTAGAGTCTTAATTAGATTTGAGATACTCAGCAAAACAAATAAACTGTTGGATTTGCAATAAAAAAAAAACCTTTACCATTTAAAAAAAACTGAAATAGGTATGCCCGTAAAACTAAAGGTCTTTTAAATGCAACTTGCAAAGCACTAGTAAGGAGTTATAAAAAGAAACAAATAATCTGTGTTGACGTAGGTAGTAGATTGAGAAAAATTACATAATTATATTATTTGTGGCATCTAGTTGAAGGGGTACAGACGAAAATGTTGTCAAGAGTGGCCTCAAACACACACTGCTACCAGTGCACCTTTGCCACCTGAAGTTGTTGGAAGATTCTTCCAAAAAAAAGAAGGTTTTCAAAATCTCAAAATTAGTTCAGTTCTGAAACCATAGAAGTTTAAAAACTTAATGTTAAAGGCTGGTATTAATATTCGAGACATAATATTTCATGTTATTAATTGTTTGTCAACACATTATCACTTTGTTAGTTTTAACTCTTATAGTACAATACACGTTCCACAATCTCATTCATGTCATATTTTCAATTTCACTACGTGTTTTCACATTGAAAACAGAACAAAGTGGATATTGAGAGACATTTTTACCGTTCAAAATTCGCATCTATTATCAAAGTATTGGAGTTTGATATTTTTGTATGACAAAAAGTACGAAAATTGTTAAAAATTTTATTATTTGATATTGGAATTGTTTGTTTTGAAATTTTAAGGAAAATTGCGGTTTTGAATATTAAGCTATAGGTATTTAATTTTGTATTGAAATTTCAACTTCACTTCGGTAAAAAAACATTAAATACATTCCACATTTGATTAATTTGAAGTTTTGCAACACTTAATCTTCAATCAGAGTAGAAAAGTTACATTTGCTAATATTTAATGTTTGTCAGAAGAAAAAGCTTAAATTCAAGTTGATAGACCCAGTGAATACAAATTCACATAACTTTTTTCCCCTTTAGGAAATCATTTGCCCCCAAGCTTCAACATTACAATCTACAACTTCTATGTTCAGTAAATGTTGTAGGTCTTGTGAATTCCAGTCTTTTAAAAACACCTTGGAGTTTAAGCTTCCCGTTACATAGAGAGAAATTGTTCTAAGAGATGCTTGATGTGCAACTCATAAACATTTTCATCTCACGAAAGGTGAGTTACTGACTTAAGATAGTTCGAAAAAGACATTTCTTCATTAAGAGGAGTAGTTCATATAGTCTCCAAGTTCAGTCGTAATAGCTACAAACAGAAACCATTAATACTTATTAAAACTTTTCGTTGAGTTCTATAATGTTTCAGCATCTTGTATAGAGCTCGAATCGAATTAAATAATAGTATTAACAAAATCTCGCAAACACTAACTTTTTTAAAAGATATCAAAAGTACGCAAAATTTTCATCAATCCATAGCTTCTTTTTCGAGTTAAAGTTTCTGATAAGCAAATGTCGAGTTTTGCCACTCTATTTTAGTAGTTTTGTCTTGCGGTCCCATACTCAAAAACTAGCAAAATAGCCTATAAGCATGTTTTGGAAATGCTTTCCTATTTATTTCGAGAGTAGGAAACATACTGTTAAATTAGTTAAATTAAATATTGATTAACCTAGTTGTGTTTGTGTATCTCTACACAAAATAGCTGACTACCAGGGTTACTAGCAAACTATTTATACCTTCTGGTTGGCTGAAAATTATTCTGTTTGTAATTTGAAGTTGTGGATTGTTTTCTTTTTTACACAAGTTTACATATAAAACCAACAATGAGTTACAAGTCACACATACAATCAAAAATCTACTACTAGTCCTTATCGCCTGTCTAAACCCTGGGTAAGCTTTTAGCTAAATTAGTTAATTAAAATATTGATTTAGCTTTTAGCCCAGCCCCAAATAAACTTAACAGATGTTTTTGGCATATGGGTTTTTTAAGCAATCATTATTCAATTAACAGCTGTAGTTTATGAATTAACAAAAACAATTCAAGGTTTACTAGCTAAGTAATTATGAATGGTTAATACATTTTTGAAGAAAGTGAAACGTGAAATCACCAGCACTGAATAACGGGTGGTTTATCTATTTCTTATTTACTCAACTAAGCAGTGAAAGTATAGACTTATTTTGTTAGTTGCTTAAATTGATATTGCATACAATAACAATATTTTGTTTACAATTTTACACTTGTTTACAATTATACACTGGTTAACAACATTTGAATCTATTTTTTAATCTTTTCTATTCTGTAAATTTTTGTTTTCAAATAATAAACTTTTTTTTCATTTTATGCATGTAGGAGATTTATCAGTTTTACTTAAATACTTTAACGACCTTAAAATTTGAATGCGGAAATATGTCATACATTTGCCAACGTTATTATTCAACAAACATTTTCGTTTGTCCAACCTTCACTAAAAAAGTTATTTAAAAAACAATTTTTGAATGTGAATTTAAAATAATTGTACCTATTAAACTGGGCCTATTCTATAAACTCAGAAGCAAAGATTTAAGATTTTGAGCTATTAAGTAGTGACTTTCTGAAGAAGAATTTCGGATAAAAGAAGACAGGTATGTTACCAACCTTCTTATCCAAAAACTAAGTTCACAAATTCTTCGCCAAACTCTAAATCCCATAAATTCGTTATTAATTAACTAAACACTCTCTGCACACTCACACTCTTTGCAATTTTTCATATATTGTTGGTAAATAACTTTAACCTATTATTCAACTATGCCATTTTGAAGCTCTTGCACGTTTATGCTGATATTTAAAATTAGTGAATAACATTAGTAATTTACTGACCCCATTTTTCTGAAAATTTCACGATCGCAGTAATCACAATTCACAACATTTATAAGCACTCATGCTAGGACTTCACTTGTCAATTTTTAGCTGACTTAAGATTTGTAAAATTAGTACAGATTGACTGATAAAAAAGAAAAGCCACTCTTTTCTTTCTTTACTTTTTGTTGTCAGATTTTCAGGAAAATCATTCATTCGAATGCGTCTCTGGTCGTTGCCAAATTGATACGTAAGAACATAATTAGCATCAATGTTGCCTTTTCTTCCTTTTATATTTCAGCTAAAAACAATTAAGAAGACAAACCCAAATGCTTTTTTACCGCCTATCTTAAACAAATTAGGGATACATTTTGCGAGCTGATGTTGAAAACATATCGAACGGTTTCTTCCCATTGCTCATTCCGATGGTTGTGTAATAGCGAATAGTAATAAGCATCAATTGGATATTCCTTCAGACTTACTTAAATATTTTATTCTTGAGTTGTCCTACTTTCTGGATATATGCGGCCACCAGAAAACCCATTCAATTAACTAGCTGAAATCATATCTTCAACCACATCTATAAAAGAGTGCAAATTCCAAGTAATCACTTTCAATTGATTTATAAATCAAAAAAAAAAAAAAAAAACAACTTCTCTCGCAGATTCCGCAAACAAACTGTCTGTAATGGGGCAGTGGCTGGCGCCATCCAGTCGCTCTTAAGTTTAAGTTGTAAAAAAGAAATATACATTTATCTGCTAGAGTCCCGCATTAGCATATCTCCGTCAAAGTCCAAACTCTTGTCTTGTACTAAAATAATGAATAACTAAATTGACTACTAATAAATGTTATTCGTTATCGCCATTGAGCTATACGGCGATATATTTTTAACATAAATCAATGAGCGACTTCGGCTATTACGAGAAACATTCGATTAACATAAATCCATTTGTGATCTAGAAACATGTTCTCCACATCTCTCTGACTCTGTGTTCTCGAGTTTCCACTGCAAACTAAACAGAAAAGCGCCATCTATGTTGTGTATCGAACAAGAATTGAGTAGTTGAGCGACAATCTTTATGCTCTATCGAGCTATTAATTAATAATAATTTCTTCTTTTTTTTTATATTCTGTCTCTAAGCAAATACAATACACTCCTTTCTAACATTTTGTTGTTGTTGTACTACTTATAGTTTGATTCGTTTCTAAGCTAAGCAATTTAATAATTAAGACCCGCCGCCGAAGAGATATTAAAGATGATTAAAGAAAGGGAACAAAATACACATAGAAACACTGGAATAAAAAAACAAGTTTTAGAATAAAAATATACAAAATGTGTTCGAGATACAAATAAATTTTAATTAATTCAAAATCCGTTGGATATTCTATCTGAATTGTTGTTTTTGTTTGTCTTAAATAATAAACCAACTTCGGTTTAATTAAGAATTCGTTGTTCATGTTCATATTGATGATTATGGTGATATCAAAAAAAAAAAGATACATAGATACACATTATACCCATACATTGAAAATATGTTATAAAGTAGTTTATGCTGCTGCTCCTGATTAAGAGGCCAGTTAGGAAATTGGGTTTGATTAAAACAACGAAACAAAAAAAAAACATATTCTAATTGATAGATCACATGGGGGTCATTCAAAAAAGCGGTATTGCATTGTTTGTTATAATACAATTGAACATAATTATTATTTTTAGCGCACTTCTAATGTAGGGATACACATGCATAACTACTCGTACTCGTATGACGCTAACATAATAATTAAAATAGAAGAAAACAAATTAATAAAGGATTTCGACATGAATTTATGAGTTTTGAATTATTTTTTTATTGTACTCGTGACACTGTTTTTGTAGTTAAAATTGATGGGAAAATATTTATCATTATCAAAAATAAAGTTTAATTAACAGAACCACAAAAAAAGTACTTTTGATGATTAAGCATTTTTTGTATTAGTTGATTTAGTGTCGCATTATAAGAGGTCATGTCAATGTTTTAAAATATTGGCTAATGTTGTTTAATTGAAACAAATATTCCGTTTAATGGTTTGACAAAAATTTTACCAACAAAAAATTTATAGTACCTACCAATTTATCTTCAGCGCCGAACCTGCCTATGGCATAAACAAGGGTGCGGTTCGAATAAACTGCAATATGCCAAACATTCTCCTAGATGAGCAAATTTATTAGAACAGACAATAAAACAGAATTGTAAAGAATAAATTCCCTAAAATATAGACACCATGTTTTGGCTACGTCTTTAAATCTGTTTTTTTTTTTTTTTTTTTAAATTGAATTGAAAATGGCTTGAACATTTCATTTTATTTCGCCACGCAATAACTATTAACTCTTTTAAATATAAGTACCTATTGGTTGAGAAAAAATAAATAAAATTGATAGAATTTGAAAAAATGGTTCAAAATCGTCAGAATTGGTTTCTGAC
The DNA here is from genome assembly GCA_948107695.1 of Meliscaeva auricollis. Classification (NCBI taxonomy): domain Eukaryota; kingdom Metazoa; phylum Arthropoda; class Insecta; order Diptera; family Syrphidae; genus Meliscaeva; species Meliscaeva auricollis. The sequence goes on from OX403617.1 coordinate 927,754, forward strand.
ATTTTTCCCAATATTTTTAAGGTTATATAAAAAAATTATCTGAATACAAAAAAAAAATCGCTCTTTTATTTTCTTACCAAATAATTTATTTTTTTTAGCTGTTATTTTTGAACAAATAAAAAAAAATTCTGTAAATTCTTTTTGTCTACAAATATCCTATATATTAAACAATTCTTCAAAGAATTTTAAAGGAATTGTTTGTATCGTACAAAATTTATAAGTATTTTGACCAAATATAATTTTAAAATATATAAACTGCAAAAGTAAATATATGCACACGTATGTATAACAAAATTTTAACTCTTACTTATTTTCACTCTTACTACATTTGAACATCTGAACTAAAAATAGTTGATTTTGTTATTTTTTTAAATCCTCCAGAAACTCATATTATTCTGACGCATAATAGCCAACAAAGCTTGAAATTCTAAAATTCTCTAATGTTTTTGAAATGGCAACAGGATTAAACATTTTTCTGTTTTTAATTATTTGACGTAATTTTGTAAAAAAACTTTCAAAACATAAACTTACAATAAACCTAACCCCATAAAATTCAAATGCTTCCAGAAGCACTTGTTGCATTAACATTTTCGGATTAAAATGTATCTCGAGAACATTGAACTTATTTCACGTCTAAAAGTAGAAGTTTAATCTTGAATATTATTTTAAATGCAACTTTCAAACCAAACTTTATTTTTTTGAATTTGTTGTTGTGTGAGATATGTATAAGAATAATTTAAAAATTATACTAAAATAGTTTACCCTTTTATATAGATACAAATACTTCAGTCATATCTAACTCTTAAACTCAAGTTTCTTCTACCCTAACCAAAAAAAACGCTAGCTATACACACTTAACCTAGTAGAGGAAAAAACATTTCGTTAGCTACATATTAAACTTGAGTTCAGACCTACTTGCCTCAAAGAAAGTTTTAACATGAGGGTTTGGAATAAATTTATTATTTATAATAGTGGGGTAGTTTGTAGGTACATTACTAATATAAATATAGAAATAGCATTCCCTTATACGAAAATAGTTTCGTTTTGGTGAGTCAGCGTGTTCGAAATCCATTAAAAAAAGTTTTTTTCTGATGCTATATCAAGTGATGGTGAAAATAGTTATTGTTATTATGGAAAATTTTACGACAGGAACTTATTTTTTTTAAAGGGAGGACTAAAAAAATAACAAATATCATTTAAGTAAAAGGTCCTTAACTCAAAAGATTCATAAATAATGTTTTTTCGCAAGTTTGATTTTCGATATTTAATGAGAAGAAAACTAAAAACAATTTAATCAAGCTAACAAGTGGCTCCAACATGACATCATGCTATGGGCACAAAATTTGTTTGATTGCTTGACAATTTTTTGCTTAAAAAACATACCAATCTTATAATGCTGCTTTTTTCAAGGAATTTTTTGTTAAAACAAAAGATTTACTTCCTTTCATTGCCATGAGAACTGCTATGAGCAATTCTCAGGGTTTAGTGTGTTTCCGAAATACTTTAAACACGTTTTTTTTTCTTATCTTTTGATTTATGACTACAAATTGTTTCAACAAAAAATTTAATAGGCTTTATAGTTTCTATTAACTCAGTCAAAGTCAATTTAGTCACAAGCCATTGAAATATATAAAAGATACTAAAATTGATATGATAACCAAAATTACGAGTTTAAAAATTCAAATAAAAATGAAAAAAACATTTTGACATTTTTTGTTTTTATTTTGATATTTATGGCAATTTCATTAACTTTCATTGTGTTCATCCATCTTTCTGTTCATTTGAAACTGCTTCGAGATGCCATCACCCATCTCATTATTATGCATCTTAAAAATCAGTCATAAAATCGATTTTCTCAAGAGTCAAGACTCATTGTGAATAATGTTTACAAATGTCGATATGTGTAATAAAATGGCTTATTTTAAACTGAACTACTTGAAATTTAAAATGCACAGTGGCGCCTTATTTTAATGATGTCGTTTTAGATCAAATAGTAAAATATAACTCGCTCTTCAATTTGGGAGTAAAGATAAGAATTTTAATATTATTCTTCTTCATTTATACTCTAGCCAAGGCATGTCAAAGTGTGATGCCTATTTTGGGCAGACTAGTTTCATAAAATTTGTAATTGAATTAGTTTTTTTTTTCTTTTCTATTTTTCTTTAAGATTACTACTGTTTCTTATTTGAATAAGTTATTCGGACTGATTTGGTTTTGATAAAACTCTTAATTCCATCAAAACGTGACTATTTAATAGGATACATTTTGCTATGAGGGTTTTTTTAAACTGTTTTGAATGGCTTACAAATTGAGGGATAATACAGATTCGGTGATTGCTGTATTTTTGTGTTGTTTTTCTTTACAAGACAAAAGTCTGATGAAAACCTTAGGAAACCCTTTATTTTATCTCCTACTTAAAGGTAAATGTTTAAGATAATTGTAAATATAGAAAAATGTAGCTTTTAGTTAAATTCATAACTCGTTTTTGAGAAAAAAAAAAAAACATGAACAGAGAAAAACAAGTAGAAGATCATATAATTACCTGGGTTTCCTATACTTATCTTTTAAATAATTTAAATGGCTAACCAAAGAAACACACAAATTATTTTCAATCACTTAAATTTCACATTAATTCAAATGAATTACAGAAATATTTGAATAGGTAGTGTAAAGAAAATACAAGAACATATGTTATTATAGGAGAAAACATTCGGAAAAAATATTTCAAAGGATAGGTATAATAAAGAAAGAGGACACTAAAGAACTTCAATCAGGGTTCGATACCATCCAAACGGAAGAAAATTGTCCTTTATTAGTAAATTTTTTGTTTACAATATTCAATGAAATTTTTTTTGTGAAAATTAAAAATCACAAAAACTTTTTCCTCTTAATTTTTTTTTATATTAAGAATCTACTTAATTTAGATTTGGAAGCTTAATTCAAATCCGTTTCCGTTTTCCATGTCAAATCATTTAAATCATGTTATAAAAATTTTGCCAATACAGCATACAGTTCTTTCTTGAATTTTCTTAAAAAATCTGTAAGCTTTTTCAATTTCAAACAACATACATACTATCAGATTAATTTTGGGCAAAATCAAAAACAAAGTTGTGATGAAGTCAGTAGCCAATAATAACGGTAAAGAAGATATAATATAAATACCAATTAGAGCTTCTAATGAAATCATTCTTTTGTTGAAGTTAGCATAGTATTATATCTCGAAATTTAAGGTCATGGATCCCAATCATGCTTGATAAGCTATCTCAACTAAAATGCATCATTTAAAAGTTAAAAACTAGTTGTACCGGTAACACCTCATTTTTGTTATCAAATTAATTAAAAATTCAATTAAGCCACTTAAAACTAGGAAATTGCACAAAAAATAAGGTGTGAATGGCAAAAATAATAATGTTCTTTTTGCTGAGAAGAAAATACCCAACCACACATACTCGGAATTTCACTTTTAATTGCTTGAACTTATAACAACATAACATGAATTAAAATACAAAAAAAAAAAAAAACATAAATAGTAAGGTACCTCTAGGTAACACTAACAAAATTCTCACATATTTTTAGTTCTGTGCAGGTCTGTGATGATAGATCAAAACTGAGAAACATAAACAGGAGAATAGAAACGAGAAATTAAACAAAACAGACACAACAAAAAAACCGACAAACAACCAACCAACTTGGGTAATTAATTGTTCGTTAAACTTTTTCATTTAACTTTTAGTTTTGCCTCTTTTTTATAATTTTTATTATACCTACAATACACCTGTGGGAATATCGCCAAGAATAATCAGAAATACATGCATTCGTATATAAACGGTTATAAGATGATAGTTAAATTAGTAAAATCCATATGGATACCGGTACCGGTGTAAAAGGCCGTAACCAGAGAAGGGAGGAAGATCATCGAGGTGCAGAATGCCCATCTTGAAGTCTCAAGTACTTGTCCCATCAAAGAATAAAGATTTTTCATTTTAATTTTTTCAAAATAGCCCAAAAATAATTAAGCTTTTGTCCCAACACGAGAATTTAAAAAAAACTGCTTTATAGAGTTTTGAAAATTTGTTAGCTGTTTTGGTATTTTGGAGCACTATGGCACTACACACAGAAAAAAAGACTAATGTAAGATTAACATGAAAAAATGTTGTCTTAAGATTATCCTGTTGATTTACTTCAAATGTTTATTTATCTTTTTTTTTTCATTCTTAAACGACATTTTTAGCTACATTTCAACCCGAAAACATGTCAAATCAACTCGAAACGGTATGAAAACAAAATCATAGCTAAAAAATGTTGAAATATATGTATTTTTTTTTTTTGATGATTTTACATTGTTATTTTTTTGTGTGTAATTCCATAATAATATGGCATATTTACAAATTTGCTTGGTTGTTTGTAGGTCATTGAACAAAAAATACTTATCTAATCTAAATCAGTGTAGATACATTTTTCAGTCTAGACTTGAACTGAATAATTTTTTTAAATTTTGGAAACAAAATTTAACAGTTGCAAAGCATTGTTATAGGCGTTTCTAGTATTTTATAAATAATTTATTGACTAATCAAACTTTTAATTATAATACACTAAATTTTCCCCATTTCCCTTGAAACTATTTCCTTGCTACGGCCTTCTGCAAGTACAATAAAAATGGCCATAAGGGAGAAATACATTTACGAGTTCGTTGCTTCGGAAGAGAAAAAGGAGAAATTGCTAAATAACTTAATGAAAACAAAACCAAAATAACCTTTTACCTATCTGTACAAAATGAAGCTTCCTCTAACAGTACTTAACCTACACAAAAACCCCTGCAACGCAATACCTACAAAACGAAACAAAAATTGGCCCAAAACTTTACCTGGTGTTTCAGGAAATTTGGCCCTAGGCTATTAGGCTATAGAAGTTGCTACTACCGACCGCACAACGCAAGCTTTATAACCTATGAGTGTAGTTTTTTTTTCAAAATCCACATTATGTTTTGACATCGAAGAGAACGCGCGCAATTAATCAATCAATGATGGCGATGGGCGCCAAGCCAAAGTCTGACAAGCTCAGCTATTATAAATGTAGGAACGTAGCACGTAGGTATAAGATAGATAGGCATATGGTATATCTCGAAAATAATAATTTTGAGGTAACAAGATTTCCCACCTCAGGGTTTTGTTTATTTTTAACTATAAACTTTTTGCGTGGGATATTTTTTGGCAGTGTAATGATTACTGGGTCGAAATTCATAGTCATTGAGTTTTTTTTTTTTTTTTATTTTTAGAAGAAAAAGAAAAAACAAACAAAAAATTTAAACCCTCCCCAAAAAAGGAAACAGCAAAATATTAGGTACAAAAAGTTTTTGCCCATCTAAATAAGTTTGGGACTACTATACTAAGCGAGTCAAATTACTTTTCATCCTACGCGGCCCACCTTACCACGTCTCTTACCCCCAATGACCGTTGGTATAGTCTTAGAGTCTGTGTATATAGGTTAAAACAATGGGGTATATATTTCGGGGATCCGATCAAATAGGAAAGACCAGCGAGCAGCAATAAAGGCTCTTTCCAAGCAAAGGTTACATTGTGTGTTTTGTGAGATAATTTATTTGATATTTAACAAGGTGTGAATTAACAAATTATTATAATAATTTTTACAACACAATTGTTCTTGGTAAATAGAGATTAAATCAATTAAAAAAGTATTGTGTACATTTTTTTTTTTTTTTTTTGAAGTTTTTTGTATTCAATGCCAGATGGGAAAAAGGGTTTCGGAAGACTTATTGTTGGGTTTTTGTTGTTATATTTTTTTCGTTTTGAGAAGAAAGAAAATGTAATTTTTTGGTTGAAAAATGTTGCTTTCAGATTAAGTATCAAATTTAATTTGTATCCTTTGAGCAAATAAAGGATAACAAAAGGAAAGAGTTTGATGGGATGAAAAGTTGGTTTGAAATTGTTTATTTTTGTTTTTTTTTCAATTTTAGATATACGAGTATTGGCATTATTTGAGGAATTTAATCAAACATTACATTTAGATGATTAAGAAAACAAAACAAATTATGATTCCTTAGTTGTGGAGGCTAAAGCATTGAGTTAATCTTGATACTTAATGTTAACATTAGGTCAGGCGCCCCAAGAGTCATACAAGACTGATTTACAAATATCATCTGAAAGCGTACTATAAGACTGTTATTAGATTTTTAAAAGCATTAAACTGTCTAGCTACAAGAAATATGTTTAGTTGTGTAACAAAAATACTTTTATCGTAACGTGGAAGGTATTTTCCATGAGGTATAAATCAATTATGTTCTTATAAGACTCTTATAGTAGTAGATTTTTTAAAAGTATCAATCTTATAAGTACTTAAGGCGCTAATTGTGTAAACTCTTGTTCTTGTATGGTTATAGGTAAGATTATAAATTACGTAAAGAGTTATATTCTTAGAATAAGTTTCTATTAAAATTATAAGTTTCTAATGTTTTACTACAAGAGTTTAAATAGATCTAGTTATAAGATCGAGAATCTGTGTGAGCTATGAAGAATATAAGTCTTGTATCTCAACTTCTATAAGATTAATTTAAACATATTAATAAAAGATTCATACTTACTCAAGATTTTTTTTTAATTTCCTGTTACTGTTACCTGTTAACTAAAACAGAACTCCTGACATTGATGTTTTAAAAATCAGAAACACAATCTAAATAAGAGTTTAACAAAATTTTAAATTGAAATGTCTTAGACATGCCACATTATTTGGGAATACAAGCAAAAAATTTGAATTAAGGCCCCAGAACTCCATTAACTCATTCCTAGTTGTTATAAAGGAGAAAATAACGATGTGACATACATTTTCTACAAAAAATGTCCTATCTTAAAAGAAGTTTAATTGAAATTTGCTAAGTAGGTATGGGAGGGTACATCGTCCCACAAATAAATAAACAAAAATACTCTCACTTTTGTTAATTACTTGTTTCGCCCAGAGTGTTCCAAATTTCAACCACGCAAAGATAGCTTGAAATAAAATTGTCATAGGAAGGGTAGACACCCTTCAAATAAAACAAAATCATGAAAAAAAATTTTAACTAACCCATTTTAAAATTGCAGCAAATATAATTCATGTCTAGATTTTTAAATATCAGTTAAATCTAAGACAAATTTATAAGTTTAAAGCTCTTCTCGAAACTTTAGTTCGTGTTTCTGTTATTAAAAGTAGCTGATGGTAAAAAACACTCTTTTTAATTAAATTCCATTTTTTCTTTTTCTTTTTTAATTCGTTGATGTTTCATTCATTAAAGCGTTTGTATTCTATAAAAATAATTATAAACCAATCAACCTTCATGTAATGTCTACAAAAATTGATAGTAAAACATAAAAAAGAATGTTTCTTCAAAAAAAAAAAAAAAAAAAAAAAACTCCTTAAAAATACATTTACTTTTCTATGTAAACTTCTATTATTTCCAATCAAACACATTATAAAACATTAAAAAGAAAAACCATTCATTTGTCTTCGATTTTATTATCTTAAATAGTTCAAAGTATCAACATTGTCCCAATAACTTCCCCATATCCCGTATAATCTCTTCACGCCTCTGTTAGAATATAGTTTTTTTTTTTTATTTTTTTCAAAAATCAACTTTTAATCAAGATTCCTGTTGACGATAGTTAAATGAGGTAATTAAAATGTTATAATTAAACAAATTAAAACAAAAAAATCCATTAGACTTAGGTATAAGACACAGACGAAAAAAAAACTGGACCTTAGCATCCGCTCTTGTCGTGTGGTAGGTATGACAGTCTGTAATATTATAAAAGTTGTTTCTCAGTAAGAAAATGCATTCTGGAAAACCAGTTTCTTATCCGAGTTTTTTAAGTAAAGCAGCCATAAAAAAATAAACTGTATCCGACTTCATCCAACGATCTATAAATTTTCTCAAATTGATCTGACCTAAACAAGTATTTCTGGACTACCAGAGTGTATCTATACAGAGATGTTAACTTTTGCTATCTATCTATCTGTCTATGTCCTATCCCATCCGCCATCCAATTCACATTATACTATATAATATATAATCGCTTGCTCTGATATTTGAAAATTGCTTTAGGTTAAGATTTTAAGTTTCAAGACACAACAAGTGAACACCAGCAGATATGGGTGCGTTCGATAAGTTAGACATTAATTATGAACAATATACTCGACTCGTATACTTTGGATACCGCAACCGACAACCAAACCCCCGTGAACTTTGGTAATTACTCGCTTATAAGCTTCTCAAATCGATGACCGAAACGATGAGAGAGCAAGTTGGGAGTTGATGTGCACAGGTGGAGTTTTGAATTTATGTGATTTTGTGTAGAATTTTGTTGAGAGAATAAGTGATTTTGTTGTTAATTACATGACACCGTGTTATACTCAGACTAACATTGTCGATATTATGTTTGATTGTTGAAATTGACGCCTAGACTAAAATTGCGGCAGCGGCGCCATAATTATTATAATTTTTTTTTTTTCTGACTGAAATTTATTCAGAATTATTATGAAAGAATGTGCGCACTAAAAATGATTTTATTATAAAGTCGCCAGTTGTGGTAAGCCTTCAGAAATTAATAACGTTTAACCTCATGGAGGCGTTAAAACTAAAGAATCCAGATTTAAATCTCGTTTAGTGAACAAAGCCTCAATTACATGATCCAAACAGTTGTTAAGTTGTGTTTGAGGTCAATAAAAATATTTGTATGTCATATTCAAGACAATGACGAGTTGTCAGTGGATTTTAAATTAGGTATACCTTTAAAGAAGGATACCTCAGGGTTGTGTTCTTTGTTCGATATAGTTTTTGTTTATCGTATTTCATCGTATTACATTTTGGTAGTTTGTAGTTGTAGGAATCAGAAAGACACTGATTGCTATTATCTGTGTGATACCTAATGACCCACAACTATCTCGTATCTCGAGATTTTAATTTACGGCCTTGTAGTAACTGCCAGATATTGGTCTCTTGCAAATAGACTTGGCATGCATAGTTGATAGCGCGTGAGTGTTGATAAGAAATAATAAACCTTTTGAATAGGTACACGGTTTTTGGATAGACTAAAATTGTTTTCTTCAAAACTTCTAGGTGCTAAACCCCTTTTTGGATTTAATTTAACTAAAAAAAGTATGATGGTTTGTTTCAAGTAAAAGCACACTCCCATTTGTAAAACTGTACTACAATTCTCCTGAACGGCTTGTAAAAACTCGCTAGATTCGGTACGAAGCTATTAGTGATTGAAAGCCCAAATGCAATGTTTCGTCAGCATCACATAGAATAAAGCCCCAATGAATCTTTGTTCTGGTGATGGAAAAAGGCGCTTTTATAGCTTTTTGGGTACCGTTTTGAACAAGGAACCAACCAGAGATCGTGATTTTGGGATTTCGGAATGTTTTGAGAAAACGTAGCAATAGCAATTGTAACGGCAATAGACTGCTGTTCTGCTAACCGTTTAATAGTTCAAGTTCGAACATAAGATGTTCCACAGAATTAGCTTCCTAATTCAACCTAGGTTCAAGATCCAGTTCAAGGTCGAATAAAAACGCTGGATAGGTACTTTCGCCAGTATTATTTTTGAAAATAGAGCAATTCAACTCTGATAACCCAATTTTTTTACGTCCAATCCAACAGGCAGATAATACAAAATTGTGACTTTAATATTAACAGATGAGTCTACAAAATTGGGGAAGTTAGTATGCAAAAATGTGCAACATGAGTGGTAGGAGAATCCAATCGATAATTTCATTTTTTAGCTAAAGAAACATTAATTTGCTTCTTGAATTGTCTAATTTTTATATTTTACATTTTGTTTCTATTCATAATTTGAGCAAAATACATTTTTTATCAATCTTTAAAAATTTTAAAATAAATTCAAAAAGTTTTTAAATTAAAATTGTGGATTTAATAACACCTTTCCATAGAATGAGGCAGGAAGCTCTACTTTGAAATAAAATTTTATGGAAACATTGAAATGTAATACTCCCGCCAAGGAACTTGTTGATTATTAAAATTGTTATGTGCTTCTCAGAAATACTTAATTTCTTTATTATCCTGAATCTTTCGAGCGCAAAAAAAAAACTCCTTGCATAGAAAAAAATAAGGCAAAGACTTATTCCCCAAGCCTCTTGCAATACTTGTTTTGTATACCTACCTAACCTATACTCATATATCTTATCTATGATATTTTAATTCTTCAAATAAATTTAACATTTCATTTTATTTATTGCTGGCTTAACCACCATCTGGGTGTTTTACTGTATCTTTATCCATATAACCTATAACACTGTGTATCATCTCGTTCTCTTAAGAATATGCCTTACACGTTCACCTCGTACAGGTCGTGAAGATATAGCTGGTATACTTATATGTAGGTTCCTTTATAGAGCGAGCTATATTACCTGGTTCACTGGTTTCAACTTATATTATCATCTCCATGGGGTTGAAATAAATTCGTATCATAAAACTGCCGAAGAAAATCCTCTAATTAAGAAAAACAAAAAAACAAAAAAAACAAAAATCTTCCACAAATCTTTGTGTTCCAAATTCAGCCATATTGCAAAAAGTTTTTTTTTTTTTTATTTTTATTTTTATTGCAGTAGAATATGGAAGGGTAGCACCATAGGAACATTGATATATCTACACAGGAGCATATTCATACATAGAAAGGATTTTTAATTTTATTGAAGAAAGAAAAACAATAATTGCTCAAGGCCATATTGATCGAGTTGGTTAAAAGTACCAAAATAAAATGCTCATAGCCTTCAGGCAGAATTTTTGAAGGAGGTATTTAATTTTTGATCTTGTTGTTCCAGATTTTTTTTTTGTTATTACTATTATTGATGGACTATGAAACAACAATCCTCTTTGGTAAGTTTAATATTTATTTCAAGAATTCAAGTCGTATTCGGTAATCGTGCAGTTTATTGCTATCAAAATTCTTCGAAAATGGATATCTTAAGTTTACAGGCCAAAAGATGATTACTGAACTAAGCGTGACTTAAGATTTATTATCGTGCAGCGACTTCTATTAGAAAACACTGAAAACAAAACCATACAAAAGTTCAGTTCATGTTTCTACGTAGCTTCCAAAACGGATAAATCGGTAGAACAAAAATGAGATTATTGTAAATGACAAAGGAAATAATTGTTTGTCTCATGATTTTTTTTTTGTCAAAAATGTCTGTGATTTGACAGCAGAACGACTATTACTTATCAACTAAAAGCCAAAATCTGTTTCAGAATGTTGGTACTTTTCAAATATCATTAAGACATTGCTGTAAAAATTTTCACCAAATTTTAGATTGAAAAAAAATTCTTTTTTAGAATTTTATTATTAATGGTAAAGTTACGAAAAGAACATTCTGGAATCCCTTATCTTTCTTCTAAGAAAGTTTACTTTGCTTGAAAACTTATCTTCAGAGTTGCAGCCAAACACGAATCTTTAAGCGCTAAATTCTCCCGAAACCTCGCTTGTTTTGCATTTTTGACAATGTTGCTTATCGATATTAAAGGAATGATTAAATTTAAATCAAAAATTAATCGCTAAAAAATATGGCTGCCATAGCTATATTTTCTCGCAGGTTAAAAAGTACTTTATCATAGAATGGTAAAAAAGTTCTTGATTGTTAACTTTTGAACTTTTGACTCTGAAGAAATCAGCTGTACTTACGCAAAATAAAAAAATCTAGGAAACACAACTATTTTGTAGACCAAAAAGATAGAAATTAACATAAGTTGATAATAAATGTAGCAAGTTTTGATTAAAGACTAAATTCTATCAACAATTTCGTCTATGCCATCCCTGCTCGCTCTAATTGTTCTTCTAATTTTGAGTTAGTTATTACGGTTAAGCCCTCACATCCATATATCAACTTTTTATACATTTGCCTTTATTGACGTCACAATGTTTCATTAAATTTGCAATTCGACTTTTTATCGCTTGTAAAAATTGCATTAGTAGTAATTTCCTTACAAAATTACAAAAAAAAAACAAGCTCATTTGCAACGACAACAACTAAAAGAATAAAAATATACTACTTAAATGTTAGGGGTATTAAAATCTACAATCATTATACCAAAACTCCACTCCGATTGGATTATAATTGAAATCGAGTAGTTAGTTTTTATGCAAAAATTTCAATTGCTCAACAGGAAGGAATTAAAACCAACAACAAACAAATTTAATCCACAATTTAATAGTTAAACATAAAAATAAATAAAAAAAATACAAAATGTTTGTATCCATTAAAATAGCTAAACGAAACACCCTGTTCATGAAACTAGAACTGCATAGCACTTGCCTGCACCTCATATGAGGATAAGAGTCTTTTATAATGAATAGTTTTTATGACGACGATGTTGCAAATGGACACAAAACAAACAAAAAAAAAAAAAAACTCAGTTTATTGCCGACCGAAATCTAGCTCAGATTTTAATTTTTCGTTTTTCTTTCTAAGGTGAGCACATTCAACCCAAAATCGATAGCCTTCATAAGCTCGCACTACGGAAAAAAACGGGACCCCCCTCTCTGATGTATGTGTATGTTTCTTTTTAGGCGCACTTAAGTTTGCCAAATAATATAAACAGAAACAGAACACAGTCGCACAACATGTGAATGTGACATCGAATTGGATTCGTTTCGAGGCGCAGCAGTAAGCGAGCACTCTCCTCTCCGACTCTGGCTCTGGGTGTCTGCTGCTGCTTCTATAGCCTCTAGCAGTATCTCAAACTCTTTATACCTCCGATATAGCCAGTATAGGAGAGGATAGGAGTGTTTCGAATGTTATACGGCTCGGCCATTGAATTGCATGTTGTGCACAGCAGTAAAAGGTTAAATGTACATTTGCAGCCACTTGATGCAGCAATCGGTAGTCCACCACCAGTATCTACCGGTTTACAACTATATGCCCCTTGGTGTGGTGTGCTCTTTTTTTCCATGGGAATCGGAAAAAATCAGAAGCCAGCCAACTATCCAATATCTAGATGCATGGAAATGGAAATAGAAGTCCAACTGCTACTGCTGCTAGGTAGTCTTCTATACTTTTGCGTGAAATGATTAAATGTGTTACCAATTACCCACTCCTAATCTCCGATGATATTGAATGGCGATGGCGATAGTAATCATCATGGCTTGGCTTGGTTAGGCGACTTGTGGCGCGATGTGATGCTAAAATGAACCAACATTGATTTTTATGACCCTTCAATGCGATGTTACTCCCTGCCATTGCCAAAGCGGGAGAGAGTACCTACTTCTTGGTGTTATTGCCACATCTTTTTATGGACAAGCTATGGAGTTCCCCCACTTCACCGCATCAAAGACCCATTTGGATAGTGGATTTTCTACGATTTTAATGTTGAAATCAAATTGATGCCAAATGAAATTAAAAACACACGCCTACGCACCATGTCGCCTTAAACCAGATCCAAGTATTATGGTAGACCAGTTTTGTAAAACAAAACAAAAAACCCAGTTTGCTGCAGCTTCAAGCTTCAACTCGTGTCGCCCTGGACCACTCTCAAAGCAAGGTGACACATAGCATAGGTATAGCTGCTGTGGCGTCTATCGTCTTTAGGTACCCGAACCTCTGCGTCCAATGTTAAACTATACAAAACTTTGTTGTTGATGCTTGGGTCTTGGGTAGTCGTCACACCGTAGTCAAAGTTGTGCGATTTTTTATGATTTTAATGCGATTTAAATTTATTCGGTCGAAAGACATAAATAATAATGTTGATGTTGCTGTTGCTCTCAGAGAGGACTGGACTTAGGAAACAAAAAAAAAAAAATATGGAGCAGATTGGACCATCAGCAGAGGAGGAGGCAAGTCAGAAAGTCGTTAAAATATAAAATGAAATCAAAATTGATAGGAGAATCCATAAAAATGAAAATTCAAATTTCGAACACAATTGAAAGTTCATTTTTGTAATTTTGAATTTTAATTTTCTCTTCTTCCAATATTAAAAGGCAACGAGCTGTATATACTCGCCTTTGCTTTTTGGTACCTGCTGCTGTTGCTGCTGTTGCTGCTGCTGCTGCCTTTGACTGTGATGTGATGATGCCTTTGACTTTGACTTTGTATTTCCGTCAAAAAGGATTTCCGGGGGCATCAGTGCGTAACGATATTATTATTGCCTGTGTTTGATGTTGTTTTTGTACTTTTGTTTTTACTTTTTTACATTGAATTGGCCCCCAATTTTGACATTTTTGTATAAGATGGTGAGTTGAGAGATTTTATGGAAGAAATAAAAAAAAAATGACAATAGTGGAGGTTAATTGTTTATTGGTGCAAAAATGTAATTATAATTAAATAATAAAGTTTGCACACAATTAGTTTTATGTGTACAGGTGTTTTGTTTCAATTTTGTTTTTTCGAAATTTGATTTGTTTTGGGAACAATCTTTTAACAGTTTCCGGGTTCATGAAGAATAGATTTTTGTACACAAATTTGAAGAACGAACTGGGAAATGTATACACATTTTTTTAAACCAGTTTGAATTCTTAAATACTCAAAACAACATACAAATTGTTAACATACATACATTATGTGCATGGTTTGCTGACAACAAATTGGGCAAATTATGTTCGAAACATATTTTTAAAGCATATTAAAGCTTTTAAGAGAGAATCGGCCATCCATGATATAAAAAATAAATAAATTATTAATTCATATTGGTCACTTGAATTCATGAGAATCAACAAGAACGAATATTTGTACATAGAGTAGTTTAAGTGATATGGGCCTACTTGTAGATATTTCAAAAACGAATTTCTTGTACTATTAAAGCATTCAAATAAGTCATCGCTGCATTGTAGAGCTTTTGATACATTTTTGACGTGTCTGAGAATTGAAATGACTAAAATTGTGAACTATTGCGTGTAGAAGATAATGTAAGCACTGAAACTAGGCAAATGTAAAAATTTTAAACTAAGACTAATTTTGGATTTTAGCGAAGACTAGTTTAACTTGATTATTAAATTCTTTATTGAACTTAATGGTTAAAGATAAAAACATGGTGACAGAAGTGTACGATTGAAAAAGAAGATTACATTTGAAAACAAAAAATTGGTCCTATGAAACCGGATATCGGTAAGTGGGTTAGCCTTTTTTGTTTACTATTTTTGAAATTAAGATCATTTACATCATCTGGTATTAATTTTGCAAACGAAAATCAAGAAGGCTAAGCTTGAAATTCAGTTCTGTAATTTTTTTTTTCTGCACAGATACTTAAGATTAGATCACACGACTTGTGTATACACAAAAATTTGTGTATTTTTTCAATAAAAAAACTAGTTTAAAGAGTATTTCCTCAATAAAGTCTATGTTCGTTCTGCTTAGGTTTATAGTAAATGATTCAAAATCATCAAAACTTCCAACACAAATGCCTAAAAATCTGTTGCATATACCCATAACACGTCAAATCCCATACATTGTGTCGTCATCGTCTAATGTTAATTATCACTTAACAATACCCAGTTATTTCGAAAGGATCCATTTAAAAAGCTCTTTCCCGCATTAAATTCGAGAATGAGTTCGTTTTTTATGGACATCAGTCTAAACGAAAATACTTCATTTGGAAATATCTTCTTCTTTTATTGACATGATGTTTTTGATGTGTTTTTTTTTTGTCGTTGTTGTTGTTCTTGTTTCTTTTGAAACATCGCATGTGCTATGCGTGCTGCTTTTTATTTTCCAGACTTGAGTATTCTCTAATTTTATAACATTTTTATAGACATCTTTTTATACAATATACGAGTAATTGAATGTGCATTCAACATCATGCTTCATGGTTAACCTCTTGTAAAAGTTTCAATGAAAGAAAGAAATATGCTATACAAAAAAAAGAGTATTTTTTTTTTTTGAATTTTATAATTGAAATCCAATAAAGATAAAAAAAATCATGTATTTTCAACCTTTTAATCAATTCTTAAGTGGACATTAAAAAATAGACGTGGAAGTGCATAATATACAAAAATATTTATACATTTTGTGGGGGCGATGAAATGTCAACGAAATGGCCATTTATCATGAGTTTGAATCATTTTAAAATTGAATTTTTAAATTAAATTAAACTATAAGACCTTAAAGCTTTTGGTAGTGACAAAAAAATTATTTAAAAATAAAAAAAAAATAATTTAACAAACAAAAATCCATGTTTGTTAAGTGGCGCGCGAAAAAAGACTCCATAGAAGGAATCATTGATTCAAATATTTTAATTATTCAAGGTTTTATGATTTATGAAAATTATTATTCAAACTTTGAAACGCCAGATTAAATATTATGTAGGTACCTACTACTAGTAGGTATAGATACTTTTGTTAGTTTTATGTTGAGTTACGCATATTTCATATAGAAAAGCGCTTTATTGATGTTTTTTTTTTTGTTTTTAATTCTAGTTTTTTGTTTATATGTATATTTTTATTTTTTGTTTTTCAATTTATTTTGACTTGCTAAATCGGCTTTGACTTAAACCATTTTGTAGCTACAAATGTATGTAGGATGTACTTCATTCCTATCACGAATATTTTTATTCAAAATATTTTGTTTTTGTTTTCTGGGAAAAGAGTTTTATAATCAAATTGGAAGGCACACACACACAGGTGTACAATTTCAGTACAGTGTTTGATGGTTAATCCCAAAACTAATATAAAATTTAAAATCCATATTTGTTTTTGGTTATGTATCGTTACTCGTTACGTTCAAAAATAGGTTCTATGGTATTGCGAAGATGAAATTCAATTGCTACCTTCACAATATGCACTAAATAATTCACAAGGACGGGAATAAAATGTTTCAGTTGGTTGTAAAAAATATTTTCTGTCATTTTTCTTTATATTTAAAAGACTGATTATTGATTTTGGCTTTTCGAGTGATTGATTTTTTTTTGATCAAGTAGGGATGGTTAAGGTAAGATTTTGGTTTGTAAAAACGCCTGGAAAATTGTTTTATAGACAAATAAAAAGTAAGTCTATAAGTTAATGTTAGAAAGCCGCTGAGTTGTTTAGGTCATTCCCAATGGGCCTTTATATGTTTGGTAAAGCAGTTCTGAACATGCCGGGTGAACTATGTTTTCAATACGAGGCACTACTTTACCATTTCCACCAATAAACTTCCTCAACTGCGAAAAAATATTCCTGGAATAAGTGCGAATCCCGCCGCATAATACAATTAATACAAAATCCAGATTTAAAAAATATGTTTTTAGGATTTTTTTTTGTGGAAAAATATTTCTTATTGTAAATTAGAAGAAATATTGACTAAATACATAACCAAGAATTTATAAAAATAAAATACACGGCTTCATAGCACGTCCTTTTATATTTTACCTAATCTTATAATGTTTGAAATCTTAATGTAGTATTTTGAAAATGTTAAGCTTTCCAAAATATGAAAAAAAAAAAAAAATCACTTCTTACATGAACTTGACCTGCAAGTATGCAATTTCTTTTCTTTTATAAAAATTAATCGAAAATTTATTTTGAAAATAGTTGGAGTAGTTTTTAAAAAGAATAATAAACCTACCTACAAAATTTTCAAAATATTTAAAAAAAAATAGGTGTTTCATATTTAAGATATTATTTATTTAAGTTAAAAAAAATAATTAAAAAAAATTACATACCAACCAGTTTTCCAATAATTGATTTTTTGTATCAAAAAAAAAAAAATCTAATAATACTTGACAAAAACGTTACAATTTGTTTTGAAAATCAGGATTCAAAAAATGCCATTAGTTAACGTGCCATAAATCCAGATGTTACAAGAAGCATTTTTATTTTAGTTTTACCACCATTAACCTCCCCCACATACGCTAAAAAGAAAAACACCTTTCCGTCTAAGATATTATTATGGACTCTTTTGATTCTTCGTATTTGATGCAAATGCAAGGTCGCGTTTTATATGGTAGTAATAATGGTTTTCCATTTCTATTTTAAAATGTATGAAAATCTCTCTTTTGATTTTATTGTATAGAGTTCAAATGAATATTAAACATTTGCAAAAATAGCTGTAGTAAACACACATAATAGTCATAAGGTCCTTGAGGAGAAAATGGTCAAATGGTTTTTTTTCTATTCATTTTATTTTTATTCTATTTTCACATCAAATGTTTTTGTTTATATGAATGTACGTTTGTTATTCTCGCCCCCATCTATTACATACATAAATGTAATTATTATATGTCGTACAAAAGTTTCTCAATCCCTCAAAAGAAGCGACATAACTTTGATTAAGTATAGTTACGTTGAATATTATGCCCTGTGTCTCATATAGAGTTCTTTTGTGTATGTTGGATAGGTGTAGGTTATATGCACCTACTCCTACATCATATTTCATTAGAACCCCATGAAAAATGTGTACTGCTTTCATAAATTTCTTTCTATATATTTATTTTTTTATTTCTAAATAAAGGTAATCCCGTAAAAATCTCTTTTGATTGCTGACTTTCTAACATCCGATGGAGTTTGTGTTTCCTGTGTAAAGGTTATATTAAAAAAAAAAAAAAAATAATAAAAATAAAAAGACATATTATACATATAGAAGAGTGACTTTGTTAGAGGATTATGTGAGAGGCGTGTGTTTAGGAATCACCATCAATTATTCGTCCTTATATGTATGTAGCTAGTTTATACTTGTTATTATTTTCAAAGAGAGAGAGCGAAAGGAAAAGAAAAATTTACTGGAAAAAAAAGGTTAAGATATTTGTGCTAGCTAATTGGGTCATATATCTCCTTTTATACTTTGATAGATTAAAGAAGATCTTTTATTGCGTCGTCGTCGTCGTCGGTCGTTTTAAGGCGTTATTGGGTCGTCGAAGCAGATGAGATTTGTATGTGTTTTTTGTTTTTTTTTTTTTTTGGCGAACTTCAACCTAAAATGAGACATTAACTTTAACACTGATGGAAGCACTAAGAAACCTTTAATCGAATGAGGAACTTACTATGATGGGTAAGACGTCGTACTTTATGTCGCGCTAAGTCCCATCTACTTTGGTGCAAACGAATAAGGAATCATG
Organism: Meliscaeva auricollis; assembly: GCA_948107695.1. Classification (NCBI taxonomy): domain Eukaryota; kingdom Metazoa; phylum Arthropoda; class Insecta; order Diptera; family Syrphidae; genus Meliscaeva; species Meliscaeva auricollis. The sequence continues at coordinate 946,778 of OX403617.1, forward strand.
TGCTTAACATAATTCCTTTTTCCAGTGAGTCAAATGCTTTAAATTAGGTACTTTTATATATCCTGTGAAAAAGGAGAATTGTATTCTTTAGATAAGCACAATTCTAAGCTTAATTTGTGATATATTTTTTAAAGCTGAGTTTTTTCAGTGTCAAAAACAGTATAGGGTTTCCAAGATCTTAGTATTTGAATTTTGGCAGGTCTATTTTTTAATCTTTATCGAAGAACATTACAGTGTGGACATAGTCCTGGAGCCTTGAAAGCTTGAAATGGGTAAAATTAAAACAATTGACTAATTGATAACCAATTAAAACTTAATTTTGTGTACAAATCTCTTAGCACTATTACTATAGGCCAGTGGTATTTAAAAATTATAGTGTTGTTGTAAAATTTTGGTGTGCAATTCGTCAATCCGTTAAAGTTGGAAAATAATAAAATAAATTAGCAAAATTGTTATATAATCATTTCCATCCAATGCTAGGATTACTAATTTTCCATTATCTACCATATTAAACTAACTAACTCTTTATACAGAAAAAATCACCTTCTTCCCCAACCTCCATACAGCCTCCTTCTGCTGACTTCTAAATATTCTTATGTAAGATCTATCTTTCTGGATGTGATGTTCTGGTACAACAAATTAAACACACCCTACATGTTGTAGAGGTACCTATACTATTATATCTGCTTGTATGGTGGCAACAAAATATTATTATGTACTTGTCTAAGACAACTTTTATTTACGGCTTACAGAGATCTCTGCTACAGTAGAGTATATTATTTTTTGCGCATTGCCATCAGTTTCAGTTCGAAATTGAGAACCCCCCTTCGCACACTTTACCATTTGTTTCGTTCGTCGTCATTTCAATTGAGTCTATTGGCCATGCAACCGAGCGAACGTTAGAAACTGGAAAAAGCAGACCAAAGTGGGCTTACCTGTTTCTAATCGCCCTGGCCATGTTGGGTAATCGTACGGCGCCGGCGCGTACAAATCCAACATTCAGGTCATTTTTTTATTTTTCATATCGATGAACAACTCTTGTATTCTATTCATACAAGTATATAAATAAATATAAAAAAAAACATATTTGCATGTATGGAGGATTGGGACATCTCAAGGTGTTTTTTTTTTTTTTTTTTGCTGAACAACATCTTTCACATGTTGTAAGATATTTTTTTGAACGACTTTAAATTAGCATTCTAAAACCATTTTACTTACTTCTTTTTCTGGATAGCTACCTACATTAGTTATTCAACAAGAGTTTTCATACTTTGTTTTAATTAAAAAAAAAAAGGATAAAATTAAAAATAAAAAAATTCTTTGTGTTTCAATAAATTCAGAAAAATATAGAAAAATTATATTTTATTGGAAATCTCCTTCAAAAAATTTATAATTAATATGATTACCTTTCGCACAAGAAATCTCTCCGCTCTCGGCTTAGAAGATTTGTACAATGAAAACTAATTGTTTCGTTCTTTCTGTACAGAGGCTCTTTCAAGTAATTTTTTTTATGAATGTATCAAGACATTATATTTTGGTAGATTTTCGATAATTAAAAAAAAAAATATTTTTAAAACAAATAGACCATTAAAAAATTAACGACAGATGGTCACCATAATAATTTATTTGAATTTAATTTAGCCAGGAATTGTTGAAATATTTTCATATTGGAAATTTATTCTCTCTTATATTGCATTTTTTAATTATTTAACACAAAATGTGGAAGTTCATATACGATCGATATATTTATAGGAGTAGGTGCCTCTTCTTTACAAGAATATGAAGGAAAAGTGGTTACACCTTAAAAAGGGTTATCTTCGCGGTTGGGGTTATTAAAAAAGTTGACTTCTTGTCAAATTCCTCATGAGTATCTATAGTCTACATACATTCTACAGTTCTACACGTACAGTAGAGGAAGGTATATTAATTTTGAGTTAAGTGAAAAACGAAACCACACAAAAATAATTCCAAGAAGCTTGTGGTGAATGAATTATTTTTTTCTTTTCAATGCCACAAACTTCTTCTCGAATGTCGCACTTATAAGTTTTGTGTCTCCTATCAGACAACAGGAGTAAGAGTATCCGGTCTCGAGACCTCTCTGTCACCACCACCCTGTATGAGATTTCATTGGATGGGTTGTGAATATTAAATATAAATTAACGTGTGCTGTTTGAATTGGTTTAAACCGAGAAAATACAAAAAAAAAAAACGAAGCATTCCTTTAGGGACAATCTCTCTTATCGAGCCAAAGGGTTTACAAAAAAAACCACTGCTGCTAACCGACATTGTTGACGACGAGGAAGCCCCTAGACTCCTTATAAATTAGTTGATGTATGTGTACAGCCTCCGAATGCATCAGTTGAATCTGTCAGCATATCGGTGTCGAGTTGACTTTGTAGGTAACTACACTCATACAACATACAACATGTATTATAGGTATACTTATAGTATGTTGCGATAGTGACGTTGTGGAATAATGATGCTTTGCTGGCTGGTTGGTTGGCTGGGTGACGATGATGATGATGACGATGATGGCTTGCAAAACCAAAATGCTGATGTGGATCTATTTATTAAGCACATATTTATGCTCGTACACAATTTTGTATACATTTTAGTGAAGAACACTTTCGAATTCTCTTGTGATGTGTTGTGTGCATGTGTAGCATGCAGCATGCACCGACCACCACAATGTTGATTTTCTGCATAATATGCAAAATTATGAAAAAGACCACCTAACCCCATCCCATACCACCCGCAATATACCTTTTTGTTTTAAAAAAGACAACGGAGGGCGACAGCAGGGTTGTTATTTCGATATTTACAAAATAAATAAATTTCGAACAAATGGTTGACCTGCATGCATGTTTGACCTTTCAAATATCGTCCCGTTTCTGCGTGAACCTCGTAACTACATTTTCTTAAAAGATTTTGCTTAACAATAGACATCGCTAGAAAACTATATGTTTTACAGTTAATTCGATTTCTTTTTATTCAATCCAATTATTCAATTTCGAGAAAAACTAAAATACTACTAAACAGAATTTGCTTTGTAGATACGTGGTTCACGCAGAAACGGGACGATATCTTTTTTCAAAATTCTGTAAAATGGCAAGTGTATCAAATTTTTCTTTTTAAATTTCTACTTCTTAAAAAATATGTATTTTAAATGTATTTTTATGTCAAAATTTGTTAAGCAAAATATTGTAATTTAGAATAATAAAAATGCAGCTGTGGAGGTTCATACTTTTGACGCACGATAAAATAGGTAAACATAACGTCAAAATTCAGTTTTTTCATGTCTTACGGTATTCAAAATTTTTGTTTATCTAAAATTCTGAATGTCATGTTGCCTTCTAAAATTCTAGGTATCGATTTTGAAATTTCGTTTATTAGAAGTTCGTTAGCACCCTTCAAAATTCTCTGTTCCAAGTTTCTGTAATTTCAAATTTTTTGTGTAAAAATTGAATAACTTGTTTTTTCAAAATTATGCTAGTCTAAAATTATTTTGGAACATATGAAATTTTAAATTCCAAAAAATAAAAAAAAAAAAAATTATTTGTAGGTAGGTACGTTCCTCAATGTACAAATTTTGTTTTCAATTTTCTTCATTCCAAAATTTTGTAGGTAAGTGTAGATGAGAATTTGGTCTAGGGAAATTTTACCTTTTTTAGCTTTAAGTACTTTTTGTTCGTGTTTGTGTCGAAACTTAATTTTAATAATTTTGGTCTTTCCTTAATCCTTTGTTTCTAAATTCTGTCATGTTTTAAAAGAACCAATATTTTCTATGCGCCAAAAACCGTACCTTTCCAAAATTCATGATGGTTCAATTCAGTTTGCGCTATTTTAAGGATTTACTGTATTTTCAAATTTTGTATGTTCAAAAACTTCATCGTACTTAGAAAAGTCTTTTAAAAATATCTCTCTCAATTTTGTATGTGAAAAAAATCAGTTTTGTAAACTTATAACTTCGACTTTAGACTAGATTAAAATTCTGTATTCGCCAAAAGTGCAATGAATACAAAATGATTTATGACAGTCTTCAGTTTCTTTATGCCAAGGTTCTACGCAGCTTAATTTCTCAAGTGTGAAAAACGGTTTGAGGAATGTGTAATGTAAAAACTTAGTTTTCAATTTTTTGTGTTTCAAAGTCATTTTGCAAACTCTTAATGGGTCAACATTTCGTTTATTTCTTTTATTTCAAAACTTCTAAATTCATTGTATTCAAAAATTCTCCATTTTAAGGGTTTTAAAATCTAAAATTTTCATCCATCAAATTCCGAATACAGTTTTATTTTTAAAAATTCTCTTTTTTAAAACACCGGAACTCTGAAATTCTGTGTGTCAAATCCTGTATCTACACAATTCTTAAATATATTTTCCAGAATTTGGATGTTCTCATAGCTTCGTTATTATAAGGATGATATAAAGAAATTTCTAGCAAACATTTTGCAACACAACAACTTCTCAGTTCCAAATATCTACAAGATTTCAAATTTAAAGTTTTTTGAACATTCAATTGCATTTCAAAGCTACGAAAGAAAATATAACATTCCTGTACCAAACGTCTGATGCTCACTTATGCAGTCGACTGAAAATGTATGTATAGTTTACAAAACACAGCAGCGATAGCCAATGGGGTGTAGATATAACGTAAAATATGTAAGAGAACCCAGTCAGGAACGAACGAGGGAAACTGCATCAAATTTGGTCCTAATGCGGTTCATTGGGTTCACCCTTCATCCCCAGAAGTCAGAACTCGCATATCAATTCTGCTTCTTCTCATTCTAAGACTTCTTTATCCACACACAAAAGGTAGATTTTTGTCTAAGTGGTGAAGTAAAAATATGTAAATGAATTGACTGCACATGCACAACTCATACCGGTCATCCTTCGATGTCTGTTAGCCGAAAAATTTGAATTTATAAACATAAAACCGCACGCAGAGAAAATTTAAAAATATACAAACGCATTGTATCATTTATTATAGGACTGACGAGGATGACAGTGACTCTGTCATCTCTCTGATGGAGGTAAATACCACAATTGGGTTTGAGATGAGCTTGAGTTTGAGCTGAGTTGGGTCAGATTTAAGGTAGATATGGAGAGCTTCTGCCTCGGGTCAACCAAAAACACAAATACTTGTGCTATTGTGTGCATTGTTGTTCAACTTGGTTTTCGTCCTGCCAATTTGAGATTCCTATACTTTGTGTGTGTGTCCTTAAATGTTGATTATTCTCCAAGTTATGGGAATTTAAGAACAACCAGTTATAGATGGCTTTAAAATGCAGTCGTTTGCTGGTGAATGGTGAGTATAATTCGTTTTCTGACCAGATAATTGCTGTAAGCAATGAGATGGCGAGTTTGCTATGATTGTTGGTTACTTGGTTACTTACCTGCTGCACTTGCTCCTGGCTGATGAAAAGCGTTAAACGTTCTTTTATACGATGACGTTAAGTTTTTTACCTTTTGAGGAAAATAAATTAAAATCGCACACATATTCATGTGTGATGTGAGGAACTCTGATGCTAGTGGGATAATTATACACCTCAATGCGTATTTCCCTCTTGTTTTTTTTTTTTTTTTTTTGTTACTCCAAAGTCTGGAATCAAACGTCTCTGATTGCGCTTTGGCTTGAAAATCACCGCACATAAACACCTGAGAACAGGTGCTGACGGTAATGAGATGAGCTGCATTGGTCATTAGGCAAAATATTACCAACTTACGCCTCTATACTTCTTGTCTTTCTCCAAGCTATACCAACGTACATATATGGCGCGATGCAGTGGGAAAAAGAGTTATGACGACGTCCGACGATGACGGTCACTACCGACGACGACGGCACGACGACGGAGAATAACAAATATAAAATTGTTTTATTGTTATTATAATTATTTTTTTTTTATTATAAATTAACTTCTCTCACCGCCGCCGCCGCCGCGCCGAGGGGAAGTTTCATTTATACTTTTTTTTTTTTTTAATGTTGGCGGCGCCGCTACCACCAACGGAATTAACTTATATATCTTAGTTTGGGCTTGGAATGATAGCTAACCGAACAATGGCTGTCTAATTGCTGAAGTTTATACAAATCCAAATTATGGCTGGAATCATAGTAATTGAGACAAGTTTTGAAGTTTGTAAAAGTTCGTGGAGGAAATTTAAAATGCAGCAAATATTTTTATATAGCGGTACCTTAGTTCTGAAAGAAATTTAGTGAAGTATGCCATCAGGGTGTCATGAGGAATTAAGACCAAATTAAGAAGCCCTTGAAAGTTTTAAGAATGATTTATAAAAAAAGGTTAAATTGTTAGGTTGAGTCCCGCTATTATCAGCTCTTGATGATTTAATTAACAAAAATATCTAATATTAGTTTTTTTTGTGGTTGTTTGACAGTTGTTTGCTTTGTTGTAGAAAATTAAATTCAATACGACTTTAGTCTATTGAATGTTTTCCTACAACCAGTGCAGAGCACAATTTTTGTTATTTATGTAGATCTGAAAAATTACTAAAATTTTGAATTTGTACTTTTAGTTTTGAAATTTTGAAACGATTTTGTGTGTGGGTCCCAATTTTCAACCAGAAAGAGTGCATCAATAATACCTTCTTACAATAAAATGTATGAAATACTTTATCCTTTGCGATGACTATATATGTATAATGTATATTTCTGCTTGGACCAAATTGAATGTCTAAAATTTAAGAGTTTCTGAAAAAACCACACAAAAAAAATGGTATTCAACACTCATTTTAAAGCTCTTTTTTAGAAAGAGGAAAAGAATGAACAAGTATTGGTCTGGGAGAATTTCGTGCGGTGTAGTTTTTTGTAGGTACGTTCTCGGCATTAATATTATTTTCCCAAAAAAACTTATATTTAAAACAAAAAACCGGATTCTGAAAATTCGACCCTGGGTTCCTGTGTAAGACTGCAAGCAACCTCTGTTTCTATCTGGATTTTTTTCCCCTCCTGAGCCCTGACTCGATTCGTCTTTCTTGCTACTCTGTCTAGTGTAGTGTCTTTTATTTTGGTATAAGCATTCTTCATTCCTTTATTGCACTGCAAAATCTTTTTCTGATATGAATTTGCTGTACAATTAAACATTTAACATTTTTAAAGAGGTGAGAATCTTCAATATCAGATTTGTTTTGTTAGCGTGGACGGCCACGAACCGACATTTTTGTGTAAGTTTCTGAAGATTTGCATGTTAAATTTTTAAAGTTTCGGGTTTTACAGTACGTAACAACGGTTTCGAGAAAAGTTATACATCATTTTTGCATTCAATTCACTCTTTTGCCATCAGTTAACTCATTCTTTTTCAAACAGAACTTCCATTGCAAACAAATGAATTTGATTAGCAAAAAAGCAAATTTAATTAGCAAAAGGATAAATTTGATTTGCAAAAGGATGAACTTGAAGGCAAGGAATACCATACGACCAAATTGAATTGTCCAAATATTATTCTTGTTAGTATTGCATGCACAACATGATAACTGTGCATTATTTGACCTAATTAAATAAAGATAAATCTCACTTTTGCCTTCCTACACAAAAAGTTGAAATCAATTTGAATTCAATAAATGAAAACATTTAGTGTGACATAACTATCAAATAAATTCCATTTGCTGAACGAATAATTTATCTTTACATTCATTAGAGATACCAAACAATTCATTAGGTATGCGAGTATATCTTATCGATACATCAATTGTTAAGAAATCACTTAAGAAATCACAAAAGTCGTAATCCATCATTGTTCGATAAAACTAAAATCTTTAATAGAAATTTAATGATTTTCTTAAAGATTTATTTGTTTTTTTTTTTTATTGAAACAGAGAGAGAGAGAGAAAGAGAGAAAGGGAAAGAGAAGAATATTTTATCAAGTTCCATTTGTACACAATTTTCTTCTCGATCTCTAAACAATTTTATGCACAGAAGCTGAACATGAACAATAAACCAAAAATTAATTTATTCATTTCATCAAAAAATTATTTCCGAAAATGCTGTTGGGCATTTTATACCTCTTATATCGTATCGTATCGTATCGAACCGTAGAAGCAATGTTTCGCAGGTACATTTATATACGAGCATATAAATTTTGTATAACTTTCTCCCAGAAAAGCTTCAAACAAACGTAAATATTTTAAAGGTATACCAGTGTACCAGTGTATAGGAAATTCTCCAAAAACCTCTTCCAATTTTATGTAGAAAATTTATTCCCTCTATATAACTCGGCTACTTGCATGACTTAATCGAGTATATTTTAATTAGCATAGTTTACCATCGTTTTGTGAAAAGAGAAGAAAATCTTGAGGACTTTTATTGGATGAATTGGTTTTCTTTCAGGATTTTACAAAAAAAGAAAAAAATTAAAAAGCAAACAAAAAAAGGAAAAATCAAAAATCGCTTGGAGCATTTGGTATACCTCTTGTTGTTGTATTGAGCAAATCAATTCTCCAACTAACACCATTTTGTTGATGAGAATGTAGTCAAACAAATAATTTAATTAGAAAACCAAATATACTTAACTTTTAATCTTAAACTGGAAAATTGAAGGAACAAAAATGAACTCATGAAAAAGAATTGCTTTAAGGGAATTCCTTGAAAATCTCTACAGTGAGTACAGTGATTAAATTTCAAATTAAATGCATACGTTGGAAACGGAACGTAAAAAATTCAAGAAATTCATCTCTCTTTCGTAGAAAATCTGATAGAAGAAAAAAGTATTGACTTTCCACTTCCTAGAAGTTGGGTACATTAAGTTTTCAAAGAAATTTGCGAGAACTCAATATCAATGTGTAAGGATTCTTTTGCGTTGTTGTATGGAAAAACCATCAGATCTAAGAAGAACAGGATTTTGTTTTAAGAATACCTACCTGTGCTTTCTAATTTTCTGTATTAATACGGTCTTGAAGCTTTTTTTCGTAGAATGAACTTTTTGTTGTACATACCTGCTGTTGAACCAGCAATCATTGATTTAAAGGCTTGTTCTTGTTTAAGTTTATACAGGCACCATTTCCATTGCATTATAATCTACAGCTATAAAATCCCATAAAATTGCAGAAAATGCTACATCATTTACTTTCATATTGCATTAACCATTAGGCAATATGGTTGTAGATAAGTTTTCTGCCAACAAGTTTGTATCAGGAACCTAGCTAAATGATTTCTGAAAACTCTTTAGTCATGATTTCTCTTCACACTACTAGATATTGCTGTTTTTTCGTAGAATATTCCATTATAAATTAACAATCGGATGTTCTAGTAAAATTTTATAATGTGGGAAGCTTTCAATAGAACTTATAGCCCACAGTACTGTACAACAGAGCAACAGTCAACAAATTCGAAGGTTTGCTTTTAAAAAAGATTATTTCTGCATTAATAATGGTCGCAGTTAGGTATATACGAAGTTTTGATTGGTTTGTGAAACCTTAAAGTATGTATCTACATATATACACTCCTCGTCAATTGAATACGAACACAAATTTTTGCAGATACTTTGTCCATTTGTTCGAAACATTGATAGATATTGTTCCGTCTGTTGATGCTAACTATTCTTCTGATGTTAAGGAAAGAATTCTGAAAGAATTATCCAAAAACAACCACGAGTTTTTCGTTCGCCCATTTGAAAAAGTGTTTCGTATGCAAAATAGAAGTCATTTTCTACATTGTTTATGAATGTTTTGAAAGACAAATCTATCTAGGTATTAGATATTTTAAATTTGTATTTCTTTGAATGAGTTCCTATGCTTTGCTTGTCAAACGATAATACATTATTATTTGATATTCTATTATTAAATTCATATTTTGTTTATTTCAGTAAATTTTAACCAGTGATGCCAGAACTACAGTTTGGATATTTTCTATGCTGACTTTTAGATTAAACGTGAGTAAAAAATTGTCTTATTCTTTTAGTTCTCAGCATTGGTACTTACTATAGGTTGTTATTTTTGCCTTAAGTACTTGTTTTTACGGGTACTTTAAATACAGGCTATACTTTGCACTCAAGTAGAGCAATCAAAATCTTCACAATCTAAAATAATACAAGGGATTTATTCTGGTTCTCTGAAAAAGTGAAACGGAAAGCTTTTCACTTTTTCAAAGTGAAACGGAAAGCTTTTCACTTTTTCACCCAAAAATGCCATTCCCGTTCCGTAAAATAATGTCTTAAACCTTCATAATGAATAATTTTTGTTCACTAAAAATTTGGAAGAAAATGTCAAGGTGGAAACATGAAAACAAAATCTTCTACCGCAACTTAAAATAGGTAGTAAGAAATATTAAATACATGAACCAAATATATTACTTAAAAGCGAATGTAAAAACTATTTATTCGAATCATTTATTCTCAGAACCAGAATCGGTCCCCGGGTATGGCTCTGGATTATATGACTATTTTAATTAAGAATCTATCATTGTTTTCCAGACCCTTAAATCTTCTTAATTCCCGTTACTAAATAGGCATCAGTATCCCGCACTTCCTTCAAGGTGCGGTGGTAATAGCCACCTATTAGATCTGATGCTCTTATTTTCGTTTCAAAATTATGTGCTGATGCTATAACGACATTAATAATACCTTCACTTTTTAGGTATAAGCCTCTCAATAAAACCTTAAACATATTTTTTTATACATAAGTAGGTACATATTTTTCTTAAAGTCAAAAAATTGTGTGTAACTCAACACTGTTGTGGTCTGCAAGCATCCCTCAAAAAAAAAAAAAACAAACTCAAAATCACAAGGTAATCCTTTTTCGATTTACCTACCCGAAAATGACAAAAAAAAAAAACTGCAACTTTACTCAAAAAACCCTCGAAAAAAAAGTGAAAAAGGGTTAAAAATTATGCATCACACAGGTACCTACGTAGGTATACCTACTATGCACAGCACACAACACACATTGAGATGAAATCGAATAACGCCGAGGTATCAAATTATGAGATCAACAAGAAGCTAACGAACGGGTTTTAAGTATCATCATCATCTTAAGACCTTAGGCAGTCTGACAGCGCCTGGCAGGTAGGTAGATAACAGGTTACTCTGCCACTAAAGCCAAATGGCAACGCCAAACAAAACAACAACAACAGCAACAAAAACTATAATCAGAATGGACACAGGTCTCCAACAACAACAACAAAAATAAATCTGAAAAAAAATGAAGAAAGAAAATGAAAAAAATATAAAAAAAATTATAAAAGCCGGCCCGATGTATTGTGCCTTTAGAAAAACAAGAAAAATCTCATAAAAAAGAAATCCCAACGACACATAGTGAAGATGCAGAGAAAAAAAAAACAAAATCTTTTACCATCCAGAAGTTGGGGTCTTTTTTTCTTGAGGAACATTTATAGGATTGAGGACCCCTCTGTTAGCAGTAGGCAATAACTTATAAACCCAGGGTTGGAATTAGCGATTAAATTAAACAGAGGCTCTTGGTCATCAAAAGTTTTGAGGAATCTGGAAATTGCTTTTGAGTTATGTATATTTTTTTATTCACAATTTGATGTTTTGGAATGTAAAGTAAATTGTAAAATAGGAACGTTCCACAGTTTTTATTATCATATTTTCATTTTTTTAAGCTTCCACTACATTTTTGTCGCACTATATAATTTAAATTTCACACAAGTGAAAAAAACGAAGTTGGGCCCAAAAATGGCAATTAATAATAATATAATTTCTGGAATTTGTTAAAAGCCTAGTATTTATTCACTTGGTGTGGATATAAAGTATTCACAGGAAACAGTTTGTTTAAATGTTCAGTTAACATTTTATTGATTCTAATTGAAACTTACATTTAAGCCTACCTATATCAAATCGTCTGCGGAAAATATTTTTCTTTAGATTCCACATTTGGTATTTCGAGTTACATAAAATTTGTTTATTAGTAAATGTAAGGTTCTGATATCCCATTTTAGGTTCTTTCCTTTTTTAGGGTCTTTCCCTGGTAAAATGGCCGATGCCAAGGTGTGAAACGCTTTAAATCTTCATTTCACAAAAGTCGGGTAGGTTGTTGAAGCTTTAAGAAATATTTCGACTTTTTTCATAAACTAATTAAATGTAAGGATTTCTAGAGAATGTGGATGGAATGTAATGAATGAGGTTGTATGGACTTCCCCTTAAAAAGCAAAGTGAATAAGTTCCACGACATAGTATGGACCAGAAATCCTAATTGAGGAATGTAATTTAAAAAAAAATATACAATTTGTAAAAAAATACAATAAGGTAGATACCAATCTTAGAGTCTCGTATTCAATTCGAGCAAAATTGTTTAACGTAAACTTACGATCCACAGCCTCTAAGTCACAATAAAGTGGTTTGATTGACAATTTTTGTATGCTTTCCATATTATTTTAGTGTTGTCTCCTACAAGTGCTATGTTCCATTCTCAGTAACTGCAACATGTTGTGGAACGTGATTTTGACATTTCACAAGAATTGAGCAACACTTTAGTGAAAGTCCACCTCGAGAAAAAAAATTCTAAAAATTGTTTCACAAATCATTGAGAGATGCATCGCCTTTTGGTAGCTTAAAAAATATAATCCACCCCTGATACGATATTTCGAGGAGAGCTTCGATTTACTAGAATTAAATTACAGGACTGGAAACAGTGTCCAGTTCGATGATGATGATGATGACGACGGGATCCAGTATTACTGCATATCAGTCAGGCAGGCAAGCACACAGGAAGAACAGCAAACTAAAAAAAAAAATTATTTTAATTTGCTTGTAGCCAGGCCGTGATTGGTCCATTGGTCCAGGTGGCCACACGCTCGTTTTCAATCTTTATAATATTTTATGTAAGATTCGTTGTTCTTTCTTTGGGCTTGGTTTTTCTTCAAGTCTTTTTTGTTTTTTCTCAAGCAGCGCGCACGCACATCCAAAGAAGCATACAACATCCATAGGGGGAACTATCTTATATGTAAGGTAATAAGCCGCGAAAACATTCTGAACCTGTTTGCCATCTCTTATGATGACGATGAAGCTGGGCTGGAGTCACAACAGCAGCCAACACCGTCGATCATTGTTGCTGCTGCTGATGGAGATGCAGTGTTGCTGCATCCCTCAGCTATCTCTCTACCACCACCGATCTCTGGGTCTCTCATTGGAAGTGTGGAAATGGAAAGAAGAAAAAAGTGCCCTAAGTACCCGTTCTATACTCTTGAAGCTCTGGACACGTACGAGTGTATCCATCCATCGCCATTGCCATCGCATCGGATGTGGAGGATTCATTGCGTAGAACAGATTAATCAAATTGATTCAGCAGCTGGACAATGCTGCGGTAAGGCATTTAGCAATGCGAATAATGGATGCCACCGACCGACCGCTGAAGTCGCGTCACTTACGTCGCCGTCGTCGTCGCACGCCTTGCTTATATAGACTCTCTCCCTGTCTCCCTGATGGTATACTACCATTCGTTAGGTAGTTGGTAGGTATGGTCGATAATTATACACAGCAGTGATGATGCACCTGTTTGGCTGAAGTCGTCGTCATCGGTCGCGTCGGTCGTCGAATCGGATCGGGATCGGAGAGTGCGGAGCGGATTGGATTTCTTGAAGTCGAGTGTAGCAGATTTTTCTATCGATTGACGACGACGAACGAGGTAAACGGCATAGTTATTTTTCTATTTGCTTGTGAATCTCTTGAAGATCTCCCGCACCTGCTCCATTAGAGTTCACACAAATAAATCTTTCCATTCGTGTCGTTGTTCGTCTTATAGTCGCACAGGTTTGATTTTTGCTTCAGTTTTTTTTTTTTACGTAAGAAGAGAAGGCCCTTAAACTTACTTTTAAGTTTTATCTAACAAAACGACTGTTGCCATTTCCTGATTTTTACCGGTTTTAATGTGACCGGGGATGCCACTTATTTTTTTTTTATTTTCTACTTAAAATATTTTAGTCAAAAAATTTAAATTGATATTTGTTGAATGGCTTAATAATGCTTATAACTTTGATTTTATCAACAACAACAGAAACATCCCACGAGTTCTCAAACTCAACAGTTATAATCTTAGATTGAAAACTATTTTGAGCTCCAGACAAACATGAAACAAAATTCCATTGAATTAAGTAATAGTTTTTAGATGCCGATTGAAATGTACCAAACACGCTCTTCCCTTAAACTTCTGTATCACAATGATATCGATGTATCCCCAAGATAGTCGAAGATTTTATTTTACTTTAACCAAAGTATTCAGTCTTCTTGTGGCATTTAAGAAATTTGTCAAACAAGCATAGCAATTTAGTTGTTGGTGATCCATCAACTTCATTTGACCGTGTAAACAAAAAATGTCAATAGAAAGTGATGATTTTAAAGCTACACACAAAACCTAGGTACCTACTGACTGAGTGGTATTACACAATTTTATACAAGGGATCTTTTAGGAAGTAATGATGTCCTTTTGATACTGTTTCTTGAGTAATGTAAAGGCTTGTCGGAAAAGTTAAGATGGAAAAACCAAAGCCTAGAACGGCTGAACTATAAATGTTGGACTGGTACTATTACACAGTACCTACCCTCAAATTGACATCCAAATTTAGGAATAAAACAGTGGCGTATCAAGAAAAAATTAGGGGGGGGGAGTTCGAGTATCTTTTATCACTAGCAAATAACCTGAAAAGCTATCCTTTCGGTACCCGGAAGGGTTCTTTCGTATGTGGTATCTTCCCCCACATTACTATTCTCTACGCACAAAATTTGAATAAAAATCCAACTATAAGGTTTATAGAAAAACTATTTTAGTGATTTCTAAAAGTGAATGTGAACTGAGTGTTATTGAATTGTAAAATTATATCAACATTTGTTGTATGTATTTTTCATTCTTAAATGATTGTAAATATCTAAATGTAAATAGACTGAGATGCCACTTTTCCAACTATTGAATAAAATTGGGAACACCTACCATAGCATGCCATCACTATACTTGGTCTTTATTTTCTCTTTTCCTGCCATGTGGGGGTGCTGCTTAACATCTTAATCCAAACAACAATCGAATTGCTTGTTTATATTTATGACATCCTTATGGCATCGAGTGGTAAAAGAAAAAAAGGTGATGGGATGAAAGAAATTCTCAAGTACATCTATTTATAGAGACGACCCATCTTTACTAACAGTTACACTTACTCAATGTATATTCATTTTAAAGCCTTGGTCGAATTTCATGCGAGCAAAAATATTCGTGATAAGATGTGGCAGAGAGTTTTTCAGTCCGAAAAAAAAATGAATAAGGAAAAGCCTTTGTGGCGCACTTTTAACTCTCCAAGTGGTTTCAAATTTCGTAATGGTTCGGCTCAGTTGGTTCGTTGGAACTCCAAACAACAGAACAACAGACTGTGTCTTCGAATGATGGTTCTCTCTATTAAAGGAACTCGTCGTCGTCGTTGTGTCGTAAGTGGAAACCCAAGGGTCACTTAAGTGTAATTTTCTTGAACGAACCATATGGCGTATGGAATGGGCTTGGGCAGCAGCAGCAGCAAATAACAAGCAAGAAATAAGCATCTGCCGCAATTGATGCTGTAACTGTAATTATTTTTGGTTGTATCAAAGTTCAGATGTCGCTTCTGTTGCAAAGTTCCAATAGTGTTGTTGTTGTTGTTGTTGTGCAAAAATATAAAGGACCCAGTACTGTGGTGGCTTTGACTATGTCTCATCAGACAGATACAACCAGACGACAACGAAGACAGTGATGATGCTGATGCCTATAGCTTAAGTGACACGACAAAGAAGAAGAAGAAGTGTGATTCTTTCATATGTATCGGTCCTATTTCTAGAGCTAGGTACTTTGCCTGCTGTTTTTTCTGTTGCTGTTGTTGGTTGCATTCAGCATTCACAAAGATAAACACACTAAATGCAGAGTCTTCATGTCTATTTTCGGTCATAGAAACCAACAACTTTCGATTTGTTATTATTTTTGGAACCTTTCAAAGTAAATAAAGTTGGAATCTGTTGCTATGGCTATGGTTGTTGATGTGCCTCAACCATTTCTAGTCTTCTTCTTCTTCTTCTTCTTCTTCTATGTATGTCTGGCTGTGGTCCCAGAATTTATTCTCCGAGTTCTAAAAATGAGTCTCGGTTTTCTTTTTTGACTGTTTGTGTCCTTGAAGAAGTCGTAGCCGTTTTCGTCTTCGTCGACTATGTAGGTATACGACCAAAACCACAAAAGACTACGTCAACGAAACTCCAAGACAATTTGATAGAAGAGAAAGTATTTATAGATATGTATGTAGACTTGGGACTTGTGGGGAACGTTTTTTTCTTCTGTTTCGTGGAAAATCTCAAATGGGGATGAGATGCCATTGCCACACCATGGAGACGAACTCTCGCATCCGGTGTAAAATAATGTTCCTCATATCTCTACCTTCCTATACTCTTGAACACCATGAAACAAATTAATGGATGAGTGCTTTGTTGCAGAGCTCCGACCTAGGGGAGGTATAGGTTTTGTAGGTATTGAGGGTTGAGGTGTGTGTACATAAGGTATCCCCGCCTGGTTCATTTTTAGATTTTTTGAAATTCCAAATTACAATTGCTAACATATTTACGAAGAATATTTTTGTAAAGGAGCAAATCGGTGTTTGTGGTGACGATGACGGGGGAAATATTTGAAGTAGGAGCAGCAGCCGCTCTGAAGCTATCAAGCAATAAATAATGAACAATCGTTTCTTGGTTGGTATTTCTATTTTCTTTTGTATTTTTTTTTTATTTTAAAATCAAAAATAAAATTGTTTGGCGTAGAAAAAGCGTAACTTACGTATTTGATAGTGTTGCCACTTTAATTGAATAAATTGTATTTTTTTTTTTAAATACATTTATTTTCCTCTTTATTAAATTAGACAAGGTTGCAGGTAGGTATACAAAAAAAAATGTTTTAAACCCTACCCCCTGACAATGCATCTACCTCGATCATTGTATCTAATTTTTTATTGTGCTTTGATTGATTATAGTAAACCAATGAATAAATATTGAAGTTTTACGGTCTCCTTCGGCAGAGTTACTATGTTGGACAATAAAAGATGTTCCAACAACTTTTCAAATAGACCTTCAAAAAATCGTCAGAATTTTTTTTTTTAAATTATTGAAAATCATGTTCTTAATAGTTTTTGTGATGATTCTATCTACCTGCTTCTCATACCCTCTGATACCCTACCAGCGTTGCCACCTTAAAAATAATTTCCATATGATATTATCTGATTCAGCGTGTTATTTATGTTTCCATGTCAAAAACACACAATCGTGCTACATCGGCAACGCTGTTCCTCGCTACCAACTCTCTCCGAAAATCAGCTTGCTAAATAGTTAAAATTAGCAGTCACAATCCTTAGTGTTACTGAATTGCCGTGCCAAACTCTTTGAGATCTCTTCAAATATCCCAAATGCCAAGTTATTCAGGTTAAAATTTGTTAAAATCTGAAAATCCATGTGTCGTCAATATTAACAAGAGTGTGGCACTGAAGTCTCCAATATAATGCCTCTTAAATAACACTTATTCAAAACTTCAAAACTGAACCCTAGCATATTACGTATATATACTTTTTTTTTAGGCCTGGCAACACTGATATCGTATCTACGTACTCAACGTGTAAACTCATATGAGAAGGAGTAAAATTAATAATAGCTGCTCTTATCCTGCGCAATGTTTTGTTGCTCTTTTCAATCTAATTCTCCCTTTTGGATATGACACTTTTAAGAAGGCTTTACTTTTGCTTGTTGTTGTTTTTTTGTCTTTGTTCTATTCTGTTCGATGAATGCTCATATAAATTGTGGTGTGAACATTAGCTAAGCGAAGACTACACAACAAACTCTGTGATTTATGGAGCTATTTTTTCAATACTGGGGTCGTTCAACGCGGGTGTTTACTTTTTGTTTCGTTCGGTTTTGGATATTTTCAGTGCAGTAAATCAGTTATTTTATTTGACTCGTCGTCGGGGGTGACATAAAAAGAAACCAATTATGCTTATCACGTTGGGATTTTTTGATTAAATTTACATAGGTAAGGCTTCGCGTACACACAAGAAGCTTATTTGTTTTTTTTTTATGTTCGGTAAACGTGTGTAAGTAATTATTATACTGGGAAGATGCAATGGGAACATCTAGGTAATACGCATTATTATTTGAAGCTCAACACGTAACACAGAGAGCGAGAGTGTTGAATGAAAATTATAATAAATCTTGTGCGGTGTCAAATCATCATCAACTTCTTTGGGTTTGTTTATACATACATTTTTTTTTTGACTTTGAAATAGGCTTTCAAATGGCGTGTTGGAAAAATTTTAATCCTTATTTGCCGAAATAATTTATATCACGTAATTATTTCTGTGGAACGTTTTCCTTTATCATTTTAAAGCCTTATTAGAAAACCAACAAGCTGAACTAATTTAAGGTCTTATCTCTTAGTCGCGCTTAAGTTAGTATTCTTAAGAAGATTTAAATCTTGACACCAGGGCCTTCATCTAGTGTTGAAGCTTATTAGAGTGATATCTGATTAAGTTTTGCTATTTTTTTTAGCCTAGACAGACTAACATTCACAGCTTTGCATATTTTGTATAACAAAACTCCCACTTTGGTGGCAAAATAATATTTAATCCTCAATAATGCAAATTCACCTTGAAATTTTCTTTTCTTTTTAAATACACAAAAATAAGTCTTAAAAAAACAACTCCCACATAACAAGGTGAGATACTAAAGCTCAACATAAGTAGAGAACCACCATTCGGCCTCCACTCTTAATACATTTTGCCAATTGAAGGAAACATGACGGCTGCAACGACACGACGCGACCGACGCGACGTACGGAGGCGGTGTGGTGTGGGGTAGTTTGAAAAATTAACAAAATGTCAAATGATTAATTTTTCCTTTTAAGTGTTGATTTGAGCTTGAGAACAGAAAATAAATAAATTTCAGTCTTAGAGAGTCACAAAGGGTAAAGTTGTTTAATTCAGATTCTTGACAACACTGAGAAAAAAACACAAAGTAAGATATAATACGATCATATTTGATTTTATGTTGACACAACTACTTATATTATTAAGGAACAACTAAAATCCCAAGACATTGATTTGATGTAGGTATAGAATCCAGAAAAATACAACTTGTAAAATGAAAATAGAATTACGTTCCACATTTGATATTAAGTTCCTCAATTAAACTGCATTTTTAATACTCATAGCATTCAACTCTGTTTAAAGCACTAATAGTTTTGCATACTTACAATTATTTAAGAACTAAATACAAGTAAAATTCCAGTGAAAATGAAATATTTAAAGAAAATCGTTCTCATGAAACTGTCAACTTGCATTCCATAATTTATTTGTCCAATCAAATTTGCCTTAATTGCAAATATAAAGTGATTTCATAGTACCTTAGCCTATTCACTTGCGTAGACATTAATCAAATTTTGTGGTAAACTCTCCATTTCAATTTTATGAATTTCATTTCCACAGTTTGTAACTTGAAAATTCTTCATCGCTGTTTTTTCCAATTTTTAATTAAACAGAATTTTATTATGAAATAAATCTTAATCAAAGTAAAATGTTGGAGATTTCCCGGGAATATAACGAAATAAATAGAATTTGTTCGATTAAGGCAATTTTTTAAGACTTGAAGTTATGAGAAATTTTATCTTTTTTTTAAGAAAATAGAATTAATAGAAAATCGTTTTTGATGAATTTTCAGCTCGAGGATCGACAGCTTGTATTTCATTACACAAATAAAAAGGAAAAATTAAAGCTAGTAGGTATCACATGATTTGTGCAAACACGAAAATATGTGTAAAAATTTGTGTATTTTTGACATAAATATGCAAAAAACAATCTGAACCACAATTTTTTTGATATTGTGTATTTTTATTGCAAAATACACAAATTCGTGTGTACACAAGTCATGTGATCTTAGCTTGATAATGAAATAAAATAAAAGATAAATGAACACGTATTTAAAATATTGAATGTAAAATGCAAAACCTTGTATATGTAGGTCCTTTGTTCCAGTGCGTGAATTTTTTTGCTTAAGATTAAACATCTTCTATTCCAAAATTAAATTGTTTGATTGGATAACGTAAACTTGAATGAAATTAATTAGTTTGAAAATTAATATCTAGTAAAAGCTGCATTTTCATATGATTTTAAATAAAAACTTTCTATGAAGCGTCTTGTTATCCTCAAACTTCAAATACCTTACACTTTTCATTTGAACTATATGCCCAAAAACTTGGTTTATGGAGGTGACATGTTATGGAACGCGTTTTTTATTTCACGAGGTATATGTAAATAGTTTTCATACAGACTATGTGGGTTTAAAATAATGGCTTCTTCGAATCTACTCATACAAAGAGTTCAAATAAAGTTTTATTCAAATCTTCCCTTAAACATAATCCCCGAAAATTTCAACTTATTAATCAGTCTTCACTGAAGACTTAAGCCTTCATTAACATACCCTACACCTTTCGGCATTACGGGAATCACACTTTTAACAATACTAAGCCTCATTTATGAAATCCTCTTTCACCATTATTTCTTTGAATAAAATGATTAAGCCTCCGATACCGACATATACCAACCTCATAAATGTCCATGAAACTCTAAGAATAAGGTTAAAATCCGTTTCAATTTTTCCAGTTTTATTACCATTCTAATAAAGCAGGAACAAAAATTCTACAAATTGTATTTTTATTCTGATGCGTTCCCCCGCAAATAAGAACAAATAAAAACCCAAAGCATCATCAGCACACGTTCGCATATAAAGTTTATGATTTTAAAAATAACCTAATGTCAATATTCAAATAAGATCAAATGAATTATTTGTCATAAAAATGTCCATTTAAGTGCCATCAAATTCTTCAGCGCCTCACTCACCAAATAGAACTAGTTTTGAATAAAAAAAAACCCAAGAAAACAATAGAATACCTGCCCACAAAATTTAAATATCGAGATCACATATCTCAAACAATCATCAACATCATAGCATCGTTTCCATGGCTGGGGGTTTGACATTGTTGTGGCTTGAAATCGTAGTAATTTTATAGACAAACAACTAACCAACAAAAAAAAAAAAGTTGTTCCGTTTTTGGGGACAAGAATTCCAAAAATTGATACTTAGCTTAAGGTTTAGATTGAAGCGCGTATCTTACGGATGCCTCATATACTTTCACCTACTCTCGCACCTTGTTTGATTAGCATAAAATATATTTAAGGTAGAAGCACGCCACGAGACACGAGAAGAGCGTATAATTTAATTTCCATCAGATTCAATCTGAGGCCAACCAACGTGTTCGCCCACACTGACGTTTTCGTGGAATACCAAACCGCACTCTCGTTTTAGATTCCCGCATCCCGTTCATTCCCCCCCACCATCCTCCCAACAACAACAATCCCAAACAAGTTGGTGTCGCTTGTTATTAATTTTGCAAGAACCAACGTAAATTATTTAAACATTTCTTTGTTTGAGGGTTTTTAGTTTGTAATTTTACCCAAACAAAGACAAGAGGCTTATAATTGCACACACGTTCGTTCCTCACTTCAAGCCAATACCCAACCCATCAGGAGGAAATATACACACAGATGATAACTTCCATGCCACAAGTGGGTCACAATCTCTTACCAGTGTGAAACATATAAAATTACTCTTGCAGTGTTGTTCGGTAGTAAGATGTGACGTGAAAAGAATTGGTAGCCGTTTGTTGTTGGGCGCCATTTCCCATTACCAGCATGGGAATTTTTCTGTACTGTTTGGCTTTCATTATTGAAATATAAAGGAGACAAAAACATTACCCATGATGATGCCTAGTGAAAGTCACTTTTATGTTGATTAATTAGACTTCAAGTCTTGTAGTATGTTTGTGTAACCCTATTCCGCTGGGAACTATCTAAAAGAGTCCAACTTACACACACTCAACATCATTTATGTTGGAACACAAAACACCATCGATTAAATTCATCTTCGATTTTCATATAAATAACCATAGATAAGGAGAAGGTCGTTCACGCAGTTGGATAGAGAGCAACATTCACGCATTCATCAAGAGTTAAGTTCAGGAATCCATCCCTTGTCAAGCGGTGGCGGCGGGCACTTAAAAACAAATCCAATCACATGGAAAAGAAATAAAAATACATAAAATAGAGTTTCGGATTCTTTGGAAATGGTTCTCAACAGTTGTTGTTATGTTGTTCTTGGGAACTAAATAAAAATGAAAAAAAAACCTTTAAAAAAAGAAGACTCATTTTATTCAAAGGAGCATCTAACATGATTAGAGGCGCATTTAGAATTCGAGAAAGCCAAGGCGCTGCGCTGTGTGAATGATTTTAATTTTAATTTATTTTGTACACATCTGTTAGCGTGGAGTTTAAAGCAATAAAATGCACAATATTCCAAATAGGTTCATGAGAAAAAACGTAAAAGTGGATAGAAAGTGGATCGTATTCTCTTTCTGCTCCTTAAATTTCAATTATAGGTTACAATTTTACATATTCTCTTCAGAGTCTTAGATTTCACACTCATTTCGAAAACTTGGAGCGAAATAATTTAAATGTGTTATATAAGTCCTCTTTTGAAGCTTTTCATTCCAAGAGATACATTTTGAGACAGTTTGGGAAGAAATGAAATTTTCATACAAAATAGTGCTTGAAAATTTTTTACTTTACATTCCACAGCTTCTATTGCAAGCTTAAATTGTTTGATTGCTTAATGTTAAGTTTAAAGATGACACCTTAGGATTTTTCCCTTGCAGTTGCATTTTCAAATATTGATAAAATGACCCAACATGTGATGTGGAACTGTGGAATGCGTTAATTTTTCGTTTCACAAAATATTTTTACTAGACTTGAGTGACCAAACAACGGTATGCTTCAAATTCAAATAGTGCGCGAGATTTCTCGCTCTGTGGAAGTTTATTGCAAATCTACATTCCACGGCATCTACTTCATATCAAGTAGATTTTTTTAGTTTTATCCTTTTAAAGCCTATTGTGAAATGAAAATTGAACGATTTCCATAATATGTTAAAGACCATTTTACCACTATGTGAGGATATGAGCACAAGGAAAGTATTTTCTAAGGGAGCGTATCCAAACTTTCATTTGCCGATCAAACAAATTTAATTCGAAATAGAAGCTGTGGAACGTGAAGCAAACATTTTCAAACAGTCGATTTTCTATGAAAATTTCATTTTCACTCGAACTGAATACTTTCAAGGCTTTAAGTGGAAATTCTTTTTTGGCGAACTTCAAGTTTTTTATTAGGTATAACTCCAATCAGCTAGCTTTGTCTCGTTACATTTTTTGGAACACATTTATCTTTCACATTCCAAGATGAAAGGCCGTAGGTAAATCAAATGCATTAAGTGAAAATGATTGTGGAACTTGTTCATCCTTAAACGTATTCAAGAATTGTAATACAAATCTTACGTGGAATACAAATAAATACGTTTTATATGCAAGCTTTGGTAAAAATCTTACAGAATTCGAAAAAAGTAAGCTATTTGAGTATTCAATTATTTTTCCCTAAACTAAAAGCTATAGAAGCTAAAGTTAGAAATGTTTTTTTAATTCAGCTCTCCACTTTCATGTGAACTATATTCCTAGTCTATAGCCTAGTGCAAGTTTTTCTTTAAATGGAAAGTAAATGGGTTCCACAACTCATAACAGTGAAATGTATACATTCCACATCATTAAACAGGCCGTTCCTTACATTTTCTGACATCAAAATGCCGATCAATTAACTTCGTTATTAGTTAGAAGCTGTGAAATGTATTTTTTTATTTTTTTATTTCACTTAAACGTTCTTATGTGAAAACTTAAATTTCGTCGTAAAGTTGAGGAGTTGAATATTTCGAACATAAAGTTAGTAGTTGTACTTCGTTTAGTTCTGCGGAAGCAAAAGTCGATTTACCGGGCCTACCCCGAGTGATCTACTATCAACTCCGGCCCTCTCTATGACCAAGAGGCAACTACAGCGACGGTTACATCTTCAATATGATGAGTGTTTATGGTTCATAATTATGCTTTAATGGGCATCCTATTATTTGGGTAATGACAGAGTCCCACGAGCATTCCTCACAAACAGAAATCATGTATTTTTCGGTTTTGCTGCTGATCATAAACAGTGCTATGATGTCCGATTTCCGAATTTCTTGACGCGCATCTCACCAAAATGCTCTTCAACAGCGCGTAGTTAGTGGCAATCATGTGTGGCATCTGATGGCAAATGAAAAAGAGTTTGTTTCAGTTGTTGTTGTTGTTCTTGTTGGTAAAGGAAGGTCATTTGGAGGTAACGTAGTACGTAGGCAGGTATTTCTTCTTTCTTCACCTCTTGCTGTCACTTCCGTGAAAATCTCTGTGATGATGATAATTGTGGTGATGGCTGTCACTATATATGTTTTTTTTATGACTTTTTATATGTTATTTGTTTCTTATTTGGGAAATTACCGACTTCCTTACGTGCGACTATTCATTAGGTCGGGTCGTCCGTCGTGCGTCGTTTGGGTCATTTCTTTTTAATCCTATTTATGTCGCCCGAAGTCGTGTCTCGGTCTCGGATTATATTATGATAACACACCAACAGACCAAGACGACAACACAAGTACCAGAATAAATTCCACATTTCTAAGATACATAAGAGAGTGTGAGAAATACGAGTATGTAACAAATACATAGGAGAAGACTGATGGACTGGACGGACGCCTCAAGTCAAATATCAAGTCAAGGCAGCAAATGACAGTATAGAAAAATCTACACTCGGGCAGTAGCGGAAATGCATGACATATTACTGTCATTAAATGGAGAATTATATAATTATGCGATACATGGAATGCTCTCAATTCTTCGTTACCTCTTTTTTCCTGTCAGTCTAGTTCGTTTTCTCATAGAATCCAAAGATTGACGTTTGCAATATTCCAACTGTCAACATGCTAGATAAACTTCAAAGGGTTTTTTGAGAAATTGTGATTGGGCATGGAATAAAGGGGGAATCGAAGTAGAAAAATATTATTATCGCCCTTGAGGAAGGTTGTATGGTGAGAAACGTTTTTTTTCCTTTTTGCGTTGGACACATTTTCAATAATTTTCCCATCTCATTGGCCTAGACAAACAGAGCAAAAGGAAAATAAATAAATAAAAAGGATTCCTGATTGTCAGGGATGGATGTAGGATGAAGACAACGACAACGTCGACAGCTAAAAGTAAGTTATCCCCGAAGTGTAGAATGAAATAAAATTCATTGCGGAATGTATGTGTATAGGGAATGGGGCAGCAAAAAAAAAAGAAAACTAGGAGCCTCGTTTTATTTCATTTTCTGGGTTCTGACGGGCTGAACTGATGATTCTGTGCCACGAAGACTTCAATAATGCGAATTCAATTCGCAGACGAAAGATGAACTGTGGGTCACATCTGTACTCCAGATGGGGAGAATTATCTTTGGAATTTTTGTCTGGGAGGGCGAATCAACAGACAAATGAAAAGCACATCCTGTCGATTTGTGTTTTTTTTTGCCTTCTTATTTCTTATTTCTTTTTATGTTTTTCTTTTTTTCGTTTTTTTTTTTCCTTTTCGGCTTATAAAATCAATTTGGTGTCTTGATCATGTTTTCATTGAAATCTATTTTTAAAAATGAAAGAACAAGTGAAACTTTGTGTTGTTTCACCAAGATGGTAGGTATGAGCTGTGAGGGTTTGTATTTGTCTTTTATTGAATTTTTTTTGCTATTTTTTTCGGCGTGATTGTTGGGAAAAGTTTGTTCGAAATGTCTGCTAATGTCAGACGTGGCAATAGTTTTCATTTAAATATTTATCTTTGACAACATTAAATAAATTAGCTATGAGTTGTGTTTTCCATACAAGACCATTATATCGATTACCCAAAAGGAAAATGTCTATAGTAGTTAAAAATAGATTAGATGTGAGTTTCTTCAAGGCCTTTAATATACCTACATTTGCAAACAAATACATATATAAGTCGAGTATTTTTTTTTTGAAGGCACTTTTGAAACTATTAGGTGTGGGATAAAGATTGTGGAACCTATTTGTTTTTTTTTGTTTTTTTAAGTGAGCCTGAATTACTATAGAAAGACACCTTATTATGCTCTATAAATCTTGTAGCAGAAATTTAATGTAATATAAGGTCATGATTTATCACATACGTTCCACAATGGAAAATTTATAGAAACTGAAGTAATGTGCGCATCTGTCAATTAAGTAATTTTGTTGCAACATAAAACAACATTTAATATTGACAAATACACGAGTTTTTCTCCTTATTTTCCTTGTAGAACGACGACTCACTTTTCGTTGAATAAAAACTAAATGTGTTCCACAAAGATTTATAATCGTGAATATATGCGCCTGGTACCTACTCACCTGCACGCATTTTACACCATGTCATGAGGCATTTTTTCAATTTTTGAAAATGTAACCGCAAGGAAAAAATCCTAAGGTGTCATGCCAAAACTATACGTGTATCAATCAAACATTTTTATCTTGAAATAGAGGTTGTGGAATGTAAAGCAAAACATTTAAATTTCGTTTTCACCCGAACTGGCTTTGGTGGTAGGTTATGACATAAAATTAATTTTTACTTATTTTTAAGATAAAAATTAAGTTTTATGGGGTCTTAAAATACTATGAAGATAAAAATTTAATGCGTTTAATGCGTGCGAAATATACTATATTTCTTTTTTTTCATATAAAAAATTACAATAGTACCTAAATAATCTTTAGTCAGGGAGAGAAAACTTCAATAATTCCTTGACCACTGCCAAATAAATTAATACCTACTTAAAAAAGTTTAAAATAGGGAGTAATAAAACTGAAAAAGGATTAAACTCTCAAACCAAGAGAAAAATTTTCCTTCTCCCTACATATAGCTCTAACTCAACTTCCAAGCATTTAATGGGTGAATTAAAAAAGAAGTTTCTCACTTTTGACCCTTTTTTAACTCAAAAATAACAATGCTATACCTCTATACGAATAATAAAGAGAACAATAAGGAGAATCTTCTATATCTTTAACAGCAGAAAAGTTTATATTATTGTTTTAAGAGTTAAAGTTTCGAATAATTTCAAAATAATTGACATTTTCAGTATTGTCCAAGACTCCCTGTGTTCAAATTTGGTATCTATTGCTACATAAGTATGGCAGCTACTATAATAAAGTATAGCTGTCCTTAAGACATGTTGACAACAGCAGCTGTGGCAATCATTTAAAAATGATATTTATAAACTTTTATTATCTTTTTAGAACTTCCCGTTTATAATTATATAAAAAAAATGCCAGTATATTTCCAAAATCTTAGCTATAAAACGTTTTAAGGGATGAGGCTTGTTAAGTTCTTATAAAACATTGCCAAATAATTTTGGGGAATTTGTGTTGAATGTTGTTCGACTGAAAAGCACTCATTTTCACGTAGTACATAAATGAAAAATCGATTTTAGCATGTTCATTGAATTTTTTTTTTCTTCTAAACTTTATTTGTCTACAATACTAATTAAAACAGATGATAAGACCGTATTTGGAACTTATAAATCAGACAGACAATTCATTCGTAATATGACTGGAATTGATTTATTTGAATATTTTCAAAAGTCAGCGAAAAATTTAAAATATTCTCGGCTTGACATTATATTTTGGAACTTATATTAAAGTAACTCAATCCAAAAAGCATTTGAAAATGAGTATCTATAATTAAAAAATAATTATATCATTCAATGGAGATGATAGAATCAAAAATATTCGATAGACATAAACCTCACAAAGGAACTCAATAAACAGAATTTGGAGTTGGATTCAGCGAAAAACCGAAAGTATTTTTCGCTTAAGGGAAACAAGGGAAATAAATCGTTAAAAAAAAATTTCATATCCATACAAATCTTACGCATATTTAAAATCGCCAAAAACCAGGAAAATTCCGTCAAGAAACCCTAAATGAATCATGTTTTTTTTTTGTATCCCGAAACAAAAGGCAAAAAAAAAAAATCTTAAAAAATCTAAACAACTTTATTAAAATTGATTAAAGTCTCATATTGCAAAAGTAATTGCAAAAAAAAAATCTATAACCATTTCAACCTGGCACGCATCAAATCAGCAGTCTCAGTTTGAATGGTGTCGATTTCATTTACCTGTGAAGGCTAACATCAGGGTGGTAAAAAAAGGCTACCTATTGACGCATATGCAACAAAAAAAGAAAAAAAATATTAAAAAATTACTGAAATAGGATCTTTCTTTCTTTCTTTCGAAAGGGTTACTGGTTTATTCCTTAAGATTTTTTTTAAATTTTTTGTAGTATTCTATATCTACCTGCAATGATGAATTTTGATACGTGCCAGAAGCAGGTGACGGCTGCAAAAACTCAACTCAACAACTTAAAATCTAATACACTGCACCCCCTCGAAATCAAAGCATGTGTCACTTAATTATTACAAAACCAACCCTTGTTATATATTTTATATTAGGTATGTATCATGGTATTGTCCCGTTTAAACGAGTCAAAGCTGTTCAAAGAAGGATAAAAGAAGAGAGGGAAGTTTAAAGGCAGGTAGGTTATATACCTTTTCTTCTCTGCAAAAAAAAAAAAAATAGAAAAATTATACGTGACTCATTTATTTGGACCACTACAAATTACACGCCCGCTTGCAATTGATGACTAGGCACTCTTATTAAGCCCAAGCTCCTTTAGAGAGCACCAAGTCCTGTATTCACCAGGATCACAGAATTTACAAGGGAGACAAAAGGTAATTGTTGGAAATGAGAAATAAAAAGAACAAAAACATAAAAACGTGTGCCTTGAGGAGACATTTTAATTGCCAGCAGGTATAGCAAAAAGTACATGTGTATAGGAACTTTTCAACATTTTTGTATAGGTATAACTTTATCTCTATACAAGTGCTGGAAAAAAGGGAAGAGGAAAAATGAAAACCTTCCACAAAGGGTGTACGACAACGACATCATCATGAATGAGTCAATGGGGTCGTGAGTCAAGTAGTCCACCCTCGCATTTACGGGGCTATTCTATAACTCCCATACAGCTTTGTAAACTTCCTAATTTGAATTATTCTTCTACTTTATTTTCTAGTTCCTGTGCAACATAACACACACCCTATACCAACCGATAATGGTGAGTGCATTGTCTGTGTGAAAGTATACGAATAGAATAACCAACACAACACCAAGCAGCGAGAACACCCTCATTTCATCTTAGGGGGGTAGTCCTTTTGCTTTGGTGCTTTGGTCTTTCTCTCAATTGAAATCAGACATGCCTAATTAGAGGGAATATTCCGTTAGTCGCTCACTTCAATTAACGCATTCTCTGCAAAAGCCAGCAAGCGAGTAATTTCCATTAAATGCAGCCCTACACTACACTATGCAAGAGACCGGAGCGGCAGCGGCGGCGGGCGGTGGCGAAGACCGACCGACACAGCATCAAATCGAACTCCCCGATTTTCTGATTCCGGGGAATTGTCTTTAATAAATGAATAGAAAAAGAATTCCATTGTACTCGTGCCTGCTTGCGCTTGCTTTACTGCTGAATGACTTGCCTCAGTGAGAACTGCGAGAGGTGGAACACACTAGAATCACTATAGGACCGAGAAGAGAAGACCTAACCCCAATATTGCAATCCCAAGTCCCAACCAAGCAATACACAACCCTTTGTATTTCTTTTTTTTCGCAGCAGAGGCTTATGTTTTCTGGTATGGCCTGGCCTGTGATGTTAGTTCAATGTGCTATTTTAGTTCGAAAACTCGGAACCAGTGGCGCGGCGGTGCTATTATATATTATTTCATTTGGTGTTCGTCTCCTCTCTGTGAATGAAAAAAAGGAACAAAAAACTTTTCGCCAAAAGTGCATTCCGTTGAATTCAAATGGCTACAATTTTTGAGTTTCAAAATGCACATAAATATATAGGAACCACTGTTGCCAGCTAATGGTTTGAGGTTTATTCCAAGAGAAGGAGTATTAAATAAGTGGTCAGCTGAAAATGTTAACATCACAAAGGGCTATGCCATAAGAAAATTGTGAAAGAATTCATAGGTTTTGAACTTTTGATCCTTTTGGTATATCCTTTTGATCTATTGGCAGGTATAGGAACAGTATTTAAGGATTAATTCCATCTTTTAAAATAATCCCCAGAAGTTGTCTAATTCTTGTAATGGACGTAGTAAGTAAAAACCTAAGAGCTCATTGATAGTGGTTCTGCTGTCGCAATACTACTTCCAACTTCTTCTGTTTCTGTAGCGTAGCATCTGTAGGTCGCTTTTCTTACGCCTGCATTATTTTTGAAGGTATAACCGATTTCTCCATTTTTCCCGAATAAGTACAATTTTCTTCTGTTTTCTTCGGAAAACCAAGAGTTATTTCATTCAGGGCATCCTATAATTTTTTCACCATTGCGTTTGCACATTTTTTTTCTTCTATCGAAGGCTGGTCACTCTTAGATCTTAGTTCATGAGATAGGTGGTCTCCTAGTTAGTAGAACAATTTGAAGGACCAGGAATTTTACCAGTACCATATTTGGTTCTCGAAGCTGCACCAGGATCCATCCGGATACTGTTCGGAACACCATTGCCCGTTGCCAACACAATTTTTCTCATAAGTTGTCATATTCTACCCTGGTTTTCAATTCATAAAATACCTTCATGAAGCCTGCGTGAAACACTGTTAGAAGTTGATTACCATGTACCTTACTTTCCATAATTACAAAATAACTCTGCTAGGACTAAACAATCTAAAATGTAATGGAGGAGCCGCTCGTGAAGACCCATGGCCTAGTGACTTACATCAATAGGCAGACGTTTCTGCCGAATCTAAGCATCCGTAAACTCAAAGGTGATCTTTTGAAAAGATTGGTTTCGTTTTTAGGGTTGGGCACTTATAATTTTTCGGTCACCAATAACAATCAAAAGTGATTTGAATATTAACTTATCCATAACCTGTGTTAGAAGGCCTTTGGTCCTTGTAGTATTGCCCGTTTGAAAAAAGTCAATAGTCAAAAGCAGAAGAGATAAATCTTCTGTCTGTGGTTAGAAGTCACTACGGATTATCTTCGGGTTTGATTGATTTTGTTCTGAAATACTTCGTCTGTCCGCTACTCACCAGAATATTTCGAGCAACCATGATACCTACCACAGCGATTGGTGATGATTCCCGAAGTAATATATTATATGTATCAGACAATCCATAGTTCTTACGGGAGCAATTCGATATTATTTCTCTACTGAAATATTCCGTGATGGATACAAGAGTGTGAACAATGATAAGATTTATGTCAAATGTACCGCATATATTGAGTGGAATTAACCGTGATAGGTTCATTATCCATGATGCCATTAGTGTTAAATGCCTAGGCTCTTCTTGTGATATCTTCAGGAACAATCTGTGATATTTACCAGAACGATCATGATATTTACGAAGAAATCCGTTATGATTACCGGAGTAAATAATTGGAGATACAATTGGACAACCCTAGCAATTTTTAGGAGCAATTGGTGAATCTTTCTAAAGGAGTCCATGAGATCTTCTAAAAGAATTCGTGATCAATTTGCAGACCTATCATGTGATATCTACCGGAGCGACCCGTGATATATTAAGATACAATTCTCAGTCTACTTGAGAAATCACTTAAATTGAAGACCTTTCTTTTAAGTTTACTGCTCCGCATTAAGAACACATACAAAAAATCTTGCGAAATTGCTTGTTCGACCCTTAATAATGTCAAGATGACCTGTTTTCGGAGTATTTTGAATTATTTAATAGAATTCGTTATCTTCAAAAAAAAAAAAAAAAATGGAGTGACCCTCCTCTTCCAAGTTGGCAATACTTCTGCAAATGTTATTCGTTTATAGCTATACTCGTAGTTTCCGATGTCGTTCCACACTATTCTATGCACTCTGACATAAACTTTCAACCAAATACACTCGTATAGTTCTTCTTGTACAGATACTACATCGCATCGACGAGATGCCCCCCATATCGAATCGTTTCAGAATAAAATTTGTAGACGCGCAAACATTTGTGTATATTTATGTTATTGATGGAAAAGTTTTTCCCATTCCAATTGAAATAAAAAAGAGAGAGGGTGGCTTACATAATGCATTCAATGCTATTAGAGATACCACTAGATTCGAATCTCTTAACAACCGTATTTTTTCTCATTTTATAGCAAACATTTTTCTCTTTCGTTATGTTTTTCTTTATTTCTTTATTTTGCTGTGTGCTTTTTGATTGTGTAATACACTGGCGTCGTCGTTCTGTTCGTTGTCGTCGTCGTCGCCATCGAGGGTTGTTTTGACAAAAGTTTTATGGTGAACGTTTCATAATATTTTGTTTAACCTCCCCCCTTCAACCCCCCTATCGTCTGTCATGAGTAGGATGTATTGGGTTCATTCCTTGAACC
This sequence comes from Meliscaeva auricollis, assembly GCA_948107695.1. NCBI lineage: Eukaryota > Metazoa > Arthropoda > Insecta > Diptera > Syrphidae > Meliscaeva > Meliscaeva auricollis. The sequence goes on from OX403617.1 coordinate 979,130, forward strand.
CCCTTGAATAGTTCGAATAAATAAATCGAACGATAGGAAGTTTGCCCACACCCACCTCAATCAGCCCAAGCTCAGAAGAAGGGCTATCAGCTTCAGCAAAGCAACCCCCAATTGAAACATCCGAACAAGCGACAGAATATCTGCTATAGAAATGGGGTAAATGATTGAATGAATGACACAAAGGGATGAACGGATGACTCATAACATAACATTATGTCGATGTGAAGAAGGGAGGGGGTGGGGTGGAAAAGTATGGATGGCGTTTTGGTTGACACAAAACGATATAAATGAAGCCCTTTTTGTAGTTCTCAACAAGAAAACAACAACAAGGAAACAGCAACGAAAATAAAACGACAAAAATTTAAACAACACCAAAACCATAATTTCCCAAATAAATCGTCAGGCTTTATAAAAGTTTACGAGCTCTCGATGGGAGATTTTGGTATGATGGGAGGGGGATGGTGTGGGTTGTATGTGGCGTGGGTGCCAGTTGCATACATCCGAGAGCCGAATAACAAATTGTGTGCTTTATTTGTCAGGTATCACGTGGTTTGTCTCATTACCTTTGTTATAAAATTATGGCTTAGATTACGATATTCGGTTCCAGATGTCTTTGCTCAACCCAATCGGAATCGGCAGCAATATCCATCGCACCGAACGAATGTCAGAGCAATAAAATGAAATAAAGGCAAAAGAACATATAATATCCATAAAAACGTATCGATAACGGCACAAGAGAAAATTACTATTCGAATCGGGTCGTCGCGCCACTAATGACCCGAGGACGCTCGTTCGTTTGTTCGTTCGTATGTTTGTTATCCACCTTCACGCAGTCAGTTAAAAAATGTATACAAAATAAAAGGGGTTGATATTGTAGTGGACGGCTATGTGACCAACTAAATCCGATTAAAGTATCGAAATAAAGGTTTGAAATGGGCAAAAGAGAAGAAAGAGACCAGCATAACGGAATGGGAGGTAAGAGTTAAGGGCTGGATCGGGTATATTGGCATAAAGTCGTTCTATAGCAGAGGTTTTTTTACTTGTTTTATAGGGGCGATGTTATGACTATGATAATTGTTTCTTTTTGACAGATTCTAGAATTTTTCAACGATTTTTCTTTTTGCCTTTTTGACGTTAAAATTATCGCCGCAGTATTCAACAAAGTTAGGTTTGAGGAAAAGTTTTTGGCAACTGTCCAATCTAGTAGTAGGTACTTTCCTTCCAAAGTGTTCTTCCAACTTTATTGTGAGATCATTTTGAATTCGACGAAAAATCGAGGTGGTCGTGACATCAGTTAACTTATTTATATGCATTTTATTGCTCTTCTTCCCAGTGCATGCCATCTTCTTTAATCGATTTATTAACTTCCCATTGGACATAATCTCCCTCCTTGAAGTCTCTAGAACCCTAATATGTCATTTTTATATCGGTTTGTGTGTGTCATAATGTTAGTTTATACGTTCGTGATACTTATTTTCGCTCATTTCGGATAAATTTTACAACTTATAACCTTAAAAGATGCAGAAAGGGGTTTCAAGAAAATTAAATATCCTATTTTATATGGATTACTACAACAAAGAATGTTGTTAAATTATATTTCTTTAAATAACTTGGAAACAAAAAATTATATCGACTTCAGTTATATTTTGTTTAACACCTTTTAACATATAAGGAACTGAACTAAAAAAATATCAATGGCCAGTTTCTTTTTTAATTTTTATTAAAATAACTACGAAAAATTAAAAAAAAATTATGTTACAACAAATTCCTTGAGCACGAACAATAATATATTTACCTTTACCTACTCCATACAATTTTTATTTTCCGTAGAATATCGTTTTAATAAATTAATATGATTTAAAGAAACATCCTATAAAAAGTTTTTTTTTTAAAGAAAAAAATGACAAAAATTGATAAAATATGTTTTTTTTTTTAATATCTCAGAAATCAGTAAAATATAAGTTCCGATTGAGTTTCTTTCTACACTCTAACTTTCATTCAATATCTATCACTTTCAATGGTTTTGAAAACTTTAAATTTGGGCATCACTGTTTATATATTTTTTTTTTTTAATTTAATTTTTTACCACATATTGGCCTCCAAGGTCCCTAGTAAATTTTGTTTTCGGGCGAAAATTAAAAAAAAAATGAATAACATAATTTTGTCCCAATTTTAAGTACAAGACAAAAAAACTCGAGTTAGGTCGCAAAAAATTGCACAGCACTGATTTTATTCGGAATAATTTTTTTTTCCAAAATCGTCAAAAAAATTTTATACATTTTATTCACGCGATTATTTCACTTAGTTTTCTCAGAATTTTCAAAAATTTCAAGATTCAATTTCAACATTGTCTTATATTTATATTGAAAATTTTGAAAGGTAATCCGTAAAAAATCAAATCGCAATTAATGCAAATTATTCTTTCCAAATAAATTTTGAAAAAAATATGATTTAAAAATGGTATTATTTCTGGTTTTCTCTAACCTAAAATCTGTATTATAGTATCTTAATGCAACATTGTTATCTAATTTTAAATTATAAAATTCATTAATATTGCCCAATCGCCCTCCATTAAAATCACACATTACCAGCCGAAGATTTTTGCTTTTATAATTTTCCCTATTTTACTGTCAATTGATTGCACCAAATTTGTTTTCCAAAAACCAAAAACCACACAAAATTCTGTAATTTGGTGTAGATCCAACTTGCAATTTATTTAATATTCCAATTCAACTGGATGTTTAGAATCGATTTTGCTGCAATTAATTCAAACATCTGTAAGTAATGTCAATTATCGAAAAAAAAAAATATGAAATCCGTTTCAGCCCTTTTTTTCTATTTATTTTCGCATCCAATGCAATAAAAATGTTTTATAGGCAAAACATTTGAAAAATAACATGCGGCAAATTCTTGTTTTTATTTTATTTTTTTTGCACAACAAACATGCTAAAAAACTAGGCCAAACGAGCTCTCTATTCTATGGATATTTTATGACTTTGCACAATTTTTAGGTAAACCTATGTGTCCTTTTATCGCCATGCCATCCACTCCATCAGGGCCACCTCCGGAGAGCAAGGCCTCATTTGGAGAGGAAAATAAATTTTAGAATTTTATTGAAACAATGGCCGATGTAACAGCGGACAGGTATAGCGGCCGGAACCTATTATAAACTATACACAATGACCAAACTATAGTCATAATAGATTTTGAGTAATGTCCCGTCGGGTGCTCGTCATCGTTATCGTTCCTTGGCTCTAGTTCAAAAACCATATAGCCTAAATATTATTCCGTTTCGTCCTTTCCTCCCACCAACAGAAAAACAAGGACTCTGGCAAGCATTTTTCTTACCCAAAACATGCCAAAGCATATTAAATGAATCCTTGATATTTATTTTTTATTTTTCAATACTTTATTTTAACGAGGACATATTGCTTCCGGAATGGAATGAGATTCCAATGGTCTGACGAATGATGTGAGATAAAAAAAAAAGAATAAATACCATAAATAATATGAAAAATCCCTTGTAAACAATAAGTTTCGGAATTGGAATGCTCAATAGACCCAAGTCACGTGACAGTCGTCAATCCCTTTTGTTATATTATAGAGGAGAGACTTTTGTATAAAGTGTTTCATAATTTTCAAACAAAAAATAAAAAAAAAACAACAAAGAATTGATCTTGATTTCAGAAATACATTATAGCCCGGTACCTCCAAGTTTTTCAACCCTTTTTGTTTGGTTTTTCTTTTGGTTTCTCAAATTTCAAGAAGAATCTTTTGGACACATGTCAGAGTGTCACATAGCAAAACAGACGTTGACATCAACGTCGGTCTTTCTATGTAGCAGTGGGGAAGGCATAAAAAAGATGCTTAAAGCCAATCTGTCAAGGACTTGACTTAAAGAACAAAAAAAAAAAATCCGGAAGGTTACGGAAGGGTGGAAGATTATGTCCTAGGGGTAACAAGTAATCCTTAAGTGATGTCGCTTCCTGTATATAAGTCTCGTCTTGATGAGTCGATGTTCTGAGTGGATACAGGGAAGCAATACCTTAATTATGTGCACGCAAATCCAACAACATGGACACGCATTTTGAAGAAACGAAAAAAAAAATGTAAAAATCATGAAAATTACATGTTAATTGCACAACACTTACAAAAGGATTCAAATTAAAATTTAATCAAAAAACAAAAAAAAAATCCCAACTCTCTCCTTTTTTTTGTCCATCAAACACCAAACACAGACATAGGTACAAAATAAATCCAAGCCGAAAGCAGATACCTTAAAAAAATAAAGGCCCCTTTTTTTATGGCACACATAAAAATATCAGGTGTTCAATTCGTGATTGGATTTTTTTTTTCTTCTTCTGTTTGGTCGGTTGTCCAACACGTCCACGTTGATAGTAGACCAGTTTTTCAATCTTCAGGCTTCTTATATGTACATATTCTTGAGCTTCATTTCTTTAAGGGGGGATAAGTCAGTCGAAAGAGGAAAAGAAGTCATACAACTGAAAGATGCCGACGAAAAAATTGCCGTTTCGTTGCGCCCTTCTTCCTCGTCGTCCACCTCAATTATTACAAGTTCAGCAGGCACCAAGCAGCACACAGAGGAGACCTACCACATGAAAACACGTTTTAGGTCCATGGAAGTAGTGCTTTGAATATTGTTGAAGATATAGAATCTACCTGCATTTATTTAATGCGCCCCTAAGTCCCCAATGCAAATTCAACCAACCACCAAGATTGCAACAAGGACAGACAGACAGACAGACAGACAGAGTCAAACAGACAAACGAACGTTATAAGCAATGAAATTAGCTACAAGCACCCAATAAAATGAAAATCCATGAACTAAAGGAGCAGCAGCGATTCTCTAAGGACTCGAAATCCGAATGAAATCACAAGGCAAAGAAAGACCAGTAACGAGAACAGGTGTTCTGCGCGTGTAATGCACGGCTACAGCTCCATATACTAATAAATCAATATTCCCTACCTTGCTACCTTTACCTAGCTATACCTTTGACAACAACAACAAATATTCTGGGTCTCAGGTACCATAGCATATCATGCAACCACCACCAACCACCTGGGTGCTTTTGCTGTTTGCTGGTGAATCAAATTGAAAACAGACAAAAGAACCAAATTCTTGTTGTTGTGCTGCACAGTCCAGCAGTTGGGGACGGGGGAAGTTCTCAAAGGGAAGGCAAGAAACGTGGTTCTATAAATTATTATTGACGACTGTCAAACCTCGTATCTCATATTAGGTCGTATGGTTGGTTGGTGCAAATTTTTAAACCATGTCTGTGTGAGTGTGTGGCAGAGGAAATTGATTTAGCTTTGTCACGTTAACAAGGCCAGTTAAAGGGGTTTATTTGGCGCCTTTTTCCGTAATTCAATACAAAAAATTATAATAATTCTTGAACAAGAAAATAGGAAACTTTTAACTTCATCGAGGTTTCTGATACATGTGACTCTTTTTTTGTGTTCCCTTATATTGTTCGATTTATTTGTTTGAATTGAAGGAATCGTTCAAATGGGTTTTACTTTTTTATACTGTTAAATAACTCTGGATTGACATAGTCTCATTCTTTCAGATTAAAAATTCATTCACGTTTTAGCAAATTCCTTTTGCACTGATTCTATTTTGAAAACATTGTTAATCTTATTCTAACAAGCTCTTCCTACTTACATTTTGACCGTAAAAGACTGCTGATGGCAAACTTTCGGGACGATTTTATATGAATTCGGGTTTTCTCTCTGAGAAGAATACTCTTTAGTAGAAGCCAAGTTCAAGAAAAACTTCCGAATCTCAATGCTGCAATAGCGTAGCTGCATGTGCTTTCCAAGACTTCTTACCAATCCCAGGACTGCGTTGTGGTGGCCGTTTGAAATCCAGATGTCAGAGGCAGCGTCTTTGGTTTCGACTTGGCAATATTGCCGCTGGCTCTTAATCTTGGCAGATAGGACCTTTGCGAGGAAAAGTCTTGGCTATAGAGGTATCTACTGATATTTTTTTCTCAGAACATTCGGACTCGGTACTGAAAAAGTGGTCTTACGTTGAACGCAATAGAGTCGAACGATTGACGATTGATTGAACTTGAGATCTCTATGTTGCTTTATGAATGTTTAGCTGATGGAATTTCTTATAAACTCTGCTCTGACAATTGTTTCACCCCCGATTGATTGTAAATTAGCCTGAATCCGATGTCAAAGGTTGTGTTCAGCCGGGTATCTACCTTCTTACACGCTGCAATGGAAAGAACGATTTCTTTAGCGGCAACTTCTTGTTTTCGAAAATGAAAGAACAATTTTCAATAGTTTCGCACTCCGATTTCAGTTTGTCAGTTCTCAGTTGAAGAAAGGTATTCTTACTTATTTTTTTAATAGCAGGCTCAATAAATTCGCAAATTTTTATATTATGTAAGGGACTGCTCAAAAATCAACAGGTTGGAAAAAATATTTGCTTTATATCAGACAGCTATAGTAACCAACTAATAAGGTCAAAGATGATTGCTTCAAGTGTTTCCTGATATTGATATCAATCTTCGGACAATCTAAGATTGAATTTCCTCCTAAATGCTCACAGGGCTCCTAAAATCTGACAAATTACTTTTTGAGTATAACAGAATTTCCAAGGAAGAGTTAAAGTACAATTCGAAAATTTCATCATCATCATCAAATTAAATAAAGACTTTGTCTCCATCCCAAATCTATATCCTAACCAATAACCAATTCATGCGTAAAAACATGTCTTCAACTTGAGTGTATCGTTGTTTATCTGCAAGTCATAAGCATAACCCTAATCCAGATATCACCCAATTCAATTCAGTTAAAAAAAGAAGATAATTTTATCCAATTTGATAGTATATCGTTTATCAACCGAATAAATACTTACTCTTGCCTTCTCTCGACTAAGAGGAAAAAATCGTTCTCAAAACATGATTGTTAAAAATGTCTTCATCATCATGATGATAGGGCAATAAGATAACCAACATACATATCTTGTTTACCCCTTTTTATCTAACGTGTAGGTTGTGGGTAGCCAAACGCAGGCATCACAGGCAGGTTTTTAAAATATTTATCTCATAAAAAATCATGTCATGTCATTCTTCGGTAATATTGGAATTCCTTAAGGCTTTCTTCGGTAAAACTTTTCTTTCGAAACCACTGTCAGCCTCAAACCCATATCCCAAATCGTTTTAAAATCTGTTAATTTGACATTTTAACTTTGTGTATTATTTAAACACCTGCTGCGAGCTATTTAACTTCCTCCAAAACCAAAACCAATAAACTTTTAGCAGTACAAAGTTTGTTTTTTAGTTTTTTTTTTGTTTTGTATCGTTTCGTTGAGTTTCTATAGTTGACGTAATAGTTGGCATTGCCAACTCTCGTAATGTCCATTAAAACATTTTTGCAAGGCGATAGAAATAGTGTTGTAGTTGGACTAGGACAACTTTTGAATTCATTCGAAGAACCCTTCCACTTTTGTGTAGGTATTCTTCTTCTTTTTTTTTTCTTTTCAGATGCAATTACAAGACCTTCGTCAAGTCTTTATTCCTCCTGTCCTCTGTCCACAGCAACCTCAAAAACATGTGCTTTTGTTCGAGAAACTTGTAAATGTAACACGAGTGAAAGGAACACACAGAAAAAAATAGGAAACAAAAAAAAAGTAAACTGAAACATTCCACATGTAACAATCTTCTGCTGAAAACTTTCCTCTCTATTGTCTTTGGCAAGACTATTTATATAGCTACAAATACAAACCGAAATATATATTCCCTGTTTCTCTTGGTGTAATTGTTACCAAAGTGTGGGTATGGGAAGAGGAAAAGACCATTGTCCATCGGAAGCTCTAGCTTATGCCATAACCAGCAAGCCACCCTACAGTTGTTGTAGAAGGTAATCTCTTTCAACACACCATAAGATTCCCATATTATATCTTTTGGTTATTATTTTATTGTAAAACAGAGAAAAAGATTAAACAAAAAATAGAAAAAAAAACTAAAAACCAACTATGAATCCCACATTTGTGGGTTTCTCCTAGGCAATGTCTTGATGCTTCCTACCTCAAACACGACCATACCTACATATACCTACCCTCTCGTCCAGTAAGTTTTATGGCCTTAACACATTTTTGTGTGCTATTGCTGTTGGATAGTCATCGTCGTTCAAATAAGTGAAACTAATTTAAGGCGCAAAACTATTTTTTAACGAGAATTTAATTCACATCCAACTCTGCAGCAGAGTAAAAAAGAGTAGAAACAGTTATTAAATTTATTCAGAAAACTAAAAGTATGTCTCTCCTTTTCTCTCGTTGGAAGAAAAAATAATTTTTTGTGTCATTTTTCTTTAAATTGCAGGATCTCGCAAAATAGGCATATCCCATTCAACCCCATATTCAACTCAACCATCATCACAAACACCCATCATCAGTGCATAGAAGAAATTTCCATAGAAATAACTGGTGTAGTCGGCAGCACATTGTGTGCGAGCGAACCACCGAACACACAATGAGCGGAAATAGCGTGCCAAAATCAAGGAACCCCACATCATCAGACAGAAGTTGTTGTAGGAGATGCTGCTGCTGCTGCTGCTGCTCGTCTACAGCCTTACTTTTCATGCTGATGATGATGACTTTTCTGCCATTTGAAGTTGCGGCGAAACATATCCATGCAAATGGGGCCACAGGAGGAGGAGGAGGTGGTGGGGGCTATGTCAATTTCAATAATCAGCGCTTCGCGATGGAGCCTCAGGACCAGACTGCAGTTGTAGGAGCTCGTGTCACGCTTCCTTGTCGGGTCATCAACAAACAAGGCACATTGCAATGGACCAAGGATGACTTTGGTCTAGGTACGCATCGTAATTTGAGCGGGTTCGAACGGTACTCGATGGTGGGTAGTGACGAAGAAGGTGACTATTCGCTGGACATCTATCCGGTAATGCTGGACGATGATGCAAAGTATCAGTGCCAAGTGAGTCCGGGTCCAGAGGGTCAGGCGGCGATAAGGTCAACGTTTGCCACTCTCTCGGTGCTGGTGCCGCCAGAACCTCCTAAAATATCTCAGGGAGACTTTATCATGACCACCGAGGACCGCAAAGTGGAGATTGAGTGTATTTCCGCTGGTGGTAAACCGGCTTCAGAGGTAAGTTTGCTGTTTGCAAAAATTGTCATTGACAAGAGAAAAACGTTTAAAATGTCTCTCTCTCTCTCTCTCTCTCTATCACATCAAATAGATAACGTGGATTGATGGGCTGGGAACAGTAATCAATGACAACATCGAATACACAGTGATTCCGATGCCGGATTTGCGACGATTCACTGCAAAATCGGTTCTTCGATTGACACCGCGCAAAGAGCACCACAATACAAACTTCACCTGTCAGGCCCAGAATACAGCCGACCGAACATATCGGTCGACGAAAATCCGTGTTGAGGTGAGCACCCATTTCTCTGCGTTAATTAATCAAACATGCTAATGTGTGTGTGTATTCCATTTCCAGGTGAAATATGCTCCGAAAGTCAAAGTGAGTGTAATTGGTGGCGCTTTAGCTGGTGGCAGGATTCCAGAGTACGCTCAAGTGCGACTAGAATGCAAAGCGGATGCCAATCCTGGTGAAGTCCGTTACCGATGGTTCATCAACGACGAGCCAATTATCGGTGGCCAGAAAACCGAAATGGTAATATTCTCATTCAAAGCGTCTTTGTGACTTCCGTCCGTCCGTCCGTGTCCATTCCTTTTTCCATCAAATTGTTGATGTTGCGTTCCCATTGAAGAAGCGGTTTGTAAATTAATTTTGTTCTCTTTCCTCTCTTCCCATTCTTTGTAAATATCAGGTTATCCGGAATGTTACACGAAAGTTCCACGATGCAATCGTTAAGTGTGAGGTGCAGAACTCGGTGGGCAAGAGTGAGGATAGCGAAACTCTTGACATAAGCTGTAAGTAAAATTCATACCCACTCACAATTTGCTGGGTCGATGATTTCAAAATTTTCTTTATGTGTGTGTGTGTGTTCTTTTTACCTTTTTGTATCCCAGATGGACCACAATTTCGCCAGCGTCCCCAGTCCATGGAGGCTGATATTGGCAGCGTTGTATCACTGACCTGTGAGGTAGATGGCAATCCCATGCCGGACATTGTTTGGATTCAACATCCCATCGATAGGGTAGGTAGCAGCATAGAAGCCCTTGGTGCATTTTGTCCTCGATAACTCACATCGACCACATATCTGACTTTGTATGTTTGTGTGCTCTTCCCCACAGGTTGTTGGCGGCAGTTCGAATTTGACATTTAGTGTAACAAACGAAACTGCTGGGCGGTACTATTGTAAGGCAAACGTTCCTGGTTACCCAGAGATATCGTCAGACGCGTACGTTTACCTTAAGGGCTCTCCTATAATCACCTCGTCGCACTATCAATACGGTCTGGTGGGGGACACTGCGAGGATTGAGTGCTATGCGACTTCGGTGCCGCGGGCCAGGCATGTATCATGGACGTTTAATGATCATGAGATTTCGGAATCGGGACATGACTACTCGATACTGGTGGACGCAGTGCCTGGAGGAGTGAAATCTACCCTCATCATCAGAGACAGTCAATCCTACCACTATGGCAAGTACAACTGTACGGTGGTGAACGACTATGGCAACGATGTGGTTGAGATAAATTTACAGGCTCAAAGTAAGTCCCCGTATTGGAAAAGTCATTGACTTTTGCTGTCTGATGGAAGACGCATCATTCTAACTGTTATTTTTTTTCTCTCCCTCTCTTACAGAAAGTGTTCCATTGCTGATGACAATTGTCGGAGGCATTTCATCAGTGGCCATCCTAATGATCCTGACCATCTTGGTAATTGTCTACTTTAAATGCAAAAAACGGAAACTCCCACCAGCGGATGTCATTAGCGAGCATCAGATATCGAAAATTGCCGCCAAAGAGGCCGGCGACCGCACATCCAACTACAGTGACCTCAAGGTGGACATCTCTGCCGGTTATGTGCCTTATGCCGATTACACCACTCACTACAGCCCCCCGCCGCAATATCTGACAACATGTTCGACAAAATCCGGCGGCAGCCATATGCAACAACAACAACAACAACATCATCAACAGCAAGCCATTAATGTGCCAATGACTTTTATAAATGGCGGAGGCAGCCTCACAGGCAGCATCATTGGATCCCGGGAGATCCGGCAGGATAATGGTCTTCCAAGTTTACAAAGCACCACCACCAATGGAAGTGTGGTAAGTTCATCGCCTAATGGCAGTTGCAGCAATAATAGCACCGCCACTCATGTAGCACAGAACTCATTGAGTATCGATCCAAGGTATAGCGCCATCTATGGCAATCCCTATTTACGAAATTCTAATTCATCATTGCTGCCGCCACCTACAGCTGTTTAGAATTAAAAAAAAAAAAAGAAAAACTAAAAAACAAAAAAATCAATTAAGTAAACTAAATCTATAATTTTTAATAATTATACTGTCGCTTTCGAATTTAAACAAAATAATCGAGTTAGGATAATTTAACAAGAATAACTAAGAAAAATATTAATTAATTTAAAAAATACTCTTGTATATGGACTAACCACGTAAAGACTGATCTCAACGATTTAGTAAAATGGGTTACCTAAAATTCCAAAAACAAAACTGAAAAAAAAACAAAAAAATAGATTTTGATAAATTATTTTGAAACAAAACTTACCTATGGATGTGACGTAGAGGGGGTTGCACCGTTTGATATTAGGTTTTTTGTGTAAAAGCTTTTAAACAGCTTTAATAAATTTAAAACAAAATTCTAAATGAAAACTCCCGGGGAAATGTTTCTGGAAGAGAGGTACCCAATCGAAAATTCAAGCTATTTGGTTCCCTTTTCACTTTTACGTTACTCTGAACGAATTACAAGCGAAAACATAATATAATACGGGGAATATATCGAAAACATTTTCGTTTCAACGGAATTTTTTGTTTGGAACATTTTTCAAACATTTTTTTTTTTTTGATATTTATGAATTTTGAATTTTTTTTTGAAATATTAATTTTCCGAAAACGGCCCAGTGAATTTTTATCAAAATATAGATGGTTACAAATAATTTCTTAAAAATGCCGTGCCAACTTTTGTTTTTGAAAAATCATTTCAATATGTAATTGGGGCGTATTTACATCATTTTTAAACACGGGGTTTATCCTATATTATTTGAAAACAATAAACTCCAGTTGTTCTTAGAAACGACTTAAACATCAAATAGGGAACTGTTTCAACTTTTCGAAAGACCAATTTCTGTTTTTTTTTTTCTTGCGAATTTGCGTTTAGTGAAATAAAATTTGCGAATATAAATTGAAGAGTTGCAAAGTAAAAATGTGTCAACGTCAGCTTTTTAAAACTAGAAACTTCAAGTTTTTTTTTGAATTTTTGATAATTTTCTCGATTTGTATATATACTATATTTCAAAGCGTATTAGCTGTAATTTGCCTGAATTTTCTGCCAATTTTTCATTTTTTTCACTTCTGTTATTCATTTAATCTTAAAAAATTTCATTTTTTAGTTTTATTTTGCGATGTTCACATATCTGTCATTTTTGCATCTTTTGGCAATGTTATTTAGCGCGAAATTAAATTGTTATCGATTAAATTTGTTTAAAAACCCAAATAGGAATATGCAAAGTAATGATTAATCCTTTTTTCAATTCATATTTTAAACTTCTGGTAATCTAAAATCTGATATTTGAGCATTAAGTGACTTTATCAAGTCCGGTAAAAGTTTTGTAAATAATTAACAACGTTGCGAGTTCAAAACCCAATGAAAAAATCAAAAGGTTATTGCAAAACTAAGGATATAATAATTTCCAACGAAAAGTCACAGCAAAATCTAAGATCATATTCTATACAAATTCGACTAATGGGATTTTTCACCAATTTAAAAACCGTAAAGATGTGACATTTCTAATCCATTAAAAATAATTTTGTTTGTATATTTTATTTCTGCAAAGTTTTATAAAATGTGCAAACAGAGAAATATTATGTTTTGCACCATCAACGAGAATTCTTGAAAAATTCATTAATAGAATATTTACGTTGGTTGAATATTATAAATATACATAAGTACTCTTAGGTGGGTGAGTTGTTTTTTGTTGTTGTTTTGTGTAACGTAGCACGGCATAAGAAAAATGTTTACCATCATGATTCTATGCACCGTTGAAGAAGGTCAATCGATAAAAGGTGGTGATGCATAAGACTGACTTCCTACCTACAACAAAAACGGAGAAAGCCTCTTACCTTTTGTGTTATTGTGGTGAATGCCTACCAGAGTACCTACCTACACCAACTATACCTTGGTGCTTACAATATTTTACCCGAAGCAAAGCGTTTCCCTTGATTTAGTTCAATATGCATACAAAAATCGATAAAGTTGAATGTTTTAATATTTTCTCAATACTTGAAGAATTTTTTCTTTTTCTAAGAAAAATATACATCCATAATGCGGTTCTATTCACATAATAACGATGAGGTGAGGTTGTCTGTCAAGGATTTTGTTTTTATTTTGTTTTTAAGTTATTTGTGCATTGATTTCTCTATTTCTGTTTTATAAAGATGAATTCGAATATATTTAAAGTTCTTCGAGGAAAAATATAATGAATTTCTTGAAGTTGAACTTGAGGGGTTTCCAATTTATTTGATTTAGATTTCATTTTTGAAATGTAGGGTAGTTTGAAATTTTCTTTTCCTAACGAAACTCAGACAACCTTAGATTCGATTCTATATTCGATTTTATTTTGAATTACGTTGTTGAGTGATGCACTCATATAGGAACTTTGGGGTTTTCAAAGGTCAGTATGGTATAGTATATAGTTGTTTTTCTTTTTTTTAACTACCTTATGTTTTTTGAAGTACCTAGTGTTACCAAGAAATATAGAAAAGTGAATGATATAATCTAATGATATTTTAAAATGTTTTCTTTATTTTTTGCAAACAAAAAAGAACTAATATCTTCCATCCTTAAGAGACAGTTGTAAATAATGCATAAGAGTTTTAAACTTGAACGGTGGGGTCAATTATTTGGTAATTTTTAACAGTTTAGGGTTAACATTAATTTGAAAACCTTCCCTTTGCTAATGAATATTTGAATGTTCATAACCACATTATAAATAAAGATGGCTGCAATATCATGTTTTTCATTTTATTGTTTTGTAAATTTTTGAAACATTTCATTTTTCATGTCAAAAAGTTAGAAAAAACTTATTTTTTTCAGATGTTTTTTTGCGTAGTTACAAAAGTTATTTTTTTTGTGGGTGTATCTATAGATTTTTTAAATTATTCAAATATCCTTGAAATCGACTCTAAAGATGTTAACTAGAACTTTTGCTCTTACGTTTAAGGGAATTCTATTGCTGCCTGCACTTTTAGTAAAAAAAAAACTCGTATGACCGAAAACCAGCGTTGGCGTTATATACCAATGATGTGTTTTTTTGTTTTATTTGTGATTAAATCTCGTTATCGTTAAATATATTTCATATAACAACTATCTTATAAAATGCTGAAATACAAAGTACAAGAGGTATAAACAAAATTTACAAAAACTATTTTACAATTTTACAACTTACAATCCTTTTCCCATATTTCCACTTTACTTCTGTTTTCAAGAGCTTACTTCTTCAAACTTAAATAATAGATACATCAAAGCCTTGAACCCTAGATTCAATCCAATTGTGCTTTTTATTTTTTTAGGACAAAAAATTAAAAGTTATATATAGCTTCCATAGAATAGTGTAATTTTTGGCGGATTTCTTATGAGAAGTAAAAGGAAGCTTGCTTCGAAGTGGGTCAAATTTGAGTTAAACCGAATTGACTTAAGTGTCCAAAAAATTGTTTATTCATAATAAAAGAGATTAATTCTAAAAAAAAAAACAAACAAACAGTCCATTTTATGAATACAAAAAATAAAAATTGTCACGAATGAACTGAGAGTGATTTCCATTCAAAGCTAATTTTGATAAAAAATAAATAACTTTTCTTTTGCAATCCACGGTTTTTTTCTGCCTTTTCTTTCTTCAAGTTCTAATTGCATTTAAAAACCTTAGGTCTTACAGGCATTTGCTACCCTGCCCCTCCCGACTGATGGCCTCACTTTTTATGATTTTATTTTCATTTTTATTTAATTTGTTTTATTTTTTAATTTTTATTTTGATTTTATTTTTAAGTTTATAATTTTTTTTTTTATAATCCTGTTCTCTCTCAGCTTATCTACGATGCATAATATTTTACGGAATCGATCTTACTTCCCTCTACGTCACTGTTACTACTAGATCAATCGTGCTTCTATAACATCACATAACACAAATAAAAATAACAAACAAAAATAACAAACATCGAATAAATAAAACAAAGCGAATAAGAAACGTCAAACAAAACTAATAAGCTTCATTTCCATGTTCACAAAAAAAAAAAAAAAACAAAAATAAAACTATAATTAACTTTAACAAAAAAATAAAAATTCTAACAAAATTGCGTCCCATTACCAACAACAAAACAAAAAAAAATCATTAAATATATTTATATATGTATAAACAAAAAACTAAGCATTACAACCAAATTACAAAACAAAAAGCTATAAAAACTGCATCTTCAAAAACAAAACAAAAAATTCAAACTACTTATCTAAAAATTAATATATGAAAACCATTTTTATATTAATAAAAAGATAAAAGTATTATAGATTATATATTTAACAACAAATTTAAAGACAAAACAAAAATATTTTCAAATAAATTAGGGAATCATATTGCTTAAAAAATTCAATTAAAAAAAAAGCGTTTCCTCCTAAATGTTTTAAACTACGATCAATCAAATCGAATAGCTTTTTTTGAATATAAAAACAAAAATTATAGTAAATATTAAAACTAAAAAAAAAATATTTATGAAAGAAAATTAATAAAAAAAAAAAAAACATGAAACAATTTTAATATTTAAGAAAAATAAGAGAGAGAGAGACAAATTCTCTCTCAAGTACCTGATTAGTTTTGTAAGTTGTTAATTTTAAGAATAAATATAAATAAAATTTAGTTAGTGCTTCTTAGTGTCTTATTCAGCAGAAAGAAAACAAAATATAAATAATTAAAAATTGATATTAAATAAATGTATTTGTATATTTCAAATTAAAAATATATATAAAAAGAAAACTAAAGTAAACAAAAAGAGAGAGACATAAATAATTTTTTTTTTTATAATTTTAACTTTAAAAATTATTGCAGTTAAAATAATTTATTTTTTAAGATTATCAAAACTATTGTCAAAAATATTTAAAAGAAAAAATAAAACAATTTGTCCAAAATGCTTATCGAGTTAAATTTATAGAAAAAAAAAAATAAAATAAAAGAACAAAACGACTCCAGAGTGCTTACTAATTTAGCTGTTAGGTTCCCATAAAAATGTATTTATATTTTTCTAGTACCGTTTTGATAACCGTTATAGCGATAATAATCAAATTCTATGTCTGTATGTGTGTAAAAAGCTTTTTCTTTTATTTTTATTACACATATACAATACTAAAAAAAAAAAAAAAATAAACACAACACAACAACAACATTGTATTGTTTTTGTCTCAATGGCAGCGCACAACAGCACAACCAAACAAAATATATCCTTGTTTGAAGCTTTGCCACTTTCCGGTCGAAGTTGAACCTGAATGAGTGGCATGAGATCCGAATCCGATGAAAACGAAAAGGAGAAGACAGAGAGAAACTCGATAAAATTTTACAGCATAAAACTGCCTTTTCCTTAGACTCATTTAATGGTTCAGTGACCTCATAGGGTTGGGGGTGGTTTTTTGAGTTAGTGTTGGGGTGGGAACTGGGGAGACCAGAAAGACGACGACTGACTGCCCAAAAAAGGCTTCACTCGTAGTTTTATTTCATTTTCAACTCTCCCATACTCAATCCTCTCTCACCCCATTATGTTATTTGTCTTTCCACCCTTAACCTCACACCATCATCACAACACACAAAGAAATTTTTATGCTGGTGCTATTGCCAGAGTGCGTTGCCAGAGAGAGTTCAAATATACAAATATTTGTAAGGCAACATAAATTGGTTAATTAAAAACAAAAGTTTGGAATTTTATATTAATAGACAAAAAAAATATTAATAAAATTAGAGAAATATAATGTAAATTAAATTTTATAAATTAAAAAAAAAAAAAATTAAAAAATACGTGTGTTATTGTCTTATGAGTTTTTTTTTTTTATTTTAAGTTTTTGGATTTTTTGTATACATAAGTTAGTAATTTTGTTTTTTATTTTTTGTCACTTAAGATAGACCGTAAGTTTTAGACTGTGTTATTCTCTAAAGATTTACGATGATATTAAATAAAAGAAAAACAAACATACAACATTGATTATTATATATATATACCTATACATACATTTATATATATTTTTCACATTGTAATTTTAGATATTTAAGAATATAAACCGACGAAAATAAAAGAAAAAAAAAATATGAACAAAAATAAAAATAAAAAACATTAAAAAAAATGACAATTTGACTTTTTTTCAATTTTTGTAATGCAACTGTGATGAAGGTTTAATATGGAATCAGAGGTAATCTAACAAATAGGAGACGAAAAAGTGGATTATGACATTTTTGGAAAATAGATGGCGTGGTGTTGCAACCATTTTCGTGTTAATGGAATCAAAAATCGACAGTAGACAGTGTTGTGTAAACTTTTTATTGAAGCTTAAAAATAAAGGTAATCCCACTAATAAAGTATAGTAAGTTTCTGTCAAATGGGTGCTTGCAATATTTAATGACTTTTTTTTTTACTTCCATGCTAAAGGTATTTTATTTGAGGAAAGAATTTTTTTTTGTAAATATTTTTGTCAACCAACCTATTTATTTTTAGAAATATAATTAATAGGGCTAAAGGAAAGAGTCACGATAAGTGGCCTGGATAAAATGTATCGATACATCTGAGGTCAGGCCTACTCATAGCTTAGTTGACGCAAGATACATAAAAGGAGGTACAGTAGCGAGCAAAATATATGCAAACGAAATGGTATGGTCCTGTCTTAAGCAAGAACTAAGCTAAATATTTTAGGTGGTAATAGCACGAAGTTGTGAAATTGATCGTATTTCTGTAAACTGACTCAATTTTTACCAAAAAATTATTAATACTAAAATTGTTCCAAAAAGTTAGTTTGAACGGGAGCAAACAAAATTCAAACACATGAAAAACTTTAAAGTTAAGATTAAGATTTTGTTCATTTCTTTGAACAAAATATGGTATTTAAACATGTTAGTATTCTGTAAGGAGCCTTTATTGGCAATAACGGCATTTCACTTATTAACTTTAGAACCAATCAAAGACACTAATTAGTTTGGTACCATTCTGTCCTTATTTGTTCCATCAGCTTAATAATTTGAAAGTTTTAGCTTACTTATCTCTCGGAATACAGGCTGCTATAAATTATTTAAGTCAAGAGATTCCATTTTCCATCCTAAAACATAAGGATTTTCCTCTTTAAAGAAGTGTGTTGCGGAGCATGATCGTGTTGGAATAAGCTGTTTTCAGGGATTTTGGACAAAAAATTTCAGCCATTTGGCCTTTATCACAAGTGTTTTTTTGATTTTGTGTCCATTATATGAGTGAGATAAGCCGAACGTGACTGTGTTGCCAGCCCATAGAATTATTTAATGTTTTAAGTTTAAATATTTCAAGTTTAAATATTAGTTTTTTTTTTTTAAACCTGTGAATCAAAAAAAAAACTTGATTGATAAATAAAACATGAAAATAGCTTTTAAAGCTTTCAAAAAGTGTAAAATATAATTGTGTTATTTTTAAATAATTATATTGTTTGTATTTCCTATTTAAAGTGTTTTTTAAACGGTGACAAGTGCACTCCTTTCCTCTGTTAAAATTAAGAAAAAAAAGTAAGATCTCGGAAAAAACCAGAAGTAAAATTCGAAATAAAAAATAAATAAATAGTTTTGGAGACATAATGGAGCCCTGAGGCACACCAGCTTTTGTATAGTTTTTAATCCAATAAAACAGACACTGAGTTCATGCATTTTCAATAGAACATTTTGATGACAAAACTAATCAAATGCTTCACAAATATTAAGCACAATATTTTGTATTTTCAGAAACAAACTGGAAAACGCCATATATATTGCTATGTTGTGGTAAGTTCTTATGAGGACAATATAGACAAAGGCACTTGGGCGAAAGGAAGAATAGTACTTTGGCTAAAGAAACTGCGTAAAATATTGACAAAAGAAAACTGCTCAAAGCAATCTAGGTACTCCAAACCACGTATGGAAATATTTAACCAATTTGGTTGTAATTCGTTACCATCTCAGAAAAAAAAATCCATAAATTAATACATTTTTTTCAGCCTACATTAAGTTATGATTGTCAATTTAAAATAACACTGTGACACTCAAAATATACTCAAATATACTGATTGAATAATTAAAATTTCCAAACGATCCACTGCAAAATAAGTGCGACAGAATAAAAAAAATCTTTAATAATGGAACGATTTATTCTCTTGGACCTCGTGTATTCAAACCTATGAATTACAAGAATCTATATACGGAGTTCAAAAGACTTAAACAAATCCTTGACCTTAACTTACTTGAAGTTGAAAAGTTGCTTGTTGTGGTTCATAGCTTTGCAGACAAATGCTTACGAATCAAATTGGCGTTTGCAGCTTTTTAACAGGTTCCTGCGACCCAGGGGTCCTCTTAAATGATTTTTATTTGTTTTGTTTTGAAACGAATTTTGCCTCTTGTTGCTGTTTGGTAAAAAAATGTCCTTTTTCTGCCTGCTGGGACGCTCGCTGTTAGCCGCTGAAAGTCCTCACAGTGAGTTCTAGGGGAGGGAGGTTTTGGTATAGAATTTGGAAAGGGCGCTACTTTCTTTATTCACACAGAAGGGTGTGGTGCGATATGCATATAAATGCGGTGTGTGAAGCCAACAAAAAAAAAGTAAAAAATAAAAACAAAAAACAACACACGCCATCAACGCAATGCTCACTTCCAGACTTGACTGTCGACTCAGAGCAGTGCTATACACGGTTGGTTGGGGTTTGATCATGAAAAGTCCTTCCAGCCAAAATAAAAATCGATATCATTGTAAAAAAAAAAAAACACAGAACATAAACAAAACACTGATGCGAGGGAATAATATTACGCCGCGCCGCTATATGAAGTGAGTCAGTCCAAAAATGACATTGAATTTATTTAGTGTGTAGAGGGTCTATAAAACGGTTTTGTATTACAACACGTAAAGCGTCTGCCAAATGAAAATAAACCTTTCAACAAAATAGTATACTGCTGGATGATTTACATTTATAAAAAAAGGATATATATCCTTTATCCTTTAACACAAATGCACACTCACACAAATATATGCACTGTGCATGTATGCTGGGGCTAGTGGAACAAAAGGACAAGTTGTGGCTTTTACTTAACTTTTCGTCGCAGTTCTGACGGACGCAGTTGTTGGGATATCGAATTGCATAGAATTGTGTGCGTCTGGGTTGACAAAAAAAAACTACTAATTAGAAAATATAGAAGGTAAAGTCGTCTCTCTAAAAGTCTTAGCAATGAAAATGGGGTGTAGGCAACAAAGTTGACTTTATGTCAATTTGCCTTGTGTTTTTGGGGTTGAGAGTAAGTAGTTGAGAACGAGGCAGGGGAGTTTGATGTTATTGCGACTTCATTCATCCCCAGGGTATACAGGGAAGGGTTAATGACTACTACGTACATTTGCAAATGGCAAAGACACTTCAGGTATACACAAGTTAGCCTCTGGCTATAATTAGAGTTGCAAGGTATAATTATTATTGTACAAATGGGAAAGTGTTAAATTATAATCTTAATATCACTTACTTAAATATGAAAGGAAATATATAATTTCAATGTAAAACAATAGTAGTTAAGGATCGTATGTAGGTATGCCCCTATGAATTATGTAAATTTCATTGGAATTAGAGGTTTAAGTGTGTCTATTTGACTTTGGGATACGAAGAAATAGTAACATACTTAAAAATAGATGTTCAAAGCACAAGAAAATCTCAAGAGATTTGAATGTAAATGTGATTGATAAAATAAATTAATTATATAATAGTAAGTATTTATTGAAAGCGGCAGGACTATGGAGAATGCAAAATCGGCCGGTCAGATTTCGAATAAAACACCATGTTGTTTTTAAAACATAATGCTTTAAATTTGGTAAATGACGAAATAATTTTTTTTTGGAATTGTTCAGCTTATAAAGTCTAGGTGGTCTTACCGAACCACATGTTTTTAAATTTTTGAAAAAGTCTGAACGCTTCTTTCCAAAACAGTACAAAATACAAAATAAGTTTCTTGACCCTAAGTCCAGGATTTAGGGGCGTTACGGAATTTGTACATAGGGTCTTGTAATCAGTCCATCCAGCTCTGCAAAGCGTTATAGGACTGTGTTGTTATTCATATGACTAAATAAGGAAGAGTTTTTCAGAATACTTGAGTCTTGAACGGAACCTGGCCAGGAAGCTTTAAATTGAGAACTTTTCTTTCGCATCAAATCAAGCATGAGCATTAGGTAATGGAGTATAGTATCCTTTTCGATCAATGGGTCAAAAATTACCTATACGGACATGAGTGCAATCTAGAGAACAAATTGCATAAGGAAACTCGTCTTTGCACTTGTTGATGTATTTCTTCCACTACTTACCTAGGTCCTGACACCTTTTTGAGTCCTTTGTGATCCCCTTAAGGGGCGTAGAACATCTATCTGTGCATGAATTGCTATTTCTTTAGAAACTGCGCCACTTTAGAGACTGTTATTTGATGAGCTCTATTGTCCTAACCAACTCCAATTTGAAACAAGGGGATCATTGGACAGAATTTTACAATTATTTCGAAAATCGATGTCTTGCATTTTTTCTTCATGTCGCTGAAAGATTCTGTAAATAATCACACACCTTCTTCACTAAAACATTCAAGCGATGAAAATCTTCACCAGTTGGACACCTTCTATCTTTATAAATTGTTTGTCCTACATAATTTTCAATAAACTCGGCCATCCTTACGGTTTTATGTGAACCGCATACCACCTTAAGAAAGTTCTCAAAAAAGTGAGTAAAGAGTTTGATCTCATCTTTTTGCATACGACCCATTGTCTATATAGGCTTTGCTATATACCCAGAAATGATACCATTTTTCTCTTTTTTGAATGAAAAATTCTTCTAGCTTACTAGGCTATGGGTGATATGAACAAAAATGATTACCAACTCAAATCTCCAATTTTAGGAGCAGGAACTCCATTTGGTTTTAATACAATTCTTTAGCACATACATTTTTAAGAGTACCTACTCGTTGTCTTACGCTGAGTACCTACTCTGAGCACTTGCTCCGATTTATTTATTTTACCCTATATTTTGTTGGTTCAGTCCAAAATCCATTAGAATTGTAGTGCACCTTTATGCCACTAGTCACAATTAGTTATTAGGTCTTAAAGTGTTTAAAAGAACGATAACAGTCACCTTTAATACTGTTTCCACCAATGCGGAAAAACTTAGATCTGATATTTAATTTTGGTAGCCCTGTTTATATGTTAAACTTTATTATCTTTGGGTTTGAATTTCTAAACTCTGAAAAGTCTTCAATTTTCAATTTTAAAGAAACAAATAAAAATAAAATTAATTTAATACAAAATTTTCAAGCAAATCATAAAAATGCTCATTTTAATTTTCTAACAAAAATTACATAAAACGAAAAAAAACTACCACAAAAACAAAAAATAAAATATATTTTTTAAAAGAAAAAGAACATGTAGATAAATGCACTTAGTTTAAAATTGACTTCTTTGACTTCTACACAAAGTGTGATGCTCTAACCCACACAAATTTCGAGATAGAAAGTTTAGGACAATCCACCTGTGACCTCAACAGAGGCACCATTGATGTAAGAAGCCTTCTTTGATGCCAGGAACGAAATCACCTCAGCCACCTCTTCTGGTTTGCCCAGCCTGCCTAAGGGGCAAATTCTTTTCGCTTCCTCCTTGATGTGTTGTGGAACAACATCAACCATCGGAGTGTCAATGTATCCAGGCAGGATAGAATTAACTCTGATGTTAAATTTACCAAATTCCTTGGCAGCAACTTCTGTGAACGAAATCACACCCGACTTTGATGCTGCATAGTTTGCCTGACCGATTGTTGTCAATTTGGCGGCAATACTCGAGATATTGACAATTGATCCAGAAACTTTGTATTGAACCATGGCATTGGCAAATTGTTGTGTAATCAAGAAGGTGCCCTTCAGATTGACCTTGTAAACATCATCGTAATCGCGTTCTTCCATTTTCAATAGATAACGGTCGCGCGTAATTCCAGCCGAGTTCACAACAATAGATGGTGGTTGCTTGTATTTTTCTATACAAGTATGAAGAGCTTTGCAAACACTGTCCAAGGAAGAAACGTCCACTTCAACGGCACTTGATTCTGTGAAAGAAAAAAAGAAGAAGAAAAAATAAATTGAAAGAATAAAGCAAGGACTTTGTCTGAGAATGGAAGTATTAATATTATAAGCTTCTTATGAAACACAAAGTTTGCTTTAAAAATTAAGTTAAATGACGCAGAAGGATTCTTCGAATAAATAAAACAAAAAAAAAAAAATGATTTGATAATTGCCGTACTTGTTGTACAAGTTAAATAAAGATGTTTTTTGGAAAAATAGATCTTTAAGTTAATAGGTCATTACAATTAGTATTAAGTGTATTCAAATCAATGTTAAGAAACATAGAAGCAGTTGCAATACGATTTCTGAATAGAAGTAGGAGTAGTTGTAGGGACTTCTGGGATTAAAAAGAGCTCAAATTCGAAAACAAATTTTAAAACTAAATGTTCAATATGTGAACAAATCACTATAAAACTGTATTTTGGGAGTAAGTTAAAAACACGATTTTTAAAACCGTTGTCAAAAACTTCATCTGTGAAAGTGTTTTTTTCTGGGACCTCTTATTTAAAAAAAAAAAAAACAAATTGAAACTATGATAAAAACGTTATTTTTTTTACCAAATTATAGGTCTGTTTGGGTACTCCCCAAAACAACGAATTTGTACTATTTTTGAGTCCAAAGTCTGCCAAGCCTTTTAAAACTTCTCTCATGAGAGATAAAATTAATTTACCATAAATATTCAGCCCAAGGAAATTCTTTGGTCAAAAATATTAGTTCCGTTAAAATCATTTGATACAGAAAAAAAACATCAGACTTTTAAGTCAGTTAGTAAAAAATACCACCAAAAAGTAAATTAATTAAGAAATAAATAAAGTGTAAGATATTTGTGAAGTTTTTGGCAAAATTTGTATCCCCTCTTGAAAATTTTACAGTTTTCATATTTTAGCCCAGGAAGTACCCAAACGAACCTTATAAGAAGCAGAAGAAGTCGTAAATCAGTGCGACACCAGAACTTTTTATAGGATCACTTAAAGGCGCTCAGATGCGTGAAATAATAAAAAAGAAGATCCTGTGAAAGATGGTTCTCTCGTCCATTCGGATAACGACCAGCTCAAAAGGTGGAAGAAACAATTTGCTTGTTTCCATACCAGCCTGATGACTCCGTATGTCTCAATAAAGATGAAATCTTTTCCAATTAAAACACTGAAAATCAACTGATGACCGTAGGATTAACAATATCTCCACAGATCTAATATAGAAAGATCTTGAAACTCCATGTGTTTCTCCGAGAAGTGGAAAAAAGGAGATGCCAACAATCGCATTGGAACCCAATCGAAGCAGTGCAGAACCCGCTTACACAGCCAAGTAGAAATGGAATGGAAACCAAGAGCACATTGTGCAGGACAGTCGAATTGGAATTTGCACAACTGGGGAAGAGTTGAGGAGAAATAATATATGTGTAGATGTGTGGAGGAGCTCTATGTCCCTTAAGGATATAAAATAAGGTCTGAGCAGAGTATATATAACAAAGAGTAGAGACACTCTTCTAACGGCAGCGACATACTTTTTTTTACCCTCTATCCCTCTTTAACTAATACGCTTTCTTTCTGTCCTTTTTTATAGTGTCCTTACTCCTTGATAGATATACTCTGGGTTTAAAGACCTTATGAAGTTAACCCACCATTCGGGGGCTGCTTAATAACAATTGTGTTCAAAGATATAAGCAAACTACAAAAATCCAAGATGGTGGCCATCCATTTTTTCAAAATGATTGCCAAATCCCAAGATGGGAATTGTTGTGCACCTATAAAGGCGTTGTTGTTCAAAATTTTTAAACTGTTGTCCCAACTGCACCGAACAAAATCGAGTTTATTGACAGTTCTTAAAGTATAATAGCTTCTTCCCAGACTGTATCTCAGTTAATTTTATGATTAACAAGTTTTGCCTTGACTCATTTTACATAAAATCAACAACAATCGAATAATCAAGTGAAATGCACTCTTAAGCATCTTTAATTAAAAATGGTGGATCGAGCGGTGACCCTAGAAGTAAAAAAATTGCAGTTTTCACTAGAGCCAACACTCAAACAAAATACAAAAGCTAAGCTAAGCTTTCCCAACTCTTTATAACATAATATATCGAAAAAAGAAGGTAACGTAAGAAATACTCGTTCTTGAAAACTTGAACTATTGGTTCAGTCGAAAAAGAAGTTACTGTTTATCTTTTTTTAAATATTTTTTTCTGTAAAACCTAAAATATAACTTTGGCGAATAACTAAAAAAATAAGTAAAAGTGAAAACCGAACAGTTGCCATCCCTGATCAAAGAATTTTGTGTTGCATACTTTAAGCAATGCATTTTATAAATAAACATTTTTGAAGTTTCTTATCTGACAGGTTGATGTCATTTTGTCATCTAAACTTCCAAAAACGAAAATAAAAAATATAAAAAAAAAAACCATCGCTTATTGCACAACGCATAAACAACCATCAGAAATCCATACCTGAACCAAGATCGGTGATCGTTTCCATGGCAGTCTGTAGGTTTTTGTCGGCGGCGATAATACGAGCGCCATCACGAGCTAGCACTTTGCATACAGCTCGTCCAATTCCAGATCCGGCACCTGCAATATGTTTGTATAATCAGCAGGTGAAAATAAGAAGAAAATACAAATTGTGTTGAAATTGAATCAAGTGGGTTGACATTATATTTGCCCCGTAATTAGCACAAACCTGTCACAATAGCCAATTTTCCAAAAAGTGGACCAGGCATTTTATTTTCTTATTTATTTTATTTTTTATGATTTTTTTATTTTTAGAACAAATTACAAGTTTTTATTTTTGTCAAAATTTTTAATTTATGTTAATTTTCTTTGCTCAATTTATTTTCTCTTCACAATACCGACCGACACCACAATCTACGGAGGAATATATCGTCGAACTGATCCTCGCACCCACTTCAACTGACAGCCGCAACCCTGGAAATGGAAATTATACGAGGTAAATGTGCACATAAACTTCTCTCGGAGATCGGAGTCTCCAAAGTCTAAATAAACAACAACAGTTGTTGTTTGAATACCAAAGCTCTCTCTGCTTTCTTCTGCAAGTGGTATCGATATGTAGATGAATTTTTGAATTCTTCTTAACCCCCGCGTCTGTATCTTTATTGTTGTTGTACCTACAGCAGATGTTTTTTTTTTGTTGGTTCTGATTATAAAATTTAAGAATCAAAAAAATTCACTCGGCCTTGGTATGGATGTTTTTTTATTTGGAACTTTGCCCAATTAACGCACGTTTCGATAACAACAAATTGATTCAAAAATTTTATTCCAGTCGATTAAGAGTCAACCAACGCGATGGGACGATAACGCATGCGTTGATGGGGAAAAGCAAGAAAAAAAAACAGATAAACATAAACAACAAATAATTTTTTGTTATGCACTTTTAATTTCAATTGAAGTGTGAATGTATGGTGTTTGTTTACTAATCAGCCAATTGTACCTACAGTTCGAAACAAAAATAAATATTATACACCCTAAATATAGGCTAAGTATACTTTCACTGCATACTTTTAGGATGCTATAGAATAAAACAATACCGTAGCGTTAGCGTATCCTAAATGACGACAGTTAATTTTTCGATTGAAACTACGAATCCCTACAAATCCATCACGATCACAGATAACATTCGTAATGGATATTTTTTGGTAAGAAATTCGAAATTCAGCATCACATAATCCGAATGAAATGGAAATTTGTCTACACATTAATTTTGTACAAGAAGTTGATAATTTCGTAGACTCATGAAAAACTCTGCTTCTATGAAATTTTAAAATTGTATCTATAATTATTATGGATTCAAATACAGTAGACGCTTTATAAAGTGAACAATTTAAAACTAGGCCTGTTCAATAGAACGAGATCATTCACTATTTCGAGAGAGAAGAGGAAAGATATCGAAAATTTGATACCTTAATTATTTCTATTTTAACTAATTTAATTAAAAAAAAAGCGATGTGGCAAAGCCTCCCTGGTAAGGATACTTTGGCATGGGGTGGCTGAAGTATTGCCAGGTGCCTAAATGAAAAATTCAATGCAAATAGGAACTATTCACATTAATAAAAAGCAACAAAACAAATTTTTTTCATTCAATTTAATACTAAAAATAACTTAATTTTGTAAGAGTCAGGTTACCCATGGCACCCTACGAAGTGGTTTTGCCCATGGCAAAGGCACCCCTCGAATTGTGTTTGCCACTGCAAACGCAAAGGTACCCTTGAAGTGGCTTTGCCACTAGCAAAAGCACCCAACTAAATTGTTTCGACAGACAAACCACCACCACGTAAAAATGGCAAAGGCCATTTTACAATTTACAAGAAATAACATTTCCAAATTACAATTTCACAACCTTTTATTATTATTACTGTCGATATTTAACTGTCCGGTCTCGTCCGATTTCGTATTTATACTCCTCTCATTACTTCTCGAAGTTTCTAGAGATCTTTAGTTTTATTAAATAAAAGAGACAAATATACACAGACAGATAGAGACAGGTATATACAGATTCAGTTACATTTCGTTTCGTTCCGTTCGAAGTTTGAAGTTTTGATGAAATCTTTCACAACTTAAGTCATTAATCTTAACCAAAGACCTACTTATGTCATTATGTGTTTGCTCGTACATTCGTAACAATATATTGGTGCAATGAGCTCTCTTAGTGGTCTCAGGCGGTTTTGAACCTACATTGATTTTTACCAAAACTTTTGAGAATTAAGTATTCCGGTTCTTGGATAACTTCATAATTTTGAAAATCAATACCATTGTTTATTGGAAGAATTGAAAAGAAAATACAAATACAAAAGTTACATTTTTGGAAGATTTTCGTATAAAAAGTAGAAGAAGGTTTTATTCAAAATGAATTTCAAACTTAACCTAAGTTTAGGTAATCCTCATTCCTCAATCCTTTTCACGATCTTTTCAATCCTTACGACGAAGACGCCAAAAACGGCTCACACACATAAAAACGTCGCGAAAACGTGTTTCTTTACGTTTCATGATGTTTCTCTATGAAATAGACTAATTTAAAAAAAAAAAAAATTCATGCCAATCGTTATACTTATCCTTTATACTACGTGCACGGAAAAGTAATAAGATTTTATTTGGGACATGTTGTAGGTACTAACATTTCAATTCTGTTTGATCTATACAAAAAATTTTCATAAAAATTTTCAAAATCATCCTTTGTTACGAGTAATTTTAAGAATATGGCTAATAGTTCTGGTAAAGCTTTGTGAAAAAACTGCTTGACCTTGCGCGCAGAGGCACTGTCAGTTTTTTTTCATGGATCGATTAAGGTTCATTTGTAAAGCTTAAAACCAAATTTGCACCACCTGGCAATTCGGTTTACCAAAGTTATGCACAATAATGCATTTGAGCTCATTTTTTAAAGTTACACTTTTATATAATGCAAAAAAAAAGAACCGAATGGTTCACTATAATATTTTCTTCGATTTAAGTGGAACTTATTTTTATACAAACGCATTCGTACGAAAATGCAGGCCGTTCAAGTCAGTTCTTTGTTTTAAAAAAACACTTTTTCTAACATAAAGAAAATGCACTCAAATTATAAAAAAAGTGAAAACAAACAATTTTTATTTTTATTTTTGCCATACAACATGTTGGAACCGAAATATTTGACAAAAACTAAATTTTTTTTGTGTTTTCGATACGACTTCTTTTAGTCGTACAGAGATAGTTTTTGCTTCTTATTGTGGGGAATGAATAGAGCTTCTAAATTAGTATAAACAATGTTTTCCACTACATTATATTTTCTTCATATATTTACGAAAAAGTGTAATTTTAAGACAAAGAACTGACTTTAACTAGCTGCATTTTTGTACGGATGTATTTAAACCAAACGAAATTACAGTTTATTAAAAGAAAATATTATCATGCACCATTTGATTTTGATTTTTTCTGTGTCATGGCATGCTGGAACTGAAATATTAGCAAAAAACCAAAAAAATGCATTTTTGTGCATAACTTTAGTAAGAAGAGATGTCAGGTATATAGTGCAAAATTGGTTTTAAGCTTTTCAAATGAACCCCTATCGATCCATGGAAAAAAAAACTGACAGTGACTCTGGGCGCAAGCTCAATACTTACGGTTTAACTGAACTATAACCTGAAACCGAAATCTGGGCCATATTTGGCAAAATTCATGAATAAACTTAAGTTATCAGACTTTATTAAACTGATTAAAAATAGCCGCCCAATATCAATTCAGATTTTCAAAAGGCTCAGCACTCCTGTTTATCGAGCTGTATAAATAACCGATAAATAAATATTATATACTTAAGGCACTTGTGGGTCTTCTGACATTTCAGGCATTTTTATTCTCATGCAATCAGATGCGAACAGCAAATACACGAGAACGAAACGCATTACACCATTTTTAAGCGTTGCAACACGAGATTTCCGTAACGTCATACTCATAACATAACAAATACCAATCAAGAATTCATACGCTTTCAAACACATAATATCATCTTTTTTACCACTCTCTCAACAAAATCGATAAATGTTGGCAGAAAAAAAAAAATTAAATCCTTGCGAAAACGGAAATCACTCGGCTCTATGTGCAACTTGTATACCACCACAACACAAAAGAGGACACAGGAAAAAAAAATTCCAACGATGATACCGGTGGTTCATGAATATCATCTCTCTGAAAGTTCTGCCTGGCATCCATGCTTCAACCCGGCCAGGTAGAGATACTGGCACACTGGTAGATAATAATATCTACTAAAAAAAATACCTTCCTGTTTCCTTTATTTGGAATTCGGTGCAAATTGCACGTTTCATGGCATAGGTATTCCGCACAGTAGTTGGAGTTGGAGTTGCAACGTTTCAATTATTCAATATAATTGGATTGACAGTCACACTCTACTCTTCGTAGGAATCTCGGCGAATAATATGATATCTGCAAGCCTGGCACAAACTTCCGGCGGAATTTAGCAACAAAACTTACAAAGAAAGAGAAAAAAAAAACGACGCGTCAGCAGCTATTATAAGGGGAATGGAACCGCGCCGCGCCGTAAGTGCACCCGCACCACTATCATAATCATATACTTCGCAACGATGTGGAATAAAGTTGGAACTTCTTCTTGAGACCCACAATAACGGCAAGAAACTCGCATGGTACGAGGCCGGAACTCATAATGATTATTCTTATTTTTATGTATCCCATTTTTGGATGCAGAAATCCAAAGAGAGAAGTGCGCTCCACTCCAAGGGACACGTAAATCTGTCAATTAAGGGAGGAAATAGGACTTACAAATGAATGTCATGTACTCCCTCGTATCGTGTCGTACTTTACTTTCGTGCCAACTTCTTGTTGCTTAGGGTTGAGATTCCTTCAAACTATCATGCTCTGAATACGATTGTGAGAGGCTGACTCTCAAAAGGAAACAAAAAACGGCCTTACTTCACTGCTTGAGATAACCTATATTTCCTTTTGAGACCCATTCCACCATCAAGCATTACAGTTATACAGCACATGACGCACGCTTCCATTACTGTACAAAGGCTTTTCGCTTGTCCAAAAGTATTCTGTTGTGAGTTTATAGCCAGGGGCACTCATTGCTCGGCACTTCAAAGAGCATTGTACCCATTTCCTGAGGTTGGATTGGGATGGAGACAAACAATGCACACCACAAACATAAGCGACATAGAAGGTGTTGAAAGGAGTCCATGGGTGATTCTGGTTCTTACATCATGACAGCCATATGAAATGATGGGTTGAATGCGGTGCGAATGTTATGGACCCGGAGGGCTATTCATTTGTATCGTATAAGAAGAGCTGCTCTCAGGCTTAGATTTTCAATTAATCGTTTACTCTGGATAGGGTTCATTGTGCTTCAAACTTATTCAATTATCAGTGTTTCAGTTGGGACTACGAGTGTCAGTTGAGTATACAAAAAAAACAATATGTTTTTGGCTGTTCAGTTTCTTATATGGATTTTGGCTTCTTTAGCATTGGTGGAAGGTAAAGTAATTTTGTTAAAAATGATACTTTTTAGAACAAATTTTTTTTCGTTAGCGGGAATTGTGAGGCTTGCAGCATTTGATGGGGATGACAGGGATCAGCGAAACTGGTTGTTACTGGTTGATGAGCCGTTTTCAGAAGTTGAAGATTCATCTTCCCATTTTGTACGGCAAACTGACGACGGCAATGAGCCTAAAGTCTTGAGTAATCTTGAATGGAAGAAACTGCGTCGCTATATTAATCGCCAGTTAAAAGTACCAAGGCGCTATTGGAACAGAATTATAAGAAATTTCAACCAAGTTGTCAAACTTCGATCAATTGATGGTGATATTAGAAAAAGATCGACGCCATCGCCAAGAGTTACTAATCTGGATGCTGATTTTTTTGACGACGACAATCGTGATTATTTTCTATCAAGAGAAATTTTATTAAATCGGTGCAGAAAATTGCAATTTTTAAGGAACTTGGATATTGGCTACTATGTGGACAAATAATAAATATTTAAAAGAATACAAGTAAACTAAATAAAATTGTTTTAAATTTTCTGCTCCAAATGCAGTGTTTTTAGTACATATTTCTTTTTCCGTTTGCAAAAAAACTATTTTTTAGGGATGATTTGGCTGCCTGCATTGTGACACATCTGGGGCCTTTAACAAAAAAAAACTACAAGTATCTAGTTGTACTACAAGTGAAATTGCTTAATTTTGTATGAGAAATTGTAAGATTGTACTTGTAATACAAGGACTTGTAGTTTTTTGTTATAGGCCCCTGATCATAAAAAAAAAATTATAACGTTGAAAAGATCACGAGAACTTATTTGTGTATTACTTCATGTGCGAAAATATCATAATTGCAGGTAAAAGCGGCACACTCGAGTGATTGAGAGTGTAGGTCACTAGGCCATAATTCTTCGTTCTCCCATTTTATTTATAAGTACTCAATCATTAACTATACAATCCGTGACAGGATGATAAGATACTCGCTTCGTAACCGAAAGGTCGCTGGTTTAATTCCAGGTGTTACGCTTAATTTTTTTTAATCGTTCGCAGAAAGTGTTTAATCCAAATGGTAAATACCAATTTGCTGCAAACGAAGCTGACAAATTGTACAGCAAATGAAAAAGTCATTTGGGCAATTTTTTCGTTTGCCGCAATCGGTTTTTTACCTCAGTGTACCTACGCAAAATTAGCGTTGCAAGCTAAGTTAACGTTTTTCACAGAAACGAATATCAAAAAGGGGAAAAATACAGCGTTTGAAATAGCCAGGGCCAGCTGGAATTTTATAGAGGGAGATTGCGGAACATCAAACCGACGACTCTTCAAATCAAACTCCGAAAGACGATATAAAATTTTTGGGTAAATACGCCAAGAATATACGTGGTATTTAACAAAATGGGTTAATATGTGGGTAATTATAGCAATAATAGTTAAAAAATATTTTTTTGTTATTTATTAGTTTTATTTTATAAAGAAGTACAAAAATAGATCTGAGTCGCTAAAGTTGGATAGAAGAGAGTGTATTCCACTTAGACCACTGCCAATCCAGTTTTCAGAGGGCAAAACTTGAAAAAATTATTAGCAGAATAATTGTGGCGGGAAAATTTAAGATACATAAATGGTATACCATGAAAGGGGAAACATAAATTGCCCACCAACAGATTAGTGAAATGGGATGGGTGGGGAAAAAGTTAGGTGTGTGTCGAAAATCGTAGTTTTAAACGATTTCTATTAAGGTAGACCTCCTATCGAAAAAAAATTAATACGAGAAATGTAGATGGTAAAAAGATCTACAACACTTTTGCTCACATAGTTTTCAATATAGCCTCAAAAATATTGGGAAAAATGCACTTAGCCGTAGACCATATTTTTGGCAAAACTTTTGATGCGCTGAAAATTCAAAATAATCGAAATTCGATAGGTTTCTCTTCCCATAATAGAGCAATTTTGATACTATATTCCAGTTCAGACAGTCAAAATCTTTTTCAAAAGTTTAACTTGGTTTCTATGACCACTCCTCGCTGGCTGATATTACTGTGATTTACGAACAAAATGATTTAAAAAAAATTTATTTACAAAAGTTGTAGATCTTTTCACCATTTACATTTCTCATCATAAACTTTTTTCCGACAGGAGGTCTACTTTTGATAGAAATCGTAAAAAATTACATTTTTCGACACCCACCCCACTTAAACGCCTTCCCACCTCCTTTCTCCCAATCTATTGGTAGGCAATTTAAGTGTGTGTGCCCGAAACGTACATTGTATTTAAAGTCTAGCTACTATTTCATTTATACCCAACTTTGGGTAGGTATTTACGATTTTGGGTATATACCCGGTAAATACTCGGTATTTACCTTCCAATTAATACCTACTGCGTGGGTAAAAAAACGAGGTATGAGTGAAGTACCCGACTGACTGGTGAGGCTGTGATACTTTTTAAACTTTAAATAAATAAATAATAATCATAAATAAATACAAACGAAAATGAATTGTTTCATAAAATTGCAGTTGCTACAAACGAATATATCTCATTGTATCCTGTCTTATTTTTTTTACCGCAATAATTGTGCCATAATCTATACAAATATATACATGGAAGTAGTCGAATAGCATCCCGGAAATCATTTATAGAAAATGTTTGACAAACTTAAAGAAATAATAGCCAATCGAATTGGGTTACCGTTAAAGGTCTACAAATAAAGTATTTCATTTCAAAGATGCTGTTAACACTAAAGTTCTGAGTTCATCTATCAACTAAAACCACAAACCGCTAAAAACTTATTTAACCATTAACCCGCGTTATCAGAAAAAAAGAATTTCAGCCATTACTCACCAACACAATCGAAACAAAAAAAAAATTTCACACAGAAACCGCAAAACTGCTTATAACCTAACTGTTCACCACAAATGACATTCCCCAACTAGCAACTATCATCGCACTTGTGCGGTCAATTTGGCATCACAATTGACCCATATCGTCATATCATCCAAACCCCCGGGCCAAGAAAAGACTAAGTCAATTTTACCAATCATCCAAATCGTCGATACAACAAACCTCCAGCAACACACAGCACTTTACTTATATGCGAGACGAATAATTCTCAATCGTAATCTCATTACAAGAAGCGTAAGCTATATTCACCCATCTTCACTGAATACAGATATGCCCCGCAGTCAAGAGAACTTTTTTTTTTGGTGCTTCATTGAATTCGGGAACAGGCATATGAATTGAGTAAAGTTTTGGGTCTAAAGAGCAAATAAGTTACGGTAATTGACTTTTGTTGGTTCTTTGATGGCTAAGTACTACAGAGTGTGTTGGAAATATTAGAAGACGAGGTTTGAGTGAATTGCGTATAAAAAGGGGTTTGACGGTTCACATCGATGCATTAGACGTTAATTGCTGTAAGAACATTACCATCAGCGACAATATGAAGTTGTACATTTTATTCGCTTTGACATTAATGTCTTTGGGATCTATAGATGCTGAGAGAACCAAAGGTAAAGTATAGAACTTCCTTTTTTTACATTTCCCAGATTCTAATGCTGAACTGCTTATAGGACGAAAAGCTTTAATTTTACCATCAAATTCGAAATGGACACAGAAGGATATCGATCAATTGCTGAAACACCAAAATGACTATAAGGACGAAGTGGACGAAGATTCATTCGAATCCATGGAAACTGATGTCCCTTCAGCAGCTTTAGCCCTTAGACCTGATTCATCAAGTGGTAGGTTGTTCTTCAAGAAGTTTTTCGGCAAGCAAACTTCACCGCAGCCACAAATTATAGTCATCACTCGACCAGCTGCCCCTATCACCTCAACCGGCTCAACCAGTTCAACCAATCCTACCTATACATTCAACATAGGTTCTAACCAAACCGAAACCATCACTCCCATTGGCAGGGGAGGAAATTCATATGAAGACGATGACGACGACGATTATGATGTTCTTGAAAATGAGACACCCAATGCTAGGAAGCAGCAGCAGCCGACTCTTTACAAACTTGTCAAAGGTAAAGGTATCCATCAGCAGGAATTCAGATTTGTGCTGCCGTCAAAATATGTGCGCAATTTGCAAAACAATCGCAATACTCTTGTCGTGAACCCCTCGGGCACATACAATAGCGGCGGTGGTAAAATGAAAAAGTTTCGTTTGAGCACTAACAGCGGCAATGGTAAGAGGAAACGTTCCAGGAGTCCAGTGCATCGTCGATTTGTACTACAGAATTAAGCTTCGGATTATTACCGAAAGAACTAATGTATCAGTTGCAAGTCCAATTATGTACTATTTTGGTGCTTAATAAATGTTTTGTCGAATTTTACTTATCTTATGTATGTTTTACTCGAACAACTGGATTTTTATTTTGCATGCTGCCATAGAAAAGCCCAGAAAATGACTCTCAAAGATGCATCTTTTGCTCAAAGTGGAAGTTTTTAATAATGTTTCACTTTTATAGAGCCTTTACCATGAAGTGTTATGATAAGTGAGTCAAGGTAAGACTGGACCACAGCTTCAACTAACTAAGTCGTATGTCGTATCTTCTGATTAACCTTTTGAACACTGTCAACACCATTGCAGATCGCAATACATTTCTTCTTTTTCTTAAGTTTTTGGTTGGTAATTTTCGCTGTGGTTGTATAGATATCCGTATTTGGACTAAGGGGTCTATGTTGGCTCCATGTGAACGTTCCATATCAATCTTTGCGTTAAGGTTACTTAAACCGTCTTCAGATCGTACTTCGAGCAGTAACTTTTCCAGGAGAACGTAGAAGCCCCGAGCATCGGAATGTAATAGACTTACATTCTTAAACGTAGGTAGCTATTTTGCTGTCGCAATTTTCATGCCATTACTCTCTACCGAAATAGTTTATTGTTCAGATCACTGCGATTTGTAGTAAAATAATTTCAAGCCTGTATGTATTTCGAAGAAAATACGTGCGGTATAGTTTCTTTCACCTCTTATGACCCATCGTGCACAAAGAGGTCCTAAGCGCCATCGTGCTTAGTTTCCTAAATTAAACTTTATTTTATACTGGCCACAGTGTGGTACATTTTCAGTAGCAAACCAATGTTTTTCGATAAAAGCAGATTTAGCCTTTTCTCAATTTTCAATTCATGGGAGTTGTGGCCAACTTGATGTGAATAATTCTACAAAAGTCACTAACAGATGTTGGTGCCGGCTAGTAGTCTGTAACTGACGTCCATCAGCTGCCTACTTCTTAAACATTGTGTGTCAGTTGATACCCAGATGAATTTATGAAATGGCTCGGTTAAACATGTTATTAAATATCCCCAGTGCCAAGACGTACATAGGTTTCAATTACTGGAATACTCCGCGTTCCGACAGTTTAACAATTGGGCTTATTAGTTAAGTGTTTCTTTTGGAGAACAAAGCAGTCGCTATCTAAGATTTTCAAACTGTCCCAGGCAACGCGG
Organism: Meliscaeva auricollis; assembly: GCA_948107695.1. Lineage (NCBI taxonomy): Eukaryota > Metazoa > Arthropoda > Insecta > Diptera > Syrphidae > Meliscaeva > Meliscaeva auricollis. The sequence continues at coordinate 1,016,047 of OX403617.1, forward strand.
ATACCCGAAAGTTTAAGTGACTAAGCTTTGACTTGGGGCACTACCTAGTTTTTTTTCGTGTTTATTTGAAAAATCTAAAGATTGAGACCTCATACCTTGAGAAATATTAAATGAAAAGAAAAATCTATATAAAATTAAAATCCAAATGTATTGAAGTTTGCATTTTGCATTTTATTTGTTCCTACATTTTTCTATAAAGCTACAAAAATGTTATTAAAGACTGATAATTTGGTATGATGGACGTTGATTCTGCTGTTGCTTTTGTCGATTTTTCTGTTGCTGCTTCTTGCGTTGAATTTGCTTCATCTTTTGCTTATGCCTGCGCTTTGCAGCTGCGTTCTTGCGTTTAAGATACTGCTGACGTTTCAACCATTTCTTGTGTGCCTTTCTTTGCTTTTGACGCTTGAGGAACTTTTGACGCTTCAGATGATTCTTACGTTTGGCTTTTGCTACGCGCCTTTTCTGTGCCCGTTGTCTTTTACGTAACAACTGCTTTTGACGTTTATAATGTTGCTTGCGTCGTCGTTGTCTTGAATTTTTTGAAGCACGACGTCCTAATGGTAGGTCAGATTCCAGAGAATGGTCACAATCCTTATGCTTGCTAATCTGTGACTTTCCATGGGCTACAGCTGAATTTTTATCAACTTTCTTATCGTCATCATCATCATCATCATTATCATCATCATCATCATCATTATTATTATTATCACTATCATCATCATCGTCATCATCATCAACATTATCATCATCATTTAAAGTGTCATCTTCATCGTCATCTAAAACATCATCATCATCAACATCTTCATCCTCTAACTCGTCAGCGTCTAACTCGAAAATAATCTTATCGTCATCATTCAAGGCTCCTAGGCCACTGTTAGCGGTTTTCTTTTTGCGTAATCTTCGGTATCTAGTTGGTGCTGCTGTTGTTGTTGGAGCCATGGTTGTTGTATCCATGGATGACGTAGAACCCTCTGTAGTTGCTGGTGTAGTTGTTGCTGTTGTACTTTCAGATGCTGTAGTAGGTGCCTCTGTAGCGACAGTTGTTGACATAGTCGTTGGTATGTATTCAGTAGTTGTAGATGAAGTTCTGGGTCTTTCTACAAGTATATACGTTTGTTTTTTCTTTTTGTTAAACAGCGACATAAATTGGCTCATAAAATCCGCCATTCTTTCTGATGGCATAGCATCTTCGACTTTTTTGACTTTCGCTACTGAAGGCTTCTTCTTCACTAGCTTATACCTGCCATCTTGTTTGATTTCTAAGAAAATAAGCAAAATTAAATAAAATTTTTGTATATTAACGTTCAAGGATATATCACGAACCTGCAGCTTCAATAACTATTGCTGCTAAGAGCAAAAGGACACAACAAATCTTAACGATCTGCATCTTTGTTTCTGATTTTCTTCTTCTCTACAAGTTTGAGAACCAAGAGAACACTGATAATCTAAAGGTTGATTGTGAGGCTTTTATATAAAAGACAAGACAAGACAAAATCACTTTTGATAACTTTGTAATGTGGGGAAACGCCTCACAAGTGAATTAACATTTTGCCACAAAATTGTTAAAATTTGATAACTTTTTGCATTAATTAAAATATTGATCATCTTTCTTAGAGAGACTTAAGAGAGACGACGGAGAATTTAAAATATTGTTATTTATTTTATTGGTAATGCTAATTTTATGTGCGAGTAAGGTTCTTAGCCAAATGACCCGCTTCTGAACATTTTATTTTTTTATTTTTTTTTTGTTATAAGATAGGTATTTAGATAAATATCTATTAAAATTGTGCTTAAGTTAATAAAGGATTCATATTTTCTTTAATTAAGTGTACTCGGTCTTAGATCTGCAGAAACAAAATAATATATTGGTTCCTTTGCAATAAGGTTTCTACTTGAAGGGTCCCTCAGTTTATTCATCCACATTGAGCACACTTACAGTCAGGTTGGCTCATATCGAAGGGAGGTACTTGCTTCTTCTTTTTTTCATCGAACTTGTGGCTGGTGATCTTAAAGACCGTCTATGCTGACCCAATGTATTCGGTCCAGGTTCGACAAAATCTCCCGGAGGAAATCGGAAAAATCCGAAATTCTCGTAAAGAATATAATCGGTACTGAAAAAAAGGGAATTGATTGATTAAGCGTACTTTTAAGTACATAATACAAATTTGAACTATTTTCCACGTTTCGATTTGTTGGCCTAGAAAATTTGTAGATCCATTCCAAATAGAGGACAATAATTCAAGAGGGTGCCTAAAATTTGCTAAATTATAGAGGCCATGTTGTTTGGTGTTAATTATTTGGTGTTTACTATTCGGTAATGTATGTCAAGTTACAAGAAATGTTATAATTTTAATAAACGGGCTTTGTTAATCTTTCTTTGTTATCTGAAATAAGGGACAAGGCAGGCTTTCAAGTAGGCATTAGTTTAAGGAACAAACAAACTTTCGAAATTACATTAAAATATCTGTATCAATGCGTTTAGGCAGTGGAAATGTGTACAAATGGACAAACAGCCGCACAGGCAGACATTACGATGCACGGCATGACGAAAACCACTTTTTTCGACTTCTCCATCATCGTAATGTTGGTTTTGATTAGAACCTTAATTTTTTTGACACGAAACCAAGACTGGGCTTAAAAAAGAGGGCTGACGCAGACAAAATACTTTACAGCACTTTTTTTTTTGGGAAATTGTTGTAAGTACTGTCCATACTTGTATCCCAGTTTCCCAACGAATCCCATTTGGGGTTTGGCCAGCATCTTGAAAAAACTGCATCAATAATGCAGTTTTTGGTTAAGCTATGTATATTAGAGTGACCAGCAAAAAAAAAGGTCTTCTTTTTCAGAGGCACTTGACTCAAACTGTCCAAACATGTAAAATAATGATCTTCCAAAGATGAGCCGAAAATAATGAGTCGCTAGAACTTTTTTTCAATTTTTACCTAAGTTTCGAATTATTAAGTTATACCTTGGTTCATGTTAACGATGATTTTTCTGTCAAGGTTTATGGTAGTAATGTTATTAGGGTCTTAATTTAAAAAAAAATACTACCCTTTGTAATTGTTCTTGTTTTTAGATTTCATTGCGGATGTAAGTTGACGCTAACTGCTGGCTCACTTTTGATGATTTTTGAGGATATTCCACTGATTATTCATCAAGTAAGGAGAAAACTCTAAGAAAGTTTGTAAGTTGTATGCGTTCGACTTACGTTAGATTAAATATATAAGTCAGAATGAGAATTGTTTAAGTTTTGCCAATCTAATTACACAGCAAATTCGTTGAGGATTTTTATCCAGTTTGTGTAATTCATATCCCATACAAATGTTTACAGCTCATTAACCAAGTGGGAAAATTACGTTATTGCATGAATACTCTTATTATGTAGGTACAGAGTTAATTTCATCCGGAATCAATAACTTTTTGTATTCGTGAGACTACGAGACGAAACCTCCCCGTACGAAATCTCCTAAGCAGCGTCCAACCCATTTAACCCCAAATCGATCTTGTTTTTCATACCTATCTGTCGAAGACAAAAAGTTTGAGAGAAGAAAATGCTCAGTTTCATATTTTGAAAATTCCACTTCATAGGACCCTCTGAAGAAAGAGGTAAAAAGTGCAGCAAAGTTCCCAAAAATATTTTTTCCATGTTATATTAAAACTTTTGTTTTGTTTTAATAACTTCTTATTTCGGATCATGAAAAAATGTCATTCAATGATCCTTGATTTTTTTATAAACAAAAATTACTTTAACTTTTTAAAATATCCCATTATTTCCTCAATTTGTTTCAATTTCTTTCTTTTTATAGCGACCACAAAAGCTCTTATTAATTTACTGCATTGTTTATTTTAACAAATATATGCATAAAAAATACACTATTTGGTTCAGTTAGCATACTGAATACTAAATTCATGGGTTAAATAGAAACACAAGGATTTTCTATTAGTTTTTTCTATTTCCCTTTCATTCGAATTAACTCTACGCACTTCTAATTTCGTATAGCATCAGTTTCCACTAGGAATGGATTTTATGATTGAAATTTCGCGATTATTGGAACATTTTCAACTTTGTACACATTAATGTTAGCGGCCGGTATAGCGATCATAAAAACGAATCGGGAAAAATATTCTATTGGATTTTATAGGTAGTTTTCAATCAATTTGAAATACAATTACTACACTGATCGATAACAAATAACCCAAAGAATTTTTTGGGCTGATAAATTCAACTATAAACAAATATTTATTGTAAAAAATGTATTTCTTTATTTTCCAACTGACTGACATTTCAATGGAGCAAATCGTTCCAATGATTTGATTTCAATTTCCTTTGTTCCACTGACAGAATTGCATACGAAAAACTTTATGGTGTCCATTTCAATCAGGAAAAAGAGGAACGCTGGCTCTGTTTTCTGACATAATTTTCTTGATCTCTAAAAACGATCGTCAGGAAAAAATATTTAATTTCATACAGTTTTAACTTTTCCTGATGCGTTTTCCTGATCGCTGTAACTGGCCCCAAAATCGATTGACAACAGAATATTTTGGTGGTGCGCACCCAGGGGACGGAAATTGACGGGTCGAAATACCCAAAATATATTTAAGCCTATTCGTAGTATTATAAGACTTAAATATTATAAAATTTTTAAAATTTATAGTTTAAAAAAACTAAAACTACACATTTATCGTGCACTAAAAATTATAAAATAATTTAATTGATTTTTATCAAATAGTTAGTTAAAAAGCGTAGATCGCTTTGTTCAAACTATTTCAGGGCTTACACAACCGAAAAGCGTTCTACATCCTTTTTAAATTTAAAGTTTTAGTGCGTGATAAAAGTTTAGTTTTAACTTCAGAGAGTTAGTCAAATATCAAGCGACACCAGAAACCGTTAATTTTTGGGGTTTTAAATGCAAACAACTTTGCTTCTTGCTTTTTATCGATGCTTCTTCTTTTCTTCTCAGAGCATCATTTTTACAATTGCAGGCTATTTATAAATATGCAAAAAGACAAATACTATTTTGTTTTTTCATCGTTACTTTAATTTATTACTTTGGAAACATTTTTGGACAAACATCATTAATTTAAAGTCGTATCACATTTGGACGTCTTCTTCGGTTGCCACGTCGTCGGGGTCTGTTACCTTTCCTGACAATACGCCTTCTATTTCCTCCACGACGACGATTACCACCACGGCGACGGCGACGGTTTCTGTTACCGCGACGACGACGACGCCTTCTCTGAGCTGGGCGGCGCACACGTTTTCTGCGATAAACTTTTTTCATAGCCCTTCCTTCCATCTCAGAGTCATCAACTAGAGCTAAAATGCTTCCCTTGGGAATATTTTCTAGAACCCTACGTGGCAAATATATTGCGGTATCACCGGATTCTCCCTCATCATCGACATCTTCGTCATCATCGTCATAATCCATTTCCCTTTCTTCTAACTCGATCGCACCGTTGTTGTTTCTGCTTGATAAAAGCGCATTGGCTTCGCTAAGAGAAATCACACCAATAACGTTGCCACTTAGTTCTGAATCGTCAGCATCATCGTCATCGTCGTTCTCAAAGTTCACCTCAACGATCTCGTCATCATCGGAGCTATCAGCATCAATGTCATCATCTTGAACAATCGAAAAAGCTCCTTGCTGTTGGAAACTATTTTCATCATTGTCGTCGTCATCGTAGTCAGCAGCTTGAATGGAGCCTTGATCTTTGCGGGGTGCCCCAAGAAACCAGTAGGGTTGGTTACCACCAACTGATGCTGCTCTTGCAGCTAAACTCCTGAGTGGAAATGTTCGCTCTGAAAATATAAAACACTGTAACAAAGCTCTCCAATATTTCGTTGATCTCTTAAATTTACCTGCACAAGCTATTCCCAGGAAGAGTAATACTAATCCTGCTATACTAATCTTCATTTCTATGACTTCTTTAAACTCTGTCCAGCTGACTGAATCTAGAATCGGTTAATCCAAAACCGAAGGACCTTGCTTGGAAGCTTAGTCTGTAAGAACTGTATCATCAATCTAGAAGTTCCATCGTTTTTATTTGAAAAGTTTGGACATCCATGTCAATGACCGGTAACAGCAGGTTCCCAGCAAAGTTTTTTTTCCTCTGAGGATAATTGGCGGCTATTATTCTTCTGTAAGCTTCAAATCTATTTATTTATGATTATGTATAATGAGAGATGTTCTTAAGAGTTGTTTTTGTTGTTGTTGTCTGTAGTGCTGGTGGTTAATGATTTCAAAATTAATGATGAATTGCCCTGGGGTACGCGCATCGTATGTACACCCAACGGAGAAGACTTCTTTTGCCGCAGCCAGCGAGCGGTTGGTAAAATTTCAATGAACTCTTACTTACTAATTCAAACTAGCGGCGACAATTTGACGTTGAGTGAAATATTTCTCATACCAATAGCAAGTTGTTTAGCAATAAATCAGTTTGTCATGTTGGACAAATATATTCTTTTGATTATTTGATTTAGTAAGTTTTCTTAAATGTGGGAATAAAGGTTAACTGTGTTGTTTACCCTTTGCAAAAAACATATTGCCAAATTATAATCTAATTTAGAGTGCATGTAATAGTTGAGAAACGTGTTTGTTGTTTATATTGTTCCGTTTGTTTTAACTTTAAAAGAAGTGTTTTACATTTATTGAAGTTTAGTTACTTTCCGACCTTGATGGTAGAATTTCGAGTGTTTTATGGATCTATTCTTTTGAAAAGAAATTTGATTTAGCTCTTGAATAGGAAGTATAGTTTTTCACTTGTTGTCCATATTGAGAAAGATTTGATCAGATTTGATGACAGCGGCCCTTTTTTTTTTGGGCAATTCCTAATGCTTTGACCACCAGTTTTACATTTTATATGGTCAACATAAAGTGGGCTTATGGAAGAGGCTGGACGCGTTTTAGTTGTTTGGATTTCATTTTCTTGGTAGTAATGGTGGACGAAATACGAAAAACACGGCAAAAAATATTTATTCTTTCGAACTCATATTTCAACACATTATTTAATTCTCCAGCAGTTAAACGGATCTATAAACTTAAAGTTAACCTCAACGATCTCGTCATCATCGGAGCTGTCAGCATCAATGTAATGAGCTTGAACAGCCGAAAAAGCTCCTTGTTGTTCGAAACTATTTTCAACGTCGTCGTCGTCATCTTAGTCAGCAGCATGAATGGATCCTTGACTTTTAGAGGGCGACCCGAGAAAACAGTAGGGTTGGTTACGACAATCTGATGCAGCTAAGCTACTAATTGGGTGTAATTGTAATATTTGAAAAGGGCCCTGCTCTGCAACCTCAATTAAACTGCCAAATCATAAATCGGAAACTGCATTAGCAACATCTTGAACAACATTGGCAACAACATCATTGTTTGGAGCATTGTCTTCAACATCAACAGCCACAGCAGCATTTGTACCATTTATGTCATCAGCAACATCATCGAAACAATCAATTAAATTGATTTTATAAGTAACAAGATCATAAGCCACATCATAGTCCGTAGTGACATCGCCAACAGTAACATTCTCAATAGCATCAACATTAACAGCAACATCTTCATCCTCATCATCATTAATATCACAGGCAATCTTTTATCGTTTTTTGGCTTATAATCAAAAGTACGTATTTTATCTTCATTGGCCAGATATCAGCACAAAAGATAGAATAAACGTTATCCACTGGACATCCCAACTTTAAAATTACAAAGTTAGGAGTCAAATCTTCTTTTTCTTCTCGATTATGTCTTGCCACCAAATTGTAGCTAAGGAAAAGCTTTGGACATGAATTGTTTTTTTTTTTTTTTTTAAGTATTAAACTATGGATTTAAGTGTTGTTGTTGGTTTAAAACTGGAAACGTGAAACCACTATTAGAACTGGTTGTAGTTTCTAAAAATGGCGGATATGCATACTGTTGGGTTTCCATGAAGGAAGTGCGTCGATACTATGTGGCACGCTTGTGGTCGATTCCAATGGAGGCAAAAAGGACTTAACCAGTCCAAGCTCCCGAGACTAGTCGTGCATTTACAATCGAGCCACAGTCTCCTTTATGATGTCAATGAGTTTTCCCCGTAGCATCCTAGCACCCAACAAGTTTGACCGTATTCAGGAGGTCATTGTTAGGAGCCCCACATTGAGCTTCAAGTCTAGTTGATTAATTATAGAAACAAATTATGGTACTATTTATAGAAAATCCGAAATTTTCTCCAAACTTTAGCTCTGCCTCTAAGATTCCTTAATGGAATTTTGTTTCAATCGTCATGGAAACGCTTATTGATTATTTCAAGCTGAAGCTTCAAAAGTATGTTAAGAGCTTTCGTTAAAGTTAGCCCACATCGTGATCTGATCTATTAGAACCATCGACGATGCGTCTTTTGGTTGTGGACTGTAAACGATTAACACACATATTATTTTTTTACTATGATTTTCTTGCTTATCATATTTAATAATGGCTTCCTTTCCTAGCTTCTATTAATCTCTCTGTTCTGTTCTGATTCTCTGATGTAGAGCTTCGAATGAAAGCTTAAAAATTTTAATGAAGCTAGTAATCGTCGTTTGCGTTGTGGAACAATCACAAAATCGGCAATCGCCATTACACAAACTATTGAACAGAGTCTAAGCTTTCTAGTCTAGTCTGGGTCCTCGCTTCATTGTTTGAAAAAAACCATTAATCCAAAACTAGGGAACAATGTTTTATATCCGGTTCATCTCCAATACAAATACCATACACATAATGTTTCGTTTGTATCTCTATTTTACCCTTAAATCTATGACAGTGGGCAATAAGTACCCTCTTTGATCGCTGCACACGAATTTCAAATGCTTTACCACATTCTATGATCCAAACGTGTCGAGGTTTCTTTTAAGTCCATGGCGAATTGAGAATACCTAATTAAGGCCCCATGTTTTAGTAGAAATGTATTCAGAAGTCACTGCTTGGGACACAAAACTACAAGAACTTATAAATATTATGAGTGAAATTGGTCTATTTTGTATGGAAATTTGTAAGATTTCACTGGTAAATACTTGTAGTCTTGTGTTACAGGATCTTGGTTACAATTTTAAGAAAAGCTGGATTTCTTGAGAATCATATTTATTCTAAGAACTTAAAAAAATTGTAAACTCTTTCAACTGGATCCGAGTTTAATAAACAGAGACAAGCTGTTAGTGTGAAAACTTTCCTGGAATATCCTAGCCATCTAAGCTCCCCATACAAGAAGTGTGGTAAATATTCAAAGTAACAGTTCGTTTTTGTTTTTTTTTTAGAAAATACTTGACCCCAAGTCGAAAATCCATAAGTTAAGTTTGCAAATTTGCATAAATAACGGTTGATTGAATAAAAACTCTTAAAAAATGTTTACATTAATATTTATCAGGCACTATTTCGATTTATAGGATAAACTAAAATTATTCATATACCTACAACATTTTACTAATAATAACTATCTGATTCTATTCTATGCTAAGTGAGATTTCAGTCGAGCTATAAGACCCACTGTTTAACCTAAAACAAACGATTATACCAAAAGGGTCAACAAATTGTCCTCAGGGTATGTCACGCATAGATTTTCGTTATGAATTACTAATTTTTTACAGGTGATTTGCGAAGAAAAAAAAAAACTTTCTATGAAATAAAAATTCCTACAAATAACGCTGTAGCCATCTCAACTGATCATTAACCCCAGATTGTTTATGCTTTGGGGGCAAAGCCTGAGGCATTTTACTTCTTCTTCGATTCGTTTGGTCATCCGGTGTGACCCCGGCAGTATTCATCATGTCTTGGGCAATGTTTTCATTCTTTAACATAAATAAACTACGTTAGCAGTTAGCACCAATTTAACGATCACCACCTAGGTGATCAACAAAAAAATGTTTTGTCGATGGGTTTTTTTTGGAATATTGGAAACGAGGAGGTGAGAAAAACTTTTGAAATTTTATGAGCGATAAACTATTATTTTAATATAAATCGGAGGGTGTAGTAAAAGGTTGATTGTGAATAAAAATTAAATACACGACTGGGTCGCATCTTTTTGCTCTTGGTGTTGTAGTTTCTTTGTATAGATGCATATAAAGTTGTTAAGAATGTATAACATTATAAAAAGTGTAAAATAAACCATTCAAAATGAAGAATTCAAATAGTTTTGTTTGTACAATACCTACTGTTTAATGTGTGCTGTGCATCTGATGTGAAACTCAGTTCGAATTCATCGTTCAAATAAACTACAAGCCTAAGTTTTCAAATAAATATGTGTTCTTGTGGGTTCTCATGAATTAGTTTGACCAAAGGAAGTAATGAATCAATATTTTTGTATTGCAGGTATGCCCGATTATAACCAACAGTAATACTCTTAATTCTAAGAATACACCATGTTCAACAAATGCACCTATTGAACATATGATTTCCATCAAATCATTTAAACAATTTACTTTACGTCCATGTCTCCATAGCCCCACAACAGCAGAGAACAAAAAACCTGTGTGTTCGACCTTCGACCAATTTTTGAAACCATTTTATATATAAAATTGTTAATTCTTTTTTATAAAGGGATATGCCAAAAATTGTGTAAACAACTTTTTGATTCAATTTATTATTTAAGAATAGTAGCCGAAAACCCCAATTTTTCGACAATTTACCTTTTTGGAGAACCTAGCAATATTTGGTAATTGACAGCCCAATATGCCAAAAAGTGTAAAGGTTGTTTAAAATAACGATATTTTCTGAGTGATCAGTCGGAGGAAAAGAGTGTCAAAAGCTTTTTTGTTGAAAATTTTATGATCTTAAATTTTTGCCTAAAATACTTTTCGATAGCTTCTACAGTGCGAAACACCAATGCTTTTGACATTTCACTCTGGACGCGCACTGGACGCGCACACGATCTGTCAATGGACTTTCGTGTGTGTATTCCTTAGAACAATATTAGGATATGTAATTGCATTAAACAAACAAAAACAAAAAATACTTGGAATTTTTCGGCAGTGAATGTACATTTTTCCTAGGCTAAAAGGTATCCCAATTAAAAAAAAAAAATGAAAATGCAAATTTTTATTTTGTGAGCCTAAGGCAAAATGTATGAAACAAATTGTGCGTTTTTTTCATATATTTTGCCTTAGATTCACAAAATCAAAACGTCAGGTAAATTGTATCATCGAAACATTTATTATCAGATTCCCAATCCACACAAAAGTTAAAGAAAGATCAGGGCAGTGGACATTTTGCCTCATAAATTGTTTACAATATTGGCTGCTAAAGTGTCATTAACTCGTCTGTGTAACTGAAGGAACCCGGCATGAGAAGTGAAAGTGACTCTGTAGTGATTTGCGAGTGAAATGATTGTTTCATTAATTGTTGTATTAAGTCATATAATAAAAGCCTCACACGCGTTGCAATCGCCCTTTCAGTTTTAATTTCCTCAAATTACCATTGATAATTGCAATACTTAAAATTCTGTACGGTTGTATCCTTCCCATTCCCAATTATTAATAAAACCTATATTATATACTTTTACGGAGAGCACTTGATCAACAAGTAATATTTTTTACTTAACATTTTCTTAAAATTAATTAGGAAAGAGCTTTCAGAGTTCGAACTTATACTTCGAATCAGAAAACGGTTCTGGATCTGGGTAAACTGAATTTTGATTTTTATTTTTCCCTGATAACACAAATTTCTTTACTCTCAAAGAGATCTTAAGAGGTTTCACAATTTCTACATTTAAATTTACCAATAAAAAACGTTTAATAAATTTGTATTCTTTTATTTGATGAGAAACTCACACAAAGCGTTAAAGGTTAAGAGCATTTTTGATGACATGAAATTCTTCGAAAAAAAAAAAATTTCCGAAGTTTCCGAAAATGTATAACAGTTACTGGAAGATCATTTTCATTAATATTCACTCTTCGTCAAAATATTCATCATCATCGTCATCATCTAAGTCGTCCTCCCATGAATGCCGATGCCTTGGTGAAGACCTTCCTTTATGAAAGTCTCGTCGACTGTTATGATGTCTGTAAAGGTCCAAATCGATTTCTTTGTCATCGTTAGCTGGTCCTACGTATATATAAGAATTTTCTTCTGCATCGTTTTGACCTTCCGACTCAGCTTGAGGCTTTTCTTTTAACTCAGACTCCTCATTGTTGTCATTTTTATTGTTGTTGTTGTTATCCGAAGGCATGTCTTCACTTTCTTTTTTTACAGGCTTCTTTTTTCTATTCAAGGTCACTGGCAAATTGGCTATCGCTGGCGATGTCTTTGAAGGCTGTTGATTAGCTTGATTAAACATTTCACGAATTTGTTCCTCACTCAGCATTGCGAACACAGGCGCTTGACTTTGCAATTGACCTCGTACAGGTTTTCGTTGAGACTTCTTCACAGACTTGACTGGCTTCTTAGTTGGACGCCTCTTGCGTTTCACGTTTTGTTGTGGAATCTGAACGATAATTGGGTTCGATTGTTGTTCGTTTGAAGCAGTCTCTTTCGGGGGCCGATTGAATCCCAGTCTTGACCAAGGTATATTGAAGAATTGTGTCACTGGTCTTTGTTGATTATTGTTTTGTGCAGGGGGAGAGTTGGGCTTCTGTTTTGTCTGAATTGAGCTCAAGGCTTGGTTCAAGCTTATTGGAACCAGTTCAAATGATGCAGATGGACGTTGCTTATGTTTGACTTGCGATGGGTTGTTTTGAACGATTTGTACTCTCTGAGGGTTTTGAAGTTTCTTGACAGGTTTTCTCCTCTTTTGTTGTTGTTTTGAGTTCTTCCGACGCCTATTGGGGAAGATTGATTGTTGTTGTTGCTGCTTCCGTTGAGGTTGCCTTACCGGCAGTTGTACATCGTAGTCGAAATCTTCATTTTGGCCCAGTTCTTCTTCAATGTAAAAGTATTGCCTGTTTGGTTGGTTTTGTGTCAGCTTGAAGTCCTTTCGTTGGTCAACTTGTTCATCATCATCTTCCTGTGCGTCGTCATCTTCAATCAAGTCTTGATTCAAATTGAAGTTATCCTCATCGTCGTTAATGCTATCATCTTCGGTATCATCGTTGACATTTTCTTCAATATCTTCGAAATCATCGGAATCTTCAAATACGGGTAATGGTTGGCGGATACGTTGACTCTTCTTTTTCTTTTTTTCTGGAGATGCCGCCACCACTTTACGTTTAATTTGTGGGTTCGTAATAATATGAATTACTTGTGGTCGTGGTCGTGGCGCAGGAGTGGTTGAACTTGCAGGCCTAAGCGCCTGTGGAATCATGCGGTTGTTGAACCAACCGGTCAAGGAACTTGCTGCTGATCCCAGACCACTGCCAGCTCTGAAGAAGATATTCGGCGCTGGTGTGGAAGAGGGGTTTCCATCAGCCCTGCCCAGTTGAGTGTAGATTTTTTCATCCGGATGCTTCGCAGGGGCCATTTTAGGCTTAAAAGCTGCCAATGGAGCCTGGAAAAGGTCCATGACCGCAGCAAATGGTGGATCAGGTTGCACTGCAGTCGTTGTATTTGCTTTTGTCATCACTGCTGCTGACATCTTTTGTACCTTGGGAGATGCTGTTGGATTTTATTAAAATGACCACTTTGACGAAATCAATTACTCCACCATACCTGTAGAAGTTCCGTTAATTTCATTACTCGCCGTAACTAGAACCGTCAATCCAGCAAGTATCATCGTTAGTCCAAACATCTTGAATGTTGGAGAAGCCATCATGATGTGCTTGGCGCTGTGTGTTTCTAAAGACTTTACTTTGGTTCACAGTGAATGACTTCTGACATGCGAAACTGTTAACCAACTGGTTGGCAAGTCGAAGTGCCAAGAGCTTTTTATCACCACTTTTGCTGGCACATCAGAGTTGAGTTGGGTCAATGGATGGTTAATTAATTATTCTATGGTTATTCACATCAAAGAGCGAATCTTCTGTAAGAACTTGAACACACACAACCCCACTAATGACAATCTAAGATGTTTTCATTATTCGGCTGCTTAGAAGCGAGGTTTTGATTTTTCGCATTCGATGATGATGATGTGAATTCTAGTTTTGGCTTTATTGTTATTATTTTTTTGTTGTTGTTTTGATGTTTTGATGTTTTTTTTTTTTATAGAATTGGCAATAAATAAAAAAAAATTAATTGGAAAAGAAAATAGGGTTAGAAAAGAGGAATTGAGAAAAGAATAAAATTAATATAAAAGTGGGTTGGGTGTTTAGTTTGGTCTTTTACAGAGAATAACTTCTAAAGTGCCTTGGGGGTTTCTGAATATCGATTACTTTTTGTTAATTTTAGAATATGGATTGGAATTTTATGTTGGGATAGTAACAATTTATTAAAATTAAAAAAAAGGGGTTCAGTGATCAATTTTTCAAAGACTTGAATAAAAAAACAGTAATTTCTCATTACAACTTACACAGTTTTTCAGCTTAGGTCTCGAAGACTTGTCTTAGGTGGGATTAAATGTTTCGGACCATTTAATTTCGTTTTTAAATGAAAACTTAGCACTTCAATTAAATCGATGAGTGTAAAAATTAACATTTTTTTTGAAAAATAATGTAGAAGATTTAAAGTTTTAACCAACCTTCAAACTATCCAATACATTATTTTTCAAAAATAATTGACAACGTTTTGAAAACAATATGTAGAAATGATTTTTATCAAATGATGTACTAAAATGCACTCAATGTATTTATACACTCATAAATACCTTATAACATTATTGTGTCAGAGTATTACATATATGCCATTTGATTTAAATTGGCGAATCGTCCCGCTTCGGCGTAAACCTCCGAACTAATTTGTTTTAAAAGATTTTGTTTAACATTAATCATGGCTGAAAAACTATGAGTAATGAAGATGACAAAGAAGAATTTGTAAAACAGACTCAATTAATTTATGTATTTCAGTTAATTCGAGCCTATGAACTTGGTGGTAACACACACAGGTTTTTGTTGTTTCACTCAATCCAAATATTCAATTTCGAGAAAAACTTGAATTTCTTAAAAAAGCAAAACGTAATTTGCTTTCCAGATACTTGGTTCACATAGAGACACTGAGTCATGCAACATATTTTTTACCGGCACCTACCCCCAAAGAGCCGATTTTTCATTGATAACTTTATCTTTGATGACATTTCTTGAACAAAAGTTTTTTTAATATTCTTAAAATCATTTGATCACATCATTTAAAAAAAAAAAATTTTTTTGGCTTTTAAAAAAACTTTAAATTTTTTTGAAAAATCATTTTTTCGAAAACAGGTTCAATGAATATTTTCGAAATTTTAGTATTAACTGTTGATTAATAATAGCTAAAAAATAACATACTAACGATTTTCAAAAAATAATACATATCCAGTCGTGCATTTCATTTATGCTGGGAACATCTCTTACGCGCTGCGCTGTTAATTTTCATAAGCAACGTAATGCATGAAGCATAACATGATGATATCGCTGAGATAGAACTTGGCATAAAACTTAAGCCAGTAAATGTTTGCAACAAAATTATCTACTCTACTGCTCCGAATGAGCTATTCTTAACAAAGGATCCTTCAATTGTCTCTTAAAATGCAACTTTATTAAGGTCTTCAAATATATACAAATTTCGAGGAATCGTCTAATTAAACAAAAACGTAATTAAAGAACCTTCATTGTTAGGCAAGCATTGTCTCGTCAGTATAATTTCTGCATTTGTCTTATACATGCTAATCATATGAGTGATAAGCTGTTTTGACATTTGAAAAGAGAATTATGACGCAGCTTTTTGCATCACTTGATCGTTAAGATAACTGTGCAACATGGAAGGTGTACCAAACTAGAATTTCCTAATTTAATATTGAAAAATCCTCGCCTCGTGCAAGTTCTCCTCATTTAAACTGCTTTGCATTAAACATAATTTAAGTTTCGAAATACACCAAACGGGTTCGCATGGGGGAGTCGCAGGTGGGCGTAATGGAGCTTATGTTGCAATATTTCATGCCCCGCACATTTGCAATTCACAATCATAGTGCACCTTCAAGGTAAGCCGTAAATGGGAAGCATCTACCACAGCAGTTGGAGCAGAGAGGTTCGGTTCGCAGATCTCCGATGCGATGTTTCTATAACTACTCCTGTACTCCTGAACCTGATGCAGGCTTCAGGTGGTTTGGATAGCTTAAGTTCTATCCACCGCACACTCGCTCTGCTCTTGTGGTGACTATTCATTCATTCACGCCAGTGTCTGTGTGTGTTTCGAGTTGAATCTACTTAGCACTCTTGCTTTGCTATACTACAGCAACAGCAATTCAAAGGATACTAATTAGATGCCTCCTCTTAAGAGCATCAAGAGCAAGAGATGTTGGTTTCACATCCATTCCATATAGTATACATATACTCTCGTGTTGAGGGAAGCGTGTATATTATGTTAAAATTGTACGTCTTCCAAGAATGCCCCAAGTGCCTGTCAGCGGATCATTGGCCACAAACCGTGGTCACACAAAATGCCTTAGACTCCTTTTGAATTTATAAAATCCTTTTTGCTGATAATAATATATTATGTGGATGTGCTAGTTAGGTCCTTGTGCCTTGCCACAATTTCTTTTGGGAACTCTTGTTATTAAATCGAGCTGACAACTACAACCACTTCGTGTGGCTTTTTTGGGGCGCAAAGTAGGTTCCTCCCACACATCTATGTCGGAACGGCTTCCGTTTAATTTTTAGTTCTTACTGCTAAACATGATTTTCACTGCGCGACATTGTGGTTAATCTGAAAAATTTTACTCAAAGACGAGGACGCTAGAGAGCGGAATTTCCAAGTAGGTATATGTTTGAGAGATATCTCAAGTATTTGGCAATTGTATCATTGAAGCTACCACAGTACAGTGGGGTAGTTTTTCTTCAAGCTTGGAATATATCTTCACTGCATCTAATTATCTAGTTTAAGATCTAGCAGCCGCTTTATATATCTTACAAGTGACTATAGGATATAACTTTGTGTATACACCTTAAATGGCAGTGTTGCCATCTTCTAAAGATTTAGACTTGGCCCAGAGTGCTAAAATTGACTTTGTGAAATATTATAAAAATCGTAAATGGGATATTTGAGATCGTGAGTTAAGGTGGTCTAGGGATTCCTCCAATTCATCAGGCACTGCTGTAAGCTCGACAAACTTTATCAGACAGTGAAGAAACCTAGCGTAGTACAACAATTGAGGATATTAGGGCTCTATTCAGAAGAACTAAGAAACTTTATATAAAATACTCATCATGGCGGTTCTAATGTATTTTACAGAAGCATTTATGCTCTTTTGCGATATATAGAAAGAAGGTGCTACGTATAATTTATGGTATTTCGAATAACTAAAAAGATAGTTCTAGATAAGATATTCAAACAAAAAAAATTAAATTATCTGTGCCAAAAGTTAAGGAAATCCGTTCACGCACAAATATAGAAATGTACAGTCGCTTACCAACCACTCCTTTAAATTCAGTTTAATGCGGGTCTTACACGACACAATATTATTGCGCAATAATACTGTGCAATATTTCTATGTATCTTTGCATCTCCCTCGTTGTGGAAACGAAAAATATTGAGTAAAATTCAAAATATATATATTTTATTTAATATCACTCAATTTACTGTGCAAACTGAAAATATTGTGCAATACAGCCAATACACGATCAATATTATTGCGCAGTGCCAAATATTGCGCAATAATATTTTATCGTGTAAGTTCAGCATAAGATAAAATACTTACAAAAAGGAGCATCCCCATAATCATGTCCAGGCTATTTTTTTTTTCTTTTTTCCAATTTTAAATTAATTCGACCCTACTGTACGTTACCACGTTACGAATTCATCTTACCCCCATCTAGTGGCAGCTATTTGATACGTTAGTAGTGTATAGAATGTTTTTCTCCGTCTTTTTCGAAGAAACAGAACTTCCGATTGCGGTGGGCCTGACATAGGCACGGAAACTTCTGAATTTAATTAGGGAATTTTTTGGAGCGAAAGAATTTATACTTTGGTACAGTTTCTATAGGTTGAATGCTAAAGTTGTAAATCAAATTAGGAAAAGCGTGTAAATGCCGGTGGTGCTGGTGAAAGCAGCGGCTGTATAGCGGTTGCGATGGGTGGTTGTGGTGGCGCGTGTGGTTATGATGGCAAGGATGAATTCCCAGGATTCTCCGGAATGTGGTGTTTTGTTTGTGAAATGCTTTTGTGTACCTATACTAAAAAGTCCGTTATTATTGTGATGAGTTTAATTGTTTACCCACAAACAACAAAAAATAATAAAAAACAAAAAAAAAAAAAACGAACTAAACGCACTGCGTATAATGTGTGTGTCGGAGGGGGGGGGGGGGGGGTGGTTCCATTCAAAAATTGGTCTTATAGAACCTCTCAATTATTAAGTTTCCTCCTATTTGAGTTTTGTGAGTGTGTTGGTTGGACGATAAAACTTCAGGTGACCGCATTAGGTTTCCTTATTATTTCCAGTTGGAATATAACTCAATTGTTCTACACATCCGAGGCATATTTGTCTTGGGTGAAAGAATTTTGTGATTAATTGCTATGGGTATGGGCGGAATTTCAATCGTTGTTGTTTTGGATTATAAATAAAGGAAATGTGTAATGATGTCATAAAGTTTGAGTATTATATAGGACAAAACTTCAAGATATATCTAATATGTTGTGGCACTCCCTGTCCTTAGAGAGAATTATTTTCTAGAAAAAGGGATTGAATTTTTGTGGCAAAACTTATCTTGGCAACGAAATACCTTTTTTTAATTTGTCAAATCTCCCAAAGTCCTAACAGGTTGGTTCTCTTATTTTTAGACCCTTTTCCTTCATTCTTGTCTCTTAAAGGAAATAGAATAAGCTATGCTAGTGGTACAATTATACAATATCATGAATGTGGTTATTGGCATTTAAAGGAGTCAAATGACTTGACGCTTTCAAAGACTGCCACAACCAATCATCAGTTGTGCTAAGTCGATGTGTATTCGAATTATTTGAAAAACTGATTTCCGAAATCGGCGAGCCATCGACCTTGCGATTGCTAGGCACATACACTCTACGCATTTCGCCAAGCTGCCACATGGTAAATCTAAAAGCAGAGCGATATTGTTTATCAAAGTGTATTGAACCGTCTAGCATTTTTACTAGCCCACATCTCCATAAAACACTGTAAAGTGGATTCATATAAATAAATTGACTCCAATTGAAGGACTGTTATAAACTATTATAATAAGGCTATCCCATCTTTCTTTTTAAAAAGAGAGAGAGATAGAACTCTGCTGAGGTACTCTTGTCAGTATAACATTTTTTTAACTGTAGAACAGTTTGTCTCTTCCTTTCAACTGTATAGAGTGAGATAGGAAAATGCTTTAGTACCATCCAAATGGCTTTGGTTCCATGTTCCATCCAAATGTGATCTTTAATTTGACTCAGTAAAACTGTTATACTTAGAAGAGAATTCACTATCCAGTGTTTTATAGAGATTAGTGGCCCACCCAGTTTTGTTGTTGTTTATCCGGTTTCTATCGTTTTTTCTCCATACTCGTTTCTTAAGCCAACATTTCGTTGTACATTATGAGGAGGGAGATGAGTAAAAAGAGGTTGACACTGTCCAAGAATTGGTTTCAATCAAAGTGGCGTTTGTATAGCTTATAATGCTCGAAGTAATGCTGCTTTTTCGTCATTTAACATTAAAGGTTTGAATGAAACACACACAGAGGTTGTTGTTGTTTCATTCAAACCTTTTATTTTAAATAATGGAAAAGCAGCATAACTTCGAGAATTAAAAGCTTAACAAAAACCCGCTTTCAAAGAGTATTAGATTAAAAATCATACAAAACATTAACCGTGAAATACTTTAAAAGAAAAAAAAATATGTAACGCATACGCCACAGTGAATGTTTAAGTTAAAACTTTACAAATTATTAACACTGTGCTAGTTCAAAAAACCTACAAACATCACTCATATCTACTAAATATAATTCAGGTGTGCTGAGCACGATGGCATACTTAGCTTTTTGCGATTAGGTCAAATATGATGGATTTTCGCCTTTGAAGTTTGGCCTTTAAAGTCAGGAATTAACGATAATCCACACCCTATATATGTGACGATTTTTTGGAGGCTATTTCCAGACGCTTTTTGAATTATTTTTGTTGGTCAAAAAATAAAGGTACCTGTTCCCGGTTTTAGAAAAAAACTCTTTTTTCTCAAAAATTGTTCCTACGATTTTGATTAAAAAAATCATATTCATGTTTTTGGATAAGGCCTATCTAAATCAAAACCATTGTTTTCACATTTTTTTTACATGAAATCTATTAAGTTGTCATTATAATGTTTAGTGAAAAAAATTCGAAAATAATTTATTTTGCATTTAAAAATAAAAATATATTATTTTTTCAAAATTTAATTTTTAGATATTAATAAATAATATCTTAAAAATCGTGTACCAATTTTCTTTTTATTAAAATCCTTGCAAAATTTTATAAAGAAAAAATCAAATTGCACACTTTGTAGGGAAGTTATCAAATCTTAATTTTATAATTCTCATTTCTCATTTTATATCGTCAACAAGGATTTTTTGTACAATAGTGCCCCATGTTTGACTGTACGTATGCTCCCCAAACTATACAAAAAACGATGATTTTAACAAGTGTATAGGATTTTAAAATATAAATAGTAAAAACATATAATTAACACTATTTTTAATAATTCCTCATCGCTGTTTAGCAAAAACACGTACAAAACTTATTCACAATATGACCTCGAACTTAAGCAAACAAATTACTCAGAGCACCCAAAAACACAATATGTCTTGTCACCACCGAATCTGTTGCACCAACGAACGATTCAAAACTTACTGAGCAACTCGGCGCCTGTTATGTCTATGCACAATAGTAAGGTTGTGTTTGAATACCGCTTAGTTTTTGTTTTATGCCTTCTGTACAAAGGGTGACCACTTCCCCCATTATGTATTAACATAATGTATTTTGTCATTAGGGGTATTCGTGCAACCTTGGTAAGGCTGGTAAATTTGAAAAACATGTCAATATTTTTATTGAAATGTCAGATTTTGTACTTAACCACGTTTACCAAGAGGTTACCAGTTTGCATGAATACCCACCCCTGTTTAAAATTTCACTTAAATTTGATGAGTACGAGATTTTTCCAAAATTGTTTTGGTACCACGTAGATCGCAAGCCATAAAATATATTTTCAATATCCAATTATGATCTGTTAAAAATGTAACACTTTACTCAACACTCTAACTCGAATTTTCTTAACTTGAAATTCTCTATGTACGCCACTGGGAAATTTATTCATACCACATAGTCTACCTAGATACAAAGTTCAAATCATGTTGAATAAATAATTTTATAGCTGTAGGTAGTGTTTTTGTTTTATAAATATTTTTTCTTTTTTTCTGTTATTTTTAATAAATAAATATATTCATAGTTTTATAATTTGTTCATTTTGAAAATGATTGATAGATAACTGAATCATAACAAAAACTAAATTTTAAATGCGTACTATGCTTCCAATGCTTGGTTAGTTTTTTTTTTCATTTCCATTTTGTTTATGAAAATTTAATAGACCATAATTTAATGCTTCTTTAAATCTTGTTCGTTAGTGTGCCTTTAAGACGGAATTATAGTAGTTTAAGTGTTTAGGAGAAGGAGATTAAGATGAAACATAATAATGCGAATGGATCTTTATTGGAATTTTGTGTAAGCATTCATAAATGACTAATGGCGCATTTTATGAGGTATAATTAATTAAATGTTTTACTTTGCTCATGCTGCGGTGGTGGTGTGGTCTGTTTAGTTGAACTTTGAAGTTAAGATAATTGTCAAATATAGTTGTCTAGTATATTATTGATTGTAGCTGCTTTTAAATGCTTACTGGTACTCAAGTAAATTTAGATAACAGTAACAGTTGCACATTTAAGATTTTGTATCCTTTAATTATGGTTCGACATTAATTAACGTCTTAGGTAGTCAAAGTTATTACGTTTGATGATATAGTTTGATGTAATGCGCACTCATCTAAGCTAACATAACGTATTTGAGCCTTTAAGGCAGTGACATCACACATCACACACAAGCACACCATTCAATTTTTAATTACATAATATTTACACAAATAAAATGAGTACCTAAAAACACCATCGACAAAACAACGCACTAAATAACTGCGATGCTTCTCATCTAATGCCCGTTTTACACTTAGGAATTGACGCTATGTTTGTGGTGCTCATATGAATTCTATGCTACATGAAAGTAATCTTGTTCGTGGCAAAATAGCAACAGTCTTTGTTCGAAATCGAGGCGTCCCAGGTCCAATCACCGGTGCTACGCTGATCTTTTTTTTATTATTTATTTATTCACCGAAACGAATTTAAGAGTTTGCTGTAAACGAAGAGTTTGCTGTAAACTATCCGACAAACGAAAAGTCGTTTGAAGCAAACGATTCGTTTTCTCATTTTGTTAATGTGCATTGTACGCCAATTTTAAATTATACAGTCCATAGTGGAATGACAATATACTCGCTTTGTAAGCAAGAGGTTGCCGGTTCAATCTCAGGTGTTACGCTAACCCTTTTTTCATCTTTGGCAGAAAGTGTTAAACCCAAACGAATTTACCAATTTGCTGCAAACAAGGACGAAAAATTTGTGAAGCAAACGAAAAGTCGTTTTTCGCAATCGATTTTTTCTCTCAGTCCTCTTTTAATATACCCCATAAATTGTAAACTCCACTATGTCCAAATGGCCTACATATTTGAGTCATTGTGTAAATAATTTTAATGAATATCCATGAGACCGCTTGTTGTTTTTACATTAAGCTCTGAGGTGGAAAACTTTTTTTCAAACAGTTCAGAAAATATCCCCTAATTTTTTCAGATTTTTATTTTGTCTCCTGATACCGCCTGTAGTAGCTTAGAGTTTCCAAGAAAATTGAAAATTGTTTTCGAAGGAAAAATACTTCTCTGTCTTCTGCCCTACAAACATTTAGAGGTCTTAAGCTTTTATCAATTAAACTGGTATTTTCATCTCAAACGAGTTTTGGCGAGCTAGATTTCATCATCCTATGTCATGTATATGTATGTATATATATACTTCTGTCCCTGGAGAGAGGAGACTTTTTTTAAGGACTTCGGCTGATAGCTGATTGGTCATCAGAAGAGAGCGCCTTGCTTAAAACTCTTTAGTTATTCGCATTCCTACAATACTTTTTCCCATAGTAATTTCATTTTTGTTCGAACAACACTCAGACTTATAATACCAATATAAGCAAGTCAAATCCAGTTGGAACCTACCTCTATTCAATGGATACCACGAGAAGAATCACAATTGACGTAGAAAATAAGTTCTGTTACACTAAGCATCGATCCTGGTGTGTGCTGTGGACATTGGGTAAGGCATTATGACAAACGCTTAAAGATATAACCAACTTTTACTCTAAAAGCAAGTTCATGCAACTCAGTTCTGCATTTTATTTTTAATCCAAATGTTATAAATAAATTATTATTATTTGAATTCCCTAGCCGTACAAACATTTTTCAAACTCCATAATATCCCTGCGCATTTTTCCCCCATTCTTCCAGTGCTTTTTTCATATTTCTTATTCCAGAATCTTACAAAAGAAAGTTTATTTATTCCAATTCATTTAAGGCTTTTCAAATGATAACCATCTTGCAGCCTTTTTTATTCACTTTAATTTCATATCGAGTACAGCGAACACCTATGTTCCAGAGTATTTTTCCAAGCAACAACTTTTCATGTCCTTAAGCTTTGAAAGAAAAGAACAATAATGCCCTGGCATCTGATATTTATGGTAAGAGATTTTGTTTATGGCTACGCACAGGACAAAGGCCAGACACACATCGACTGGACACCGCATACAATGCACAAATCTATCTACATCTAGTAGGCTCCATCTCCAGCACAAAATAATTGTTAAGAAATCATCTGTGGCGAGCCGGAGTTGTGCGGTTGCCGCATTCTTATCGAATCGCACACAATTAGACAAAACATAGCCTGGTCAATGCAGAGGGTGTCCTTTCAATCCTGCTATTCAGTCTGTATGCTCTCCACACTTTGTTTTTCTAGTCTTTGTCCTCGGCCTAAAGTCATGAGATCAGGGCTGGCCTGAAGGTATTTTATGTTCCAGTTTAGTGCTAACATCAATATTCTGATTAAAAGTTGCTGAAAATATTTCTCAGTTCTCTGGAGTAAGGTAAAATCCTTTATTGACAAATTTTTCCGATTTGACTTGTACCTTGGAATATGGGGGCCCATAAAATTGCTTAGACCAGAATTCAAAATGAAGTTAGTGAAGTTCTTCAACTAGAAATAATCAACTTGAGTAAACAACTTTCTCACTCTCCGGTTCAGCGAACCCAGCTCCATCATCCTTTGAGCTAAAACGCCCCGTGCAATGCTGCGCATTGCCCTTGCACACAAGCCGCTCGTGACTATCACGTAGAACGGAGGCAATAAAAGAAAAATAATTAAAAGTTTTCCTCTTATCGGGCTGATTTCGAGTCATTTGATAATTCCTCTGCAGAGCCAGAGAGCATCACCACCATAGAGAGAGCGCACACGGCAGCAGCGGCAGACGACCAATCTCAAGAAATTGCCTTAGATACCAATCGGATTATACGGCTATAGGGCTATAAGGATATTTCATTGCAATAGGCTGTGGATTTATTCAAAATTAAGGCATTCTAGCTGTAGTTTGGTCCTTAATTCGATATATAGAGGTAGGTTCGTGAACCTAAAACAGTATAGGTACCTCCCTTTACCTGCGTAAAGGTGCTTAACTTCGGTTATAGCATTGTGGTATCCTTGTTAGCTATTATCGTCCTCCGTCGTCGCGTCGCGTCGGTCGGAGGGTTTGTGCTTTCATTGTGACAGTTTACATAAGGATAATGGAAATGATAACTTGGAAAACTTTTCTACGACACCAAAGTAAGGCATCTAGAAGTTGATAGCTTAATACCTATATTTCCAAAGGACCCTTACACCCCACACCCTGCAGCTCTCCATCATGATGTAACACTAAAAACCTATAGCGTTGAAAACAATTCGTATCCTTTTGAGAAATGAATCGCCAGAGCATCTGTATCTTCTACCTATAAAAGAAAAAAAAAACTTAATTAAAAGCTGGCGCCAAATTATACACAGTTAAATGAGGAAAATGGCGGCAAGAGACGACAGCGATGACGTGAGGAAGCCACATAGGCGGGATTCTTCAATTTTATTGTAGGTATCTGATTATTATGGGATGTGGGTCGGGTGATGGAATTTGAATGGAGTGAACTTGTATTGCTTTTTCACAATTCCCCCCGAAAAGCCCGAAATCATAAGTCTACCTATGAGCTTTGATGGTGATGCGTCGTTCCCCACTGATGGAATTTGGTGTATTGAAAGCAGGAGGAAATTTTGAGTATGTGTGGCATGACGATAGCGGTAGATAGGTACGGTTTTTGGGGGTTTATGTGGAAAGAAATTCTGTTTCTCGAGGCATCTGGTGCTGCTGGTGCTGCTGCCATAGAGCAACGCTCCCAGGTACGTGTTGTTTCGAAGTTTTTCGTTCAAATACTTTGTTTGGGGGGCTATGGATGGGGCACGGCATGGGATATCAAAAGAGGATTATGGTTTTAACCGAATATGAAAATGAATTTTTAAAATTGCCAGCATCTGGAAATTAATTTGAATGCAGAAAGATTGATGCGGTGTTTCGTGTGATTTTGGTTCTTTTTTTATACATTTTTTTTTAAGGATTTATAAGAATGGCGGTCTTTCGCGTACAGCGTCGAATACAAGTTAAATGAGAGTCAAGCGTTGTGGAAGGATTCTCGCGTACATAATAAGTATTCTTTAAATACTTTATGAGTGTACCGATGCACGCACTAAATTTTGCGGTTTAATTTCACGGCACGAGCTTTAAGCCCGGCAACAATTCATGCGTTAATTGTTTTGGAGAAGGAACGATACATTTTCCTCTCAGATTAAAATGAGTAATCCCCAAAACTAGGGCAGTAGAGTTTTTGGAAAAATTATGAGAATTTAGTGTTAACATCATTAATGTGTCATTTTTCAGTTACATCAGACGAAATGTTCAAGGTAGTGGTAGATGACTTGATCAAGAGCATTTACCAACAAGTCTTAACTATTTGAGCGGAGAAAAGAATGCAAAAAGGAATACACTATTTGCAATAAAGTCCTAAAGTGCAGAGGGGATCTCAAAGAGAGAAAGCAACCAACAAAATTCCCTAAATCAAAAGTGAGCAGAGCTAGTTACCTGAAAAGTTGTTAGGAGTGCTCAGAAGGACCTAAAGCCTTATTGTCCATGCGACGACCGTCGTATTACTTAGCTTATAAGGTTAGAGATTTAAATTGCTGTCAAATGAAAGATTAGTTGGTACCTACTGAAAAAAAACATAGGGTTGTTACTTTAAAAATAGGTGCATAAACGTAGCAAGCCTGATATTTGACTGGAAAAAAGCTATATCACTTTATTACTTTTTTGTTTACAAAAAAAAAAAAAAAAAAAAATATAAACATATTGCCAATTAAAAAATAAAAATGTTTTCAAAAAATTAAAAAATTAAGATATAAGAATAAAACTGTGGACGTGGTAACGCTTTTTAAATGAAAAACACATTCAAATAATTCTTATTAACAAAATAGGATAAATTTTAGTGGAGTTTAAGGCTGAAATGTACATCAAATCTTAGCCTCTCTGTCTGTTCATATTTATGAATGGGTATATGTATATGAGGCAACCCTATTTGAATGCAAAAAAAAACATTAAAAACACTAATTTTTCAGTCAAAATGTACAATTATTTAACAGAGGTAAAAAGCAAAAACAAACCAAATAGATCGGGATCTCTTCTGTCTTAAAAAATTGCGCTTGTCAACTCAAAAACGGGTGTGAGTAAACGGCAAAAAAAGAAAAGTCTTTTTAGTATTTTTGCCGTATACGGTGACTTGAAATAAGGCCCAACGAAATAAGGCCAAAAGTACAAAATTTGGCCTTGTTTCGTTTTCAATATGGAAATAACGCCCAATTTTCGATTTGGCTTTATTTCGGGTTTGAAAACGAAATAAGGCCAATTTGGCTTTATTTCGTTTTTGTGTTTTTTTATTATTTTAAAAGGTTCAATTTTGGACTGCCAAAAGTATATGGAAATTTTGTTATTTTAAAGATATTGGGACATAAATCCATAATAGTTTTTCAATAAAATGGGACATAAGTTTATATTTTTTGCTGTATTGTTAAAACCGGTGCAGGGAAATTACTCCACGGGAATCTGACTGAGATAGAAATTCTATCACTTTTGAGTGGGAAAATACTCACAATTAGATTGAGTATTGAATTGAATAATAGTGAATTTTTTTTAATATATCAAGTGGAGACCGACTTTAACTAACTTGGTGTGCTCGCTGCAGGGGCTTACTGTAAGTGCCATCTTGAATAAGTTACTCAGTTAACTAGACAATGACTATATGTTGTCTTATTTTAAAGATCTAATGTCACTATAAGTTATACAAATTTCAATCAGTGAATTCTGCAGTTATTCTTAAAACATCCCTTTTCCCAATATTCTTAGAATATCCCGATTTCGAGAGACACAATATTTTTGTCTCTGTGCAATGTTAGAAAAACTACAATGTATACCTAACTAACTTGCTTTAGACCCCCTTAGTCTAGCCATGCAAAATGTGCATTAACAAGACCTATCAAATTGCTTTCGGAAAATAAAATGCATCAATCAAAAAATCATTTAATCGATTTATGTCGATATCTTAGATAACTTTTTCTTATTTAGCCTTCACCCAGGCAGGGTAGGTAAACTAGACACTACGATTATCTATAAATTCAAGGATATTCAATTTCATTTCTCAGAATATGAAATGCATATTTTTTTATCTTCCTATGATGCAACACAATTTTACCTTCATAATATTTGTTTCCATTTTCTTTTTTATTAGAAAAAATGTCCTTCCAGAATAATATTCAAAAAGGAAGTTTCTTGCGCTTTATAAACGAAATAATCTTATAATCCAGTTTCAATACTTTTTTTTTTTAACGATTTACCTTCATTCATTCTGCAGTAGATTTCGAATACGCATGCCACCTAAACATTGTATGTAAACTATTTTTCTATAAAACGTTGGAACTTAATTCTTTTCTTGCTCGTGTGTCGTGTATATGTGTGCCGGAGAGTTGAATGTGGGAGTGGGTATAGCATAGGAATTTATGCTTATTCCATATACAAACAAGGACACACTATAGGAGCACCCCTACTCTGCGTTGCCTTCGTCATAATATTCACTCGTCAGAGATATCAAAATACGAATCCAGCGCGGGACCGGGATAGGGACATGGGTCGTTTCCCTGAACGCATCAAAACGGATATTCTACACACGAGCAGTTTTCATGTGACACATAAAACGTTATCCTGTCCCCCGCCCCCATTGCCTCCCACTCTTGAGCGGCAGTGATATAGGATAACAGAAACAAGAGAAGAGTGGCCCACGAAAAACATCCTTTTCGGCGGCGTACCCGTTACCCGTTATATTCGTTATTCGTTGCCAGTATAACAACGAAACCCACTACATGTTGCTTATAAAATATTCTATCCGCGCGGAACAACGGTGGCAACAACGTTCAACATCATAGTGTGGGTTTAATACGACATCACGTGATGTGTAATAATGTATTACTTGACACACGGAGTGTGGTGCTAGGAAACGGGCCCGGGATCGGAGCCGGAGTCGGGAGTCGGGACAGTGCTTGTGCTCTCTGGATGGATGGTGCGATGAAATGAGAAATATGGCTTCCTCTGCAGGCAGGCAGGCAGGCAGCAGGACGAGCTATCGGTTCGTCCTTATAGATTTTGCATGAATGCATGAATTTCCGGTTGGATGGGACACATAACCGTACTCTAGCTCTCGTTCTCTGTTCGTGCTTTGTAGTTAAAAGATCTTTCTTTCTTCTTTTTTTTTTTTTGTTGTTGACGTTACCACTGCTTCACTCTACTTTACCACCAATACCATATACCCAACCGTAACCATCGTCATATAGAGAGGAGAGCCAGAGCACCCTCCGGATGAACGAGGGTGTCATCATAAATTATGAAATTTCAAATGTAAATGTGAATGATGTCAGATGAAAGTGCCATGGAGTAGGCGATGGTGAAGGCGGTCGATGATGGGGGGGAAGTTTTAAGTTTTCAAAGTCATCAATGTGACCACGCGTTGTTGACTAACTTCCTCCTATAGCTGCCATTTTAACACTGACAACATAGTGTGAAAAAAAAGTTTTTCATTTTTTTTTTCTTGGATGTAGATGATGTGCAAAGAGATAACACAGATCATAATTTGTTGGGCGCAAGTTGTTAAATTTATATTCAAATGTTTTTTCAATGGAAACAATCCATCAGGAAAAAAATAAGGGATGATATAGAATTAACAAAATGATTCCCTTCGCTATCGGTTCGATGTTCAATTTACCAAAAAATCATGCTTGTCTAATGGAGAAGAAGTTATATTCATTGGAGCAATAAATGTCTTTATGTCATAATATTAAAATTCAAAATCTGACGTAAGATAAAACGTTTACAACACATTTCGTGACGCATTTTTAGTTTTAGTGGTTTTTTATAATATAGTTGGCAACAAATTAAAAAAAAAAATATGTAGAAAGAGTTTTGAAAATGGCGCCCGGGAGAATTTAAATAAACCTATTTCTTATGCTTGATACTTTCGTTATGGTGAAGTCTTGGGTATATTAGTCTTAAACTATGCATAAAGAGCATAGCCTTCATAGAAAAGTAATACTCTTTAGGAATTTTAATAAATTTTAATAACTTGAAAATGGTTCATTTAAATGTGAATAAAATTCCCAATTTCAGCAGCTTTTACCAAATTTAATTACCAAAACTGTCAAAATATTCATAGAAATCCACGATTTTTGCTATAATAAATTAGGTGACGCCCTACGAAATAAGGCTGCATTTTACATGTGGTTTTAATATCGGCTATTGGCTATTGCACTCATCACTTTTAATGGACTCAAATTTGAATGCCATAGATAATAACTCAAAAGAGTCAAAATACAGGGGACGGATAAAGAACCTGTATTTTGTTGCCATAATCTTTGTCTCACTCGAAAGGACCCTGGCATTTGTGCACCAGCATTATGTTCCGGAACTCCATTCAATACGACCGACATTAACAAACAATTCTAAAGGAAGCAATAAGACCTGTATGATTCTTTCAAGAACATCAATAGAATTTTTGGACTTAAGTCACAGGAGCATGCAGCTCATTTCGAGGGAAATTTCACGCCAAAGCACATCTGCAGATCTTGTTATTCTTGAAGCAACCATCCAACGGAATCTGCTGTCTAAAATGGGAAAAGCAACATTCAGTAAAAACCAATCTTGCAAGTTATCCTGTTGACAGTCTGAAAGTGAGCACACCAAAGCAGATATTAAAAATTATTGGTTAAGGAATTAACGGGACCAGATAAATTATCTAACCTTTGCAGCAACAACCGTTAAGTCACCATCACAAAAAGTTTTTTACACATATTTTCACATTGTAATAGAAACCTTAAAGGACTATCAACTTACGTATTTTAATACAACAAGGTTAAACATTTGATCAAAAGCAAAGCATTTCGAATAGAGGTTCTTATTTTTATAATTTTAACATTCGAGTTATCGGGATGTTCTGGGATATGTTCATTGTACCTACTTACTATCAGTGGGTTGGGATATTGATGGTTTTTAAGATTTTGGAGAAATCTTCTACCGGATTAGAGCAAGTATCTTTCTGTTTGGACAAGTTCCGCTTCTTTGTAGAAAAGAATTCAGGAAAATATTTGTTTAAAATAGTTTAATTGAACGACGAATTCGTTTTATGCTTCATTACATTGATTCGCATGGATTCGTGTTTCAAAAATAAAAAATATTAAATAATCAAGACAAATTTGCTCCCTCAGTTCATCAGGGGGTAAACGAGACGGAGGGAAAAGCTAGTATATCAAACGTGCCCAACCCCTCGGTAGTAGTTAAGTTTGTTGACCTACCTAAGAAGATTACGACCAATTGAACAATTAGATTTTCTCAACGCTAGTTATTAATTGTTAGTTATTGATGTGTTGGCATAAAAGAGCAGGGGGCCCTACTTGATTACTTGATTTTTTTAAGAATCGCTGGCAGCTTCTTGTCTTGGGGGTTTCAGGTCCCGTTTTCATTGGTAGGCATAGAGGGTTATTGCTATTTTGCTATAATTGGATGTTAATCATACAAAAATAAAGACTTAAATTAATCACCTAATTATTTCGCATTAGCTAAAAATGTCGACACGGTGATATGATATGATGTAGCTGCTATTATATAGTCTTGCATGTACAGCGGTTGAGAATCTATAGTTTAGAAAATACAGCTAATACCTTCGATTACGTGCTCCCATGATGAGTTAGTTACTGTATTTTCCTTAAATAGAATGTAGAGATTAAGCAGGAGGGATTCATATTTTCAGGATTCGAATCTTATACCTAACCCTTTTTCAGAAATCTTTTTTTTTTAATTTACAAAAAAAATGTATGCCTACAGCCCATATGGCTTACATTTGCATACTTTGTTTAACGCTCATTTGTTCCATTTAAAAACTGTCCAATTTTGTTTTTCATCCCACGTTATCCCCATTGTTACCAGTTTTTCCGCACAGCTATTGGTGGGTTAAAAATAAATTAATCCCCAATTCAACGCCCAACTCTTTTCCTCCCAAAATTTGCAATGCATCGTTTTCCCCTAATCAATCATCGAAAGTGTGCTCATGATAGAACAAAAATATTATATTTCTGATGCTTGATCCCACGTTGCAGCTCTCCAGCATTCTCCAAAAGCTACTCATGTTCCAGCAAAATGAAACTTTGATCCATCATCATGAATCATATGACGGTTCTCTCGAAAACCTATTGTGTGAAGCTCAACATTACCCACACATACACTTACAAAATAAATGTTATAATAAAAAAATAATTCTTCTTAGCGCGAAAAGTTGTTCACTTTTGGCCCACATTTTGCCATCATAAAGGAAGAAATATGTTTTCCCAGGCTTTTCAAATTACGTTACAAATTTGGAATGGTTGCCAGCATTGACTTTGCTTCCTCATATCACTTCGCCCCACCAAATCCCGCCCCGCTGCCGTTCACAGTTAGAAAAAAAAAAAAAGGCAAACTTTAGTGGAATATCCCTCTGTCTATCATAACTCACTAACACCGGTGATTTGATTGCATGTACTGTGGCTTTGTTTCCGAGACATAAGTTTTGCCGCGTTATCCCTGAATGTGAATTGAATTTTTCCTGACGGCTCGACACGGGTGGTGGCGCGAAATTCGTTGTGTCGTGTGCTCGTGTGGTAGCTTTGCCTTCTTTTATGGTAATCCTCCGCACAAATTCCAAGAACTTTGTTTATATTGAATTCAGCATAAAGAGAAACAGGCCAGCCAACAACTGGTAATAGCGCGCTAAGGCAGGATCAGGTGCCATGTGGTATACAAGGCCAGGCCAGGTGTGTGTAAACTGTAGAGCTAGAGAATATAGTACACCAGGAGCACAGGAAATTTGTTTCCAGATAGTAACGGACATAAGGACGCAACAGCAATCAATAAGGACAGCGCTTACGTTTACAAATATCAGCTGGAAAGTACACGAGTAATTATTTTCTGCACTCGTGGATAAATGTTGCCTCTCGTCGCTGCCGTCGCCGCACGCCGCCACGTGCCGCTGTCGCCGTTTCGTGTCGTTGGCTCGTATATGTGCTAATGTCGTTGTTCTACCGCTGATCCTTTTTTGCACGGAACATGGATGAACTATCCAGCTCCATATACCGTCAGCCTACTATCGACAGGAAACCCACATTAGAGGTGCATATATGTGTGTGCCTCATCACCTTCTCTGAAGGACATTTTTACCACTAACACCATCAGAACTCGCTGCCTAGAGTCGATGGCAAACATTCTGAATGGCGGGAAGGCCTACTACTCATGGCAAATACCAGCCCCCAGGCTCCTATATAATTGATAATAATATGAGTACGTCGTTCCGACCCGACAGCAACCATGAATGACATTCACATTGGTTGCAATGCCGGAGAACATGGCACGGAAATAGAATTGCCACATTCCTATTTTGAAGTTTCAATTCATACATTTGTGTGTCACTAGAAAACAAAATTGGTTCGTGCAAGGCAAACATTAACTAGACCGATCAGTTTTTTTATGGACACGAGTAGATCCGTGGTGTTCAGAACCTAAAGCCGAGGATTCATATGAACATATCTGGGCTTTGAACAAGGCAAACCACAAAACTATCACTGAAGAATAGTGTCTAAATTCCTGAGGATAAGAGAGGAAGACCGAAGGGCAACCAAGAAAACCCATTAGAAACAAGATTTATTTTTTCTTAATTTTTATAATTTCTAATTAAACGTAGTGAATAACAAGATAGAAAAACAAGAAATTATGCTGCAAGAGATAACGGTTCCATGGCCAAAAAATATTTTCAAAAGCTACCTATTGCTAAGCCTGAAGCTCAACGATGTACCCAATTGGTACAGAGAGAAGTTAAAGTTGTGTTAATTCAAAAGGTTGGCACTAAATCACGAAGAATATGAGCGGGACCCTTTATAAAGAAGGCTATTCTTCAAAGAACTCATATCGAGGCAACCTTTGGACTTGACAAAATGTATAAATATGACAAGGTACACCACAAGGTTCTGTTCTAGGTATGTAGCCCTTTTCTCGTGAGTACCTATTAGAATAAAATCGAGTGAAGGTGCAGTTTCAATCAGAATTTTCTTACAACGTCACTGGTTCATGGGGTGTTTGCCAGAGAGGCCCCTGAGCAAGAAGAAAACTTTTTGGTTTTACTGATTTTTTGTTGCTAGCGTTGACATGGCTCTAGAAACGAATGGATACAATATGAACATCAGTGAGCGTGGAAAAGAAAACAAAATCTAACCAAAAATCCTTCAAATAATAAACAAGGCGAAAAGTTCACCCTCCTTTCGTACAGAAAAGGAGTTTCTGAGTGCATTGGAGGAATATTGGCAAAATATGATAACATAACATTTTTTAGACCTCCACAAAATATTTGCCGAATATTCAGATCACCGAAACAAGACGCATCTAAAAAACAAAGGTGCTTCCATGCAGCTGTGACTCATTCTATATAGTACGAACAAAAAGTCTCTTTCAGCTCTATGGGATGCTCATTTACCTTTAGCTCTGAGGCTCGTGTGTAGGAGCTTAAAGCGTGGTTGGAGACCCCTACTGCCTACTGCAGGTGTTTTGGAAACCCTATAGTTCAATAAAATTAAATTAAATTAAATATTGTACGATACCTACTTTACAAATTTGAATTTGGCAACTCTTGAAGTATACCACCACAAACACACATCGCTGCACTTCTATGGTTTTGTTCTTCTTTTGCTGGATGATGGTTTAGTTTGGAAAATTCTGAAGTAGTTGTTTGGCCAACATTACAAGTACACTCTATTCCATACACACCGATTCAATGTCGATGTGACGAGGACTAACGAATCCGACCACACTCTGCCACACCTATCCATTGAAAAGCAAAAATGGGTTGCATGTCAGCCTCATGTTACCATAATTGTTGCATGTCGCTTTAAATTCCTAATGTCAGACTAATAAATTTTAATATCGACATGACATTTATGATCTTCGCTTCATAAAGGCACTTCTGGTAGAACTGTGCAGATCGGCAAAGTCCTTCCGGTCTCTAGCACAAGAGGGAGCCAGTTTATTGGAGATCAACTATACAATAGCCTGCAACCCACACTACTGCAGCTATGTCTTCCGATATGAAGCTTAACAGGAGAGGTGTATCGCTTTTGTTTGGACATACTGGCAATTGCGAAGTACGGATTTCTGTATTTCGATTCAATTATTATCCGCACTCTGCGCTGGAGGTGCCGTTGAGCTCTGATTAAGTCATCGATACACAGGAGGTATCTCTGTTTATAAAAGTCCCAACGATTCTCCTTAATTGGCATTAAAATTCGAAGCAGGGTTAATGAGCCAGAAGGCAGCAATCCGACAATACTGCGAGTCCCGATTGCAATGCAACTCCCGTTCGACACTATAAGAGTCTGTGGGCTTTGGGCTTTGTGCTTTATTTTTTCCATATGCCAGCTGCCAGTCAACAGAGAATCGAATGGGGATATGGAGTGCCGAGTCTTTCTATTTTGTTGCAATAATTGCCATGGCGAGTAATGTCCTTGTTTACAAAAAGGATATTTTTAAAAGCTGAAGTGATGAATTGACTGTGGGCTGAGCATCGGGTCTTTTTAATGTTTTTTTTTTTTTTGTCAAGGTAAATGGAAATAAAGTTTGAATTTTTCAACTGAATTTAAATGTTTCATTCAGAAGAGGTAGGTGCACTCTGCAATCGATTGAATTTGGAAGTCAATATTTTTGTAGTACTTTCATTGAGAACTAAATAAACATTTATTTTCAACTCCATTATAATTTTAAGCCTTTTTGTGAGTCACTCGAAAGGCTTTTGTTGACTCGCTACAAGCAGTTATTGACTCCAACTTATAGGACAGAAAATAAAACTCATTGTATTGGGTGAAATTTCAATAAGGGTGTTTTAAGAAATCGGGTGTTATTAGCAACTTACTGTCTTACTGTCATAAAAATACTTATTAAACTGAAGGCGTGAGGGCAATAGTGTCGTTGTGGATTTGACATATCATCGCTGAACTCTTCACTAGTAAAATGACAAATTCAGTAGTATGTCAAATATTATTTTACCTGTCCGAATGCTAAATGCCATAAGTGTTGTTCACAACGACTAACTTACCGGACGACAAGCTGTCATTAAAAATGAATGAAAGAATGACAGGGAGAAAGATATTTGTCCAGGGAGAGAGCTGTCATTTGGTCGTCCGGTAAGTTAGTCAGTGTAAGCCCCCCTATTATCCGAAGATGTCATTTTGCTTGAGAAAATACAAGAAAAGAACTTAAAAGTTTTCATTTTGAGCACCGAAGAAGTGTCACTTTATCAATGCATTTTGTTTTCTTTTTCGAAAATCCTAGTCCTAGTGTTTTCGTCAAACCCCGACGCGGTTTTCTTGTCCAATTTAGTCCGTAAAGCTATATGTTTTTTTTCCTCGTGGTCAAAATGAGATATCTGGTAAGTTGATGAAAAGTTGCAATAAGTTTTTTTCGACGAGTGCATTCAGATTAAGCAAGTAACTCGATTAGCAAGCAAAGGTAGAGGTATTTAGAAGTTATTGTATTTTCAGTCGTGCAATTTTTATCAGAAGACCGCAGAAGTACCAAAATGATGGAGTTTAGTACCTTTAGTACCTGCTACAAAGTCAATTATGTAGCCTGTGTTTGTTCCTGGAAGTGATGTCATGCACACTGCAGCTCTGTTGATCAACTTCTATACCGAAGAGATCTTCATTTCAATTTAACTAAATGCAAAAAAAGTTTTTTTTTTTAATGAAAATTGTTGTAATTTTCACAAAAATGATGAAGAAGTCTCTTCACCCTAGATAATGCAAGTCTCAGGGTTAGTCTGCTTTGGTACTTATGTCCCAAGACTAAGTTATAAGAATTTCTCAAGGACAAAACGAGACAGACGACGGTTTTGACTTAGATGAAGAACACCTTAACTTACAAGCACAGTCTATTCATTTAATTAATGAGCTAAGTATAAGATCATTGTCAAACCTTTTTTGCGTGGTAAGCCAGAAACAGAATCTTTCCATTAAAGTCATTTCCTTAAAAATAGTCTTAGGACTCTAGTAGTAGTACCTCCTTATAAAATATTTTACATATACCCAGGCTTTAAAATTTAAATTAAGTTCTTCCCCTTTTTTTTATTTATAAATATCCAACTCATTTTGTAAAAGCATTAAAAATATCTACACAAATTTAATGA
The DNA here is from genome assembly GCA_948107695.1 of Meliscaeva auricollis. Taxonomy (NCBI): domain Eukaryota; kingdom Metazoa; phylum Arthropoda; class Insecta; order Diptera; family Syrphidae; genus Meliscaeva; species Meliscaeva auricollis. Next base: position 1,053,013 of record OX403617.1, read on the forward strand.
ACTCTTTTAACGAAACGAACTGACTCCTCTGCTTTCTCTCTCTCTCTCTCTCTCTCTCTGTCTCTATCTTAATCACCATCTCTCTGTTTCCATTTCAACTAATTAATATTAATTGCACATCCAACAAACTACTCGTATATTTTCCTTTTTTTTTTTAATTAAAACCAAAAATAAATAAAAATAAAAAATCCTGTCGATACTTCCATGTAGCAGTCCTTTTTTTCGTGGTATACCTACATTTTGGCAATGCGAAGTACATACACATTCGGAAAGATACAAGCGATGAAGTATAATAACACAACCTCGACAGGTAAAGTAATAAAATACGTGCGAAGGATGCCACTGCCTCCTCAAATAGAGATAACATTGTGTCCTGATTCCGGAAAAAAAAAACTTTGCCCCCGCAAAAAATAAAAACTTTGTTAATATTTCTAGTTTTCTGCTGGCTACTGCTGCTTGGCCTAGCTTGGTCTTCTAGTCCTTTGCACAGCTTATACGCTGCTGATAAAGAAACTTGTTACTTTCTACATTTTTCCAGATGACGACGGACGAGATCCTGCTCAACAACAACTATGGCGGAAGAATAACAGTGAAAGAAATAATACGAATACAATGACAATGAGTGAGATGCATAGGCCCTGAAAGCTTGCAACTAAAACAGAAGCCAGGAAGAAGGAAACAGAAAAAAAGAGGAATAATGTAACGAGACCGGAAATAATAATGCGGCGTTAATCGTGGTATAAATTTTGTGTCCTTATCAAGAGCAAAAGGGGTTGGCTGGGCGGCTGAGTAGTGGTTAGTGGGTATGAAGCTTAATGGTAATTGGGATGTTTTTTTTCCACGGTTATTTTTTTTCTCGGAAACGGATGAAAGCATCTTGTTGCATGTCAGCCATAGGAGGGCCCAGGAAATTGCTGGCCGATACCACGACCGCAGGGATATGCGCCAATTTGCGGTGAACATGTTGGGCAGCAAGGACTGTATGGACGTTGTGGCTGTTGGTAATACCAGGGGTAGTACACCGAGGACGTGATCTGCACCGTCGGCACTAGCATAGGGGGTGGCGGTGGCGGTGGTGGTGGTGGTGGTGGCGGTGGTGGTGGTGGTGGAGGCGGAGGCAGTGGTTGTGGTGGATAATTGCAGCATGTGGGACAGCATTGAGAACAGCACTGATTACAGCAATTCCTTGGGTACACAGGCCTATAAGTATTGCACTGATTGCATTCACCGAACATTCGCTGGAAGATTTCGAAAAAACCAAACGTACGCCCCTCCACGTTCTGCTGCTGCAGCGGAAGTCCTCTCTTCGTCCGGATGCCTGTAAATAAATAAAAGCTCGATGTAGGAAATATTCATGCCTCTCAACGATGTGCCATTGTGCGAGTGATATGTGCAACCAATAAAAACAAAAACCCAACTCATCAAAGGTGCAGGAAACACTTTTTATTTTTGTGCTAAAAAAATTACAATTTAACCGAAAGCATTGGCTTGGCCTCTACCGAACGGTTGAAACTGATTACGTCGATTTCCTTGGAATCCCTGGAATCCAGGGAAACCTTGGAAGCCATTTTGTGTGAAGCCGTTACTATTGGCACCATTTGCATTTGACAAACCTTCGGCATTGGTGAAGGATCCATTTGGTCCTGTTCCGGTGGATGAAGAAGCTGATACCGAAACGGGACCGCCATTGTTTGAAAAGCCTGCAGCTTGACTGTCTGCTGAGTTGTGAATGGATCCATCAGCATTCATAATGCTTGAAGTCTTGGTTCCAGTATTAGCAGTATTCAGTTGGCCATTAGGTCCGGTGAGAGTTGACTGACTGTTCGAGTTGCTTTCGGATCCTTGACGACCATCTGCCTCATTGAAATTTGCGGTATTCGTCTGGGCAGTGTTAGCTGCTGAGCCAAACAATCCCTGTTCCATGGCTGATGCTCCACCGTGGGCTTCAGATCTCTCTGAATCTCCATTTTGAACGAAGCTTGTGTCAGCATTGGAGTTTGTTGCTTGGGTGAGGTCCTTTTCGAAGTTGAGCGATTGGCTTTGAGCTGCATTTTTATCACCAGAACTACCGTCGGCATTCTGGTAACTTTGTTGAGCAGTATTGGCTGAGCTAACCTGACCTGAAGATCCGTCATTGGCAAGGTTCGATGAAATACTCGAAGCAGTATTGTCTTGAGTCTGACCGTTTTCGTTCACAGTGTTTTGGGAGTTGGTATTGGCTGCAGCTTGTTGCATAAATGCTGGGTCATCACCATTGGCGAATCCTTGAGCATTGTTAGTGAATTGCTGCTGTGGTTGTCCGAAACCTTGAGCACCGGCACCAGTATTCTGTTGCTGTCCCTGTCCTCGATGTCTTCCGCCTTGGTTTCTGTTCCTATGCCTTTGCCGATCATTGGATCCCTGATTGTAGCCTTCATTCGGTCCATCGCCAGGAAAATAAAAACCACCCTGTCTAATGAATCTTCTTCGAGGTAACAATCCAAAGCCACCTGAATTAACAGAGTTGGGAGACCCCGAAATGAGACCAGCAGCTTTTCCACTTGTTTTTCCATTCAGAGCTGATCCCTGGGCGTTTGACTTGGAGTGGGTCAGGGTACTGGTCAATGCTCCTAACTGATCCGTTTGGCTGTTTGTGTTACTTTTTGAGTCAGCATTAGCTCCTTCACCTTCAGCTTGAACTTGTGCGCTTGTACCAGTGGCACCTTCATTGTTTTGGGGATTATTTCTAGATAGGTCAATATTCAAGAATCCCAGACCCAGCTCAAGTCCGCCATTTTGCGATTGATGTAATCCGATACCATTTTTTAAGTTTTCCCTCGAAAGACTGGATTCAACGCCCAAATCACCAAGTTGGAAGTTATTCGAAAGCTCCCTAGATACTTGACCGTTATTTAAGGCCTGTGATCCAGTAACGGTATTCGAAATACCTAGTTGGCCTAGTTGAATTCCATTTTTGGCAGAAGTGCTTCTTTCGGCACTCAAGCCACCATTTCCATCTAATGTTCGGGACTGGGATTGACTAACACCTCCGTTTAGACCTAAATTTCCAAGTTTCAAATCTCGATTGTAGGCTTCACTGTCTGCTGTTGAAACAGAAGCTTGTTGTGGTTGCGGTTGAAAATATTGATGCTGGTATTGGGGCTGGAAGTATTGCTGTTGATATTGTGGTGCGAATCCTTGTTGATTTCTTGCAGGTGGAAAGCCAAGAATTCGTCCCAACAATTGAGCGTCACCTGAAAAATAAAAACAGCACATTTAAGCAACTAGATTTAGTCTTAAGTTTTTTTAATCCATAGCAAGTGCTCCGTATGGGCATTTTTTCGGTGATACAGGAGGTATAAGAAACTATTACGCTTGAATGGCAACCGACATTGCTTTGACGAATAGATTGAGATTCCTGGGTACCTGCCTTACTCTCCCAACTTATTTCAAAAATAATGTCCTGTTTTGTAAAAAATAGGTATGTGTACTCATGTACGTGCCCCAGAAATTATACTTTTTTATCGTTATAATAATAAATTAAAAAATGTATAAATAACGGTAGATAATGTAAAAATTGATAATTTTTTCCTTGTGGAGCCTTTATTTGCACAATTTGATAAACAATTGTATAGGATTTTATTTTTTTATTCTTACTAAGGCATCTTTCCACTGATTTTCCCTCAAATTTGAAAATCAGTTAAGTTTTACTAAAGTTAAGAGCTAATTTGTTTACATGATAAGTATATTTTGAGTTTTTTAACAGATTTATGTGAGAAATCGATTTTATACAATTCTTGAAATTATTCAGCTTGTGAGTGTCTTATTGAAACCGTTATGGAGCATTTTGAATAAAATCCTTATGAGACGCCTAATTTTTTTGCATTATCTATTAATGTGAATTATTATTTTTGCAACAGAAGATCACTTTTACCCACACCATTATCATTTTCAAAGGTCTAAAAAAATATTTAATTTTGGAAAATAATTTTTAACTTGAAAAGTTGATTTTTTAGAATATTTTTCTTGACCAAAACTTATCATCATTTCAATTTATCTGTTTTCATAATTTTCTGTTTTATCGGAATCTAACGTTATACCGTCTACAGTGTAGTATTGTATTGTTTTGCACACGAAATGGAAAAAAAAACAGTATAAAGTGTGAAAAAAAACAGTAATAATGGGCTGAAAAAGTCTATGTGATATTACTGGTTAAATATTTTTATAAACGCCGGTAAAGAAGTATGACTTCAAAAGTCTAAAAACGTATTTATCTTAAAGTGCTTATAACAGAGATCCCTCAATTTGAGTTAATAGGCAGAATAGAACAAAAAAAAGCAATCAAACTTTGACTATTATTTGCTTCAATTTTAATTAAAAATCATTATTTTTGGCAACCAGTTAGAGATCAAATGATACAGTCATGGACAAGGGTCATATTCTGATGATGTCATATAAATATCAATAAATAAAATCTTATTTTGTAAAATTTAATTACAAACTGATTTTAAATGAATTTCTAATAACAACAGCCAGCAAATCATGAAAATACAAAAAAAAAAAAATTATCTATGGTTTATTGTGAATTTTATATTCGCTTCATTTCATGCCCGAACAGAAGAGAACAAAAATATTTACAACCACAGAATTCCCAAAACCAATAGAATTTTCTAGAAAACAAAACAAAACAAAAAACCCTTAACGTACTGTGAAGCTATTTATAAAATATGAAAGACAATTAACTCATTAAATTATAATCAATAAAACATTAAACAAAGGTTTTATTGTTCATCATTAATATAAATAAAAATACATTCCCGACTATTAGCCCCGGGTAATTTTAAGCTCATACCTACAAAATTTCAATAATAATTAAACAAAACTCGTATCGATATACAGGTACCATCAGCAACCAAAATATATTCAATAAAAAAGCTTACTAATAGAACTGGTTGACATATTCATTTTTAAGCAAAATAACTGGTTGTCTGTTATTAAATATTTATAAATTTATAATTGTGGTTTAGTTAATTGTCAAAGAATTTGTAAAAGATCAATATAAACCACATTTTATTATTCTAAGTAGCATTTTAGTACTTTTTTAACGCAAATTTATACATGAAAATGTTTAATTTTATAAAAATTCAAAATATGTTTTGAAATAAATGAAACAAATTGTTATAACCACCAAAATAGCAAATGGAAAGAGAACTTCATTCGAATATGAGCAGTTTTTCAGTGCTGCGGTAATGCTGAGTAGGTTAAACTTGCAAATGATTTAAGCCCTGTTAACTCAAGGAGCTACTTTTAGGTAAATTATTCAACAAACTTCAAAAATAAATATTTAAAAACATCTATATATGCCAACAGAGTTAACTCCCAATCCATTTGGTGGGTTCACTCGGGCTTAACTCTAATCTCTCCTGAAACTGTGAAACCTCAGTCAGCTATATATCCAATAACACCTTACAAAATCAAATAAACAATTTCAAACAAAAAACAAACAAACTAAACTGAAAAAAAGCAATAACTTCAAGTTCAATTGAGCCCAACACTATCTCTTGACTTAAAATATTTGCAAAATAATCGAAAGAGTATTTTTCAATATTTACCATTTGAAAATAATCCAATTAGCAGTACACTTGAACAGACATATCCAATTATTAAAGACTTCATATTGGGTACCCGGCCAATTAAAGGTCTCCTCAATTTATTTATAACTTCTAAAAAAAATAAAATAAAAAAAAAAAAAATAAACACTCACTTAGAACATTTATAAAAATAAAAATTATCAAACCGATTAGTTTAACGTTAAGATTTCTTCTAATCTCGATTTCAGTCGATACTAGTGGTTTTTATTAAAATCAATAATTCCAACAAAAAGTTCTAGTCGTAAAATCAATGGAAACAAGTTATTTTGTATTTTTTCGGCGATCATCATTATCACCCCGCGATGGAAGACGACAGCAAGCGACACAACCGTCTTCAAACGGCGAACAATTGATTTGTTAGCACAAACATTATATTTTAGCATACGATTCTCGAATATTGATTTAAAACACAACAAAAAAAAAGTTAATTCCGATCAATATTATGGGTATGTTGATGTTCTGATCAGACGTAAGTTTTAATCATTCATTAACGATGGAGACCATGACTTCTGTGGGATTTTCATTTATGGTGATTAGTCCATTAGTCATTTGATGAGTTAAGATACACTGAGAAAATGGGTTTGGAGTTTTTATTTTCGTTTTGTTTTGAAATGAAATGAAAAACTTTAGACGTGGGTTACAGTGTTTTATCAGAAAAATCGAAGTTTTAATCAAAATAAATATTACGATGATGAAAAATTAAAAAAAAAAGTGTTTCCTCATGCAATTCGTCTATTAATGCGTAGCTGTCTGTCAGTCCACTTATGTATATTCTTGAACATCATGCCACAGCCTAATCGGTTAGACGAAGTTGCTGTTAATTTTTGTGCAAATGTTTTTTTGTAATAAGGTTTATTTCCTTCTTATATATTTTATTCAGAATGAGTAGATTGTATAAGTGTTTACTCGAAAAAGGCTCGAGTTTTACTAAATTTTAAACTAACAATAAGTAAGATTATAATAAAACTGTGCTCGAAAATGCATCTTTTTTTACCGGCAAACGGGCGATCATACCTACTAAAGATAAAAAAAGATAAAGATGAATTATACATATGTATGTTATTTTAGTAGAATTACCTACAGGTAAAAGAGATATTTCAACGACAAAATAATCAGTTTCATATTATTTTTTTTCTGGTGGCATAAATGTGTATCTCGTGCAGAAAAAGTGTTATTGTTATTATTTTTTTGTTTATTGTTTTTTTTTATATAGAGTTTATTCTTCTGATAACTTGTCTGTATGCCATCACCGTCTGTCGGTTTTTTGAACTAGCCCCAGTATTATGGATTTCAGCATTCATTATTATTCAAATCCTTTGAACAGGTTTTTTTTCTTATCATTTCAAATGATACTAGACGATCGTGTAATTTATTTCAATTCAGCGTGTTTCCAAATTCTTAAGTAATAATACTTTAGGACATGATTCAAGGAAACACATTTAATGGAAAAAAATTTTATTGGAGGGGATTGATTTCTCCTCCTTAGGATGGAAGAGGCAATTAAAAAAAAAAAAATAATGACACCACTTTTTGTTAACTTTTTTTCAAAGTCAAAAATGTCAACAAGTTTTATAGCAAAACATGCTTTGTAGAGCTTAAAAGTTGGAAAGTTGGGTTCTAACTGTAACTAACTTTTTTCAGAGTCAAGATAATTGAAATCTCTAAAATCCTAAAGTTTAATATTAGCAAAAAACATAAGCTAAGTTCAAATTTCAGCTATTTCTTTACTTTCCACATCAAAACCTTTCAAAAATTACATTTTTGTATTGGGGTACCACAATTAGCTTTTTTTATATTTTTTCATTGAAAACTATAATTGATTTCTTAAAAAAAGTGGAAGTTTTCAAAACCGAAATGCTTATTTTCAATAATTTTAGTAAGTCTAGTAATATACTGTTCAAATGAAAAAAAAAATTAAATTTTCAATTTTTCATTTCTGACGATAATTTTTTTTCTTATAAACCGAAGCCAATGTCGACTCTGAAATTTTATTTTTATAATAGTTATAAATGGTGAAGGAATTGAGAACAGTTATGGTCAGCTCACCTGACAAAAAAACTTTATTGACTTTAAAAATTTTCAATAAAACAAAATGTCACTCATACGCCACAGTGAACAAATAATAAAACCAGTTGACTTTTTTTACCTCTAAAATAATTATCTTACATATGAGGTGTCAAATTGACTATTTATCTCTGACATTACGGTAATACATTCAAGTTAAGCTTTATTCTCTTATTTTTGAATTTTGATCAGCTTTTAGGGTTAAATAACCCTAACCCTACAGTTTTTAGGAGCCAAAAGTTGACATTTTTTTTTTAATCTTGAGGTGGCGTATTTTGGGGGATAAAAAATATATTTAAGATTGTGTAAAATGCAACAAAACGAAAAAAATATAATGCATAACTTCGTTTTATCATCGACTTCTCCGTAAATGACAATATTACTAGCCAACAATGATTCGAATCATTAGAACCTTCTCACCCAGCTTTGTTGTTTCTTTAAAGGAATGTAAAGTTACAAAGCAATATTCCATATTTTCGTTTTTAGTTTATCTAATAACTTAAAATATGCTCTTGAAGGTGGCTAACGATTTTAATTTCCTTGTTGGAAAGGGACGGAAATCTCGGTCATGCAACTTTTTAGTAAAGCCCCTCCAATTTCAACAGCCAACCATACACATTCTATCTTATCTCTAAATTGTTTTGTTATTTTCCTACATCAAAACCAAAACTTCAGAAACTTTCAAAATAAATAAAAAAAAAAAAAAATTAGATTTCATTGTAAAGTACAACGAAAAAACATACAACTATCAAGAAAACAAATGTAATTTCCTTCAGTGTAGGGAGCTCCCCTCAGATGTAGCTTGGTCAAAGCTGCTTGTGCGATCATTGATCGTTTTATTTGATTTGCCATTTAGCGACTGCTTTGACTGGTTTTTCCGCAGCAGTTGCCTTCAAATGTGAATCCCCTCTCACGACAGCCAGAGCTAAAATTCTTGAATTACTATAACTCTGCGCTAATAGCCGGAACAATCGATTTAACCATCTCGATTTGGAATTAGGTCATTTGCTGCAGGGCTTAGCGCATTTACCATATAAATTCTGCAAAGACCAGACCCTGGAGCCTTGGAACATTCATATACATATACTTTGCCCAGGTTGGGTGCTATGCGATGTAGAGATGAGATATTTTAAACATCATAATCGTCCCTTTGCACACAAAGGATAGTCGAAAATTTAGCCTTGGGGAATAGCGTTGCCATCAGAGAACTCTTTTCCCGCAAGTAGACAGTAGCCAGTGGAGTATTATTTATGCCCAATGCACACCAGCATATAGAACTCGCGTGAGAAACAACCCAAAGTGCGTATATGGCTTTGTGGCAGCCAATTAATATTTTCCACTCGAATGGCCTCAATCGAAAGCGAAGGTAATTGCTACACTAGGTAGGTACACTCTCTACAACAACTGACAAGAATGATTAAATACAATTTCGTTTTTTTGATGTATGTATCTTCGATATGCGTTAGCAATACAAATGCACACTCTGTGTACCTTGATTGATATCTTTTCGATAAAATGTTTAGCGTTGTTCCGGGAAATATAAATAATTATTGTTTAGGGACACCTAGGGCAACAGGCACTTTCTATTGCTAGGACATTAATTTTAATAGTTCGGATTTGGAAAATCCATTGATATTTAAAATTTTTGAAAATTGTTTTTTTTCTTTGGATTTTATTTTTTTTTTTTTTTTTAAAGGTTTTTTCGACAACTATTCAATTTTTTTATTTCAAAATTTAGTTTCTAGATGTTGATAAATAATATCTTAATAAAAAAAAAACAATTTGTTTTTTAAATTCCTTTCAAAAATTTATATTCAAAAATACTTTTTTAAAAAAACGGCTCCAACGATTTTAAAATTTTCTTTTCTAATAATGTATCTTTATAGAAGAAATGAAATTGCACACTTCGTTTTGGGGTCAAATAAATTTAAGAAGATGTTTTAGTCGTTTTAAAATAATATTTTATGCTTTTTAAATTTTTTTTGTCTAAAACTTCATTTACAAAACACTAACGGCCATATTATTGATTCATTTCAAAACTAGTTTTATACCAAAACTATGAAGTTTTAATTTAAAATTTTCCACAAATCGGTATTATTCACTGGCGTTCTTGCAGTTAAAATCGAGTTCTTAAATCTAGTTTTGGATAAATTTTGAAATTTATAAACCAGAAATTTGTGAAATGAAAAAAACTTCTTATATTCGTGCAAAAAAATTTGTATTTAATATGAATGTTTTCGAGAACAGTTCAGTTCAGTATAATTAAAACCAGAAATATCTAGTTTTAAGAAAGACAACTAGTTTTGGTGCTGTTTCGTATTATTCATCTATGAAATTCTATGTTTGTTTGAATTCGTTTGACTCTAAACTGAGTTAGAAAATCTATAATAGGTGGTGCTTTTCAAGTTATATGCACATTTTCGATAAATTTCTGTTTTCTTGGCCTTATGTGTATATGGAAATTGCGGCACACAAAAATGTTTAATAACACAGAAAGAATCGTGAAATACCGCGCAATGTAACAGTTTATTCTGTTATACTCTGCGGTGTTTCGCGATTCTTTCTGTTCATTTGTTTTTTATCATCGCATAATACTTGGGAAAGTAGAATGTGGTGAATTAAGAATGCACTTAGCTCAGGAGGAAAACGCTTATAATACCACTGAAAAGTCTCGGAGAAAAGCGTGAAGAGTCTCAGAATGCCCTGTCGTGCATTTTCTTTTTAATTGAAACCTATTTGCCAAATAAAAAGTTAACTCAATCTTATGACCCGGAGTGCACACACGATGTGTAGTATGAATAAGTTTTGTTTTAAAGTTGTAATTGTTGTTGTTTTTGTGGATGTAGATTTCATTAGATCACGTATGTGCCGTACCGGTGGTGTACAAAGCAGCAATACAGAGCAGAAGCATCTACATCCGCATGACAAACATATGAATTGGATATTCCCAGAGCTTGGGGTTAACTTCCTTTTTCCGATGTTTTATTTGTATCGCATTGAGAAATGAACATTGAATAATTGAAGAGACAAGTACGTTGCCATTTCCAATACTCTATACTGTCTACTTGTACCGTATCCTAGACCTATATTTGCTACCCTGTATAGCTTGTGGCATCAGTCCTGCGAGTTTTGTCTATTTCGGCTTACTGGGCTCTCTGATGTATGTACTGCGATGGTACTGTGCTGGTGCTCCCTGCTCTCGAGCTTGTATTTATTTTGGGTTTGTTTTGTGTTTGTTTGTAATTTGCAATTTGAATCCACTAACCCTTCAAAAATAAATTGTAGAGTATAGTTGGAAGCTATAGTTAGTATAAAGGAAATGGGTATACCTACTCTATCATCTAGAATAGAGTTCGTTCCTGTTCTGATGTATATTTGGTTTGAAGAATCATCTAGTTACTCTGTGGTTTATTATGTTTGTTATTGAATTATTTTAGGGGCTTCAATTTGATTAGAAAGTGTTTTTTTGTATACATTTGGTGCTTCTTAATTTAATATCGAATTTAATTAACAAGACACCAACACAATCTTTAATTTGAAGCAATATTGACAATAATAAATGAGCCCCATTCATACTCCTCAAAGATTTCAAGTTTTATTCCAGCACAGTCTTATTAAAAGGTAGGGTGCAATAGGCTTGGCTCTGGATAAATTGGCCAATTACTTGAAGTCTTTTAGTAATTAGATTTCAAAGAGGGACACTATGAAAACAGGTCTTCGTAAGACAGACATATTTTTCAGTCCAAAGGTTTTTTGAAATGTTGTAAGAAACAATAATATCCACCCGATTTTCTCAATAAACGACATAAAAAATGTATATTATAGACTTTCTTTTCTTACTCCTAAGAGAAGCTAAATACAATCATTAGAGAAACAAATAATATCCATTTCTCAATATTTCCGGTCTTGCATAAACCTGAGATGCTAGTTTAACCCCTAAATATAGTATAGTATTTGTGGTTTACAAAATTACCAACAGAAATGCATCTGATACAAAACTCGAATTTCAGTAAAAAACATTTGTAGCCCTCGACCATTAAATCTAAGAGGAATTCCGATTACAGTGCACCGGTTAGCACAATTTCTTATTAAATTTCCATGCCAAAATAGATTAAGTAAAAAAACAAACGAAAATATACGAAATACCAATGACGGACCAAACCTACTCACCCAGGGATGCCATACATAAAACATTATAGCACATCAAAACACAATGATGTTAAATGTAAAACAGTTATAAATAACAACCCCAGCCACAGCTAGTTTTAAATGCCATTGAATTGGAATTACAGCAAGGACGATTCAGAATTAATTCGCAGAACTTTGTGCCCTGTGTGTTTGTCGTTTGTGCACTTTCAAACATTGAGCATGGACGAAGATAATAGCCGCCAGCTTCAGAGAATAACCAATCATCACAAAATGCTAATGAGAAATATAGACACACATCGATAACACCATTTATCCCACATAAATGGTTGATTATGTTAATTTTAAGTCCAGCGGGGCTGCTGACCAAATTAATGTATGTGTGTGTGGGAACTGGAACTTCATTTAGGATATTATGATGTTTGTGTGGTGTTTATTGGGATGAACAGATAGAGAGAAAGAGCGCCAATAGATTTTTCATTAAAGGATTTTCTTTTTTTTTCTCCGTTTTGATTGCCAAAAACTTAAAATTTAAAATCTCTGCTAATTTTAAGTACATATGTTTGTTTTGGCCTTGTCAAGTAAAGAATAAGCCAGCTCACGTTTCTGAGATCTTTGAACGCTCAGTAATCTCAGCAACCTGAACAGGATTCCTTAGAAAATTTGCTGTCTAAAACTGAGCAGAAAAAAAAATTGGATTCGTTTTTTAGCTTCCTAAAATTTCTATAGTTCCCTGTTTTGAACACACGTTATTTGTTAAAAAATATATAGTTCAATTGGTATAATTTTTTTGACCCGAAACAAATACTTGAGAATAAAATAGAGTTATTCTTTCAAAGCAGTGAGTTTCTGGTCTGATTTGGATATATTTTCTTACCGTCCGTTTTCAAAAATACTTAAATGTTTTTTTATTTAAGAACATTTTATAATTCAAATGATATAAAATATTTTCCTAGTTATTTGGCTGAACAAATATCAGCAATTAATATTTGTTCAAAATTTTGAGTTTGAAATATTTTCTTTAAACTTATCGTTGAATAAACTTAATTTAAAATTAAAATTTAAGAAACGCATTCCTGGCTAGAACGCCATACATCTTGGCAATGTTGATTTATCAGTTGTTTTACAAAATATTTTTATTTATATTTTAAGTTAATTTTTTTGATAAAATTGCAAATAAAATACAACACTGCTTTGCAATATTTATTCTTAGATCTAGACCGTGAAAACCTTCAGTATCATTAAAATTTTTAGTATCATTTTTGAAAAAAAAAAATAAAATTATTGGTTTTTATAATGGAATCCTCAAGGTATAGTGATGGCGATAAACTGAATCTGCATGATAACAAACTCTTTATTGTATATTCAATAGATTTTTTTTTTAATTTTTAATTTCAAAAGATGCGTTTTCTCTCATAAAATTATCGCTTTGTTTAAATATGCCCATAAAATAAAGGACAAAAGAACAGCAATGTATTCCCTTAAATGTTTACCTTCGCTTAATTGCATTGTCACCTACATGGAGAAACAATGATCTCTATTGTAGGGAATTAGTTTTTCTTCTTTCCCTGTGTGCTTTTGTAAAAAAATATTAAATAAGGAAGATAACATTGTTTTCGAGCAACCTCTGCCATAACCTACTTTAAATTGAATTTTCTTTTCCCAAAACAAAAGCTGCTGCTGTTGCTGCATAAAAAGATGGAGCCAAAACTGAAGTTGAGAATTGCAATGTATACCTACCCGAGCCAACATTTTTGAAAGAAACCACAACAAAGAAAGTACAAGGCGAGGCGATATACCATCCAGCGAGATGCACCCTGGCACCTTCATATATCTACCGTTTGTTCGCCCAAAGCCAAAATCTAATAAATAGATACAATTACCATAAAACTCGATCTCTCGCAATAAACAACAAAAGTGAAGTGCAAACAATGCCGTTATAAGAAACTATTAAATCAAAAGCATCAGCATCACCCTCATCTCCCGGTTTTCGCCATCAGAACATCAGCATCACCACCATGGTCATCAACCGCCACACATCTCTGAACTCAAAACTAAAAGATACAAAGATACACGATGTTCTGCAGACAATCTTCTCTATTCACTCATATACATACCTACACCATATTGCTCTTCGTTTCACTTAAAAGAGTGAATCGAATATGCAGCTCCTTGCTCGTCCTAGTCCTACCCTACCTATTCTATGTTCAGTGATGGTGAGAGAGCCTGAAGCCTCCTCCGATGAGATCCCCGTTGGAAATCACGTAATGAGGTCAAGTTGCATTTTTATTCGGTCGTTTCATATCATTTTGTATCTCTTTGTGTATCGAAGGCTTTTTCTATGTTTTGTATGCTGTGCCTGTGAAATTGTCGCACGCAGACAAATCAAATGAAGTATGTTGTCGTTATTAAGTTGTGCAAGAGCTATTTCAATCAAGAGGTTTCTATCATTCAGACGCAATTTAAAGCTGCTGTTGATAATCAAAAGAACTGAAAACGAATCACATTAAAAGCAGACACATTCACATAAGTAATTTAATAACCGTTAAAGAAAATATTTATAATTGATTTATAATAATGAAAGAGATGTCTGTAGTTCTTTCGAGAGCCAAGTTAAAGTCAGAATATTGACAAAACACAGTCTAAACCACACAATTTATCACACAGCATACAATTTTACATTTTGTCATTTGGATTCACACTCACTTACCCCACGGTGAAGTACGAGGTCGTCATAACGGTGAAGTACTACATATCTGCTGTACTATGACTTTTAGAGCCGTTTTATGAAAATTATGAAACTTTAGCATTTATGTTCAACATAGACAAAACATGTAAGAGGGGCCACAAATTGAACAAGTACAGAGCAGTAGCATGCCAACCTAACTTATGGTTCGATAGTATGGTGGCATGAGCTCAGCAAATCATACAAGATCAGCAAACTAATGAAGGTACAAGAAGCGTCGGCACCAAACAGGCACTTCGGTCTTGCCCAACGGCGAACCAAGCCTTGTATGGTACTGCACCCGCCTATCCTGAATCTTAGTATAGAAATGAATGGGATTATAACCGCGTAACGAGTGCGTATATCTTCTCTAAATGAAAACCGAACTTATATTAAGACCCTGACAAGACATAACCATGGTCGTTGTTTCCTGTACGGGATATTGGCTGATAAAGGAGCACGCTGCTAAGTAAAATATTTCCCATAACAACTTCTGTCATAGTTGTAAGGACCACCATGAAAAGCAGATTGTCTTTCAATTTCTCTGTCGATACTCTAGTCTTGCTTATGAACAGCTCCGAATAACCACTAGCACTACTGGTAGCCCAGGTTACCCTAGGGGGTCATGAATATGAACTTAAAACTGCAACCTGTCCAATTAGTTCTGAGGCCATCCTACAACCCCACTGACCAGGATTTTGCTGCAAATAAAAAAAAAAAACATTAAAATCCGATTACTGAAAAGTAATATAACCATTTTGGAGAAAATATTTTTGCGAACACCCCTCAAGTTTCTTGAGAGTTGAGTTGAGTTGCCCGGATTATATTTACGCTCAAATTGAAACCCATTCTCAGGAGGAGTAGCGGTCCTAACGTTAAGACTCTGTGAAGAACTCGACTGTAAGAGCCAAATTTCTCTGCATGATGTGCAGCACAAATGGAATGGAACTTAATGAAAAGAAGTGCAAAGTGATGACTTACTCCAGGAGTAGGAAACCATGTGTATGTCTTATTACTTTATTGAAGAAAACATGGTCGAGAGAGTTGATCATTTCAACGATTTAGGAGTTCAATTTGATACAAAGCTTTTATTTAATCCTCATATTGGCACTATAACAAGTAAGGCAAGGAGCCGCCTCAGTTTCATAATGAGATTCTCAAAAAAATTCAATGGTCCTTTTATTGTAAGGATTCTGTATTGTGCACTTGTCCGTCCCATCATTGAATATTGCAGCTGTGTATGGTGCCCCAGTTATGATGCAGCAATAAATTAAATTGAAAGCATTCAAAAACGATTTTTGGTGTTCGATCTTCGACATCTTCAAATAAACATCTTCCGCCATATGAAAATCGTTTGAAACACTGTTGGGACTATCGACGTTAGAGTTAATAACGTTCTTTTCCTATTTCAACTCCTATCGGGATAGCTGAATATCAACATGCACCCAAGGAATACTCGTGATTCTTCTTTTTTTTTAACACGGCTTCTGCCAGAGTAAACTATGGAATTAATGAGTCTCCCAATACTATGAGCATCCACTTTAATAGCTTTTATAACCATATTGATTTTAATTTATCAAAATATGCTTTAAAAATATAATTATTAAATTGTTAGTCAAAATTAAAAAATCCTTTAATAAAAATTTGTAAAGTTATAAGCTTTTTAACAACTTAGACATCAAGTCTGTAGTTGAAATAAATAAATAAATGATAGACTTCCTTCCCACGTCACGTCGCGCATAATTACAAGATTTTCCAAAACAGAAGTTGTTTAATTATATACGAATCTTTTTGGCTGGGTCTTACCACAATTTTAACTATTTTAAGACCACACATTACAAACCGAAAAGTTTTCAAATAAAATGCATTTCGTTCTTAAGTCCATTTCTGTTCATTCATCCGTGAAATTGCTGTATGAATTGACGTAATCGTTAGTGTCTTGATCTTCGAATGTCTGCGTTACAACAAGTTAAATTGCTCAACAAATTACAAAGACAAACATCAGTTAATGGCAATTTAACAGTGTATCATCAACTCGGATCTAGTTATATTTTGGCGATTTTCCATTAAATAAAAAAAATAAATTTACGTCGAGCTGCTTTGTGTTGTTCAATCCCCTTAACTTTTATTAAAATTGCACGTAGCATGGTTTTGATGTTTTTCTGTCTGTCTGTCTGTCTATTTGATTATAAGGAACTTAAGGACGTGTGTGCTTTCTGGTCAATTTGAGTTAATAGGAAAGAAATCTGTATATTCTACCTATAATCTAAAACCCTACGAAATAGTCAGAGGCAGAATCTATACAATCTCGTTGGAAGAACTGAAATTAGGAACGCCCATGCAGCTCACACTCGACTGAATAATTATTTAGTGAAGTGAAGAGACAAATTCATCCTCTCCTTGCTCATCCTGCTCTTTCGTCGCGGCAGCATCGGTCGATCGAGTTCACTTTCAACTTGTGAATCGGTGCGGTTGTACTCGTAATATACGAGAGCTTGCTGCATGCTGAACGGAAATTACAGGAATTTGCGATACATTTTCTATAGCAAATTCGACTAAAATTACGGGTTTGCTATTGTATCTGTGTGTAAGGTACGAGTTACGAGTATATACTTTAACATATAGTACTCGACATGTTCGATGTTCGCATACTGTGCAGAGAATAGAGGAGGTACACCTAGTCTCGGAAAAAGGAGCATGATTCGATGTGGATTAGATACTGCTAATTGAATTCTCTCCCATCATTAAGTTCCTTGCTCGCTTGGCTTCGGTGGCCAGGGGAGCAGTACATATCATCCTGCCTATAAGGTATGTAGGTACCATAGCCTGCTTGCTGATGCATCAACATCGTTGGTTCAGCATTTATTTTCTTCATTTTTTATGTTTCTGCGAAGAAAATGAGCTTGGGGTTAAATATATTACAGAATCAGGTTAAGTATACAAAATGAGGGATGTAACATAAAGTTCATAGTTGTTCCGAAAAATTATAAAACTTTCTTTTAACATGAATCACATTCTAGGGCGTATTCAGGATTTTGATCGGGAGAGGGGGTAAGAACTCATTCAAGAACAAAATTTATTGAATTTCATATAGCAAAAATAAAAAAAATTGTATGAACATAAAAAATTGGGGGGGGGGGGGGGGGAAACTTTCTTTCCGATTTTTCTGCACAATTTCCTTCTCCCTCTAATCTTGTCTTTTCTATGTTCTTTAGTTGGGTATATCAGAGTTCATTGAATTCGTCCATTTCCATTTCAGGTGAAGTGGTGATGGGTACTCGACGCAATGCTTAGTGCATCATTGATTCGCAAGGTGTTACTGTGGTCAATACAGCAAGATTCTGGGCGGAGAATTACTTGTTTGCTTCACATCTTCTAGATTTAGCTGTTATCTTGACAAAGAATAATTCGTACAACTTTTATCAGATCTCCTTTCTTCTTTATAAGCGACACCCAGTTAGTTGTAGAATGTTTTCTTTTCGTCATCAGATCAGAAGTGGGAAACGAAACGTTTGTCTTGAGTGGAGTTTTGATAACCAGCAGCCAAGCCAGAGATACGTATATCTTATACGTATCTCTGAGCCAAGCACCTGATACTCCATCGCTTCCAAGTGCTTTTCCGAAGTAGAGTAATACAATGTTGCATGAACTCCGTTTCTAGTTGAAGGAATCTGGTGACTTAGGGACTTTTTCTACCATTGTGTTGTGGAAGGGGTACTAAAATTTTAGAAACAAATCTATTTCCGGGTGCAATGACAAAAAGTCGTCGATGTTTGATGAGTCCTTATCCAAGTTTAAATGTTGTTTCCGTTAGCTTTATGTTTCAATCATGGAGAATGTTATCATTCATATAGGGTATATTATAGTGATCTTTCTTCATTTCGTTCTAATAAATTAAGCTTCCGGCTGAACGGGACCAGTATCTATCCGTAAATTATAAGCACCGCAAAGAAAAATTGCGGTTCACTGTTGACCCCGCGCCGATCAGTAATGCCTTTCCAATTTCTACTACACTCAATTGCCATTTTATGTGTTCAATATTCAGTTTTTCTACGAACCTTTTAATTTTATTTGCATTATAATTTTAGGTAGATACATGGTGAGTTCAAAATAAGTACCAAAAATACTTGCAAATAACAGAGATTTAATTAATTAAATAACGACATGAGTCCATAGAAGATTTATTAACAACCCAAATTCCTATAAATGTGTGTTTTAATGTTTTGAACAGAAAACGAATACCTTTATACTATTCCAAAGGTTCTGAGAATTCCTTTTAAGTTTTTTAATAGAACTCGGTCGTGACTGTTAACCCAGCGATTTCCACAGAAAAATTGCTATTTAGGACTACACTTCCTAGTAAAATAGCTTTCGTCCGTTTACAAAGGATTTTATTTTCGTACAAATATAAAGTAAATTCGCAATGTAAAAAGTGTAAGTTCTAAGAATGTTTGTGTTTGTCATGTTTCAAAATGAAGCATGTGCGTATTTCTGCGAAATCGAATGTTTTTATGCTGTTGTCAGAAACGGCTATTTTTGGTTTTGTGGTAAGAGTTTCTGATTATTTTTTGTTAAAAAGTAATGGGAGCTCAACGTGGTTTAAAAACAAGGGAAAATTGTATTGTCTGTGTGGTTTTAAGATGTATATGCTGTATAGGAAATCAAGAATTTTTAGTAAATATGCCACAAGTTACACTTCGTTCTTGATTTTTTTTTTCCAGTTGAAATAGCTTTTAAGCCCTTTTTTACTGCTAGAAATCGAGTTTTCATTTTGATCAATCATTTTTATTTGTCAACGTATAAATACTGCGGCTATTTGTATCCTCCCCGGCTTGCATTGCGTGAAATAATACTTCAAGATTGTTTTTCGAGAATTTTAACAGCATGATTGGAAAGAAGGGCATCTTTGCCTGTTGATCGAAATGTCATCATAGCAAGCACTCTATCCCCACTCCAATGTCCGTAAGAAATTGACATGTTGTATATTAAGATGCAATTGACGCAATGCTTTCTCTCAGTATCTTAAATTTCCATAGGTTCTGAGAGTAAATGAAGCTGATGGTAACAAAATATTAGCATATAAAGATTAGTTCGGATTCTTAAACGATTACAGACATCACAGGGGCAGAGTTAGGTATTTTTGAATTAAACCAATCAATGAAAGCGAAAGTAGGTAGTAAAAACGATGGGCACAGGCGTGTTATGGAAAAACATGGCGTTGGTAATTTGGCATTTACAACGAAAATGGTGAACGTTGTCGTGCAACGATAACACTAAATCAACAGATAGGCAATTAACCTCCAACTTTCTAGAAGTCGTCAGTATCGTGGATATGAGGATGGCTCGGGAACACAATGAAGATGAGAGAAGTTTACCGCAGTGTCTGACGTTATTGTCGTAACTCAATCAACAAATTAGTTGAAGAAGCAGAAGATGCCTCAAATCAATGGGGAAGAAAGGGGGAATTTAGTGGATTGGTAATAAACAAGACATCAACAGTCGTATTTAGTAATGCAAAGGCTGCGTTCGGAATGTTCAAAATATGGAGGAAAAACCTTTTCAGCTTCAAGATCAAACTGGGGCTCGTCCGCTCCAATGTTCAATGTGAGCTTCCTAATGACTTTATGAAAGCTGCTAACGTTCTCGAATAAGAGATGTATTTCCTTAATGAACAGGTCAAGAATCTAAAGAAAGTAGGTACCATACGAAGACGTTAGTCGAAGTAGTTTGGTTATATACTTTGAAAAGGCAAAGCCAGGTGATGCAATAGAACCTGCTTAAACTGGCTGGCAGAGGAGTATTTCGGCGAGAAGCACGTGACTCAGGACAATCGTAGAGGAATATGTGCATTGTGCATTGGGAAAGAGTTGAAGAGATGGATTCTTAATTACAATTCTATAGAAATCAAACAAGTGGACAAGTGGAGGTTCTATGACTCTTCAGGGGATCACCAGTGACCCTAAAAGGTCCCAAGACATATGTAAGTATAAAACTCTTATTCTCTCTTCTTAACGATTAATCAAAAAATGAAGTTCTTATAACCTTCCCTTTTAACTAGATGTACGTACATATCTCCTCATACACCAGACGGAATCACTTGTCAAATAAAAAGATGAATACCAAAAGTTGATGTGGTTCGCTGGATGTTCTATGGCTTTGAGTAGAGTATGTGTTGGTTATGTTTAATCGAGGGAAGTAAATTTATGGAGATGTATAATAATTAACTGTAAGGACTTTAAAGTGCTAGCAAAATGAGTTTGTTTAACCATGTAGAGTGATATACAAGCTTTGATCCGGAAAGTCTTAAAATTCGTTTTTAAAACCCGACATTAATTTTTTTTTTTTTACAAATAAGAGTGTTGTAATACAGTTTAGCCAAAACACGGAAATGCAAGTTCTGGTTATATAGTTCTTCAAATTTGCAAACATCCGAAGTCATGCTATACAATTTTGCAATAATAAATCTCTTGCATCGTGAACATGAACTAAAAATAAACGTAAACCCATTAAACGCTCATTACAAAATTTCTACGAAAAATTTCAACAGAAATGCAAATTTTAAAAATATTTTCGTATAAATGTCAAGTGATGAAGTTTTCGGAGGCGTATTACATGTTTCTCTTTTTCAATGGATATCGTTATCATGCGAGACTAAAATCTAAAATAAAAACTTGAGCGCTAGTTATGCCGCCCACATTGTTTCAACTTTATAGTAAAAGTTGTATTTCGTAGAAAATAAAAACAAAAACTTACGAGCATGCAACAACAATGTCAAATAAACGTTCCCATCGCCCTAAAACGGTAATGATTTTCATTGTTCGCACAGCCCTTAAAAAATATTGTTAACCAAAAGTGCATATCGCTCTCAGGAACAGCATTGTGGAAGCAATTGGAAACACTAGCGTGTGGCACGAAATGACTTATATATGCATCGTCATACACTATGCTTTGCGGGAGCCGGTACCAAAATGTCTTCAAGTGTACAGTCGCACAGCAGGGAGGTTAAAGTGACAGAAAACTCATGCTACATGCCGCATGTTTTGGCTTTCAAATGAGCATGAAATTACATTTTTTTTAAAACAGTCAGAGCTGGATTTGATTGGGAAGATGTACACTTAATTTTGGAAAGAAGGGTCGCTACCTCATATCAATACAAAGCTACTTGCTTCAATAAGTTCAATATCTTTTACTTTTGAATTCAGATTCATCTACCGCCTCAATTGACATGACTCTAAGGCCAACTTTGTCCCTAGTTTGTAGCCTTCAGTTACGCACAGCAAACACCATCAGGGTTGGATTCAAAGACTCGTCGGGCTGGTGCTTCGATGTTTATGGGCTTCACGTTTTTCAGCCATTTCTTACCATCAAGTTAACATCACTTTAGGTCGTAGTATTTATTTCTAATAATTATACTTCTTTGATATATCAGAACTAAAAATCATTCGAAGAATATTTCTCGCACAGCAACCAAGCATAGGCAATATCCATTTTACTATGGAGCGTTGGCCCAAAGTAAACACGAACGTAATTTGTATCAAAAGAAAGTTGAAGTTGAGCTTTTTCTGTTTTAAAAATATTTTAACCTTCTGCCAATATTCCTAATTTATCAAATCCAGCCATGTTGTGTAATGAATTGCATGTTATTGTGTTCCATTAGGAAGAACAATGTGCATTTGAATAGCCCCGCATAGTAAACATTTCATTTAACCTTTTAGGGAAGGAAACGAAAAAAAAAAACAAAAAACAGTTTCACGGTCAACGGCAATCATGATTTTGTGGGAAACAACTGTCGCCACATCCACTCACAATCGCCAAGACCAAATAATAATATTATATCCTCCTCCAAAAGTGCCAAGTAGGTAAAAGCACAAGGACATTCCACTCGCAATAAACAGGCCTATTTCCAGCACACATAATGGACTATTGAAAGGCATGTGACCTAATGTGCCAGTGTCATGAAACAACTCTGACTGTTTGCCAGTGATAGTTGATGGTTTGTGTCACTAAATTGAATTATGTCATGACAAAGCCTTTCGAGTGGAGTTTGTATGAGCGCTAAAGAGCGGTGGTTTGATAGAACTTTCCACGGCTACAACTTCCATGCGACTATGGGCTATATAAGAGAGCACTGTGGCAGGTTCTCAAAATTATAGTTACATGCGGAATTCTTGTTGCATTGGGAGCAAAACCGATTTTTGTACGTCACCATCGTTGTCGTAGTCGGCCATTGGGTGCCATAGGTTGTGGCGCGCATAAATTCCAATGAAAACAATGAAGCACTTCTTCCAAAATTGAATTCCCAACATACACATACCAAAGTGTCAAATGAGCCGCACCGTTTTGCCTTTGGCCACATCATCATCATCATCGGTGGCAACGGGGTCTTGGATGACCCAAACCAAACCATATTCAACCAACCGACCAACCGGAACTGTCGTTCACTTCTCAAAGGTATTTTTCTCTTAAAACGTTTGGAATTGGCTCGAGTGACAGTCAATTTATGTCCTTTTTCCTGGAGAAACATTGCTAGCCATGGTGGCGCCATAGCCAATACCATCGCTACTGCTGCGCCAGCCGCGTCCGTCCTGGCCGAATCGACTAAACAGATTTTGATGAGGAGTCCCATCTGGTTGGGACTACGTTTCTTGTCGTTGCTGTATGATAAATTGCCCCACAGTACTGTTGATAAATCACAAAGTTCGACGTATTGCAACAGGAGCAGCATCCTAGCAATTTTTATACGAAAATTGTTTTCTTTTTCGTTCTTTTGTTTTTGGGTTTATTTTGTTCTGTTCGTTCTTAGCCTTATAAAACGAAATTTAATAGGACAATAGAATGTATAGATTTTACACCTGATTGGGATTCGGCGCCAAGAAGATATCCGGCTAAAGCGGAAGGGGATCGAGGAGGAAGGAAGGCTACTTAGGATGATGGCAACAGCTGGCATTAGGGTTCTGCTTCAAGTAATTCAAAAGAAGTGAAATTGGAAGAAAATCGATAGAGTTTTTGTGATTTTTTTTTTTTTATTTTTAACTTGCTGGTAATGATGTGAGAGAATTGAAGAAGTTCAATATTGATAGCTGGAGATTTTTCAGCAGACAAAATTATTTTTTTAGTTGAAGGTAGTTGATGGGGTAAGAGAAGTGAGTGACATAGAGGTATTTAATAATTGTTCCTGTATTTGATATTTACTGGGAAATTATTGAAATTCATCGATGAAACTTGGTAACGAAATTTGTTCGATATTTCTTTTGATTTCTTTGTACATAATGAGTGATAACACTATAAAAGCCAGGAGTTTTTCAAAATCTTCAGTCTGTCATTACGATGGGAAAAGTAAAAAAAATGCTTTATTAATTATTAACATGTTCTCTCTAAGCTCTAAACAGTGAGGCCGTCTTCAAATTCTATTTCGATTTGTTTAAATTTAAAAAAAAAAACATGCTCTGAGAACTTGGTGAATGCTTTCCTTAAAGCTTCCATCAACTCGTAAGGACCCTTCGTACAGATCCTTGGTTGATGGGTACCTAGAAATACTTACTATTTTTACTTGCTCTGAGGGCAAGTCTAAAAAAAATTGAGGTTTTAATCAAAACCAACATTAGAAGTCTGAAAAAAGTGGTTTTCGTCATGCCGTCCGTCGGCTTGTGCGTCTGTTCGTCTGTGCGTCGATCTGTACAAAGAGCCACAGCCTAAACGGGTTCACGGATTTACATGAAATTTTTTAAGGAAAACTTTTTTGTAATTTCCAAGGTTGATTTTTTTTTTTTTAAATATCTCGATTAGAACGAATACCTCCCATGTAACGGTTTCGAGTTATTGGATTTTTCTCGAAAACGGCTCTAACGATTGTGATTAAACTTGCGTATGTATGTGATTGCAATAATCCTGCATTTTTAGTTTCTCTCAAAATTTTTTTCATATTTGTTTAGTTTTTTAGTTTTTTCTGTATTATGAACAAAAATTCTTCGATTTTTTTTTGTCAATATTACAAAAATTAAAACCTTTTTAAATAATGTATGTTAGTACAATTTCAAATGTGTGATGTAATTTTATTATTTGGTTAAAAAGGCATTCAGTTGTTTGTTATCGCACCAAGGTCGTAGTCCGATGTACAAATGCATACGCTATTATGTTAAAAATGAATGGGTTGGCAAAATTGTTAAAACCTTTGGTTCAACTATGCTTTTTTAAGAGAAATCTCTTAAAATCCACTTTTTTCATCTTTAATTTTAAATTTTATGTCTTCGAACCTAAATCATTCCGAAAAATTGTGAAATAAAAGCGGTTTTCTTTGATTAATCGTTATTTTTTCGCTGGGTGCATTGTTGTTTTATTTATATTGTATTTTTCGGGCAATTATTCATAATCAGAATTCAAAAAGTCTCATAATTTTTTGTACTAAATGAGGGTATTTTTATAGAATCAGTTAACTCAAAAGACAAAAAAGTTAGTTTTAAGGTAAAACGTGATTATTCCTGAAATGTTGATACTATGGCTATTCAGAAAAGTTTTTTTCTTAAATAAACTTTTAAATTTTATAATATAACCCTGTTCCTACCAAGGGCGTACACAGGGGGGGAGGGGCATGAGTTTGCCTCCCCATGACCAAATTCCTGCCCTTAATTTCACTATATTTCGACTAAAACAACAGAAAAAATTGCAACCTTTTGATTTTATACGCAATTTTTCTGATTCTCGAAGGAAGAAACCAAAGTTTTGCCCAACCATGTTTAGTGTTAACTAAAACCAAAAAAAAATGAAACTGGAATGACTGTATCACGCTCACTGTTACTATGTAGGGAAGAGGACTTTACAGGATTACTTATTTATACTCAGGTACACAAAATCTATTTCCTAACTATCCGACAATAACAAAATTATTTATGACTTTAAAATTATAATACAAGAGTATTAACTTCAGTAAAAAAAAAACTTTTGTAGTGTGTACATGGAATGTCAAATATTTGTATTATTTAAGAAAAACAGTATACCAATAAATTTTGGTTATCTAGTCGCCAGCTCTGGATAATGTTACCGTCTTTCATAAGATATTTTCTGATTACACTCAATATCATTGTAAATAACTTTTACCACAACAAACTTCAATAAACACTTTAGAAAATTTATTATCTTTCTTAGCAGTCTTTAGTGAGATTTTGGAGTTACTGAACTGTTTCAGAATATTTTTCTGTAACAAAAGGACAAAAAACTCCATTTCTTGGAAGTCAAAAACAGGGTTCTTAGTAATTGTTGAGTAATTTAAATACTTGAAACTTCTTTGTGATGTTACAAACTATAATGCAAACATAAGGCTTTTGAAAATTAAAATTTCTCTTATCACTTTCAACACACTGAGCGTTTACGAGTTTTCAAGTTTGCAGATCAGTTCTTTCGTTTAAGTTCATAATGGAGAAGTCAACCAGTTTCTATTTTATTTGTTTGTGGTTGCTATTGGAATGAGGCCATAGAAATCTGTAATGTATCATCAGGTATCTTCCCTGATTTTGAGTGGCATACTTATGGATCCACCTAAATACCCCTGCCAAAGCCAATTAATAAATCCAAAACAACTATTTTTCGTAAAATCAACTCACAAATTCAGCAATAAAAATTGCAATACCACATCACTCAGCATGTCAATTAGCCTTTCCCTTTACGTATGCTGACATCAATGTTTTGAGTCTCGCAGGATCCTATAGAAGGTCATATATTATTGAAATAAATACAGAAAATGTTCGTTTACAAAATTAAATTTAAAAAAAAAATATGATAAAGTCAATCAATATTGTCAAACAATCTCTGCTGTTGGCATTGTCACGTTAAAATTGATTCCCCCTAATGGGACCTTCTCAACAAGCCATGCTCATTAACTACTATACTATAACCCAGGACATCTTTCGCACACCACAATATTATGCACACACCGCGAACCGCTCGAAACCCCACAAACTTATTTAATGTGCTTTTAAAATATGAAAACAAATGTAACAAGTGTATAACACACTCTCTAACCACCCCGTTAAGTTTCGCCGCACACTCGCAGCATCCTGTACCTGTATACTGTGTACTCATCCCCAAATCACCTGCCGCACTAACGCCATTATGTGAAATTTTGTGCGAATTTGAATTCACTCGACTTGCGACATGTTAACGGTTTACATGCTTCAGTGGTGTTACATAAGCAAATACAATGAATGCTCATCAAGTAACTCTGCGGCGCAACGTTGGCGGTGATAGTATCGGAGCAGAAGTTGACGCGGAGCGGAACAATACCTAAATACAAAAACAGTCAAAATGCTTATCGTGGATTGACGTTAATTAAACCGCCGCCGCCAGGCCTATGTCTCTCAACCCATCGCATAGCAGTGTGTCACACTTGTCTCTTGATATCTGAAAAACACACCTCTCTCGGAAAAGAGACAACGCTCCGGCAGCGGGGGGTGTTCCAATTTGTTCAGCTGTAAAGAGTACGCTCGTAGTAAAGTCATACAACAACAACAACAACAACAACAAAAACTACAGATTTTTACCGGCTTAATCGCTGCAGCGAAAATACACCTCAGACCTCATTCGTGTACACGAAGCCTCTGCGCCTCCACCACCCACCCAACCCGAGATGTTTATCGCAGTCACATTGAATGCAAATTGTATGTTAATTCACCGCACAAGACATCAAACTTCAGCGACTGTCAACGTCAAGTGTTAATTAATTGATGCGCCATAAGCCGCATTGGCAGGACTCACTGTCAGTGCGGAGTGTGTGTTTGTCTGCCGGATCTACACTCTTCCCCAAGAGTCACTTCCAACTGCAATTGTTGAAAAAAAAAACCGAACACGAGTCGAGTTCAGGGGGAATTGATTTTTTGTTCGTTTCCTGAATTCAAAAACAAGCACTACAGGTTTTTATTTTTTTTTTTTTGTAATGTTACAAATAAAGTTGCCAAAAGACGAAAATTTACAAAACAAGAGTTTAGTGACAAGCACTGTAAGTAATATTTAAAGGGCTAACTGCGAAATTGGTAGAACTTCCCAGATATGTTTAAGGCCATACATTTGAAGAAGTACCTAATGTTATGTACCCATTGTTGCATTCGAAAATTGATACACTAGCTGCATAGATGGGCGATATAGCAATAAATTAGTACTGTTAAAATAGTGGCTAATAAATTCAACTACATCAACATCGATAACAATAGAAAAATAAAATCTCACAAGCTTGTAAAGGGTAGGTAATACAGTAAATTTGTGATCAAAAAGGTTGCTAAAAAGATCGTTTTGGGGTAATTTTGATTTCTTTCAGTTTTTGTTTTTGGGTTGGCTGAATCCGAATATGAAGTCTGCCAACATAGTGCATGACTAAAATAAAAAAAACACGAAATTTTCAACGATCTTAGGTTTTTGGAAAATTTTATAATGAAGGATTAGTTTTTGGTTACAAATCAGAACAACATCTTTAGCACAATAACCTACCACGAGTAATAGTCAAAATGTGAAAAATCCAATATCTCGGCGGATTTTTGAGATGGTGGAACATACATGAGGGCATTGTTGTGAACATTTAAGGCAAATTTCAGATTGAAAAAAACCTTTCTGTATAACTATATAACTACATCCTACTAAGCATTTTCGAGATATCAAAGAATGATAAAGTTTGAAGAAATGCAATTTGGAAATTATTATGGCTACGTAGACAATTTTGGGCTGAAATTAAGTTTCTGCAACTGTTAGATACGCAGTTGTAACTAAAAACTAATCTCTCGTGGTAAAATTTTCTAATAACTGCAAAATTGTTGAAAATTTTGCTGCTTTTTGCGTTTTTGACCGTGTTGCGTCACCTAATTTGAATGGCAAACTGGATTCAGCAATCCCAAAAACATAAAGTATGAAAGAAATCAGTCCCCGCGTCAAAGTAACTGATACTCTTATCAATATTACGCTGAAGTAGGCTCGTTGCTCTCTTCGTCACTGTTTTTCTTGGATCAATCCAATCATTTAAACTGGCTGTTGCTTCAACGAGAAGATGAGACAGTTAAACAGAATCAGCTATAGAAATTGTTGTACCTGTCAATTTAAAAAAAAATGAAATTCAAACAGTCACTATGGCGTATGTGGAACATTTTCTTCTATTAATTATTTTTTATTTTTGTCTGTCAATGCATACCTTGGCTAATCTCTGTAACGCTTTTCTTAACTTTTGAACAGTAAATGATATTTCGTTGAACAAAAAATGTACAAACTCCACCACATCCTGGATTTGGTTGCCCCATCTTTGTATTAAATGCATCCGACTTGCTTGCCTTCATTGATTGCACAAGAAGAATGCATTATTGGCGATTTAATTTTTATATGAATTGATTTTACTTAAATACTTTAATACTCTTTCTTATCTTTCAGCTTATCAAGGCTGCAATAATTAAACGCTTTAAAAGCATATGGTATTGGTATATAATGGTTTAAAATAATTTCACATTAATTTAATGAGCATATCCAATCAAGATGACAACGTTACTTTAAAACCACCATACGCTAGGGCAAGCACGTGCTAAACGATATAATGGGAGAGAAACTTTTGGTTTTTACTGTGCGTGCCACAAAATTAGCAGAAACTTTCATTAACAGCCCGCTGGCATGCCGTTGCGCTGGCATCAGGATGAGACTTTGAAAGGATAACATGACGATGTATGCGCACACACATAGAATCACACACAGACACACACCAAATTGAGTGACTTAACTCATCTGATAAAACGTAAAATGTTTGCGGCAACTTCAACCAACAACTTGGTACACCAAAAAACTTTTCTCCCATTTTACAGGCACTTGTTAATGTCCAATGAGAAAAAAAAAATTACAAAACAAACACAAACCAAAAAAATTTCATTGAAAATCAACAGCCCGGATGAAGTAACAGAAGCAAATAGTAACAGTGAGACATTTGTCGTACTTATGGGGCTCAAACTTGTCGTCAAGGACTTCTGCCATGATAACACTCTGTAGGAAGAGTTACGGCGGGTAACCCTTGGCAATAATTTCGAAGTAATAGACCAAGGCCCCCGGGGGCCTTACCTCAATCATTATTATATTTTTTTGGATAAACAGTTTTGTTTTTTACTCAACAAAATTGGATTTGATTACGGAAGCTGGGAATGGAGTGGGAATTGGGGTGGACTGGAGATGGAACGCAAAAGTTTTGCTCTATAAATCAAAATAAAAACTTGCAGACGAAGAGTGGTGATGTGCAACTCTCGGAATGAGTCTCGTCTTGCCTCCTGGGACTGGAACAGAAATACCATCGACCGTCTTGTGTCCTCGTGCCGGTAGTTTTTTTGAAAGGGTGGGGCCCCACATAGTTCCCATACCAACTCATCCCTGGGACTGGGAATGAGATAAAAAAAAAAACTTCCTAAGCGATGCAAATATGAAAATGGAGTTGGTTTGAGTTGCTTATAGCTGGCGGCACTCTCTAAATGCGGTTGCTCGTCAAGAAATGAAAGATTTTTTTAATTCTTCTCATCATCATCAGATGATGGGAAATGGTTTTATTTCTAATATTTTTTTCTTATTTTGTAGTTTTCCTGACTTTTTTTGTTTTTTTTTTTTGTTTTATAGTAGTTGTCATGGAAGTAGAGTGAACGTCAAGGCAGCTGGCATTGGTATTGCGTTGTGGGGTTTGTTTTGGAAGTTGCTTGCTGTTTCTTCCAGGAATTCTGCTGTTTCTGGTTTTGATTGTGAGTTTTTGGGAAAATTCTCTGCCAAGTTTGATATTTGCTATGTCAGGGAAGTCATAAGCAGTATACACGCAGTTTTGAATTAGATTTAATAAACTATATGAGGAGTTTTAATGCAAATGTTTGAATCAGGAGAAGGGGTAAATATTTGTGGAAAATATTCTCATAATTGTGGAATAGTTTTAGCAGAAATTTAAGTGCAAATAAACAATATGTTGAATATTTTTCGTTTTAAAATATATTTATTTTGGAATATTTATACGATTTATTTGGTAGAACTTTTATGCACTTTAAGGTTTTATTTTTAAGTTCTTGAGATTTTATTTTTAATAAAATATTATTTGGATGCGTAGGTACCCCACAGAGGAGAAAGACGATGACACCAAAGATAGTTAGCACGAGTTATTAGAAGATGTTTAGCTATGATATTAAAACTACCTTTGGCCATTTAAGCTCTAAGGTGAGAAGAGAAGGCATTTCTTATCAGCTTCCGTAGAAACTGGATGTGAACTGTAAAAGAAGTGTAATTTCCTCTTTTCAAACAGAACGATTATTGAATATTTTTAATCAGCATTGTAGTTAACAGTGTGTATTGACAGTTGTGAGGTCAAGTAGTATTTACACAACAATCTCCTCATCACAAGGGTTATTGTTAGTATTTATTGCTGGTCTATCATAATGAAGACTGCACTCAATAATTGAATAAATATGAAGGTTTTAGGTGTGATGAGTATAAAGTCGAATGACTGGTAGCATGCGGTGAAGAAATCAAACAGAATCGTTTTCTCCCTCTCTTGCACAGGATGCAACATTTGGCAAAAAAAATTTTGTTCGAAAAAGTTCTGGGCTATAAGCCAGATTGAGAAAAAGTATTTGAAAGCACTTCGTCTCCCGAGTATGGAGTTTTGAACCCATTTTGAAAAACTGAAATAGCTAGGGTTTCCTAAGACAATTCTTCTCCGAATTTCTGCTACTTCTAAACAAGACTGAAGAAGCACATTTAATCTAGTATCTTCTTAACGAAACCCTGTTTATGTTTGAAATAGTTCGGATAAGCCTTTTTGCAGATAAACATTGCACTGCGTTTTTTGTTAACGATACGCTACACAACTACACAACGAGCTCAACATGACCATAAAGATTTTCTGACAAAAAATGTTATGCATCATTTTCGGTTCTGAAGTCGATTAAAGGTCTCAACTTGAAATTTGTTGGTCTTATTAAAGATTCTCAGTGTACGGAGTTGATTTGATTTGCCTGGATTGCAGGCACACTAGTAAGTACCGATTAAAGTATTGCAGAAGGGTTTTAGACACTGAACCGTTCTTTTAAGTTACATGCATACTGCTGAAAATCTTAACCAGTTTTTTTTTAAATTTCAGCCGCATTTTAAAGTTTATCATTTTGCACACAAAAATGTAATTGATTTCAAGTATGTATTTACGTCTTCAAAGTGACATACGAAACATTTTGTTGCCATTTATTATTATTGAATAAAGAGATAAAAAAAAATGACTTTATCACTTCCGGTTTATTAGATTTCGGCTCAAAACTTCTCACCTGGCAAAAACGACAAACCACCTCGAACAACCATTTATCACGTTATGACATTATTGAATGTCAATATGCTCCCATCCCGAGAGCCATCCATGTTCTGTCAATCTGTTTACTCTTCGCATTAGATCATAGCATAGCATATGCTTCTGCTGGTACCGGTACAAGGAAGAGAACTCCTTGTGAAATTACTCTGAGAGAGTAAATTTATGTGTGTGTGTGATGTGAAATAAGGCATCAAGAATCAAGCCAATACAAAGGTATACACAAGACCCAGCCAACATAACCATTATGAAAGGCCTTCTCTTCCTTAACATTTGTATTGTTTAAGTAGCACTGTGCCATCCATCAATGTGGTTGATTTCAACTTTCATATAAGCTCTAAGGCAATGTCATATCATCTGTATCATCACTCCGCGTGTCTAAGCCCTTTATTCCACACAAAGTCTTCTTCTTTTCTCTCTCGCTGTCTCGCTGTGCGCCTCTGTAAGCTTCTTCTATTAAGTAAGACACAATGTAACTGGCTCGTTTGTTATAAGGGATTCTATATCGTCTTCGTTATTTGACATTTGAAAAAGTAATGAAAGTGTTTGAGGATTGTTCTTCCTCCTGTTTCACTGATAATAATGTTTCTCTATCGAAAATGAAAAGCAATAAAGTCTATTAGTTGCAATGATAAGTCATTGATGGAATTTATGTTTGATGTTGATAGAGGCATGTTGGTATTGAACAAACATACGATGAAAAAATGACAACACATAAAGGACTTTTATAAACAGAAAAAGTTTATCTTGAAAGGGATAATCTTTGACAGAGGATGGAAGATAAAGAATAGAGTTTTTTGCCATCGTTTTGTTGATAAGTAACAACAGTTAAAAGCTTCAGGCAGAAGAATTTAATTGAAATGAAATATTTAGAACTTTTAGTTGAAACCAATTGTATCAGTGTGACAGCAGGCATTTGAATCTTAGACCAAACATGACCAAAACAGTTTATTTCTTACGATCGACTTAAAAGAACTGATGAAAACTGAAATATCTAACATATTGGAGCGTGAAGAGTCAAGACCCTTCAGAGTACGCGTTAGGGTGGCGCTATACTATGTTGTGAGTTTCGGTATCAATCAGCAAGCTTCTTCAGCTAGCTATTTTGAGTCTTCAGGCGTATTAACATATTAAGGCAGTGTCCAGTAATAAGGTGGGAGCTTCTGGGAGCTAATTTATGCAATCTGCTTAGAGACAACAACCATTTAGAACGTTTCAATTCCAATATTAGCCAAAACTGTTTTGCTGCAAGACAAGTAACGATAGATAGTTGTCTCTCTATTGTATGTCATCGACATTGCATCTAGCTTTAACATAAGTTTACCACCTAGTGGGTAAGATCGGTGTAATAGTTCTGTTTCTGGTGAGTCTTTTTATTTGCAGTTTCCCGGAATGACTCTGTTTATTCCCCCAATCTTCTTCTAGAGCTGGTGCACAGAGTATAGGTGTAGGTTTATTATAGTTTTTTTTGCAGCGATGAAGAAGATGCCAAAACTGTAAGGTCTTTGCATAAAAAAGGACAAAACCCAAAATCTAGTATCCTATAAAAAAAACATTGATTTAAGTCTTTTTAGGACTGTGCTTTTTAGAAGTTGCTATAATATGTACCTTAAGCTGGAGTTACTTTGTGACATCAAAGGATACTTTTTGGAAGTCATGTTTTTGTACTAACCATTAATATGACTGCCAAAAAAGGGAAGAAGTGGTTATCTTCTTAGTGCTCCTGTGCAAGATATGGTGCATTATCTTTGAGAAAACATTAGACAGACTGAACCTGCGCTTAAAGAAATAAGCCAGATATCTTCAAGTGGACAATTGGAAGAAGCACGCTAGATACGTCAAACGATGAAAAGCCGCATGCAGGGGTTTGTAAAGCATATAAAGTTAGCAGCAACATTTAAGAGTCGTATTCTATAACATATTATTTGTGTTCTACTGAATTCTGTTTGGATTAAGGATCGATATTATATATAATTCTTTCTATGATTCAACAAAAATAAAGAAAAAAAAACTAATAACACCTTCATTTTATTAGAATCATTAACCCACTACGCTCAATTTAGCAATTTATATTCTCATGGAAACATTGAATAAAAAGTCTTAATTCGAGTTATGGTTACAAAACAACACAAAAACAAAAACGAAATTAGTTTTTCGATTTGCAAATCGAATCTACCAGCTGTTATATGGTTTTTGTTTTTATTTTTTTTTTTTCAATTATGAGCTTCACAATAGATTTGTGTTCATATATTCGAGTAAAAGTCTATTATCCATATCCATATTAGAATCAAATAAAATCAATATACATTTGGTCTGATTTCTATCGTCTATATCCACCATCAACTACGAGGCTATTAAATATCAATTACTTTGGAGTAGTAAATTGAAATAATCCGCTTGTTTTGTTTCGTATAATGTAGCTTCTAGCTTCAATACACAAAACTATGGATACATTATTTTGTTCAATCGTTTATGTACAAGCGAGTTCGGATATCCTGTATCAATATTGAATGTTTCCCTAGCCCGACCACTTAAGGAAGAAACATCGAAGCCTTTAGCTTCAACAATATTTTTCTTGTTTCAAAGTTTTTTTTTTTCGGAAAATTTCTCCTAACAGTTTTCCTTGTACAGAACTGAATTATGTAAGGCTGTTGATTGTAATTGCTGACAAAAAAAATAGTACATTAGCCTTAATGTGGGTATGGAATATTGTACCCATACAAGTGGTCCAAGTGTTTTTTTGGATTTTGTGAAATCTAAGAGAACAAAACTTTAAATGACCTCATTCTTTGTGTAATCAGTTTTTCTATAATAGTAAATCCACTCACTATAATAAGAAGGCTGCCAAGCTGGCCACTTCACTCAAAACATGGTGAAATAATAACAGATAAGAATTACATTTAAAATTTTTACCATCGGTGGCAGCAATAATTTACATAGCAAAACAGAACGAATATTCCAACTGATGAACTTGTAGCGGAAGAATTCTTTAATTCTTAAGATTACATTATTAATTATCAGTTCCGGTCAGGTTAAACAACTTCAACTACTACGCTTACACCTTATTCCAAGCATAAGCTTTCAAGAAGCGGTTGATCGCCGACTTTTCGCCTTTAAAGCCTATAAGAACGTAATGGTTCTCTATATGTTGTGGTTGGCGTTGGACCAAATTTTTTAAAACCGAACAAAAAACTAGAATAACGACTTTCGGATCTGCGCAATTTAGAATGTGATTGTCCGGACCTTATACAGAACAACTAATTGAATAATCTAGATGAAAACATTGTATTGAGACGGCAAATGGAAGAAGATGGAATCCGCTGGGAAAACGTCTACGGCCAGTGGCAGCCGGGGCGGCGGCGGCGGATGATTGCAGTTAGAAGCAGAGCCAAGTTTTGTTTCAGTGTAGACTTGTTACTAGGAGAAATCGTGGGCAAAATTTAATGACCAAATGCAAATGCCCTCGATTTTAACACCTCAAGGAACTAATCGATCTCCAGATCAAAGATTTGATAACCAACTTGATCATGTTTTTTTTTTTTTGACGATATACATTCTTCCAGCATAGGCTCTTATCACTTCCTGAGGCCTATATAATAGTTTCATATCATAGGTTCAGGTGTGTCACCACAACCAAGATTGGCTAAACGAATTCGACGTCGACAAAGCTTTTAATGCAAAACAAATGACCAGCACTAAGGCAGAAGTGCAACAACTATTTTAGAGTTGTAAGAGCTGCAGTCATTTGAATACTATAGTAAATTGACTAAAAAGAAAAAGAATAAATTTCTTAAATCGTTTAACTTACAGAAGTACTTTGACTGTAAAACTAGAGTCAATACTAAAATACTGAATGTACAAAAAGTTCAGTTAATGAAAGCAGTTATTTTACTAAAAGTTAACTAACTGCAGTACTTTTTGACGACTTTTAGTCACACAACAGTTCATGAAATCCATCAAGTCGCTGTTAGGCAGAACGATCCCGTTTATTGGATGATAAATAATATTCTGTTCTTCCAACTTCTTACAAGAAGTTACAACATCATAATAACGTTAGTATCATAAAACCTACAAGCCTATTATTTAATATAGCGGGAGATGCCCAGTTCATCATCCAAAAGAAGGAAGATGGTCTAAATTTTAACTGCACCAAATAGAGGTATAAAACTTTTGTCAGTTTGGTTAGAGATGGAACGAAGAATCAACCTTGACATTACTCGTTTCTTCTAACTAAGTCGGCCGTATGGATAAGAAGAAATAATGCCATACGGGTTTCGGAAAAATGTACTTCGAGAAGTTTACGATCTAGAGTACATCGATAGAAAGTGGAAAGAAGGATTCATTAACGAGCTCAACGGGATTCAGCGGCACGGTGGTGGCGGCGTAGGCCTGGTTAATAAGCTATAAATATAAAAAGGCTTAAGAAAATAACATGAAAGCAGATCTGTAAGGTTCGAAATGGCTGTTGCAGTGTTCCGCAAGTATTAACTTGAGGCAGTGTGAATAAAATAGAAAAACCAACATACAGACAAAAGTAAACTTGATTATTTCTTTTAAATATTTTCCACTGCTTTTTCGGTTGATTTATTATGTGCGGCAATGTATAATGACTATAATTTCGTAAATGTACAGGTACACAAGTTGGGTGACTCTTCGTTTCTTAAAGTTCTAAGTATTCCACAGCTCAATAGATAAGATTGTTGGTTAGGGGATTTTCAACAAAAAACTAGTTGAAATCTGGTTAATAGAGACAAAACACATTCTTTTGTCCTCAATTCGCATTGAAGTGTGAGCTTACTCTCAAATATGTTAAAATGTATGCTAACCTATGGTTAGTTGCACCCCTGAGCAACAAAAGGACTTAAAATAATTGCAGCTTTCCAGATTCTGGTTGGCTCTTATCATTTTGTAGTTTAAGGCTACACTCTCGATTAAGGGTATGTTGTGTGTTCCAATTAAAATTTCTGTTTTTTTTTCCTAATTAAAATAATTTTCTCAACACTTCCAGGACACGACTTCTTTCAGATTTGTATGAGTCGTACCTACCTACAACCTGCGAGTATGTATATGGAGAAAGGTATATACTTCCTCTACGCGAAAATATCTACAAGGCATAATTACTCGCGAAAGAATGGACCGCCACTATTAAAAGGAGCTCCAAAGTGGCATTTAAGATGATAATGCATAAATCTGGGCATTCAACATCAGCTGTGGCTAGGCGAGGTGAGGCAAGGGTGAGGTTGGGTGGCCTTATTCCACCCATGCGGATTCATTTCATTGAATTAACGACGCACATGTGGAGTTTGGGGAACACCATCAGAGAAGAGAACACAAAAACCTGCGAATCTGTATTCACATAATGAGTCCAATGGAAAGTTTCTTCTTCTTCCTTCAAGGCATGAAGTATAGTTACTGCGTTACCTGTAGCAGCAGAAAGTACGATACGAATATGCCTCTCCGTCTTGACTTGACTACGCCCCGAGAACGAGAACAGAAAACGTATGTATATAGTATATACGAATCGACTACAACGACGATGTGAATTACTCACTCATCCTGCGTGTTCTCAGCTCTGATGGGTCTTCTGATGGTTCTGGGTGTTGTGATGTTTTTGCATTGGAAGAGGAAAAGTTGGGTTTCTCTGTGAAAATTTACTGCCTCTGAGGCAAACATGGTCCTAATTACTTTATAAGGTTTTTACCTTCCATAAGTATGCTGCGTTACAATTGTAGCAGTTTTAATAAGATTTGTTTTTCCCTGTGTAACGTTCCCCTGCCCTGTACCGCTATAAGTTCTCGTATCCATCTCTTCTTTTGGCCTGCTTTTTCTCTCGACCGAGATTTTGTTTGTTGTTTGTATATGTATGTTTCTTTTCTGTTACAGTTTAAGTCGGTTGCAAACGGTAAAAATATTGTACAGACCCAGAGAACACACATCAAGTCCTGGATGAGTGTGCTTGTGGTTGTTTTGTGGGCCAACAAAACTTTTATATAGGTAACTACCTAAACTTTTATAACACGGACCTTGCATGGGTTTTCTGTTTTTTTTTTTTTTTTTTTTCTATGTCGGTGTCCGTTTCCGGACAAAAGGAGACCAAGACGAAGATGAGACGAAGTCGAAGGAAATACGGCGGCGGAGGGCGGTGGCTAACGACGTAAAAGATTTCTTTCCCCTAATTGCCAGCAAGTAGGTAAAAAAAATATATAAAATCAGGATCCAGGTTAACGAAAGGTAGCTTCTACTCTGCTCGTAGTTCTTCTGTATGCATGTGCACATCCAAGAAGAATCAGAGTATACCTACCAATCCAGATTGAAGAAGTTCCGAAGTTGGCGTAAGTTTGCTTCCGCGCTACCGCTACCTTATACCATGCGATGCCGTAGGGAGAGCTTTTTCATTCGATACCATGATGGCGCTGTTGCTTTGTTGTGGCAGAAATGTTGTAAAGGGAGACAAATGTGTTGTCTATGCTTTCTTTGAAGGATCTTCTGCTCCTGGGTTTTCTTATACTTTGCTCGAATTGCTCCTTTGGGTGATGCTTAGTCATCGTCATCGTCATCATACACACAAAAAGAATCCACCATTCTAAAGGTCCCAACCAGTATCTTCCAGTTGAAATGTCTTTTTCATTTTTTTTTTTCGGTCTTTGTGTGTCTTATAGAGTTGATGGGATATGAGCTTCACTTTTTGTTGAACTTGCAAGGTTTATGTTACTTACTTTTTTTTTGTTTTGGCTTCTTATTGGTTTCTCTTGTGAAGTGGAAGTGGATGAATTCGAAATGATAAGTAAATGCAAAATGAGGGTACACCATACCTAGTGCTCGTAGTTGGAGTATCGGGTTCATAGAGAAGATATTACTCGATGGATACAGGAATATATCAGCACCATAATGGATAAAGTTGAACTTGCAGTAACTCATGCGAAAAAATATGTAAGTACCTACCTATGTTTCTGTGGAAGTAGTAGGTACACGGAAACAGGTGTATACCTATGTACATATTTGCATAGGTTTGAGTGAGTTTAGTCAGGGTCGTAGGCAGGATTGTATTTCGGAGGGTGGGAGAACTTCATTTCAACGAAGACCGATGGGCCAACTTGAAAACGCCGGTAACAAACATGCGACTAGTAAGTATGGACACTGGTGTTAAGCTAATCATTATGCGTCGAGGTCTAGCCACAACAACAACCGTCTAAGAGCTACAACTGAAGAACCGGCCAGAGCATAGGATAAGTCCATCAAAACTGGAATGTTCAAATCAATTTGTGGTAGCGGAGGTACTCGCATATAAAAAGTGCATTGTTGTAGAAATCCCTGGAGTCATTTAGGATGCCAGTTAATTGAAATGTCAATATTTCGATGGTTAATGGCAACAAAAGTGCCTTCACTTTTAGGACTGTCATCAAAGAAGACGTCTCTCATCATTTTGACAAAATTGAAGGATGCATTCAGAAGCAACCGATACCCTATAGTGGAACCAGTCTCTGAGCAACTGTCCCAAAACATCATCAGTAGAAAGCCACTTTTATCACCGATTAACAATATAGTCTCTGACCGAAAGAAAAGAGATGCGAAAAGCATCTGTTTGCTATCTAGCAAATATGATAGTGGATTTTAAAAATCCAAAGGCTGGACAGAAAAGTTCAAAGCAAAATGCATCAATACAAAGTGGAAGCACCTTTTGAGGGGATTGGTATAGATATAGTCGCAGGGCCTTTTCCCAAGACCAACAGTGGAACGGAAACCTTAACATTATCGTTGTAATAGATTACTTTAGGAGGTAAGTGGCCTAAGGCGTCTGCGATCCCAAAACAGTTTTATATCAGATCTCTTTTAATTGGGTAAGTATGTTGGGTGTACT
The DNA here is from genome assembly GCA_948107695.1 of Meliscaeva auricollis. Taxonomy (NCBI): domain Eukaryota; kingdom Metazoa; phylum Arthropoda; class Insecta; order Diptera; family Syrphidae; genus Meliscaeva; species Meliscaeva auricollis. Next base: position 1,092,765 of record OX403617.1, read on the forward strand.
ACTGGAACTCCATTTCTAAACATGAACGGAACTTAGAGTCCAACCTTCCCGACAACGAAACTTCAGCCGCCAAGAATTCAAGAAACACGGTGCATAGTTATACGGGAACTACTCCATCGAATATTGAATCTATAACCACTATGCTCTTCCTGCAAATGAACTGCAAACAAATGAAAGATACGTGGATAGAATAAAGGAGACCCCCATTGATATTTACGATAGGGTACTGACCAAGATTAAGATATCGACAGAACGAATCAAAATTTCTTACAAGCTAGCTATGATCTTCAAGAAGGAAATTTTATGTTGCTCTCAAATTCATAAAAAACTGCTGAAAAATTGGTATTAATGATTGAACTGGGGGACCATCAATCCTTAAAATGCAGCAATGTTACAAATTTAAACGTGTCTCAGCTGCAGTGCCATGTTGCAATACTTGGCCAACGTTTTTACCTTTTTAGTGCACGAAAAGTAAAAATGTTAAGCTTATTCAATACCTCAGAATTTATATCACTTCTTTATAAGACTCCCTAACTTAGATCCTGTTCCTTCACTTTGACTACGGCCTTATTTTTTTGATAAAATGATGTTTCGCTTATATAATTCTTATAATATGGATGTGCTCTTGAAGTGGAGCTCTCTTTCCATCCAACCACTTTGAGTTACTATAAATTTTGTTTGAGACCAGATGAATAATTTTTATATTACTTTTTGCAATAAAGTGTATCTTTTAACCACGATGATGCATACAAGTAGCTGCTACCCACATATACTTTACTATATTCCTCTCTTTGCTCTTTTAGATTTTTCATAAGTTTTCTTTCTCATTAAAAAAAAATATCCAATCCCGAAAGTCGATATACGAGTACCCCAATGTTCATAGAAATACCAGAATATAATTTTATGTATACCTGACTGTCAGTTTCTAACCTATAAAAAACTTGTATGCAACAACCTTGTGAAGTTGTTAAATTTAAAAAAACATTTTTATTTGATATTGTGCATTCGTGGGAAAATAGCAGAAACCTGTTTTTAATGACACATTTTTTTCTTGAGACACAAAAAAGTCATCTCAATTTCAACAATTTTCTTTACCTCTAGAACAGTAAAAGCAGAGGGTTTTAAGCAAATTAGGGTCACAATATTATCTTGATTGAAGGAAAATGTCAGTCTATCTTGAAATTTTGTAAAAATGTGAGCATTATTACAAATAACTTTACTCTAAGCTTCCCACATGAAATAATGATAGAGTCTCAGATGTAAGGGTCCATATGTGCAAAAATCAAATAGTTGATTGATACTCATTGGTGCCCCTTTAAGTTAGTAATTAAATAAGTTAAGTTAGAAGTGATTTATAAAAAAAAGTTGAGGTCTCAATTGAACTATAGGTTCTCAGATGTTGGGGGTAGGCTGCAGTACTCTCATAAAGGATTTGTAAGCTTTCCTGTCCAATATTTATGTGCAGACTAAGCATAAAATTCTAAATTATTGACTACTCGATGACCCATCAAACATTTTGCTCAAAATATATTCAAATTCCCATTAAATGTGTACCATCCATTACCTACGCCCATAATGAATGGCAATGATGGACTATTAATCAGAAATATTGATTTTACTGTGAATCAAAGTCATGTCAAAGCCTTCCCCAACACAATGGGCCAATCCATTTAATCATTTTGATGCATATAAAAAAAAAAATACCTCCTCAGCCCTCAGCTTACTTTTTGTTGGTCTCAAAGTGAAAGAAAAAAACTCTTGAAAAATCGATCTGCTGGGTTTCATACACGATGAATTTGTTTTTGAAGCAAAAGTAAAGCCACTTTTGGGCTTCCAACCATAAAATCTGCAATATACTGGGAGCACTTGAGGTCCTTTGATTCGAAATGAGATTTGTATTGTACGAGTATTTGTCCTATACATACGTAACGTATTGACCCTTAAGCTACAAGACCGATTGATATTTTTCATGTTCAAACAACTTGCCGGTTACATGTCCTCTTGGGAGTCCGACCATCACCCAATGATGACGACCATCGACCAGCAGAGGGCGATAGCACAAAGTTGGGTCAATGTAACGCAGAGAGTACCTTTTCTTCAAGAACCCAAACTCCAACTCCAATATTCCTTTCAATTAGGAGTCAATTTAATTCACCTGCAGCGAATAATGTTTTTTTGTGATAATAATTTTTTTTTCTGCTTTTGAACTCGAATGTACCTAGTCATGTAGAACATCAATGACTGTGACCACTTGACGCTGTCTGTGTACATTTGGCCGCAATAACTGTGTTGTCCCAATGAGAATAGCTTTGGTTACACAAAAGCCTGGACTTTGTATAAAATGTGTAGTTGGTGGTCATTCCAGGGAACTTGGTCAAGACTTTTCCTTGAGGTGGAACCGGATTGGAAATGGGATTGGGAATTCCTTTTGTTGCATTTTGATTGTGTGTGATGGGCAATAGAGGGGCAGATGGCATATGGCTGTAGGATATAGAGAAGGAAGGAAATTTTCATATAATAAAGGAGGAAGTCTAGTGGTAATATGCGCTTTTATCGAGGCATTTATCCTGACAAATGTTCCCTCCTCTATGACGGAAACCGGTGTGCGGCCTGCTGGTTAAGTTATTGGTAAATTGGAAGTGCTTTAGTGAACAAGGTTTACCTATAGGCATACAATGGCCAATGAGGGTTGCTATGGGTAGGGATGGTATGTGTTATTTTAAATTAATATTATTATGGTTTTGATATGGTCTCAAGTTCTAATAGAAGAATTGGATAATATGAACGTCTAGTCCATTTGGCTTGGATGGTTTCGAAGTTTTTGTTATTTGAGAGTAAATGAACGAGAACGAGTCTTAAATTGATCGCAAGCACTGTCGATTCTTTGTTAAATGAAAGAAACTCTATTTCGAATTGATAGAAATAGTTTGGGGGACATTTGGGAATTGGATGTAGCTTTGGTAAATTGAATGAAAAAGACATTTTTGTTGATGAAACATTTTAAATTAGCTTTTAAGCTTAGGTTAAGTGTATTGAAACTTAGCGGCAAATTGTATTTCTTCCTTTTTTCTGTGAGTTTATTATTATTTGTACCGATTTCTATTGATTAGTGTGAGCAGGTATTACCAACTAAAAGGATATTCTTCAATTATTGTTTTTTCCCTGGAAAAATATTTTACCACCTGAAATAAAAACAAAAAACGAATGATTATAGTTATCTTTTTAATTTTTTGATCTGCGGAAGAAAATTATTTACATTTTCTATAAGTTTAACTTCTACTGTCGGCCACTGTGGTGTTTGTTTTTTTTTCTGAAAATACAAATTCTGATACAAATTGATTTTGAAAATGTGTCGGTTTTTTTATAAGTCACTACACCAAAAACAAAGCTAAGAGGTAAAATTTTGTAGGCACGTATATTTTTTAAACACAAAACAAACAAAAATTAAATAAGAATAATAATTCAATGTTATTAATAAAAAATAAATTTATTTAAAAATAGCGTACAAAAACAAAATTCTCATTCCTTCTAAAATACTTCGCGTTACACATGAAAACCAAAACAGTACCCTGCATTTTCAAGTTCACACCAAACTAGTAGCTGTATTGTTGCCGCGATACACAAATTCGAAAACAAAGTGAATTATAGTGGCACCCAGAATCGGTAGTTTTATTTTGTTTCCTATTTTTTTCTTCTCAAAACTAGTGGTATTGATTTACGATCATTACAGACGAAATTTTCGGCGAAGACAGAACTTTTTGCATTGTTTTTATTTCTATACAAGTATTGGAAGTCTGTTATTTTTGAGGTGTGCCATAATGCCCGAATTTACCCTACCTCTAATGTGTTTTTCCAACCCGTAACCCAATGTACGGATCTTACCTAAGCTATAATAATTGAAAAATAATAAATCTAAAGTTTTTATAAAAAATCAATGCTAACCTTGTTTTCGATGCATTATTTCTCCAACATCAACATTGACGTTTTTGGATTTTAAATGTCATAAATTTTTAGATTAATTTTTTAGTACAGTAACTACAGTGACGAGCAAAAGTGGTCAAATGTTTTCACTTTTTTTAAAGAGTTGATAAAACTAACAGGAAGGAAATCGTTTTTTTTTTTTACCTCGGTGACACCTAGAAAAAAATTCAACAGCTTAAATCTTAGAGCCAGAAATCTATTTTTGAATTTCAAACTCAAAACTTTTCCAAAAGTAAGTTTTTTTCGGTTTCAGCTATTATTTCAAAAGATTTTACATGGCTCAATACTTACCTTTTTTGTTATAAGTTTTAAATGTTTTTTGTTTTAAAAAGACCTCAGCTCAAAAATGCGTTTCGTTCAGGTACAACAGTGGACTCATCAATAAGATTTTGCTGTAGCCTGTCTAATACCCAAAAGCTTTGGTCGATGTATACCGACTTTCTTTAAATCACAGCATTTATTAAATGCGAATTGTAATATTCTTGTATTTTATCAGACACCTAGAGGTTAAAAAAAAATATTTTCATAATAGAAACACCTTGCCCAACAAACACGAATGTAATTTTTTTCATCGAAATCGTAAGAGCAGTTCTTGATAAAAATAATAGTAACCTACTCCTATTTTTTATGAGATGATAACCAACTAAATCTCAAATCAGCAAAAATTATTCCCTATATTTCTATTTATTCTAACTATTGCCGGAAAAGTCGCATTTAAAAGACTCAAGGTCTTGCAGGCAAATAGTTATTATTTAGGCTGTGGCAGTACTACATCAGGAACCAATGGTTCTCGTTTGTAGCGGGGAGTGTGCAACATCCTATAATATGCACACTTTGCAGTGCAGAGTATAATATATTATGTAAGTATCACATTCTATGCACTCAGTTTACATAAATACATAATTTGACTTACATGTCTCAATGTTATTTATTTCTTTTAGTATCAAATCTGACGGTAAATGCTTTGAATTTTATTTAAAAACCATAAAAATACGAATAAATCATAATAAAAATGCAATAATAACTACAATTTAATTCAAAAACTAAACGACAAAAAAGTTAATAGAACATTTATATGTTTTTTAAACGAAAAACTTGCCTAACACAAAAAACGGACAATTCATAAATAAAATCATAAAATATGCAAATTTTAATTGCCTAAATAGCACAAATTATATATATTTTTTTCTGTAACATTTTTGTTTTGTTTCAGAAAATGCTTTCAAATGAATTATTACTCTATCGACATTAATTTATGAATATATCAGCATTTTTATAAATAATTACTGCTTTGTCCCAGAAAACCCTTAAATTTCAACTGAAAAGTTACAAAAGAACAATTTTATGAAAAAGCCATTGAATCCTGGACGGACATTGTGGCATTTATTAAAATACGAACCAGCAACCCAACCACAATATCCTTTTTTTTCGATTTTCATTTTTGACTGAACTATTAAACACAATCAATCAACTTGCTCATTTAGACTAATGGCAACCACAAACGTTCGTTGCTGTAATGCACCAAAAGCCAATTGATATTTTTTTTTGTTTTTCTAGCAAAAACGGGCAGAAATATTTTGCGTTGACTTTACATATGTACATTAAATATTTAAAGCTTTAAATCCCTCGGAAGTTTGACATGAGTTTCATTGTGTAAACAGAAACACGAGAGTGAAATTTCCGAAGGAAGAAGGATGGATGGCGTAAAGAATCACACTTTTTCTATACTTCGGTGAACCAAAATTTATGCGCGGTTTTTCACTCCATCATATTGAAGACCGAAGAGGGTGGGCATATATTGGGGGGGGGGGGGGGGGCGAATTTCAGCCCTGCCTCTTTCTGTAGAGAATTAAAACGCTTCCACACTTTCAAATCAGGAAAACAAAAAAATATTTATATACGAGTACGAGAGTATGTATGCAAGGAAAGGAATAAAAACATAAGAACATGTACTTAGGATGGCCCTGTAACTTTTTGATTCCATTTCCCTTAAGCTATGCTCATCTCTTCCGAAGTCCCACAGGCATAGTCAAGCAAACAATCATACATCACATTGCAAACGCAACGCACCGCAAGCTCCCTTCCTTTAACTCCATCTCTCCAGCAAACGTACTGTACGTACGCAGGAACATAAGAAAACAAGACAAATAAAAGAAACACGAGAACAGAAAGTAAAATGTTCCTGAATAATGAAAAAGCAAAACAAAAATCCATCAGGGGCTCGGGGCGAACGTACTTAAGGCACGCACGCCCCCACATGGTGCAGAAAGTTGCCTTGCCATTTCTGATTGATGGATGTAAACTTGTTCGTTTCCGCTGGCGCTCCCTCAGAATGATGGGAGTTGAAGCTGGAATTTGAGAGTCGGAAGTCCAATGGTAGAAATCAATGTCATCTCTTCAACCGCTGCTGTTGCTGTTGCACACACGAAAATTGTTGAAATTATTTCAGCAGCACAATGCCCCCTTACTCCATTCACAAGTGGGAGTAGTATTATGCTGCATACATGTATACTTTCAGCTACTGCTGCTGCTGTTTGTGCTAAAAATGAATGAAGTCTAAGTGGCGAGCTCAGGCCCTTGCCTATCTGTTTCTATCGGGCTTAATGTCGTGTATCTAGATGGAAGCAAAACAGAAGCCGATAGAGCACGAAGAACGAAAGACGACAATCTGCTAGAAATTGCCAATAAATACTTCACCACCACCGCCCAAGGCATCAGATGACAGCAGCACCACTTCTCTCTTTCTTTCGTCGGTCGGCGAGCGGCAAGCGGGTGGTGGTGGACGACTGCGACGATGACGAGAATGACGACGCCAACACGGCCTGAATAAGGACCAAAACGGGATCACTGCAGGAAAAAAAGCCCATTATCTGGTTCAGTCATCTTTATCCATCCTATATATTCCAACACAGACACGAGCCACCCACACTCTCTCCCTCATTCTCATTCTTGAATGCTCTTGTCGGACGGAATACAAAGGTTCTACAGGCTTTCTTCTAATTGGACCGTTCCAATTAAGGTGAACTGATCCAATGAATCAGAAAGTAGATAAGGTACAGAGCGCGTTGTCTTCGACGTCGCGTCGTGGCTATGCTGCTGCCCTCACTGACACATCACAGAGCAGCAGTTCACATCTACCCTTTCAATTTTGTTATTTCAACTAAATCCATTGTAAAGTAAAAACAAGTAAAAAAAAATAATAAAAATGAAAAGAAAAAAAAAATTAAAAAACATATCCAGGATAACAAAAGGATGAAAAGAATGGGATATTGGAGCTAGGACATAAACGAAGATTATTTCTCAGATGACCAGGCCAGTCGACACTAGAACTGGATATCAGGCGAGACAGGCCAGTAGCCAGTAACTAACTAGGTCGCATTTGTAATCATTTGTAAGGCGGTAAGGCCCCATTTTATTATTTATTAGTTACACAAAACACAGTGTCGACTGTCTGGCTAAATAGACTTTTGTTCATGAGCTCTTTGGGACAAGTATTGGTTTCGTGTAAAAAAAATATTGAGGCTTTAGGCAAATTAAGGACTGCAATCAGAAAAACGGCAGACAAACATTTTTTGAGAGGCATTTATAACTCCTACTTCCAAATAAACAAACTAAATGAATTTTTGTAAATGGTGTTAGAAAGAGAATTTAAGAAAGAATAATATGAAGGGGAACCAAATTATTTTGTTAATTTATTTGGTTCCACTCAGCTTCATTTACTTAAATCGTGTGACTTTTGTTAGAAGTTGAATGGGCTTTTGTTGTTAAAATCTATGTTAAACAATAAACAAGAGAGATATTTTTTTTCAAAGGAGCTTAGAAGAAGGCGTTGCCTCTTTGAATCCGCAGTTTTAGCTAAACAAAATTGAATGGGTATACTCTGTGTAACAAAAATTGTCAGTGTAGCTCTTATGGGTAGGATTTGTTCTTACAACAGGTGCCGGTTAGTGGTTGTATTCCGAAATCACCTATTGAAAAAATGTACGCAACCACTGACTTACTCTTCGATTCGTCGCTACAGGGCAGAACTAGACAAGTCTTAAATACTAAGTTTTGCAGGAGAGCAATTTGAAATTTTTAAATTGGTACTCCTCCAAAGCAAATTATTATTTTGTACTTAACATGCTGAAAAACAATTGCAGTTTGCCGTCTGGGCATTGGGACGCTCGGAATACAACTGGTATTATGCTGGAATGAAAATCCTGATTTTGAGAATTTTGGACTTAGGCTAGTTCTGTCCTGTAGCGACGAATTGTTGTTGTATTTTCGCTTTGACGATCTTACATCCCCCCATAACCTGAACCGTGCGCTGCGCATTAAGCTGCACTGATTATGTGTTCCCAAACAACCCTCTTCGTATGTATTATGACGTTATGTTTGGTCTGGGTTGATATGAAATTTTCCCAAGTACAGAATAGGGTGAGAACTTTTAATCGACGGCTGCTTCAGTCCGGGTTGGGTTTATGTTCTGCCTTACCAAACTATATTTACAAAAATTTAAGTGCTCGAAGGAAACAAATTAAGGAGAAATGAATTTAAAGACAAAAAGAAACTTACGTGGATCTGCTTCGAAAGAGTCGAGACCGAGGTGTTGATCAGGCCTTACCTTTCCCTCCCAACTATGCACATTCGAAAATCAATTGAATGGCCCAAATTACGAAACTTAGAACTTTTGATGTATACCCTTCTTAACAAAAGTTTTTTTTTTAAATTCATTATTTTTTTAAGTAAATTAGTAATTATTAAAGTTTTATTTTTATTTAAAGACTATTTAATTTCGCGTTCATGAAAACGAGAAGAAGGCCACAAAATACCCAAAAGGCTACATATGATTACAACGGCTAGATTCGATGACACTACGAGATAATAGATATAAGTTCTCCAAAGCATTATTACTTTTTGGCGTAAAACTTACACTAGCTAATAGGCCTATTATCTATGAAAATGGTTCGCCTAACTAAGTCGACACTAAAATTTACTTTATTCCAAAAGTAATACCCGGACGAAAATACCTATTTTCCTGTTCGTAATTAGAATTCGTATTTTAAACGATCGATTATGAGAAAAAAAAATTTTTCTTTCAAGAGGCTTTTCTTTTCGTTTGCACACTTCAATTTATTTTAGACTTTAGAGGAAAAAAAAACTATTTGGGAACAAAACTTTGAATGTGAAAAATTTGAATTTAATAATTAAAACAAAAAAAAGGTAAATCCGAAATTATGTATGCAACTATGGTTAGGTCTATGGATATGAGAAAATAAATTTTATGTGTAGATAGGTTTGTAATTATTGTTGCCTGTGATGGCTATCCTCGCCTGCATTTCTCGCAGAGAATCCGGAATGGATGGACAATTTTGTAGATCTTATGGCCGATCTCTAATTTGATCCTTGGAGCGGAGTTGAGGTGTCTCCTAAAGAAAAAACTTAGAAGTAAATTACAAAAATTTACTTAAATTTCAAACACTTTGAAACATACCGAAAGTTAGTTGAAAGCGTATTTCGTACAGTTTTTTTCGTTTTTATTTATGGTTATCGAATATAATACCGGAACAACGATATTTCCGTTTCCGTTTTTGTTTTTTTTTTATTTTTTTATTATAATAATTTTTTTTTGTATCGGCCTTTTTTTCGATAGCTCTTAGTTATTTCACTTTGAAATGAGTGTTATAAGTGGCGATAACTTTTTTTTACTTTTTAATTTATATTAAATTATAAATTTAAAAAAAAAAGACAAAAATCACTAAGAATTGAATAGGGCTAAATTTTCGCTTTGGTGCAGCTTAACTAGCTGATGTCACCACGCTCACGATTCTTTACTAACTGTCTTATATTTAATTTCAGTTTATCTTGTTTTGTCAAATCGGATGATTTAACCGTAAGGTCAGTTTTCGCTTGTTGTTTTTCTTGTTCGATCAATTTCTCGTATTGATTCTGAGTAGTACAAGTAGCACATTGCAATTAGGAATGAGCACATTATTATCAGAGTTACCATTCCCACGTTAATGCAAAATACGGTGGATTTTTCTTTGAATTGGGTTCGGAGCTTTCAGAACCTATGTTTTTTTAAAAGCTTATAAGAACAAATATAGGAATGGTGTTGTCGCTTGCTGTTTTTCTGTATTCGTGGCTTTAAATTTTTTTAATATATGGAAGAAAAAGGATTAAGTGCAGTTAGGAAGATTTTGTCTGTTTTTCATTAAGGAAACAAACTTCTTTGCTCGAATTTTAAATGAGTTGCTGTTTGAAAAGTGAAGCTGATTTAGTATTCTTCGATATTAAATGAGTTTGAGTAAAAATTATTTTTAAAAGAGAAAAAAAAAATAGTATTTTTATTCATAAAAAAAATACTCTTCAAAAAAAAAGTTGTTTGCTGTAGATACTTCTAAAAGGGCCTTATAAGTCCACAGAATTTAAATCAAGAGCAATTTATCAAACAAGAACTTTTATTCGATTTGAACGATTTTAGAATTTGGCCCTTATTCAATTGACTTTGGTGGGAACAGCGAAACTTTTGGTATAACGTAATGAACATTAGTTTTTGAAGGATATTGTTGTATAATGTTAGTTTAAGCATTAAACAATTTAATTATATTTTTTTTTTCAATAGGTATGGAAGTAAGCTACAAAAAAGCCTAAAACGAATTTGTCTTTGTCTCGATTCTTTAACAAAAATTGTGAGATGCTTTTTTTTGATTAAAGGTTTTGAGATGATTGCGCGTCTATTTGTATAGGCCTTTTTGGTTGTCATTGAGGTCAAATCCAACTCTGGATAAGCACATAACACTGAAGCATCAATCTAACTAGTTTCGTATATATAATTCTTGTGACATGATGCAGCAAGTAACTGAATTGAACGTCAAACGACATATACTTCTCGGTCATTACTGATTACGGGGTTTCCGGCAGAGTTTCCAAACACAAGAAGATTTTTAAAGACCATTTTCGTATTCCATTCTGACCTTTTCATCTAGAGGCCTGTAAAAGTATCGGTTTGTAGAAAGAAAAAGAAAACGAAAAAAGAATTAAAAGCCCATCAAGATTCGTTTTGCGGCAGACGAGTGAAACCGGAAGGATTTAAAAGAGCAAAGTGAAGAGCATATAATTGCCCTTATTCCATGAAAAGAAGACGAGGCAAATTCTATTTTGAGTTGTTGTATGTTGTGTCTTTGGGCTCTTAGCTATCCGTATCATGATTGGGAATTAGCAATTCATTGCCAAAGGAACTTTTGTGATCTGCCGAAGAGTAGGTGCTTTCACACAATTCTCTCGGTCTGTTTGTAAAAGACGTCCACACTCATGGCAACGAATAGGCAATTACATTCCATCAATAATGTCATTCCATCAACTGATGGAAGCATTCGTATGGCAAGTGGCAATGGCCATGGCAACTAATGTCTTTCCCACATCACACTTCTACATCACATCCACATCTTGTGTAGTTTAGGTGAAGATAAAGAAAGGCAACCAGGACGACTATCTTTAGGTAGAGTATTTGTGGAAATGTGTATGATGAGTCCTTTCGGTTTGCGTGGTAATAAACTTATGAGTGTCATACCAATTCGAACCAGATATATGGCAAATTAGGTATTTTGTTATTCGGTAAGATACACCTACGCACCATGAGGCACATGTGTTGGAGAATCAGAACATATTATATCTGTTTTCTTAATGACAAACAATTATTGCTGAGATTTGTATAAGGATATTATTTCTGCTCGTCATGGTGGAGATGGAGATGGTGGGCGTAGGCGTTGACACGAAAATATCTGCATGAAACGCAATGCATATTATATTACACCTTTTTACTCTTTCGTTCTCCTTTTCTTCCTCTTATAATAGACTTGAGATTGAATTATGTTTTCTGAAATTAATATCTTTTGAGTTGGTTGTGTTGGTTTAAGCAAAATGTTTTCAATAGAAAATTAATGACATGTTTACAGGAGAAATTTAATTAAGAAGGAGCGGTCCTGAAACATTTATAATCACTTTATCACTAATCACTTATGCAAAGCCAAGCAACTTTGCTTTTAATTAAGTCTTTTTCAAAAGTTTCGTGTTTTTTTTTTTTTTTTGAATAATACATTATTTCATGAATAGTTCAGGGCAATTATAATAGTTGAAATTGTTGGCAAATATATTATTTTTCATACTTACTTACTTATTTAGAAAGTCCCAAAAAATCTTATATGGGTTTTTTCACATCTAAATAAAAAGTGCAGCAATATGGGTTCGGCTGAATTGTAAAGAATGGACGAGTAAGCATACACAAAAGAAATAAAAAAGATGTGAAAAGGCCCTTTGGCTACTCGCCAAACAACGAATTTTTTACTGTTTTTGGGCCCAAATCCTATCAAACATGTCAAGAGAGAGCGTACTGAGAGAGAAAATCATTTCCCCTCTTTTGAAAATGTCTGCCGAAGGAATTTCTTGCGGCTGAAATATAAATCCTGTCAAAATTATTTATTAACGCAAAAAAAAACAAAAAAACAAATTAGAAATGACAAAAAAAAAATATGAAAACATTTTTGAATGCCATCAGGAATCTAAATATATAAAATAAAGTCGGGTAAGTTACACCATTTATAGCTCAAGAACTGCTTTACCGATTTTAATGATCTCAGATTTGTATCATTTGTCTCCCTTCCGAATAGCAGAATAACTATTAAAACTTTGGAAAATCATGGGCAACATCTCTGACACAATGACAGAAACAAAACACGGAATGCTGGCTAGGGTGCTGCAAGTAGATGGATTTTTCCTTTCATTGCATACCATTAGCTAGCGGTTAAGACGTCTACGACGATTATTTTATATGAATTATTCTGCAGAGCAGAACAAAGTCTGGTGGCCCAGCTAGTTTTTAATAAATTAACAAAAAATTAAAATACAATCGACCTTAATTGAGAGAATTTTATCCCCACTCTAAAAAAATTGACGGATTTTATATTTCCGCCCAAAAAGTTCCCAAACGGAACTAATAATTACATTAAAAAAAAATTTGAGAACAAAATAAAATTCGCTATCAAAATTCTGTATACTAATAGAATAGACTAACATTATTGATCTCGTAGCATTATGGGAAACCCATTGGATAAAATTAAATGGACCATATTCTGTGGAGATACCAAATGGACTTGCCTGGCCAGATGATTTTTTGAGGCCAAACTGGGTATGAAAGGCGAACAAATCTTGCCAAACAAAAAAAAATAATAATAGGGTGTTGTTCAAACAATGTGACCACAGTATGGAAACATAAGAAATAAAAGTGAAGGGAATTAAGTTTTTTTTTTAAACTATTATGTATCCTCTTATGGTTAAATTATACACCCACCACACAAACAATCTCACACCTTGTAACAATTATCTCTAAATAGCTTTTTTAAACCTACATCTATCCCTTTTTCCCATTTAAATTACATACGATATAATAGTTACTTTATTCATTTACATATTTTTCAATCATATTCCCCACACTTAAGACTCATATGGAATGCAAATGTGGTGGTTCATTTGATTGTGGTGCTCTTCTTTCAAAATCTACCCTTACACTCACTATAGGACACTATGAATATCTAATAATTATGAATACAAATACGAATTTGTCGCCCCTTTGTGACTATATTATTATGCAACATCAAAGTTAAGGCAATTTATATTTTTGTGATTTTTGACAAGAACTTTTAAAGTTGCTTAATGATTTGATGTAACCAGAAGAATATTCGGTTAAACATCAGCTTGAAAAAAGCCCTTAAGGACTATAAGGCAAAACAGACAACCTAAAAACAAACAAAAGAAAAAAAACGCGAGTATAAACTCTACGATCAAGTTGGACGGACCTGTTTGCGATTCCTTAAATTCTGTTTAACTTGCCTGAAAGATTTTATATTTTATGGAAATCAAGCATCTCTTAAAGAGATATTTGCTGTAAGTGAACATAATGGTATTTTGAGTTTAATTTTTCTACACCCACATTACACTACCATCAGGTTTTCAATGAAATAAAACTCAAAATTGTCATTGCCATTATTGCCGAGAAATAAAAAAAAATTTAGGTATAATGGATGTCTATATTCTTGCTTTTAATTTTATCACTACCCTCATCAACTCCGCTTGGTTTTTTGTCAATATCATTGATTTCTGCTTCAAAGACATCATTATATTATTCATCATTTTACCGTTCTTTCTGGTCATATACTTTTCTCGAACTGACATATTAGATTTAATGTTCATGCTATTTGTGTGTGTGTGTGCGATGCTACTTTTTTCCTGCAAGGACTATCCAATAAAATGTTCGTGTTCTATCGGTTTTTAAATTTTAAATTTTCAAAGGGAGCATTCAGCATTACGTAGAAGTAGATATTTTCAACGGAAATGGTACGTGATATCAATTTAAAATTTTGTTGGAAGATGAAACAATTTGGTAATAAAACATGAGTAACGAAGAAACGATGACGATGAGAGAGAGAGCTCTCCAGAATGATTTATCACCGAAAAAATACTGCAAACAGGTGATTGCAAATTCGGTTCTTCACAGTTTATTTTCAACGATTTATCTTTAAGAAGTGAGACTTGATAGAAAATTTAATTTAGTGTGTTTATTTATTTTTCGTTGTTATGTACATACATACAAACCTCTATAATAGATACAATGTAGGTGGAAATGGGTATGTATATGTATTCGACTAGCAGTTAATTTTAGGAATAAATGTTGTGAATAGATGTTATATGCAAGGTTTTTTAAACACATTGAATATAATATAGAAAGAAGTGGAGCCTCAGTACCAGCTGAATCATAAAAAAAGACGACTTCTTTCAAAGCACCAACTACAAAGGGTTTAGTGCCACTGCTACAGTCCTGAAGAAGAACCCGAAACTGGCATCGATGTAAAAAAAACGGCTTCCCTGCAAGTTGGATTCTCTTCTGCTCCGTCATGATATTTTACCGAGTCATTCGAAAGGACCAGTAGAAAACGTCGATTGGAAGGATGCAATGTCATTTAGCTGTTTCAATATTGTTCGAGATTACTGTACGCAATACCCAACAAACGCAATCGAAACTATTTTTCAAAATTCGTGCTGAGTCAGAAGCGATCAGAGTGGGTCTTTTCGTAAATGATAAGAAGATGATGATCAATTTGAGTCAATTCCCAGCAGAGAAAAGATCAGAATATTATGACTATCAATTAGTTAAGGTGGTCAAAGAAATTTTTAAGTTGGCAAACGATATCAGTGTGGAAATCTGTTGTACTTTTTTTGATGAGTAAGCAATTGAGAAATATAGCCCTATTGCCTCTGCTCGATTTAAGTAACTGAGCCTAATTTTGATAGGTTGACCTATATGTATGCTGAATTTAAGCCATAGTCCAAGATAATAGCAACCGGCGATACTATTGAATGCGGACTTGACGAAGTTCCATATTTTATTAAGGTAAGTAAAATCAGAACCGTCTATAGAATCCACCTATAGTTTTCAAATTCAGAAATTTACTTTGTCAATATTACTTCCCAGAACACAGAACATTACACAAGAAATTTCAAAGCTCGAAAATATTGATGAATTTTAAATAGCTGTTGGTGCCTTAGAAACAAGTGTGGGACTGCTATGCAATTCAATGTGCTTTAAAAGAGCTTATACCTACTCGCTTAACAATTTGTTGTTTGAACCTTCCCATACAAAGCTCGGAATAGAGTATCAAATGTCCCGATACCTAAGTATGGGCGCTGGGTAAACTTTAATTTTATTTTTTTTGTTGGTTCTTTGAAATTACAGCCTTCCCAAAAATTCGACTTAGCAGCTGTGATATTCAATTTGTTTTCCTATCCTGTGGTCAACATAGGTCACACCAAATGGGCATAATTTGTTTAAGTGTATCAAATATTCCCGGCCATCGCCAGCATCATGTACATAATTATTTCTCCATTATAAGTGTGTTTGTTTTTGTTATGCATCTAATCGCTGCCACCATCGAACACCGTAATTTCATTTTAAAAATAGCCCCCAAACTTAGAGCTAATAGAGTTAACTTGAATTCCTTTATCCTAAAAATGTTATTATTATATTTTTTTGTATGCTGACCTTTTCAATATTTAAATAATTCAACTAATGTAAGAGCAATAAAAGGCAGTTATTAAAGTGGAAACACCACACTCCCTGTTGTATAGTAGTCTGTAATATGAAGCCTGCTCCGTCGAGTCTCTTAATTCAAACATGGCAGGTACTCGTATTCCTGGAAGCATAACAAATTTATAACCTTGCGTGAACTATGCAAATACAACTAGCTGTAAGGGCTCACACGAAATGCCCTAATTATTGTATACTTATTAAGACACCACACTGAATGACCTTGGGTGTGACTGTATAGTCACATGCATACCTTACCTATACTCCCGGACTCAATTATAAGGGCTGATTGCGCTTGAGTTGTTTGGTCACCACCACCTGTGAGTGTGTTGTGGCCGTTTTAAAGTTGCACTTCAAGGGAAAAACTTAAGAAGATTAGTTCTACATAAATTCGTCGTTCTAAAAGGGATAACATCCATGTGTGTGTGAACCTTAAGAACCCACAGATAGTAGGTAACGTAATTAAAGTCCATCCTCATTCTGATTAACATTTTCCAATTATCTCAAACTATTAAGCTGCTAGATATATGGGGCATTCTTTGTATTCCTGCCACGTCGTATATGAGTATGACCTGGCCTCGCTATCCCTGGGGTTAAGCATGTGTTCGTCCTCGTCCTTAGAATGATAAGGTGTGTCCGTGTCCTGCGGTAATAGTAAACAAACAGGTACAAATGGTATCAGGCAAGCACTAGGAGAGATAATGACATAATCGATATTGTAGTTGGTTATAAATTAATATCCATCAGCCGGCAGCCTTTGGGGCTGGAAGGATCAAATTAACACATATACACGAATGCACGTATATAAATGATTGTAAACATTTCACATGTATCCCCAGTGACAGACCGCACGAGAGTCTTAAGTATTCTAATCTGAAGGGACAAAACGAATAAGAAGAAACTTAAAATACACACTCAACTATTGTTTGAGGCATGAGTTCTGTGGCAAAAGTAACTTACACCTGCGTTTGTGGTTGTATAGGAAATCCAGGACAAAAAGAACACAAAGGATTTGTATTAAAGTAAGGAATGAGGTTCTACACTTATATGGGTAGTCTGGGTAATGCAAGTAAGTGGAAAATGCAAAGATACTTTGAGAAAACACCTTTTGGTGCGCTATAATCTGTTGTGAGTTTAGTAATCAACTAACAAGCTTCTTCAGCCAACTCAAGTTGTTTCTAGTTACGAATTGCAAATTGTTTAAAATCCTCTTCTACTTGAATCCGCCACTTGAGTAGCGCTTTTCCTCTACTGCCTGAGTAGCGCTCTTCCTCTACTGTATAGTCGATCGATGGTGAAGTCGAAAAATTCCTGGGCACTTAAGATAACTTAGCCATTTCTTGCAGTTGCTGCTCGGTTGGTGTCCTTGTTTATCCCGTACAATTCGTTGTTAATACTTCTCTTCCTTGCTCTAAATACACACGGGATCATAAAACAACCGAAGAATTTAACGTTCAAAACAATCTTATAAGTTAAGGATCTTCTTTTTTGGCGATAGCATTATAATTGGTATTGTCACTGGTCCTTCATGTCCGTTTATCCATTCTAGTGGCCGGCCCCTGTGGCCATTATTGCTTTTTGTAGTGACAATGAACCCCATCACTAAAAAAGAAATAGAGCCCACCAGGGCTCTCTTTATATTGGCAAATAAACGCCATAAACCGAATTTGTTCTGGAATCTGTCATCGATAAATCACTAAGATATCTATGGCTGTGTAGTGTATCGGATTTCCGTTTGAAGGAGTTGTACATCTGAATTTGGATTGTTGTCTAGGCGTCTCAAACTTTAATGCTAAACTCGAACATATGCTGGTCACTCACATCTTCTTTGGCCTTACTTTCTATTTGCGTGGATTGGGATAAAGTCCTGGTGCATATTCCTAAAATGTTGAATTTTTTGGGAAACGACTTCGCTGTTATGGAGATAGATACAGAACGAAGAGAACTGTTAAGTTTTATTTTAACTTGGACGCGAATTATGGTTTCTAGAGCGTGGCGTTTTTGAGCAAATGCCTTACGGAATAGGGGTGATTATAAACTGAGTAAATACAGTGAACAGTCATAGGTACTGGAACAATCTTCGCAATTTTTCATATTGCTGAAAATAAACCGTTGGTTGTTTAATCAATTATGACGGTCAACAGTAAAATTGCTATAATCGGCAAAGTTTTAAGAACAAATATGGAAGACATCGCCGGATGCCGTTGACTTCTTTGAGTTTCCTGAATTGTAGATGTTTACCATTTATTCAGGATCGAGATACACAAAACCAATATTGGCGACTGTTACTATTCTTTTAGTTTTTTTTTGTTTTTCAAGGTTTGGTTTTCAACAGATAACTTTCATGAGTAGGTTTCTTGAAAATGTTTGACCGCCTGATCATACACAATTTGAGTGCACTTTTGTTGGGAGTGAGTGGATTTTATCGTATTCTTTATTGTCAGTATTGTATACGCCCGATGAACTAACTATTGGAGCTTCTTGCTTAACCTTCGCTGATTTATAGCTAGAATATGAGCGAGGAGAAATCTATTTCTACTCTTCCACTGTGTGTTTTTTTATCCTTCAGCACGCTGTTAACTGCCCTCTTAAAATGTTGGATAACTCCTTCCGTTTTACCGTTCTTGAGTAGTTCAGAATTGGTGCCTGTTCATCCTTTAAAAGTTTACGCAAATAAACAAAAAAAAACTGATAATAATATTTCAAAGTAACTACTCAAACCATACTAGCACCCTCCCCTAATCACATTTTTTCAGAATTTTGTAAGGGTATTTTAAAATTTATCTACAACATCAATTTTGTAATTACATCCCTTTGAATTTATTTCAATTAATAAAAGATTGCGCATAAAAAGAAACATGAACAACATTCTTGTTTGTAAAACGAAAAATTCTCTTCTGTTTATTCACCATTCATCAATCAAATATGTACTTTGTTTTTTCTAATGCGCCTCAAATGGGATTTAAGGAAAGTAATTACTTCCTGAAAATTATAAGACGGGCAGCACTGTTGCAATCTCCCATAGCTACACGATACCATGGCAAAATCGCAGCATTTCTTAATTAAAAGTGTGGGCTCTAACTTGAATGCAGAATGCACCAGATAGTGACCATTATGATGACAACATCAACCACAAAGTGCTCCAGATAAATAAAAAAAAAAAAAAAAACAAAATTAAGAAAAAATAAAGAAAAAGAAAATCTAAAACGTTTCGGTCCTCCAATGCCAAATGGAACATAGAAGTAAAAAAAAAAACTCAATTAAAAAGTTTACAGAGCATCAAAATGAGCACAAAAGAGAGCGAACTAGTGACGACGACAAATGCTTGAAGAAAATATTTATTTCAAATGATAGAAATGGCGACTAAAGACTGGCGAAAGCTTCATCAGCAAACCCATCAGCTTTAGCATCGTGTAGAAACCTTGCATAATTTTGCTCTTTATTCACCACGACAACCATTCAAAAGCCAGTCAGTCCAAGGCAAGGCAAGGACCCAAGAACCCAAGCACTAAGGAGCACAGCATCAGCAAATATATAAAACGACTTCGTTTTGGCCATCTATCGACAAAATGTCTGACCGGCCTACGTTGGTCGTCGTGATCCAACCAACCCACTCCACCTCCCACATCCAGCCACCATCTTGAGGAGAATCCAATAGACGGATGGCCGCCATCTTATTATACAAATTAGACACAAAAATAATGTGCAAAAGGGAATTAACTTTTAAATTTGTACTTTTTCAATTTGCTAAACAGAATTTCACTTAGCATGGAAATGAGTTTTAATTCTCGGCCACGTTGTGGCGTTGCTTTGACGCCTTGACACCATCGCAACATCATCATCGTCGTGTCCCCTACCCAAACCCGAATCGGGACAAACGTCCGTCACTTTGTATTTTTTCTTCTTCTTTATTTATTTTTTTTTTTTATTTTTTTTGAGAAAAATCACAGCAAATTTATTTGTATGGGATTAAGCGATGGTGTTGTGGGTAAGAGGAGGGTTGTTGAACGTATTGTGGTCTTAAGTGGCGCCCAACCGAAGCCACTGCAATTATCCCATAGTTAATGGCAATCCAACTTTCGTCGGTTCGTCGCGTGAGTTGGTTGGTCGCCAAAAGTGGGCACGTGGACGATTTTTTTTTTCCGTTTTCATTTCAACCAAGGCATGGGGACATTAACCTGAGAAGTGAACAAGCCATAGAGAATGGGATTGTAGTGCGAGCGAAGCAGTTTCTTTAATTGTAGGCATTAACTTGAAAAGGGTTTTTCTTTAATATGAAATGAAAAATTAAAAAAAATTAAAACCTCCTCTCTCGAATATGTTAATTTTATAAGCATTCATTTTAAAGGATATTTCGAATGCTTTGATCGCATTTTAAGAATATTATGGAGTTAATTTCCTCATTTAGTTGCTGTAGCAACACTAACTTGCGGTATCTGGCTTTTGGCAAGGGTTAACATCAAAGTGATAAAAAATGGCTATTTTAATCGTGTTAACTCGGCCTCACTGCTATACATTTTTAAAGTTATTTTTGTGAGTAATTAAAGCATTTCGATGGAACTTATTTGCATAGTGTAAGAATGTTTGCGAATTTATCTATTTACACCCAAAGAAATTTTTGAAATGCATATATTCAAATTATTTTTTATTAAAGACGTTTTCAATTTTATATGTTTTTTGTGAAAACAATTTATAACCGTATTTAGGTACGGTTAAAGGTTAAGTAGTTGAATACGAAATCTAGTTTTGTTGCGCCTCTGGAAGATATTTTAATATATTGAAGAGAAAAGTTTCAGATTCATCTATACCCGTGGTCAATGCCATTAATCATTTCTTTGGGACATAAAGTTTTAAATTAACCCAAGATAGTTCTGATACAGATATGTACATGTTTAAAAATCTTTACTCATATTTCTTAATAAGCATTTCACAAAACAAAAAAGTGGGATAGTTTCTCTTTTATTTATAATTGAATGACGAATTCTTGTCAGTATGCTTATTGGTTTATTTTCATCGCTATGTCAAATATTATTGTAACACATCTTTTGTTAAACAACAAACATACGATGAAAAAGCAAACATTGAATACTAATACTACTCTGCAGTTCCGTTGCATACTAAAGCAGAATTTTCATAAATAACAGTTTAATCTGACAAAAAAACGACACTGTAGTTTAATTGAACGACGAATTCGTTTAATGCTTCTTTTCACTGATTCTCATGAATTTGTGACTTCAAAATAAATGTATAGTAAATCAATGGAAGGAAATTATCCACAATACTTCCAGAGAGAGCTGAAGTATTCAAAAATATTTTGAAAAGAGTTGCAATGACCGACCACATTCTTTTTCCAGATTTTATCGAAAAATAAAATCTCAATTTGAAGAAATCTCAGCCACCAGCACTATATTGACTAGTGGGCCCAGTGTTTTCACTTCTCCTGAAAAAGTTACAAGTATCATACCTCGATAAAACTCAAATACGTCACCAAGATTACCAAGTATATAGCTCAAAACACTCAGACTCAACGTTGAAAAGATCCTTCTTCTTTTTAAGAAAGCAAAATGGACCAAGAAACAAATTCAATAAGCAAACTTTTATGTATACATTCTGATGAAAAGTAAAATGCATAAATTGTATTATTAGCCCTCCCAACTTAATCAGAAAAAAAAAGTACTTTTTGACTACACGGTAAGTCAGAAAAATGTACAGAAAATATACAAGAAAGTGTTTTTAAAATATAAATTTGTTTTTGGGCGTTGATCCGTAAATAAGCTTTCACCAAAAAATAAATATTTCAATAAATGGCATTTGTATGAAGATTTAATTAATTTCATGTACTTCACTTGGATGTTCGGTATATTTGTGATCCCAATTATTAAACAAACATCGCTCAATTTATTCGCCGCATTATATGCATTTATATGATATCCACACAATTTTAATTATCGAAATACATAAATAAAAGTCCCATCATAATTCTTGCCACAAAAAATCGTTTTTTTTTTTATTTTATTTTACTTTATTTATTTGTTCCATGAAAATTCAGTTATTGAAATAATAAAATAAAGATAAATTTTTAAAACAATACAAGCTAGCAAGCAACGAAAAAAAAGAAAGCAGAAACGCACCAATGCAAATCAATTATTCACATTCCTCTATTTGTAAGTACAAAACGTTAATATTTTATGAGTTTTTCATCAGAATGTTTCCAAGAATAGCTTCGGATGAATAATTTACATGAAGCACTATACCTCACCTATAAAATTCAAACATACATTCAAATAAAGATTATACGATAGACTCAAGGGACTCAAATGAAATTTTCGCATTCATTTTAAATTGACGTTGAAATCGAAAAGTGAATTCACTTTCAAAAATTTTCCATGTTTGTCAAAAAAATATAAAAAATAAATTAAATTTAATATAATACTAAATACATTAAAAAACAAAATAAATTAAAAATTGCAATTACGTACACTGCGGCGTATGCGTACTTTAAAAAAAATAATTATTCGAGTCTCACATTCAGAGAGCTTGTGTTGGCATAACCGCTGGCATAAACCTGAGGTTAAGGTCAAAATTTTAATTGATATTAAGTACTATTTTTAATGAATATTTTTTTAATTAGAAAAAAAAATAAGTGAGAGCTTTGTTTTCGTTTAGGTAAATAGTTTTCAAAGAAATTGCTTCACGATATTGTATCAAGGCATAGAATTGAAACACTTTACCCAGCTTATATGATCGGTCATCAAAGACAATTTTTTAACAAAAAGTAGAATAAATTATGAAAAACTAAATTGATATAATCAGTTTAATGATTAAAATGACATAACCTCAAAGATACAGGCCGCACATAAACAATTTTAGACGCAAATAAAAGAAAATTGCATTATCTACGGCTTCGGTACAACAAACAATATAATTTAACAAATTTTTCTGACCAAAATTTGTTCTGCATATAGTTTTCCAATTTGTCAATAGTTTGCTTCGTGTTGGAACAAAGCTTATATAAAGCCCGAATTCTATACTAAATTTCCTATCTTTCCTGGTCTGCTTATATCTATAATTTTGTTACTTACGTCCTCAGACCTTGATGAGTCCGTTTTGTACCCCTTAAAGGGAATAGTGCCTCCACTTTTCCTAAACGCCATTGTTTACGGTAACTGGAAATATATCTGCTGGTGCAGATTCCCTTTCGACTGTCCTGCGCCATGTGCTTCTCGGCCGACCCGACCCTCTACCTGCCTGTGTGAGTGGGCTTTAGTGCATCGATTAGCCAGAAATGTAATTGTTACCTTTTCGAAGCGTATGACCAATCTACTGCCACTTACGTCTCCGTATAATATTGCTTATGGATTCTTAACCGATGTTCTTCATAAGAAATACGGTTGGACCAGAAAATTCTTAAGACGTTTCGTCTTTCGTAGACATCTATTCACAATCGATTGCAGTTTACTCGTGACAGTAGTTACGATTTTCCACGTGTGCAGCACATACAGAAACACGGATTCAACATTTAAGCTGATTCCGAAAGTAGCCTTTGCCTTTTTAATACGGCTGTCGGATCTCTTGAATGGATGAGTTACTTTCGAGGCTGATCATTTTTGTTTTTGCCGTGCTAATTTTCAGTCCCACGATTTCTGCTTCTGCTATGCAAAAAAAAAAAAGTTAAAAGTTTTAAAATATAGATCATTCTGAAAAAATAATCAGAAGCAATGCTTACTCAAAAAATGGTTACATTAAACCAAAAGACACAGTAGCATATTTTCTTTTAAGTAAACATGATTTAGGCAATAAAAAAAAATTTCTACCAAAATTATTAAATATTTAAAACCCCACATTATTGCCATTTTTGAAATTTTATAAAATATCTCAACAATTCTCAACAGACTAATTTCCACAAAATAAACTTCGTCTTCACTCCACTTTGCATTCTGATAATGTTCCAACATCCATGCGATACATCAACAAAACTCAATGTTTGCGTGCAATATTTATATTTTAACTGAAGTACACATCTTGAAAATATAAATAAATGTATATGTGTGTAATAAACATCTCTACTAAAAACAAAATCCAAACATAGAACCAAATAAAAATAATAAAAATGTCATACCACTTGATTCCCAAGGTACTGACATTAAAATAATAAAAAAATAAAAAAAAGAAGACGAAAATATAAAAACAAAATCCTAAAATAAATTATTTTCTCAGTGCCATCAGTTGCAGTGGGAAAAGCAAAAGAAAAAAAATGTCTTCCCATAAACACGTTGTGTGTAGGTGGATTTCATTTCGAGAAACCACATTAAGATAATTTCATCCAACACATTTTATCCAAAAAAGAAACTTAAAGAAAATAATATTCATTTGCATTTTCATTAGTTTTTTTTTTTTAATTTGGTAGAGAAACAAGCAGAAAATAGAAAAACAAACTCTGCCCAGTTACCAAATTAATAACAAAGTATATTCTTCTTATAACCTGAAGCTATTTTTTGAGAAGCTGGTAGACTCGGCAGGCTATACTAGAACTTAAATTGAATAGTAAATTACAGTATGGATAAACGGTATACGTATAATTTCAGCCTAAAGCCTTTCCCAGAAATGTATACAGAGCCAAAATCTAAACCAAAATGAAAAAGCAAGAAAAAATGTAAGTAATCTTCCAGTTCGTGCAGTTGCACGAACTGTCCAAAACCCAAAAATGTTGTATTAAAAAATACTCCAGTCGGAAATTTGGACCACTACAAAAACTTACAATACGAGTATAACCTGCAACTGCAATTTCTGTTGCTTCTTTTTTTAACAACATGCAACAGCTAGCAACCAATAGAAATGTGTCTTCTTGCTATACTCTTATCGCTACTGTCAGAGTTGTATCCTTTATGTCGTTCTTAAAAACTATAGAACTCACTGAAAAGTTGCAGTGTCGGTGTTGATGACTGATCGAAGAAGTTGCTTTCAGATAATAGGCGTTTTATTCGCTGTTTCACTGTAATAGATAACCTAGCTGGCTTTCCTCGACGCAGCCCTTAAGCTTGGGTTAAATTTCATACCAACTCGTTAAAGCTTAAAGTGTACTTCTACTTTTATATTTGGCTGCTATTGTTGAAGCACTGTTTAGCACCACTGTTGATGTTATAGGGTACCTACTGTTTTCGATATGTTGTTCGGGGTATCTCATTTTTAGTAGTAATAGTACAGTCTTTAGGATTAGTGCAGTTATTTATATCACGGATCTGTGAAGAAATCGGCTGTAAATATTGTTATTAAAAATTCAAAGTCAAAAGTTAGATTACAAATACATATTGTTAACCCTTAAAATAAGCTTTAGCGGTATAGAGAGTTTGTAGAATCAAGTGAAATAAACTCTAGAACTTGACAGTGGAAGGTATTAAGCATCAGTATAAGTAATACCTTTTAATTCCTTTTAACTTCACAATGTATCGTTTCTGGAATATTTATTTTGTGATACATTTCCCTGCAATGGAGAACAGAAATTATCATTTCAACACTCTGTCATCATGACTTCCATTAAAACTAACACAAAATATATCAGATATCAGATTGTGGCTGCTTAAAGACCTCAAAACCTCCCCCAAAAAAAGAAACAACTGACTCATTTCCCATATCATCACCAAGAACGAGAAGACTTTCTCAAATTTGTCATTGAATAATACTTCTTTTGCCTTAAAGAGAACTGCAACGAACTTTCCGCTTCCGTTCGAAGAAAGGAAATACAATTTTGAACCTTAAGAAACTCTCAAAAAACCCTTCGAAAACTTCACACAAACTGTCTTTTTGACAGTCTGCAGAAATACCAAGTAATTAACTGACATTCTCGGTCGTCTCTCGTCTCATAGAGCATCTTCATCACTCTTTTCAGTTTGTTTTTGCGAATTATAACAAATCTCTAGAAACACACATATTCAATTCACATGTTGTGTGAAGGTGTAGGTTTGCCACAAAGATTTATGTGTCAGCAATCCTAATCTCTGGTTCATTATTTTTTGGTACACACTCGTAGCCATAAAGAATATTAGGTACGGAGAGTATTGTGAGGATGGATCTGTCTTACATTTGATTTACAACCTTCAACATACGAGTATAGAACCAGTGCCATACCAACAAACACAAAAAAAAAACATATGCGAGCGTGTTGTTTTAGCTGATGTTTGAGTTTGTGATGTGAGTGTTAATTTGTCATTGGTACTGACAAGTCCCAAAAAAAAAGACAACAAAAAATCAAAGAATAAAATGCGTCTTATGCCCAAGACCGTCACACCAGAACCGAACCACGCACCGATGACGAAAGAAAAAATACTCAAAACCAAACCCAAGAAAAAAAAATATCAATTTGACATTTGACTTGAGCTCGTCATTTCTCATCAGAGAGCGAGAACCGTAACCAAGACAGCCAACCACACACATTCTTGCCATCTATTCCTATCTCAACGCCATGTTAGCCATAATTCATCATAAAGGACTCTGGTGCTAGTGTACAGAGCAAAAAGGCCACTTGGATAAGCTCCAGCCCAGAGATTCTGATTCAAAGTGAGCATAAAGCTTGATTACGGATTCTTAAGGAGCTTATAGCCGAGTTTGTTGTGTGTGGCTTTGGACCAAATAGTAACAAAAACAGTTTCTCCGAACAAAGATAAAGGTGGTACTTTTGCTTTATATATAGTTTCCACATCAGGCTCTCAGTCGTAGGTAGAAGTTGTTTGAAGTTGGGGACACACACGCACCACATTCTCAGTACAGTTAAGGCTGAAAAGCTACTCGAGTTATACGAGAATGCATTATAATCCATTCTGACCCGCTTTATAGCTACTTCGGCTCTGTGGTCCTATCTTCATTCCACTCCCGTTGCCGTCCCTCCTACTTGTATGCGAGTACTTCACTCCTTTTGAGTGTCAATTGCTTATTCTGGTAGCACATTCATCGGAATCCGGCCAAGGATGAATGTCGAATCCATGGTCGCCCCCCTACGGCGCACATTAATTCCCGCCAAGCGAGAGAAGCTTTTTTTCGCTGCTCTCCTCCATTTTATGTAATATTTGAGTTTCCTTTCACTCCTTTTTTTTTGTGGCAAAAAGATGTGTCCTGTCCAACACAGCCCCAGCTCCATAAATGTGAGAAGAAGAAGAAAAAAAAAGAGTTGATAACGGTAACGGTAACCTCCTGATGGGCGATATGTGTGTGCATTTATAAATGGCGCCCGGGTAAATGTGCTGACTGCTGAGGATGTGTGCTCCTCCCTCCGAGTAGGTTGCCATCGATTTTTCTGGTTGTTGCGGGCGAGCAGCCCAGAGGTGGTAGGATATAGGACTGTTTTGTAGGTTGTAGGTGCATTGTGCGCCTTATAAATATTAAATTGGGTGGCACAGTGTGGTAGGATATGGATAAAGTGGAATCATAATCCGTCACAGAAGAACAAATCGATAGCGTATCTGTTTCTATTCAGTTTCGGTCTTTGGTCTTCGTAATGTAGAGTATGGGGGAGGGAGTGTGTGTTATGCTGCTTTAATATTCAACTGCAATCGAGTCGGCTCAGCTTGTTATGTGCAACAAAAATAAAAAGACAGGTAAGTATACCTATTCGTATTAAGCTCGAGAGTAGTGTGTGTATGATACAACTTTTTGATTATTATTTTAAAATTCTAAAAATTAATTTTAGTGAAGTGATGTGATGAATTAATTTGTATGCATTATGTTTTTTGGTGGTTTTGCTTAGTATTTGAAGGAAGTCATTAGTAGCACAAAATAGTATTATTTCGGTATCAGATTACTTAATTAATACTAAATTCCATCTTTATTCTTTAATAATTCTTTAAGTAATTTTGTGCTATTTGTGGTTGTAAATAGTACAATTTTTTTTTTTACTGAAAAATGGGGTATTCTTCGTCTAGCTATCATCTCTTTCAAAACTGAACAAGTGAACATAGAAATCCAAATGGCACATGGGAGGTTAACGATGAAACTTAGATCACACGATTTGTGTATACACACAAATTTGTGTATTTTGGTAATAAAAATACACAATATCATCTGAACCATAATTGGGATGACAGCAAATGATATAATAATCGTGTTTATAATGTCATTTTCTATCATCAAATTTGTGTTTTAGATGGTTTTGTGCAAATTTATGTCAAAAATATACAATTTTTTACAATACAATTTGGTGTTTACACAAATCGTGTGACACTTGCTTGAGTAGCTATAGGTACTCAGTGTTGAATAAATTACAGCTAGCAATAAAAGAATATCGAATATTTTGCGGATTTGACTCGTAGTCAAAAGCAAATACGATAAGGAGCCAATCAACTTGCTGCTGGTTAAGACCGGAACAAGAGAGAGGATTGAAGCGACATTTTTAAGGTCGATTTTTTCGTAAATGGCAGTAATATCAGCCAGCGAGAAATGGTCATAGAAACTAAATTCAACTTTTAGAAAAGATTTTGACTCTTTGAACTCGTAATCTACGTCACAACCCTTTAGTAAACATGAATTTTTCCAATAATTTCGAATAAAATCGAGTTTAACAGCATTTTTTCTTATAAACTGAACGACAATAGAGTTATTAAGTGGACTGCATTTATTTGCATCTTCAATTCAAAATGGCGAATCAAGCGGCAGTTTTCATAAGGATTACTTAGTTAAAGTTAAACTTTTGTGGGGCAAAATTCTCCATTGGCTTGACTGGACTATATATATTATTAGTCGAGTATTATTCTCGCAAAAACCATAATACCAGCTTCGGATGTACAAATACAAAAAAATTTAACATTATTATCCGCATACTAACTGACCACGAGTGGTGTATTAATCAAAGAAGCACTTAGCCGGTTCTTTTTCCTTAGCTGAATCAATCGGAGTTCTCAGTATTTCATTATATTCCACAAACTGCAAATTCTAAAAGCATCTAATTGAAAATTCATATAACTCAGTACTCAGAAATATTTTCTTATTTCGAAACTTTTCTCCGAGAAAATATTGTTGAACTTAATTTAATTTTTTTGAAGTTATACTTCCTTACCGGCGATTATAAAAAATATTGAACCAGTAATAACACATAGATTTTTTCAATTATTACTGGGGTTTTTCACAGAAAAAGAGAAACAACACATTTACATTTTATACTGGGTTTGTTCTTTTTTATTTTTCATTTTGTGTGAAACACAATTTATTAAATTAAAATTACAGATGTCAGCCATTGTTATTAATAATCTGACTGACACCAAAAGATAGGTGGTATAATGTCAGGTTCTGATACGACGGGATTTTTTGAAATTCCACCGGCAAGTTAGGGTAAAATGGGGCAAAAGAAAACAAAACTTTTTGTACTTCTCGAAAAGTATAAGGGCTAGAACTATGAAATAAATTTATTGGATAGATAAATTAAAATAGTGATGAGTTTTCATCAAACAAAAAATTCTAAAAATTAAATTTTTGAAGTTAAAAATTATTTTCCAATATCAAATATTTTTTTAGACGTTTGAAACTGATGTAATTATGGATACAGTTGTTAATTTCTTGAAAAACTAATTATGCACATTGGAAGATAATAAAAAAAAAATTAGGCGTCTAAAACGGATTTCATATAAAATGCTTCATCACGGTTTTTTTGAGCTTTAAAAAACATATACGTTTTTGAAAGTTTATATGGGTGGTTTAATTGATTTTAAAAAAACAGGGAATAACCGGAAAAATATTTTGTCAATACGAATAACAGTAAAAACAAGATTTTTCAGTCCAATTTTTTTGACCGTATCCAAATGTATTTTATTTTTATCTTTTTAATTTTTATATTTTTAAACTTGAAATTTACACAGCCATTAGATACTGGGTAAATGCACTTTTTTAAAAACTTTGCCAATTTTCTGTAGTCTGTGAGCCGACATAACGGTGAAAAGAGTTGTTCGGTGCTTAATAACTATTTACATAAGCCTCATAAATAATTTATGACTCAACATTATTGAGCATCACTGTTCTCTTAAACACTGCCATATAAAGTTTATTGATTAAGTTCAAAACAAAGAATGTAAATGATATATTACAGAAAAACATCAAGTGCAAAATGCACTTTTTATGCTCCTTTGACCAATTGCACCATTCATAACATCTGCTTCAATAATTTAAATTTTCTTATAAAATGCCAATAATTATTTTGTTATACAATTTGTTTCAATAAGATACTTACAAGCTTCGCAATATCAAATTTGTTAACAAAAACAAAATATCCTTTTCACGTAAACAACTTAACCGATTTTTAAAGTTGAGGTATCAATAGAAAAACCTCAGTAAAAATAAAATCAAATACATTTTTTATTTAAATTGTGTAAATATACAAAAATAAATAATGATAGGAAGTATAACTTCTGGCGCGCGTACATGAGTACACACAATTTTTTTTTTTGTTTTCGCCTGGTCCTCTGCAAAGGTTGTGAAAATTTTAAATTTACTTTCCCGCACCTTATACATCAAGATTCCTCAAAAGCTGTTATATATTTTTTATCGAATTAAATTACTTACTTTTCTTTCTTCCATCGACCAACAAGCAACACACACAAACATATACAAAAGACTGAAAGACTGCGTATCTGTACATTTGGTACATAAATTGTTTGCATAAATTATTTAAAGTCAATTTTCTTTTGCGTTGACCTGAGTTGTTTAGATAAGTCAGGTACTTGCATACAAATTAATTTCTTTTATAGTATCTTATAGATATTTTGCAGCATCGCTTCATCATCATTGCTCCTCTGAAGGTTGAAATGAACTTCTTTTTGCCTTTTGCAAATGCTAATTTGAATCTCATTATGCCTTCAACTTCAACATTTCCCTTCAGAAGGTTCAAGAAACAAAATACAAAAAAAAAAAAAAAAAAACATCCTTCGTATCCTTCAATCACTGAAACATTATTGTAAACT
This sequence comes from Meliscaeva auricollis, assembly GCA_948107695.1. Taxonomy (NCBI): domain Eukaryota; kingdom Metazoa; phylum Arthropoda; class Insecta; order Diptera; family Syrphidae; genus Meliscaeva; species Meliscaeva auricollis. The sequence goes on from OX403617.1 coordinate 1,123,803, forward strand.
CGCAATAAATCTTCCACCTAGGTTTTTTTTTTTCAGTTTGTTGTTTTTGTTGGCAAAAAGAACATCTGCTTCGTCTATTTTTTGTTTCTTTTTTTTTCTTGTTGTTTTCTTTTCTTAATACAAAATTCAGGTGGATTGAGTGAATTAACGTATCTACAGGTCCCATCTGTAAGTCTCAAATCCATGTTACATGAGTTACATAAAATCCACAACACAGTTTCCTTTAATTTATGAACGAGAGCCTATGAAAGAGACTTTCACTTATGTAGGTTAGGTAAGTATATGGGTATAAGGAGAATTGGGCCTCCTTTGAAAGCAGCCCCATACTCCTGCTCTTTAATGTCTTCAAGAACTCTAGTTACTATTTCCGTAAATTCTTGGTTCGAGTATCTCCAACCACAAAAACTTAAACTGCCGATCAAAATTGTGAGTAGAGAAGTACACTGACAGAAAAGAGGTACAAAGTTCGGTGCAACTGCTTAAAAAGTAAGAATTGTCAACAGAAACTAATACGGGGTAGTCTGCAATTCCATAACTAATCTTTACTTTCGAAACAGTAACAGAACTGTTGACTGCCAGTGAAGTTATTGAGATTACGAAGAAGACTCTTGAGGGGCGAACCCATAGAAGCCGTTGCGTTTGTTTCGTCAACGAATCCGTTGTCGATGAAGTTCTTTTTCCGTCGCGTCCGTTCTTATTGGTCGCTTCATGTTTATTTTATCCAGCTCTCAGTTGAAAATGGTTGGACCCTTTACGCGTCTTCTCCGAAACCGTCTTTCTATCTCAATACCTTTACTGACAGTCATTAATTTTTGTCAAGAAACAATATTACTTCTTATGTTATAAGAGGCATTGCAAGCGTTTGTTTGTCCTCTTGGTTCCTTTGGAATGACTGAGTCACCAACTTTTCATCAAGTCAGGACAACTCAATTTCAATTCTTGTCTTTCATGACTTGCCCCTTTTTTTAAGCTTCTAAGATTAGAAATCGGTGTCTTCACTTTGTCCAGATTTTGAAGAACACGTTTTTGGTCTGTGTTGTCTATAGTATAAAGTTTTGAGAAAAAGGCTCCTAATAGTGGCCTAAGTACGGATGCGGATATTCATGGTAACACAGTAAAATCGGTTAATACATGAAAATTTGGCATTGATAAGTTTTTAATGCAAGAAATTTAGCTGATTTTGTCTCTCTCAATTCCACAGAAATCCCACCATCTGCATTGCCACTAAATAAGGGAAGACGATAAATGAAATTATTGTTATCTTGACATAAACAGAGTGACGTCAGAGATATTGTGGGCTGCACAAAGCACAAGTAATCCAAAACGAGGCTCTTTGGTCTATGAAAAATGCAAATACATTTTGGTAAAGACGAAGACTTGTGACAGACTTGGACCGTAATTGGTCTGAAGTTCCATGCACGAAAACGAATAGAGGAATACCGACTTTTCAGGCACTGCATTCAGGCAGAATAATCTTCTCTATTGGCCCATCATTCTATATAGAAGAATTTAGAACAGCGAGTCTGTTGGTGCGAGTATCGAAGGATATTGATGATTAAAATCACAAAACTACGACTTGATCGACCTCAATTTTATAATTTGGATGATTTTCGATTTAATGTTCATTTGGCTCGATATATAAATATATAATATATGAATTTTCATGCAATCAGATACTTGAACGATTCGATATTTCTCCATCGAAAGTGTTTGGCTATCAAAATATCGCAAGGCTATTAACATAACCGAAGTTGAAAATCATTTGGAAGAATTGCACTATTAACTTCATGGTTTAGGCATTCTTAGTGTTCGCTACATCTTCCCTTTCAGAATCAGGAATCAACTTTTTCTGATCATCGGAAAGTCGGGCCAAAATATTTGGTTCCAAGAGTAAGTTATCTGTAAAAGCAAGGCGCTTTGTCTTACAAGATCTTTTTGTTAAAGGTTTAAATGAAACAACAACAAACTATGTGTGTGACCACTAAGTTCATAGTTATAACTATTGCACAGGCTGACCATTGACCAATAATTAAATCCTTAACTAAATGAACTTCGCTGATGAATTGAGATCTTTTGTCAAAAAATCATCATATTTATCTGTTCCATTTAGACCAAAATCCACAACTTAGTAAACCATACAAAAAAATCATTTGGAACTTTGTATAAGCATAACGCTGATGGTACAAGTGTTGATTTAGTCAGAAATATGCCCGATGAATACTTACAACTTGGAGGCAGACCAAGTGAACTTTGGTTGAAGGTAACACGCTACCACAATTTACATCTGACAACCACTTGAGTGTTACTAGTTTCGTTCTCAATGCGACATTCTTCCTTCCACTTAATATCTTTTCACACATCAATCGTCTTAATTATTTTTATTTTGATAAACCGCCATAGATACTTACTCTTGTCTTAAAATGCACGACTGGATCGCACGACCTTGCTCATGTGTCCAAAGCTATTATGTATTAACGTAGCTTGAAAATATTAGCTTTTGGTTATCTGATGTGTATTGAGAGATATGCACAAATAAGCAAAAATCACTTCTTTTTTTAAACGGGAACCCTTTTTGGATTTTTTTTTTTTATTATTTTTTTTTCGATATTGGGTCAATGATTTTTTTTTAATTTAATTTTTAGATGTTGATAAATAATAAGTATCTTAAGAATGGCATACCAAATTTTTTTTGATAAATTTAAAAAAAAAAATGGATAGATTTTTTTGAAAAAAATTCTAAAAATTTATCGTTTAAAAAGAAATCATTTCAAAAAGTTTAATCAAAATCGTTAGAGCCGTTTTCGAGAAAACTCGAATAACTCAAAAATGTTTTATGGGAGGTACTCGTTCTAGATGAGATATTCAAAAACAAACTTTCGAAATTATATACAAATCATCTCAACCAAATTTGAAGAAAGTCCCTTCACGCGTTTAGGCAGTGGAAATGTGTACAGATGGACGCACGGACGTACAGACACACAGACGTACAGATGCAAATACGCACAGACCGACGAACGGCATGGCGAAAACCACTTTTTTAGACTTCTCCATCATCGTAATGTTGGTTTTGATTAAAACCTCAATTTTTTTTTTTTTTTACACGAAACCAATACTTGCCATATAGAGCAAATAAAAATGCATCTCACCTTAACAACTTGGACCCAGCAGAAAAATGGAGGTGTCTTGCATTCCTGCCTAAGTCATTAAATAGCGCGCGTCTTCGTTCATCACTGACCTTGCAAAAATCCAAAACTCATAATTTCCAGCAAAAGATTTGTCTTGATATCGCCGTTACTGAAATTTAAATTTATCAATTCACACTCGCTTTTGTCATCAAAAGGATATTCTAATTATTTCAATCGATGTTTGTGACAACATTCATTTAGAATTTATGACCTATAAAATGCCATTCTTTTTATATTAAAAAAAAATAAAGGATTACCTTCCACACAGACTTCTTAACGTCAAGTTTTCAAATCCAAAACTTCCACCACCAAAGAAGAAGTAAAAAAGCTTAAACTTCACAAACTGAAAAAAGGTCGATTTATTCTGTCAATCAATTGATTTTTCACTTTACAAAATTATATTCAAACTGTGAAATTTGAACAATAAATAATTAATTTCCACTCAAATTGGACTAAAAATACAAAAAATAAATTTTCTATCCGTGTACACAGGTAGGTTCAGTCTCGAATAACATGGCAACCTTAACACCCCAATTTGACTCGACCAAAACCACCATTTTTCTTCAATAGCTTCCTTCAATTTCTCCATATACGAGTAGCTAGTACCTACGTTAACTTCAACTTCATTTCCTAAACAATCCGGCTACACATTATGCCTACCTTCGAATGGCCTCTCTGAAGCAGCAACTACGTCCTTCTTTTTCTTTCAACTCTTACCTACAACAACTATACTATACCTAATACCTCGCTCGCTCGCTCGCCTGCCTCATCGTCGGTCGTGGTCGTCCTTATACCCCCAATAAAAATTAACGATTTCTTCTTGGTTGTCGGACAGGTGTACAATTTCTGATATGCTGCACAGAAAAAAAAAAGGAAATCGAAAGCCGAACAAGCTGGGGGCTAACGTGTGGAACGAGGAAAAAGGTAGGACCTAAAGAAGCTTCAACGGCAAGGTTTGGCGTTAGACCCGACGACGACCGACGTAGACGACGATGGCGATGGTGAACGGAAGAGGGTATTGAAATATTTTCAATTTGGAGTGTGGCAAAAGTTCACGATAATTTTTCGTCGTCGTGATATGGTCATGGTGGTGGTGGTGGTGGTGGTGAGGATTGACGCTGCAGTATATTCCACGTACACATTCACCTGGAATTAAATAAACAACAACAAAAAAAAACACTATCTTAATGAATACGTAATGCGTACGTTACTCCCCCGAAATGGAATTGTTCAGTAGAGGGGCTGGAAAACGGTTTACTCTTTCGAGCAGTTCGTTCACTCCATTCCATCATTCCACTGGAAATGCAAGATTCCTGGGCTTCTGTCTCTATATTCAGCACTTCTCCAGTCATTTTTCCAGTTTCCAGTAATTTTTTCGAATGAACTCGATACATGCGCAGTCAAACCTCAGGAGATTTCTAGGAATGAAAATTCTTCTTTTTTTTCAGCATTTTGTGGCAACAATGAATTTTCATTCAGAGTTCAGGCTTTTACCAAGTCACGAAGAACGACTCTGACTTTGTCTGTCTGTGTTGGCCGTTAGAGTACATGCCGATGCCATTTTTCACACGATGTAGTCTTACCGTAATTCGTGTAAGACGCGTCCAGTAGAATGGAATTCTTAATGTGTACTTCGTCCGATTCACCGTTTTCTAGCATACGAAGCATAGATCCACACATGCATGGATATGGCATCACACAGCACACATAATGGGGCATTAGTGGAATGAGTGCATTCAGGTCTAAAGCGTATAAAATTTCAAAAGATACGAGTATCGCATTTCCTATATATTTCAAGAATGTATTAAGGTTGCGCTTGGAAGTTGTTGGTTTTTTTTTCTCCATTTTTTTTTTTCATTTTTTTTTATTTAGAGGACTGAATGCTTTTCGTAATGTTAAGTGATTCAGTTTACGGAATCAGACAAAATAAGCACCAAAGTACTTCAATGCTGTTTCTACTTCATTCTGTGCCTTTAGAAGAAGACCAGTAAAAAGAGTTTGTATTTTTTTCCTCACTCTGTTTGAGTTGTTGTTGGATTCTTCTTCTGGGTTTTATTGAGACGTAAAGAAATCCAGGAGTAAGTGTTTTTTTTTTTTTTTTTTTGAGGACTCGATGTTTAAGGCAAAAGGGACTTACTGTGTGAGTAAGTAAGTATGCTGGTAGGTAATAGTTAGGAGGAATAAAGTAGATATGGGCAAAACGTAGATAGGTTTAGATATGTTGTGTGTCTGAGTTCATTCCTCATTTGTCAAAAGCACGTTTCGTGCACACACGAATAAGGCAAAGTAGTTTAAATGCTTATCTTATCCAATGATTGTTTTACTAATGGAAACTAACGAATGATTTGATGTTCTATCGCAGAGGAAAGATAAAGACGCACACACGTGTGGAGTTAAGTCAAGGTTTAGGGTTCTACTTTTTTTTTATTTTTTTATAAACGCTTCATATATATTTGAAAAAACTAAAAAGACTTTTGAGGAACGATTTTCTTACAAAGTTATCAGTTATGTTTCGAACGAATATAATAGTCCGTGGTTGAATTTAATATAAATAAGCTATTGCAGCTGAATATAAAGGCCCGAAAATATGGAAAATAAATTGTTGAAGAACAACTTACTTTACTACTTTAAGATGGTCCTACCAATCTAGGGTGGATCGTGGTCTCTATCCAGACAGGTAACTTTAGCTGAATCCAGTTGCACAAAAAACGTTGGTTGGGGTCATTAGGGCAATTTCATTTATGTAAAATACACTACTTTTGACATTGCCGGCGTTCTATTTGTTCGTATGTTACGAATAATACCATGTTAACAGTTTCATCTCAAGTAGCATTATATATCAGATTTTTTAATAAGCCACATTTTGTTGAGATGCGCTCTTGCAATGTTGTTAATATTATATATTTATTAAAAAGTAAATGTGAGCTACACTACATGCATTGCGAAGGTATTTCTTAACTTCAAAAATCTTCCTATTCAGGTACTGGCTTTATAATTTAAAATTGTATCTGCAGCCAAAGTACATGAAATAGATTAATGGAAAATTGTAGAATACAACACTTTTGTTCTTAGAGTTTTGTTTTATTAATATAATAGTTTATGAGTTACACTGAGACCGAAACGTGAGCTACACTACCATCACTTTCGATTGTAGAATCATACATACTGTTATTTAAAAAAAAAAACATCATATTACCAAAATTACCATTTTTCTGAAAAAAAAAATTAAGTGTTCTTCAAGTACGGAATAATTCTTAACAATTTTCAATTTCAACGAATCTTTTAGAAAATTAATTATAGTTTCTATTAAATTTAAGAATCAAATTTGAAATGTAGTGAAGTTATTACAAAGAAAAAAACTATAATTAAGTGGATTATTTGAAGTATTGATTGATATGCTGCAATTCTGACATAAATAAAAAGGCGAAAGATGTGAAAATGAAGATACAAGAAGAAAACTTTAGATAGAACCTTATGATTCCTGCAATGAAAGAGACTGCAACTTAAACGTTTGCTTGAAAAAGCATTCATAGAAAAGCTGTTAAAAAAGCCAAATGCAATCTTCTTTCTAGTCTTTAAAAGCGTAGAGAAGTTGTAAATGCATATGCATTAGGAAGAGAAGTAGATCCTTGTATAATATTACCGGAACGCTTAAAGAAACAAAAAATTAATGCTCGCTCGCTTGAAAAATGTAAGAGATTTGTATATGTTTGATAGTAGGACTTTGGTAACTAACACCATCTCTGACAGAAAACCTTCGACTTTATCAAGCGGATGTTTTCCATTAAGATTTAGGCGAATCAATCGATACTGTTAGTTTTGTTAAATGTCAATGTTACTTGCAGTTTTTCTCTAAAATTCTAAAAATATTTTAATCAATTTTAGTTTTTCTATCTGCATTTGATTGCTTTTTTCTTATGTTTTAGGTATATCCAAGAAAAAAAGAACATAAAAACCCATTACAGCCCGTGACTGAATATGTTTTTAGTTACCGACTCTTCTTCGTGAGTTACACTACAATTATGTTGAAGGAAAGTTTAGAATTATTAATTGAGATAATGCATCATGTGAGATCGGCATCATGTAATACATCTTCTTAATTAGCAAAATTAATTTTTTCCAAGCTGTAGTAGATCTTTCAATAAAGTGTTTATTTTGTGCGAGCTACACTACAACTGAACATTGCGTATTATCAATTGAAATTTTTTAATTATCGTAGTGCTTACATAGATTACGGACTGTATACCGGTAAATCCATACTAAAGTAAACATAATGTACTTAATGATAATAATAACTCAAATTTTGGGAGTGGAGGTATAACCAGTATGCAGTTTATAGGTATTAGCGTCCTGATTTCAAATTCGAAAGTCTGGCAGGTTTATTTTTCAGCCTTCTTTGGTTTTCGGAGGGTTGAAAAACGCACTAATTCCAAGCCATCTAAAATAGATAAACGCGCTTCAATTGATTTTTTTATTATTAATATAATAAACGATGCTCTGTCATATTTTCTAAGTCTGGACACCTTAATTAACTCAAGGTAGGTATATGGCTGAAGGCTGAAAAATAAGCTTGAAGGTGTGATGTGAGAGTCGAATCACTTTATTTTATTTCGCAATAAGTACATTTTAAGCTGTATAGAATTGACTAGAGTCAAATAGACTTTTAACGAAGAGACACTCGCAAAAAGGCCCTGGTTATCGTAATTCTAATAGGTCGGCTGGATTGATGCATCTTCCAATTAGAAAGCTTTCTTTTCAAACTAACAACACCAAGTACGTACTCCCTGCCGTATTCCCTAATCTCATAACAGCAAATTATAATCTGGACTGGTAAGGTAAGGGCCGAAAGAACTTAGTTAATGGATTCTACAGTGTTCGCTTTCCTAACGTAAGAGAAGTGGGTACTTTTCTCTTTCAGCATTTTTTATCCTAGTCTTCAGCATCGACTCAGTCCTCTACTTTTTTCTGGATCAAACCAGAAATTAATTTCGTTCTTCGTCGCCTTGTGAAACTTAGTGAGGTTAATTCTGATGGCTTTATGGACTGTTTTTCAATTCTTCTACTTTAGATGCTGGTAATGTGTTCCCCGGAAGATATAGAACGTTCGGATATCCAAGTAACTAGAAGAAATACTAATCGTAATATGGTCAGATTAGTTAAGACCTCCGAGTCCAACCAAATTTTTGAATGGATGTTTAAAAGCGAGTTCCCAAACAGAACTAGAAGCTAAATAGTATCTTATGGATGCTAATTTTGTCCTTCCTTTAATAGGCTTGACGTAATTCAGAGTTTTCCAAAAGAAAAAGTTACGAAAAACGGGCCCGTAGCAATACCAATTTCAAAAACAGCTTTTTGTTTACGACTGAAAGCTATCAAAAAAAATGATAAATTTTTCTGTGGGAACACTTTATGGTTAATACAATCTATTTAAAAAAAACTAAACATTTAAATGAACTTTCCTCCAAATTTAAAATTCAAAACTCCCCCTACCCCGGGTAAAGCAAACAAATATCTTTTTTTTTATGTGTTCACCCAAAAAAAGAAAAAAACAAATAAATTAATTTTATCTAATTGAAACGAACAGAACAAAAAAACGTACGAACAAATACAATTTAGTTCACGTATCAAACTCAACTTACTCACTCGGATATTTTTAAATAAAATTGCATTAACTGGCTGTCACTTTGTTGTTTGTCCTTCACATCTCCGATTTGAAACATGAAATATTTCATGAAAATTTTAAAAAATATACACAAATATAGAAAGTTTATTGGCTGAGAGAGTGTCAGAGTGTGCATAGGTCCCATTTAAATTGAAACTTTCACAATAAACAAAAAAAAAAAAAAAAACAATGAACAAAAATAATTTATCGCTCTGTTAAATATGCAAATTGAGTTTTTGTGTCGTGCTGTGTGATGCTCATCGTTCACAGGACGACGACGACGGACGCACGGGGGTGACACTCCGACGACGCGACGGGAAAGCGGAGAGAGGGAGTGTTTTACCTCTTTTTTTTAGAAATACGATTCTAAACAGAAATTCGATGTTCAAATAACCTCGCTTTCTTAATTGGAGATGATATTCCAAAGCCTAACAATCAATATGCAAAGTTTAAACAAAAACAATAAATAAATAGCTCGAATAAATTATGCATTCAATTAAAACGCCTTAATACCAGGTGATGGATTGTTGGACGCATTTTTGTGAACGACCTTTTTATGCCCGAATCAGCAAGGACGGGAATATTTGGCGCGGTATTTTGGTGCTCAATGGGAGAGATATAGACTGGTATCATACTTAATTCATTTCCATCCCATTCCCCAGTTTCGATAGACATTTTGGGGATTGGGAATTAAAAGGGCTTCCTTCATTTTTGAGTAGGCTTAGTGGAAAATCATCAACAAATTTGTGAGTATGATGGAGTATGGCTTTTATGGGGGTGCAGAAAGGGACTCTTAACCCTTAAGTTCATTGAATTTTCATTTGACTTTATTGGAAGTTAGTTAATGCATAGCTTGGGAGTTTCTAAAAGCGAAAGGACTTTTGAAGATTAACCAAAGGAATTTTGTATTCTGTTCACTTTTTTATTTGCTCAAAAGTATTTTAGGTTGGAAGAAGTATACGCTTAAATAGTCACTTTTAAACTTGAAAATCAAACACGTTTCACTTTAAATTCGGAAATAGCGAAAAAAATGCTGTCATCCACCAGAATACGAAGCAGTATTTTTTGAGCTACCAGTCAAATGCCAAACAAATAAGATTGAAACAGTTAAGATGGCTGGGCGGGTTACAAAAAGTATTCGCTTTATCAGAGAATTCGAGAAACCTAGAGAGGCCATTTCTTCGGTGGAGTTCTCAGGTTCAAGGTGTCTTCATCGACTTAATGTTCGAAATCGAGGTTGCAAACAAAGCCTGTAGAACAATGTGTACCTCCGGGAACGGATTCAGTCTGAATGGCTCTGTGGCATATGTTAAAAAGCAAATACTTACAAGGGGACTACAAAATTGATTACATTTCTTTCAGTATTATTGATATCCGGACTTTGCCAGGGCCAACAAAGACTCATATCAATAACTAGTCTTCGCATTTATAGCAGGAGACCAATAGAAAATTTAGCTGATCAATCTTTCAGGGAGCACACAATCAACACCAAGCGTAAAAGGCCAGTGGAAACATAGTCAGCAACTCATCAGAAGTGTCGGCATCGTCACTGATGTGCTAGGATTTATGAAAGGTACCCCAATCCAGGAGAAATTCTTTCTGTGATGAAAATGGGGAAGGTACAGTAGAAGTTACGCAGTTGGTGCTGAGTATATGAAAAAAAAAACACTTTTACAAGCCGTAAAAACTGCAAGAGGAAGACAGCAAACCATCTGATAGCAAGCAAAAATAATGCTGCTGGAATAATGACGCTCAAATTATCTACAAGATAAAACAAAGTCGATAGGCTTCCTGCCAATAGTTATGAGTATAGATATCTTGGTCAGAAGCACATATCAACTCGTTTGTATAATTTCGTTGGAGTAAAATGTGCCAAATTAAAAGAAACTCAGTTATTGAGTAGACTATTTTGTTTGGCAGTCTAAAAACTTTTACCACTGGCGTCTATAAGTTTGGTCTTAGACGAAGAGAGTTAACCAACGCTCAAATTATGATGCACGAAAATAACCAAAGAAAACCAAATCGAGACATCTTTGGCGAATTTTTTGAGATTTTGCAGGATGACAATAGAAGGAATCACCCTTGTCCGTTGTAGTATTTTATACTCCAAGACTAGAAGGGCCTTCATCAAGATAGCTGTTTTTCAATGTCAGTGTATAATTAGACGAAGGGAATATATGGTTTTTTGTCAAAATTTGAGTATAAGATTTGTAAGCTGTTACTTTTAACCTATTTAGCTTTAGATAGTTACCATTCGGAAAAAATGGCGTCAACTACATGTTTCGCACTAGTTAAATGACACAAAACGTTATCAACGTATTTACTACTTCGCAAAAATTACATTTTTACAATACATTGTCAAAAAGAAAGAATGTTATGGTGCCTTTCTTCTATTTGCATGACAAAAAGAAGATTTGAAGGTTTACAGTATTTTAATTGAACGAAAGAATCAAATTAAACGTCACTACACAAAGGCCTCCGCCATGATGGTTGTAAGGAATTGTTATTAAAAATAGCAAACAAAATAATTTAATCCAGAGAGAGAGAGAGAGATGCTGGAGAATTTCGTCAGCAGCAAAGGAGACGTAACGGTATAATATAAAATATACCCAGCGAGCAAAGGAAGAGGATGAACATTGAACAACATCAGTGAACAGCGCGAGACACGTTCAGGCACAAAGCCAATGCAATTTGCTTTATTCTACGACAAGCACTAAATTCCTGAGAACCTTTTGTTCCTGCGACATCCTTCGTGGCAAGTCAAAAGGATGGATGCCCCACCATCTCCATATTTAAACCAAACCACCACCTTCACCAAAACGAACGAAAAACTACGCAGCAATGACAAATGGCAACTTTTATAAAGTTTAAATTAAACTGAGTACACTTGGGTGTTCCCTGTTTAATTTTCTTTTTTGCTGTTTTCAGCTTTTTTCTTGGAGAAAGGATTAAACGAACAATTTTAGTATTTGCTTTTCGAATAAAAGTATTAAACAATTATACGTACTTGGGAACGTTGCTATTTAATGATAATAATTAAGGGAGTTCTTTTGTGCGAACAGAGAGCCCCCCAGGTATGTTTTCCTGTTTTTTTTTTGTCGTTGCTCGTTGCGTATCCCTTGCGTGACCTCCTTACTTAATCGACAGTTAATGTTGACAGCGAAATTAACTGACGTAATTTTTATATTATATTTTTTTTGCTCCTAAAATGTTTATTTTTTGTTGCTGTTTAGTTGTGTGGGTGGCGATGGCGGTGTGGTGTGGTGTGGCGGCGTTGTTCTTATGTCTCATGCACACACTCGTCAAAGGACCCTCTAGGACAAATAAAAATAATTGAATTAAATTTCCAGGGTTGAATAATATTGTATGCGAATAATTTTTGTTAGAATGTCAATCTTTGTGTGTGTGTCCTTTTTTTGAAAGCACAAGTAAGTTAAGGACGTGATAGAAGGACAAAATGTTTGGGACATGAACATGAACAATATTATAGCCTGGAAACAAGGAACATTGTTGTTTAGCTACTATGTGCGTTTGTGTGTGTGTTTAATGTAATTGCTTCCTCTTGCTCTGACACAAAATGGAAGTCTAGACACGTTTAGATTCTTGGGATGTTCAAGTTTGAGTTCATCTAAAATAAATTTAAACAGCAGATCGCATAGAATTCACGAAAACTCAATTAACCTGGGCTTACAGCTTACACTGGTTGGCACTGTTGGTTCTTCTATATTCTATAGAATGCGTATAGAAATTTAGTTTGAATTTATTTCGAAAATCTTAAGTAAACCCACATCTTAAGATACTCTCGGTTGGTACCTATTCACCATTTTATCCTGGTTTAAAAAAAGGTCAAGCAGGTACCTACCTACACGTTGCTGAATTAAAAACATATCTGAACATTTATTCAGTAACAGGATAGAGGACAACATTTAAAATTATGGTTCCTTAATATACACTTTAGGTTTTTGATGCAGGAATTTATTTAAAGGATTAAAATTAAGATTACTATTGATTGATAGTTTAATTGTGTTGTATCGTTGTCTTGTTCTTGGGGTCTTTAACAAAAGGTAGGGTCACCGGTATATTCATATCTGTGAGTGAAATTATAATGAAAAATTTGTACCTTTTACAGAGAGTTTAGCCAAGTCTTCTATTGAATTCTTCTGGATGTCCTGGAAAATCAAGCGAATTTACAAATCAATACAAACAAATGATATTTCTCTACAGTCCGCGTGCCCCGACTTTGGATTAAGGTTAAACTCTTACTGAATCAAGGCATTGTTGCATCTTTACACGCTTGATATCGGTACCAGCGTTCTAGCATCTTCTTCCAAACACGGACGAGGTTGACAGAGATACCAAGACCAACAAGATTTATATATCTTAAGTCGATGAAGAGATAACGGCAATCTATTTCATATTCCAGGGTTTTCTAATATCTACCGTAATATGAATAGGTACATAGTATCCTCGATGGTGGAATTTCTTGGTTTAGGACCACACTTATATGAAATTATCAGATTGTTGACGAAAGGACTTAAGAAAAACCTCGCTGAAGGCTGGTGTTCTCTTTAATGGGCATTTCTACTATTTCAGCATCAACCAGACCGTTTTCAATTAACAGACTTACTTTCCCTTTTTAACCGACCCGACTGCCAGGAGGTTGCTGAAAAACTATTGACGAACCAACTTTTCACTGGCGTCATCAATTCTACGACGCCTCTTGAACTTATTTACCTTAATACTTATCTTATCCCAACAACTACGGTCATTTCTATCCAATGATCCATTGTTCACAGAAGTCGGACTCTTTTCGAATAGGTACCTACCCTATCTAAATATCTCTTTTCATGATAATGACTTATCAGCTACCTCAAAAGCCATTTCAATACAGCTTTTGTATTCTGTGCTTCAGTGCTCTGACAAAAAACAATAAATTTTAAAAATATAATCTTATAGGTATCAAGAGATTGGGATCACCTTCAGCACGAAGATCTTGTGGCAGATCGTTAACTCTTCTTTTTTTTTGGATCGATAATCTTCCACGTTTATTTCAAACACCATAATTTTTTGAAACCTATATTTTTGTGAGCCATCAGACTCCAAATCATTCAATAAAATATACAAAATAAAACATTTTCTCAAACACACACAATAAAAAGTGCCTCATAACCTCAAAATTTAAATTCTAAAAACACAAACCCTCTCCGATAACATTCACATAACAAGTTTCAAATAAAACTCTCGAACTTTATAAAAATAAAATTCACTAAAACACAACATCGTTCCACCATTTTGAGACAAACCTTAACCTCAACCTGGTTTAACGGCGCAAAAGACCCTCTATAACCATATAAATCTTCAATAAACTGCAGAAATTTATACTGCAGCATTGTTGTTTGGAAAACAAAGCCAGAAGAAACACAAAACGAATTAATGTGACTCTGCTGGGTATCTGTGTTCTATTGTGTGGCATATAGCGGGTATAACCGCAGAACATATAATATAACCTACCCTACCCAGACGCACTGTACTCTGCATCTCACAGAGAAACAACCTCAATCAAGTGTTGGCATGAAATCACCTAATTCTTGGCGTACTCCACCAAAGACCCAAGGACCCTTGAACCGAGTCTAGCTAAAGGTGGAAAGTGTGTAGAATACATATATGCACCTCCCACCCCTCCTCACCCCTTGTGTTCCTTCTGCATACCCCGTATAAAGGATTTTTTCTTAATACAGAATAACAAGCTTCGACTCAAGTTCTACACAACAACACAAAAAAAATAAATAAAAAAAATTATAAAAAGAAAAGGAGAGCTTTAGTGAAAGGGGAGGGAGGAGGGAGGAGAGAGGAGGGTAAAAGGAGAGGGAATAGGTGCTGGTAGGTTGCTTGCAAGGCGGATCCATCGAGTGCTGGGGAATGCATAATAGCGAAAAGTTTTTCAACCCACTTATCACGTAAACCAAGAAGTCATTCAAAAGTCAACAAACTTTCTTGGATTTGTGCAGGCAGCTCTCCCCGGATGGCTGCTTATCTTTTCGAACACTGGCAGCGGGAAAGACACTTCAACATGCAACAAAACTCTAGAAAAAGCGGCTTCCAAGAACGGCGTTCCTCTCTAACCCACCTCTCTAAACCATACATTCTACAGTCATCGTCGTCGCCGGCCGTATAGTCATCGTTGGGTCCCCATACCTACCCAAGAAGAAGTTTAGTACCAGAGTCACAGTCACAGAACAAGTTTCCATGCATAAAGCAAGCAGGTGGCCACTGGATGCTATAAATTTTGTTCCCGAAGTCACACGACCACCAGGACCAGAACAAAACGGTGCGGCGTCGTCGTCGTCGTCGGCGGCGGCGATAGGAATCAGTTCTTCAATTTGATACCTTAGCACTTTGCTCCTTTGAATTTGGATTGGAATCCGATTCGACAATATCGGATTCGGGATCACAACTGAAGATTATGATGGCCAAAGGAGATTTAGCATTTCACAACTTACTGACGATGACGACTGCTACGTGACAGAATGGTGTGGTGCAGTTTTAATGACATTTTCGAGTAAAATTGATTCGAATAGTTTGTCACCCTTAAAGCAGCTTTAAGCGGAGGAACAATGACACTCAAACTTCTGCGCTGTCTAAGAATATGGAAGTCGCACTCGTCTTCGTCTTCATCTTCGCATATTTCATCTTGATTCCAAGTGCAAGTTGGTTGGTTAAAACGTCCAACATTAGATAATGTTGGAAATAGGGGGTGGTCGCTAGTAATTCCCCAAACGTGCACAAGTAATCAAAACCATTTATGACTTTTCCTTTTCCTCTTCCGCAATTTCTTTTCCGGAGACTCGCTCTCGCATTATATCCATGCTCTGGTTTGATAGCATCGTGTTGATCCACCATGCCCATTTTGATGGTGGCTTGATTCTTGATTCTGATGGTCGTTATGGGAAGTATTTTAGATGCGATGATACTCTGTGAGACCATCATTGTGTATGGAGCTATAGAGCATCAGAAGACCAGAATACACATACACAGAGTGCTTATAGAGCTCTTAGTCTCTCTAGGCTACAGAAAGGATAAATAATGATGTCCTGATAACACAAACACACATTTGGGATAGAAACTGACATATATAAGAGTCGCTAGTTGTCACTGTGTCGTCGTCATTGTCATAGGTCCTCTGCAAAAAATCGATCTCCATTGGTGACAAAATGTGGAAATTTAGAAACAACCAGCTCTATTTTTACGTCAGTGTCGACCGACGACGCGACGCCAATGCTGGTCGTCGGAAAGGCAGTGATGTTATAGCTTTGATTTTGTTTAATATGCAATAAATTTATGAAAGGACACTGGTGAGCGAGAAATCGAGGTTATTGGTTTTAAAATAGCTTATTTGTTTTTGAGAGCAACTGAAAACCTTTGCTTTAGGTTGATTACCAAGTCAACATTTAGGTGTGTGACTCGAGTATCATCTATTATGACAGTTTAGCCACCCCAGATTTGATCAGCTTCAGTCCGCTACCCGGAATGTTGTCTTTCAGGCTGTTTTTCTCAACCGTCGAACTATACATACATGATGCCCTTCTTTCCAATCTTGGTTGTGGTCGGATTGGTTCCAGTACCCGAAAGTGCTGTATTTTGGACTGTGTCTTCCGAACGATGACCCTAATTTCCAATCTTGGCGTTAAATTTGACAAAACTTTTGGGGGATGAGCATATATCAGCGTGTTGCTATCAAGGTTTTCGCATCATGGAACCGAGAAGCATTTGTTTGCGTAGTATGCCTCATGTGATTTGACAATCATGTGTCTATGGTGGGCTACCTATCTCTATCTCTGTGAAAGGAGGCATCTGGTCGGGAGATGAGGCTTATACTCAATCTCAAGACTGATAAGGTTTTCTATTTCAATACTTGATAAAGATTCAAGAATAAATATTATACAAATATCGAATTAAAGTAATGAATTGAGCTCATAACATCCCTGTGCTATAATCTCCTAGAAGCGACAGACGTTGAATTGTCAACCCAAACCACATTGTGCCCTAAGAATTTTTCGCCTTCTTATGATGCTATACAGCATCACTCTATACACCTCGACTCATACCCTCTCCTTTCCCTATACTTGACAAAAGGAAGTACATAGTGTGTGCAAGTAATGAGGGGACACAAAATTCTTGAATTAGGTTTTTTGTGGGTGAGCCTGAGATAGAACTGAGAGGTGAGCCTGCAAATTATATTCTGGGATGACGTCGTCGGTTGGCATCCTTATGGTCTCCCTAGCAATCTGGGTTGTCATTTGGTTAACCCACACACTAGCCTCAATCACATTCCAAGTGCCAAACCTAGTGGCATTCTAAAACTATGCACATCATGAATTGGACGAAAAGTTCCGGTAAATCGCGAACATTCTCCACATGCACTGAATGTTTAGTTACAAACACACACACACTCCTACACACAGAAAACAGGACCTTGCTGAAGTATCCTGGCGTTTTAGGAGAACGTCAACGTTTTACCCATGATTGAGCAGCAAGAAAAAGGGAGAACATCCTCGAAACAATAGAAAGACAGCAGAAACATACAACCAAGCAACAACGACAACAACAACAACAAAAAAAAGGAATCAGTTCAGTGATGCTTGCTTCCGGTCGCTTGCGCCATCACACTGACTCCAGATTGTGTTGCGGAAAATTGAAAACAAATTCGAAGCCAATTCGATCATGCATACGTTAATGGAATTTGTGCCTTCGGTTTAGTTTGGTTTGGTCAACGGAAAGAACCCAGAACCATGAGGGAGCCAGAAATGGCGTTGTTTAGACCAGGATTTTCGAAAACAAGGAATATAGAACACCACAACAGAATGTTCTTCTTCCTTTTAGAATATCGCATGTATGGATGCTTAAGCTAAACTCGTAAGAGTACAAAACGCAATTCAGCCAATCGATTAGGAGTAGGTATAAGGTACATATGCAAGACCTTGTCGCACGAGCCGAACGAAAAGATTGGAATTTCAACAAAAACTCCATAACACCACCAGACCAGAGCAGAAAGCCTTGAATTGTTTCGAATGTTTTCATTTTCCCTGAATGACAGTAATCTTTTTGAATTTGAGTAAAGGAATATTTCAAAAGGAAAGGGTTGATTCAAAGGTCAAATTGCTTTATCAATAGTTTTTTTGTTGATTGATTGGCCTTATCAGTCAGCACTCAGCAGTCACTTTCAATATTTCAAAACAACTTAAGCCTCTCAAGATTAAATTGCATCCAATTTT
This sequence comes from Meliscaeva auricollis, assembly GCA_948107695.1. Taxonomy (NCBI): domain Eukaryota; kingdom Metazoa; phylum Arthropoda; class Insecta; order Diptera; family Syrphidae; genus Meliscaeva; species Meliscaeva auricollis. The sequence goes on from OX403617.1 coordinate 1,141,922, forward strand.
GCTCTTCTCTCTCATCCATTGATGTGGCGTGAAGGCTTTGAGGTTTAAGCTTTAAGGTATTAAAGGATGGTATTAGAATTAGATTGATATTCTGGGAATAAATGTGTTTCTCTTGTTGTAGCGGGTAAACGAGTCACGTGTATCAAAATGACGTTATGACTTTAAGAAATTTAGAAAACCGCTTTTTTGAGTTAGAGTGAAAATACAATTGTATTTTTTTTTTTGACTCTGTATGTTTAGTGTTTAATTGCATTTGGTTCACTAAACGTCATCTCAGAGAAAGTCTTCAGTTAATTGCAGGGTGGTTATGCGTTTAACTCGATCAATTTCCAAAACGGTGCTGCAAAAATGAGAAATTTTAATTGACTTTTGTTGGGTACAAAACGTACATCGGGGAGTTTATAGATTGATATACTTACTAATGCTTCCGATAAACCAACATTCGACAGTATATTTAGATGATTTCTGGGAGAACATTACAAAAAGAAAGTGGGCTTAGAAAAAAATAAAAAAAAGGTATTTTAGACACATTTTTCGAAATTTTTTTTTTTTTTTTTTAATTTCAAATGATTAGAAGAAAATAGTAGGCATATCATTTTAAAGATATTATTTATCAACATCTAAACAAATGAATTTTGAAATTATTTAATTCGTCCGTTTTCGAAAAAAAAAAAAAAATCGAGAAATCCAAATTGTTGAAATCGAGTCAGCCATTGAGGACAAAAACCAGAATTTGAAAAAATCGGTTAGCAATTTTTGAAAATAAAGGGTTTTCATAGTAGAAAAAATGACTCTGTTTTTTTATCAAAGTCGTAGGAACTGTTTATGAGAAAATTGAGTTTTTCTAAAACAGGTATATTTGGTAAAAAAAAACAGTTCTGAAAACATCTCGAAGAAAATTCCATATATCAAGTTTAAAGTATTTTGACACATAAGCTATGGCCTCTAATACAGCCACACATTTGTGCCCATTCATACCGTTTCTCGAAAGCTTTTTTTTATGAGGGAGTTACAGGACGTATAGGCACACATTTTGATAAAATAATTTTTCCGGTCTTCTCTATTATATATAATCGATAACGTAACTAAGTTCGCATTTGTTAGGCCACAACTCCTCTGGTTGTCATTGCCACTGACCTTGAATGGAACACCTTCCCCTATAAATTGAATGGTAAGCCACCCAAATTGATGCAGTTGTACTATTAAAACTTTGAATCTAAAAATAAACACATCTTAATGTTACTTTTCAATTAAATTCACAAAATTACAACTGAAATCCTCAAAAAACTAATTGAAACTTTCCAACGAAAAATTATTGCAACTTCATTTTATTTTATATGGAAAATCAATTCCTGTACCAACTTTCACATTTCAAATCAAAACTACAAGAAAACTTTTATGTAATTTCAAAAATATTCATCAACAAAATTCCAAAAATATTATTTCGTTCTACACAAAAGATAAATAAAAGCAAAAAAAAAAAAAAAATCCCCACATAGAAAGGGAACGCAATATAAAACCAATCGACAAAACAATTTCCTGGTACTAAAACTCGCACTTCCTTCCACAGAATTAATCAAAAACAACAAAACAAAAATATAAATAATAACAATTCCTTGAATGCAAATAGAAAATTTTGAAATTTAAATGAGCAAACATATTCAAATGAAGCGTCCGCAATTTGGTCATTCAACGGAATAACTCAGTACAAACACCATTTAAAGCGTGTTAGTGTGTGTGAGTGTTTGCTAGAAAAAAAGGTCATCAGTTAGATGAGATCCTTTTATTCCTTCGAAAATCGTTGTCGCCACATTTGGTCAGACATTGCCTACGACGGACCCCGAACCGGATGCCTTTTCCTTCTCCATCCCAAAGCATATAGGTTTAAACGAAATGACCAGTGGGACGTGTGATTTCAGAACCGAAAATCCTTCGCATAAACTGTCAACAAAACCAAAACCTACTAAAAGCTGTCCTCGTCAAGAGGAAGATTTTTTTCTTCTATGCCTCGTCCGTCTGAAAGTGATTTCGATTCTGAATTTACATAATATTTCACTCATGGAGCTGGGACCATTCGAAAAAGAAACAAGCAAAAAGGTCAAAGAACATGAAGTCCTAAAATCACTAAAAGGATTCCTTCCTTTCGGAATCAACAAGTTAGACCTGAATCGGAGGAGTTCGTTTGCCGGAATGGTCAATCGGACAAAGATAGTGAAGGAATTGCTCACACTGAATGTTGGAGTGTTGGAAACTATATGCGTGAATGGCAGCACGTATGACCAAACGCCCGCCAATATCTCCACATCCTCTACCATCCGCAATCCGCATCATTCCCAACTACACTATATACAACCCCTTTGCTCTTCGCATATATTTTGCAAAAGAAAACACATTTTTGTGCCACAAGATAAGGAGAAAAAATCAGAAGAAGAGTAGACCTTTAAACCCTCACCTCCTGTTGTTTTTTTTCTCCTTTTTTTTGTCAAGAAGAAAAAAAAAATCAGGAAGCCACCTTAGTATCTTGATCCTTTATCTCTGGCAGAAGGAAATACGACAACGACAACGAAGTCGACGACGAGGACGACAATGACAATAACGCTAGGTAGATATAGGTAAGCGTATACTGTATAGAGCTAGCGTTTCTACCACTTTATACATCAGCAAACAAAAGCTTCTCATAAAAATAATAATGCGGGGGCCTAACCGAAGGCGGAGTATCAGCAAAAGGGCAAGCTCTACAAAAGAATATTATAACGAAGGAAAAATCATATCATTTTTATATGTATTGTGCTTTGTCCCCGTTCCCAGCACCAATACAAGACCTTTTAAAGGATTATACTATATTCCTTGGCGAAGGATATAGGTATAAAAATATATTAACGTGATATATAGTTTATCTTTGCTATGAAGAACATTGGAACAGATGACTTGATAAAATTGACAATAATTAATCAAATCCATTTGTTTTCAACGTATCGATTTCGACGGTTTGTTTTTTCCTCTCATTTTTTCTCGAAGGTTCCAGAGATCTCCAGTTTCGTTAAGCAAAAGAGACAAATACACACAGACAGATATAGAGACAGTTATAGGCAGATTCCGTTCCGTTCCATTTCGTTCCGTTCGAAGTTCGGATGAAAGCGTTCAGAGCTTTAGTCATTAATTATAACCAAGACCTACATGTGTCATTTCGTCAGGGTGTGTTCGCTCCTACATTCGTAACAATATTTTAGTTAAATAAGGTTTCAACGTGATTTTACACATGTTTGAGATAAGTTGTTACAACTTAAAATTAAGTATGAACGGATTTCATTTTACTTTGCGTATTTTTCTTCAGTGTAGTGTTTCAACGTCAGGAGCGGATACTTGCTGAATTGTTTTTTAACATCACTATAGGTTCATCTTCTTGGTGGAGAAACCAATGATTCAGCAAACTACGAAGAACTTCAACCAGAAGCATGATATCTTCTATTATGCAAGTTGATTGGTGAGGTCAGATGAATGTTGTCAGAGCTTTCACTACCATAATTTGAAATTTTTGGCGATACTAAAACACTATTTTGCATTTTCAGCGGTTCAGCTACTTTTTATTAGAATTAAAAATTATGTCTTTTCAACAGCTTAGCCTATACTTCACTTATAAAACAAATCTTTAACCTATAAAACTAATCTATAGAGGCAACTGAAGAAAAACAGCTAATAAATGAAAAATTACCAGTTCCTGGAGTTCCAAAATTGTTAGATTTTGTTGTCTTTTTAAAGTAAACGTTGTCCAACGAACACACACGAGTGCGATGTTCTCATAAAGAATTGGTTGATCAGACCGTATCAATAGAGAATCATTTTGTGTCAAAACTTGTGAAACATCTACCCCACAGTAAAACGTATAAGAAAAATCCTAGGGTGACAGGAAAAAGAAAACACTACTATCTAAGTTGTTGTTGTTGTAGGGGCTTACGGTGATGATAATAGCCAGGAAATACAAAAGCACGCAAAAGCAGCAACAACAACAATGATTAAACTGAAACAAGAAGACAAAATTCAAACTGATGTGTGGCAGTATTAAGTGAAAGGGAGCTCCTATTGAGCAAGCGAATTGATTGTAGAGTGGCAATCAGGACATTTCTTTGGCCCGTAACGATGCACTGAGTTTATATACCCCGTTTATTCCATCAAATTGTTATGCCTTATAGCTGCTTTTCTATACACTCCCTCCATCACACTTTTCCGACACTAGCTATCGTTACCCGTCTCCATCACCCCCATAATATAAGAATGACAAACTTAATTATCCTGAGAATATGGATTAAAGTTGCCAAACAGATTGCGTCATATCCGGAATTGCCGGCAGCGACGAGCTGTATATATTCTTTTCTGTGCACAAAACCAAACTCTGCCATATTACTGTGCGATTTATCTCCCTCTCTCTCTTTCTCTTTGTCCATCTTTATCGCTCTCTCTTTTTACCAACCAACAATTTTTTGAAATCCAATTAATTTCTTTCATGACACCTCATTTATGGCGGGCTGATGATGACGCCGATAATAGTACAAGAGTATCCTTCACATTACCATATTCTATTAGCGCGATTTATAGTAGTAGTTGGCGGCGCGGCGCGGCGGCATGGTGGCAGCAGAGCGGGTGTATAATACACAAACTGAATGGGCATCTTCTTCACAATTCACTACTTGTTGGTGTGAAGACGAGCCACTAGAGTTCTTGAGAACTTTTCCATCATTATATCCGGGTGGTTTTCTTTTCTATTTTTTTTTTTTTTTTTGGTCTTCTTATTTTTTTATTTCATTGTTGACTGCCTGGATTTAAGTATGGACCTTTACTATAGATACTTTACCTTTCTTTTCGTTTTTTGTTTGGCTTTACCTGTATACCCGTACTCCTTAGCGATGTTGGAGAAGGAAGTTCCGCTTTTACGGGGACCCTTTTCTCATTACCTAGGTGAAGTATTTTCTTTGGCACTTTTCGTAAGGAAAACACAAATAATTTGCCAGTAAAAATTTTAGGGTGACCAGCTTTTTTACGCCACTTGAAACTGTTAAAGTCATAAGGGCACAAATGATTCGATAACTTTGCATGAAATTATCTTTTATGCCTCGCAGTCAAAATATCAAATAACTGTTATGATGTTCAAAAAAACGTTAAATGAGTAACTAAAAGTTTTAAGATTTTCCTTACGGTGGTGGTATTACCACTTCAGTATCCATCAAATAAAGCAATCTACGATCTGGATTTGGGGTTCTTAAACGTTTAGTGCATGCATCTGGTTGAGGGTGGTGGCATTCAATGGTTCTGTGCCTCTATCTTGGAGTGGTGGCCCACACATGGAAGATATTTGTTGGGGCTTTTCAGATATCAGTGAGGCCATTGTTGTGAACATTTTCAGCAAATTTTAGAATCATAAGAATGCTCCTGAGTCAATTTCAAATCGCACTGAACTATATTAATACATACTCGTAGCACTAAATATTTTAGGGGTCTCAGAAATTGATAAAATTTGAAGAGCCGCATTTTGGAAACTACGATGGCTACGTATAAACTTCATATAAGGTTGTAACCAAAACCAAGTTCTTCGGGGTAAAATTTGCTAAAAAATTAAACAATTCCGGTTTTTTTTGTATTTTTGCTAGCAAACCTCAGACTCAGCACCTAAAAAAAAAAAAACAAAATAAAAAAGTATGAACAACTTCAAAACACCCCAAAACTTTTCTAGTAAAAACTTATTATGGCTGGATTATTGTGTAAGCACCAAAATTTGTGTAAGAATACTAAGAATTTGTGTATTTTGGTCATAAACATGTTCAAAACCAACTGAACGACACATTGGATGATAACAAATGAAGGGTCCAGGGGAAAAACGGTACATGTCCACTTTTTGATAAAATTAAACTAATGATGAGGTCTCCTAGTATTAATTGAGTACTGTTCGAGGGTATTCTTCTTTTGGGAAACCAATTTTAATCTTTCTTAAAAAAATTAAAGAAAAGATTACCATTTAGTACTAAGTTGTATGAAAAACTAAATTTTAAATTGCATTTTTCTCGGAATTGTGTCGTTTTTCCCCTGGACCTTTCAAATGACATACTATCACGATTTGTGTATTATTTGGTGTCATCCGAACCGTGTCTCGGAAAGTATTGCTTATTTTTACAACAAAAATACACAAATTTTTGTTTATACACAAGTCGTTTGATACTAGCGTTACTGAGAGGCTTTAATTTTGTATTTAACGAATCATAAGAATTTTTAATGCTCCCTTTTTAGTTTTAGTCAATGATCAAAAGGGCACTCAAACAGTTCTGTTAGATGGTCACCCTAAAAAAGTATACTTTCAACTTAAAATGCCTGCCAACTGGAAGAATAGCTGGCTGGCGAGTAAAAAAAAATACTTTGGGGTGGGGGTGGATACTGGATATAGCTACCAAAAACTCGAAATAAAGGATTTCTTTCGTTCTTTCTTTTGGCCAGAGAAGATGCTTCCAACAAACGATGCCTGAGTATACAAAGATATCCTTTTTTGTCTCCTTAAAAAAAAAAAAAAAAAAAAAATAAGACTCAACCATACCCCTTGCCCCCTTGGCAAACCAAATACCATCGCTCTAAAGATGTATAATAAATTTAAAAGAAACTTTCTCTGGCTTTAAAAAGGAACACAGACACTCACCCACACTACCCTTGGCTCCCACACACACCTTTTACGCGTGGTTATTCGTTTTCGTTGAAAAAGTTGCCTTTCGTTGTTTCGATTGAATCATTTGCTCAAATTTCGATGTAATAAAGAAAATTTCCATTCTCTTCCCGAGGGAGGCTGGCCTGGCGGTAAAAGTTTTTCTTTTGTGCTACTAACCGTATATATGGATCTATGCAAATTGGGGCATTGCCAAAGTTATTGATGGTCTCACATACGGGAATTGTTCGGAGTAAAGGCCTTTTGTCTTGAGATGGCCCGACGACGACGACGACGACGCTATGATTCTCCAAAGTTTAATCTCTATAAGCGTGGCTATATAGGTGATTATGATTCTGATTCGAGTAACGAGATCTTCGACCCACTTGTGTGATACTTTTATTGGTCTTATAGATTGGGGTTCTTTCATTCGTTCGTCCTGGGCTGCAGCAACAATTGTTCGTTTTTTTTTTTATTCGATTTTTGATCAAATTTTCTTGCCACGATTTAGAGTTACAGTCCCCCCCTACCCTTGACACGGAAATGATGGTGTTATTGGTGGTGGTGGGAATGGTTTCTTTTGGTTTTGTCCTAATGCTGATGCTACGAGTATATACCTGCGCTATTGCCTGTTTCCTGAAAAGAGTGTAAAAGGATTACGAACACAAATAATATCGAGGGAAATGTAAATTGCTGATTGTTAAGTCTTTGAATAGGATTAGATGTGGCACAAAGGAGAACTGCGTTTGGTATTCCGAGGATAATTTCTGATTTTCACGGTTTTGAGAAGGGGGATTTTTTTTTATTTCCTTCGTGCAAATTTTTGTGTTTTTTTTTTATTTTTTTTGTACGAAGAGAATAAATTGAAGAGGTGTAGGTATACATTAGATTTCGCTTTAATGGCGTTTGATTTTGGGTTAGCTGATTAGGTAAAATGTGAGGTTTTAGGTAGTTAACTTTTGATGAAGCCACCAGTAGGTATTAGGGATACATTTATCTCTGGGGAAGATTAGTTGAGGCTTTAATAGATACCTATGCGATGGAATGATTGATGAGATGATTGAAGAGGAATACGCATGAGATCAAGCCCCAATTTTAGTGTTGAATGAGCAAAACATATCAATTGTGATTTTATTTGTATGCAAAAGCGTTTATGCTTTATCAAATAACAGAAAGACCCAAATGAAAGACAAGTGTTATTATTTATTATAATCTATCAAAGAGCCTTTATACAAAATGTATAGAGAAATGAAACCAATTGAATTCCATCACTTATGATTGCACACTAATACAAGGTTTCTTACCAACAGCCATCTTCTACTAGTAGCAGTTAGAATGAGCATTAGCCATCTCAATGGTTTTATTATTTGTCTGGCGATAGAAAATTGTTTTATTCAACCCTATTACAGAATCCGATGAATGTGTTGCGGCAGGACTCTCACTTATTTCGGCCATATTTTCTATTGTGGAACTCGCAGTTGAGGAGGTATCTTAGTGGAAATGATAAGGAAGTTCCACGTAGTTCCTCCTAATTGCTTTAAAAAGGATTGCGAACCCTGCGAACCACGTTGACTCCCCGGGAGTAAAACATTGCGATCTCCATAGCATGATTAGTTTTTAGAAATTAAAATTTGACATAAATTTTGTTCTATCGCTGATCAAATTATGAAACTAGCTGATTTTTGCTGAAAATTCACTGACATATTTGGTCAATATGCTAGTGCATTCAAAAGCGATTATAGGTAACTAAACTTAAGATTCAGGTTCAGACTTAGTGGCACGTTGTTGGTGGCAGAGTTGCAGCTCGAAACTATTGAGTTTGGCAGTTTCTACCAGATCTTAGAACAACCAGGCGAGGAACTTCTCTATACCTAGTCTTAGGCGTGTCGATACAAGCGCTGAAATCAAATGAAGAATTACTCTTTCCAATTATTGCTACAACAGTGAACTTTATCGAAGCTGTACTAGGATACCAACCTAGCCAAGCAACGACTGAGATGGCTAACTCATGTTGAGTATATGGACTACAAGGCTCTGGTCCGGAAAGTTTTCGTTTCTACTGGATATTTTTTTTTGACAAATTCCATGACTGAGAATTAAATCGTAAATTCCATGGTTTTCGCCCCTCGTGAATGCGGGCATTTTTACTTGCCCTATAGGGCAAGTATTGGTTTCGTGTCAAAAAAAAATTTGAGGCTTTGATCAAAACGAACATAAGGATGATGGAGAAGTCCGAAAAAGTGGTTTTCGTCATGGCGTCCGTCGGTCTGTGCGTCTGTGCGTCTATGCGTCTGTGTGTATGAGCGTCTGTGCGTCTGTGCGTCTGTACGTCTGTGCGTCCATCTGTACGCTTCTCCACTGCCCGAACACGTCGACGGATTTTCTTCAAATTTGGTACAGATAATTTTTACGTAATTTCTAAAGTTGTTTTTTTGTTTGTTTTTGAATATCTCGTCTAGAACTAATACCTCCCATATAACGGTTTTGAGTTATTTGGGTTTTCTCGAAAACGGCTCTAACGATTTTTTTTTTAGTTTTCCTCGAAATCGGACATCGGAGAAACAGACAGCATTGCCGTTTTTTTTTGCAATTTTGTTTTTTTTTTTTTGTGAATATCTCGTAAGCGGTTAAAGCGATTTTGACAAAAGCTTCTGCACAAATATTATATTCATATAACCTGAAAGAATCTAATTAAAAAACTAAAAAGTTAAAATTATTTTTTTTCTTTTTAAACATATTCCACTTTTCTTGTAAAAATTTATAACTTAAGCAAAACCCTATATTTTGTTAATTTCCATCATAGTTATTTATTTTTATAAACTTTATATAAGCGGCTTTAACGTCTATAGTATTTTTAACCTAAAGAGCAAGTACGTGCGACTCAGTCGTGCATTTTACTTTGTATTGTCTTTTTATTTGTATTTTCTTTACTGTCTTAAAATTTGAAAATTGAAAAGAGGCATCTCGAAGAACATAATCTATCTTATTATTATTTATGCTTGCTCATTAAACTGCAAAATTATAAGATATGTATCATGTATGTACCATGAAATGCAAATAGATTACTAAACGTCCTCGAGTCTCGAATTTATTATGCACTCAAACTATCAGCCCTTAACAGAGACAAGAAACTAAAATCAACTACTGGGTCGCACTTACTTGCTTTTGTGGTGCCCTGCCCGTGTGTGGTTAGGGTTTAACTCGAAGCACAGCTACACAAAAGCAAACGGTTACGAATAGAATGACGAAAGCTAATCTTTTAGACATCTCCAATCTCCATCATCATCTTAATTTTGATTAAAACTTGGAAAACTTTTTTGTGACGCTAAAAACCAATACTTGTCCTGTCAAGGAACAAGTATAAGCCCCCAACGCCAACCTATTATGAAATTTATTACAGAAGTTTTACTAGGGTTCATTATAATATTGCAAAAGCTTGTACCGATTTTAATGCCCTCATCGCGTTATGGATCTCGGAAGGTCCTTTAAATATTATGGTCACATATAATTTCAATATGGCTCATTTCGCCAGGAGAGATCATTCAAATTATTATCCCAGCGCAGCAGTAGCTGTATGAATATCCCTCATCGGGTTATGGAGAGAATGCATCATAAAATGACTCCTCTACATCGATAGCTAGCAGGTGAATTAAATGAAACTCGCATACCCTACGAATATGACGACCGACGTTCTTTTACGACGGCAAAGCTTCTTGTCAAATTAGAGGTGGAAGGATGGAATTTTCACTTTTTACTTTCTTTTTACCTACTTTTTTTTACATTTTTGTTGCCATTTTGTTGGTCGTTTCTGGTCCCGTTTACTGCTTTGTGGGTATTTCGAGTAAAAAGGAAAAGCAAAAAAACATTACATTACACGAACGTACGACACAGAATGTCATAAAATAGGGGAGTAAATTGTAATGGTGACCCTTAAAAGCCAATTGAAGTCTCTGAAAGGGTCCGGTCGTCGTGACCTGGGCATTATTAATTTTCATTGACAAGCAGAGTACCTATAGTATAGAGTACCTAGCTTGTCGTCAACTTTGCCGCGAGTCCGGTGGCAACGGTGCTAGAGCTGGTGCCGTTTTAGTCATCAAAATGAATTCAAAATACTATTATACATCAAGAAGTTTTGAATTTGTAAATAGCCATCGCACTCTCAAAGGGCGTCCGCGGGCTTGAAAGCACTCAAACGCCTTTTTGCAATGAATCAACGTGGGTAAATAAAAATGAACGCGCTGAAGTTATCTTCAGTTGGGAAATTGAAATGCAGGTTAATTTATGCGGTTTTTTTTTTTATTTATTTTGTTTTCTTTCTTTGCTTTATGGGTATTGACAATATTCTATGGAGTGGTATACTTTGTAACGAAGTTTCAATTGATATTAACGCGATTTATTTTTTGTGATTGTTTTGAAATTTAAATTAAATTTTGAGTTTTTAAACCAAACAATTGAAAATTGTTGGATTGTTTTAAGATTTATGGTGGAAGTTATGACCTGTTGGTGAAAAAACAGCAATAATTCTTTGGAGCTAGGCAAAAAACTTATTTAGGGTTAATTGCTTTAGTTGTGATACAAACATTTTGTTGTCAAAGTCTGAGGTTCAAGTTACTAGATTAGTATAATAAATGTAAAGTTTAATTCAATTTAAATTTAATCTAAAGTTTTATTAATCATAAATTTTTTGGAGTCTTCAAATATCAATTATCTTGAACTTAACAAAACAAAAATGATATAGACTCTTCTAAGCAATCTGACATTTGCATTTATTAGTTTTCTGACTGATTCTGAGGGAAACGCACTAGACTTCTTGCCCCTTAGATACTCCTCGATGTACCACACGTGTACCAAGAATATAGTTCAAATCGGTTCCCGGATTGGCAGCTTTCAAGGTTGTTTTCTATTTCTAACCGATTTGGAGGTTTTAAGTGATTATGGAAAATTAATATTTTGATACCCAGCCTTGGTCCCTCAACTTTTTTTCTACTTAGCATTTTGCTTATTTACCTTCTAGTTCTATCGCCCAGATAAAGGTCTCATCCAACGAGTACTTGGTTTTGTCCAGTAGTTATGCTCATGAGAAGAGATGCAGATTTTCGCTTCAGTTGCATGATATTCTCAGTTTTCTGTTAATTGAAGTGAGGCCACATAGTTTCCTGATTATAACACAAGTTTCAAGCGAACTTCATCTCTCACTAGTTGTTGCTGTAGCCTTACTCTCGATTATCTGTTTGAGGTTGCATGGTGAGACGTGAAGTTTTGAGTCAATCCTTTTAGCTAGTTAGCTCCTCAGCACTTTCAATACCTTGAACACCACTGTTACCAGAAATCTATTGATGATCTGCGTACCCAAAAACCGTCAACTCTTCGCAACAGCAAGAGTCACAAGCTTCAATTTGATTTCAGTGGTTGTGAAGGTTAGGAGTAAATTGTTGAACTAAGAAACAGTGCTTGACTTTTCGATGAAATTTGGGTTAAGATCGACGAACGACAACAACTTAATGTAATATGCTCGCAACATAGCTACTCGAGCAGAAGTGAGAAAAGGCTTTAAACGAATTTTCTAGCCCAGTCATATATCAAATGATGAGGTAGAATTACGTAGTAGGAGTGGATTGGACATCAACTCAAAGCCAAAGAGAACTTGGTCAAGAAGAAAGTGACTTATAACAGTCGAAGTGGAATCTGCTCAACTGACAAAGAGAGAGAGAGAGAGAGAGAGCTATGATACTTACATTTTTACTTATGTACTTACTTAAGAATTCCAGGGTGGATCTCGGCCTCAACTAACAAACCTAACAAAACTTGTTTCTTACGAATTTTTATCGAGAGAACCGTTTCAATTGGCTACATTGTCAAATAGTACTGTTTCCGTACTTGTTTGACGTGTTTCTACCTACGCACGAATAATTTTTCATCCTCTGAAGATCTTGAAAGCATTTTTTTGGAGACTTAACAGCTGACACAAAAGACATGGCTTTTGGTATTTTTAGATTTAGCTTAGCCAAAATTCATGTACCTATCTTCTAATTCAAAAGATTATCATTTTTAATTTCAAACAAAAGTTTAGATGAATAAAATCACACAGCACACTTAAAGGTACGGCGGCGTGTGACCCCGGGTAGAAAAGCAAGAATACCTATACGGAATAAATCGCAGCGTTCACCCTTCGAGGAGAGGTCGACAACCCTATACAAGTGCTATGGTAGAATAGTGACACAATCTTCAACTTCTCATAATATCCCCTCTGGCTTAATCGCAATTCAAATAGCTTAACTCTTATTTATGTAAATCTACGATAAACTTCCTTATTCTTACAAAAACAACAACAACAACAACAACAGCACCAACAACAACAGTAGGAATACAAAAATCGTCTACATTTCATATCATCACTTACAAAAACCTACTTCCATAATTAATTTATTAAACAAATTGGTTTGCGTATACACATCAACATGAACCCTTCTTACATTCACCTCGTTTAAGCTCACGGAAAATTAAATCTGAAGGCACTTAAGGTAAATTTTCATATTGAAACATATCTCTCTTCTCATACCTTTATGAAGAGAGAGGTATAAGTAGGTACGTGTCGTCTATCTAGAAAGTAGACACAAAAAAAAAACTCCCCATTCTGTCATTGTGTTACCATTTTTCCAAACAACAACCCAATCGCAAGCAGAGGCAGGTGTAAGAGAGGAGTGTATCTGTATAAGCAGAGTAGCAAGCGTTAGACATAGGTTATCGTTAAAACAAAGGCATACAAGGGCTCATTTATACCTCCTATATCTGCATTCCACACAGAATACAGCAGAGTACCAGTGCAGAGTAAAATAAAAGGACGAAAAGCGGAAGAAGTGTATAATAGACAGCATCAACATGAAAATCAAAAACGCAAAGACAACTGGTATGGCGTTTATGTCGTATGTCGTAGTCGTAGGCCCTATGCCGAAACGAAGCCCAAGTTATCTTTGTAAGCAGCCACACCGTATATACTCGTACTCGTGCTCGTAGAAGTAAAACAACAGCTCGCCGCCACCGCCTGACACCCCATCAGCCATCACACCATGTGCCTGTGCTATACCTACTTGATGGCCTCAAGCGTCAGGGCTGTGTGAAGGCACAAAATCATAACTGTTCTCGGGTTGACGCTGATGTAGGACTAGGTGAGTACATTTTCAGCTCTACCAGACAATCCGGTTTGTGGCTTGAGTTCATTTCCGTCTCCTTGGATGGAACTTGAGTTTCCCAGCTAAACATGTCGCATAAAAGGGACTGCCCCATCTCTCATTCCATCTCCACACCCACATTTGCAGTCGTAAAAAAGTAAAAATGAAGCCATTCGCCAGTTCCTTATACTGTCACCCTGTGTATGATGTATAGTTAGATATAAAAACTTTTTTTTTTTTTTTTTATTTTTATTATTATGTGCTTCATGTTCTTGGGGTGTATTTTTCTTTGTTTTCGTCTCCTCATTATGTGTGCGATAAGAATGGAGCAAAGCAAGAGGACGAGGCACAGAAGAAATAACATCTCTGCTTTACTACTTTTAAAAATTGCTCATTAGTAACCTTAGAGTCTGTCATGACGCTGGCTGTGTCGCTGTGAATGGTGGTGGTACATTTTTTTAGTGGATTTTCAACTGTCACCATCAGTGTGCTTACACTGAGCCGACAGACACTGAGAGCCCAATAAAATGGCAGCAGAAAAGTGAAATGAAAAATTTACGCACTCACACTGGATGGTTTCGTGTTATTTTTTTTTTTTTTTTTTTGTACATGCATTTGGAATATTTCACTCGTAAATTGTTTCCGCCAATTACTGAGAGCGGTATTTTAGCTATGTCAGTTGAGTTCTTCTTCCTTGGTTGATCCTTTATGATGAGGATAAGTCAACAGCAGTGCGGTAATAAAGCATTAAATCAACAAACACGTCGCATATATTTGCCTTTTATTTAGGTTATTAGTTTTGTTTTTTTTTTGTTGTCATCAAGAATTTTTGGTGAAGAATAAGGGTGAAAAGTTGATATTTCAGCGAGAAAAATTCATTTGTTTTTAAATGGCGCCCGGGTGAGACATTTTTGTGTTTTGATATGCACGCATAGCTGCTTTTTCGATTGGTTTTCAGTATGAACTCTATTATTTTTTTGATAAATTGGTTAAAGAAGTTAAAAAAAATCGATTATTATTGCAATTAAACTTTTAGAAGGCACAAATGGCGCCCAGGTGTAAATTGTTCTCCATTTGTTATGATAATGAGAAGTACTTATTTATTGGATTAATTGACTTTGTTGTTGTAGACTGGTAGAAGTAAGTATATTTAAGTAAGGAGGCTGATTGAGGTCAAGATTTCCAAAGGAAAATTAATTTTTAGAATATATGGATAAATGTTTAATTTTTAAGATTTCTCTTATTCGGCTTTTTTGGTCTCAATAATTTATTAATGAAAGATTTTCATTATTTTTTCCCAACGTTTATGGATAAATGGCGCCCAAGTGAAAGAATTTTCCTTTTTGGACTTGTTCGAGCATTTCTGGGCTTCCTTCAATGTTGGTAAAAAAAATGACAATAATGAAAAAAGTGAAGTATTTGATCAGAAAAACTGAATTTTACCAATCACTCCAACTGATATTACGATAACTGTTTTCTTTATAGAATTGACTCATTGCAAAAAACCTTTAAGAGTATTCTTGCTGTTAGATTAAAAAGAATGCCTTCCATTCTATCCGTTCAAATTCGATACACAATTTAAGATCTATTCCATTCCTGCTGACTTACAGCACGCACTCTAAAACTTTCGAATTTTTAAGTCACTAGGTCATGACTACCCACCAACATTTATGTTGTTGATTTTTTTTTTTTTGTATCTTAGCTAATGTTTAGTAAACTTCGTAAACTGCTATTTCTTAAGTTTTAAAAATTACATATTAATTTTATCAGCATTTTCCTTTTTGTGAAAAAAACAGAAATATTACGGAAAACAAATCAAGAATAGATTCCAAGAGAGTCAATTTATGTATTTTAAGTTAATTGGCGCCCGGGTAAGACACTTTTATCTTTTTATAATAACACGCAGGCTTCAAATTTTATATTAGAATGTATTAATATTCTTTCGGAAAAACCTTATCAAGTAAATATCGGTGAACGTTTTATACCCGGGCGCCATTTAAAGAATCAAAAAAGTCCCAATAAATGTATTGGTAGTATTAAAATGGCTAAAAATAATCAAAATAAATTTTCAAAACTATATCCATAGTCCCATCCGCTGATGACATAAGGATATAAAGTAAATCGTCGTAACAAATCAACTTTAACGGAATTCCTTAAATTTAAGAGGAAAACAAAAACAACAACAAAAAAATAACTCAAAGTCGGAACTGTGAATCATATTTCATTTAATTTTTCTTTTTATGTAGCTTTTCACAAATACAATACTTTCCGACGAAAAAAAAGGCAAGTCAACAATATACTAAGCACTCCCAAAATTTATATTAAGGGACAAAAAGGAAACACAAAGGACACACACAAAATTAAGATAAATGATTCGAATTAACTTTGTACTACGTGCTAGACGCAGCCTTTACTTTCATTTCCGCCGACCGACAACGACGACGAAGACGAGCCCATTGTAATCCAAATCCGAATCCAACTTCAACCCTTAACCTCCCTTCGCACAATCCCATATAAATAAATGTTCATATGTATGTACTTGTACATTATATGTGTGTATATCCAAGCCCAAAAGCAACAGTTGTTGGTATTTTGTCATATAGCTTCGTTCATATGTCACGCGGAAGATAAAAGACAGAAGATAATCCACACTCACACATGATGGCACTGGTGACACACTAGTGGCAGATGGCAGCATACACACAGTGTGACGTTCCGTTACAACATTGGAGCGCAGACAGGCAGCAACCCCCAAATGAGATCCGAGGATAAGCCAACTCACGATGATTAGAATTAATGAGACAAGCAATTGTCAAGGAAGCGCTCTTGCGGCTAATTGCTAAGAAATCGCGCGACATCACCCTTATGTCACCTCTCCCCTTACCCATCTGCCAACCATTTCCATTTTGCATTCACTCTCGATTGCGTTATTTCCATAGCATGGAATGGATGTAGGTACTCGTAGGATGTGGATGTGGAAGTAAAATTAATTAAACGATGTCCCCGGGCGGTGACACGACACTGAGGGCAGTGGGAGAGGGCCCTGTGAGGCGTCGTCGTCGTCGGACGGGGCCGTCAAGTGATAATACGAACGTTATATAAATTTGGTCCTTCGAACCGGTGATCAATTGCAGACGTCCCAAAACAGATGGAGCGCACGATACGAAGTAAGATTTATTTAATTTTTCCTGTGCGACCCCCCCGCCTTTCCATTCCGCCTATTTCAGTATTACACTACCCATCATGATATCTGCTCACTGTTGCCACTCAAATAAATTAAAATCAGTGAGTTGGTGTAAATCGTTTGAATATTAAACAAAAAATATATCTTTTTAATGTAACAGGTGCATAGCAAAACAACTAATTTATATCACTGACCTTGGAGTTGTGCAGGTGCCCCTACAAAGCAGAACAAATTAAAAATTAATAAGAAAAATTATTGGTTTTAAGTTTGTCTTAGAACTTTTAATTTCAAACGATATTTCTGATTTACTTAATCACCCATATTCTAGAATCCGACGAATGCGTTGCGGCAGGATTCGCATTTATTTCAGCCATATTTTCTATTGTGGAACTTGCAGGTAAGGAAGTGTCTTCGTGGAAATGGTAAGGTACTTCCTCGTAGTGATAATATAGTTCACCCGGCAAAGTTCATAATTGCTTTAAATGCGAATGCGAACCATATGCGAATCACGTTGACTCCCAAGGAGTAAAGTATTGTGAATTCCCTAATAGGCATGAATATTTAAGTATACATGTCGTAAGTATTGTTTTAATGATGATTAAATTTAATCTAAAGCAAATTATAGGAAAACTAATATCCACGACTTTAGCGCACGTAAATTAAAAAACAATTATAAATTATATATTATAATTATAAGAATATAAACAAAAAAAAATATTTTTTGTCTAATTTGTTTAATATATTTTTTTTTTAAATTCAATGCGCTATGCTTTTCGAAATCATTTAAAGAACGTGTTGAAAAGTGTTGAACGGAATCAGTTGAGCCAGGAAAGATATATCGCTTATTTACCTGAAGATGGCCATAATTCAAAAAACTCGATTTCGCAAAAAACGTGTTTTAAGTTTTGAATTTGATACATTATCAATGAAATAACGGTATATTCTCGCTTCTTACGGGGGAAGGTAGACAAGAATATTTCTAGGAATCTTTTTCACAATATGAATAATTCTGCACCACTATCTAAGAAATCCCATTTTTTGAGTTATGACCCTCTTCAAGTCAATGAGTGATATATGATCTTTATTGGCTCAGTGAGTTCAGAGAATTTTCAGAACATGTTCAGAGCGTTTGATTGAGCTCAGGATAAAGTGACCGAGCAAATAGAGAAAAATGCTGAACACAAATAAAGGGGAAAAAAAACAAAACTACTCAAAAAATAAAATAAATCAGAGCACCCCGAACGCGTTCTGTTCAGAGGATGTTCAGAACATGTTCGATGTGCTCGAGCTATGTTCAGAGCTTTTCTCTGAATGAAAAAAGAAAAACTCCTTATGAGGGGGGGTTCCGTCAAAATGAAAAAATGACTGTTTGTTAGATTGTTTTTAAATGATTTATACCTACATTGTCGCCGATTTTCGCTGTTGGATAAAATATTGCAATTTCATAAGAAAATGATAGGAAAATAAGTTTTTTGGTGACAACAAAGGCTCAGAATATGACAGTCATCTTACACAGACAGATTTTCTTGATTTTGACTGTAAACTTTCAAAAATCATTTTAAAAGATTCCACTCCTGGATAATTTGTAACATAAAATTTGTTTTCAACCTGCAATTGAATATTTTCTAGATTAATATCAGACATTGCGAACAAAAAATTTGGATGTGAAAACCCCAGATGTGGAACGATTTTCAATAGTATAGGTACATCCATTCAATATAGATTTTTGGTTCAATAACATAACATCAAAGTGGTAACCATGCCCTTTTACCACCATACCATGCTACTCTTGTAAACGAAAGGTGCTTATTCAGCCGCCCGCCCGTCCCCAAACCATCGCCAATTTATTCGTTCGTTTGTCTTTGCTTAACGAATGTCATCCCTTGAACATGTTGTTGTTGTACACAATCAATGATACGTTTGTTTAATTGATGTTTTTTTTTATCCTCCGAAGAAAGATGAGATGATGTTGTTTTGCTGTTATTTTTTTTTTTCTTGGCATTGCAAAGACAAATGGGATATTGGTCCAACCCGCAGCCTTGGGATTTTTGAAGAAGTAAGACAATGAAGGTGATGGAGCGTAAATTCTTAGAAATGAAATTAAATTTATATTTTAAATATAATTAATCGGATTTAAGGATAATCCTACAAGTCGAGTAGATTAGGCCCATTCCATCAAACTTTATATGGCTTCCCTGTCGATAACAATTAGTGTACACAGTTTACAGATTGGTACGGTACATGTTTAAATTTATAATGGAAGTGTATATGTATAGAGTAGCGATAGGCAGAGAAATTGCAATTTCCGGTTAATCGATTGAATTTGAAGAGATTTGTCGTACACAACTCAAAATGCCGTTGATGATATTGGCAGAATTTATTAGTTCCTGGGCAGAGCAAGCGAGATAGAAATATTGCGCTAAAGGAGGAAATAAGCTGTTGACAAAATAATAAGAGTCCCTATGTACCTACTTGCCATGGGGTATAAATTCTAACCAATAAAATAACTTTCAACAATTTTTACATTTTTTTTTTCATGCCAGACAATTATATTACCTATCTATTTTTTTTTTTTGCAATGTTGTAGAGAGAAAAATAAATATTTATTTTTTAATCTGAATTATGAGTTCTGAAAAGATTATTTTTCTTTTTTTTTATCCTAGAATTTTTCTAGTTCTTTGCATAAATTTCCTCATTTTCTTCTAAAGTTGGACCTAAACGATTAACGTTTATTGATAATTTTAATTACGAATAAAAAACATTTCTGATAGGAAAAAGAAATGCCTTGATGGAAGGATAAACACCAAATATATCTTTAAAAACATCGATCTCTAAGCTACTGCAATGTTAATCAAATGAATATTCTTGAGGTTTGGAATACTAGAAAATTAGTGGAACTTGCCCCATCTACATCTTATTCAACGAAATATTGATATCTTTATACATTATAAGTTATGCATCCTCAGCTAAAAGTATTATTTATCGATTAACTATGGGGTAATTGAAATTAAATGCCCGACTGGATCGCACGTAGGTACTTGTTCTTATATATAAGGTTACTAAATATGCAAAGCCTTTTAAAATTAAAGTTTTGTAAATGCAGTTTTAGAAAAAAAATTTAAAATAAGCATAAAATTCTATTTTCAAATGACTTAAAAAGCTTCTTAAATTAATTTGAACTCAAAATGAAGTTTCTATGCAATTTAATATCTACTATAAAGATTTATTTTTAGAAAAAAAAAAAATGAAATCGTCAGAGCCGTTTTGTAACGAACTTGCTCTTGTAGCAAAAAATAATCATATATGTATTTGTGTACTGCAAGAAAAAATTCAAAAAAAAATCATTTTTTTGTTTAATTTTTTTTTTTAAACTTTTTTTTTTGAAAAACTAAATACACAATACTTTTTAAGATGATGAAAACAACCTTGTTACAAGTTTTGAACGAAATTATTTGAGTCAGTGATGATATAATTCGGAAATAACTAAAAAAAATTAAAAATTTCAAGAAAAACGTGTTTATCATATTTCCGTTATTCGTATTTTTTGAGAAAAACTAAACCTTTTCTTTATACAATTTTTTAAAAACCAAAAAACTTTGTTTTTAAACTGTATTACGGGCACTTAAAAGCTTTCTTTTTAAAAAGATTGTGAAATCGAGTGAGTTATATATCTGTGTAACTGTATAAAATCAGAATTAAAAAAAAAACGGTTTTATGGCAGATACCGTCAATAATGGTTGAAAAAAAAAATGGTTTTCATAAATAGATAGACCTTACACAATAAAATGATTATGATTTTTTAATCGGAATCGTAGGAGCCATTTTTGAGAAAAATCAAAGGTCACGATAATACCCAGCCAAGTTCTAACAACTTTGGCACTCCCTACACCCTTATTTACATCGCTACACACTCAGGTCATTATCTTAACAAATTAGGCCAGGAATTTAAAATATCAATATTTGTTGAAGAAGTCAAGAATACCCAGCTCCGCAAATTTAATCCACTAAGCATGAGTGGTTTATGAGATACAGGGCTTCCGAAATTCCAAAAACCGTAACTGACTCACTGACTCACTGGCAGATCATCAACATTCACCCTAGAACATTGAAATTTCGCACAATGACAGACTTTGTGGTGCATATAACAGGAAAAAAAACGAAAAACTGGAAATTTGCATTCAGGTTGCGTGGAATCCGCCCATATTCACTTAAATGGTATCAAATGTATGGAGCACATCTAATCATCGTAGAGTCTTGAAATTTTGCATAATGGTAGACTTAGCGGTTCATATAAGGGAAGAAATCGAAAATTTTAGATTTTGCATTCAGGGGGCGTGGTATCTACCCATTGTCTGCAAGCCTATATGTTGGACTTTTAAGTATAATCAAAACTTATAATTTGACAGATAGACCACAAGTTTTCCAATAAGGGGGCGTGGTATCCTCCACTATTTTCAATTCGGTATTGAAAATTTAAAACTTTACACAGTAGAAGTATTTAATGTGGTACGGTTTTCTTGATTGCCAAAATAGAGGGTGTGGAATCAGTCTGATTTTCCAATAAAGTGAGAGTTAAGTCAACTTAATAACCAAAAAGTTATTATGTATTTAAATGTTGTCAAAATGGGAAGCTACCATGTGTGGGTCGCATTCATTCAATACAGAAATTTTTTTAAAAGGCCATCTTATGCAGAATTTTGAGAGATGTCTTTTCCCTACTTCTTGTGGAAGTGAACTGGGCAATAATGCAAAAGCTATTTTTTACAATAAGAACTATAAAATAATCATACTTGATTCAGGAATAACGGCCTTCTTTAAACTTTTAAAACTCCGAAAAGACAAAAGTTCTAAAACGTAAAGCCTAAACCTTATCATTATAATAAGTAAGTTAATGTTTTTTTAAGGTTAATGTATCAAGCTCCATCAGATACGCCACATTGAGCGAAGCCAAAGTTTAAATATTCAATAATTCGTTCAGCTAACCCCACATTCGCACGGATAAAAAAAAAAAAAAAACATCACTAAACAACAAATAATTGCTGCCAGATTACGATGGGATTAATATGCAAATCCGCACGATACACACTTACACAACATATCGACTATTATTTTTTTTATTTTAATCCCCCACTCGTAACACTCATACACGCATACATCATCATCCTTTTTTCAATTTATTATTCATCTGCCCACCCACCCTTCTTGTCATTAACACTTTAATTTTTGTTACAATAAAGAGGAAAATTATTAACAAAACAACATCATTTCATGGTATTTGTGTTTTGTAGCAGCATTCACAGAAAGGAGAAAAGAAAAATCCTGAAAAAGGATAACAGATACTGGTACACTATTACGTTAACTCAAATATAGGAACTCACGCCAACATGAATTTGCTGGTATTTAATTTTAATTAAATTTTATTTAAATCTGTTTGGCTTTAATTAAAACCGAATTAATTTATTATTCTCCATGACATTCATTTTGAATCCGCGAATCAAATGCATTTTTTTTTTTCGTTTTATGTATGTGCCGATGCCGAGTGCCGTTGTGCCGTGTGCTCGGGCTTGTAATAAAAAATTAAAGAACAAAAAAAAAATAAATAAAATTACATAAAAAAGTTATCAGTGAAAGGAATAAAAATAAACAAAAATTATTAATTTCATGCTGCGGAAAATTATTGCACAGGAGGACGCACGCATTAAAGCGGGTGCCTATACCCTACGCGCTAACAAAAGTGATTGCCGAATACAATCACCCTACCGCTCCACCTCAGTACAACTCTTACAGCTTTTTGTGCGGCAAATAGTGAGTAAATATAAACGATTTAATAATAAAACAAAAGGATCTCTGGCGGGTCCTGCTGGCGTAATAATGAATTTGTTTGGCCATTAATAATTCTTTACTGATGTCGATTGAAAAGAAAGATTCTTCCCGCACCAACACAATGAAACGATGCGATGCGATGCCTAGATGGATGGATGGATGGATGGACGGATGCCGAACGGATGGATGGATGGATAACTGTGGTCGGATCCGAATCGGGATGATGATGATGATGATGAGTGAGGAATCCTTGCTTCTTCTTGTTAATTATTATTATGTTCACTGAAGATTTTTTTTTTTTGTACGAGTATGCGAGACTACTGCCATCAACATCATTTCATAAGGCAATCTCCAATGTAAAGTAGCTGAGATTGTATGGAGTCGTTTTTCTTTTATTTTTTGGCTCTCGCCATTCTTATCAATAATTCAGGAAAAAGAACTTAATGTTGGCCGCACGTTAATAAAAGATTTCTTCAGGCGAACAACGAAAGCTGAAGCTGAAGGCCTGACCAAAGTGGATTTATTTCAATTTGGTGCCATCAAACTGGGATAAGTGTATATGGGAGCCTACACTACATCCAGCTGTACACTGATAGTTTCACTTTTGAAGAAAAATGTCCTTGGTCCTTGTGCATCAATGACACGATGGATGGAAGGAAGGAGGTGGAAGTGGATTTATCTATTTGTCCATCCTTGTCGTTTTCGTCGTCGTCGGTCGTCGGCTTATAAAACTTTTCGTATTTGTTTTTTTTTTTTTTTTTTTAACGAAAAGTCTACACTCTACTAGGAGTAGAAGAGACCACGAAAAAATCGTGCTTCATCAGGTTTAGTGTTGCCATTTTATAGCATTTTTTTAGTATTGAGATATTATTTTGGAATTGAGAATTGCAGTATAGGTGCAACACTATTTCATTCCAGGATAATTTATAGATTAACGGTAACCCTGACTATTATTTTAACTTCTTCCAAAGATTTTCTTTCAAGACTGTCCTGTCCCGGATAAAAAATTTGTGTACGATTTTTTTTTACATTTTTTTTAGTATCTGACGGGGCCAACAAAATTTGCTTAAGACTAAAGGTAGGATGACAAAATTTAGTTTTGGAAAACCAAAATTCATTGAACCCAGCGGAGTTTACGGCATGCTGGCATTATATCGCAGATATAACTCATTGGAAGAGGAGTTCTTTCAATTGAAGTAATTCAAAAAGGCCTAAATATACTCGAAACTGTAGCAAGTTAAGATAATAATAAGGCTTATTTGTTATTCTTCCAATCCATTACTCCCCCAAAACCATTCATTTTATAAAATATACTAAAAAGTGGAAACCCTGTTACCCGAGTAGATGCTGTCCAGCTCAGTGAATTGGTAGTACTTCTCTGCCACATTTGAAAAATAAATAAAGTTTTTTTTTTTGAAATGTTGCACTCTCAGGAACAAACGTCGTCGTCGTCGTCGTGTACTACGTCAGTGCGCTACAGCAGTCTACAACTTTTTGCGGTCTGTACCGCACCTAATTTTGGTCGGGACACCGAAGAAACTTCAAGATAGGAGTGGAGGATATACCTACTGCAGCAGTCGTTGTTCGTTTTTAGTGTATAGGTCCGCAGATGGCTTTGGTTTTTTTGAGGACCTCTTTCATGTTCTTTATCCCTCAATCCCCCACTCCCACATGTTGTGTGATTCAAATTGAATTTTCTATGTGGAATCTGAAGCTTTTATATGTTACTCCTGCCTGCCTGCCTCCTTGGCTGCTTGGATGCTGCCTGGCAGGCTGACAAGAAACTTTGTGATGAAATATTAATCGGAAGAAAGTTTTTTTTTTGTGTGCGCCCCAAATATAATCCACCATCACACCACACGAACAATGCGGATGCGGAAGCGGTGCAAATTTGTATCAGAATGACAAACGGTACTACTTATTCCCGACAAAGACCGACCGACGCGACGACGAAATCGTTGCCGTCGTTGCCGGCACCGCTATACGTCCACTTCTCTGTGCTGATGCGACATGCGGACGAACTAGGACGCATTTGTGTGACGCAAGATGCAACTTGACCTTAGGGTTTGGAGTCATGGGGCCAGCCAGCGTTGGTGGCTCTGGCTCAGTGCGGGCACATTTGACAAATTTATCATTCTTTCAAGTGCCAGTGCCACGTCCTCGCAGAGCAGCTCACATCTCAGATCCAAGGCACGTCTGCCGAAATATGAAACTTAAAGTAAGGTTTCCCTAGGGAAATTTTTTAACCGCTTTAAAAAGGAAGTTCTTCTGATGCTCACTCAGGCTCACGTTGAAAGGCACTGTGCATCCTTTGTGGGATAATGGCTGAAAACCTTCCACCTTTTACGTGTCATATAAAGCTAGCACTACTTGCAGTCTGCAGAGGGAAAGAAGAGGGTGAGCATAAAGCAACAAAACAACGCATAAACAAGTTGTTTTATCCTGTTACTCGCATCGGGTATGCATGCAGTGCCACACTATACAACTATGAATAGCTTGCAGCGGAGGAGCGCGCATGCAAAGCACAAAGGACCCCTGTTCGTAGGTGGAAAAGAAAAGAAATTATTATCTCAGAGGAGTGTATAGGTCGCAGGATATAATAATGATGACAATAATGACAATTTCCAGGAGAGACACGAGGCTCCAAAGGAGACCATCAGAGCAGCGCTTTCAAGACTAAAGGAGGCAATGACACTTTAGTGCACCTCTCTCTGTATCTGTATACCCTGCCTATATAATGTACCTTATACATACACATTCTTCACTGTCATCTTTGTTGTGTGTATATGTGTGTATAGTGGGGATGGTGTATAAATTGCAGTGCTGTGTCTTTTACATGCCCCAGGCATTGTCCTTGCTAACTCGTTCATACAACAATTTTCGCATACAAAAAAAGAGACAAAAAACGAGGGATTTACTTATTTAAATGTTCTTCTGAAACTCTGTTCGAATACCGAACGCCCGACCGACAAGGACTTGACTTTTACTTGACTTGGTTGTTGAACCGAGCACAAAGCCGATTTTCTCACCATCCACTGCCACCAAGTACTCAACCATTCCCCACACACCTTAATCTAAAGGAACAAGGGTGCATTTGTCTCAGTTATTGGATAAGGCGCAAGTTTTGTTGGTTCAACCTTTAAAATTAAATTCTTAAGAAGGCACAAATTTCAAGGTACAAATATTTAAAAAAAATATTGATTTTTTGCTGAGAATTTTGGATTCTTTACAGTTCTTCATACGCACACTCCTTGTTCACTGAATACGCACACAAATTTGTGAAGATACCTTGTCCATTTGTTCGAAATAATGATGGTTATTGTGTCTTCTGTTGATGCTTACTATTTATTACCTTAAGATGTTAAGGAAAGAATTCTAAAAGAGTTATTCAAAAACAAGAGTTTCATTATGCAAGGTTGGAGTTTTTTTTAAGTCAACTGAATAGGTACAACGCCATTTGCTTAGTTGCTTAAATTTACGAAATTTTAATATAGTTTATTCTTACTTGCAAAAATAAAGATTCGTACGGAAAAAAACATGAATTTAGGTAAGAAAACCCCCTGAGAGACGAAAAATTTTAAGGTACACTTTCAATTCTTCTGATTCTGTGCAAAAATAAAACATAAAGTCGGTGTTAACGCAAAATGTGCAGTTGCTTCAATGGCCGCCGTACTCACCTGATCTAAGCATCATTGAAAATGTCTAGGGATGGTTAATACGCAAAGTCTATGGAAGTGGTCGTCAGTTTAAAGACAAATAATTCTGAATTTCTGCAATTAAGCTAGCGTTTAGTGAAATTTCGTTTAACTTCATTAAAAGCTTGTACGATTCCATGCCGGGTCGACTTACGAAGTTATTAAAAATGAAGGTGGAAGTCCCACAGAAATATCAATTTTTTTTTTACCTATTCAGCGGACTCAAGAAAAAATTGAATCATTGCTAGTAGAAAGCTTTGCAAGTGGTGGAAAGAAAAACTGGTGGTTGTTTTTGGAAAACTATTTTGGAATTGTTTTCTTAACTTCTTAAGGGAATTGTTAGCATCAGCAAATGGCACAGTAACTATCAGTGTTACTATATTAAGTATATTGATAAATGTTTATGCGTATTCAGTTGACGAGCAGTACCTACACATACATATTTGTATGGGGGTCGACGCAACCATTTATGGAACAAGTAATCACAGGACAAATCATCATATTTGGGTTGGATATGATGATTTGTCCTGTGATGACTGAACTCATCATATGGAACAAGTCATCATACAAAAACTCATCATGATAAGACAGACGATGACTTTGTATACACCTAACCCCTCACCTATAGCGACCCCAGGAAGGGGGGTGTTGCACTGTTTATACGTCGTGCTAGCGTGTGATAACTTGTCCGTGATTACTTGTCCACTGTGATGACGAGATTTCGATTAAATATGGTGGTATAATATGGAAGAGAAGCCATTTACCTTTCAATTTTTAGTAAATTTATGTCATTTCGGAATCAGCAGGCACTCATCAATCAGTTCGAGTAACAAGAAGTCCTAGGTGATGGACATTTCTAAAAGATTATATCATTGAAGAACATAATGGTGAAAGATCCGACAAAAATGATGCAAGTCAATCATGCTTCTATCTAGCAATTGATTCAACAATTAGAAGAGTTTGAAACACTGAAAACAACGAAATCACAAAAGAGAGAAGTCAAGAATTTAGGCCACTCAAAATGTTAGTTTAGTGGTAAGCTGAGTCTTGTTCGCTTCACTTATCAATTTGTCCATACTCTTAAATGATAAAAGTATATAAAAGAAACGAAACGAGTGGGAAAAGGTCTCTGAAGAAAAAAATCGAACTCATTCCAATATTCAATAGCCTACCTCGTTTGTGGACGAAAAATACCCTTTCTCGCTTTTGAGCATTAAGGCTTCGGTAGTGGGTATGCAATTTATGTAATTTTTACGATAAATAACTTGTCATAGAAAAATAATTGTATTTAGTCTCCGTAAAAGAAACCGTTAATGTATTGCGTCCCTTATAAGTAGGTACTTTCTCACAACGAACTCTTAAAAGTCACACACAAATTTCTTCTTGTGATTTTGGTTGCGATAGTCAAAATTTCTGTCTTATCAAAATGGCGTGTAAATGACTCTAGATGCTGCTGTTTAAAATATTGTTTTGTGCTGGTACTCTTTTGAATATGGAAGTCAAAACACAATCATTTTAGATTATTTGTAATCCATATGAAAAAAACGCGTACTACACTGTGAAGGTACTGTCTTTCGTTGATCTTCCAACTCGGAAGCCGCAAACTATCCTTCTGGCCTTAAACCCTCAACAAGCCAGCTTCGGTCCTGCAGCGGAGTCTTTTTTGTTTGACAAAAAACGCCAACACAATAAGTAAAAAAAAAACACACATTTATACATATCTTATGATATTTTCGGACAGACACCTCATATTATTCAGCCAACAACGGACACCAGCTCCCAGATTACACATACGGTGGCGGTCGTTTATGCAATGCGTCCCAAGCATAACGCTGTGGCATTGTGTACACAATATTGTGTAGGTGGGTTTTAGCCTTAGGTATACGATGGCATCTCTTGAGTCTGTCTCTCTCTCTCCCTTCGTTTTGGCCGTTTCCACAGTTAACAGGACGATTTCGAATATTATGACACGAATGTCTGGTTTGGGTTACGTTCGTCGTCCGTCTGCGACGTCTGACAAATGGAATTTGATTCATTTCGAGAGCCCAGACGTGTCCGTAATGATGACACAATGAAATTCGAGATTCGTATAGATTCTAGGTCAGAGTTTTGTGTGTGGAAAGTGGACGCTTAGATATGTAGCCACTGGTGTGACATTGGCCAGCCCACATTGTTAGTTAACTCTTGGTGTGATATGATATTCATTAACTTGGCCATATTGTGTAATATATGGAATATTAGGACCATGTTTTGCGTATTATTATTCTCCAGATTCCAGATTTGGTATAATAGCTACCCCAAGAATCCCCACCACCCATACATTCAGCACCAGCAACTGTTGGTGCAAAGTGGAAGTGATTATTATTGTATTGACATTCTTCACTTAAAGCCGATGGTTTGAGAGAGTGTAGTCATGGCTCATGGATGATGTTGGTAATTTGTAAAGTGGGTTTATTATGGACATTAACGATTACGAGGAGGTGCGGCATTTGGTATGTTTTAGCAAATTGACAGTGGACAAAGATTCTAAATGAAAACAGTCCAAAAGGCACATAGATGGTGGGACTTACGACACATAAATATATGCAATTCAACACACTCAAACATTGTGTACATGGGTTTAATCTAAACAAGGACTTTAGCAAGCTTACATATACTATAAAATTGACTTCAAGGATTTCGGTCATTTCTAGAACTTGTCATTTCTATTGCATTTGATTTGTCTAATTTGAATAGAAATTTTTGTAAATATGTACTTTGCAAGATTTACGAAGAATTAGTTTATAGCTGCTAATGAATTGGGATTTAATATTTGCTCGGGAATATCAAAACATTTTCATAATAAATGCAGTTGTGTAAAATTTATACATAAAACGTCTTTCAGGGTAGTTGAAATGTAATATTGACAGATTTAAGTTCCATAGCAATCCTTTTTGCTTAAGAAGTCAGGAAGCTTAGAAAAGTGCTAATGATTAAAATGGTTGCTGGAAAATTATTTCATTTGAAACAAGTTTTTAAATTGACTAACAGCAGTGTACTTTGTTCCAAGTAAGTTAAAATCCTGCTGTGTCACTTTTGTTAAGATCCAAAGCAATACGTTTTTGAGCTGCAGTAAAACAACAAGATCAGAATTCAATTCGGATTCAATTCAAATTTAATTCTCCATGAAAACAGTGTAATTTATAATAAAATATTATCGTAAGGTCACTGTGGCGTATATGCGTAACATTTTGTTCTGTTTGAAAACTTTAACTTTTATAAAATGAAAAAAAAAAAAGATTCTGATTAATAGTATATGAGGTCCTAAAACCTCAAAGAACCAGTTTTTTTTTTTTAATATTGTCTTGTTTAGTGATCGTTGTGTGATGTTGCCGTGCCAGTGAGACAACGGGTTGGTCGAAAATACAGCTGCCGTTCAGGCGTCGTTAGAAAACGACCCAAAACAGTCAATTCCAAGGCGTTCTCAAGAATTGGGCATCGCTCAGACCACATTTTGGCGTATTTTGCGTAAGGATTTTGCTTTACATCCACATAAGATCAAGCTAACTCAAGAATTGAAGCCGATGGACCATTTGAAGCGACGGTTGTGCTTTGGAGAAGATGCTTCATGATGAATTTCATCGCAAAATCATTTTCAGTGACGAAGCACATCCACATTTGCTTCCAGAAACAGCACTTCATTAACAAAAAATAACAGTTTCGTGCGGTTTTCATGCCGCCGCCGGCGTTATTGTGCCATATTTTTTCGTCAACGATAATGATCGTCACCTTACTGAGAATTGCCAGCGCCATGAAACCCGATTATTTTTGGCACGGAAGATATGAGCTTGGACGACATGTGGTTTCGACAGGATGGAGTAAATTTGATGAGCGTGTTATTTCAAGAAATGGGCCAGTCGATTGGCAGCCTCGTTCGTGCGATTTATCGCCTGTAAACTATTTTCTTTGGGGCTACGTAAGTCATTCCTTTATGCAAACAAGCCGACGTCCGACGTTGGAAGAGCTCAAGCCAACATTGAACGCGAAATAGCGGCCGTTTCGGCCGAAATGTGTGGCCGAGTCGTCAAAAATTGGGTCCAACGAATCGACCGCAGCAAACGTGACCGTTTGAAAATCTAAATTTTTTTAAAAAATCCAAAAAAATAATGTTAAAAAAATGGTTGAAATCAATTGAGTCATGAAGGAGAAAATCAGATCTAAAAAAAAACGATTTTATGGCAGGTGCCGTTAATAACGGTTTTTGAGAAAAATGGTTTTCATTTAAAGTAAGACATTATCTAAAAAATTTACTATAATCACAAATAAAATTTAATAAACGCGCAATATTTTACTCACCGTGGGGTCAACTTTATTCGCAATAGATTCGCATTTATTAAAAGCAATTATTGAATTTGTATCTGAAATGAACACTTTTTGTTAATCTGTTATAATGCAGTACCTGCCATACAACCATCTTTTTAATTTCTGAGTTTCTCCTTAATTACATTATGTTCGGAATATGACAAATGCAAATGTAGCTGCTGCTAAAAGAATTTCAAGAAATATAACCACGGCCAGGTGAACTACGTCATACCTAGTAGTTCTATTTCACAAAATAGCTTTTTTAGCATTTTCTTGATGAATAAGTTCACCTGTGTGGGCACTACAAATACATAATCTGGGATATACTTCTACTTTATTTAAAAATTTTCATTAATTTTCTAATCACTATGAATTCCCGATATTTTACTGACATATTTCACTCATCACTTTTTACCTAGAACTGGAATTCATTGATCAATGTTCGCAGCTCACCTGAAATGCATCTGAAATCAGACATCACTAATAATGTCTATTTCAATTGTTTGTTAATAGGCAGAAATCGAAAATTGCCCAGAAATGCTTTAACGAAAACAATAAGCTGTACAGAGTTTATCTTGTATACGACCTCTCAACACTACTTGTAATTACAATTTCAGAATAACCCAAACTCTAATTCGGTTTATACCTTGGCATGGCCGCATCCACAATAATGTATAAACCATTCATTCAAATTCAAGCTTCCAAAAAACCATCATTTTGATTATTTCCTAACCCTTAAGTTCTCTGCGTGGCATTATAATATGCATGTTCTAATCAAACAACAATTTTGGGGTTGTTTTTGATTAATTTGCATTACCAGTGCTTACGAACGTCAAGCACTTATCTCACAACATACACACCGACCGACCGAACTCAACAACGAAAATGTAATTCAAACTTGTGCCTGGAATCAGCAATTGGCATCAGTGATGAGAGGGAGAGACTGAGGCACACAGAGTGTTGAAAGTACATCAACATTGCATCTCACAACATCAATATCGCAAACATAATTTCGGGTGATGATAATTAATTTAATTGAATGCAATTTCGTCCGAAGCCTTAGCTATGGCGATGATTACTTTACCCCAAAAACGAGTAACTCAAACTCAAACCCAATCAAATGTACTCCTTGAGGCAAATACATTTGTATACAATGCCATGCCAATCCTGATGTTCTGGCATATCTATGTATTCACACTAAAGGACAATGGATATTGGATATAGATATACCCACCGAGTGCGTGCCGCATTCATGGAAGTCATCCTCCAACCATATTACTGTGGCTTATTGTTACAGCCCAAGTTCAAAGTTAAGCCTTTTGTCGACAGTTGACTGCTGTAGTCCTGTTGATTTTCGGTATCCTATACTTCTTCCACTTCTTCTTCTTCTTCTTCATCGTGTCTATCGTCATTGTCCTTTCGGTGATTTTGTTGATCTTAGAACAGGACAAGATAATTCTAGTGGAATCGATGTGGTGAAAGTCCAACTATAATTACAAGCTTAAGTACTGTTGAGAGGGGTATCATTTCTGTTTCATTCCCAAGACAAGAGGCCAATATTTCAAATGTTAATTAAGAAAATTATCGGATATATATCTGGAATTGAGTCACGCATCGCATTAACCACACATTATCGGCTCATCCATCAATCTGGTCAAAGGAGACACAGCATCAATCGTTGCACTTAGTAAACATACATCAGGTTCCATATAGGACCACACCACTATCCACTCACTGACAAATAACACAATTTATGCCAATTGCAATGCAATGATAATAACAAAGCTGCATGTGTACTGCATCAGAGTCTCAGAAGTGGGATGTACATAATATTGTATAGATTGCGAGAGCAAGTCACATGGACTGTAGGCTGACATATGGTCAGTATACCTCTCTACCTCAATCAAATGACCAGGACGTTAACCTCTCCAATGACAGTAGAGTGCACAAAAGGACTGGACATTATATGTTTTTTTTTTTTCGTAAGAACTGTTGACTTTCAAAGTTCTTGACAAAAACTGACAGATCGTATTTAAAAGGGCTAAGCTGAGAATAATTGCTTTTTTATTAATTACTTGAAAGAAAAGATCATTGTTAAAAATGAGAAAATCAAGCCAATCTAACCTGGCGAATGTTTTCACGCCTTTTCATCAAATTTGAGAAAAAAAAGTGTAACACTTGTTATCAGAGAGAACTGTCAAACTATTGAAAAAACTAGGGACGATCTGCTAAAAGCTCATGTAATGCCAGAAATGCCAAAAATATCATTATTGTTTGAATAGCTTGTGCAACATTGAATCAATAATGGAAACGCAAGAGGTCTCCCGTCAGCATAACAAGGAACACTTGAAGAAGAAATAACGATGAAAACAAGCCAAGTTCCTTTTTCGCAACCAGTGGTTCTTTTGAAAACGAAAGATGGAGGCACTCTATGTTGTGTGAACTAAAATTGTGACCAATACGGAAAGCAACATTTGAAAGTTCAAGAAGAGTTTCACAACTTTTGAGAGCCAAATCTAAATTTAAATCTGAACAAATGTGCACACTTTTAACGTAACATCTCATCCCGAAAAGTCAGCAGCGGCCCAACAAAATTTTGCACTGAGGATTTTTTTTTTCTTGACGATTACATAAGTAAACGTCATTATGTCTTTGAATACGGTCGGTTGAGCCAATACTCAAGATTTTTCTCAACTTACAGGAGTTGGGAAAAATCCCGACTTGCGTAACTGCTATAAGTTCCGCCATAGATAATAGTGAAACATAATGCATTTTAAAATATAAAATATCATTTCAGTTACATACCTAAAATTTTGGCTGAACAAAAAATCATTATCATTATCATTTGGTCCCGTTCATAACACAAAAGTCTTCGCATTTTCAAAATGTCACTACTTATGTTTTTGACATTCGAATTTTTGTAATATCCTTCACTCAGAGAAATAATATTTTGTTGTTTTCGTTTGCGGCTAGTGAATATAGTTTGAATTAAATGAAAATAATTAGCTAGAAAGTAAACACAATCCCCTCATGAAATTTTCAATCGTAGCAAATGTATTGCATTTGACCTAAATTGCAATTCTATTACGGCAAACACAATTTAAAACAACCCATTTGCTTGGAGCTCATTTTTATGAGTTGCTTGCTTCCTACATCTAAACACCTTTTCGTTTACTAGAAATTTCTATTGTTTGCAGCAAACGAATGAATAACTTTCGAAGATCCTCTCCAGAAAGTGGTTTGTTGTAGAGAACTTCACTTTTGGTGTAAATATACAATTCATTTACAACAAATGACTGCAGAAAACAAATTTTCTTAGAAATTGGCTCTTTTTACTTGATCTATAGGCCAAGTATTGGTTTCGTGTCAAAAAAAAAAAACGGAGGTTTTAATGAAAACCAACATTACGATGATGGAGAAGCCTGAAAAAGTGGTTTTCGTCATGCCGTCCGTCGGTTTGTGTGTCTGTGCGTCTGTACGTCTGTGCGTCTGTGCGTCCAGCTGTACACTTCTCCACTTCCCAAACGCGTGGACGGATTTTCTTCAAACTTGGTACAGATGATTTTTACGTAATTTCGAAAGGTTTTTTTTTTGTTTTTGAATATCTCGTCTAGAAATAATACCTCTCATACAACGGTTTTGAGTTATTGTGTGTTACTCGAAAACTGCTCTAATGATTTTGTTAAAAATGTGTGTATGTATTATGGTCAGTGATTACAACAAAACTGCATTTTTTTTTACTAAAATTCTTGCACAGATATTTCATATAACCTTAAAAAATCTAATTAAGTTAAAAAAAAATATGCATTAATTAAAAACTGAAAAAAATAAAAAATTAAAATTAGTTTTATTCTTTTTACACATATTCCACTTTTCTTGTTAAAATATGTAACTCAAGCAAAACCCTATATTTTTTTTTAATTTCTAACATGGTTATTTATTTTTATAAACCTTATATAAGAGGCTTTAACGTCTATAGTAACTTAAACCCGAAGAGCAAGTACGTGCGATCCAGTAGTGCATTTTATTTCGTTTGCTGCCATCAATTTCTTCTCTCAGTGTTGCTTTGTGAATACAAATACAAATTTCACTTTAAAAATTAATAAACTCTTAAGGCTTTGACTATTTCGTAACTACTAATGCCAACTGTATTTTGCTTTTAATAATAATTATCGAAACAAAAATCAATATTAATATTTTTTTTAAACTTAATGTGATAGTGCTTTGCGTAACATTGAAGAATATCGTATTATTAAAAAAAAAATAAGGACTTGTATCCCATCTTCGACAAAAAAAATATTCGGAACTAATGATTCAATAAAGTGAAGTGAATTCAAATCTTGCGAGTAGAAGAAGTTATGTATTTTGAAAAGGAGGCTAAGTATTTCCTTAAAAAATTAAACTTGGAAGACATCTAAGCTTCAAACAAAAAATTAAAATTCATTGTCAAGAACTTTAAAAGTAATCAAAACAAAAGCCCCCTTAAATCTTGAAAATCCCCCCTCAAAAAAATATCATTGCGAAAATATACCTGAGAAGTGTTACCGCACTCTTCCTCTTGGAACCAAAAGAATCTTTTCAAGTGCACCACACGCGCAAAACACATCACATCTGCAGTTTTTTTTTTGTTTTCCACACAACACTGTACTGATGACATACACATGCACAACGAGCAACCGACTGACGTTATACGTTGCTATATAGTGTGTTTGTCGATATATCTCGTTTGTGGAAATGCTTTAATGCAATCATCCTGTTCCATTCCGTTCTGTTGTATTCGTCCTTCGCAATCACAGGATGTGATTCTCTGTTGCTTTAACTCGCACTTTAACTGGGTTACTAGGTCCGTAATGTAACTCATTGATTTAAATGGGCGATGCAGTTAATAAATTTAATCCCGATTCCAGAGGAAGTTGCACCTTAACGCAATCTGACAGCGTTAAGTATGTGAAGGTTGAATTTTCAACCCAACTTCCCCCGAAACCCCCCCAACGACCATCCCTTCTTTACCACACAGCACTGCTGAGCTGTGCTGATGCTGATGGTCGTCGTCTCGCATTCTCGTGTCGGAAGAGTTTGTTAAAGTTTGACATTTCCCAAGCTTCGTTACTGCTCCAGCACCATCAGAGCACAAGCAGCAAAAGAGTATGCTGGTAGAGAAAGTTCCTTTTGTTCCTTTTTTTTCCACCTTCTATTCGCATCGAAAACTTTTGCAAAATATATACTTTTCCAAGGGAGAGAAAAAAAAACGAGGACATCGTTTCTGGATAAAGGACGAATAAGCAGAAATCACAATACGACCATAATAAAAGCAGAAAAGAAAAGAAAAAAATCAGAAACGACAGGAAGTGGTAGACACAAAGCACCTGAGAGAGCACCCGAGATGGTAGTTTACCAAAAGAAGGATTTGAAATGAACAAACTTTTACCATTCAATAACAATTTGTCACTGAGAGTGCAGAGCTTTGAAATACACGTCACTTCTGAAGTTTTGTCATCGTTTTGAAAATTTTCATTCGCAAAGAGCTGGATAAATGCCGCCCAGAATAGGTACGTCCTCAAACTTCCATCAACAATACCAAGATTATGGGGAATTTCAACAAAAAGTCTCAACTGCTCGACTTGAACCGCTTTGATGGTAAGTTTATTTTTTAAAATATTGTTCATTTGAGAAGTGAAATTTGTATTTTGTGGAGGGGGAATCCCTCTATAAATCCAATGCTTCTGCAATATATTTCATATTTCACTTTGATAAAGTTGAGGGGGTAATGCTTTTAAGGCCACTCTTGTCTTCTATTGTGAGCCATTTTTTTTATATATGTATACCTCTTGTACAGAAAAACAGGATGGTTTTTATAGCAATCCTTGGATGCAGGGATATATGAGCGTATAAAACAAAAAGAACACACAACATTTACAGTCTTTACTGCACTGCAGAAGCACATTTCTATAGCACGAGTGCCATTCCCTTCGGCATCGATGAAAGTTTGTTTCATTAACTTCATTCTCACCTCTAATTGGGGTTCAAATAGTTTTGATTTCCACCTGGACTTTGGATGTGTGTACGCCACACGACACACAAAGAAAAGAAGTGGCATCCACACACTTACATGAGTTGAAATGCAAGAGGGGAATGTTTTGTGAACAAAGTTTCTCAAATTCAATTACACCAAACAGCAACAATAAACTGGAAGAAGTAATTTTTGACATAAATTTCGATAGATGGAAGAAAAAGTCAAAGAATGAGTAAAATACTTCTTCAATCTGATTCCAAATTACGTTAATTATGCCAAGTATGTTGATAGAGTTAGTGTACAGCTATCTTGAAGAAACTACAAGATATAGCTTTAAAATTAATTTAGTCTAATTAGAATCCTATTTGAAAGGTGATCCAGGTATTGTTAAGGCGTCTTTCTTTTCTTATCCAAACGAACTTTTTTGTTTAACATACTGAATAAGCAACATCAGCAGTTTAGGGTACCAGTGATCAAATAATTCCCTTGATAGCTGTGATTTTTTGTTGATTTTTCAAGCAACCAATGATTCAATAATTTTAAAGTATCTTGATTTTCTGTAGTTATTATGTCTACAATAGGCTATTGCGTTTATAACACACTGATTTTTCTAAATAAACCTATTAGTATCCTGTTCAGTTTTCCGACAACTGACTATTGTTTTTAACCCTAATTTTAATGCCAGGTGGTTGATTTGCACATTTATGTCCCTGCTCACAAACACTTCCAACTGATAACTAATGATTTTGTTATTTTATCTGTGAATTCGCTAATCAAATCGATGGCTAAAGATTTGAAGAGTGTGATCCTTAAAACGAAAATTTGAAGGCTTACTCCACTGCTGTTTGTAGGATAACAACTAACCATTTCAAAATAAGCAATTGGCTTCTTGGAATAATCCATTGATTTCTAGGGGTTACGTTGAATTGATGGACAAAAACGAAGTCGAACGGTTATATGGTCGATTTTGACCAATTTTTGGTAGTTAAAATGTAGACTTTTTTTTATTCAATTTCATTTTAAGAATCCAGTTTCTGTAAATCCAGATTCATACGACCAGCCCCGCACTTACCCCAAATACTATAGTGGGCCCACCAATATGGTATTTTGTTTAAAGACATTTCAATTAGTCAGTCATTAACGAATTGACAATTTTTCGTCGACATTTTAATTATCGAATTGTTTAACAATCGACATTTAGAAGTCGGCTTATTGGATCCAATAAATTTTCTAGAGTAAGCCGTTGATTATTCGGGTTACTTTTTGATTTTAAAACTAAAACTTTAATTTGTTATTGCTTTTTTTAGTAATGTTAAAAAGTGAACCCTTGTTGCGGTTAGTCAAAAAAATTAGCAAATAACTTGATAATTTGTGTTAATTTTTGCCATTAAGATTCACACATTTTCCGAAGTCATTGCTTTTCGCAAGTATAGAAATCTGTTTAAAGGCTGAAGTTTGTCGATATTTTCAACATCCACAGTTACGATAGGAGATCCTGTTGATTAGTGTAATGATAACTTTATTCCTGATTCGCTGAGGTAATCTTTTGCTATATATATCGGGACTATTCTTTAATTTGTCGGGTTAAAAAATTAGCTTACTGATGTTATCAATTCGTTGATTTACTGAAATAACGATACATTTTCTGAGTAATGTTTTGATGTGTCAATTGTTCAATTGGTACTCCATTAGTTTTACAGTTCTCTGTTGCATAGCCTTAGAGATTTCCGTTGGTTTCAATATCCACTTGGCCAAAATAATCCATTTATTGGAGGATAAGCAATTCATTTAGTAGAACTATATGTTGACTTGTTAGTTACATTCACTGATTTACCGGATTATTTGTTTTAAACCTCCATTACCTATCCACTAATTTACAGGTTTAAAGAAAAAGCTTACTAGAAATACCTCATTAAAATTATGTTATGACTGGAATTAAATACTTTATAGCGATCGAAATTGTAGGAAGTAATGTTCTAACTAAGACCCTAGAAGCCACGATCCCAAACAATCCCATTTGGGACTTGGTCTCCCTCTTTCATGGTCCTTGGAGTGTATTAAATGTCAAAATAAGTTTTTTTGTGCGACTACTCTAAGTGTCCTTTCTATATAAACTCCTATTTAAAGTGCAACAGGGATTTTTATTTTGTTCTGTTCAAGTTGTTAATTTTCCTGTGTAACAAATTGATTTTCCAATCAAATTCTTTCATTTCCTCGTGTCATCACTTGATTTAGTTGATTTGCGGAAAAGCCTAATAGTTGAGTCGCTGGACTCTTATCTTGATCTGGAAGTGAAATTAGCCGATTTGCAATAATAATTCAGCTTATCCTCCGATTAACAGTTGAGTGGGAAAACCGCAGTTTTTTGTCAGAGGTGGCTTTTAATTCCGGGCGTAGCTATTAAACCTAACAATGACCTTCACTTGATGATTACAGGATTACCAAATAATGAGCTGGAAACCTTGGATTGTTACATCTACTGCAATATTGGAGTGAGCCATTGATTTGCCAGTAGGTATCAACCATTTTTAAGATTATGAGTGTATTCTGGCGTATAGTTCTCATATTCCAAAGGTAACGCTTTGATTTACCCATTATCCTTCTGCATATGCCAGAACATTTTGTATTAATTTTCATAAATTTGCTTTTAATTGAAATAAGTTTTGTGTGGAAAGTTACAAAATTCTATTGATAAATATTTAATAACAAACTAACCTCTCAAGTACCTACTGCATTCATCGTTTTTCACATATTTTTTGCATTTC
This sequence comes from Meliscaeva auricollis, assembly GCA_948107695.1. Taxonomy (NCBI): domain Eukaryota; kingdom Metazoa; phylum Arthropoda; class Insecta; order Diptera; family Syrphidae; genus Meliscaeva; species Meliscaeva auricollis. The sequence goes on from OX403617.1 coordinate 1,181,591, forward strand.
CATTTATTTTGCAATTCAAATCTATTGGATAAAAAATTATCCTGTCAGATAACTGGTATTCATTAAAACTAATCTAAGTGCACAAAAAAGTAGATGCGCTACCAGGCCAAGCGGCTTTCCCTTTATTTATGTAACTTAAATAGTAAAAAAAAATTCAGCAAAAGTAGTATGTGATGATGAAAATCGACTGAAAAGTTAACAAAAAAAGAAACAACTTCCCTATATTTGCAGCCTGCATATCCTGTCCAGTTCATTTCAAAACAAATATTCGCGTAGATACACTTTTGGCAATCCCTCAAAGCACAAGAGCGTTAAAGTTTATTGAAGTACGTAAAGAAAAAAAAAAAAAAAAAACTAACGAATAAAAAATTAAATAAAAAATAAAAGCTACCACTCAAACCGTAATCCCCTTTACAGATTATATCTACATTGTAATTTGTATTCAAAACCCAGATTAAAGTCTCGATTTTCCTCCATTTGGTCGTCATGTGTGTGTATGAGTTTTTGCTGATGTTGTTTTTCTTTTATAATAACAAACAGATACTTCATTTCAATAGTCAGTGAAGCACATGTTAATGGCACCATATTCTCAATGACCATTCAACTTCCAAATGGATGCAAAATCCGAAATATGTAAACTCCAGCGAGAATAGTATTGTAGCAAGGCACCTTCAATTCATTCACGAAATTATAAAAGCACAAAACAAATATTTTATATTCTTTTTCCAATAAAACAAAATGAATGTCGAAACATGAAACATGTTCTTGAGTGTGTGATTAAAATTCATAATTTTGAAACCGTACAAAAAAAAACAAAAACAAAAAATGCACAAAATAACAAATTATGCATATATCAGCTGTGCTTATTAATATTTGTACCGCACAGAGTGTTTCAATATTTATAAATTGGTAAATAAAAAGTTTAATGTGCGCTTGCTCCGACATCTGAAGTTTAATTTAAATAATTTATGTAATCTATTTGGGCCATGAAGTAGAACAATTCATTGCCGATGTTTAACAAGCTGCAGAAGAAAGTACATGAACTTATTCGAACAGGAGGCAAACTGAAATAAAATACCCTATCGATATAAGAGAGTTCATATTATAGAAAAGAAAAGCTCGTAGAAAATAGCAGAATACTAGATTTAGAGACGATAAAACAGCGATTAGCCATCTAAGCAACGAACTTACAAAACAAATCTACGAATTCAAAAAAGATTCACTAAGTAGATTCCTGAAAAGCTTAACGACGGATGCTTCAACCGATTATTATTCGCACTGGAAAGCAGCTTAAGTGCCTGAAAAGACCGCAGTTTGTAACCCGCCCTTAAAATCTCAAGACGGGAAATTGATCGGAAACCCGAAAGAAAAAGCTAACCTCTTTGCAGAACATCTTGCCAATATTTTTAAGCCATTCCCAGCAAACACATCTAATAACAGTTTACAGTTAATTGATAAAGTAGATAAAGTTGAAATACTAATCGTCACACTCAAAGAAATATAAAGTATGTGTCAACATTAACTATCGAACATAACTGCTAAGATTATGTAAGAAATTCCATAAAAAGCCTTCATAAATCTCCAATACATAATATATGCAAGCCTAATATGTTCAACATCATTGGAAAATTGCTAAAGTAATTGTTATACCTAAGCAAGGTAAGCCACCAACAGAAGTGACCAATATCACTTATACCAATTATGGCAAAAGTTTTTGAAAAATTGCGAATGAAAAGAATGAGCAAAGTTATAGAAGAAAGAAATTTAATACCAAATCATCAATTTGGATTCAGAATTAAACATTTCACGAGAGACTAAGTTCCTAGAATAATGGATGTAATTGGAAAAGCACAAATATGTTCGGCTATATTCTTGGATGTTGCTCAAGCATTTGATAAGGTATGGGATCTAGAGCACAAACTGCAAAATGGAATCTAATTATGAGGCTGTACAAAGAGCACAAATACCGAAATCATCCAAAAATTCCAAAACAAAGTCCTTCGTAATAGTAAATGCACCATGGTATATAAGAAATAGCGTTTACATCGTGAACACGCTGTATCACATAATCAGTGACTGCATAGTCATATAAACTCTGAAATGGAGTCCGTATGAAATACGATTGTTCGGAGACTAAGAAGATCCAAGCCACATGAGCTAATGGTCTAAAAGCCACGGGAAAGTATTCAAAGTCTAAACTCCCCCCCAAAGTCATTAAAACGGGTTGTGGTCAAAATTCTGTATGTGCCAAAATTCGGATTCCAAAATTCGTTATACCAAAATTCTGTATTTTAAAATTCTTTAAATTAAAAATTCTGTATTTTAAAATTCTGTAAATTCAAAATTCTGTATTCTAAAATTCTGTAAATACAAAATTCTGGATTTCAAAACAATTTTTCTTTTATCATTTACAGAATTTTGGAGTACATATATATTTTTATTTGTAGATCTTTGAAGTAAAGTTTACAATTCTAACGTAATGGACCTCTCCCCAACTAATTTGCATAGAGTTAATCGTGATATAAAATAAAGTCAGAAATTGTTAGGATCCAATAATAAAGGATAAATTGTGTGTCTAGGGTTTTACGTTCTAAAACGAAAGAACAACAAAAAACAAACATTTAACAGGGAGTGTTGTAACTAAATTAATTGAAAATGTGCCCACTACACCCAAACACATCGGTTGTAAAAATAATGAAAACCGCTGCTGATTTGATTGTCAATTTGACTTAGACCGGGTTGTGAAATCTATCAACAAATTGTAAAAATCACAACTCTTTTTGTAGAAATTAAATAAAAAAAGATAAGAAAACCACAGCATTTAGTTGTAATTTTCACAAATTTTTGCAGTGAAATCGAACGCCAGTTGTAGAAACTACAAATTTTGCTGAAATTTTCACATCTTTTCAAATTGAAATCTTTGCTATCAAATCAACAACTATTTTCTGTCATTACACTGATCTACAAAATTAAACTTTTATTTGGTGTCCTAAATAAAACCAAACTTTTTCAGAGGTTTTTGAGATATTCTCGTTCGAATTATCACGAATCACTATTTGAAAAGAATTGTTAGCTTAAATGTTTACTTAAAAAACGAAGGATATTATTGTGAGTTTTAATGTAGAGATTTAGAATTACAGAATTTCTAAAAGCAGAATAATGGATTTGCAGAGTTATGAAAAACAGAATTTTGGATTTACAAAAATTTGGAAATACAGAATAAAAAGAAAGCAGAATAATGGAATACAGAATTATGTTCATACAGAATGTTTTATTCAGATACAGAATTTTGGTCATACATGATGAAAAGCGATTATGTGATTTCCACAAACAGAGTGTTTTTGAACAAAGTGAATAATTAGAATTTAAATACAATTCATTCTTTAAAAAAAACAATACAGAATTTTGGAATACGGAATAACGACCCGCTCCCCATTAAAACATTGAGAAAGAAAAATCAGTTGTCGATATTCAGATTTCGAGGTGGTTGTATTGAGTTAAGAGCCCCACGCTCCTTGGTATCGATTACTGCCAAGTGTCTCTTTTAGATTTCCACCTCCTGACAAAAAAATGCTCTATTTGGGTACCAAAATTAATTTATTCTTATTTCGTATAAATTTTACCGTCGACTTAGTTGCGAAGGTTTGCAACTTCCTTTTACGTCGATACTAGAAATTTGCTGGCGCCCTATTTTATTATCATTCTACTGGGTAGTAATATTTTCTCCAGAAAAGTACATTATTCCGATCAAAAAAGTAAAAACAGCCAATAACTCAAATGCAAATGTTACTCAGCAAGGAATTTGCAATAGGCTAACCATTAGATAATGAACCATAGTATAAATTTCAATTTACAGCCCGATTCTCCTTCATCCCCATCATCACTCTACCTACCTGTATAAATGCGATTAAAGAAAAAGCCAATAGGGACTTTAATCCTGCCATAGAACGTGACATTCCATACGAATCATACAAATTCATAAATTAATTTGAGCGATCACCACTTTGAGTTGATTTTACTCGTCAGCGAGGTGGTTTGAGTCCAAAATATATGGTGCTACCAAACAAAATGTTTTTTCACAAAAATTAAACATTTTTTGTTTTTGTTTTAACTAAAAAAGCGTATCCCGGAGCGACGCTAGTAAATAGTTATTCTGGCAGCTACTTTTTACCGATTGCATGTATGGCTTTGATTGAAATGGGGCTTTGATTTTCCTCGTATTCCTTTGATTTGCTTACCAAAACCCCCTGTGGACGTAAATTTATTTCGAAAATATTGTCTTATCCTATATCATAACTGTTGTATGTCGTAAATATCAACAAATAATCAAACAAGAAACTGGCATCCGTAGGTGTATCCGTGTCGGTGTGCTCAGTGCTCATAGATCAATCGATAATTTTGCAATTACGTTGAATTTTAATTAATCTCTATTTTGTCACCGACGACAGAGAGAGAGAGAGAGAGACAGAGAGAGAAAGGATGACATGAATTGGATGCCTATGACAACGATGATGAAAATTAAAAATAATATATGAACAGCTTTATGGTATATCGACTGCCACCGCTGACGAAAAGCCAAATGAGCCGCAAAATTACTACAGAAGATCCATCAGAGTAGAGGCCTAGACTTGCCTCGAAACGGCTTACCTACTTATACCTTTACTCATCCTATTAGTTACACTCCAGTAGTTTCTCGCCATTAAACCACAGGTAGGGCGCCCATCTACATAATTCAGATGGTGGATGGTTATTTGCTGTGAGGCTCACTTCCAAGTCCTGTCCATATACATAATATAAATTCTCAATGCAGGGATTTACGGGTTGGATTACAGTAGCCGTCAACCAACACCACACCGAATTCTAAATCAAACAACACCATTATGCTGTTTTGAAGCAATCAGATGCAGAGCAGATGATTGAATGATCCGAAGGAGGTGGGCAGAAAATTCAATCATCTCCTAGAATGGACACACAGCTTCTCAATAGAGTTTTGCCATTACCACCACTGACGACGATGACGAGGCAACGAGGACAACGACGATGACGATTTGCCGATATGAAGATGAAGGACGAGAACAACGACACGACAATGACGCTGACAATGAAAACCTTCGGACTCCCACTTCAAAATCGAATTAAATGCGAAGTAATATCCAGCTGACAGGCTTTGCTTAAGGAGCGTGCCAAGAGTAGACCTATATAAACGAGTGTACAAAAGTACAAATACACATCACGACATTGCTGGATATTCGAAATAAAGGAGAATTTCGCCATTTTGTTTAAAAACGTATTTCGTACAAAAGAGAATATCGTTAGCACTTTCTTCGATTCGTCGATTATATATTTCAGGAATTTTTAGGAAACCTGCTACCTCGATTATGCTCAAACGGGGGTATATGAAGCTTAAGCACTTCCATTAATGGTAGACCCAACGTTGATATTGAAAAATTTTCAAACTGCTTCTACCATGCTATTCAGATATCATCACATTGGATCTCGCTTCTCATCTATCAAATTCTAGAAATGAGTTGATTATGCTGATGAGCAAGCCATCTCCCTACTGCCTCAAATAGTTCAGCTGGCAAGGCATCCGAAGCAGTGGACTTATGCGATTTTAATTTGTGGATATCCCTTATGTTCTAACATTTTACAGGTCGGGAAGACTGATATTTTGTTCATCGTCGTCCACGTTAAAGAAGCTGTTCTGCATACCTAACAGCGGATGGTTGGCTGTCTTTATCGTTAAGCTGGAAAACTGTTCTATCCAGATCCTCACCACCGATTGCGTGTCTCCCAATTTTAAGGTATTTCCCATTTTTATCACGATACGCCTCTATTTTTGGCTGATATTCTTGGATAGATATTCCACCCCTTTGATAAAACTTTCGAAGATTTACCCTTCCGTAGCACCGATCAAAAGATTCGACATATTTCTTTTCATGCTCTTTCTTCGCTCTTCTTCCCTATGATAAATCGGTACTCTTCTGCATCGTATGTGTTTAAAGACTTTGCGTACTACTCTCTCACCAGTTTTGGGCGTAACCTCCAGCATTGAGATATGATGCAGCCTGCTGCAACCCCCTGGTAAGGATCATTATAGGATTTAGGGTAGGTGCGGGATGGGTGTATTTAAAGATTTATTCGTCATATTTTTCATTTTACGCTGGCCTGCGTTGAGTTGTCGTGAGTCGGGCTATCTTGACCCTCTAAAATTCAAAATACCGAAAACCCAGAATCCCGAAACTCCACAATCCTGAAAGCCCATAATTGATACTGAATCAATTCCCATCCTATGCCAGTTTGAATTTTTTCACGAATACTGCATCTTTCGAGGAATTGACAAAATTTCATAAGAATAGGCCCTTCTCGTCACAAAATATGCATCGGAACCTGCAGAAAATGTAGATACGTCACCTCCAATCCTGCTAACTTCTTTACACGCATACAGGAAATGGTTGAGAGATTAAGTCACTACGCCTTGGTTCTTTGTGAGCTAGAAAATTTTAAACACCCAAAGATTTTATCATCTCATGCAAACTATTATGAATTCTTCATAGATTTCACACAAGACCATGTTTGGTTGTGAAATTCACCATCTAAATGGTGTTTTGTTCAAAATGTCGTACTCAAACTTACTTTAACTGGAATAAATCAATATACAGGACATTCTATTGTATCGCCCAGTACACTCAAATGCCATGAAATGAAACGGACAGATGGAAATAAGTATAGTATATGTGTGTACGAGTGCTACGTTAAATGAGAATTGAAATAAAAGCTTGCAACTGCCAAAAAGTCAAAAGAAGCATCACCAGACTAAGGCGAAAACCGAAGACCGAAGACCGAAGACCGAAGGGTGAAGGCAAAAGCAAAGGCGACAATGGCAAAAGGGTATTAGAAAAGAGGCAACCAACACACAGAGAGAAAGAGAAAGAGAGTGTAGAACTGAGGGTCCTTGGGAAATTGAAATGAAAATGTATTCATTTTGCTTGAATTCAAATTTATTGAATTTTGAAATAATTGTCTTCTCAAGCAGAAACATATCGACCGATGCGATGGAAACAATTAAGCTTTAATGGAAAAGCTGAAGCTGAAGCTAAACAAAATGAATGTGCATTCAAAATTATTATTATTACTATTCCTATACTATTATTATTATTATTATTATTGAAAGCAAAGGAGTCAAGCCGAGCAATAGGAACATTGAGAAGTTTATCCTGAAACCCTATTTACCTACCATTACTCACATACCCACTCGACTCGTATGAGGTTTGCTTACGTCTTCATAATAATTATACCAAATGTAAGTTTGTCTCTTATTCTGGGAATTAAATCACCTGAGAGAACTACTTTAAGGGCAAAGTTTAAGACAAATTAAAGTTGGAAAACTAGGAATGCAACTTATTTGCTATAAGGTTGTTTATTTGGTTCTTTATTTTATTTACCTAAATTTTCTGAGAAAAGTTTAAGAATCCATTAGAGAAACTTTAAGCTTGAAATGAATCGTCGCATGAATGGAATAAAGAATAAAGGTATGGTGATGTGGTATTATAGAGAGTGAGAATGGTTTAAAGTGTTCAGAATCTTAATGAACTATGTGGTTTTCATCTTGGCAAGGTGAGATTATCGAAGAGTAGATTTACTTAAATTACTGACACATTGCTTTGAACTTAAATATATCAATAAGATTATAGGTACAGGATTTTAGAATATCAAATTTATTTATTTATTTATTTACGTCTAACAAAAGAAAAGTTTTTTGTATAGAATTTTATACTTTGTATAAAATAATAAAGAGAAAGCAAGAAGGTATACTATACTTTCCTGCTTTCTCTTTATTACTATTTATTTTTTTCTTTCTCTCCTGAAATGAAACAGAAAAAAATGTCTTGTGCTTTTATTATTCATACTTATAATACTTTTTTATTTATTTTATTTTATTTTTCGCACAATATGTTAAGCAAAATCTTACTGCCATTAAAAATGTATCTAATATATAACACATTTTACCTCGAAAAAATAGGAAGCGCCTTAAAAATAATGACAAATTGTCGATTAAACTTCAACAACTATCAAATTTTTTCAGGTTGTGGTAACTCTCAGAGCACAAATTTCACATTTCGCACATATTTCAATATGGCTCCCCATCTCTCCAAGAAATCTCTTGGCTCAAGAATTTATTTTTATGTCAAAAAATTGTTGCTTCAAGATCTAGTTGTTGGGCCAACAATACTATTGTTGAAAGAATTTTTTTGACATCAAAAATAGTTGACCAACAATTTCAATTTTTCGTTCTTCAAAATTTGATTAAATTTTCTTCAATGTAATTTTATTTTTCTTTGATTTATCAATTTTTATAATTTATATAAATTTAATTTTAACTTTATTTTAAATTAAATTTAATTTCATTCTCTTATTTAATCATCAATTATTTTGATTTTTGTTACTATTTTAACTATTTTCTTTTCTTTTTTTTTGTTTATTAAATAATAATTTTGCTTTATCTTTTCAATTCTTCTCCTCTTTTGTCGTGCTTAAGTCTTAATTTACTGAACCGAAAAAGGTCAGAACTAAGTAACAATATTTTTTGTGATTAGGACTACGTTAGAAAAAAATAAAATGCACGACTGGGTCGCACTTACTTGCTCTTAGGTGCACGACTTTTTTTTTAATATCCAACAATTTTTTTGTTTTGAAAATTTCGATATAAAAGAAAATTGCTAAGAAACTCGTTTTACGTTTACTAGTAAATCGGTCTATGGGAGGTACCGTTATTAAACGATAAAAAAATATTTTTTTCTTTTCAAAAGTACGACCGTTATAATTGTAGTGCATATACACATTTTAATCAAAATCGTTAGAGGCGTTTTCGAAAGGTTGTTGCGTTATGTTTATTTTCAAGTAAAAGTATAAGTTTGTTCAAGTACAAGTTATTTCAACATAGAGTAAAGCACAATAGCTAAGACTTTCGACTGGTAACTCAAGCAGGTTCGTATCGTTCGTATACTGGCTGTGGTCATGATTTTTTCGCTTTTTTTGTTTTCAAATTGGAAACGTTTTTGGTTTTAAAATTTTCGTGTTTAGACCTCAATTTTGAACGTTTTACTTTAATTTAATGTACTTTTTTTAATTCTGCGTTGTTTCTTCCTTCAATGCACTAGCTTCTTACTCTGGACTGGCCTATTTTCTGGAATAAATGGTGTTTTTTATCTTGATAGATTAACTGATGATCAAAAAATCCAAGCTGACTGGTATAATATTAGACCTTATCATCTGTAGTCTACCTCAATGAAAATGCTTGTTCTTACAACTTAAAAATTCCTGGCCGCGTAATTTCTGTGCCTGAATCTACATTTTTTTCAATTTTGCATTTCTTACACAAATTTCGAACTAAACTTTTTTTTGGAAAAAGATAGAAATTGTCAACAGACGTTAAATTTTCATGAAAACAATTTTGCACGCTGACGACCCTCAATCCAAAAAAAAAAACTCTTTCGAACCTGATTCCAATAAAACCTTAATAAATATGCACCACATACATTTGTTGGTACTTTTATTTTGCCTTTTCCAAAAAGCCCATACTAAATTCAAATTAAATGAATCCTCTGACTGCAAGGACAAGTTTACATGTTTGGCATATAAAACAACATATCGGCATACATATATGTAGGTGGTATAGGGTAGTTGAGGTACAGATGATACTTGTAATAGAAAAAGGTCATAACATTATTTCTTTCTAAGGATTATTCTCTTTTCAAAATTTAATACCAAAACCAGTCAAAGTGAATACACGTATTTGAATATTAAATTTTTGGACTCTGTCCACTTGGATACCTCTGAGCCCTACCCATATCTATATACTCATCATCTATCTCTGTATCAGCCCCGCCCCCCACAGTCTCTTCCTCTGTGTTTCACATCAATAATTTAATTTTCCAGCATCAAATTGCGTTTTGCTCAATCGCAATCGATTGATGACTCCCAGCAACATCCGGGGTTTTCTGTCCAGGCGAGGGGTGACTCCCCAATCGTGGCCCCCAAACTAATGGATTTTAGGAATATCCTACTAAAATATTAAACAATAACGACACCATGACTACTTCTATACTACATCCGTAGGCAAATTGAATTTCATCCGGAGTCGGAGTCCTAATAGGGTGCCTTGACGGTTCTGACAACGACCGGCCGGCGCGGCGCGGCGCGGCGACACGGTGTATGGGTAATTTCCTCATATTTTGCTTCCAAGTTATTGCGATTACCTGACATTGCAGCAGGATCTATTTTTTCTCATTGCCTTTATGGTTTTTTTTTTGTCTTCTTTTTTTTTTTGCTTTTTTTTTGTTGTATCTTATGGATGGCTGTTATAGCTTGTAAAAGAATATGACTCTTGGCTTACCTCCCACTCGTTCGCGGTAATTTATCTGTGTGGGGAATTCCGTAGGAAACAATAAAAATATGGCCTCAACAGGATTAATCCATTATTCCCTGCTATGGCAGCAGCGTACACCATTTGTGTACAAAATGGGTTGCTGTTATGGTGGCAGTGGTACACTAGTGGTTTTGGTCAAATGGACGTAACTACCTTCATATCCATATATGTAGTTTGTTGTGTACAATTGCGTGGTCAAAGGGAAGCCGTAGAATGAAAAACAACTACAACTACAAAACTACTCATTGGGGATACATTTTCATACGAGTCCACCGCAAATGTCCTTTAAATAAAACAATTTATGCGAAAGCCAACGTCACCGTATTAATAAGGGTTCTGCACTTGCCAATGTATTCTACACTGAGAAAAACAAAAAAAAAAAAACAAAAACAAATATAATTTTATATATATAAAAGAGAAGAAGAATTAATTCCAAAGGGGGACATTTTAAACAATGCCATTAATATGCAAAGAGGGATACTACTGAAGGACAACTTCTGTAGCATATAGCAAGCTGGACAATTAAACCGTTTCGTTTTGTGAAAACTGGAGATGGAAATGGAGATGGTTGTGGAAATAAAAACCGAGGGCACAATTATTTTTTGGAAAATATTGAAAAAATATGTAAAACCATGATATTTCTTTTTTGTTTTTTTTTTTTTTTTTTTGACAATATTGATACGGACGGAATTGTTTACGCAAATATTGTTTTGACCTTTTGTTTGTTCTTTTATTTTTTAATAAATAACAAAAGAATGGGAGCAGTTTTTAATATTAAAAGCGCATTCTTGGGGTTTTGAATCTCGAGTAGACGTCATGAATTTCGTGACAGGCTATTAAAAAATCGATCGTAGGTAAAGATGAAAACAGATTTTCGAAGTCTGACTCCTTTCCAATACAAATTGAGGGGATGAAAATTGTCACTGATAGACAATGCGATTTTATGGAAAGAGCACTTGAAATATTGATATTAAAAAAACAAAATAAAAAAAATCAAACTTTTTTTAAAGTTATTTATAAGAAAATTTTAAAAAAAATTTCACAAAGTTCTAAATTGTTTTTATAAAATTAATTAACTAACAGTCATATTATTGATTAATTTCAATTATTAGAAATTAGTTTTGTAGAACATAAATTTATGATTTTGAGTTCTAGAAAATAGTAATATTTTCTTGGACTCAAAATCTTAAATTAATGTTTGTGAATATAACTAATTTTTTTAAATAGTTTGCAACATTGTGTGATGAACATACCTATGCACCACAGTATTGTCCTCATTACAACAACCTGCGTAACAATACTCATAAGTACCAAAGTCCTACCGTTTTTCCACTCGAAGGCTAGGTATAGTTCGCCCGTTTTGGTTTACGATTACTCAGAACACCCTGCTGTTTGTCCGAAAAACCCTCTCGGACTATTCCATCATAAAATTGATTTGTTTTCGTAACAATTATTAAAAGAAATTAAAACTCTATAAAACTAGTTTTTCTTTAAGACAAGCTTTAAAATTAGTGAATAATATGTCTGTTATGGTTGCGAACAAAACCTCTTATTGTATTTTACACAAGAAATATTTCACAAACAAAATTATAAAAAAACGTGATATTACTAGAGCGAACAGTGATTTTATCGAAATAGTTTTTATATTTTACCGGAGAAACCAGTAGTTTTACAAAAGCGATTCATAAATTTAAATGGTTGCGGTTGTGATTAAACAAAATAAACATCTTTACTCGTTCAGTCACACAATTTTGCGACTTCCTGAACATTATTTTCACATTTCACGTAGGTACTTTGTTGGTTTATCTCCTCCACTACAAGCTTATTCTGTTCATATGTAACTGATTGCCGTTATTTAGACAAAAAATAAATTCCACTAACAGGTTACTGTCTCACAGACAAAAATACTTACAAAAAAAATATTTGTAACTTTTGTAGTAATTTTTTTAAAAGCTCCAAGTAAAAATTGATCGTTTTTTTTTTCAGATTTTTTTTCTAACCAAAAAAACATTGGGCACATTGAGAAAAACTTCTAAAGAATTAAAAAGGACAACGCGTCATCTTTTTATTTTGCAGTCAGACGATATCAGTCTGGATTCTGCTAAAACCTTATCAAAATTTATTAAATATGTGCAATATTGATAGTAAAATTTCCTCTAATTTTCAAAATTATTGTAGCTCCCAGTATATTTTTTTTTTAATTTTTCTTATTACAATAAGAAGAAATAAGTTAACAAATTTGGAATTTTTTTTACAAAAATAAAACTGAAACGTCATGTGACGTTATAGTCTAGTATTTGATAATCGTTTTAGGTCTTACAAAAGTTTTCCTGGAAAGGTCAAATTTGTATATATTTTGTTGAGCTCGGTTAGTTAGTCATTCCCAAAAAATCACCAAATTTAGCTGTAGTTGTCAGTCGTACACGCAAAGAACTTGCCAAGCTATTTTTTTTTCATGGATATTTGTAGGAGTTGACGAGATAAAACGCATTTTTTCTTTAATATCTCGCTTCGTTTTTAAAATATGTCCCAAAAAATTCGATATTTTTATATCGAAAATAAAAAGAAGTACCAACTATCATGATACATGAAACATTTTATTAAATATTTTCGTTTTATATCGTCAAGTTTTTTTATATTAATATTCCACTTTTTCTCGATTTCAAATCAGCATGCGTACACTATCACTTATCCACCAATTATAAAAAGTTTTGTTGACAAAGTGCAGCATCATCCTATACGAAAGCCTACCTAGTTGCAAAAACGTGATAATTGGTTTCGCCAATTGTTGGTTTTATGATAGCAATTAGCTTATCTGTGGAATGCCTCTCCTGGGCCAACTTCAATTTATTCTACCTACCACATCCTTTATAGACTTAAAAAGAGCATTCAATTATAAACGGTAGGTATATCACTTCCCTATAAAATGTTCTTGTTGGCAAATAATTACCATGAGAAAGTAAAACCTTCCACCTACACCTCCTATTTTTATTTTAATTACTATATTTTATTAATTCTTAACAAGAACATATTTTCTTTTCGAAGGTGTACACAAAAAAATGTATCCCCATTAAAAAAGGTTTTTTTTTTTGTTTATATTTTTTTAATAAGAAGGTAGGAGTAATATGTAGGGAACGTACCTTACGCGTCACGAAAACTTCTATGAAAACGTTCTTAATCGACTGTTTTGCGTTGGGAGAAAGGAGAAGAAAAAAAAAAAACAGGCGTATTTTCCACTCCAAGTTTGTCCTTAACACCATAATTAAATTCCCCACTAATTTTCCAACGTTGCTCTAATAAAAGTTTAACCCATTCTCAGCAGCAGCACCTCCCCCCTCCATTTGCATTTTTGCATGCAAAACCCATCATTCTCCACCAACGAACACCAGCACGATTCATTATGGCACAGAAAAAATGAATTCAAAAAAATAACACCACGTTCCTGATGATCTTGGCCTTTAGCCTATACTGGCACTATGACAATTAAAAAGGATATCGTCTCAATTAGATTAATTAAATTGTAATTTTCTTATCTTGAGCTTTGAAGTGGATGGATGTCATCGGAGTTGGCAATGCTGTTTTTTTTTATATAATTTTTTTTTTTGCGACTCCTTCACTTTGTAGGTTCGTCGTTCTATAATTTTTTTTGTCTATGACTTTCGTTAGCTTCATTAAGTGAAAAACACATTGTGTGCAAATGAATTGAATAAAAACTAGAAATAGTTTGCTAAATGCAACTATCCTTTCACCCACAAGCCTCACCCTCAACTCAATCTCAAATTTTACCCTTTTGCTTGTGTTTGTTCGTCGTTCGGAGGAATTCCTTTTTGTTGGAGAAGGATGGCATTAACATTAATCATACCTAACGGGGCACCAAGTTAAGTGCACATTGAGAGCAACGGCAAAAATGAAAAGAACTGAATTAACGATCATAACCTTCGTCCTTTCGTCCTGTTTTTTTTTTTTTTTTTTTGTGCTACTTATTTCTAAATAAAAAATAGTTACACCTTAGTACAACTAGAATGTAGAATGCACCATACCTACCACTCTGAGGTGCATGATGAAGTTTTCGGAAACAAGACTAAAAATGGAAGGAACGTTTCTCATTTGATGTAGGTAGTAGGTACAATTAGATTCATAGGGACGTAGGTTCATGCTGGGTCTGCCACACTCTACACACACAGGTGTGTTTAAACCTCTGTCGCTAACCACATGGAGAGGAATAGACAGAGCTATTTTATAGGGCCCTACAGGTTAATGATTCTGACTGCTTTTGCAAAGTTCATTTAAAAGTAAGGGAAAAATATTACCAGCAGGTACTCATATCGAGGTACAGGTAATAAAAACAAGGTGGAAACTTACACGGAACTCATTTTATTACAACTCAAATAAATATTGTGCACGACTTCGTCGCACGTATTTGTTGTTGGAAATAAAAAAAACATGATAAATGCGCGTAAGCATAATTTTAAAATGACACAAACTTATTGTCAACTTCACGAATATCATTTGGCTGAAGTCTGAAAAGCGTTTTTATTAGTTCCTGCTTTAGTTATTTTTTTAATCTTCTATCTAAAGTTAAAAGATAGTTTAAAGCAGTTAGAATTTCTGAAAATTTAATACTAAGCTCAAAGTTTTGAAAATAGGGCAACAGTTATCTTTCAAATGCTTACGTTTTCTGAGCCTGAGGTCCGTATTTTTACGGACCCCCTCAAGTGTTCAAATGCATCAAATTTCTACATCTGAGGTCCTAAGAAATCATATGAGGTATTGCCAGAGAGGTAACATCACCACCGATATTTTGACAACAAGGTCCAACTGACTCTGAAATGTTGACAGTTATGTTTGGAATGCGGTCGTAAATTGATATACGAGTATCGATGTTGATTTGTCACTACTGTTTCTTTTTTATGATTTTGTGATGCTGAGATGTGACATGATGGGTCTGTATGAAACAAAATAGATCATACTTTTGTGTCGATTAAGAGATAGTGAGTGTCGATTTGGTTTTCCTTTAATTGTTTTACCAGGATATGCCGAAGAATAAAGATTTGACCGTTCCTTGGTTGAATTGCGTCACTTAAAGCTACTCTAATGAAGTCGCGATATAGCGATCAGAAAAAAATGTCAATAACTCTGTCTTCTTTCTTATTGATAAGGTGCCCAATGCGCATCAAGCAATTTGATAAACCTTGTAAGACCCAGCACATGGATGGCCTACTTCCAATATTATCACTAGTCTATCAACAAAAAAAAAGTTGTTAGTCTCTTGCAATAAAACCTTGACGTCAATCTCATTTTTAACTACGTATTCCGGCACAACGTTCTTTTCTCCCTTGAAAAAGAACACCATTTCACTCAAAATATTACTAGTTTTTTCGGTTTTCATGAAACTTTCATGCCAAATTTTATCGCTATACTTGGAAGGGAATCCCTATTATTGGAAAAGATTTTAACTTCGATTTCAATTATTATGACCATTATTGCACATTTATTCTAAGAATTTAACATATAACACAATCAGAAGATACTGACAAATCGTAAGTACATACCTACTACATTTTCCCATTGACATGTTTAACTACTAAAGTCCGCTACTGTTAATGTTTTTTTAACCAAAACAAAGAAAACAAAAAATAAATGTTCCCATATTACATTCTGTATTCATTTTTAGTTGAAAACGAGCGAGAGCGCTCTGGCTGGTATATTTGTATTATGTGTGCCATGTTCCAAAAGTGCTATTCCGGAAACAAGAAGTACCAGTGAAGAAGTGAGCTCTGGACCTTTTCACATCTCAGTTCACCTTTTTTCACCTATTTACTGCGATTGCACTCAATGTAATTGTTTCGCTCTGCAGTCGGCACAGCACAACCCCAAAAATCCAGCAACCACTCCGACCATAGCTGCGGTAAAAATTGTCATCCCCTTTGCTGGCGCTGCACTGTCTGCTGGGTTGAAGGGACCCTATATTCTAGCAGCCATAACTATCTTTTTCGTCTGGATGTAGAATATATCTAAATAAAATAATAATCATAATATGAAGCAATGGTTTGTCAGAAGGAGCTGGGCCTACTAACTGCTGCTATGCCACGAACACTAACAGCGACCCCCGACCTATAGTTGTGAAGCAAAAGACCCATGCATAGAGTGTAGTGTGGGGACTTTTATTTCATTTGAAATTTATTTGTTGTCATAACATTACCCAAGGGTATAATGGAAGCTGAAAATTAAATTGGACAAGTGCCTAAAAGAACTCGTTTAAGAAGACATAAATGAATGCCTCGACTATATCCTCGAATTTATTACCCAATTTTCCAACATTGCATTAGCCCTATGCTATAGTGTGTTACTTTGTGTTGGTATTTGTGTGTGTGGGGTTTGTTTATATCATATGAATCTTTAAGTGTTTGTGTGTGAGTGGGAAAATTTAAGTGAGGCCAACTGCAAGCGTGAATGGTGTCAACTTGCAACACTGATCCTGCGAAAGGACACTCTGGACTTTGTGGGCGGCTTATCCCCGTAGTCGGAGTCATTTTGGTAATGAACAAGTCGGTTTGTGGTCATTCTTAGGTAAACACTTATATTTCCCTAAAACAATGAGGATATAATAATACACAGTTCAACCAAAAGTAAAAAGGACCAAGAACACAAAACTATCCTAAAAAGGCACCGAAGCGTCTTGCAACTAATTACCAAATTGTAGTTCTGGAATCGTAGTCACTGTGTGAATTAACGATGAGACCGTCTTGTGCTGCACGTCTTCTTGTGAACAAGGATATTCGTGCAACTCCAGGGACTAATATTCATTCGCTTTTGTTCTCCAAGGATTTGAATGCGAAAAGTCTGATATTATGGTGCAGAGCTAGTTTTCTGTTCTGTTCGATGGC
Organism: Meliscaeva auricollis; assembly: GCA_948107695.1. Taxonomy (NCBI): domain Eukaryota; kingdom Metazoa; phylum Arthropoda; class Insecta; order Diptera; family Syrphidae; genus Meliscaeva; species Meliscaeva auricollis. The sequence continues at coordinate 1,198,907 of OX403617.1, forward strand.
GGAGAGCGCTCTTCTGTACAAGAATCGACTATAGTGTTTGAACACTTGCTCGTATATTCGCGTTATTATCCTTGCTCCACACACACACACAAACCTTCCTGACTCCATCTTCCTATACAATAACATTTATTTGTGTGCAGGCAAGAGTCGAAAAGTACCAATGCTATTTTTGATTACACGAGATACAAGTTTATTCGTTTTGGGGGCTGCAAGGAAAGTTTATGGTCGCGAGTGACTCATAAAGCGAGAAGTTTTTGGCGAACGTATGTTTACTGATGGGGTGGTCGTGGTCGTATTTGTATTCGGAACGGCAGCAATGATGTCAGAACTTGCAGAAACGACTATGAGTGAGGTGTTGATAGTTTAGTTAGGGTATGGCATTGTTTTCTGCAGAGCAGGATTGTTACAATGTGTGGCATGGCAAATGTGCAATAGTATGTGAGTATATATATTCCTTTTTATTACACTTCATAACTTTTCTCGCTGGTTAATCGGAATCTTGTTGTTGTTCGAAATGAAATATCTGCCATGGGAGGTTTTGCGGCAAAACCTGGGAATATATCTGAGTTTTTTTTCTGTTGTTGTTGTTTTTTGTTTTAAATATTTGTAGGTACGTTCATTACTTGTGTATGATTTGTGGCCACTTGGGTATGAAATATATTCCAATCTAATCAGTGATAGTATGAGTTTCATCGCAGATTGCTATTTAAAGGTGGAAATGAGTTAGAGATGCAAGAAAAATTGATTTTAGATTTGTTTCATTGTTTTGACGAAGAATTGGAAAATATTAACTATTATCATTTAAAAAGGCAATAAACTTAATGCCAATTTGTGTAACTGTACCGTTATTTGAAGAGGCTTATCAGAAAAAAAATCCCTGCTGCACTACTTATAAAGGACTATCTACTAGTTTGTATTCGAAAATTGTCTTGGTTTTTGTATTTATAGATTTAAATTTCAAAGTCGTCACTCAAGTTGAGAATTTCCTGAATTGAACTCATAAAAGAAGAATTTCAGCCACTTCAGTTTTCTCCACTCAATGGAAATTGAAAGTAAAGCGCGATTGGAAGATACTTTTGCCAAGTGCATCCACTTTCTTGTTGCATTATTTACATCATTTCATTCCAATTTTTGACCAAAAAGAACATTTTAGTTTAGTTTAAATCTTCATTCGATAATACTAACAAGTTTGGTTTATGAGATCTTACACAAAGACTTCTGCCCTCAAAATATGAGGAGTACATCCTGCGTGCAACAGAAAAAACGTTACCCGTCTTAAACGACCATAAAAATACAAACAGCTATTCCGTCTTATAGGTTTTCGGGAGCCGAGAACTGTTGAGTCGAGAAATTTTGGAGAGAAATTGAATTTTTGCTAATAGTTTACAAGTAGATTACAAGAAGACCCGCAATTTCGCGCGAAAATTCTAACAATTTTATTCTTATTCTATTACTAAAATAAATAGTCACATACTTTCTTGACCCCAATTGTTGTTTTTCGGAATCTTTAGAAAGACACTTATTATCCAAAATATACTAAAAATAGTATTTTATTACAATAACTTTTGACCTGCTCCGAGACCCAAAAGCTTTTATTTTTTTTTTCGGAAGCATAGGATGCAGGTAACATATCGGTCGTCGGAGAATATACCCGTGAGGTCATACAAACATACAAATTCAAATAATGAAAAAATATTCAAAACAGCACATCAATTTTTGTTTTTTTTTTACAGTTGAAACACAATACATAGAAAAAATCATAATTTAACCATGTAGAAGAAATAATAATTAAACCATATGGAATATTATTAGAAAAAAAAAATAATTGAATTCATGAAAGTCAATTTCAAAAACAATTTTTGTGTTCAGAACATTCTAACCACAGCAGGGATCATGACGTTAACCAAATCTTGAACTAATTGTCTACCTCATAGACGACTTAAACACGAAATATTATTAATACATAACCCTCGCACCTCTGCTCCCTTTGGTAATGTGCACAAAGAGCAGAAAATACACCTAATAATTCACACAATATTTGAAAGCTTAATGATTATAATGTCTCAACACCTAATAGGTTCCTTTGAAAGGAAGTGATTTGTTTCATTTTTTTTTCTCACTAATATAAACCTATACATATCCAACTATAATACAACATAAAAACACCTACAAACTCACAAATTCAACACAAACAAATCTTCTAACCTCAGCTGCTGAATTAGGTTATAACAAATATAAAATTACCTTTAGAGCCTCTTTACTAAAATATACCATAATTAGGTATGCGAAAGCGTTTAACTTAGAGCTGCTATGAGTTAAGCGATAAGGAAATTCTGCTCCGATAAAAGAACCAAAAATAAAAGTTAGGAGAAGAAAAAATTAACAACAACAACACCAGCAGAAACCATTTCAAACACCTCTACCTCTTTATTGGAAAATACACATAATCCCTGCTCAAAATGTGCAAGAACCCCAAAGACTGCGGAGGAGAATATTTTGTCATTAAAGTATCTATATACACAGCTCTGGGAAGCAATGAAAAACAATGTTTTGTGTTTTTATCCTTGTTTCGTATACACAATCTTTTCTTTTCGGTACAAGCGAAAAGTTCGCTTGGCTGCCGCTATCACCTGGGTCTCCAATGAAATTTCACACCGATAAATCTCCCTCCGAAGGTTACATTAATTCCTTCACCTTCTCTGGCTTGGCGTCATCAGGAACATAAAGCCATGCTATTGCCTTCACCTTCCAATCTCCTCCATGCCACAACAAAGAAAAAAGAAGAAAGCAAAAAAAAAAATCCCCAAAGAAGAACTTACAAAAAAAAAACACCCATACAAGGCGAAGCACTATAGTTCCTTTCTGATGGTGTTTCTAAGCTCAGGAAAATGGAATTAGGTGCATATCCTGCACACAAGAAAAAGCAAAGTTTCATTAGTGGGGGGATTTTCGACACAAGCTTGGTAATGGTAAACGAAATATATTAAATTTATTTTAGATTCATTGGTTTAATTGTGTGGGAGAGTACGAAACACATACTACAGTTCAGAGCGAAAGTTGTTAATTTTAATTATAAGGACGGGCGTTCAAAGGAGAATTTAAGTTCCTGGTAAAAGAAATCTGTGGTGTTATACATAGATCATGACTTTTAAGGGGAACCCTCTTTATTTTCTTTGAAGCAATCTTGAGGGAATATTATTAATTTGTGAGAAAAAATATGACTTTTAAATAAAACTTGACATGGAGATGAAAGAGAGTTTAAAAAAAATACTTGCATCCGCAGTCGCAACCTTTTATTCATAAGACATTTGAAATGCGGAAAATGCAATTTCTTGACTATATTTTGACTAAATCGACTGAGCTAAACATCTAAAAAGCAGTTGTAAACACCAATTTTTCGTCCAAAAAAGGTTCTACGTTCATTATTACCACTATTCAATAATTGAAACAGAAAATTACAGGTTCGTTTCCCACTGGTGGCAAAAAATTTTTGATTTTATTTGCTTCTCTCTGACAGAATTATTTAAACTCCGTGGATGATTCTAGTGTATTAGTAAAACAAACTGATTAGAAATGACCCAAAATATATGTACATTGTACAATGTTGTTCTATGGAAAATAACAGCATTTTTATATGAACAGCCTTACTGAGTTGGTTGTATTTATTTTAAGACTAAAACTTCTACAAAGAAACGCATTCAACACTTAAATTGACTTTGCCTTGAACCATTGTTATCCTTTATTCGTGCAATACTCTCAGAAATATTCAATCATCGACCATTCCAAAAATTAAACAATTTAAAGCAATCATCTCACCCAAAAACACAAACATTGTTGGAATAATACAATACAAGAAATGTCATTGTTAAGGATTTCAACAACTGAAACCTCAAAACCTGAACGCCATACATAAAAATCGATCCAGTTTAATTTGAAAACTGTTCAAATGTTTGTTTGACCAAAAACAGAACACACGAAGCCAAACAAAAAAAATACAAAAAATATCTTTCCACACGGACACACATGTATGATTTTATTTCTCTTCATTTCTTTTTTAGTTGTTTTTTTTCCTAAATCCTTTTCAGGACTTTCCAAATAAACGCGGTCTTTGCCCACACACATTCATTAAGAATTCATTTACACAAAGCTGTTCTTTTAGTTTTTTTTTTTTCTTCTTTAGTCCTCTGAATGCTTTCACAAACAGAGTGAGTCCGGTGTCCAGAGCAAAGGTTTCTCACTTTTCACCTGCGGTACCAGCCATAAAGTCAGTTTCAATTGAGAGACCGACCCGGAATGACAAGGACCACGACGACGACGACGACAACACGAAGGCCAAAAGGAGTCCGGTGCTAGCTGAAATTAGAGAGAAGTGAAGACGACCAAAGCAGCTGGACCCATCATCAGCAACCAGCATCAACGGGGCGGTCAGTGCAGTGGTGCTACCCTCACTATACAAAATTATCCTTAAACGCAATCCAATTTTAAATTTTTCCCCAACACCTGAATTTATGCTTTTTGCCCGATGGGTGGCGTGCAAAATGCTCTCTGGGTTCATCCGCCCGCCTTCAGGTGTTCAGGTTGTACTGCGTGAAATTAAATGCATTTCACTATTTCATAATTACGTTCCACGTTCGGTGTTTTTGTTTCCACCCTTTTTTTGATTCTCACCACTTCCTGATCCTGATTCTTCTACCGTTAAGTCCTTGGGCCATGACCCATACTACGCGTACGAGTGAAAATTTTATGAATTTAATGCACACAGCTTGGGTTTGGTGTATAAACTGAGTTCACACGGTAATGGCGTCCAGTTGCACGTACTTTATAGTTTTATAGCAACAAAACAGGACCAAAAAGGATATATACCACCTCGACAACATATTTGAGTATATTTTAGTTTTTTCTTCCGCACCATGGCGAAGGGGGTTTATTTAATCGGAACAAATTCAACTGATTGTGGGTTTAGACTTGAAGCGAATATGTGTTGCGGGGGCGGAGGCGATGGCGTGTAGGTGAACAAGGATGCGTTCTAGTACTAGAAGGATATACACATGTACATGTATATTACAACCCTTGTAACCCTAAGGACATCAATTTGTTATTGAGTCAAACAATTATTATCTAAATGCTGTTAGTGATGTAATAATTTTGCGGAAAAAGGCTATCTTTGGCCTTGGGAGGAGCGCGTTAGCTAATTAATATGCGGCAAAGGACTTAAAGGAGCGTTTGAATTGCGGTCACTTGTCAACCTAGGCCCGGTGCATGATTAATCAAATCCGAAGGACAAGGTTGTTAATCAATATACCTACGAGTGAATGTGTTTCTGTGCCATGTGGGGTATACGGGGGCTTAAGTCTGTTTCTATTACATTGGTCGATTGTTATCGTTTTGGTCGTTAAATAAATGCGACCGACACTTTCGCAAGCAAATATGTAAAGTGTACACTGACTCGAGTAAAGTTACTTGGAAGAGTTTGACAAGTATGACGTTTTGACTGACTCCACTTCCGTTTGAACGACAATTACAAGAAAACAAATTTATTGGGACACAATTCAATTAGTCATTATTAGGCAATCAATGAGGGAACGAATGGAACGATGACGACGACGCGACGAGACGAAGAACGATATGACTTTACTGTGGCCTGTTTATCCGGGTTAAGTATAAGGGTGAAGTAATTTATTTGCTTATTTGTTTATTCAGGGTTGTATTCATTTTGTTTGCTAATAACAATAACAAGCAACCCACATTCACAATAACCCCGCCGTGTATAAATCGTTTATTGAATAACTGAGTAGGCTACAAAAAGCAACAGGGGACCTTATTGAGGTAAGTATTTTTTTTTTTGTTTTTGCTTTGAATTTGTTTAAATGATTTATATGTATGGGTTTGTGGAGAAACAAAATTATCAAAACATCAAGAGAAGCCTCAGAATTGCTAATTTAGGTAAGCATGATAAGTACGTGTTGAGGGAGTTTTATTTTACCCTCTGCATAAGTCGATCATATTTAGATGTTGATTGTTTTGATTGTTTTTGTATATTTACTTTCAATTTTTATAACAGTTACGTCCAAAATCGCTGCAATAGTAGGTTTTAAAAAAAAATATATTTTTCGTCAGCTATTTTTACTCGTCAGTTTTTATATTTTTCAAAGAAGTTTGTCTTACTACTACCTTGAAGACCTACTTATGTGTTTACCAGTGAATCAGCATTGTTCGCACTTGATGAATTGTTGAAACGTATAGTCAACAACCCGAATATAAATTTAGACTCAACCAAACAACTAGATAAGCATCATCATTCATCAATAATAACAAAGATGACAGGTGCACTGAAATGGAACTAATCGTAGTTTCAAGCCGACACCAACAACTCAACCACAGGTGCCTTATAACCACCAAGCCACCACGTAGCCACAAGAATGAATAACAACAACCAAAGACAACGTCGCTAAGACCACAGGTATGCCACCAATACAATTGGTTTTGAAAAAGCAAGAAGTCAAGCATGGTATTGCAAAACCGAAATGCCAAAACGACAATCTTCGCACTTCTGCAAAGCGACAATCGTGGGAGGAAATAAAGAACTTCATCAAGACAAAGAAGATTCAGTATAATTATTTTACCTTACATGAGGCCTTTTGCTGCTATATAATTTTTACCACTCACACGCTTCCATTACAGTAGAGTATAAGTTATGGATCGATGTCATAAAGGCTACTTAGTTTAACACACAGAAGACGCAGGGTAAATCCAACAACTTTGTCGATGAGCGGAATAAAACCTGCAACATAACTGAAATGTACACAAAGACTTTGATAATGAACCAGATGGTGTACTGAAGGCTTCTAAGTCCCAATGAAGCGTGCAGTGTCAAAAATGCCAACGCTTTCCAACTAAACAAGGCAGTACAACACCAGCCCCACCTGCAGGTGTAGTATTAAACGGGATGCCGAAATAAAGCCCATGCTTACAATCTCCATACTAAAATCCCAATCATTCATAATTATGTATGCATTTCGGTTTTAAGTTTTGAGCCTAGGGCACCTAATCCCCTAAAAGATGACTGGATGTTGACAGGCTATAGTGAAATGTTAAACAAACTATCGCACTACCACAGCAGAAAAGGAATCTGGAAAACACTTCAAGCCCAAGACTGCAACTTGTAGTTATCTAAAACGGCTAAGGAAACATCTTCAAAGGATTAAGTAGTAGGAGCTGAACCCTCCAACGTTTATAACAGGACACCAACATTATACTCCGGGATTCCATTCAACACCACAACAACATACAATTCCGAATGGGACTGCAGTTAGTAACACCTGCCTTCAAGAAAATCAACAGAATTATTGGAACGAAGACAACAATGACGGAAGTTATTCAAAACATCAATGCGATAGCAAAAACTCCATAAGCAATTTTCTCAGTACCCTGAAGAAATTTTACTGGTTATCGCAAAATTTGGACGATGTATTCTGTTAAAATGTACAAGTGAGAGTTAACAGGCCCCTGTTATCTTTCCTACTTTTCTTTCACCGTAAAGTTTACCCTTGTATGAAAATTTCTATTTCTTACGATAACGAAGAAATTCTACTCCTACTGAATAGGTTCTACAAATTACCAATAGAAGTATTCTTGGGGTCATTGTAGAGGTTATACGACAATAGAAATCATAAAACTCAGTTTTGAAACCTCTTGTTACTGAATTTTCTACCTTTCTAATATTTAGGAATGAAAAAAACAATTTAAACGGAAATAGAGTCCTGATTTACTATTCCCATTCCATCATGTGTAAATGCAAACAACCCTATATGTCATGTTATGTTTTCCTTTTCATCGAATAAACTGTCTGTCACGCATAAAATAGGTTGTCATCTTCTCCCATCATCGGGTTTAAGTAATAGAAATCAACAACTTTAATTCAAAGTAAATTTCATTAAAAGTTAAACATAACCCCTGCCCCTCCTCCTCCATCCCCTACCATTTCTTCAAAAAGTAAAAAAAAAACAATCCATACATACAACAAACGAAAAGAAATATAACAACTTTACTAACGTTCCAGCGAACTTAAAACACTTCGTTTACACAACAATATAAGGAATAAGAAAACACTTACATGGCTCAGAGGGCTTAAGGCTTCGGCTCCTCACCCATGTTAGCTGTCGGCCCTTCGCCATCACACTCTCATAACCATATGCGTTCACATTTCTGCGGTATTTACAAAAAAAATTATCAAAAGTACATTTTACCTAAAAGATTACCTGCCAGCTTTTTCTGACAAGCAGGTTTTTTCGACAGCAGCGCAGCGCACAAAACCAAGCATTGAACAAATGAACGAACGAACGTAAAACTTCAAAACTTGGGTCTCTGGAAAGGGCGCAACGCCACCAGGCGGTATAAGAGCAAAGATAAAGAATACTTGTAACGAACTTTAATGACTTATTCCTTTATGTGTACATACACAGACACACATTTAACAAACGTAATGACATCTACGGAAAAGCAATGGCAGCATAACGGCAACACAAAAACATCTGATAAAAAAAAAATACGGCCCATTTGTGACAGGTGCGGGGTTGGACCTGGAATCGGGATGGTAATACAGATGGGATTGGGTAAGGGGTAGGGGTACAAGGGCGAGATAATAAAAGACCTACTCACTCAGATGCGCAAGAAAGTTTTGCAACCTTTTTAGTGAAATTAAATAAAATTCCTAAATCTTGCCCGGAGCACTTGGAGCAGCAGGAATCGAGAGGGAGCGATGTTTTGCCTTTGCCTTGTTCGTGTTCCTCTTGTATGTCCTTGTGTCGCTCGCTGCTTTTAATGTTATTTGCTGTGAATGTGATTCATGGGAAATTACAAGCACGGGACAGGATTTATGTTAACTGTTTTTGTGTTGTGACAGTTGTTGTTGTTGTTGTTTTTTTTTGTCTTCTCCTTTTTGCAACACAGAAGAAATCTGTGCCATAAACAATGGAATCAACAATCTAATTTATTTTTAATTTTTTTTTTTTTTTGTTCTTTTTTTTTCATTTTTGTTTCTCATTTTAGGATGGGAAAAACCTTATTGATGGAGAAGCAAAAAAAGAGAATCAAAAGAAATCGAGGGGGGGCGGTTCTTCAAAAGCCTCGGGAATTGAATGAGTGATTGAGTACTTTGTGAATCTGATTAGCAAAGGATATCAGGGATCAAATTTTTTGATTAGCGTACAGAAGAAAAAAAAGGGCATACAGTTTAGAATGTGATACCATTTCAAGGGATAACGGGAATGCTTTTATGAAGTCATTACATTTCGTTGGATTTTTTTTTTTCCATTTTCCATTTTTTTTTTTTTTGCAAAACGGAAACAAAAAATGATTGCTTGAAGGATGGAGAGAATAAAGAATAAACGAAATCATCTTGGGTAGCTAAATCATTTTTATGAGGAGTTTTCAAATCAAATGTTTTCATGTTTTCATTACAGTGGAAAATCGTTTGTCCCTGCATCGCCTCTTCTGGCTATTCAACTGTTGATTTTAATTTTGATAAATTTCAAAACAAAGATTGCTTTCGAAAGGGATTGGTAAGGGATCATGCATTCATTTTTTTCTGGAGAGTGAAATGTCTCGAAGGAATTGAACCTCAGAAAAAAGAGAATAATGAACAGTTTCTACGATATTCGAAATACCTACCTACATAACTGACTATACTACTGAATTTTGCATGGTTCTTCTCTTTAGACTTAGACAAAAAGACGCTTTTCTTTGTGAGATTGAGCACCTACCCTTCAAATTAAATTTCTTGTCTAGTAATGATGCAGGTGGATAGCTTTACTTTGTTTTGTACTACATATTTCGATTTGTATATATTGTTGAATACTCCAGGCAGGTAAATCAAGATAATGATTTCAAAATTCAAATTCTGTATCACACAACAAAAAAACAATCAATCTTCAATATCAACATAAAAGTAGAAGCAACATCAGTAGAGAACAACAGAGCCGACAAACTTATTGTTAGACCAAATGTTTGTCCACTGTAATACCACTTCATCTATAAATTTACCTATTTTTTAAACCAGATCGAGCTCATTGTAGTACCTATGTAGTACCCCTTGGCGTAATAAGGTCTGAGTTCGAATCCCAGCTAACGCCACCTTGATTTTTTTTTCAGGGGTACTGTCTTTTGCGAGGAAATTAAAAAACCTCCAAGAGTAAGTACTGCTTGTCAAGAAAATTGCATCTCAGCCATTCGGAACTGGAAGAAAATGTATGTTCCCTATATATTTCTGCTTCGTGAGCTAGCGGCACTTGTCATTGAAGAAGCTAGCCCAAAGCTTAAATTTGTATCACCAGTCAATGATCAGGATAAATTATTGCTTATCAATAAAGCAACTACAATTATTACTTACGGAACATTCCTGTATGCAAGTAAGGTTAATTAATTCGTAGGCCACTATAGGTCTGTTTACTATTGAGTTATTGCAATAATTGGTCACTTAGTATGAATGGGTATGACTTATGAGCACCGATGTTGTTTCACCGTCAATCTAGCCCAACGAGAGTTAAGGTAAAAGTAAAACTAATAATCGAAAAGAGCATAATAACCGTTCTGAACATAAAAAATGGAAAATAAGGAATCAAACTTATTATACGTTTACGTTTTCCTACCAACAAAATGACACCAAAATCAATCGGTTAATAATTGTAGAAGTAGTCGAGTATCGGCTCTTTAATTTTAGGAAATCAACGTTTTTCCTCCCAGAACTTCAACATCAAACTGGCACAGCTAAATCTAATCGTAGATTAAAAATATTTTGAGGGAATTTTGTGTAGGTCATTTGGAGAACATTTTGGGGTGGAAAGAATTAAAACTCAAAATGTAGAGACAAAATATATAGATAATATAGAGACAGATATCGATAGTGGAGATGATGAGAAACACTTACCCGTCATCACAACAAAAATTATATTTTCTATATTTTACTTAAACTTCATCATACAGCCAGAAACTTCATCATCTTGACGGTAAGTAACGTTTCAAAGATTTCAAAGATTTCAGATCTACATAGCAGAAACGAAATTCCTTGGATTTTATGAGAAAATTATACAATGTGTCTACGAAAATTTCCCCTACGTTTCTATTCCTTCTTACAATTAACATGCAAGTTTCATTTAGAGAGCCTTAGGTCTTACATGCATTTGGTAAAAATACACTGTCTTGGAAATGTAAGATTACAAAGATTGTCTTTTTGAGTACAATCCTCAACATATTGTCAAGTCAAGGCGGTGCTAATACCCGAAATATGGCTAAAAGAATTCGTACGTTCTGAATTTATTTTAAGAACTAAAATATTCGAGGTAAACGATCTCCTACGTCTTAACTTAAACGATTTTTGCTTATTGAAGACTTTGCTCGTAAGATTTTGAGCCTGCAACCTAAGAAAAACTTTATTATTTTGATGAAAATAAAGCTGATCCATTCATTGGTTTTTATATATCGCTCATTTACTTGAAGACTGCACTCAGAGAAAAAAGCTGTGTAAAATTTGTTAGACAGGCATAATTCTGCCTAAGAACTAAGGCAATTTATGAACGGCTTAGGTAGTGAAATATAGGTTAAAATGCCTTAAAATGCTAGGGTGTTTTCGTTTCACTAAATAATAGGTTATTTTGAGTTAATCTGAGGTGTACTTTACGCAAGCTCTTAGGTAAATCTGCCTTAAATGCCAAACTATACCCTATCTTCATTGTCATTTTACCTAAACACTAAGGCATTGTTACTTCCGAAATTGCAAGGAAAAAAACAGTCAGAGATCAATGATGCAGAAATAAATAGCAACAACAATATAGAAAACTTAACAAGCAATAAAAATAAGTATAAAATTTCGTAGAATACACAAAACATTCAAAAAATTTTCAATTACATTTTTTTTACAATATACATATTACTAAGGCAGTTTAACACCTATGCTTACGTAAAATCACCCTAGTGTTGGATTTAAACTAAGGTAACTTACACTGCGATAAGGTAAATGGATAGGGTAAAGTTATCCTAGTTTACCTAAGCAAATTCAATTTTCCTTAAATCTAAGTAAGCTCAAATGGGCGCTAGCGCATTGGTAAGTTAACACGCTATTAAGAGTAATTTTACACCGATTTTTCTCTGGGTGTGTCATAGCTCAAAAAACGGGATTTTTAGTTAATAATGCAGAATTCTTTGTTTTACCATCTTTCTTTATGAAAAAGATTCCAAGTAATAATCTGATCTACCTTCCCCGTTAAAAGCGAGAATAGGCCGTTATTTCATTGATAATTGCTGTACCTATACAATTTAAAAACTTAAAATACGTTTTCTGCAAAATCAAGTAAATGAGCGAACTATTTTTAACCAAATTTAAAAAGTTAAAAATTGTGAATTTAATTTTGTTTGAAAACATTTCTAAAATTTGTTTTTCTTATTTAGCAACCAAACCAACACATGCATACACTTCACTCTATAGCTACCCTGCAGTGTTTTTCATTCTCTATCCTCCTGCATTCGCCATGGCCATCATAAAATGTCAAAAATCCTTTTAAATAATTGATTATGACTCGAGTTTATAAATAAATCCCAACAACAACAATTCTATTTCATTTTTTAATCAAATCCGGATATGTACGAGTCAGTTTTTTCGGAGCTGTTTACTTTTATTTCTTATGCCAACGCAATTTAACTAATTCCAGAGATTCATTTATGAATACAAAACAACAACATTTCAGCTCGATTGAATGACGAGTGTTGAGCCAAAATACATCCCAAGGCGGCGACAGCCAACAACAATATGGACATTGGACAAACCAACGACAAGGACATCGACAACGTTGACGATGACGATGATGACGGACGCTCCTTTTTATATTTTCATTTTATTTCTGACTTTTATGGAAAATTTTAGTATTTTGTTTCCGGTCACGTTGACAGCTCAACTTCCTGTTTAATATAGTTTTTTTTTTTTTCTCCTCCATCTCCTCCATAAACCATCCAAAGCCGAATACCTAGGAACTATGGGTTGAGGTGCCTAACTTTATACCATCACCACCGCATCTCCGTCAAACATATATTTGCTATAAATTCTACTTTAGAAACGGGAAAAAGGACACACACACACACACTCACATAAAGACAAATCGGAAATACTGAAAGTTTTTTTTTTTTTTATTTTATTTTATTTTTATGGACTCTTTTGTAGGACTCCTCCGCTACGCCATCTAACTTTATTTATTTGTCGATGTTTCACAAGTTTTTTTTGTCCGTTCTGCGTTTGCCTAACGGTGTAGGATGGCACACTGTGTGTTGGTCCTAGCAGGCGGCCATTCCAAAATCACAAAAAATAATCTTTTATGAACACCATTTTCGTAGGAAAAGTTATAAATGAACCTAAATCCACGTTTCGAGTGGGGTCGGGTAGCCTAGCCGTGGCAGCAGCCGAGAGTCCTGTGTTGGCTTTAGACGAATGGCCATGAAATAAATAGAATAGAAGCGTGGTATGCTCCTCTAGCCTAGCCATTTTAGCCATTTTAATCCCGGCGCCCGGCGCCGTTGGCAGCACGGGCAAATTTCAAATTCATAAACTCTCCGAAACATTGCTGCAGATAGAAACAATTGCTTTCATTTGTATTACAACTGCAACTGCGGGACAATTTTCTGATGGGAAACGGCAAAGTGATGTTGGTTGGTGTGGTTGTGAATGTGAATGTGAATGGAACCAAAACCAAAACCAGCAGACAACAATATTTTTGGCCCCCAAAAAACACAAAAACAAGGCAAAATATTTTGCAATTAAATTGCTAAATTAAGCTGTCTTCATCATTCTGTCCGATGTCCAATTCATGACCCAGACCCATGCCTGAGTTCTCTTTTGTTGCTGGACAGACCATAGGGGCAGGGTTTATAATTGAAATGCAACTCTCGAGTCAAGCCCTAAAATGTTGGTCTTGATGGTTTGTTGTTGAACGCAAATACCAAAAAACAATAAGACCAAAAAAGTAACACAACCCCAAGCTCCAAATAAAATGTATTGGACAAAGAAAATCAATCGGGTGCACAGTTAAATAATTACCTTCTCTTGAAATGCTCCTATGTGTTGTTGGGAAGGTTTGGGGGGGGGGGGGCGCAAATTCTTGTGATGAACATCGGTGTGCATGGTAGACTGGATGAGAGGCCAAAGCCCAACCAAACCATCTCACACACCAAATTGATTTATGGCATTGACTGACCCTTACACTCGATGATCATTAATAAAAAACGGAACCGGAAGGAGGCCATGTCCGCTCGTTCAAGGCCCAAGACTAATCTAGTTGTTGGTTTTTCGCACACCCCCACATAACAGTCAGGCATGTGAAAGCCTCTCTCGATTGATGGGAGTCAAAGTGTCCAATGAAGTTGAACAAAGTGTTTAATTTCATGATGCTTTGTTTTTATTATTTTGTTTTGAATTCTTTTGGGAGTCCGGAGCCTTGAACTCAATTCAATGTGGAGGTTTTTTGTTGAATTTTAATAAAATCAAGTTAGAATTTTCATTTTGATTTTTTTGTTTTTGTGTTGTGCGAGCAACGAGCAGAAATGTTCTTGGGTAGCAGCACTATTCATGTACATATGAGGGAAAGGAGAAGGGAATTGGCTTTATACTCTGCCTACATTTCTGCGTTGGTTGATAGCATAGTTAGGTTGCATTTGTTTTTAGAATGTTGGTCTTCATTGAATGATTAAGGGAAGTCGTGCTATTCAATGAAAGCACAAGGTGAATTATTTGTTCTTGAAAATGGTTTCGAGTTTCAAAAATCAGCGTAATTGGTGCGTGTGTTGTAAAAACTTATTCAATTTACGCCAGTAAAAAAAAAAAAAAATAAATTTGTGGCAAAAGCTTACCAAAAACCATCGAAAGAGAAGAGCTTTTAACAATGTAGGTTAGGCACTATGGAGGTATACTATGTATTGCCTAGCATGTGGAGAAGTCTGATTATTACTCAGATTGTTCGTATTGAACACTAAAATTGACAGTCAATTTCATTTGTGAGAATTCTAACTTTATTGAGCCAGACCGGGGTGGAGTCAATTTGTAATAATAAAAGGAATTAGAATTTTGAAGGGAGGAAGTTTCGGGTAAGTTTTGATTTCGTTTTTGAGTGTGCTGAGTCCGAATAAAAGAATTGCCAGCAAATTTCCGTTGCGCAGCATCATTAAAGATGCAAGAAAACGGGTAATTTTTAAAATTTTAGCAAGCAGTTTTTAGTATTCATTTGCTTACAACTAGAAATAAATAATTTTTTGAAAAAAAAAAAACAAATTATTAGTAGGATGTGGATGGTGGCAAAAACTAAATAAAATGGTATATTAAAGGGGAAAAATAAATTGCCAACAGATTGGGGGAAAGGGCGAAAAAGTGGGGTGGGTGTCGAAAATCGTGTTTTCCTACAATTTCTATCTATAGTGAAAAAAAAAGATCTACAGCTTTTGTTCCGATTTTTTTTCTTCTATGTATATAACCTCAAAAATATATAGTGACAAATGCCAAAAACTAATTTTTTTGTGTTTATTTTTATTTTTTTCAAAATTTGTTAGATTTTGATAAAACTTGGTTTTAACGTACATCGATATATTTCAACATAAACAAATTTTTTTCAGCAAAATATAAATTTTTGTGTTTTTGCGTTTAAAAAAAATAGCCTAATTTCCAATCAAAAAAATTTACGAAAAAATTTTTGATTTTTGAAAATTTTAAGATAGATTCTTTTTTGATTAAATCATCTCTTTTAAAACTAAGTAAGAAAAAAACACAGTTATTATCAAAAATTGAACAAAAGAAAAAACGGCTTTTTTAAGATCGATTTTTATGTGAATGACAGTAAATCAGCCAACGAAGAGTGGTCATATAAACCAAATTAAAAAAGATTTTGACTCTCTTGACTGGAATCTAGTATCAGAATTGAATAAAAGTCAAGTATGTTCATTAGAAATAGTTTATTGCAAGCTGTTAGTTTTTATTCAATAGAAAAAAATATGCCACATATGCCACAGTGACCGTTTAGATCATGCGATGAAATGGCATGGGTTCAGCTTGCCAACGAATAATTAGATCACGTGTCTAATTTGAAAGAAGGACGTATTGAGGCACAAAGAGGCTCGAGATTGAGCAAGCTGCATGTACCATTTACATGAGAATCAGATACGTTCTGCTTCATATAATGTCAACATAATTAATGTATGAACAAAATAGTCACTCACTATCATTTTCGGCATATTTAAAGGTCAAAAAAGAAGTATAGATATCATGCGGTTTTAGACCACGGAAGTTGCTCTTATAGTCACCTACAATAATTAAATTCGACATGAATATAGGTTGAAATTGCAAAATATATTCCTTTTTTTTAAAATCCGATTTCACCTTTGAACAAACAAATTGATTTGGTCTTTTGGAAAAAAACTACAACCATATTCAATTACCCTTAATTCCCTACACTTATTTGACCAACAACAAAAAAAATTAACCCTATAATATGTGTGCGGATATATTTTACTACTTGGCTCAATATTATTTATTGAATAATGAATTTTTTTATTTTTTTTTTATCGGAAACATAACAATTAACGTCAGTTGCATAACCTAACCAAAGCTCCCGCCGCTCGCGTCTCATATGACACTATGCCATTAGTGAGCAAAAGGATAAAAAAAAACATGTACATTAAACCATAGGGCTTATCAATACATAATCAACAAACAAAACACAAATAAAAATTACAAAAATCAAACAGAACGGCATACAAAAAAAAACAAAGAATAAGCTTTATGAAATGGCTTTTTAATAAAAAATCAATATCAAATATACAAAATACATGACCAGACCATTGTCCAATTACACTTTGCGTTACAATTATCGGCTTCCTAATTGAACTTTAAATACAAAGCAGTCGTTAACCACTCTGATTGGGATGATTTGCGACATCTGTTGTGAATTAAATGCACTTTATCGCGTTTGTGGAAATGAGCTCTGAACTTATGATATACATAATTGTGATACGACACACACACATACATATATGAGAGTTAAAAGTGCTATACTAAAAATGTACATGTAGAGTTATATAAATTCCAGGGAGTCATATAAATTTATAAGTTCCCAGAACTTTATGTTCGAGTGAAACCACCAAAGTTTAGCGAAACAAACAAGATGAGTTAACAATAATTTAGATGAGGGGGCGGGAAAACTTAAATATAGTTCCGTTAGAGTTGAAAGTCTTAAAGTCGGCCCACACACACCTCTATATATATCCCTGGACCCCAATAAACAAAACCAATAAATTCCAATACGCTTAAAGTGATTTTCCGAGCTCAATTATTCTTGTATATGTGTTACGTACATATATAGTGCAGCCGGAGCTCGGGTATGGTTGCCGTATATTTTTGTTTGTTTTTAATGTGTGCGCTTCTTTTCTATCAGTTAATTCAAGTGTCAACCAAAGAATCCGTTGCGTGCGTTGCGTCGACGTTTTCAACTGACAGCTCGATAAAATACACACGTCCTTATGAGAAGAGACCTATAAGCGACGGATCGGCGGACACGACGGAAAAAGTTGCCGAACTTTCAACTTTTTCGTCCGGCAAATGCGTTTGACAAGAGATGTCATTTCACATGTCAATAAAAGGTCTGTTCGATGTTCGTTCGTTCTAAGTGCACTCCGGGGAATATGAGAACTAAGAACTGTCTCCGATTTTATGAATTGTCAACTTTAAACTGATATTTAAGTCTTAATGATTCCGAATTCTATTGTACAGTTAAATTTTGCAACACCACAGTTACACAACTGATAATCTGTTATTAGGGATATTCATGCAACCGTAGTAAACCTGGTAAATATGGTAAACATGTCAAAATTTGTAAGGAAACGACAGTTAGTTTACCAGATATTGTACTTTAGCACGTTTACCAAGAGTTTATCAGGTTGCATGAATAGTCCTATTAAAAAATGTCAAAATGAACATTCTTTTTTTTTTTTGTTCTTCAGATTTACCTTTTTGACGACAAAGTTTTACGAAAAATACGACTAGCGCAAAATTGTGTTGCTTTGTCGCGTTTGGTATCTCTCATTTGCAAGCCTTAAACATTCACTACCGCGACGAAAATGCACAAAAAAAAACGATTTACCGACACAAAAACTCAAAAAAAAAGACTTTTTGGTGAAAAAAAGAAGGACATTTATTTATTTGAATGGGATATACAAATAATTTAAATGTAGTTTTCAAACTAACACAAGTAAAACCTCAATGAAAACTCGGAATATACTACCTAATTATGTGCACTGTGATTTCTTCTGAAATTCCAACTCGACCACTCGACTTTGCATGTAAACAGTGGTAATTAAGTAACAAAACATCGAACAAACCCAACAAAATTTAAGCTGTCAAAAGCAATCAGTCAAGCAACGTATTGTATGGGTCACCCCTTTCCGTCACATCCGGCATTGTGACAGTTTACGCATAGGGAAGAGCAGATCATAAGACCGTTTATGTTCATCATAAATATTAGAGTTTCATATCAACAAATGGTCCTTAGTAAAGCAAAATGGTGATTACAATATTAAGAAGACGATTTTATATATTTGTAACCCACATTCCATGAAAAGAAGAAAATTACCAAAATTTTCCTTATTAAAAATCAAAAACTTCTCCCAACCCACCTGGCAATCATATTCTTACCTTACTTGCATCCCTTTCCGTATCGCACATGTCATAGGGCATATATAACTTTTTTGGTAGACCATTCCGGGAACAGGGAAAACTTTTACACTTCCATGATGGCCCAGTACTATAGGTACAGTTTATTGCTATCGTCGAACTTTTAGGGAGGACACTTTCTCTCTCTCTCTAGCTCCCTATCCCCCAATGTGGTTGTAGGGCCTTTTAAGTATCGACAGAGCCAGCTATATATTTACGGCGACGCACCGTCACCGCTACCGTTATCCAGCAACCGCACATATAGAGTAATGGTAGTTAATGGAGTAATAAAATTTCCCAACATACAAAAACACCACACCATAATAACCCTCATAGGCTGCATTGAGGACACCTTAAACATACAAACATGGTTACATTAGATTAACCATTTAGAGTATGAAGTGCCATACTGGAGGAGATGGGGCCAGGTTGGGTGTTGAAAAGTTGGGCGGTATAGAATAAAGTTTGGCTGGCACACAAACTTTTACCGGTGATTTCACATCTGCGAATCTCTCGATGGTACTCTATACCTGCCTAGACTTCTCCTCTGGTCTCGGAGTGACTATGTCGGCTCAGAGCTCCTTCAGTTTTACGAGCCTCATTCGGTTTATGTTTTATGCGGCATCCGCCTTCTATAATAGAAAAGAATTTAACTTTCTACTTAACCAAAAAATAAATGAGAATATCTATACCTGTTTGCGAGTTTGTTGCCTTTTGTTTGAACTTTTTACGATTACGTTACCGTAATTGACAATAATAGACCTATACAACAGTACGATCAGTGCCATTTTACAAATGCATAAGCAACACTTTTTGCCTTTGAATGGTGCGCGTTTGTTGTATTTTGTGGTGGTATAAAATTTATATTTTACGACTTTATAGATGAAAATCCACATCCAGCCTTATATAGCCTGCGTTATTTTCTTCCATACACCTTGGAAACGAAGTATGTAAGTGGACTTTCAAGATTCACCAAAAACCTCTCTGATGTCTGCTCTCGGGGATTCATTTATTGACTTTTGTTGTTGTTGGGGGAGAGTGGGAAAGTTTTCGACAGCTCGGGGACAAAAAAAAAAACAGAAAACTTTTCTTGAATGTAGGTAAAAATCAATTTTTAGATGTCCTGGAAATGACACACAAAAAGGATTTGACTTAACACTGTCTAAGTGGATTTTTGCTGTCGCATGTAAAATCTTTTTTATTCAATTAAACCAGTTTGAATTTATGAGCCTGATTATCCCTAAGACTAAAATGGATTCTGCCTTGTTTGTACAATTAGTCAGGCAGTAAAATGAGCTATCAATAGTTAAAAGGTCAATCTTTGGCCTTTTTCGAGATGCCAGTTTTTCGTTGACGGGTAGCATTTGAATTTAAGTTTTTCAGCTATGGAATGATTTTATGCGTTAATTATATGGAATAAAATAAAAACTCTGTTTCAAACAAAGTTAATACATTTTTGGAGTTACTGTTGATTTAAATATAAAAAATTCAATTTAATTAAAAATAGTTTTGTTAGAAAAAAACCTTGGACATCAAATAATTTTGGCCATGCTTGCTTCGAGTATTATAAAAAAGTTAAGCCACAAACTAAGAATCTAAAAATGAGTTAGGACGAGGTTCAGGGCTGAACGACTGTTTCACAAGCAGCAATAAGGAAAACACATGTGAACATGGCACCTGCATCGACATCGTGAGTAAAATTATTGTAATCGGGGCTAAAAAGTAAGTCATTCCCCATAGCGGGTTAAAGTCTTTTAATCCCACAATGCGAAGCACCAACATTGAACTGTAGAAATATGTGCCTGTCTGGCCACTAAACATATTCTCACTGGCGTACAATTGACTTCAGATCTTTTCATAATCATCAGAACTGGAAGTTCAAAAAGTAGAGTTTTATTTTTTTATCAGAGCTACTTTCCACTTTGATTTTGGAGATTTATCTCACAATTACAGCTTTTCCAGAATTGCAGAATTTTATATTTGAATTGTAAGTATGTGTTAGGAAGTTATTTCGTAGCAAGTCACTGAAATAAGGTTAAATAAATTGCTCTACAAAAAACTACATAAACCACACGTCCATTATAAAACTTCAAAAATCAATACTTTTATATAAAAGTTATGGAACAAAAATTAGATTTTAAATTTTTACAAATATAATTAAAATCAATTTAATTTATACCTTTAAAACATATTTATTGAATTTAATGCACAGAAGGCCCTATCTGATGAGCCTGTACATCACATACATAAATGTATGTGTGTATACTTAATTTCGTCCTAATAAAATTAAACAACTCCTGGTTATTAAAAAAACAGAATTTCTCCATTTAAATTTTCATCAACTTCCATCAAAAGTCCTATGACACCGCGTTGCATTGGACTTTGAAACTCACTTATTGACAGCAACCGGAAGCTGTGGCTCTATAAAGGTACACGGTAAAGTTACATACAAGCACAATGTTGTGTATATAATTTAATTTCAACCCCACCAATGGACCACCAGTGATGGCTTTGGACAGAGAGAAACAAGACCAAAACACCTCGTGTATATAGACACGGAAAACGATATACCTACCAAATTGAATGATCAGAGGATTTTTATTTGAGGATTTTATTTTGTTTTATATTAAATTTAATCCTACACTCTCGCTAGCACTAATCTGCGCTATGTTTACACACACACACATACCGCCACACTTCGGGTTCAATTGAATTTTGGTGTGCGTGCCTTTGCATCAAATTCACCGCATCCAAACATTTTTACCCATAAATTTAGCACCAGGCATGGCGGCGGCAGCGGCAACGAGGAGAGTAATATAAATGCTACCCTAACCGCGCAATGCTCAATAACAATAATTATAACAATTTTGTTCAAAAAGAGTATTTAGAAGGGGGTTTGGTAATGGGTCTTCGCTACGCGTATATCACACATGCAGTCAAACCAAATATAGGTAGTCCCTCCGAATTCTAATTGATTGGAAGTCGGCTCAACTAACGCGCCCACCCGCCAACAACCTCCTATTTCATTCCCCATCTGCATTGTTGCGGCAACCGGAAACTAATGGAGACTGAGAGGAACCACCAAATAATTAAAAATGAAGTTACCGCTCCATTAATGTGCCCAGGCACGCACGCAACCCATTTACCTTGATTTGACGATATGGCAGTGCGGTGCGGTGCGATGGAAGAGGGGAAACCCCCCACCAACTAGCCACCATATATACTAAGCCAATCGATGCTATACGCTCTCACTCACGTTTTAAATGTCCGTTGCGCAAATTAAATAACCTCCGTGATGATGGTGAATTGGTGACCAAGGGAAGGTATAGAGGTATGATGCCGTGTGCAGCGGTAGCGAGAGATTTGAGAGTCTCACACCTCACTGCCTAAACTTATATAATAGTAAGTAGGTATAGTTATCTCAGTACTAGCGATGATGGCGCCCACCCTGCGGCCTGGGCTTTGGTGCTGAAATTTTCGTGAGGACAATTATTTACTTTTTCCCTGGTTAGCAGAAACAAAAACCGAAAGCAGGTATTTTTTTCCACAACACTCGCCGCAGTTTCACTCCTTCTCGCTCTCTCTCACTCTTAATTAAAGCTTAACTGCGGGAAATCCAGTCCGGCAGACAAATTGGACGCGAAAGTCCTAGCAGACTTCCTCTGCCCTATATCCTGCACCTGATGGAAACGAATGCCACCCTGTGAAATTAGGTGATGGTTTTGTGGTATAGGGTTCTGAGTCTGATGGTCTGAGAATGTTTTTATTTCATTGGCATCGGGAGGAAGAGGGAGAATGTTATAGAGGGGGTAAATAGGGATTTTGAAAATGGGGGACTAACTTTAAACGACCGGCGACCTACTGCATAAAGGAACTTATAACAGAATTTAGTTGCAGTGAATTTGTATGTATAAAGAGGTGGATCCTCTGTAACTCTCTATAAGTATCTCTGAGTCAGGAGCTTGTTATCCTTCACATTAGGTGTTCCGTTTTGTTGGTTTAGTGTTGTTCATCCCCTTTGTTTCAGCAGAGAAGGTGGTGGGGTAAAGAAGTAGGTGGGTATTTAATGAATTAAGAGGTTTAATATTAACAGGGCTGGAGTATCTTCAAAGAAAGTCATCTCAAAGCTGTGCACGAAAATTTTGTAATTGAAAAAAACACTCTGCTGAGCTCTTTGTTCAAAAATTCAGTCCATCCAAATTTTCTAAATCCCTTATTGTACTTTCACAAAAGTTTTGAGTTGAGCTGAGTTGAGTTGAGTT
Source organism: Meliscaeva auricollis (assembly GCA_948107695.1). Lineage (NCBI taxonomy): Eukaryota > Metazoa > Arthropoda > Insecta > Diptera > Syrphidae > Meliscaeva > Meliscaeva auricollis. Next base: position 1,221,899 of record OX403617.1, read on the forward strand.
GAGTTGAGTAGAGTTGAGTTGACTTGAGTTGATTTAAGTTGAGTTGAATTGAGTTCAGTTGAGTTGAATTGAGTTGTGTTTTAAACATTATTTCAAAAATACTTACAGGAGCAAATGTTTCACAAAAAAAATTTAGCTAGTCCCAAAAAGTATTGACTAACCTAACTAAGTCCAGCCTTGATCTTATAAGTTGTTCTGCGCTAAATGAGATTGAGAAAAATGAGGTTAGAGTTGTTATAGCAAAAACCATCGAGCGTACAAAGCTGAAGATAAAGTTTTAACAGTGTTGCCAGATAACTGAGGTTGTAAATCAACTTGAATGAGTAATGAAGAAAAGCATTGTGTGGTATTTATCCCTTCCGAACAAAGCTGAAGTAGGTACTTACCTTCCTCTAACTATATACCAGTCTATATCAAGAGGTCTCTGTTGAAAAAAAAGAAAAACCCACTCAACTTTAATGCACAAAGTATTTTTGTAAGAATTAAATAAACTCAAGTACCCAGGGAAAGTTGGATGGACGATGAATTTGAAAAGTCACTAATTTTTAAATGAAAAAAAGAAATAATAAAGCTGACAAATTATCCTGTCATTGACTATGTGATGGTCTGAATGGGGGTGAAACAATAATGCCGACAATTATTGAATTGTTTTAATTGTCATTGTTGGCAGTATTGAATGCAAACAGGATAAAAAAGGTCCCTGAACAGAAAACAGTGAAACCAGGATGTCTAGCAGCTAAATCGCACATAATACGAGGACATGTCTGTCCAAAGTCGAGGACTCTCTGACATGGGTCGGTTATCATTTTTCTTTTTTTTTGTAATAAAATGTCTGTTTTTTTTTTTTTGCTTTTAATTGTTTTCACTTTTATGTCTGTTCATAAAGTGAGACACAATGTCAAGTGACATTTTTAATTAACTCAGTTAACATTGACCAGGTAAAGGATCCTGTGATGTCATGTTACTTAATTAATACGTTGAAGAGTACATAAATTTCGTATGCGAGTAGTTTGTCTATAGAAAAAAATAAGGTTATGAGGACCAGCAAGGCAGTTGACTTTTATTCTCGTTTTCACTTTAAGAAATGAGAGAAGCTTGCTTTAAAGTTTAAAAAGCTTCATATAATGTCTGATTCCTTGACTCTGAGAAGTTTTTTTTCCTAAGAGGTGCTAATTAGTTAAGGAAACAATTCATAAAAACATTAAATTATCTCTTTCTGTTCGGGTACTTCCCTTGTGTAGGTGAAGTAATGATGAAACGAACCGAAAGAAGAATTTAACGAAGTTATGTTATGGACCTGTTGTCAAATTCAAATTCCATGTATGGTATGAAGAATTGAAGAAGAGGTTGGTTTAAATCATGGGATGTATTCTAGTTTTTTAGTCCCCCGGTTTATTTTCGATTCGGTGGAGCAAAATTTTGTATTTCACAGTAGATGATATAATTTCAAGATGACATACCCTAACAGTCGGCTTTTAAATCCTATCAGAAAAATGCTGATAGCAACTGACTAGTCACTCAGACATGGAAAAAAGAGTGATTCGGTAATATGCAGGGCCGTTGATATAAAGGGAAACTGGGTACTGGGTATATCCTAGTTCCTCTTTCCTCTTTCAAAATCATAAAACAACGCAACGAAGTAAATTGTTTACTAAACGCGTTTCTTTTGCATATTAGCAATAACTAGAACCTATATTTTTCAATATTTTATTTTTTCGAATTTTAACAAAAAAAGTTCAAGAGTTATCAAAATTTCTTATCATCTATATTTTGGCAGCAATAGTGTGAGAAATTGCTTCAAGAGAAAATTTATGGAATTCATCCATTTCTAGTGGTGGTATTCAAAAATGTAAAAATAGGTTAAATAAAACTTCACTGGACGAAAAAATGCACTTATTTTGAGAACCGTTTGAGATAGCGCCTTTTTATTTCGTGTTTTAGAACAGTCATAAAGTAGACCTGTTGCTGTTTTAGGATTATCCAATGTTTACGCGACATCCTAGTAAAAATCTTATAAGTTCACTGTGCCGTATGTGGAACATTGTATGTTTGTTTGTTGGCCCTTCACTAACCTTAAATATCACATAATCGGTCATTCAAAAATCAATAATTCTGCTGCTAACTCACCTTAATGAGCTGCCACTGTTGTACTTTGGCACAGATAAAAATCAATTATTTCAAAAGTAAGTAAAACTGCTATATAAAAAAGTTTCATTCAAAAGTTATAGATAGTAAAAGGATCTACGACTTTTGTTCAGATAATTTTTTTTTTAATAATCTCAAAATATTGAAAAAAATATCAAAAACATTTTTTAGTTTTTTTATGTTCTTCTTTTAAAAAAATAGTTGGATTTTGATAAAAAGTAGTTTTATTGTACAAAAACTTTTATGTCTTTTACAGCTAAATATTAATTCATGCATTTGTGATGAATTTAATTAGAATTAATAGAAAAAATTTTCATTGATTTTTGAAAATTAAAAGATTTAATTTTTTAGGTTGAACCAGTTATTGTTGTGAAAAATACTATCAAAAACTGCAAAAAAAACGCTTATTGACCACCGATTTTTCCGTAAATGACAGTAATTTTAACCAGCCAGGTTTGGCCATAGAAACCATATTATATTTTTGGAAGAAGTAGAATTTGTTTTGGTTTGATTTATTTTACTAATAATGAACTATTTTTTAAAATTCTTTTTGTGTTGATTTTTTTTGTAAATTAACTGCTATTATAAAATAATATTCCTAATTTTTTTTAATAGTTTCTGCTAGTTCCACAAAAGATATTAAAGAAAAATATAATTAATAATCGATTACTCATTACAAAAAGTAATCAGTAATCCCGATTACTGCTTACTTTTGTAATCAGTAATCAGTAATCACTTTTTATTTGCCAACACTGAGTGCCAAGTGCGAAAATATGTGAAATATTTTATTATTCACTCATTTTAATAAGATTGCTAAGTAAAACAGCTCAATTAGGAAATCTTCTTGACATTCATTCTTAAACTTTATAAATTTAAATTATTTTTTCTTTATTTAACAGCTTCCAAGTCCGATTTTTTTCACATTGAGTTGTATTTCATCCTTATTTCACATTATTTTGGTAGCGTATAATATGTTTGCTGTCACATTAACACTATACTGAAAAAACTCTGAAAACATTTCCCATGTTTTTATCATTTGCTGTCACAATTATGATGAATAACGTGTTCGTATAGTTTGTAAATTGAACATAATAATGTTGAAAGTGTAATCATTTATAGCTTGTTGCTCGCGTTATTGTTAGTTGCTCATTTCTCAAAGGACATTCAGGACCACACCAAAAGTTTAAAGTGTAAATTACCATAATGAATAACTTGTTAAAATGTAAGCATTAAAATGTAAAACACTCTCCGATGGCTCAATTGAATGACAAATAAATCAGAACCACACGCATGTAAAGGGCAATGTTAATCCAAAAAAAAACATTAAATTAAATTGTCTGCATGGACATTCTGTCACCATGACTAGCTGTAAACATAACAAAAATTAAATTTATTAACATTAACCAAAAAAAGTACATATTTATAAAATTGCATTTTCAAGTCTCCGAGGTACATCCAATGTCGATAAAATGGCTTCCTATTGGTTTGCCGAGTAGGTACCAGTGTATGTTAACAGAGTGAGCAACATCACTCTTGTGGCACTCACTGCTAGCGTATACTTGAATAATGTTAATCAAAACAATCATACTTGAACTATTATAATTTTTTTAATTGACAATAACCAACAACAAAAAATTTACAAACAAAATTTGAAGTGCATGATGCATTATTGTGATGGAGCTGCTGATGTTGAATGCGTAAAGTTTGTCAGGAGTAATTGTTATTTATCATTTTGAATAACGGTATTTCGTTCATAAATTTCAATTTGTCCTTGTTTCCGATATAGCTTTTCGCTACACGCTGCTGCCTCACTGTGACTTGTTTTTTTTGGAGATGGAGGATGGATTTAAGCTGTGCGTATGTCCCTATTATTATAATATTGAGGTCTAGGACGCTGGGGAAATTAACATTTTGCCATAAGCTAACGAACGATGTTGCCTTTTTAGCTGTGCTTGCTTTTTTTTTTTTAATAAATATCATGTCGATGTGTTTAACATGTAAATGTAATGCCATATCAAACAGACAGACTGACATACACAAATACACACAACATAACATACAAATATACGAATAAGCTCGTATGGGTGAGTACTTCAGAAATTTTAATTAAAAACATATTTTTTAATGTTTATCCAACAGATTATAAGGGGGGTTTTGGTGTTGACTTCGCACTAAAATGAAAAGGTGGCTGTTTATATCTGAATCTCGGGCTAACAAGCTTCAATCGTGCGATACAAATTTTTTTTTATTTTTATAATATCACGACTCATTACTCATGAGTGAGTCCTTAATTTACCAATGACCCCGTAGTTTAACTATCTTGAGTGGAATAAATACATAAGATTGGGGTCAGTTTATTGATCAAAAGAGCTGACCACGTCAAATGGTAGAAGTCGTTAAAAAAATGATTTAAGCATTGGTAAACCTGTAAATCTCGGTCGTCGTATTCTAAACTGGTAAAAGTTTGTGTCGAAACTGGAAAAGTGCAGATAAATCTGGACATTTGTGCGTAGAACTGACAAATGCTCAAACTCCGTTAATCAGAGGCTGCACTGGTAAAGGTCATTATAAATGGTAAATGTCAAACGAAAGTTTTAAATCTAAGCTGAAGCTGTCTAAAAGCAGGCAATTATTGAAAACCTCAACTAAATTTCAGGCCGTGAGAACCATAGTGGCCTTACTGATTTTTGAAGTTTTTTTTTTCCAAAGGCGAAAACTTTAAATAATGGTCACGAAAATTGGTTTCTTTATAAACAGTTATTAACATGACATATGAATTAGTACCATTTAGTCATGGCTTGATTTGATACATCACAGAGCAGACGATACTGATAATTAAAAACTGAAGCAGCCAAATTGAAGCTGAATCTTGTATATTTCATCGAAAACTGATAAATCTCAAGTCAAAAATGTTTAATCGCTGCCGAAAGTGGTAAGTCGCAAACGACTCTGGTCTGGTAAATCTCTGCTTATAACTTATTCTCTACCACGGAAAAACAACTATAGTTCCGAAACAACAACAAGCCTCAGATACGGATGATATTAATGTTGACGAGAATAGCAAACAAAATAAGGACAACGAATTTTAGATCGGTACGTGGAATATACTGACCTTATATAGAGCACGGTGCAGCCAAACAAATATTAGAGAACCTGGATAGGTCAAGAGCTCACGTAACAGCGATGGTATGGGAGGGCATGATAATAGGAAGATTTTTAGGAAAGAAGACTTGCCCTTTTCGGAAAGCATGGTCACAATTAAAATCATAGCTACTTTTAGGAACGTGCTCTGATCTGTGTTCACGCCCCTACTTATTCACTTATATGATAAGTGCTCAAAGATACAACGACAAGATTCTTCTTTGCAACTTTAACGCCAGAATTGCTAAGGAGGCTCCTCCTCCTTAGCAATTCTGACGTCCATTGTTCGATAGTCAGAATACACACCCTGTATGACGAAAAGTCCAATAACGGGCTCTGAACGGAAGACTCTGTGGAGGGGCGAAATATAATCATAATCAAGCACCCAATTAACCCAACTTAACATACACTAGGGAACTAGACGGTCTTGTTATCAAGAAACCGCCAACCATATTGAAGAGATCGCGATAGATACCAGGAATGCTTCCAGTATCTTGGATCTTTGAAAGAGGAAAAAGGAGACTTTTTGACTTGTGCCAACTACAGAGAAATTTGACACCTAAACGTCGCATAAAAATCTTGTCGGCTTTATGTCATTGCTCAAAACCTTTTGTCAACAATATGATTAACTCCTATCAGTGCAGTTTTAGACGTCCGTCTAGACTGTTAAAAGTCAGTAAGCACACCAGTGAACATTTTGATGATAAAAAGGTCTAAGACAAGACAAAGCAGTCGAAGACATTGTCTGTGATCCACTATCAACGCTATTAAAGACATCAGTGCAGAGATCAAACGGAGAATTACACTTTACAATCGCTTTTAGTTTGGGCTCACAAGGCGTTTATGGAGTAAAACCCTCTTTCATAGAAAACCAAGGAAAACCTATGTAAGACCTTATCATCCCAGTCCTGCGTTGAGATTATTTTCAACAAGTCTCCTTTAAAGTCAAAGAATAAGTTAGATCAGAAACTTTTATAGCAAATAATGAACATGAGAATGTGTATTAAAATGCAGTAAAACCCTTCCAGAATATAAGTACATTTGAAATCAAAAGCATTACTGCCATGACGTCAATAGATAAATGCTTTGCTGTATGATGCCATGGTGATAGTAAATGGTGAATGCGTAGGGCTTGGTGTGACATATCCATATGGACAATCGACCGCTGCTGTTGCGTTGGCCAATGCAAGCAAAAAAAATAATACTCCAACATCAAAACAGGACCAGAAAACCGGAGACGCGAGATGGGTCATTTGATGATGTAGCAATTTGGACAAAGCGCCGCAACTTTACCAGTAGCTAGCGCAGCGCTATCGTCAAGCATCCCAAGCATGCATTGGCATTTTCGGTCGTCCAGAGGAAAAATAAGGGAATTTCGTGATGTTGCTGGTGGTTTTGGCTGTTGGTTCTGTTCGAATGTGTGGTCCGCATTTTTGGGGTCGAAAAACACAGAATTCAAAATAAATGAGTACGTTTTTCGCGTGTACATTTCGATTGGAAATGTGAAAACGCTATAGCGTCCGTCGTCGTCGTCAGCCGTTGGCGTTCGTTGGTTTGTGTTGGTCCTTGTGACATTAAAGCGAAATTAATTGAAACAAATAGCTGCAACTGTTCAATTCAGAATTGGATTTAAAGGATTCCAACCGCATGTGTGATGGAAAACCTCCCGATGACAGAAAAAGCCACCTGGCATGGCAGGCTGGAATGCATCACAGGCTATAGTGGGTGGACGTGTGTCTCCATTTCATCATTCAAGAGCAAAAATGCAGGAGCGGGAGAATTGTGACCTTTTGCAAATGCATTCCAGTGCGTAAATATTATTTAAATTGTATTGGTATTACGCGTTCGGCAATTAACACAAATTAAGCGCAATTTCCGTGCAAGGGAAATCCGAATTACCGAACTTTCTGGAAAATGTTTTACTTAATGAGGCTTGACAAACCGATGGTTATGACGATCTCAGGCCCCAGCATCAGCGCGCCGCAGCACTTTTCCCAATGACTTCCGCTTCGCGATGCTGCATGCTGCCTGATGGCATGTTCTGGGCTGGTATAGTGTGAGTGTATCCTATACTCCTTTCAGGCAGCAATGATATAGCGAGAATGGTCTTTGTTGGCTCTTGGATTAGCGGGGGTGTAAAAAGGTAATCCGCGCCGAACACAGGGATATTTGCACCAAATTGGCTGCCATATTAAACAGATCCCATGAGGAGCAAACATTGTACTGCTGCTGCTGCTGCCGCCGCTATATCTACTGATTCAGAGCAATTATTGGATTCGTTTTATACCCCAGCTGTCATCATCGTTGTTTTTGTTGTTGTGTCGGTATGAGTGGGTGAATATTGGCTGAAGATAATGCAGTGATGCAGATTGCTGGAATGGTAGGTATATGTACAGTACGTATACTTGCTGCATTAAAACAACAGATAATTCTTTTCACTCGCCGTAATTGTTTGATTGCTGAAAATTACAATAAACAACGAAAAAAAAGAAAAAAAATGCACAAACTGGTAAAAGTCTCGCACATAAACAGCGATAGAGTCCTGATGGGCGGCCTCTGTGCTCGTAGCCTGTACAAATATTGATGCAATGCACTTGTCGTCAATTGTTTGAATTAAATGAGATTATTGATTTAATACCTGAATACCTGTTTTAAATTTTAGTGCAAATATGTTTTAAATTTATATTTTTCTTTTTAATTAATGTGTTGACTTAAATTCAATTATTTTGAATTTTTTTCTCGAAATTAACATAAAATGGTAAAACAATGTATTTGTTTTGGTGTAACCGTGTCTTAATATAAAGAATATTTTGCATATTTTGTAATTTTTTATCGTAGAAAATTATTAAAGGACATGCAGTGTCATATTATGTAGATGAAAATGTTACTCATACGCCATAGTGACCGTGTAGCTTTAAAAATTAAGAATTAACTACAAAATAGATAGAGGACGATTATTTGAAATATCTTATTGGTGTGTCTTCTATTGGTAATATGTACCTACATGAATGAGAGAAGGTATATACTATACCTACATACAATTTTTTTTGTCGGAATTTTTCAAAAATATTACAAAAACGAATTTGGTTAACATATAAGATTAACTTTTAAAAGGCCTCAGTTGTTGATCTGATAAATATTGAAAAAACTTGGTTTAAAAGTGCGTTAGTGTTGTTGAAAAGCTGAGGAGGATCGGAAACGATCTAAAACCAAATTCGTATTATTCTGGGGTGGAATCGTGTAAGATGATTTTTGATAGATGACAGTCATATTTGACTATCATATTTCTGTCACTTTTTCTGGTGACAGTTATTTTACCATCATTTTCTTATGAAATTGCAATATTTTGTCCAACAGATAAAACCAACTATACAGAAATATTGTTATTTTATGTAATAAATTTTTCTTTGTTATACAAAATATTGCAATTTCATAGTCAAATATAAAATCATTTTGACATAATGTTGTGGGAAACAATTTGGGATTGACAATTTGAAATACAGATTGACTATACATTTTGACACTCATACTTATTCTTATTTTCAAGTAATTAACATAATTGTTCGTCATGAAGCAATCAGTCTTGATTAAATAAGCTTGTGGTATAAACGGTGGACTCTGCTTGCGGTCTTCTGCTGCACTTACTCGATAAACTATTTATGTCTGATTAATAACTAGGTACCGAGTTACCCTCGTTCCTTGTTAACTTTAAAGCTAAATTAGGTACCTTAAGTTTAACAGATGGTTCAAAAACCAAAGACGAATTGTTTTCAGAGGAACTGAACCTTAGTCAATTCATCAGTCTTCTAGGGATCATTCAGCAAAATTACAAATATTGTAGGTACAAGAAGTTGTTTTTAACAAGTTGCTCAAGTATTGTATGGAGGATCTAAAGTGATTTGTCAACATTGACTGCTTATAAAATACTTGTGGTTTTGTTGAACAGGCTTCTGGTCTCTATAATCATTGTAGCGTGTTTGTTTTGCACAAAGAAAATATGATTATGCACCTTAACTATTCGCATCTTCTCTTACACCAGGCTGCTTTAAAATTTCTGGACTCAGTCTTTACAAGCTCTATTTCAATTCAAAATTGTAAATCGTCTTCAAATGAGAGGCCAAGGAAGTTAGGAAAGTTCTACTAATATGGTACAAACTATCTAACGAAATGGATCTAACACTGGTCAAAGTGTGCCAGCCGTTTTTCTTTAACCTTAACTAACCTTACCTATGAGGTGTTCAATAATCATGAATTTAACAGATGAAACAAGGAACATTTTGTTTTTTGTCTTTCCCAATAACCTTCTAAAACAAATTCAGTTAAAAAAAAAAACAGGAAGCTGAGAACCTGAGGTTTATCGCTTTCGCAAAGCAAAGAGCAGTAAATAATTTACTGTCCCTGATTGGTCTTAAAAAAAAACATGTGGCGTATGGGAACTTGAATTTTCTAGAGAAGGATTGTCATTAGTTTTTCGATATTAAAATTTTGGTTAAGGCCCAATAGTGTTGTTTTTGTCTTAAATCAGTTAACAATAACCCAATTCTTCCTTAATTTAATTTTAAGACTGCGCTACCAATAAAAAAAAACTTGACAAAGTATTTAGATTCACCAATTATTGTAATCTTTCGGTTAAATACCTCATCAAAAACAGAAAAAAACCTCAGTGTAAATCATTGTTAAAAATTAAGTATTTGGTTTTTAGGAAAGGTTTTGAGTTATTCCCTTGTTCTTCTTTCATAATAAACAAAAACTTTACAGCAATAAGTTTGGTCCTTGCGAGTTCAAACAAAAAAACAACCGAAAACATCAACTGTTTAAAGTGGCCATTTTTCTCCCAAAAAAAACCGGGTTTACCAGAAGAAACACAAAACAAAAAAAAAAAACAAAAGGGTTCACCATAAAACAAAGGTTGTCACATGGATTTCATTTTACATCAGTTCATCGAATAGGATACCTACAGCCAACACTATTTCTCAACATATATGGCAAAGGACATATAGGACAGTAGTCATATTACATGTGATTACATATCCAAAGTAGTTCCCATCAGATATTCACAAAAAAGAAAACAAAAAAAAGAAACAAATGACGCAGATAAAGTGCGGACCTTTTTTCTATTAAAAAGAAACTCGTCTCCAAATAAAAGGCATTCAAACCAAAGCTTAAAAAAAACTACACATACGAGTAGAACACAAAATTGACTTTTTATGTGCCGAACTTTTGAATAGGCCAGCCCTGGGGGGATCATCAATCGGATTTCAATTAATCGTTGTTGTACAACATTGTAGCATGTGGGACAAGGGTAGATTATACTGTGTGATGGCCGTTGTAGCCCGAAGAACCAACTCGCACACCTATCATGTATCTATTTCTGAACCTCTTCTTGTTCCTTTACTCAAAAGTAGAAGTAGATGCCTATACTGCCCCTTTTGTCGAGAGGATGTTTCAGTTTATCGAATCGCACGCATTATTAGTCTCTGCAAACGTGTTCTGTTGAACCAGAGGACCTTTTTGCACAAAAATTATTAGGTGTGGGGACATCTCATCAATCTTAAGGCTTAAGGCTTGTTGCTTGTGATTATGTCACTTTTGCTCTCGCACTGTGAAAAATGATAGGGTTCACCATAGGGTCTTTCAAACAAAAGGGGAACAGGGTAAACCTCAATTGAGCTTCAGTGGTGGAGAGATATATTGGAGAGTTCATTATTCCCACTCACCATTAGCAATTAATATTGCCGTGTTGTGGAATCTATCAAATGCAAAGCACGTATAACTTAAAACTTGAAGGGTTATTTTTTCACAATTTTTTCTTTAGGTGTACGAGTATTTGAATATTTTTTCCCGCCAAAATGCAAAGTGAGAGTGAATTGTGGGTCTGAGGCTTAGAGAACAAAACAAAACACAAAAAAATAACAGAAACCACTTCAATTTCACATTTTGTGTAAAGGTAAAGTTGTCACGCATTCCTCATCATTTCAGCAAACCCCTCTCATCAGCAAGCATTGTGGGTACTCCCCTTTAAGCTGAGTAGAAGGGAATCAGGCAAGGAAGACATTCAAGTGCATATTTCACTTCTTTTATGTTTCCATTTATTTTTTTTTATTGTTTGCTGCAATTCCACTCATTCAAGTCTCAATACTCATGCATAGCTGCATCAACGAACGACTCTCTAACCACTCAGATATTGTAGCTTTTTGTTGAAATATTTCTTTATTTTTTTTTTTATTTAGAATCGAAAGGCATAGCTACACATCAATCGAAGTGACATTTGGAAAATGAGAGAGAGGAAAACATTTTCAGGATTTTCTTTCATTTTGCCTTTGGAAAGGATGACAAATGCTTGCGATGAGTTCTTCTCTAAAAGGACGGGGTTTGATCTACGTGCATTTTGGTAGTATGTCAAACTGGTAGAGCTATGGTAGATGACTTCTCTATACTTTAGCCAAACTCCAAGAGCGCATATACATACATATATCGCCTTTGCCATCAACATCAACATCGCCATCGCTCCATCGATTCTATCAATCAGTTCGTCGTCACCTCCAAGAGTTATGACCAGTTGAAGCATTGATCGATGAGTGACTGTAGGGCAGAGAAAGGAAGGAGAGATGACAAAAACCATCGAATATACCAATAGTGCACTATACAAGAAACAGGGTTGCCTTGATAGATTTTGTATGGGTTTTATATTTAAAAACTGAAAAAAACTCTTTTTAACTGATTTCACTGGAGGTTAAAATAAACATTTTACAAGGTTTTCAATGAAACAACAACAACCAGTGTTACCACTAAATTCATAGGTAGTTATCAAGAAACTCGATTTTGCTAAAAGTTAAATTTTCGGAGGCCGCAGAAAAAGCGAAAGAACCCAAATAATCAACAAAAAACATGTGTGGGCTGATATCAGTCGGTTCAATACACTCTGATGTTGGAAGAGATTACAAATGAAAAATGTAGATTTGTCATATGGTAGCTTGGCGCATTTACTTATGGCGATCACTTAGTCGCTTATTTGGGCCTAGTTTGGGCAACATTTTCCCAAATAAATTAAGCATAAACCGATTTTTTACCACTAAGGTAGGAATCTAATGATGGTGTACGGTAGCATATGAAATAGTTATAATTTTACTTTTTCACATGCTATCATGTTTAGGACTTGGGTTGTTTGCCATATAAGATTGATTTTATTTTAAGTACATACCTACTATAATTTAAGGTATCTGGCAAACGGAGACAATTGTCCAGCTTGACAAAGAAGATAGACAACAAACGCCATACTTCCGCCACGGTTGTAACAAATTTCTCCAATGGGATTGATTTCAAAAAAGGTTTTAGACAAAACGACGACCCCGCACCGCACGGGCTGCCATTTGATTTCTTGAAATTCTTTTTTGAAATAACTGTGCAAAATTCGAACGTTAGCACGGCAAATGCTGAAAATATAAGCTGCGTTTTACTATCCCAAGTGATCCAAATAGATCTCACAAGAAAATTAAATAATGTGAATCAAAATGGAAGCAGTGCTGTATGTTATATCAATCTCTTTTACCCTAATGTTTGTTTATTTTGCAACAATTCTTTATTTCATAATTCTCTGCATCTTTCTAGAGTAAGAACTAATTTTTGGATCATTAAAAAAGATCGCCATAGAAAGCTGGATGACGTTCACGTGGAGTTTTTGTTTTAAATGTCAAATTGATTTAAATACAGATCCGTATAGGTAGATAATAAACAACACCTAACACAATGGCCCTTTTGTAAGAACTCAAACGGAAGAAACGGTGAGAATAGTTTCGGTGAATTAGATCCAAGCAAAGTAAATGTTGTCGTCAAAAAAACACCTGACACCGACGCAACGTCTGGGGTAAATTAACTCCATGAACAGCTTAATTATTAAGGTACAATTATAGTAGGAAAAAAATAAAAATACAATGCCTTTAGATTTTTTTAATGCAACTTTTGGCTAAAAATATTTGATGAAGAAAATAACAACGAACGTTGAAAAGCCCTGTTTTGAGTGACTAAATTATCCCTGTATAATTAACCATGACACTAACTCATTTTTTCCGTGCTGCTGTATTGGGGAGAAGCATGGACTTTGTCAAGAGTATAGAAGAACGCTTTAGACTATTGAAAAAAAAAGATACAAAATGGAAAAAAGTAACAATCCACCATTATGAAAATACCGAATTCTTCGTAAAAGTTTTAATTTCGGCAAATACCTACTATCTACTTTTCTTTGAACCCAATTATAGTAGGTACCCCTAATGTCATTGGACTTTGGACCACTCTCATATATTTTGTAAAAAAAACAAAACCTCCCAAGGGTAACCCTTAGGAAAACCTATACAACGCACTTGAGAACTACTCATTGTCTTTACGACTCATAATAGAGCCCCTACTACATGCTACTTCATTTCCTCACACCTATACCTGCTATATCTCAGTCAGATAACGAGATTGCACTCGTTACGGAGAAGTAGACTCCGGCTTCTGATAGATGAGCACACGCTAGTTAGCTATTGACTTTACCCTCGCGTGGACATAAATCGGTATTAAGAACACTGCCTGTGCCTAGGCTTGCCTTTTGTCTACATAACTATTATAGCCCTTCTACCTCTACACCATCACAGTGTTCACATACTCTATAGTGTTTTAAGGGAAGTAGCACATCGAGTACACTTCCGGGGGAATTCAAGGGTTCGCGAATGTCAACTAAAGTGATTCCGTCTAATTGAATTAATCGGTCATCGACCATGACGATGGGACACGAGGATCAAGAAGCGCTCATAGGAAAGGGCTCTACAGAAAGTTTAAATGTGAGTTTTTGTTGTTGGTTTTTGTTTACAAAATGTTTTTAGTTTTCTCACAAAGAGAAAATATTTCTTCAGAAATGATAAAACTTGAAAAGCCTTTAGGATGACTTCTAAGCATCAATACAGTGAGTTTTGAAATTTTATCTTTCAGTCAACGCATCTAACCCCCTCAAGTTTATAATTCCTCTTGATTTCAAAGTGACTAAAAATTTAATGCGAACAGAGGTGCTTGCTTATAGATAAATGAGTAGAAGTGGAACCTTGATAAGATAGCGCACTCTACGCAGATGATAGTCGCGGTAAATGTGGTTAAGAGGTTGTCGTGTCGCGCCTTAGCAGCATCCAATATCACTAGGAAAATAACTAAGAGTTTCTTATTTCATATCCATGAGGCTTGAGACTTGTGGTTTTCTGGTGGATGCGGTGTGGCCTTATCTTTTTTTTTCCATGAAATTTATTTCTAATATTTGCTGACAACATGACAACTTTGTTGTATGTTCTTTTTGGTTGCATAGATGGGTCCAATAAAATTATCAAGTTTGAGCTGAAAGTGTGTAGTGTGTAGATAAATGATTTAATTTCCACCGAATATCTGTAGAAAGGAAAAAAACACGACAAGTTTCCTATCGTTTGTGGCTGCGTATAATATAAAATTGTAAAGTCTAGCGGTGTGGATTGCTGAATACATTTAAGCAGCCACAGCATTTTAAGATGAGAGTTTATTTGCACTGAGCAGTGATAATCAACTCTGTCACTCTGTGGTGTCTGATGGAGATTAAGTGAAATCATGAGTGTGATTTTAAATCACCTTTGATTTTGACACGAGTTTTTCTTTTTATTCGCAAAAGTTTTTTTGAATTTTTGGAAAGTAAATAGCATATTTGCTGCTCATTTCAGATTAATTTCTTTTTCATAAATTTGATAGTCTTGTGATGTTTGTTCTAGTTTTGTGCATTGATTTCACAATTTTTTTAAATAAAGAAAGCCTACAAGATAATTTATTAGAACAACAAGAGTATTATTATTGAGATTATTACATGAGTTTGCAATAATTTGATACTGGAAATATTCAAGTTGTGTATTTATGCGTGAACTAAGGTAAACAAAACACATGATTGCTCTCGAGAGAATCCATTCAACCTTTGATTTATGCAGAAATTTTGCTATGAGTTAAGTTATGATAATTAGGTATTTTAAGCAGAAGACATCTGCTAATTGAAATTTTGTTGTTAATAATTTTTTTTTTAAACAAATCTTTACACTGAGAGAACAAATCGATTGCGGCAAACGAAGAAAATGCCCAAACGACTTTTTCATCAAACACTTTCTGCGAACGATAAAAAAAAAATTTAGCGTAACACCTGTGATTGAACCGGCGACCTCTCGCATACGAAGCGAGTATTTTTTTTTTCATAAAAACTAGCCTACTTATCCACAACTTATATCTATCTTTCGTGTTGCATAGAATGATTATGAACACAACAAACATAGAGTCCATTATTAAGAAAATTTGTTTCATGCAGTCATTTGTTGTAAATGGGTTGTATATTTACACCAAAAGTGAAGTTAGTTCTTTGCAACGAACAACTTTCTTGAGCGGTTCTTCACAAACTATTCATTCGTTTGCTGCAAACAATAGAATTTTCAAGAAAACGAAAAGCTGTTTAGATGTGGGAAGCATTTTGGTTTGCAGCAATGAACTTATAAAAACTAGCTCTAAACGGAAGGGTTGTTTTGCATTATGTTTGCTTTAATAGAATTACAAGTTGAGTCAAATGTAATACAGTTGTTACAAATGAAAAACTTTAGCGGGGATTGTATTAACTTTCCATCAAATGATTTTCATTTAGTTCAAAGGATATTCATTAGCCCCAAAAAAAAAACAAATTTTATTTCTCTTAGTGTTCTATTGTGACTTAAATTTGAAAATTAAATTGGTATAACTTCTTTGAGTTCACAGTTATCTATTCCCCTTATCGAAAAAAAAAATAGATAAATATATAGACTTCCGAAATCCAAACTGCAAAAAAACATAATATTAAGAACCCACAAGCCCGTAAAGGAATTGAAATTCCGAAAAATTATAATTGTTAAACGACTACAAAATGAATACCAGACTGTGATGGCCTACCATCAACACACCTATTGGGATTGTCAACTTTCAATTGATAAATATTGAAATTTGGTACTTTTAAACCTAATTATAAAGTTAACCAACTTTTCAATACCTAATATTTATCAATTTTATTTCAATTAACAACTACAGTAGTTGGCATCACTCTTAGTTTTCAAAACTTTTATAAATTGATTAAGAAGATATCCATTTTTATTTGTTATCAATATGCTTATTACACTGGTCTGCAAAAATAAAGTTTTTTTGTCCTTTATATAATTTTTATAAATTGTACAAGCTTGGACTTTAGTCGTCTAAATCTGGTTTCAGAAAAAATCTATCACGTACAGTTTGTTTTTAATTAATTTATAAAAAAATGTGATTTTTTTTTGTAGAAAAAAACTCTCTTAGATTCTGTTAAGAAGTCGTACAAAAAATTGTTTCAGACATAAATTTATTTGTTATTTTCTCTTCTTTTATTCTGCTTAAACCGTTTTAACGAAAAATGTTCACATTTTTATCTATACACCAAAAACAATATAAACAATTATTTGGAAGTAATTCGATGATTTCTCATGTTAACCGCAATCATTTTTTGTGGATAGCTTAAAATTCGTGCTCAACACCGAAAAAAAAAAACATAAAGTTAGTAATTGAAAATTGTTACTTCAGAACTTTCCACATCTAAACTCGTTTTACTGGAACACAGAGAGTATATTGCATAGCTCACAATTTTCACTTTGCAATATCTTTGCGCGGAAAACGAATTTAAGAAACATTGAAAATTATTTAGAAAGATAAAATGCAGTTCCTTTAGCTTCCACTAATAGTTTTGTAATAATTAATTTGCCAGTAAAGAAATTCGTTCTTAAATGTACCAAATAAAAGCGGGTTTTTGACGTGTTTATATTACCAAATCTCGAAAACGTAGCGTACTAGAGTATATTTTCCATACCAGTGTTATTAATAATTCTTTTTGGGTTGACCTTGAGTCACAAAGTCGATTTTTGAGTTTTTGATTGGATAAGAATCTCTTTTTTAATGGGTTAATCTAAAGCAACTTCTTCTATCCAGAAATACATGCATGAACACTCAAAAACTAATCGATTTCAAGTACATTACTGAAACTTTAATGTGATTGATTTTTGCCTGTTTACCTCAGGGCAAAGAATTGATGGTTGACAATTGCAATAGGGGTGCAAGAGTCGGAACTTGTTCAAATACTTCATGGGAAGTAAAAGCAAGAATAAATGCATTTTTTTCCTATTTTTTACCTGTGATATTTAAGCAGTGATATTACTGTTTTATTAATTATGCTTTATAAATGAGCTTAAACCAATTTACAAAACCTCCATAAAATATTATTTATCTGATGCTAAACTAGCATGAAACCAGTGTTTTTATTCACAATGCCTATAAATTCTGTAAGACCATAAAGGTGCCTGTCCACTTGAGAGTAAAAATTATGCTAGATGTGTGCAAGTTTCTTGAGAATTGAAGCGTAAATATTTCTGGCAGTATTTTTACTGTCATTTGGACACGCACCTCAAGAACGATTCTGATGAGTAGGTTTACGTCATCTTCATGAAATCAATAACTTTAACGAAAATCTTCGCATAGTACTGTGGTTGAAGTGAATTCATTTATTCCGCATCCCGGAATCAAAAAAGATCCAGGGGATTGTTTAACAAAATCTTCTCCCAAATTAGATAACACTCCCTCAATTGCCATTTAAAAAACGAATTTCACTGAAAGTTGTTTACTTATCAGTGGTGAAATTGAAATAGCTACCTTTCTAACAAAGAATATCCTGTTTATATTTTTGTGTGTGTGGAAAATTCATTGGAAAAAATAATATTTAACTTTATCAATTTATCTTTGATCTCGTCTCTCTCTCTCTGGTGTCCATTATTAATTAGGAAAAACCTTTGCAAGTAAAGCAAGCAGTAAACCCATCCTGTGTTTTCCATCTATCAGCAGTCGTCAATTTTAAACGAAAACCCCTTGCATGGGGTAATAATCCCACAAAATTGTAAAGATACAAAAAAATATCTTAGTTTGCAATTAAAATCTATCCTCTTCTCCATCTAACCATGCGCTCGCAATTAAAAATCAACAAACTCATTTATTTCTCAAATAAAAAAAAAATAACCTTGAAATTTACCCTTACCCAAAAAATCTATTAAAATTCTTCCCGAATGCCCTCCTCTTGACTTTGTGCCTTCTCTTCTCTTGCCTTTTTTTTTTTTGTTTTTGTTTTCATTCTTCCACCAAACTTATAACTGCCTGCCTTTTCAAATTGCCAAGCACAAGATTAATCCCCAAGATCTTTCAAAATTATCACAAAATTAAAAAATTCCACGGCTCCATCTGGTCATCTTTTGGCCATCTGGCCCCACCGCGAGTTTCCTTATTTTTTTCAATATCAAAGTGATTATCATATCTCTTTCGGCCTTTTGATTTAAAGAGTCAGCATCAGCATCATCATCGCAGCAATTCTCTTTTGCTGGCCATTTTCCTTTCCTTTTTTTTTTTTAATAACCGAAAACGGTACGCAATGTCCTATATATTCCGGACACTTCACAGTGGGGGAGGGGGCGAATACATAAAAAACAAAACAAAAAACTGAAAAATGGAAACAGTAGTCAGCCGGAAACTTTATGGTTTCAACGACGACGATGACGACGGGCGTTATCCCCAAACCCCAATCGCCAGGTCAATAACTTAATCAACAATCTCTTGGTAAAGCAGGCCCTCTCTGTCTCTCCTTCTTTAGCCTTTCATAAATATGAAGCTCACATTCTACCCCTTGTTTACTCAAACCAGCAAGGAAAAGCAACAGAATTTCTTAGCGTAAACAATTTCACCGCAATCGTACGGCCTACTCACATTTCCATCGTTTTTCTGAAAGAGAAATTCAGAAAAAATAATAATAAGGAAGAAGAACAAGGACACATCATTTCCATTTCCATCATCACCATCGACACACCAAAGACAAAGAGAACGATGGACGGACGACCCGGCTCGGCTCTGAAAGTCGGAATATCATCATCATCGAGGTCAAAAATTTCCAACCGAAAAGGGGTTGGAAGCACTCCATAGGACAGGCAATTCTCTTGGATTCTAGGCGGATTTTCACACTTACACTTGGAAGGATTTTTATAGCGAAATTTCCATTTGGGGGAGACCGTCTGGATAAAGTTCAAACAAATAAGAATTTCTTTAAGACGAGACGAGGAGTGGCAGTGAGGAGGGGAGGGGGGTTATGACTCACAAGGGGCTTAAATAGGAGGCAAGTTACAAAACTAAAACCTCTTAAGATGTTGCTCAAGAAAATATTTTAATTGAAAAATATCGCGCATTTTCAAGGATTAAAGTCAGAAGGTCGATATGGGTGGTGGTGGGCCTTGGTATCAAAACCCATCCATGGTTAGCTGGAGTGTTTGGTTGGGTCCTTTCTAGGTATGATGGTTGTGACAAAAATCAAGGGACATACGAAAATAAAACGTTATTAGCACTTTAATAGGATTATAAAAATAAATTTCAAAAAAGAAAGAGGAAACCGAGAGAGAAAAGAGGTTGATGGTAAACGTGAAGGGATTAACTATATTTCAAAACACATCCTCTTTGCCAACATCCTTCCTGCAGCATCATCACAGTCTCAGAGCCCTTCAAAGCTATTTTACTATGCAAGTAAATGTCTGACATCACTGAGTGGAGATGTAATCTGGAGTCCATACAGTTTCCTGGTACCCTATACTCTCACATAGCTATATATGTACATCGACAAATATGCTACTGCTACTGGATGGAAGAGAGAGATTTGTATCTTTTACCTTTTCATGTTTCATGACACCTTTCTTTCCCTCCTATCGTCTAGTCTCGATTCTCACATCTCCTCCGAACTGACGACGACGCCACCGACAATGACGACGAGACGATGGCGAACTCACGACTCGACTTATAGTTCCAAACGAAAAATTTTATCTGATGGATACAATTTTACTGGAGGTGTATTGGGGATATTGCAAAGCACAAGCATTCGATTTGCTGTTATTATTAGAAATCGGATCAAATTTCAAAATGCTTCTCTTGTTGGATTCTTCATCGGTTTTATCGCCCTGTCATGATATATGTGATTATTACCGCACCGTTGCGCTAGCTTGCATCTTTACCTATATAATATCTGGAACTGTGATTGGGAGGTTATGATAGTTATGAATTCCACACAAATCGGTTGAATTTCTCTCAGGTAAAACAAATAAAAAAAAATTGATGTTATTTTATTAAATAAATCGAGTCGAATAAAATAACAAGGCGTTTCAATAAAAAAAAATTACACCTGTGTGGTTGGGAAGGGAAGTTGATGGGCAATGTTTTTTTTTTTTTTCAAGACAAATTACATTTATGGGGTTTTGGGAATGCAGAGATTTTAAAAATAAATTTTATGATACAAACAAAATTCACATATTTGTATGATACAAAAGGAGAAATCGAAGCTTTAAGGATTTATTGGTACCTAAATAATTTTTTAGGTAGTTTTTCACTTCCATGTTGTGGATTGTGGTGTAACATGGCGCAGGTTCATAAGTCCATGGGCCAAAAGTACATAGTGGAATTATGGCTCACTTGAGTGGTTCTTAAGTCCAAAAATCTATGTGTGAGCTTATAACCTACCAAGGTAAATCAAAAATTAACTAAAAAGTGGACCAAAATTACCTAAAGCATTGGGTTTAAAGAAAATCAAGCAATTTTAAAATGTCATAAAGAGTGAGAAAATTGTGTTTGATACAAAATTTCGCAAAAAAAACGTTATTCGCACAGAAAAAATTGGTGGGCGAACTAAAACATTTATAAATTCTTGATTGAACGAAAGAGAAATCTTGCAGGCTTCATTTAGCAAAGACACGGCCAGTCAAAGGAAAATAGAGCCAAAATCAAAAAAAAACCGTTATAACTAACGTTTCGACTTAAAATGACCTAAAGAATCGATGGTTCGTCTGCGGCGGTGACTGTGGGACACCCTGTATATAGGCTCAGCCTCGTAGGTATTTTTTGGTGCCAATTTCATGTCTTTTTCCATGAATCTGAAAATGGAAATTTGGAAGGTAGCCCTTTGTTCGTTCGTCTTAGTTCACCTTTCGGTTATCCAGTGGTACTTTTTTTCATAATTGTACTAAATTATAAGTTTCATCTGCCCATTAGATTTTTTCAAATCAATGCTATTATTTGAGTCAATGTCAAAAAATATTAACTAAAAAATGAGTGCTGACGAAAACTACCGAGTCTTAGATGGGGATTACATACGTAAGTATTACTTACGTCAGTTACTTATTTTGGAAAATGTACTAGAATAACACTCATTTTTTAGGACTCATTAAACCTACATATGTGAATGCGGACAAAGTTATACACATTTGTAAAAAAACTCTAGTCAACATTTTATAAAATTTTGTTAGGGAAATATCGTCCTTCTGCCAACATCTATTTATATGTACCACTTATGTTTTTTTAAGAATTTGAAAAAATATATCAAAATATCGCGTTGATTTTTTTTTTTGTGTAAGCACTATCGTAACTCCCATTTCCACAGTAGTTTGGCTTTTAGTTTCAAAAACCAGTTCAAAAATGTTTTCTATTTCACAGTTTCGTTTAAATATAAGACTGAGTTTATAGTTCAAGTTAAACGGCAGTATATTCTGTAGTTTACCTAAACCTCAATTTAGCGTTTAAACAACTTCCTACGTGTAGTTAGCAGAAATACAGGGACCATTAATTTTTCCCATTGGTTCTGAACGGCTAGCTGAGATGCACTTTTCGTGACTAGTTCTTTTGTATGCTTCGTCAATTCCTCACAAGAGGCAGTACCCCTGAAGAAATCTAGATGTCATAACATAACATAGCCAGTTCTTACCAAACACGAATGTTTTTTCTACAAATCCTTACCATACTTAACCTGAAAATGTTATACTTTAAGTAATTATAAGGGTTTGCTTAATCTGACAGTAAAAAGCACAAAAGGATTGACCTTGACCTTGGTCAAACAGTAGGTGGCTTTTGTTATATGCTTTGAGAATTGGTAGTTAGAGCTTGATAAAGAGATGCGACTTAACATTATTTTTTTTTTACTAATTTAATTTTATTTGTTTACAGGCCGCCCTCATACCACCAGAACAAACTATGATCAATCCAGGGATTGGTAAGAACTATGGAACAGTAACAAGACCAACAGATAATCTCACATATTCGTGGTATAACTTGGATGTGTTTGGTGCTGTCCATCAGCCTGGGCCGGGATTCAAGTACTTAGTTAACCGTGTTAAGGGACTCTTTTGCAACGAACGACATATTCCGGCTCCTCGAAAGCATCTTTTGAAAAATGGTACTAGAAAAATTCTATTTTTTACAAAATTCATAGCCATTCATAATGTATTTAACAGTTTCTGGCATTGCTTATCCCGGTGAGCTACTGGCCGTACTTGGAAGTTCTGGTGCTGGCAAGACCACTCTCCTCAATGCTCTAGCTTTCCGTTCTTCCGCTGGTGTTCAAATATCTCCATCGAGCACAAGAATGCTTAATGGCTATGCTGTAGATGCCACTGAAATGCAAGCGCGTTGTGCTTATGTTCAGCAAGACGATCTTTTTATTGGTTCCCTGACAGCCAGAGAACATTTGATCTTCCAAGCAATGCTGCGAATGCCTCGAAACACTCCTTACCGCCAGAAAATTCAACGAGTGGAACAGGTAATTCAAGACCTTTCGTTGGGAAAGTGTCAAAACACAATCATTGGAGTGCCGGGCAGGGTTAAGGGTCTATCGGGAGGTGAGCGAAAGAGATTGGCATTTGCATCTGAAGCCCTCACAGATCCTCCACTGTTGCTTTGCGATGAACCCACGTCGGGTTTGGATTCTTTTATGGCACACAGTGTGGTTCAAGTGCTGAAGAAACTATCGCAAAAGGGGAAAACCGTTATTCTTACCATTCATCAGCCTTCTTCTGAGCTTTTCGAATTATTTGATAAGATCCTGCTTATGGCAGAAGGAAGAGTGGCATTCTTGGGAACTCCAAACGAGGCAGCTGACTTTTTCGCTTAGTAAGAAGATGAACTAAAGATTTTAAAATGTTTTATTCCAAAAACTGATTTATGTTTTCTTAGTTTGGGAGCTCAATGTCCTACAAACTACAACCCTGCTGATTATTATGTCCAAGTTTTAGCTGTAATGCCGGGTAAAGAGCAGGAATCGAAGGAAAGAATTGGGAAAATCTGTGACAACTTCGCCGTTGGAAGGTAACTCAATCCAATCCTCAGAACCATTAAAATCTTATGTCCTTAACTTTTCAGAGTGTCAAGGGAAATGGAGCAAACTTTCCAAAAAATGGCTGTCAAGGCAAATGGAGTCCCATTAGATGAGAATTCGAATCACCCATATAACGCCACTTGGTTTACCCAGTTCCGGGCCGTTCTTTGGAGGTCTTGGTTGACAGTACTTAAAGAACCGTTACTTGTCAAAGTCCGTCTTATTCAAACGACTGTAAGTATTTCCAAACAGCCTCAGCCTTGATGGCAATATATGGTCTTGACAATATTTACATTCTTTCAGATGGTTGCTGTGCTTATTGGTCTTATATTTTTGGGTCAACAATTGACACAAGATGGAGTTATGAACATCAATGGCGCAATATTTCTTTTTTTAACCAATATGACGTTTCAGAATGTCTTCGCCACCATAAATGTAAGAAGCAACAAACTTAAGGGACTGTGCCTATCAAAATGTTTTTTTTTTTTCATTCTATGCATAGGTCTTCACTTCTGAGCTGCCAGTTTTTATGAGAGAAGCTCGAAGTCGTTTATATCGCTGCGACACCTACTTCTTGGGAAAGACTTTAGCGGAACTGCCATTATTCCTAACAGTTCCCTTTGTGTTCACTTCGATTGCCTACCCACTGATCGGTCTTCGAGCTGGCTTAAACCACTACCTTATTGCTCTAGCTATTGTCACTTTAATCGCCAATGTGTCAACTTCTTTTGGATATCTTATTTCATGTGCAAGTTCTTCAACATCAATGGCATTGTCTATTGGCTCACCAGTGATTATTCCATTTTTGTTGTTTGGTGGGTTCTTTTTGAACTCAGGATCAGTTCCGGTTTACTTCAAATGGCTCTCCTATCTCTCATGGTTCCGCTATGGCAACGAAGGTCTTCTCATAAATCAATGGTCTGATGTGCAGGAAGGTGAAATTTCATGCACGAAATCGAACACAACTTGTCCGAGCTCCGGTCGGGTGATCTTGGAGACGCTGAACTTTTCCGAGGCAGATTTGCCATTGGATTTTATTGGTCTAATTTTATTGATTTTAGGATTCAGAATCACCGCTTACATTGCGTTGGTGATGAAAACAAAACGAAAGGAGTAATTGAAACAAGGATGTTTGGTTAATTTTTTATACATATTCATATTATTAGAAAAAATGTATATTTCAGTTACTTAATAAAAATAATTTAAATATCCGTCGAAATGTTATAATGTTTGTTTTTTAGCATATATTGTTCATTTTTGTTAAAATCCGTTCAGCTTTTTGAAAAAGTAAAATAAACCTAGTTTTGATAGGTGCAGGTGCAGTAGGTACATAACAGTTTCATTTCAAAGGAGTTTAAAAGTACGAACTTATTTACAGTTAGCAATATTAGACAACAAATTAAATCAAACCCGTTAATAAACGTAAGCTGTTACTTAATGGCTTATATCTATCACAGGCACCATCAATTTTTAGTGGTTAAAAATACTCAACTACCAAATTGAAAAAAAAATTCTTTTAAACGGTTTAGAATGTAGAGATTGCAATATCTCAAACATCGAAAGTGAACGACTAATATTGACATCCGGTACAAAATCAAACGAAACCAACACCCGTGGATATGGTCTCCTAAGGAAAAGGATACCGTGGTATGCCAAAAACCTTATTTTTTTTTACTTGCGATATAGGTGGTATAGGGCAAGTTGAGGATTCGTGAAAAAAAAACCGAACTCGAGATAACAATCAGACAGTATCATTACGATGATAGAGAATGATACCTCGTGCTACAGCCTAAACCGATGAAGCTAATTTCTTCAAATTCGGTGGTTAAGGATGATTGGTGATTCCCTAGGGGGGAAATTGATTTTTTTTAGCACCAAAACTAACGGTACCTGTCATATAACGATAGAACCGTTTTTTTTTCATTTCTGAATTTCTCTTAAACGATTGAACCATTTTTGATGAATTTTTTTTATACAGAAGATCCTTATTAATTTCAAAATTATTTGATATCAAAATTTTCAACAAAATAATTTTTGGATTTTTAAAAAATCTTTCAATTTTTTTCTTTTTTTTTTTTGAAAAATCAATTTTTCAAAAACGGGTCACTGTATTTTTTTGAAATTTTAGATGTGCATTAATATTATCTTAAAAATGACATACCAATTTTTTCGTACACTGGGGTAACTTTTTTAATGCACTCCAAAGATGGCTGAAAATTTTACTCGTTTCAATCCAAGTTTCCTGTAGTAAACAAAAATACTTTCCATACAAAATCAACCAAAAAATCTATTATTAACTACTCTGGTAACACTTAGAGAAATGTCATAATAAACAAAACACAAATGATGTTCAGTCAAATGCACCCATGATAAACAGAAAACAAGGTATGCTTATTATTAGCGCCATGTCACCATTTTGGAAAAGTGATGACGTAGTAGTCATCTCCGATGCTGACAATCGAGTTTTTTTTAGCTTCATTGTTGTTGTTTTCAATTAAAAAAATGTTTTCTCAAAATCCATAACTGACGTTCGTGCGAACTAGCCATGAGAAAGATGACTATGACGTCACAGAAAACCTGCCAAAATTCAAATGAGCATACCTTGTTTTCTGTTTATCATGAAATGCACCCATGTTTGTGAGCATTTGATATGCAAATTTAAGAACTTCAAAAATCAATTGAAAATAGTTATAAGCCGTGTTTTAGTCAACACTGAATGTTTCATTTCATTCGCAAAACAAAACAACAACAAAAAGCTGAGTAGCCTATAATTTGTTTTTGTTTTGCGAATAAAATGTAACAGCTACTTAGTGGTTGAATTAAAGTCGGCTATAATTGTTTCCTCACTTTAAAATTGTGAAATTTGTTTGTTAATAAGAACGCACTCTTCTCTTCTCTTCTCTTTCTTAAGGGAAAGTAGAGCCATTGTTTTTCTTAAAAATCATGGATATAGCTAATCAACCGATTTTGGTTGATTATAGTGCCATTTAACAAGATCCTCTGAAATTAATCTTGCAATACACTAGGAGTATTTGTGCAACCTGGTAAACGTCGTAAAGTGCAATATCTGGTAAAAGAACTACTGTCATTTACATACAAATATTTACATGTTTTCCGTATTTACCAGGTTTACCACACTTACCAACGTTGCATGAATACCCCATCGTGAACAAACAAGCCTTAAGTTTTGACTGAGTTTCGAAGTCCGACGGTATTACGGCTAATCTAAATAAATTTACTCAGCCATATCTTTAATTATATTCAATAAAAAGCTGATGAAATAATTTGCAGGCCATTAAGAATCTATAATAACAAGTAGAGGATTAAAACTCACGATAAATTTTATTTTATAATTTCAAATATTTCAACAATTCACCTCACCATCATCACATCAAAAATATTAAACAAAATTATACACAACATGGTGATGGTATTGCTTTTGCGCACTACGAACACACCCAGTCGAATGTCGTATGATGTTTTTTTATTCACCACATTTCTGCGCACCAAGCAACAAACAAGAAAAAAAAAACACAACAACCAAACGTCAACCATAAAATAACTGTCAAAATCCTGACTTTTTTTTGACAAATGGGCAGGTGTTCCGTGTTCCAAAGTGCGCGTATAATAAAATTACCCCCTCTTTTAAACTCTCTAGCCGGTTATACATATTTGCGATATAAAAAAAACTTAAATATTCTTCAAGTTTATTGTTTAAACAATAAAACAACACCATTCAGTGTGTAAGCTCTTGATGATAAGGCGTCATCGCGAACTTGTCTGATTATTGCCTCGCAAAAAAGCGCACGGAAGCGAAAACAAAATTAAAGTCAACGAAAGTGTACGGTACATTGATTTGTGTGTGAAGAAAGAAAGAAAAAAAGTTAAAGAACTTCATTTGGAATAAAAAAAAGTTAAATCTAGTTGTTTGCTACGTCATTGAAGAGCTCTTGTGGTTCTTCTCCAGCTTGAAACACCATCTCCATCACCTTTATTTTATGACGCAACGTCGCAATTGATAGACAACAACGGTGACGCTCGGGCGTGAATATAGTGGCGACCTTCAAATTCCCGTGTTTCGCGTGTTGCGTTTAAATTGAGAAACCTGGCCAATTGAATTAACAAATAACAATAAAAAATGAACATAGACACCCTTGTCCAGGAGTGGGAAGAGCTCACCGCCGAATATGGCGAACTTGAGGTGAGTTCCAAGACACAACACGTCATGAACAATAGGGATTTAATAAAAAGTTTGTCTGTCCTCTTCCAGGAGTCCAACCGCAAGTACATCGACTTGCTGGACCAGGTCCAGAACTACCAGCAGAAATGCTTCAATGAGATCAAGCATCAGCGCTACCGAATGGGACAGATTTCAGCCTCATTAAAAGAGTAAGTACGAAACCAAACCACAACACATTTGTGTGGGCAAAGTCTACCTTTTTCGCCTTGAGCACCTGAGTGGCACTAATTAATCAAAAAAACAAAGTATATCTTCCACCTAGTCTAACATTTACTATTTCCATCTGTTGTGTGTGGAAGAATTTCTGCGGTTAGTAAAAATTAACTATTTAATTGCGATGCAAACCCTTTCATATCAATTTGTAAAAATCGTTATCACTCTTATCAGCCAGAGCTTTCATTTTGATAAAACTTAAAATATAATTTTTCCTTGAAGTTTTACAACAGAGACTCACGAATCCACCACCACCTGTTGTGTTTTTTTTTTTTTTGTTTTTTACTGGAAATTGTATAATTTTTTGTGGATTGATAACAACATTTTTCCATGTGATGGAATTTGGATTTTTTGTTCGTTCGTGTGGCGGGACTGTTATGAAATTAAAAACTTTCTTTTTCTTTTGGTGACTTTTTATTTGCTTTTGGTTGTTTTATTGGCAATGGGTCTGTTGAATATTAATATATTTTGTGTTAATCACACAGTGCGGTTCGCTTTATGTCTATCAGAAAGGTACCTACCTACCTACTAACTCGTTTGAAAATGTTACTCAATTCTCAAATTCGGTAATAATGATTTGAGAAAAGCCAAAAAAGGTAGGTAAAGTCTCGTAATTTCGCTTTCGAACAAATTTATGTCGTTCGTTTTCCATTTGCCACTAAAATGGACCTCTGGTCCCTTTTCACAAAGGATGCTATTCGATTGTAAAGCTGAGAACATTTGATTGATATTTGTACATTCCAAAGGGTTAGGCCTAATTTCTTAAGGTAAGATTTGCAATGCAAATCAGATATGAGAAAGCACAAAATGTTAATTAAAGAGATTTGTCCAACAGGTATAGGTATACCTATAGTTTTTATCAAGACAAACTTAGCTGTGTTTTATTTTGCACCAGATCCGATCTGGATTGGACGTTTTTTCAAAGTAACATGTGTAACAAAAACAACACAAGATTATGTTTTGTTTGCTTTTGATAGAAATATAGGTAAATTTTGAGAACAAATTCCAATCCGGATTGGATCTGGGTGAAAATAAAACACAACTATTATGTGTACCTATACAGGGTGTCCCACAGTCACCGCCGCATACGAAAACCATGGGTTCCTGAGGTAATTCTAAGTTGAAGAGCCAATTTTCTCGTTTTTACTTCGTTTTCGAGTTATAACGGTTTTTAAGACTTACTATATTTTTGAAAATCTTACAAATCGAAATTAACTTTGCCAAAAACAAAGATAGATACTGCCAGTAAAACGAAAATAGAGCCAAAATCATAAGAACCCGTAAAACTCGAAAACGATGCGCAAACGAGAAAGTTACGTCTTAAGTTTTTCAACTTAGGATGACCTCAGTTCGGCGGTGGCTGTGGAGCACCATGTATATTAATTCGTTTAGCAAACTACGTTTACTTTCAAGATCTTATAAACGAAAAATACTTTTTTTTAATTCTCAACATTTTTTCGTGACTTCCAGCAAGTCCGTAAAACCCAAAGCTCATCAAATTAAAAAAATATACATATTATGGTCTATAGTCAAGACATCACAGGGGCTTTGATGTGGCCATCAGAAAATATTTTAATGCACTTATAAAGCACAATTTCTGTCAAATGGGGTTGGGATCATAATTCAGTTTTTCAAAATTTTTCTTTTAGGAATTTTTCTTTCAAAATTCACTTTTACAAAATTTTGCGAAAAATTCATTTCTATTATTCGCAAAAATGTATAAAACAATATTTTTACTTAAATATTTTTTTAAATTTTGTTCAGAGTCCTTTATTGGGAATATTAACACTCAATCTTTTAGTTTGTGAGTCAATCAAAGAAACAAATTAGCAAGTTTGGAGATAATATGAGTCGATGATTCTTAAAACAGCATAAGTGAAATTTGATTTTTTTACGAAAAAACCGAAACGCGGCCGCGTTGTCAATTTAAACTTAAAAACCACCCACGTCAATGCGCCCGCGTCTTTTAAAATAAAGCAGATTTTGTCCCATAATTAAAAAAACTCTTATGTTGTTTAAACAATCATCGATTCATATTCCATTCTGTCAAATCTCCGAGTCAGACTTAGGTAAAGACAAAATTTACAAGAAAATATCTTTTAAAACGATCCACAAGTTGTGTATCAGCAATCAAATCGCGCGCGCCATTTGATAGCTTGATACATAACATGTTTGTTTGTGTTTCATATTCATAGACATCTCTTATTATTTGCGAAGGTAATAATTAATAAATAACTTATCTATGTACACATTATTTAAGTTCATTATTTATGCTACAAAGTTCGTTTTTGTTGTATGTATTTTGCTCACGATCAAAGTTTAATCGAAATTTATCCTGATTTAATTTTTTTTTATTTTTCCAATTAAGGATTTACAAAAATAACTTTAATTTTTATCATAACACCATCTTAAACTTTTATATTTGTTTTTTGAATAAATATTGTAGACGCTTTCGCTAATATATAATAGTTCTTATGGCCTTAATTGGACTATAAGAATTTTCTTCTAAAGATATTATTTTCTTGCTGGGGATAGAAACAACGACTGATAGAAATTATTCCCAAATACCTTACTAAAACGCTGATAATTGTTCATTAATAAATGCATAATCTTGTTAAAAATAAAATGTTTTGCTATGTCGAGGATTTGGAGATAGTGAGAGAAAAAATTATTCATTGGGAATTTTGTCCATTGGACGGCTTTCCCCATGGGGATTTTATCCGTAAATTTTTTGTTGAGATTTTATCCGATTGAGATTTTTTTTTTTTGAGATTGTGTATATCTCCCGTGGTGCACAAACAATGCGTGGAATATCGCCGATAAAATCGTGTTGCCAGTTATTTAGGCATGCAAAGTTAACTTTTTTATCTTTTTTATTAACAAACAAGTTAATGCATATTTATTTGATTTAAGTAAAAAAAATCGTTTTGATTAGATAATAAAGCAAAACGTAGATAGTAAAAATAAAGGTTCCGCTTTGCAAACCGTTTAAACTTATAAAATAAATAAATAAAACTTAAGATGGTCATTCTGTTCCAAAGTATAGCAGTAATACCACCTGAATGCAACAATGTCCATCAAGTAATTCAATTTATCGTTCACAAACACCCATAATAAACAATGACAAGAAACCATACGTTTCATTGCAAAAATTTGAAGAGGCTTTTGAAAATAAACAAAACAAACTTTTCAATTCCACATTCACTTACTTATCTGTGTTTACATTTTTTTTTTTATATCGAATTGCGTGCCTATTTATGAAACTATTATTTATTAATGCCTTTAAGCCTTAGTTGATGTTACAAACACACAAAAGAAAAATAAAAGGAAAACAAATTATAACAAATAATCGTGGAATCTGAAACAAAGCACAAAACAACTACAACAACGCAGTGCAGAGTGCAGTTCAAACAATTTATTCATTTTACTACTCATAATGTCGTTGCATTGCATTGATAATAATAATATGAGTCAATTGAAGGGTTTAATTGTGAAAACGAGCCCAATGAGTTGACAATAACTTAGCAAAAGTCAATATTAAATTGTTTGTCTTTTTTGTTGTTTTTATTTTTAATTTTTTTTAAATTTTAACACAAGGTCGTGAGAGCTTTGAACTTGATGTCGTAGCTTAGCCTTCGAACACACCCGCCAGCGCATGATCAGAAGACAGAATCTTACAAAGCAAGCTTCTATTTTAAGATATAGAATGCGAATATCTTAAAGAAAGCAGATGACGCACTGACTGCATACGGCGCAGAAAGTTTTATCAATATTTGCTTTTCTTTGTTTGATCAAATAATAAAGTTCAAAGTAATAAAGATGTAACCTGATAAGACTCGTATTAATGTTGATGGCGCTTACAATCCAAGATAGACTAAGGTCTCAGCCGACATGCCTCTCCAGCACGCCCTGTCCCTGGTTAGCCCCCATCAGGCAAACCCAGCAACCAAACTCGAACAACCTCTTCTCGAGAAACTACCATGTAGTGTTCGGAGTCAATGTTTGCTACCCAGAATGTTCTTAATCTTTGCCTTGAAGTGGTTTGTGACCGGGCGCTCGATTATTACAAAACTATTACAAAACCCCATCCAAAGAGACGATTGATAGTCCTGAAAAACTCACCGATACCTAATTCTGTAGTTTGTGTAACTCCTTTCGGGTTTTCTCTCCCAATGATAACATTCATTCTTTGGGAAGACTTGTTTATCAGAAAATATTCGAGGGCCATCTACCTATTCTGTTTTAGTACACCTCCATTTTAATGAAGAGAAAACATTTTTGGTCAGCAGCCATAGTATTTATTGTTCTTCATGGTGTGTCTTTGTTTTATTTTATTTTCTCCAGACATATTTAATTCCATAAAATGAACAAGAACATGTTTTTTTTTTATTGATGTAATTCCTCGATAGCAAAAGCATCAGCCTTGACTTTGAACATTGTTCTCGTCGGTCGGCGTCGTTGGCGTTGTTTGGTACAAAGTAACAAGCTCCAAGTTTCTGTTTAGTATTTGTGTCTGAAAATAAACCAAAAATATTATACGACTTGTGTATTATCAGACACGAAATGTTTAATCCAAAGTACTCAGACGAAAGCAATTCGACGTGCGTTGTCGGTCGTTGCACAGTCACATGGTCTTCGGGTGTGTTGAGCTTGGCCATGACCATAACCCAATCATGGCCTTGACAATGAAACTTTGCTTCATTTGTGCGCCATCTCATGTTGTTATTTTTTTTTTTATTTAATGTTACTAGGTCATTAAAAAACGACTTCGTTTACATTTTGTTATCTAATTAAATTGGTTTCACTGTGTTTTAGGGTTTATTCAAGTAAAAATATTTTATATTTTTATAGAAATCTTACTACCCATGAAGGTACTAATGGAAGGAACATATTTTGAATATGAAAATTCATAAGAGTTATTAAAATTTTATTTCGATAATAAAAAAAGATATGCATAGACCATGAATTTATTGTTTCATGCATGTATTCGTTAGGAGATAGAATTTGAAATTAATATAATAGAACAAAATTTAAAAATATGTTGCTTCGTCTTGGAGACTTGACCCAAAACTCATAATCAAAACAGGCATTCACTCCGAACATAATTCGCATAGATCTGAAAGTTGATATACAGACTTTTGAATCACCGATAAAAATAAAATATCAAAATTCCTCATCAATCCCATGTATGCAAAAAAGTTATAAGGTTGAATGTCAAAAATCTTGGTTTTTCGTTTGGGTACATATACATAAAAATTGTTAATAGCGTCCACCATACGCTATACAAAATAAAATGGGTCGCACGATCTTGCTCGTGGAGTCGAAGGTTATTATAAAAATGTAAGCTTTTGAGTATCTGATTTATCAACAAGAAAAGTGGAACAAAAATACAAAAAGGTTTTTGTTCAATTTTCGAAAATTTTGGTGAATGAAACGTCTTTTTTTTTTAGTTTTGAGACAATTTTAAAGCTTATCAAAAAACAAATTATAGATAAAATTCGCGTAGTTAATATGATAGTCCTGAAGAAGATTGTAAGCATAATCGAAACGTTGATTATATACAAAAATATTTAAAGAAACTTTGTCAAAAATATTTTGAGTTTTATACTAGACTT
Organism: Meliscaeva auricollis; assembly: GCA_948107695.1. Lineage (NCBI taxonomy): Eukaryota > Metazoa > Arthropoda > Insecta > Diptera > Syrphidae > Meliscaeva > Meliscaeva auricollis. The sequence continues at coordinate 1,255,482 of OX403617.1, forward strand.
ACTCAAAATTAGGCTTTAAAACTCCCGCATCAAAAAGATTGTTGGCAGGTATAATACACAAACAAATTTTAATGAAAATCGAATAACTCCCAAATGTTATATGGGAGGTACTCCTTCTAGACGAGATATTAAAAAAAAAAAAACAAAAAACAAATTACATAAAAATCATCAGCGCAGTTTGGGAAGTGAAAATGTGAATAGATGAGCGCACAGCCGAACAGACCGACGCACAGTGGTGCTTTTTATGAGTTTTATGCGACAAAATTCATTTCCGTGGCCATTTCTTGGCGGAAATTGATGAAAATTGGTACACTTAAAGCTTCTTATGCAGAATACAACAAGGCTGCCAACTTTTTTATTTACAAAATGGCGACTAGAACAAGCAATAAAAACTATAAATTGGAAACAAATCATTCTCTAAGTTATCATTTTGGCTGAATTTATGCACAGTAGGTCCTGAAAACCTGACTGCAACGTAATTATGTATATTTCAGTTATTACAAGGGAGATTATCCCCAGACGTTTTTTGTTATTTTTTCTTTGACCAAAAGTAACGGTACCTGTGATATACCGGTGTTAACGATACCTGCCATAGAAACGTTTTTTTTTTTTTAATTGTGATTTTCTCCTTTATGACTCAATCAATTTCAACCATTTTTTGTACATGAATGCTTTTAAGTTGCCGTAATAATATTTAGTAAAAATAATTTCGAGAATTGTTTGTTTGGATTTAAAAAAAAAAAATGAAAATCGAAAACTACGCACAGAAAAATAACAATGTAAAATCATCATAAATAAATATAATTCAACATTTTTTAGCTATGCTTGCCGTTTCGCGTTTGTTTAACATGTTTTAGTGTTGAAAGGCTGCAAAAAATGTCGTTTTAGAATGAAAAAAAAATGATAAATAAACATTTAAAGTAAAAAAACAACATTTTTTTATGTTAATCTTACATTAGTTTTAATTTAGTTTTTAGATGTTGATAAATAATAGATTAAAAATGGCGTACAAATTTTTTTTTATAAAAGTACTTGCAAATATAGAAAAAATATTTTTTTTACTAAAAATGTATCATTGTAGAAGAAATCAGATTGCATACTTCGTTTTGAGATTAAATACATTTAAGAAGCTGTTTTAGTCATTTGAAAATCGAATTTTATGCTTTTTTTATTTTTTTTTTTTTTTCTAAAACTGCATTAACAAATTTATAATTAAAAAGGCTTATCGCCGATTTCACCAAGAACTTTTAAAATTTTAACAAGCTTTTAAACCTTAAAATGACGTTTGTTACATACAAAAAACGTCATTTAAAATTTTAAAAGGTTTTAAATGTTCGTGCGACCCAATCGTGCATTTTATTAAATGATATACCAGTTTCAGTTGTGCCAGAATCCATATCGACAGTAATTTAAAAAAAAAATATTAATAGCCATACTAACACATATATCAACAAATTGCAATTTTGATTAGACAACAAGGTAGTTATGAAGAATTTAAGGCTTGCCCAAACTAAAGTGCGACAGTGCGGAAAAATTTATTTACATAGCTTCATATGGAAGTACCCACACCAAATGCGACGAAGCGCAAAGCGTTTTTTATATAAAAAAATCGTGTCGCACTGTAGTGTCGTACTGTCGCACTTTGGTTTGGGCAAGCTTTTATTTGCATTATTTTGAGTTGGGCAATTTCAAGCTCAAATATCTCGACTTTCTCATAAACTGTTTTGATAATATTTCACAAATATAAGTTACACAGATCCACCTTTAATTAAATACCAAACACGTTCACTCTGCGCCAAGGCTCCATAGTGAAATGGGCAAACCCTTTCTGTGTGGCAGTTCCCTACAAGTACTTTAACCTCAAGTTTTTCCCTATTCTACTTCTAAAAAAGAGGTTTCTTCAGATTTACGAGTCTTCTCTAATGTATTTTCTAATTTGCAAAAAACAGTGACAATATTCATAAATCTTAAGAACAAAACAAATCATTTCACGAGTGCTCAGGTACATGTACCTTGAAAATTCAATATTCATGGCGTAATATCATCATTTTAACTAATCGAATTAGAAAAGCAGAGCAGAGACCTAGAAACTATTAATAATAACCAAAAGCAAAACATTATCCTTGAAGCCCTCACAAATACTAGCTACGTGATATCAATACAAAACAACATCAAGGTAAGAAGAAAAAAATTCTCTCTCAATTTTCTTAGGCACTTAACATGCACTATCAATCTTCTGTGTAAGCTAAAAAGGCTATTAGTAAATTAACTTTAACTAAACAAAAGCTATTCAATATTAACTGAATGTGAACACGGTATATCTATTTATCATCGTACTGTTCTGTGCTCTGCTCTGCTCTGCTCTCCTCTTCGTGTACCATTGTGTATAGCAAACTTTTCTATTGCGCCTTTTAGTTTTCTCCTCTCAAAACAAATTATTTTAGTTGCAAGTTTGAAATTTGAATGAGGCAGAATGAGGCATTTCTGCCCTTGGAAGTCAAGCGTAGAAAGTAAAGTAAGTCTTTCGACATCATCATCTTATGACAGGCAAACAAAAGACAGAAAATAATAACATAAATGACAATTTTTGTTCAAGAGTCAAGTTTATAGCAGAGGAACAAGTTCGAGGTACAAGAACATGCTTTTTGCATAACGAATCACGTTTGCAAAGATTTATTTTTAGTCGTAATTTTGAATTCTAAATTGATTGCGCCGATTTTCCACCTAACATGACACGCTTAGCCTTAAGAAATAGCACTCACAATCAGTTGAATGGGTCAATTATTTAGTATCTTCACTTCTAAATGAAAAGTAATATTATTTAAATGTCATTATTAATATATTGAAGGTATAAGTCCAATAAGTTGTAATAATTGTTTTTTTTTTTTTTGTTTGTTTTCGTTTTGATATTAATTTATGGAACACGCGTTTCCGTGTCTAGAAATTATTCAACCATGTTATCTATTTAACTGGAAATTAATTATCTCGACTTGGAAACTATCATCGTCATCGTCATTATATCTATTTGATGATCTAGCTCTTGTATTTGATTTCTTCCAAAGTCTAGAGATTAAGTATTGTTTTCCGATAAACAAAAACCCAAAGTTTATAGTAAAACTTTAAATAATATATAATTATCTACTGGCCAGTCGAAAACATTGGGTATTAGTTTAAAGTATACCCTGATAAATAAAAGTAGAAAAAACAACGTAAAATCAAAAAAAAAAACCATTTGATTTAACAATTTTTCGGAATGATTTAGTTTCGAAGAAGAAAATTCAAATCCAAACAAAGTTAATTGAAAGTGTATTTCTAAAGAAAATCAACGACATCTAAAATCTAAAGCAGTGGCTCCTTGGCACCTTGCAAATTACTACATATTTGTGGTTGAAAAAAAAAAAACAGTAGTTTTCCTTTCTTGTTCCGGCCGCCATATTAAAGCCGCCATTTTGCAAATAAAAAAGTTGGCAGACTTTTGGAAGTCTCCCTAATAAAATATTAAAGTGTGCCAAATTTCATCAATTTTCATAAAGAAATGGCCACGGAAATGAATTTTGTCGCTGAAACTCATCGAAAAACTGGCAACCTGGAAAAACGGCAACCCTAGCAGACACCGATTATTGTAATTAAATAAAACTTTTCCTTATGTCTAGTGGTTTGGTCAAGCTATTTGAAACTACATGTCGCACTGCTACTGGTTTCATCCCAATAATACGTTCACGGTTAATCGCTTTTGTCCATTACACTTTCGACATCTTCAATAACTCAATTGATTCACAAACCTCCATAAATAGGAAATGGTGCAGGTTCAAGTTTCGATACAAAATACTCCAAAGGTGAAAAAAAATCATTATAAAGCTCGTCACAGTTTAAATTACAGTGTTCTGACAGCGCCAAGCTTATCTTAATACTTTCTTAAATTCTAAAATTAACTAAATATAATATTAAACTTGATGTGAGGTAATTAACTCAAGGCCATCGTTTGTCCTTTAAGTTCACTCCGCTTCAACCGAATAAAATGGACAGCAGAATACATTTAGCTCGAAAACAACAAATTAAAACAAAACAAAACAAAAAAATTGAATGTATGACTAAGTGATTTGTTTAGCTTTAATTGAATGCTTTGGAACAAATTTATTTGTATATGAAAACCTTAGGTCAAAAAATACAACACCACAGCTACTTTGGTGAAAATGACAAAATTTAAATTGCTTTGATGTTGTTGGAATTTCATAATAATGACTCTTTTGAATGGGGTTGTTTATATGGAGCTGTAAAATTTTATACCATACCGCCAACCATCATACAGCTATGTGCAAGGTCGTATTTATGTTATGGATTATACTTCCGGTTTAAAAAACCAAAATATATTATATACCTACGTAGTGTATGGGAGGCATTTTAAGGTTTCACTACCTTTTTTACAGGTTAATCATTAACTTAAACACTGAATATATTATTGAAGCTCACGGCTGGATTAGTTTGACTTGAAATATTAAGGGAGGTTGTGAAAATTTAAAATACAACTGAGCGCTCAAATTGTATCACTGTTTTCCAGTCCAAAATGTATAGACTCTTAATGCAGCGAGAAACTCACGGGCTAAGAATGCCGTTATATTTACAAATTTTTATATTGTTTAGCTGCAGCAAAACAATTAAGACACAAATGAGACCTCCAGTGCTGCAATCCAAAATTATTACCTGGCAGCGGTAGTATTACACATCCAAATATAATAGTCAAACAAAGCGTATAATGTCAATAACTTATAGAAGCTAGAAAAAAATGCTAGCCTTCGCAACGCAAAATCTCATTGAGTGGTGTGACTTGACGTGCACTAATAAGTTTCTAGTACCTTTAATGATCTGCAATCAAGCTGTTGCATTGCCAAGACTATGGTCACAACAATAAAACAAATTTACTTCATTCTGATATGTTTTTAATACCCGACCCCGCTTTGGGTCCTATAAGAGATTTTAAAGCTAGGAAGGACTGGGTAGATACCTGAGAATGAACGGGTGGAATAATTGACAAGAGCGAAGATCAGCCCTTTATGAAATGTCCAATCAATCAAAGAAATGATTTCCCTACTCAACGCGAAGAAATGGTTCTAAGACTAACTTCGACTACAAAAAATACTCAAATGTCCCAACATCCCTCATACTGACTTACTATTACTATGATCTATCTCATACAATCCTACCTTTTTAAACCCTTCATTAGTATTGTAAATTGCTCGGGAGTACCATTCACACCTACCTGCGTTCTTGGCATATTTCGAATTTTCGTAAGAGTCTTTACGTAGTAAATTACGGTTCTTCTTTTCAAATTTAATTGTCCTCATCTTCAATTCAATCAAAGTCAGATTGATGGTTCAAGTCAAGTTTTTGTCCCATAATCTGGACCATTAATAAACTTTCACTATTTCAAATTCTGAAGCAAAAACTGTATCATATCATTTCTTGAAACTGTTGTCATTTATTTCCGACCGCACTTACGAAAAAAAAAACACTAAACACGTCATTCTATGGAATCCACACTAACGAAATATGTATGAGATGCTGGATCACATCATTTAAATATTATCTTCCACATTAGAAATCAAAGAAAAACTGATTTAAACAATTCTCTCAGTCTCCAGGCAAGCTTTCTAGCATAATCAGTTTTGCTCTAATTCATGCTCTCGGGACCTAATAGCCCTAAGCAACTACAAAATTTGGTCGTCCACAAAATCCAGCACTGCTGCATCCTTATTATATCCAACAGAAAGTCCACGCACAGATTGGTTCATGTCCACAGATTTAACATTTCCACATGTTATACAACCGTTCGTGATTTCTGTTTCGTTTATCTTGTTTAATTCGCATCACGCTGCTGTCCTTTTATTGCTGGATTTTTTTTCTGGAGACACAATGCTTGCAAAATTAATGACCACCACACGACATAATACAAACAATGAAACAACCCTGATTTCAGAAGTACATATATGATGAAGTGCAAACTGAGAGTGAATACAAATTATATTCCTTTTGATGAAAAAAGAAAAAAAAATATATGTATAATAAACTACTTTAAGGTTTAATTTTTTTTATTCATTTCAATTTTGGGATTGGAGGAAAGCATTTCGTATTGAGAAATAAAGATTGTATTTCCTGCAGACGTTACAATTCCAAGCCCTGGGTATTAATGCCGTAGAGTCATTAAGTAGGTTTTTATTTCTTCATTTTGAATATTTAAGGAATTAAATGGCTGTAAATATTGTCCTTCGTCTTTTGAGCCAGCAAGCCTGGCAACACTTTAACTCCGCCAGTTCGCAACCGAAGGATAGCCAATAGCAAGTGATGAGCAGTTATATCTTCCATCTCCTTTCTCCCAGGTGTTCGTCCCTAGCGTTAACAATTATCCCCAACAACAAGTTAACGCTCGTTCCAGAACTCGACAAGCAATTAACCATTTTCGTAAAATTGACGCTTCCCCTGAAAGTTTCCGGCTTCAAGTGTCCAAAAATAGTAAAGATGTCGCCCTTTCGAACTCTGTTGTAGACCAAATTTAAATTCAAATCACCGCCAATCTGAACTGCAGCTAGGCACTTTGAATAAAGTGAAGGAATGCCTTCTGTCGATTGCAACATGACACCATCCATTTGGTTACGAATTATACCATCTGGAGACTGTCAAGTCACTACAAAGTCAATAAGCCTTAATGTGTTTTCCTAACTCGGTCTTGCTCTGTCTACCACTGCCATACCAAAGAGATCTTCCTCTCTGATAACATTCATAAGCAATGCATTCGATAGGTCACCACTTCAAAGAATGATTGAAATCCTTCTATGTGATATTTCAAAATAGCGCTTACTGGTGTTGCTGTTTTCATTCCGTTGCGTTGGCCTGCTGTTAATTAGCCTTATGGGAGATTTGTACTGAGCAAAGTAAAAATTTCGTGTCCAGACTATAAATGTTGGTTTGTTTGCTTATATCAGCCACTACTCGTCCTATTTAACGTTAACGTTAGACGTCTCTACCGCGAAAGGTGCAAAAAGTGGGTTTTCGTTCATCCAGCGTAGGCCTACCAAGATGTTACATAAGTAGGAGGGCTATAAATATTGTCCTTTAAACTTTAAACACAACTTCCCACTAGTTTTAGTGATTCCATAAAGTACGAGTATTCCAAAACCGCTCAGCTAACAAGAAAAGAAAGTAAGCATTCACCTCCTCCTAACTCACCACATAGTCAAGCCAACAAAATGTGTACATACATATTACACTAGAAAAATGTTCTTATCTCACGCCTGAGGCAAATCAATGCCAAATAAAAATGAAAACCAATTGAACCTTGTAATTCAAGTAATCCACTCACGCCACACCCCTAATCCGTACGTACTTCAAAAATTAATCTCGCCGAATTTAAACTTCACTTTAAAACCGGAAATAGTAAAGCGTTTAGTTACCCTCCAATCATCTGTCGCCTAACGGTAATTACACTTCTAAACTCTTTCACAATACAACGACAATCTACACAAATGTTGTCGACGTTGACGATGTCGTCAGTGGAAGCGTTAGTTCTAACGACTAGCCACGTTTAAAGTTTTCGTCCATGTCCATGAACTTCTTCAATTCCATTATATACTCTTTTAAAACTTAAATTCATTCTAAAAGTGTTACTCTGTATCCTTATTTGCAGATGCAAAGCAGCACAAAGCGAAGAGGAGAAGGAGAAAGTCGCCGAACTCAACAAGAACACCCTCAAGCGGAAAGCCCAACTCCATGAAATCGAGCAGTCCCTACCAAGAAAGTCCGGATTCTATTTAAAAGTAAGAAGTTCTTCTTTTCCATCATCATCCCAAGGGTGCCTTCATCTAGTGTTCCTCGTTGATGATGAAAAAGAAGAAAAAAATTAAACAAGAAAATAGTTTTTCTTATCTCTTAACCAACAACCACTCACTTCTCTTCACTTCTTCCACTCTCCACAGATTATCCTTGGCGATGTAAACGTATCAATACTGAACAGAAACGATAAAGTTCGCTACAAAGACGACTATGAAAAGTTTAAATTAATACTCAACGTAATAGGACTGATAATGGCGTTTCTTAATTTAATATTCAACTACAGGTGAGTTTGGTGGGTTGGGTGTAGAGAGGTGGGCACCTTGATTAAATTCCACTTAATATCTCTTCTCTCGCACAAAGGGCCCTGGAATTAGCATTTATCTTCCTGCTGGTTTGGTATTATTGCACACTCACAATACGTGAGTCGATTTTGAAAGTGAACGGATCCCGGATCAAGGGCTGGTGGCGAGCACATCATTTCATTTCGACAGTGGCAGCCGGAGTGTTGCTGGTCTGGCCACAGAGCGAGCCTTGGCAATTGTTCCGGACGCAGTTCCTGTATTTCAATGCGTACATAAGTGAGTGCGAGCGTGTGCGGTTGATTGCAGCTTAAGTTGGCACATGATTTGAAAACTTAAAACTTGCTCTTTCCCATAGGCATGGTTCAATATTTACAATTCGGCTATCAGAAGGGGTTGTTGTATCGCTTAAAGGCTCTTGGCGAACGGCACAACATGGACATCACCATCGAGGGCTTTCACTCGTGGATGTGGCGTGGTTTGAGTTTTCTTATTCCTTTCCTCGTCATTGGCTATATGTACCAGGCCTACAATGCATGGAAGCTCTATCAGTTATCATTTCATCCGGATGCAACTTGGCAGGTAAACGAATACAAGTCTTGAGTCAATATCGTTGGTTGATGTCTAATGTTTGAATTTCTCTCTCTCTCTCTTTGTCCTTTATTGTCCTTCATCATCTAACTCGTAACTGTGGGGATGGCAAATAGGTTCCGGTGATGTGTGTCCTCTTCAGCATACTCTTCCTGGGCAATATGGCAACAGTACTCATGATTGTGCCACAGAAACTCAGAGAACGAGCAAAGGAGAACTACCGCCTACTCAGTGTGGGAAAATCAATGAAGTTGGAAAAGAAAATTACGGTATATTTACAAACTTCATATAAAGAGACAACAAAGTATTAACAACTTTTCTCTTTTTTGTTTTTCTTTAAAGGATGAACATGCTACAATGAGCGACGGTCTAAGTCCTGTAAAGGAGGAAAGCGAAACCCCCTTTGCCACTACCCCAACAACTACCACCACCACCACCACCACTACCACTACTTCAAACATCCCTGCCGATGAAACCGATAAAACTAAGTAAATTGGCTGCAAATGAAAATATGACGTGTCGTTGTATTGAAAGTTTTCATTAAAAAAAAAATACTTATCCTTAATTTATTGCAAGTCCTTCCCAAGGGCATGCTTACTAACTATAAGTAGTTTAATTTTGTTTTTATATTTTTTTTTTCTAATTTATCTGCGAGTTGTGTGAATTCTATAAATAAAATATAAATATAGACAAAAAAAAATAATAAAATAGAATATGGTAGTAAGTGAGATGCTGTTATGTTGTAATAGTTTTAAATTGTTTTCTCTTGTTCCTGTCACGCATCACTCATAAATAAAACAAAACAATAGATAAGTATAAAATAATATAAATAACAACAGGGAATGCATTTTTTTAAATGTAAAAAATTAAATTGAAAAAAGAAATAAATAACAAGGCTTGTTAAATATTTAATTTAAGGTAATTTTTTTAATTAATTAATTATATTTATGAAAATAATTATTGTGTAGTTTGTTTGTGTATGTCTGTGTGTGTATGTCAAAATATTGATTGTGTACCACAAAAAAAAAAGGAATAAAAATCTTGTCAATAAAATGGGTAACAATATTCACAAATTTGTAGAATTCAATTGCTTTGTTTTTTTTTTCCTACAGGATTGTAACGGAAAGTATTTTAAGTAATCCGATGGGATATCACTTATGAGACGTATTCAAAGTAAAGGTGGGTGCAACAAGATTAGAAATAAGGTTCATATTTTGTTGGGAAGGCCATTGGAAGGTAAAATCATCTTTCTCATGTCAGAATAATTAATGAAAATTGAAAATTGGGAGGGGTCAGTTTTCAAAGTCAATCGTTTTCGTTAATTGTGAATGATTTCAACATCCATCGATTCAAAACTTTGATACATACAGTCCGTAGCACTTAAATAGCCTCAGTTGTAGCACATTCTTAAAAAATCTAAGATTTTTTTACCACTTGTTATAATAATTTGTGTTATTTTTCAAAACTGAAGCTTAGATCACATGACTTGTGCATACACAAAAAATTGTGTATTTTTGTTATAAAAATACACAATACCATCTAAACCACAATTCGAAAGACACCAAATGATACACAAATCGTGGTTGTATGTCTTTTTCTGATATCCAATTTGTCATTCAGATTGTTTTGTGCAATTTTATGACCAACATACACAAATTTTTACACCAATTTTGGTGTTGTTTTGCGTTTTTGTTTTGCGTTTTTGTTTTGCGAGTAAAATGATAAAAATGAGTAGTTACTTAGTGTTGAAAAAAAAAGGTAAATACTATAAGGTACATTTTTCTGAGCGGCAAGCCAACACTACTATCGCTGGATTTTTTAAAGTTTTTTTAAGGTTAACAGAATTTGCTATGATAATTTCGTTTGAAATCACTAAAAATAAAATATTTTTTTCTCATTAGAATAGGCCCATAGTCGCATTTAAAATGACAATTATTTGATTATTTTTTTTAAGACAACACTTCTTATATATTTTTTTAAATAAATCAAGTAACTTAAGAGCTTTTAGTATCCTCTCTTGTTTTTATTTTTTTCGAAACTTTTTCGCTTGCATGATTATTTCTATATTAAAGGTTTGAATAAATCAACAACAACCTGTGTGTGTAACCAGAAAGTTCATAGGCTTGAATTAGAGCTATTTTACGGGTTGCCAGACTCGATCATTGTTATTGTTTCATTCAAACCTTTAATATTAATTGACGGAATAAGGCAGCCTAACTTCGAGTATAATAAGATATAAAAGAAACCCACTTTACTTCTTCTTATCTTTGTAAGCTCCGCTTAAAATGTAAATCCGTAGAATTTCATTAACATTTAAAGCTGTAGAAGCATGGTAGCCAAAGTAGTTGTCACAAAATTTGGCTTTCCAAACTCGTTTCTGTATACCAACTATGCGATTCACCGCGTTTTCTAGCTGAAAAAATGATTTTGACCGTATTGATTTACCCTGGCATTCACACAAGTCATTTCCAGTATGGTTTAATAAGATTTAAAAGGATATTATGCTCCATACCCATTAATTCTTTCCCTTGGATATGGGAACGATCTTTAAGTCATGAAAAACATAAAAAAATCACAGTTATTTTGATCAAAACAATTGTTTAAAATCGACGCTAGAGTTGTAGAAAGCTCCAATGGTATGGAAGATATAATCCTTTTATGGAAAAATTCATTTCTTAACTGAATAATCGAACACCGAAGTGTTTAAAATAGTTACCTACTGAAAAGCCTACTACATTTCATAACAAAAATTCAGTGCTAAGTAGTGATTCTTAATCAAAATATTCAAATATATTAGTGTAATTCCTACCCTAGTTTAGGAACTAAATCGCACAATTAGCTATTTTAAACCTTACCCGACGTCGGATCTATAGCAGTTAGCAGATCTGACTAGTGGAAGAGTATATTTATTCCATATTACGTCAGGGGGTATAGGTACTACGAAAAAAGCTGGGACGTAATATAAAAGACTAAAATGTTGACTTTGGACCAAGTTTGTAATGCAAGTGTCTACCATTTGAGTCTCATGTTTGACATTGTATAATAATTAGGGTGAGAAGAATTGGTTTCCTCGTTTTTTTTTCGAAGCAGTAATGATTACGTTACGCATTATATGGTTGTATGATAAAAATTAAATTATTATTATAAAATGTTTGTATAAAAAAAATGTATTCTCTCAAAAAATATAGTTTTAGGTGTGTTAATATGGAACACAAAAATTCCTTCTCATTTACAAAACAGATATTAAAATTCTTCGTTCTTTATTTTTTTTGAAAACAGCTAATAAATGCAGGTAAGTAGGTACGTTTTAAATCCTAAGAATACTGTTTCGCTACAATAACTTCGGGGTTCATAGATACTACTCGCACTAAATGACTCTCTGATTTCGAGTGAAAATATTATGTTTTTTTTTTTAACGACGAACAAAACCAAATTAAATTTCCACAACACTTACGTTTGTACAGATAGTAGGGTAAGTCGCCTTGGCAACACATTATACATAGGTTAGGTACGCGTATACGTTATAACGTTCCGCGATGAGAATACGCTTTATTAGTGCTCTGCTACAGAGCTATACACCATCGTGAAATTTACTTCTTTTAAAGTGCCTCCCATTTACAATACCTACATACGTAGGTACCTACTAGGTACCTACTATATATTTCCTTCTCTTTATTAAAATCGTGCTCTAACAGATCCCCCTTTTTACAATTTAACAATGTATTCATTTTACACTATGGCAGAGCAGCATCAACAACAGCAAGAAGAGTGCTTTGCTTTGTTAAACAATAAAGCAAACAAAATACAAACGCGAGTGTGTACACACTTTTCAAGGATGTATAAAAATTCTTGACTTGACAAAATAAAATAAAAAATAAATAAAAAAAAAAACAAAAAAACAGAAAATAGAAAATACGGAAAAGACATTCCATTCGAAGGAGGTGAATTCCATTTCCGTTTAATTTGCGCGTTGGTAGCGTAGCGCGAAAATATTCAATTGGCAAGGACACTGTTTCTACATCATCAGGATGTGCGAGAGACGTCTTTTAGTGGTTGGGGATACAATGATATGGCAGGAAATCACGCCGCCGCCACCGCTACACCGCCTGCCATCCCATCGCACACCCACATGCTGGGAAATCGAAATAGGTGCTGTATTACAATGAAGCCGAGTTGAACATCTAGGATCCAAAAGAAAAAAAAACATTTCAACGATGTTCATTTCCACTTGTTGTATCTTGTTTGCTGTATCCTCGAAAAGACATGAGTGCATAAGCATATGTAGCTTTAAATTTTATACACCCGTGCCTACACATAGACATACAAAAATTTACACATTCCAAAGAATTAGCTGCAAATATTTCATCGTTAAAAGTTTAATGTTGGTTTTATTTAGTTCAAGAGGCGGAATGCCTAAGGAACTCAAGGCCTAAGGAACTGAAGTATATTTCTTTTAAAAAATGATTACTTACAGTGTTTTAAAATCTTATATTGTATCCTTTAATTACTTGACAGCAAATACTTGGACATGCAGAAAATTCATTTGCTTGTAAAGTGTTTTTACCTGTAGTACCGCAGGGATAAATATTAGGACCATAATTATTTTGTTGCAATTTGTCGAATTGAGATTTTAGAAATATTTCCATGCTTTGAGATCTCTAGAGTCTAGAACCTAAGTCCATCCATTTTCTTTCGTTTACCATACATGCTGAGAACGAATTAAGAAATGGTGGAACACTTGCAAGGATTTTGAAATGCCGATACGATTTTATCAGAGTTTCAACTACATTGGTGTACAACTGTACATGCAAATTCCTAAAAAAAAAGTCCGAAAATTTTTATGTATTCCAAGCACCTCGTCTTTCAAAGCTACAAACACTTTATTTTACAACATATCCCCAAATATCAAGGCAATGCTTTTTTCTGCCATTGAACGTGATTAGAAAAATCTTTAGAACGGTTTTCGAGAAAATTTAACTCAAAAGTTTTATATGGGACGTTCAGAAATATCCCAAAGCTAAATAAATACAACTTTCGGAAAAACGAAAAAAACATCTGAATTTTATTTGAAGAACATCCTTTAACGCATTTACCACATGCATAGATGAATCCACAGACGTACAGACGCACATACAAACGGATAGTTTCGACTTCTGCATCAAAGTAATGTTAGTTTTGATTGAATCCTCAACATTTTATTTCACAATAAAATTTTCTTTCAAATAAAACTAAAATTATTAAAATCCGTTGCCATAAAAGGGAGCAATAGAATTCATGTTTACGTATTAAATACACAGATTGAAACATTTCTACCGAAGCTTTTAAAATTTACTTTTATTTTCAATATTTTAATGAATTCTAGGAATTTAACAAATAGGGTGGATATAACTGGTAGTGGATATAAATATTTTTTTAAGTACTTTTGGTTAAAATTGCTTTACTTTTTCCTCGAAGCCGACATCGTTAATCATCATAACACAGAAACATAACCTTCGTTACGCAAATAAATGTTACAACCAGATTAAAAACTTTTATATACTGTATTTCGCAAAAAAAAAAAATAGAAAGAAAAACTCAAATTAAATTTCATAAACTCATAAGTATAGAATTTCCTTTCTGTGATCTCTCTCTCTCTCTCTCTCTCTCTCTCTCTCTCTGTTTCTGGGCCTTTCCGATTTACCACATCAATCAAAAAAGCTACCTGCATCATTGCTGTGGAAAACCTTTTAGTCGTTTTGATGGTCGTTCGTTTTCAAAGAAACAACTTGCCTTCCCGTTCCCGGTTTCCATCACTCACTCACGACTACGATGGCATTCCAAATTAAAGGAATGAGGTGATACAAATTGACTGCCAATTAAAGAGTTAAGTGGGCAGCCTGGCAACTTAATAAGAGACTAGCAGCAAGCCGGGAAAACTTTTCAAAAGCATCATCAGGTATTATAGGTGGCCGTTGTGGGTGTGGGCATGGGCATGGGCATGGGTTGGTATAAAGAATGTTCACAATTGTTTTGTTGTTTTGTGTTGAAATTCCTTTGATCACTTGAGGCGGGTGAGAAGTAAGACGCCTTTTGATTAAGTAATTTACCATAGTGTTGAAACTCTCCAAAGTCGGATATTCGAAAAACCTTAATACCACTCATCATTCAGAAATAGAACCTTATTTTCACGTTAATTTGAAATTTGATTAAAGGATAGAGTCGCAAAGTCATAGAGAGTTACCCTTACTCTAATAATAATAAATAATAATAATAATTGTATTCATCTCAACCTCGCCTTGATTGGGGAATTCCAATTGAAAGGCCTTGACTCTCTCAAATCCACAAATACAATTTGTTAGTCTCAGATATTTATTTCTATACCCCCTTTTTGTTTTTTTAATGTCTTTGTAAGTTCGATTGTGGCCAATGAAATTGCTATACACTCAAGATGGAATGTTTTGGTTATTATTTGTTATTAAAACATCTTTTTGAGCGTTTAAATATTTGTCTTTTTAATATAAAATGGGTTGAAGGAGTAGAAAATTAAAGAAAAATTAAAGAATTGTAGGTATGAACAATCTACATAGTTTAAGACAAACCTGCACTATATTTTAAGTGTGGGCAATGTGTTTTTTGTAATATTATAAGCCAAGTTTCAAAAAAATATGCGCCTACTTATAAATCTCTCATCAGGATTGGTGGAGCTTTTTATTTGCTTTGCCACTTGGAAAAAAATATTTCGAAAATTTTAGTGTCAAAATTTGTTGGTAAGTACACTGGACTTTTGAAGTATTATTTTTTGAATTGCCACTATGTTATGATTTTGTTTCAAACAAAATTTAACACATTAATCAAGACCAACATTAAGATGATGAAAAAGTTGAAAATGTAGGAGCAACATACCATCCGTATGTCTGCAGGTCCATCTAAACACTTTTGAGCTGGCCTAATGTGTTGAAGAATTGTATTCAAGTTTGGTACAGATGATTTATTTCTTTTTTTAATATATCTTGTTTATAAAGGTTAGCAACCGAGTAATCATATTCAGTTATTCAATTTTTTTTTTTAAATTATTCTAACGATATTGTTTAAATTTGGCGTTTGTATTGTGCGAGTTTTATGAAAAATTCTGGATTTTTTAGTCAATTCTGTTTTTAAACAAATAAAAAACTATTTCATATTTTTTCTCTGTCCACAATAATTTTTTTGTAAGTACCAAAATTATTTTGAAAACAGCATTTTAATGAAACACTTTTCTCGCAATACATGTAGGCGGACTAAAGTTTTTGTCAACACTATGACTTTGACTTAATTGTACTTGTAAAATGAATGGGTTGCCTTTCACCCAAGAAATCTTCTCCTGATTTGCACTACATGCCAATGAAAGTCAGTTGTGAGAGGGTTCCTTAACTTTAAAATGCTTTCTTTCTAAAGACTTTTAGTTTTAAAATTGAAACTGCAACCAGAGAACATGAAATAAATTATTGGGAAACCTTAAAATATAATCACCTTTTTTTTTGAAGTCACTGAAAAAAAATAGTTCAAAAACAGAAATCGACGCTGAAATTTGACAAAACAAGAAGCAATCGTTGCTTCTTGTTTTGTCAAATGTCGGTTACGATTCATATGTTACGTTTTTTCTATTTTAATCTTCAACTCGACTAAACTTATTTGACTATATTTCAATTTTATTTCTTTTATTTTTTTATTGATGTGCTTTTTCCATTTTATAGCTTTGCATTCAAAGCCATCCAGTGTATTTGGTAAGTAATTAAATAAAAAGTTGGTTAACCATTTTCAAGAAACTTAAAACAATATTTTTAAAAAAATCCTTCCTAAACTCATTTTAAAAAAATGATAAGATAAACGTTGTTATATTATTTTGATTTAGAGGTAAAGTATTTATAAAGTAATTTAAGCTGCAAAATTAAATTTGAAATTTCTACAGTGAAATCATTTTCTTTCTGGGGACAAGTGTCACTTGACTCCTTCGCAAACTTTTAATATTATTTCATGATATACCCAAACAAACCACCTCCTTAGAAATTTTAATTTGATCTAATTGGTTTAATATAAAAATACTTACCAAGCGTACGACAAAAGAAAATATCTCAAAAACGTAATTTAAATTTTCAGAATTCCGCTGAATGTATGGTGTGGACCTATAACCTTTTAGAAAATAAATGAGCACAAAATTACCGTTTTTAATGCAAATTACTTCCGTAAACTTTCTTCCATTTCCATGTGATCACACAGGATGTTATTCCTTCGCCTATAATAATATAGATTGGTATGTTATCAAGGTACACACATACATACATATATTACCCAATAAAGTTTTCACTTGATGGTACAATATAAGGTAATAAGGTTATTTTTAGCACACAACCTTATATAGAAACTTATTTGGCAGAATCAAAATATATTACATATAGTTTTTGACCCAAAACAATAATTAAGCTTTCGGTGTTAGATTTTATCCGATATAGGTACAATAGGAAGTATAGAGAGCTTAAGCATCAGCATCATATAAGGAAAACCTATAAAACATAAAATGGTTGACAATAATTATTTTGTGTGTTTACTGAACAAACAAATTTGATGCCAAAAACCCACCTCTCCACCAATTTGGCTCTAAGGCTTTTATTTTTAAAACCACTACAGTAGCTGTCCTTATACCGTTATACGACGTAGCTACCAACTACAAAATTCACAGAACAACCCATACTGCAACTGTACCTACTAAAAGGTTCCAGCTTTTCTGGAATTCCACTCCACCACAGCAAAGCAAACCAAATGATGGCAATTTCCTGGTTCCATCTACGAGGATATACACAACAGAGAGTCCCACCGACAAAGGAGGCGACCTTTACATACATATATTTGTGTTTTCTATACACTTACATACACTGAGCTGAAATTGTGATGCTGCTCTCCCACGTCCCACCGCTGCCGCTTCCCGCTGGTGTTGTCCTTGTCGCCGTTACCGTTGCCGTTGGTCGGTTTGGTTTCGGTCCCATTTCCGGCGTCGTCATTAAATTAATATCCTTTCAGGTCCAAAGACGACTCACTTTAATAATTAATATATGTTTACGTAGTCGTGTGTGTGCATATGAAAGGCATACGAGCATAAAAGACACCCGGGGAAATAAGCTTGCGTCAGAACTCAGACCTTAAGTCAGTTAGTTCCGTCCCGACACAGAACCGATGAAAGTTGAAAGTCGAAAGCCCTAAAAACTGAGAAACATGCAAAAGGCCAGAAATATAATTGCCACCGCAATTTCATTAGCATACAGCAACGCAAACAATTACTGGAAATTTTACTAATTGTTAATAAAGTTTTAAATATAATCGCTCACACAACATGTCCTTTTTGGGCTGAGTTCTGAGACACGAGTACGATTCCCTACTTATGCATGTAGGCTTCGCAGTAGAAATCCACCAAACGGCTCCCAATTCCCCTCCACACACTATTGAGGGATGTGTTTTATACGGAAGCCACGCAGAATGTCCCTCCGCCGCCGCGCATCGTGAAGGACCTCTTGGATAATGGCCAAAGTTAGGTTATCCTTTTCACTTTTATTTATATTTTATTGAATTATTAAAACTCGACTTGGACATAAAAGGACATGCGGAACCGGAGCCACATAAATATGAAACTTACTACACATGTACCGCGGGGGGATACACACAACACAACACACATACATTTATGCATGGTACACAAAACGATTGATATCCTGGACTCGTTAATAATTCATTTTCTCTGAGGGAATGCGGAGGAAAGTCGGTTTCGGTTGGCCATGGCCTGGCCGTGGCCATATGGTCGCGGCCAACATAAACATTTCCTTATACTTTTATTACATCGCATCGCCATCGTTGTAATGTTATTTTATTTATTTTTTTTTTTTATTGTTATTTTCTTGCTGCTGCCTCGCTCTTATTGTGTATATCTTTTTGCAACATTGAAATGGCAGTGTGGCAGTTATATTTATGCCCATGCCTGAATGTTATCCCGCAAGCCGTAACACAAAAAAATGACACGGAACATGTATGTATGAATTTAAGATATAGCATCTTGTAGTAGAAAAGTAAAGTAGTAAAGGAACTAATTATAGACAGAGTGGGAGCTCTTGAAGATGGAATATTTATTATGTGGGCTGATGTGGGCAGGGCAGATAATTCTTGATGAAAGTAATTTTTTATATATGTTGTTTTGTCGGGACAGGAGGGTCGAAAATGCTTTTGTTTTCAAATTCGGAGAATTCGAAGGAGAAAACGCAAAAATAGAACCGGATGTGATGAATGTTTGTAGGCAAACCTAACGAATTAACCTCATAACACAGAATTATATATACATGCCTACATAGAAGGTATTATCAGTCTTGTAAAAAGTGAGTGTGTGGAGTTAAAGAAGAGCCATATAGAGACTCCAGAAGAGACTCCATTCATTATCATATTCAAAGAAATTAGGAACTTTTTACCAATACCTACCTATAGATACATATCTATAGAAAACGTGTGTGAAAGTAAACTTTACTTGATTAAAAAAAATTTCCCAAATGTTAAACAAATTTAAATGGCACAGTTTCTAAATTATACCAATTCACCTAACTGTTAGATTTTAATAAAGAGTGTTCCAATGGGGACTTGAAAACATTGGATTTAATTTGTGCACACACCCTTTCACAAATCATCGAACTGTCATTGTCAATTTATTCAGTAAACTCAAAATTTTCATCATGACAAAGTACACTGTTGACCGCGACACGGTTGACCGCGACTTTAAGAACGTTTACTCCAATTTTCAGTCGTAATTTTCGCCCTAGTAGACAGGCAATAACAAGCAAAAATTTTAGTCTACATATTCGTTGTGTGATGTTGCCGAGCCAGTGAGACAACGGGTTGGTCGCAGTGTCGAAAATATCGCTGCCGTTCAGGCGTCCGTAGAAAACAACCCAAAACAGTTAGTTCCAAGGCGTTCTCAAGAATTGGGCATAGCTCAGGCCACATTATGGCGTATTTTAAGTAAGGATCTTGGTTTACCACTAAGTATACAAGATCAAGCTAACACAAGAATTGAAGTCGATGGACCATTTGAAGCGACGTACGTTCTCCGATTGGACTCTGGAGAAGATGCGCTAAGACGATGAATTTCATCGCTAAATCATCTTCAGTGACGAAGCTCATTTTTGGCTCAATGGGTTCGTCAATAAACAAAATATGCGTTATTGGTCTGGTGAAAATTCTTTGCAAAAATTGGAAGATATGGACTTGGACGACACGTGATTTCAAAAAGATGGTTCCACAAGCAACACAGCACACCTTACAATCGAATTATTGAAGAGTAAGTTTGATGAGCGTGTTATTTCAAGAAATGGGCCAGTCGATTGGCCGCCTCGTTCGTGCGATTTAACGCCTCTAGACTATTTTCTTTGGGGCTACGTTAAGTCATTGGCTTATGCCAACAAGCCGACAACGTTGGAAGAGCTCAGAGCAAAAAATAGTAACCGTTTAAGAAATGTGTGGCCGAGTCGTCGAAAATTGGCTGCAATCGAGCCCGCGGTGGCCAAATGAACGAAGTCGAGTTCCATTCATAAATGTTTTGATTGTACTTCAAGTCAATAATAACATTTTTGCAATATCCCAAATGGTTTGCGTTTTATTTCAAGGTTGTACTTCCTACTTATAATTAAAATTAGGTAATACAAACAAACTCATATCTTGAAGTTAAAATATTAACCCTTAAAATGTGACAGGATGTTTCATAGTTGGTCTGAGCAATAAATTGGAAATATCTTTTTTTCGAACTTTGTTTCTAAACTTTCCCCACAATATAAACTGACTGTTTGCTTTCGGATCAACTTCAACCATAGACTTTAACTTTTGTCTTAATTAATAAGCTTTTATAAGATGGTAGGTACAGAGCACCTATTTTTTTTTTTTTTTTGTTGATAAAAGTACAATTGCTTTTTCCAGATCCGGTTCCTACCTTGATTCATGTTCTCTTTGATGGCAGAACAGAGGGGATTTCCGTTTTTTTTTTTGTCCGTAAGACAGTGGAACCATTAATTGGGCCAATCCCCTCGATAAATCCTTGGAAATAAATTTCTCATTAGACGCCACCAATCATCCATTGATTATCCTTCTCGATATCTCTGTAGCAAGTGTCTGTGTTGGTTCTCTCAGGATTCTTTTTCGTTATTTTTTCCACAAAATATCGGACATATCCTTGTCCTTCTTCTTGTTTCTTTTGTCTTTAACTATAACAAGTGGACACATTGTGCATTGTGTATGAGAATAAGTTGTAACGTCTAACGTTTTGCTTCCTCTTTTTCTGTTCGAAAAAAAGGATATACTGTAGCGCAGAGGGATATATTCTTACCCGACTTTCATCTATGTCCATTTACAAGCTGAACCATTATAGGATGGAAGACGGAGCTTTTAAAATTAATGTGGCAATAGTATTTTCTCTCTTATTTTTTCTTTTTATACATATAAAGAAAAAAAAAATCATTAAAAATGACAATTTCGTGTCCTTGAAAGTAAGAATGTCCTCGCTGATGGAAATTCATCATTCTTTGTATTTGTTAAATTATTTAAAGGATTTTCAAACTACAGAAAAAGGGTTCGGTATGCGTGGTTTTAGTCGTTGTTGTTTTTGTTTTATTTTTTTGTAAATGTGCGACGACGACGCGACGTGCGTGTCTAGAGTTAATTTTCTCCAAGTGGTGAAAGTTGAAAGGACTCTGCTTAAAATAAAAATTAATGGAAATGGCTCAATGTAATGCATCGATATATGTATAAAATGTTTTATGTGATGGAGGACGAATAAGCGTCAAGCCATTTAATCTGCCCTTAAGAAGGCAATCGCTTGCCGTTCCTCATTATTGGCTATAACCATAAATTGGACGGAAGTTGGCAAGCTGATTTTCATACTGATTGCTCCACTTCAATTTTATTAAGTGGAGAAGACTGATGTATTTGGGTAACATGGTTATAATTCTTATTTTTTTTTTGTCTTTTATAAGTCCCAAAGGGTACGTATAATGTTAAATTTTTGATGTTAATAGTTTCCTATGGGTCTTAGAACATAGAAGTAAAGAAACATGTAGGTATTCATAGAATAGTAATTGTTCAATGTGAATATAAATAAACAATGTAAATGGAAAAGGATGGTAAATTTGGATTGAAGGATTATTACGAATGAGAAAACGTGACCTTGTTTAACATTTAAAAGATACATTTATTTGGCAATTTTCAATACTTAAAGGCAAGGCAGTTACGGATTTATTATATGGGATGCATTAGGCTGTCGAAAACATACGAAATAGTTTGTTATTTAAATTAATTTAAATTTAAAAATAATTGAATTTTACATCCCTTTATAAAAGAGGAGCCCAATACTTCAAAAAGAGCTATAGGGCTTCAAAATTATTAAATTTGCTGCTAATTCTATGCTAAGGTTCTTGATGGTCATATAGACTCTTAGATTATTTGTTTTCTTTAACAACTTAATTCTTTCATTAACACTATTTTTTCGTTCAAGCTCAATCTGCTGAAGCGGGAAGAAGCTGTTGTTGACGCAGTTATCAAAGCAGACGTTTGTGAAGATCATCACAATCGCGCGAAAATTAGTAGGAACTTCATCCGGTTGATTTTGACAACTATTTTGACTTTCTCTTTTTATGAGGAACTCAGATTTGGGCTGTCAACGGGATCACTTTCTGGCTTGGTGAATGATAATACAAGAATTGCTTCCAGCATGGATTACTTCAGTACAATTATGCTACTAATGTTCTTAAATGGATCAGGGCCCTATTGCACCAAACTACAATAACAAATTTGTATTTGTGTTCTATTAAAAAAAAAATCAAATTTAGTGCAACAGAATTCGCTACCAGAGCTGTAAAAGACTGCAGTCAATTGGTAATGTAGTCAATTCAGTCTCAGTTAATTGACTTTAATTTAAACTGAAAGTTAATACTGCTTCTGTGTAATTTAACTGCAAGAGAAGCAGTTAGCAGTAAGAACTAAATACTGACTGTACAGTTAATGAAATCAGTTCATTGACTGAAAGTAAATTAACTGCAGTACTTTTTGACTGGTTTTAATCTTCTAATCAGTAAAAAGTTTTTTTTTACTGTTCTTTATTCCTGCAAGAAAGTGTCATAAAAGTGTGGCAGTAAGCCTGACTAAAATTTTTAAAATTACATAGAACAGTACAAAAACTTTCTACTGACTAGAAGACTGGACTGGTTTTAGTCAATAAGTACTACAGTGAATAAACTTTTAGTGAACTAACTGCTTTCATTAAGTTAGTATTTAACTACTGCCTGCTAGCTGTAGTTTAACAGTCAAAATACTTTTGTTAGTTAAAAGACTTGAGAAATTTTGTAATTTTAGTCAATTAACTGGAGTACCGAAAAGACTGCAGTTTTTACAACTAATTCGCTAATTTATCACAATTTTTATGAAAAAGTGATTGCAAATTGTAACTTCTTGGTGCAACAGGCCCAGGTTTTTTTGACTGCAAACTTCAAGTATGCTAACCTAAGTTATTAAGGTTATTTCAATTCGTATGTTTTTTCCTGTCATTTTATAAAGAATGACCTTATGATTACATAAGTTAAGTATTTTCTATCCAACAAAAATTCCCAAATCTCTCTATACTATATTATATGCTATTTAAAAATAATCAAAATTACATCAAATATTCATCTCAGCATGTTTTAGATCTTTCAAAGAAAAACGTTAAGTTTTTCATATTTTTACGCAGGTACATCAAACAAAAAAAATCTTATATAGCAAAGGTAAACCGTCATCAATCTTGAAAATCAAATTATATATCCTTCATCCTTGCAAAAACTCAACCAACCAATCCATATCCTTTAAAAAGGAAAAACAAGAAATTATTCAATTTTCATGTAAATGTCTTAAAGTAAAAGCGTGAAATTTTTGCACTAAGTCTCTCTGATATCTATTATGTCCTTCATTATAATTCATATTCCTTATTGCCTGCTGATTGTCCTTTACTACACACCACAATAGCGAATAATATTTATTCATTTTCAGAACCCATTTCAATTGTTCAAGTGGCGCTTTTCCCATTGTCGTCGGTCGTCAGTCGTTGGTCGATGGTCGTTGCCATCATCTAGTCCATCGCCTTTCACACAGAAATGCTAATTAATCACCCATTATACGCATAACGCTGTGCCATACACAATATAAATAAATATTCTCTGAATAATAGAAAAACATTAGTGTGGCCTTTAGGCAAAGTGCCATTACTCACAGAAATAATATTCAGGACGAATGATCATCCGCCATGCCAGCCATTCACCAGCCAGCCAAGGCAGAAAAACTCAAAAAGAAGGTCTTCCCACTATACCCTCATAACCACATTCTAATTCACTGCGCTCCGTCATTTTATTTTTTGCTCGCTTCCCGTTAACTCCCACGAACATGACACAAAAACAAACATTACGCATATTTGCTGATTCATGATTGGCCACTTAGACGGCAATAAATTTCCAAGTGGATGGCATCCCTCAACCAGGATTCAATGAAATTCGCTTGACGTATGAGCTTGGTAGTCCTTTTGACAATCGCAGGACGAACGACACGATGACGACGACGGACGGACGGAATGGGCCAAAAAAAGAGAAATACTTGAAAAAAAAGCCAAAACTTTTACGATCATCGTAGTTTTATGGCCTAAAAGACGGATATGGACTTTCGGTATAATGACCAAAGCGGTCACTTGTCCCACTTTCCTTTTACAGCCATCATATCCCTTTTTCTTTTCGACTATACAAACCTCCTTCACATTACTTTGGAAAGGCAACAGGACTTCTTTTTTCTTCGTCTTCTGGTTTCCTTTTATTATTTGTGGATTTGGCCATTAGAGCTCAATAAATAATCTGTCGTGCTCAACAAATATTCTGAAGGGGATTACTGCGTCCCTATTTTTATGACTCTCAAATTGTCTTTCCATACAAATCTAGCTGCGGCCCTGAATAAATTTCTAAAAGGGTTTTTTTTTCTCTGCGGGCTGGTGGGCTGGTGGGCGGCAGGCGGTGGCGGAACAAAATGATTACAAATGCCGGGTCATTGAAGAAAACATTATTTCTTATTCATTTTGCTTAAATGTCCTATTCTGGACTTGGGACTGAGAACAACACGATACAAAGGAACCAACAGGACGAACAGAACGAACAGAGAAAAAAAAATAACAATTTCGTTGACAATGGATTTTCAAATTTGAATACAAAACAACAACAACGGAAGAAAGAAAAAAATCATGATAATAATAGGAATATCCTTACATAATATGACCATTATTTTATGGCAACGCGGTAAGTGGTGTACACGCGCTGCCTTACATGAAAGTTGGTGGTTGTATTGTGAGAACATGACAGAGGGGACATAAAGAGCAAATGTGCATTCGAAAGGACTTTTTCGTGTGCGAATTAGGACGTGAGGAGAATTCAACCGTTTTGTGACCATTCTCATAGACATTTCAGCAGCATTGCTTCTAGATTTGCAAAAGTATAAGCAGCTGAAAAAAAAAAACAGATTCTTCTCTGAGGAAAGGTGTGAATAATTTTTACACTGCACTGAACGAAAATGAAAACAAGATTAGGTACTGCATATGTAAATGCATACAGGGTGTCCCATAGGTAAACCCCGCGGAGACGAAAAATAAAATCCTGTTAATCGAAATTAAAATTTATTCAATAAAAATACCGTTGCCAGAAATTTTCTATAAGAAATTATAATTATTGCAAAGCAGGTACTCTTTATATTAAAAATTAAAATATTGTTTTTTACCATTTAACATTAGACAATTTCTGATTCTAATATTTTGAAAATCAATTCCATTTTTGGAATATTATAAACAAAATGCTGAAATTTTTGGTACCTCGCATAAAATTGTAGCAATAAAAGTACAAGAAAGTTTTATCGGAAATGTTACGCTAGGAAAAAAGGTGATTTAAGAGAAGAAAAAGATACATATTACTTTTTGAAGTTCTGAATATTGAAATGGGAGGGACGCAAAAAGAATGGATTCCACATTCGCATAGTACGATTAATAAAAGAATTTCTGTACTTGACGGTACGCCCAAAATTTAGCTCAAGGCTAAATTGTTGAGCATTCCTACAAATGCGAGTATTACGGTGCAATTGTTTGCGAGGATAAAAGCAACTAGCTACATCTGCATAACACTGATTCTTAAAATATCGATAGAAAAGAGACAGGTCGGTTCTCTAGAGGTGTAATTTTGTCTGTTATTATGTAGATCTATCACCTATCATGCTTAGAGCTTTTGAATTCTGTCCAGAAGTTCAAGAATATAGGGCTTACAGTTGCACAGCCGTGGGATCCCGGTAATTGCGGGTCCGTTATATTTTCATTTAGCGTTGGATTAGACGGTGATTCACGTATAACTTTGGTTGACCAATGGTTTTGACAATATTGTCTTGTACAGTTTACATTTTGAAGTTAACCCATCATTAGATTTGAGAAAATACTTCCAAACTAAAGAATTACTTGAAAGGTACAATACATCACTGCATTTTTAGTGGCAACAAATTATAAATGCGCATTCAAAGATTACAGTTAAATTAAAAACAAAAAAACAGTTCAACTTTAATTTTTTGTCTGGTTTGCTAATTTTGTCCAGCAGTATATTATCATAAAATTCTTTTTTTTATCACCTACAATTGTAATGAATGTTTTTTGAAACAAATTGCAGGTGATAAAACAGACTATTATATTTTTTTTAAAGAAACAAAAAATCTGGGGGTCATTTGGTAATTTGATTATCGCCAAACGATATTGTCTCGACAATGGTGTTGACGATATCGTTTCGACGATTGAAAATTTGCTCTCCTTATCACCACAGCGCCATTGTCAAAATGTTCGTATTTGCACGATAGCTAAATAGTTGTCGTCTGGCATGTATTTTGAAGTAATATGTCCTCAAAAAGATAAAACTATTTTTTTAGGGATTGTTTATTGAATAAAAGTAACTCACTCTAATTCAACACTTGTTTGGTGTCTAAATTTGCCAAAATAACCAAAACATTCTGCACATTTATTTAATTATTTCAAGAAATAAAAAAAATAAAATCGAGAGTCAAGTGTGGTGTGAAGCTACCTTAAGCATTTGCTTGGTGTATGATTAATGGCAATTCTTAAGAATGTATGAACTAAGTGAAGATTTTATATCATCACAATCTATAAATTTTGTGAAATGGTACAAGATTTTTAACTTTTCTATTTCTAGAAGAATAAATCGTTTTTTTATAAAGGGGGACTTAAATGTACAGTAAAGTATCCCTAGAGTTACACCTGAAGCTATAAAGTTAAGGACATACTTTCAACCTCCATTCTGGTTTGTAATTTGACAGATCGCAGCTTACAATCCTTCCTTTTCTTAGACATTATTAACAACAACTTAAATGCCAATATATGTAATCTCAGTAAAAACAAACAAATTTTAAAGACAAAGATTTAAATTTTTTTTTCGTAAACGCGACAAAAAAAATTACCCAAATTATGAAATTAAAAAATTATTTGTACCTGCAAGCTATTTGGCCAACATCAGTTAATTGGTATCAATGTACCGAAAAGACAAATTATCTTTGTCTTGAAACAAGCTCTTCAATTTAGAACTAAATACTCAGTTCGAATTTCGTAATTGCATGTATTATTTATTATTTTGTATTTTCATTTATAATAGACTTGACTTGTGTTTCACTATTTTAAGCTAAACCGTCTAACTTTTTCATTATCAACTAGTTTTTAATGTAAATACGTAAATTTGTCCACTTGTGGAAAAAAACCGCACATAAACTATAATCCATTCAGGTAATGAATTCAAAATAAACAAAAAGAACTAACATCAGAGTAGTTGACCATAGTTGACACATGAGAGACAAAAAGTTTCTAACTCATTCAACGGAAATGTAAAAAAATTACCAAACAAAAGTTAACATTTGCCATTTTTGATGTTGAAAGTTTAATATTTTGCAACTTTTTTGAACATTTCCAGACAAAACTTTCTTTCCATGTACATTCACGGATCCCTCTCTGATTTCGTCCTAAAAAGCTAACACTAGAAATGACCTCAAATTATAAGTATCTGTATAGAGGTACCTTCATTTTATATGTGTGTGTGCTAGGGTATGTGCATTTTTTTGTGGAACAATAAAACGTATAGTTTCATCATTCCGTGACTGAAATACAAATCCCTTTATCATGTTCCAAATTTGGCCCGAATAATATCCACTTGATGCACACACTCAGCTGCACTTCCTCAGGTTTCTTTTGGGCGTCAAACTACCGACAACGACGACGATGACTATGGCTACGACAACGACATTTGTCTTTGAGGCCATCGGCATATCACAAGCAGACGTCAGCGTCGTATACGCAACACTATTGAAACTCAACAACGTCTACAACTGCACTATGTACACACTCCTAGCAATACAGGATAACGACAAGGACGACCGACGACGACGACACTACCAATGAAGATGACGATGACGATGATGACACGACGCTAGATGACGCAAAGTGTCCTCTAATCGAAAAACAAGGCACACATATCCCATCTCTTTGGCTTCCACATAGCATTATGTCCAATGGACATGTGTTCCCGAAGCATTTATTCAAGCACTCCATCTCCTCTGTAGTTTGGTGTCACTGCTGCTGCCGTTGCTAAGGCCGCTGTCTCATTCCTGCAGGAGTTGAAATAGAAATTGGGAAGGTTTATTTTTTCCATTACATGCGGCACGGCATCCTTTGCAAGGATGTAAAATGTGATTTAATTTGTAATATTTTTTTTTTTTTTTATATATATTTTGTTTCCTCCTCATCGTACTTTCATCCAGAGAAACAGAATATAGCGAAAGGCAATCCCGGGGGAAGTTGAAAGCAGGAGTAGAAGATTAAAAAACAACATCGCTTCCTTGTATATGTAAAATAAGTATACCTACTAGATGTACCTACGTAGTTGTCTTATTTCTTCGTTTTTTTTCTCGTTTTTTCTGGTTGTTTCGCTTTAAGGGCGAAATAAAACTTTGTTAAAATATCTAATTTTCTGTTAAGTGTCACTAAGATTGTACTTCCTTACATGAGTCTATGTAAATTTGTTTTCTTTTTGTTGATGACATTTTTTGTTCGTTTGTTTTTGTTGGAAATACGTGTATCAAGTACATAAATGTGGGCGCATTCTCAAATGTTATTGGACTTGGAGTTTTGATTACTTTTTTATGTTTTGTTCAAGAAAAAAAAAAATGCTTCAGATTTTATTTCCTTCAAATTTGTTTTAAACACGCGTGTCCTTATTAAATATTTTACAAAACAAAAAAAAAATGAAATAAAAATGACGACATGCAAAATGTCAATGCTTTTAGAATAAAGTACAAATTTTATTGCTAAATTATTTACAAAACACACAATGACATAAGCCCAGATGCAATTCAAAGTATACGCATTTAAGGATCATATAATGTAAAAACTTCGCAATGCCTCGGAGGACTTGAATCTTGTGTTGGTTGAGTTTGAAAAAATAAAAATGATATTAAAGGCCTGAAAAATACTAAGCTGTGAGCTTTTATATGTACTACATGGAGCTGTGCTATGAGTCTTTTAAATTTAAAAATCTTGAATGGGGTGATAAGTATAGGTGATATAAGGTATTTCTCTATCTTTTTGTACAGATTAAATAGAGACAGCAATCGTCAATACGTTTACGTTCAATCGTTTTCGTATTCAGCGAGTCGGCGTCTGCTTTTTTTTCTCCTATTTAATTAGGCTCTTAGCACATTTTATGACATCTATAATTTTTGTAATGTTTACCCTTAAAACCATAACCATATTTTTCTTAATTGTGATCAAGTGGCTTTTAAGGTTTTTTTTTTATAAAATTTAATGAATATTTCTAGCTATTTCGGGATTCTTAATGTTTAACCTATGTAAATTCATAACAGTGTTAAGTTAGAAGGTAGGCTATCGATTTGTACTTAATGAGTAAATCTAAGTTAACTCTAAGCTTTACATATAGATTAAACACTGAGTAAATGTGCTGGATATACAAAACATATGTGAACATATGCATTTTAATGCCTTATTTGATTAAAAATTGCAGCTATTATCGTTTTTAAACTTAAAATTCAAATTTGTGTGAACAAAAATTTTTATAATCGAAAATTTTTTTCAGACATATTTGAGGAAAACAACTAGCAAGGAAAAAAATTATTCAAAAGCAACGGAGCTAAACATAAGATTATTGTCTTATATTTTTGTATCCCTCTCTTTTGTTTTAATCTTAAATAAATGACCAGGTAGTTTAAGAAAAAATAGTTTTCAAACTCAGAATTTTGAAAAAAAAATATTCAACCAACATTTTTGGGAAATTTTTTTCAAAATTTTACGTTCTACAATAGATTTTTTTCTTTCAAAGCTAAATGACCCTATTTTGTAGCAATTAATTGCATTAAAGTGGAAAGTCATAGTTTCATTAAAAACAATTTAAAAGTTACTTAATTTCTAAGGAAAGTTTTCAATAAAAACAGCATTTGGTTTCATATGTTTTTAAATTTCTCTAAAAACAGACGACATACATATAAGAATTTGGCTAGAAGACATATAAACATAACCTTTTTTGTATTCAACTAAAATTAAATAAAACCAATCAATTTTGGAAGAAAAATTATAAAAGTATGTATACTTGTTTTTATAAAATAAATTTGATATTTTTTTTTAATATTATTTTTTTTTCAAAAATGTCGAGTTTGAATCACATTTCTTAAAGGACCAAAATACCAACATCCTTTACTTTTCTTGAGACTGTTGGTAAAAAATGTATCTTTTGACGTAGAATTTTGAATAAATATGAGCTTAACATTTTGTTTGAAGTTTTTGTATTCAAAATTCTAAATTTGAAAAACTTTTTACTAAATTAACGTGATTTAATTTTAACAATATGAAGTGTTTTTTTTTGCACGCCGTCATAAGCTTAAAAATAAAATTAGAATGTAAAAACAATAACAACGATATCATCGATAAATTTGCTCGCTTATGAATAAAGCGGATATAAAATAATGCTCCCCATTCATTCATTGGCGATGTTCAAGACCACCCAACTGAACTTAAGTTCTGTTCAGCTGGTCGTTGAACGGAAAATAATTTGACATATCATTTGAAATATTTTATAGCATCTACTTTTTTGAATTTACATTGTACTGTGTTTGAAATGGAACTTTTATTTTTCAAAGCTATACAAAATGAATCTATTGATTGTAAAAACGAAATTATTTATTATAGTTTGTATTTAGACTCATAAAAATTGTCACCACATATCTTAATTTATACTTTGGTTTTTAATTTTATATAATTATTTTTCTTTGAACTTTTATTTTCGTCATATTCTAATTACTTACCAACATTTTTGAATGCCAACACTTAAAAAAATTCATCTAAATCTGCGATTTCGGCCGGTTCCGAAATAATTTGCTTTAGTTACATATAAAATAATTATAATTGAAAAACATGTATGTTACGTGTGCCCAGTAAATCGGGTTTTTGATAATCTCAATGGGTCGGGTCGGCTTGTAAGTCACGTCGATAATATCTATAGGAATCTGAAAAAGAAAGATCAGGTATATTTCACGACCCCAGGTGGCATACACAGCACTGCAGGTAAAGCTCTGGTGTAAAACATTAATATAAATATGTACTACAATTTTGATATACAATATAATATAATTGTAATGTAAATTGTCAGCATAAGTAATTTGTCATTTTACACTGTACAGTCATCAAAAGCCGTTTTTCTTGTATACTCGTCGTCGCTATTCTTTTTCTAGTTAGTTATTTGGTTTAAGTTAAATCATAGCAATTTCACGACTTTTATATAATAACAACATAATTTTTAAAAAAATGAACTTTCCCCGGTCGAAACTAGGAAAGTTCTCGATTGGAAAAACCATCCACTCAAACAAACAAACTAAGACCGTTTACCTAATAGAATGGGAGCAGTATTTTCTAAGTTTTTTAATCACAATTAAAGTTTAAATTGGGTTTTCACCCCCATTTTTCAGAACTGAGACTGATGCGACAAGAACCACGTGCCTCGAGGCAGCCCTTAAATTCCAGGCAAATATAGAATGAAAATACACTTTCAAAAATGCAATCATAAAAAACAGATTAATTTATTGTTCTAACAAAAAAAGTATTATATAAACTTTTTAAAATAACCTAAACTAAACCATAAACTGAAAACATCCCTCTTTAAATTGTTTAAAACAGCGGAAGAGAAATTTTTTTCTTCACGAAAGGCTTTATTTACAAAATTTTAAACTAAGTCTAATTTCCTTATCTTATAATCTCCCTGGTTTAACATTTCTGGCAAAGGAGAAGAATCAATTGAAAATTGTAAAAGTTTCTGCTCAAAAGCAGATAAAGAAAAACCCATAGAAATTTTCATTGCTAAATTATAAGCTCATAAATCTTATAAATCGAATTACCTTTCTGCTAAAATCAGAGATTATTTCAATATAATTTTCATTATATTCCCTATTGTCGCCTTTGTGCGGCAGCGGAAGCGGCAAGAGATTATAGAAGATACCATCGCATCGCCAACCCTAACAACAATTGTTTCCCATCAGCATCTCTCTACTCAACTAACTACTACAATAACGTTCATCCACGGACAATCGCAATTTACCTTCAACAATCTCGATTAAAAAGATTTTACAAAATTGAAATCGCTCCATAAAGCTGGAATATTAATTAAGAAATATAATAAGGACCTTGCCAAAAAAAAAAAATGGAACTACACAAAAAAAACTAAACTAAAGCAAATTTCCAATGCCAATTTCTGAAATTACCGCTATATGCATCACTGCCCAAATGGGTTGTTAATTTCAATATAACTGATTGTCAACTTTATCCTTTCCGTATCCGTTTCCAGTTCCTCTCTGCCACTCCCTACCATCAGCCAGCTCGAATCTCGATGGTGATGGTTTGATGGTGAAAGTCTTGGCAAAAGCCATCTAAATGACGAAGCACAGCATTATTGGAGCTGCTACCTTCGAATCTCTCACAATTTTCAAGTCACTGGCACTTGCCCCAAATTTTTTTTTTTTATTTTTTTTTTATTTTTAGTTTTACATTTTTGTACAACAACAATAATCGTGCAGCCTCCCCGGCTACCGTGATCGCCCTTTAATAATCCATATTATGCTGCCTTACATTTTCCAGCAGATACCTTCAGAGTTGTGTTTAGTCTAGGAGCTTCTAGGAAAATAGATATAACAACATTGAGATTCGAGATAATCTAACGTCCTGGCAAAATGACAAAAAATGACACTGGCAATAGGCATAGTAGCAGTAGCAGCAGGAGAAAGGGAAATAAGGCAACAACAACAACACAAAAAAAAAAGAGGAATAACATTAAAAAATAACAAAAGCCTCTCGAATCCTTTTCAAATGGACCATGGAGTGCCAGAGAATGTCCCCCAACGCCCCAACTGCGCGTCCCTGTGAATGGGATGTCGTCCCTGTCAGTCATTCTGGGCGATTGTAATTTGAGCTGAAATCACTTCAAATCTAATACAAAGGGATTTCTCCGGGCTTTGCCTTTCAAGCTAGGTGATGCTGATGACGGCGATGAATGGTAAGGCAAATAGCAATAGCAACATCAACGAACAACGAAAACGACGACACCGCCGCCAACTATTTGTATGGGTTTTATGCGTCGCCCGCTGTCTCATCGTCATCATCATCAGCATCATCGTCGCCGTGCGTCGTCCTGTCTGCCATCAGGCATCAGCAACAACATTGAAAGGAAAGTAACGGAATAACTGAGATTGCTCTGTGTGTCCCGGTCCCGGTGCCGGTTCCAGGGCCCATACATAAAGAGCCGACCCATATGTAAAATTCCGGAACGCAACCCCACCAGCCACCACAATGTGAAACACCTCTCTAGATAAATCGTATTTAAAGCAAACACATGGAGAGCCACGCGAACGAAGGTAATGGTCGTAATGGGGTTTGGTGTTGGTTGGCAGAGGGGACACTCATTTCTAAGCACGTCTCTAAGTTGTCAACAAGGATCGTATACGAGCCAACGCCAAGTCATCATCAGCACCCGCGTTATCCTTTGTTGGTTTCGAAATGTGGGGATCTATGGAGTTGGTAGTGGACGGTTTTGGGGGATGGTTTTGCCTTCGTACAATTTCTATGCGGTTAACCGGAACATTTCACTGAATGCAAGAAGAACAAAAGCTCCGTGAAATTAACAGATAAACACCTTCGTCCTGGGCATCTCCAATGATGGTAGAATTCTGTTCTGACAGTATTTCAGCCTCGCACTCAGTGTTTCTAGACTTTGAAAAGAAAGATTTCCCAATTTTTGTTTAGCATTTGTTCCCAAATCCAAAGGAAAATCTGTTTTTCATTCGCTGGTTGTGTATGTTACTGAATATCAAAGGGGTTAGAAGGAAAAACGATGAAGTGTGGATTCATTATTGGAGGCTGCCTTACATTTCAAGATTTAGCACCTCATGAGAAGACGATTGACTTTAAGGCTGAACTCACCAACATTGTTTTTATATTCCCTACGGATGATGGTGGGTATTACCAGTTTTAGGGAAAAATATTGTAAGAACAGTAATAACTTTTGCTATCAAAGCTATGTTTTGCGGCCTTTTTCAATCAAATTCTAAGTGATTACCTTAATAGAAGAATTAGAGCTGTTCGTGATATCGTTTTCCGTCCTTAAATCCACTTTCGATAGATGGTATGTTTTGTTCAACATATACTGCCAGATTGTGTAATCTTGTTGAGAAAGGGTGTCTCAACAAACTACTATAGTCCCTTTCATAATTTTTGACATACTTTGAATAGCTTTTTTAAGAAATTAATGCAAATTTGTGATTTAGTTCATTTTCTTCAAAAATACCACAAAAATACAGTAAATTTGTGATCAAAAATGTTCCTAGAAGAAAAGTTTTGGGTTAGTTTTGAGTTTAAGCATACTTTATGTTCTGTGGGATGCAAAATCCGAATCTGAAAACTCCCAACAAAATTTCGTGACAAAACATGGTCAAAAATGCAAAAAAACACGAAATTTTCAACGATTTTGCAGTTTTTGAAAAATTTACCATCAAGGATTAGTTTTTGGTAACAAGAAAACTAGACTAGCCTAAAATTGTCAAATTATAGCCATTATAGTTTCCGAAATACACATCTTTAAAGTTTATCAATTTCTGATCAGTGTAGTTTAGTCAGTGTAGTTTAGTTTTGACCCAGAAGCATTTTTTCGATCTGAAATTTGTTGAAAATGTTCACAACAATGCTTTCACTGATATCTGAAAAGTACCAAAAAATATCACCCGTGCGTGGCCAACCATTTAAAAAAAAGACCGCTATTTCAGGCTTGATCACTTAGGTACAAAGTAGTTACCAAAAACTAATCCTTCAGGGTTAAATTTTCCATAAACTGCAAAATCGTTTAAAATGTTGTGTTTTTTTGACCATGTTGCGTCACGAAATTTTGTTCGCAAACTTCGGATTCGGATTCAACCCCACAAAAAACATAATGTATGATAGAAATCAAAACTACCCCAAAACATTCCCAGTAAAAACACAATTTGACTGGATTACAAATTTCAAATTTGCTTATTATTACTGATAATTAAGAATATCCATCAGATACCGAGTTCAAGTGTAAATGGCGTGAAGTGAAATTCTTTTCTTTTACGTTCCACAGATTTTGGTTTTTAATGGCCAATTTCACGAAAATATAAAAGCCTTTTAAATTTTTTAATGACTTTTTTTGTATAGAAAAAATCAAAAATGTAAATTTATGACTTAAAAGCCCTTAAAATTTTTAAAAGGGCTAAGAGAAATCAGCGGTAAGTCTAGTATTTGTCCTTGTGAAATAAAAACGAACGCGTTCCACAAAGTTTTACTGCCCAATTTTAGGTTAGTCACAAATGCAAAATGGAAAAGCTCCAAAACTGTTTGCGCCCAGTAAACTTATGGCCGATTTCACGAACATTTAAAAATTTTTTTAATTACGTTTTTAATTAGAAACAAACGCCATTTTGTAGTTTTAATTTTCAAAAAGGGTTATGAAATCGGCAATTAGTCTCTGATAATGTGATCCAACTAGAAAAGGATCACTAATGCAAGAAAACATAAATTTTGTCAATCAATGAATATAAGGCTGTGGACTGTGAAACAAATAGTATGACCCAATCAATTTTCAATGCATATTTGTTTTCATTCAAAGTGATTACTACGCCTTATTACCATATTATTCGCTCGGAAAATGATTAAACATATTGCCATTCGAAATAACTAAAATTCGAAAAAGAAGCTCTGAAATACAGAACCGAAAATTTCTCAGACACGATCTTCAATTTCATTGTCATTAGGATTCTCACAAAATTATGTGATTTATTCTTTTGGGAAATGGGACAAATTATTACCTTCCACATTATTTTCGATTCGATCGGTGGTGTGGGAAAAATGTTGAGGAGAATGGAAAAGTTTCAACTATGATGTGTTAAGTGAGATTTTTCAAATATTTAAAACGTATCCGTGGGATTTCCCTTTGGCGTAAAAAAAAATCCGCTTATCCACTCAATCTTGGAACACTGTCAGCTTCATCTCCATCCAAAAGAGTATTCTTAACAAGCTCTACTGGTACTAATCGCAATGCAGGATTTAAAACGCAACAAAATTGTCACTGAATGGGACAGGAAAAGTCAGGAAGTTGCGACAGGACTCGTTTACTTGTTCGCATTTTCCTGCATTTTCACTCGCTTTGCCATTGCTTTTGCCTTTGTAAGCGAGAGAAGCGCAAAGTAACTCGTCGTTGTCGTTGTAGCAATGGTTGTGTCGGTCGGTCGTTCATTCGTTTTGGTTGATAGGCGTGATGAGTAACAAGAACACATTTCCTTTGTGGTTGCTAGTGGCTTGTGGTAAAAAGCTGTCGAGGTCGTTTCTGTATACAAAACTATACTAAAGAAGAAGAGGAGCAAAAACGATACACAAGATACAAACGGATACGGATACGGAAAGATGCAATGGTTCTTATATTGCAAGCAAGCAATGCCATCGTATTTTTTCTAACTTGTTCCATATACAAGTGTTGGGTGGTGGTATGAGTGCGAGTGTGAAGTATAGGTATGTATGACTGTGTATGGCAGGCGACAACACCTCATTTATTCGAAGTGAAAACTTCCTGGCCTTT
This sequence comes from Meliscaeva auricollis, assembly GCA_948107695.1. NCBI lineage: Eukaryota > Metazoa > Arthropoda > Insecta > Diptera > Syrphidae > Meliscaeva > Meliscaeva auricollis. Next base: position 1,292,458 of record OX403617.1, read on the forward strand.
TTCTTTTTTTTTAAGAAGATATAGGGGCTTAAGAGGGGAATAAGGAAATATTGAAAAAAACTGAAACTGTGTTTTTCTTTGCTTCACACACATTTAAATGGCATCTCCTTTAATTTCCTCCCTGGTGCATGCTTGCGAGCATAATAAGAAAGTTTTGCTACATAATCTTGTCTTGAAAGCAATGCAGAGCTCGGCGTTGCCTTTTATTATGCTCCTCCTTCGTCGTCGTCCTTTGGAATCCTCTTTGTAATCGGCTTGTGTGTTTATTTTATATAAATTATCCTGGATGCGGGTCGGAGCAGCGAAATAAAGAGAAGAGATATTTTCCTCTTTGGTTGTGTTGATTTTTTTTCCTTGAGTATTTTTTTTTTTTTTTTTTTACTTATTTTGTTTTCTTTGTATTTTCCTGTTATTTCAATTCTAATTTATTTATTTTTGTTTTCTTGTTTTTCTTTCATTTTTCTTTGCTGATGCTCTCCAAAGGAACTCTCTTGCAATTGGATATAGCTTCAGCGTCAGGATCAGGACTTGGGAACTGTGAGCTGGTGCCAATGCCAAGCCCAGGCCAGGCCAGGCCAGCACAAGTACCTATAGACTGCTTCGTCGTTTCGTTTGGCTTTGTTGTTGGTTGTATTTGAAATGACTTGAACTGAAACGGCAACCGGAAACGGTATGCGTTGTGTATATAAATTGCTATGGGATATAAATTGAGTTGAGAAGGGATTTAATGGCAATGCTTTTGGCTTTCGTTTTTTTTTCATTTCTTTTTGTTATTGCCTCTTAGCCCGTTGTTGGTTGGTAAATCATTGCTTCGGTTCCAGTGGGTCATATGGAAGACAAGAGGAGCCGTATAGCGGACTCCATATGTTTTACAATGTTAACGAATATAAATGGTAGTTTACAATAGTTTGCTGGGTGTCTTTATATTGCCATTTAGTTTATTTAAAAATAGAATTTTTATAAACCCTGGAAACCTTGTGGAAGTATCAAATAAACTTAAAGGTTGGCAGGGATTTTTTTCTCTTGCATTCCTATCTAGTCGAGTTTAATAAATTTATAAATTCAAAGAGAAGTTGTAATGAGTGAGGATTTAGTTTTTTTTTCCTTTGAAGTTAAATTGTTTTGATTTTTTTTTCGATTTTTTTTTTTTTTTTTAATGGGAAACGCCATCATTTTTTTTTTTTTGGTGGAATTGGAAGGAGGCAAGGTAAGTAATTCCCCAATGAATTTTATTTAATTTACATTCAAAGAGGGTGAGTTTTGCGTATTTTATTCCATTGGGAGGATTATTTATTGGAGCCTTTTAACAGTACTTATAAAATAAATTGATGTGTGTGTATGTTTGTGTATATGATGGAGGGAGGCCTCACAATATTTCAACTTTGAATAAATTAAGTAAAAAAAATAAAGGTTATGTTATGAGTGGGCTTAAGTGTGTTTATATAACATAAAAGCCTTATACCTAGCAATATTTTATGTGTCAGACGAAAAACATCAAACCCAAATAAAACAAAAAAAGTTTTTTTTATTTATTTTTGGCGTTTAATGTAAAACGGATGTGAAACCAGTTGAAGGCACAAGCTTAACCCTTAACATAATAGTTTTTATGGTAATTTTGAAATAAACTGGTACATTTTATAAACATATAACTGTACCATAAATACCTACATAAATATGGGTATAGCTCGTCAAGGCTGTTTAGCATTCCAAAATCATCCATTGAGTATGTGAGATAATTTAATCATATGAACACTTTATTTGTGTGCATAATTAAAAGGATATGGGATAGGGCTTGTTGTTTTTTTCTAAGTTTTGCTGTGGTCAAACCTTTTTCTATAAATTGTATGGCCATTTTATATTTATCTATGTAATAGGTACAAAGTTGGGTAGGGTAGGGAAAATATGCCATTTTTTGAGCATGGATCACATAAATTGTTAAACCTACAAGAATTTTGTTTTCAAGTTGAACTATTAAGTTGAATTATTAAGAATAATTTCATATGCTTACACAAAGTTAATGGCAAACGTCAATATTCAGCTCTTATCGCAGCCAGACCAAATATACTTAGCAGCGGTTAGTGTTCTGAATACAATCATTGATTTATTGACGAAAATTTTTCATTGAAACAACTAGAAATTTTACAATTAAATAGAAGGAAGAAAATGTGACGTATACGCCACAGTGACCCAATTTAGGTTTAAGATTTTAAAATTGGTTACAGTACCTACAGTATTTCACTGGGCAATTATTGAAGCTATATTACGTTCGTGAACAATTTATACGCCTTTGGAATGCTAAAATTGGTCATGCAAAGTTTTAGATATAGGAAGCTAACATCTCGAAGTCATCACAGTCATGTATTTTGCAATTTTTGGACCAATTTTAAGCATGTTCCTTAACTTGAACATGTAATTTTTAAATTACACTAGAATCACACGATCTGTGTATTTGATAGAAACAGACCCCGAAAACGGCCATTGGCCGAAAAAAACACAAACCGCGAAATGGCATTTCACAAACGACCAAGTCTTAAAATTTGGGGTTTGGTTATTATTAAAACGACCAAATGGTGACATTTACGCTTTTTGTGTTTTTAATTTTTTTTTTTTTTTGAAATATTGTTGTCTACCATGATTGCCAAGAAGTTTTAGTTAAATAAAAATACAAAAATGCAGTGAAATTTCAATCTAAAAGGTCACTTTCGGAACAAAAGGTGACATTTTATTAAAAATGATTCAATGAGTAATAAGTACTGAGGTAAAAAGTGAATTATTAAAGTCTTACCTTTTTGATGCTTAATCAGATTGGCCATTTTGTTTAGTGCCGTACTAGACCAGAGCACTTTCCTTTGCAAAACAGTATTTAAACAACAGCCCAGGGCCAAATTGCTCCCAACCAAATATTGGCGCAGTTTTGCTCCATTTTTGCTTAAATAGCTTGCTTCTTCTGTTAAGAATGTAGGAAAAGCGAAAAGGGTACGAAACTCCTCGAAATTTTTTATTGGGAGCCATTCTCGTTAAATATTTCCGTAACAGTTTCCATTTCTAATACGACTGTTTGTGTTATTAATTAAAGTATTAAATATGTGGTTTCAAGGGTTTTTTAAGCTATAATATTCAAGTTACAAATATTCTGATTGTAGGTTTTCAAGGCACAATATTTTAAAGACTAGTTACAGAACGAGTCCATCCTTGTTTGAGTTTTAAAAGGTGGCACTTTCTTGGTGTTTGATCAAAAGGTGACATTAATAAAACATTGTATTAAATATAAACTTAATTTCAAAACTTACTAAACAATATGGATAAAATAAATAGAGGCTGCTAAAGTGCCCCATATGACAGAAACGATCGGTTGTGAAATGCCATTTAGCGTTTTAGTTTTTTTTTTCGTTCTTTTAAACAAAACTTTTTTTTTAATAAACAAAGGCTTTGATAATTAGATTAGAACTGCAATACTGTTTTTTTTTTTGTATGTAAATAAATTTATGTTTAGCTGCCCAGTAAAAGTCTACACACTATTGAGAAAATAAAAAAAAATCCACTTTGCCGTTAAACTCCCATAAAAAATAAACTGACCTTTTATTTATAAAACAATAAAAAGCCATAAAACTTAAAGATACATCCAGCAGACTGGAAGAAAAAGTCTGTTTTTGTCATTTATTTCAAAATATATTGCAAAAAAAAAACTTAATACATTAAAACCGTATTTATCCTCTTCCCCTTATCCAAAACAACCAAAAAAAAAATCCCAATTTTCAAGACAAAGTATAAAAATCATTTATATCTTTATCCAAAGACTGGTTGGCTGGCTGCCTTCTAAGAAAAACTTCTCATCAATTTCAATACAATTTCTTGATTTATTTCTCAATTTTACTGAATTCATTACCGGTGTTAAATTTTTTGCCTGTTGAAGTTGTTTACGATACAATATCTTTTCTCGAAAGAAAAGCTTTAACTTTGACGCGTTTATATTGTTTTTTCATTTTGTTTGTTTTTTTTTTTGTTTGTTCTTTGTATGAAATGAAAATAAATTTAAAATTATTGGTTTGGTTTTTCGCTTAAATTTAATTAAATTGCTTTATCTTAGGCACAGGTATGGCATAATGTATAAGTTGGGAGTTGGAACACGAGACGGTGAGCAAGATAATATTTTATTTTTGGCTTTGTTCATATTGCTCCGTTTGAATTCGGATACCTACATTATAAATTCAAAAAAAAAAAAAAACAAAAAAAAACAACACAGGTTGTGCTTTATCGGCTTATGTTACCAACTGAGGTGAAGTTTAAGAATGATCTTCAAATTCTTTTTTTTTTTTTGACAAAATAAGAACTTAAACGTTACATTTCGATAATGCTATGTTAAATGGCAGTTATTTAGTTATTTTTCTTTCATATAAAAAAATATTTTTTCTTTCATATAAAAAAATATTTTTTTTTAAATTTCAATCAGTAAAATTTTTAATATTTATTATGAATATTTTAGTGGAGTAACTTAAGCTCAAAATATAGCATTATCTCTGAAAAGGTTAAAGCCACTCCGATTTGGATGATTTTTTTTCAGATGTTGGTATTCAAAAATACTTTTACAGTTACCGATTTTCAATTGGCCCTCTATTCGGATTTACTTTTTAAAATTTAACAATAAGATTTTTGGAACAAACATTTTTCTTATCAACAAAATTTGTTAAAATATAATAAAATAAACTATGCCAAAAGTTTTCAAAGTCTGATTAAAATTTAGTAAAAATATGTTTTTTTTTTGGTTTTTGAAAAACTCAGCGATTCAAACTTGAATTTTAAGAAAATAATAATATTTAAAAAAAATAAAACTGATTTTATAATATTAATTACTTTTTGAGGTCCATTGTACAACCGAAACTTAATGGTCTCATTTCATTTTAGTTGCATACAAAAAGACTAATGTTCATATGTCTTTTAGATTTAGAGAAATTTAAAAAAATACAAAACTGAATGCTATTTTTTGAAAATTAACTAACTTTTTAATTTTTTTTAAGAAAATATCTTCTAATATCATCTTTTGAGAAAAAGGCGCCCTTATTTCTTCAAACAGACCTAGAATATTTTTAGCATAGTTGATTTAATAAAATTATACCAAAATTTAATAAGTTAAAAAAAAAAATATAATAAGAGCAATTTTTAACCGGTACCTAACTATTAAAGTACTTTTGAGTTTGAAAAAAAAAACATCCAAATCGGAGCGGTTTTGACAGTGCCGAGATAGTGGTAAATTTTGAGCCTAATATACTCCACTAAACGTGTTTTTTTGAATAAAATGATGTCAAAGTAAGAAAACAGCTTAAAAACAACAATGAAAATTCAGTTACCTGCATGAAAAAAATCAAACTAAAACAGACATAAATTATAGTCAGGTAAGTCATTAGTGTTCTTACAAGACTTTTCGTTTTTTTTTTTTTAAATAACAGTGGCGTCTTTCAGTGGCTGTTAAGTAGGTATGTTTCAAGGTTTGAGAACTCTTGATTATGTATTATGATTATTGTATGTTAAGAGTCTGTCATTACAGGCAAGATTATTTGGTCCATTCGAATGTGTTCGGTCATTTTTAAAGATGGAGAAATTTGTATATTTTGGCTTAAACTTGTATTTTTAATTGTGATTAAAATTGACATCTGGGAATTTTTACATTATCTCTGTTTGACGGCATATGTTTGGATATGACTTTTCATTAATATTAATCAATTTCCCCAATTCTAGGAAAAAATTAAAAAAGAAACTCAAATAAAAGCTTGGCAACAATGCCCATGTGAGTACCGCTACGTCGTATTCAGTCATTGACAAGAATTCGAACAAAAAACAAAATATTCTCCCCTCTTGGAATAAAAAATACAAATTAAGAAACAAAGAAAAAACCAACAACTTTACGCTTCTATTATTTTCATTGCACACAATCTCTGTTCTTACCTTGAAGTCTTGCTGAAGATGAAACTTAAATAAATCCCAGGTGAGATTTAGGCCCGTTGATGTTCCGAGGTTCTTCCAAGCTGTATAGCTGATGCTGTTTACCTTGAGAGATTCTTCTTTTCTGTTGTTTTGTTTGTTTCATATTTTTATGTTCGGTCTTCGTTTAGTGATAAAAACGAATGATATCGAACAATATTTATAGCGTGGACATATTGTGTCAACTAAGACGACAATAACGCCATACTGACTGTTCTAGGCGACCAGAGCACCGCATTACCACTTCACTCCTGGCAATCCTCTGTATATAGCCTACACACAACCATTACGTTTGTTGGGGGGTCCTCCTTTCTCCTACGCTTTGTTGTGTGCAGAGGCGATAAATTGTGCAAGTGCGAAGTGTTTGTTTGTGGTGGTGTTGGATCGTTAAGCAAAGAAGAGCTCCCCCTGCTGTTGACTTTTATTTACATTTTTATCCTCCGACAACCACAAGGGATCGCCACCAATCCGCAGAGTAATTTGCTGAGTAAATATGAGTATAAATGTATTAATAGCCTCCACTAACACAATTCCGTTGCATTGTTGTCCTTTTTCTTTACTTCTTTTGTTTTCATTTCCATATTAATTCTCCCTCGAGTGAGAAATTATCTATCCTGCGCCTCCTGTCCCCGCCATCTTCGCCCTCGCAATGCCATATTTCGTCTCATCACTTACTTCGTCCTTTTTGACTCTGGGAAAGCTACGATAATTTGTCCCGGTGGAAATCATCTGCGGAATTATGTAAGGGCTAATGGCGAGTTTAAGTTTTCCTTAATGCCACCTCATCAATGTTCGCCACCCTCTAGTCGCCACCGGTCACAACGACCAACGACGTCGTCGCTGCCGCCGCCCACTAGCCGCCGCGCCGCCCGGTAGATCCTAGCACTAGGTCATGGAATTAATTTCAATTCTTTGGAAAAAGAAGACACAACAAAGACTATCGAAAACCATTGGGAATTATTATTAAAAAAAAAAAAAAAAACATGAAATACCTCCTCTGTGTTGATTTTGTTGTTGTTTGCTTATCCTTAAGGATTTCCCAGAGTGGGGTAATTAGTTTAGGTGGAAGAAAGATGAAAGGACAGAAGGTATGTTTTGTTCATATTTACATGTAGATTCTTTTTAAAGTGGTTTCCTTTTGTTTATTTTTTTCTTTTTTTTTTTTGTGTTTGTTTTTGACAAATATTTTGCTTTTAATGGGCATGGTACAAGCTTTGAGATTCTCTCTTGGGAGACTACTGAATATTTTTTTTGTTGGTAAGAGATTTAAAAAAAAAAATAAAATAAAAATATGTATTTAGTTTTTGATGAATTCGCCTAATGGCAAGGTTTGTAGGTTGAAGTTTATAAATAGGAGCAGGAGGTAACATGCAGACGGAAGCATTCTAGTTGAAGTATTAAACAAAAAAAAAATACAGAGCCGCCAGAGGGACTTGGGTTTTTTTCTTTTTTTTTTTTGAAAGGACACTCTGAAGAGCTATTAGGTCTCGTTACAAGTTAAAGTGATATAAGTGTAGAAACTTGTATATTCAAATAGTTCTTGTTGGAAAATATACAGAAGACGTTAAAGTAGAATACTTTTTCGGTAGAGACTTAACATTATTCACCAACGCAGTGTAATGTTTTCCCCATAAATGACTTAGAAGTGTGAAGTTACATCTAGGCCTTACGAAATGTGCCTACTTGAAGAAGAAACCAGATTTGAGATATGTTTTAAGATTTGGTCGGATTATGCGTGCTTATCACAAAATGTCCCAAAATATCTTACTTACATTTTTGTGGAAAAATAACTTCAGGTGAAAACCCTCGAAAGAACTATTTTTATTTTTTTTTTTATTTTATTATTTTTATTATGGTTTGTTTTTATTGGTCAACAATTGGAAAATTTCAATTGCCTATTTAAAAAAATAATGTTAATTTTCTTTCAATTTGCAAATGTACCTAACCATATTATTGAGAACTACCAAAACTTGCATTATTTGTATTGTGAAGCATCGAATTGAAACTTCTATCAATTATCAACTGATAATTGGCAACCATAAAAGAGGTGTATCTGTTGTGATGATAAAGTGAATCTAATCCTAGATTTTCAGATTTAGTAGAAAATTGGTCCCTCCCATTCGCTCTAATTTGTTTTTTTAGTAATAAAAATGTTTCTTGGACTTTAAAAATGTAAAGATTTACTAACGTTTAGTTGATCCAAAGGCAGTTTTAATCTCAAAATAAGTTTAAAATAGGGTTCTGACCAAAAACAGTATTTGAGAGCTATTATTTAAAAAAGCAGAAAACAAGAAATGATAATCGGACCCATTTATGAGTAATTTCCTATTGAAATTAATAAAATAAAAGCAAATATCTGAAAAAAGCGATTTTAGAACTTTTAATTCCATACTCATAAGTTTCCTCCGTCATACAACAAAAAGTGCAGAATTTGACTTTGAACATGATTTTATACAATTCACTACCCATTATTTCGCTGCTTGCAAGGACGAATTTTTAAATAAGTACACAAGTTTTCTGAAAATTGTCTCAGGGACATCTTTTTTCTAAACAAAAATAAAAACTATCTCATTCCTCACGCCAAGCATATCACAAAAGCTAATAATGCTGCCAAACTGTCATAACTACATAAATATTCGGAAAAAAACACCCACATCACAAAAACGAAAACTTTGAGGATTGTGTGTAGTAAATATGATGGATCATTGAATTTTTCTCAACAAATTTAAAAGCACTTTACCTAATTCATCATCCTTAAAAGCTGAAATGATTACCTCTGATGAATAGAATCTAGTGAAACGTATAGGGCAAAACATCTAATCAACCCAAAGATGCTGTGAAAACGTAGCTATTCAACACGAACACTTCTCTCTTTGAAGAATAAAAAAAAATAGTCGCTTCGCATTGCAAGTGTTAAATAGATGACTACGACGATGACATCACATGAGAATCGAAGTAGCTCAACGATTTCCACCATCACCACCAACATATCATCGTCATCTAATTCCCCTTGAAAAAAACAAAAATAACATACCTTGGTTTACAGAGAAACGGAGAAACGTCAGGAACAGCATGCTGGAAAGGTGACTCTAAAACTGCCTGAATGTTGCACTATACAAGAAAACTCCAATCCAAAAGTGATGTTACACACACGGAGACAAAAACAAACCAAGTCATAGAAGTAAATTTCCCCGCCAGTGTTGCATGAATTTGCTCATTGTAAGCTCTTTTCAACCATATCTCACTCTAAAATAGTAAATTGTTTTCTAACATTTCAGCCGAGTTCAAAATATTAGATCAAACAAAATTGTACGTTCAAATCGCTGCAGAATTAATATTCATCAAAACTGTTAAAGCAATTTGTGCGAATTCCTTTTTCTTTGAATCCATAACTTGGGGCCTTATCACACCTTCAACACGAGTATATCACAAGTAGACAGAGAAAAAAAAACATAACAAATTACTCGTACCTGCAGGAAGTAGGAATAGGTTGGATGATAGCGGAAGAGTTTATGCAAAATGAATACAATTTCCCGGGAATCCTTTGGGATAAAAATGACTAACAGCAGCAGCAGAGAGTTGTTTTACATTCATCCGATGATTCTTCAAAAGATTATAAATACGTGTCTGATGAAGATTGGCAGTTAATTAATTTGTAATGATATAAATCGCTGGGTAAATAGTTATTTGATATTTATGTAAAGGCAAGATTAAACGGGGGAGATTTTCCAATTGCGAAATCCTTGAGTATTTAACTTGTCCTCCCTTCTCATAATGTGAATGAAATGAGAAAAAATAATTGAGAACACGTTATAAAAAGCCTGACAAAATCGTGAGCATGTACCTAACTATAATATATATTTCTTATTTATAGGGGTGGTGTGAAACTGAAAGGGATGTGAACAAAATCAATCGATCTTTCAAAGGGTTTCTGAGGGTGTCATAAGTCAAAGTAAAGGAAAGTTTTCTACATTCTGGTCTAATAAAATGTTGGTTGATAAACATCCACGAATTACCTACGATTTTCTAGCAACGTTTAGTTAGGGTACATTCAGAAAAATAATACTTTTGTTTTCGTTTGCGGCTAATGAATATCCTTTGAATTAAATGAAAATCATTTGCTGGAAAGTTAATACAATCCCCGCAAAAGTTTTTCATTCGTAGCCACTGTATTACATTTGATCCAAAAACATAATGCATAACAACCCATTCGTTTGGAGCTCATTTCTATGAGCTGGTTGCAGCAAACGAAAATGCTTCCCACATCAAAACAGTTTTTCGTTTACTAGAAAATTCTATTGTTTGCAGCAAACGAATGAATAGTTTGCGAAGAACCTCTCCAGAAAGTAGTTTGTTGCAAAGAACTTCACTTTAAGTGTAAATATACAATGCAAATACAGCATCTACACTACAGGAAACAAATTATCTTAATAATTGACTCTATGTTTGTGGCGTTCATATGCATTCTATGCTACACGAAAGTTATCTAGTTCGTGGCGCAATGGCAACAGCCTTTGTTCGAAATCGAGACGTCACATGTTCAATCACCGGTATGAAGATGAACTTTTTTTTAATTTATTCGTTCGCATAAATTGTTTCACTGAAAAGAATCTAAGAGTTTGCTGTAAACGAAGTGGAAGTCAAAAAATTACTATCCAACAAACGAAAAGTTGTTTAACGGGAACGATTCGTTCTCTCATTTTGCTTATCGTTCGCAGAATGTTGTTTACCTCAAACGAATTTAGCAATTTGCTGCAAACGAAGACGAAAAATTGTCCAAAGACGAAAAGTAGACCGCAGTAATATAAACTTTTGGATGTATTAGTTTATTATTTGATTAAGGTCAAATGAGCACGATGAACAGTTGAGTTAACAGTTGAAGTAAATAACATTTAATACAAAAGTAAAAAACATCCTATATCATCTATAAAACAGACATCTGCTGACACAGTCTTTAAGATGTTGTGAAATGCCTAAAACATGGATCGGACAGCACGGAAAATCTTTGATATTCAATTAGACACGTTTTTTTTTCTTTATTCCCCATCTTTGACGGCGAATGCCACCTATCGGATTTTATGAGATGATAACCATCTTTGCCTAAAACCTGCTAAATTCGAAATTCTTGCTAACTCTTCAATATTTTGTATGTAACTGGAAAACAAAGCTGAATCTCAAAATTACTTAATTAACTTTTGGTAGAAAATTTTGTATCGAAATAAAAATGTCTCAAAATTTGTCAAAAATAATTTTGCAAGAAATGTTAAAGAAGCTAATTAAAAAAATATTTTTTTTAATTTTTTTCTAAACTAGTATCTTACGTCTTGTGCAAACGCCGAAATTTGTGTAAAAATTTGTATTTGGTCATAAAAATGCACAAAACAATTTGAACGAAACGGTTAAACTGAAAAAAAAGCCATTTGAAGTTTTTGAAGCAAGATCTTGAGACAACCCAATTCTGTACAAAAGACAAAGTTACAAAGTTATTGCAAAATCTTGATGAATATGTAAGTCAAGTCTCAAATAGGCCACTTTTTGTAATCTTATTGTCTTTACCTTCCCCTCTAAAATGATTAAAGTAAAGTGAACTTTTTTAGGGTCCTTTGCTTTTACTAGCTGATATTGATGAGCTTTACAATGTTTATTATAAAATCGTGTTAAGTAGAAAATAACGGCATGGTTTAACGCGTTTTCTGAAAATGTTTGTTATTTTATTGAACCAACCGGAATATTGTCAAAATCATTTTTTTTTTTTTGTATCTTAAATGCATATTTCCATCAAATTTCTCCAAAACAAGTTACCACGATTGATTTTCAAAGATAAAATTATTACATCAAGCTGCTTTCTCATTCAATTTCCGGCACATAACTCCGATGGACATTTTTATATAAAATATTACTTTTTTGACTTTCTTCTCTCTCCTTCTAATGATTTATGTAAATATTTGCATAAAAAAAAACAAAATTACATTCAAATCATTTCCCCATTCTTATCCAACAAACAGTTCAGTGTGAGGACCCAAAAAACGCTGTCCAATGCCCGTCCCTCCTTGTTCTCATTCTTTCTCTTCATGTCATATCATGAACAAAAAAAAAAATCAAATTAAATTTATGAAAATGATGAAAACGATTCCATCGATCTGCCCCCTGCAAATGCCACTGTATATACAAAAATTTTAAGAGGAAAAACTTTATAAAAATAAAAAAAAAAAAATGTTGACAAGCCAAATTTTCAATAATCTAATTCAATTTCGAAAATGCATCTACAAGATACGCGCGCAGTAGAATTGAAGCTCATTTGAAAATCAATTTCATCGCTGCCATCGCCATATAGCCATCGCAAGGGATGATTCATTCGACGACGAATTGAAATGGCTTTGTCATTGCCATCACACCACACTATCAAAGCACCAGTCTTTCCGTTCTGGTTTGACATTCAGCAGCACCAACAGCAGTAGCAAAAGCAAACTCATGGACGAAATAGATTGTTCTTTCCCAGATATAGATATTCATTCATATGTATATAAAATGAATACCGATAGTTATGTGACGTTGCTAGGTATATGCCTTAATACACTCCGGGTCATTTCATAAGTGTCCTAGTCTCAGAAAGCTGAGTACTTCCGAAATGAATAAGCAGGGCATGAAGAGTCTCACGGGCAACGAATATACTATTTCCAATGTTCTTCGGTCTAGATTCTAGACCAAATACCTACTGAAGAATTTCGCTTTAGAAGGATCTCAGTATCAGTTCATGAAGTATCACTGGCAGAATAAGAACAATTTTTCGAATAAGAAAAAGAACTTCGATTGCCAAATTTGTGCGGAAGGCTGAAATAAGCGGTTTCGTTCTTTGTGTTGTAACACTTAGGGACACATGTAAAATGGAAGGTTTAAAAAAGTCTCAAATAAAAATACATAAAAAGATATTTCACCACCACCAAATATCTTGAAGACAGATCTTTGCATTTTTTCACCCAAATATTTCGATGCACTCATGACAAATGAAACTTGCATTCCAAATTGTATCGCTCTTTTGACCGGTCAGGTTCGTTTTATCCAATTGCCCTGGGCTTATGGAGGAATTCGAAAAATAAAAGGAAGAATCAGCTGCATTACTTGACCAAAGCGTTAATCGCTGCAACCTTTACAAAAAGGGTGGTTTTTTTAGAGGATTAAAGAACTTTGTTCAATAGGTACCAACATTTTTTTCTCTTTTAAAAACACCCAAAATATTTCGAGCCAATCTTTTCTTGATACTCATGACAAATGAAATGTTCATGCTGAATTTTATCGCTATAACATTATTTGAAGAGGGGTTTCCGAAAAATTTATTTAAAATTATGAAAATAGTAGTCGAATAACTTTCGTTTTGATTTCAATAGCTTCAGCATACAAATAGGCTTGTTTTTACTTTAAAAACTCCTCTCAAAAACAATTAATTCAATAGATGTAGCTAAGCCTAAAGTTGCAACATAGATGCATTTTGTTCAATATGGTGTTCAAATCCAAAATGAGATTCTCTGGGGATTTTAGAATATGAGTATAGGCATTGCTGCTAAGCAATTCCCACTAATAAAAACTTTGTTATGTTTTATTGCATATTTCTTTGACTAAAGAAGGCATAATATTTAGCACTTTTCCCCCACGAGATACAAACATGTGCCCATAAAATAAAATTAAGTACCTACCTACTAGTCATCAAAACCTTATCAATGAAATAGGTGACTATGTGTACAGCCATGAGACTGAACCGCCCATTCTCCTTTATGAAAGTCTTGAAACTTTTCATATTTTGACATCGAGACATATTCAACATCTCTGAAAATTCAATTTTCGAAGTGCTAAAAATAATTCGATAGTTTTTCAACGACAAGTTCAACCACAAATTAAGCAGCATTTTGGAGTAGGAATTTTAATGTTTTTTTTAATTACCAGTTGGAAGCAGTACATACACTGCTCAGTACTTCGGCACCCCTGTCGACACCTGATTTCCGGTCTAGTCTAAGATCTACGGTAGTGTGGATATTAAGTCAAAAGTAAATTTTTTGTAAGGCCTGAAACAGCACTGGAAAGTCCAATTAGATTAGTTTCCTTCTTAGACACTTCATTTCTAATGTGAGGTTCGTATAGTATTGTCTGTTGGGTTTTATAAGAAGAAAACAGGCTGGGTGCGACCCACACAAAGTATCTTCCCATTGGTACCCTTAGAAACTATGTAACTTTAGAAATCTCAAATTCAAGATCTTCAGTAAGAGTCCAGTATTAAATGAAGCGGAGCCGTTTGTTGTTGCTATTTGAGTTTTGAAAGATTTTGGTGTGGATTAGGTATACCCGACTCACGAAAACTCGACTCTGGTGCCAAGTTGAGATATGTTTGGGCAGCAACCCAAATGCTTGGGATCACTATAGGTAGATGCGAGTTTGGGTGTATGCAAAGTTTTATCTGTCATAATTCTTAATTTACGCTCTTCTGAGTCTAGTGTTCGTGAGTTGGGCTATCTTGACCTAGCAAACTTTATGTCTTGATTCGTTCTCGAGATATGATGAACGAAAAAAAGTGTCACAAACGTACGAACGTACATACACAACACACACACTGACATCTGTCATCAACTAATTCAGAGTCTAGTGGCCTCAAAATGTCGAGAAATGTCAAAATGTTCACTTCGACAAATCGCACCATTCACAATAACTTCCAATAGGAAGTTAAAAAATAAATGGCGTTTTTCTTTTTTGGCTCTGAACATTTTTCTGAGCAGAGTCTGAGCGATCAGAGCAGAGATCTGAGCAGATTATGTTAGAGTCCTCAGATTTAATTAATAAACACAATTAAGCGCTGAACTGATTCCAGCCGTAATTTGTTCGCACTAAGCAACATTATTTGTTCACTAATAATAATTTTTTTGTTTACAAGTAGATGGGCGACTGTCCTGGGAACTCATTTTTCATTTCGTATTTTTTGTTGGTCTTTCAAATCACTAAAAACTTCTGATTTGATTCTGAGTAAATCGATTTAGCTCTGAGCTAGCTCAGATGTAAAATTGAAACACACTTTTTGTGGTCTGATATGTCTGAGTTAAAAAAGAATAGAAATTTCTTTTTGACAGTTCCGTGATCTGCTCAGAGGTAAAAAAAAGAAAAACGCCAATAGTCAAGATTTAAGTTGTCGGACTTCCCACACAAGGAACATGGAAAACCAAGTTCCAATTTGAAGCACCTTTTTGGGAACCATCAGATATCCTGCCAATGAGTATTTTATTTTTACTAGTATACGCAATCAAATGAAATGCAGTGTTTGCATGAACTTCAGGGATTGCTGCACCAGAATGTTGGTTTAAAAAATATTATCAATGGGAGTTGATCCATGTTTGCGGGGGGTGTTGTACGGTCTTGGTTGATTTTCAATTTGTTTTCCCTCATAATCTGCAGCATATACTCGCTGGCTCTCATATCCAGAAAGAATAAACTAGAACCCACAATCTTTTGAGAGCGAGAGGGTTGGACATCATCGCATCGCACCACATAGCCATCATATCTTCTATATCTACATTGCGCTGATGTCCTTTGCCATCGATAAGTACACAAATTCCTTGGGCTGATGTTCAATGGTGAACATTTTGTTTTTTTCTAACAACCGCCCGCCCCTCGCATATCCTGTGCAGAAATGTTTGTCAGAGTCACGATATGAACATTGCACTGGCCACCTATGCGAGTTCATGTTCAATAGAAAATTTCACTCAGTTTTGTTTGCTTTGTTGTTCTTTTTTTTTTTTTTTTGTGGTGCATCCAGAGTTCCAGAGAAAATATATAGAATCAAACTCGAACCATAACCACCCAGGTCGGAGGTGTGCAAAATGCCTATTGGGCAACTTGGATAGTTCTGCACAAACAATAACAAGCAAAAAACTCCTGTGATGTTAGTTTTAGGTAGGTTTCCTTCGAAATTACAGCTTTAATAAATTTTTGTTCAACAGGAGTTTTTTTGGGAGAATGAAAGAGAGAACTCCTTTCGACAAAAAACGGATGAGGAAACATAGAACGGAAGCAGATTTAATACTTTAAAGTTATTTGCATGATAACCGGTACACATAGGACTACCGCACAATTCGATGAGCAAGCAACTTCTCGGTTCTGGGAGAAGGTATCTACTTTTAAATAGTTCAAAGCAGTGGAAATCCTGATGCCTTTTCCTACACATAACTTTTGCCATAACTCTCCGTCCGAACTCGCTTCCAAGGAACTGAGGACTTTTGCTTGCCATAACCCCAAAGTTGGTTTTCAGAATAAATTTAACGTCCAAGACTTTGTGTTTCGGACGATGCGATGGCGATGGTCGGTCATGTACCATACCGAAACCACACCCAACCAGATGGTATTAACAAAGTTTCCAAGCAGGCCGACCGACCGACCGACCGTCCGACCGCCTTCATGCCGGATTGCAACTATGAAGACTGGCAAAGTCCGCCTTTACACTTTGCCCACAAATTCAATTAGTAGTCGAATTATAAAGGGATTTTCCAATACCAAAAATCTATATGCTGTGCCAAGCCTAGGAGCTAAATGGAATTCTTCAACCATCAGGGCAAGGGCAATGTTACGGTACTGAAGAGCGATGCCCACAATTGGTATATATATGATCAAAAGAAAAGAAAAATGTGAAAGAAAAAACCTTGACATATGGAGTGGTGAATTATTGCCGCCCACCGCCGCGCCACTTCCACGAATTGAAATTTGATTTAAATAGCCTTGTGAGTGAAGCTCAAGCCGAAGCGTAACTTTGTCGCTGTTGAAAAAGCCATTAACTTTCAGTTATCAAAAACTTTGTACGCCGCATGGGACACTCACTCGCTTCTAAATGCCTAACCCACCTTTTCAAAACATTCTCCAGCTCTTCATCGCAGAGTTCTCTCGTCTCTACATCCGCACCGCGCTGTCAAATAACTCTGGCGGTGTCAAAAGGTATGAGGTTTCCCCTAATAAAATAAAAATTGAAAAGAGAAAAACGAGCTCGTAACAACGTCCATGAAACGCTGCTGAACTTTTTCAACACTGGACGTCACCTCTTACTTCCATTACCACCCACCTTAGTTGACTCTATATGTACAGTATAGGTACATCCTGCTAGTCTCTAGTTAGGTTTTTGCCACTTCTCGCATATCCATGACAGGCATGGTGGTGCTGGGGTTTTAAATATTCGTCCTTGAGAGAGAGAGAGAGAGAGTGAGAAATCATAAATCATCGGTGAAGTGGGAAAACAACAAATTGACTGAACGTTTAATAAAAAAAAAATAACGGTATTTCAAAAAGTTTGTGCCTTTATGTAAATAAAATTTTAAATTAAATAAGATTAATTTCATTTCCAATTGTTTGAGATGGATGCAAGGATGGGGGCATGGGGGCTTAACCTGGGAACACCCTTGACGGTTGATGGTAGCAGAGCATCATTCCGCATGCTGCTGGTGCTGGTGCCTTCCTCTACTCCTCATTCGTTTTGGCCCGTTTAGATGTGGCCACACATTTAAAATTGAAAATCACTTTTCAAGTTAAAGTATCCTCTTGCGGAGAGGAAGTTTTGAATTCGTGTCGAGGTTCGGGATCGGGGTGAGAGGCCAAATGGATTTGGCTTGGCTATAGGGTATAACATGGTTTTAACAGTTTGTGTTTTTTTTTTGTCATTCTTTTGTATTAAATGGATGAGCATTTTAATTTTGGGGGACAGTTCAAGTTTTAAATGAATTTGATTTATGTTTTTAAAATATGAAAATATTGAAATGAATTGTCATATACATTCGTAGGGTAAAAATGGGCTAAGATTAATGCACAAAAAAGTATACCTATCAATAAACGTTTCGATCTATTGACAAAGGTGAGAAGGAATAAAATGTTGGGTAACCAAAACACTATATGTAAAAAACCATAAGCCATAGACATTATATACTGGCCATAATTTTGTTTACTGAATATAGCACAAGCCCGGTTACTATGGTGGATGCCTCTAGATACCTACCTCATGTTAATTAAAGTCGTCCATGGGAGTTCAATAACGAAGACTCGTCCTTGGGAGTGGTGATGCGTCAGAGCCCATACATACCACGTGGTATGTAAGCTTTTTGGTTTACTGTAAGCTTTTTGACCAAGTAGATATCACTGTAAAGACGTTTCTCTCGTTAAATCTTCTGGTCCACTCTCTCCAGCCATACACATAGAACTTAATAGCACTCTTATCAGGCTTTCAAAGCAAACTTGCTTGTTTTCAACCGAAGTTCACGATATTCCGCGCTTTTTGCAGTACATATGTTTGCACAACTTTTCAGTCTTTTTTCAGGTCCTTTTTAAGACTTCTCTATGACTTTCTTTGCTTTTCTCCTCGATATTTTACGCTTATTCTCATGGTTTTGAACGCCTTCTTCGTCACCTCCGGCTATTCTCCGAGGTTTTCAACGATCTTCCACTATTCAGCAATTTTTTTCATGGTATTCCGCGCTTTTTAACGATGTAGGCCGTGGTATTTCACATATTTTTTCAGGACTTTTCACACTTTTTCCACGACTTTTCTCGCTTTTTTCTATGACTTTCTTTGTTGACTTTCTACGCAGTATTTTACGCTTTTCTCTCGGTAGTTATCTCTTTTTTTCATGACCTTCCATGCAGTATTTGGCGATCTTAGCCACAAATGAAATAAAACAAAAAAATATCGAAAATTTGAAAACAAAATGCTGATAAGTTAATGAACTTTACAACTTAATTCACTGTCAAAGTATAGTGCACACAACGCCATCTGCTGGTATTTTCCAACCCAGCATTCCGTGTTCTGTTTTTATCGTTAATCAGAGATGGTTTTGTATAGGGCGGTGCATTTATCAGGGTATGATGAAATGAACAAGCCTAGGGTTTTATCAGTTCGAATATTGATGGCGTTCGATATTTGGGTCGGCTCTTCAATAAGCTGTGTGAAGCATTTACTTGACTCAAAGTTTATTAACTGCAGTACTTTTTTGTCTGGTTGTACTCTTCTAGTCAGTTCTAGAAAGTTTTTGTTGTACTTTTGTGTTTTAAATTTTAGGCAGGCGTGCTGCCACACTTCCATGACACGTTTTTTTAGGAATATATAGGACTCTGAAAGTAACTTTAAGTTAAAAAACATAACAAAAAGAACAATACAAGAAACTTTCTGCTGATTAGAAGACTAAAACCAGTCAAAAAGTACTGAAGTTAATTAACTTTTAGTCAATTAACTGCTTTCAATAACTGTACAGTCAGTATTAAAGTACAAGTGCTTATTTTGCAGTTAAAGTAGATACTAAGTAGCAGTAAGTACACTAACTTGCAGTTAAAAATAAAGTCAATTAACTGCAACTGAATTGACTGCAATGTCAATTGACTGCAGTCTTTTACAGCTCTGATGGGTAACAAAGTGCGTGATGGCACAGATTTTAGTTCACCATGTCAATTCTCACGACCAAGCAGTCGAAATGAAATAAAATTTTAGGGCTTATAGAATATCGGAATGTTGGTTTTTATTGAAACCAAACCAATGCTTGTCTACTCATCTTATAGATCAAGTAAAAATCGCATTAAAAAGTCTATTTCTTCGGGTATGTGACTACCCTAAATCCACTTAATTATATAGCCCAAATTTAAAAAAAATTTAATTAGCTCAAAAAAACAGTTGCTGCCTTTTTTTCAAAAAAATTAATGGCTAAAAATGTTTGCAATACGGCATATATTCGGAAATCACAGCTACTTGATTGGACTCACGGTCTTTCTGTACAAAATCGACAAATATACTAGGCGAAAAATACAAGCAGCCTATAGAGGTATTCCATTTAATTAAAGTTACATCTAGGAAGTACCAAAAAATTGGAGACACATGTGCTTATACTGAAAAAAAACTAAATACATAAATGCATTTTTGTGGGAATATGGAAAAATTAATGAAATAAAAGTGTTTTTACAAAAAATAGATTTTCAGCGACGATAATGTCAAATAAAATATTCCTACCCGCGTGCAGATATACATATAATTTTTATTTTTATTTAAGAAAAAATTAAAAATCGATAACCGTGTGTGTGCAGCATGGAAATATTATGAAGTTGTCAGAAATAAATTGAAAGCACCAGTGCGCAACAAATTGATTTGTCTGAGTGACATTTTGAATTCATTCCAGTTGCCCTTCTTCCATTCACATCTGATGCATCCGATCCGATACCATCGCACGTCATATCAATCATAAATCATGTGATGTGTGTCAAGAGTTCGATGTAAATCTAAATGATTTCCAAACAAAATTGTGCAACAGTGTTTAACGGTTGATTAAGCACAAAACTATTAAAAAAAAAAAACGGTATATTGCTCCAGCTCATATGTGTTTTTCATTTCAACGCCTGAATACCGTTCGATTGTATCTGAGTTTTCTTTTTATTTTGCATTTTTCAATTCTTCATAGTTCATGGCGGATCCGGATAGCAGAGGAGCCAAATGGTATTTGCTAATGGCCACTAATAGAGTGGACATTTGTCTAAAGTATCAAACTAGAAAGCCATTTGAAATGGCACGCCCCAGTGCACTATGGCAAAGGACCTCTTCTTCGTCTGCACTTTTGCCCATATCGAAGTTGTTCAACTTCATACTGTCTCCCAGCTCGAACTCTCAACCACCACCAACTTCACCATTAACACTGTGGATTTTCGAATTTGTTATAATTTTTTCTTCTGCCTTTATAGTCTAGCTCTGTATAAATGTACTCGAACCCATTCCCTATATCCTGAGGAAGTTTAAGGCACAAAACGGCATATCGGCCCACAGCGATAAACTCTCCTGATGTAAGGAAGGAAAAAGGGACACTTCTGAAAGAGGAAATTTTAAGGATTCACCAGTCGACGACAATGGAGAAACACACAAAACTTCCTATACCCGCTCCCACACCAATATGTTCCTATGTACGAAGAAGACGCGCATAGGCAAATAGGAAACGGAACCAAAATGGATGGGCCACCATCAACCAAGAGGACGATGATGGGCTATATGGTCGGCGGGATGGCAATGGCGATGTCATTGGCGATGGCACACAACACTGCTAACTACTTGGAAATGCTAATTAAGACAAATTGCCGAGCATAAAATGAAGTTCTTCAACTAATGGCGGCTGGCAGGCACAGAGGTCGAAGGACATAGAGCGCACTAATTGTCAACGAAGTCAAAGCATAGCTCACGCTAAGAGTATGTCTACACATTTATTTCTCTTCATTTAATTTCATTTCTCCATTGTGTTTGGCATTTGAGTTTGAAGGGTTTTTTGTATAGGGGGCGCTGCCATCTAGGCCACCATTTCGTGTTGCCTTGCTGCCGCCCGACTGTCATTGGAAAAGTTTTCCCATTTAATGGCTGTAAGTTTTACGAAACATCACCAACAAGCGCCCGAAACTAGCGCAGGTAAGGTTCAGATCCGGTGCCAACATTTTATTTTGAGGGGAATTAGTTCGATTGAATAAATCCAAAAAGGATCTTTGTACAAATGTATTCGGAGCCCTTTTAAAATGTTTGAGTCTCTGAAAACTTTTAATTTATTTTGTCTGTTACACTTGCAAATTAGTAACTTTTTTCCAATCCTGAGGTCAGAAGTTTTTCAAAAACTTTTAACTTTCCCTTTGCGGACCTTCCCCACAAGCGGCTTCCCTTGGCTACGCACTTGCCTAAGGTACAAGTGCAATTTGAGGGCTGTAATTGTTTTGCTGCAGCAATGAAACGAAAATGAATTTTATTTGGCATTGACATAACTTCTGATGACTTTTCTGTTCTCGAGTGGTATTCTATGTTTTAACCCTTTTCGCTTTTCCTATTTTATTTTACTTTTCATTTGAGGGCCATTCTCTCGGTTAGCATGCGACAGCCATGAAACGACCGACAACGACGACAGACGCGGTACGGCATGCACCGTGTGGATGGTGGTGGTGCGGGTGCGGTATTGTGGCATGGAGTGGCGAAGCGAGAATGATGTGAATTTATTAGTTTTGTTTTCCAAATAGGCTACTCAAGACGACCGTGTTGTTCAGAGAGGACAACTAAATGTTTGCAGAGTTTCGTTGATTAATGCTTGAAGAAGTTTTTTAGGCTCTATTGTTGTTTTTTTTTTTTTTTATTTTTGTTGATAAAATGTTAACGAATTCCTTGACATTTAAGGCTAATGTCGGTCGGTTGAGACTTTCGTCATTTGTGTTGAATTGAAGATGATATTTAGGGGCCAATGGGTTGAAAATTAGTTTTTGTTTATTTTTGTTGTTGTTTGGAAGTAATACAAATCTCTGGTGATTTTTCATCAGCACAGTCACGAACTTTTGTTTTTTTTTTGTGATGCAATGTCAAAATTACTGTTGGTTGTTGGATGTTGTTGAGGATGGACCGAATTCCTCTTTTTGACTTTGAATTAATATCCGATACCCTTCTGTCTGATGGCGGGGGTGTTAAAACAATGATGGCAGATATTTATTTGCAGACACGTGTACATTAATAAAGTGTCTACGTGCTTTCTGAAATAGATTCTTTGTAAATGAACAAGCATTGCAAGAAACTATTTCATTGTTCTAGTAAGCTGAGGTGCTCTTAAAAGAATATTAAATAAAATATAGATAACATGAACAAAAGTTAAAACTAATTCTATTAGGAACTAGAATTTGCAAGGTTTTATAACGTAACTAGTTGAAAAAAGCCATTCGGCATTTGCAATTAACATTTAAGAAAACAAATAAGGTAATGGCTTATGTTACGAAATTCTTTAAAACCTCAAATATGCCGAAACTTTATTTTTATAATTTGAATTTTATATTTTCTTATTTTCTCGTAAACGACTAAATGGATTTTGATAAAATTTCTTACACAAATGCTTTTTAGCAATTTTTATATATTTATATTATATGAAATGAAATGAAATGAAATGTCATTCTAGAGGGCAATGAAAATTATTTCATGGCATCAGCAGGGCTCACATTTAATTCCTAAAAATATTCATCCTTAATGTGAAACTGGATTCACAGCAATGTCCAATTGAAACTCGTTAAAATGAGAAAAAAAATGTGGAAATTCAGATGGCCACATTTTAGTTTTAGTTTAATTTCCCGAAAAGTGTGCTTATCATATTTCCGTTATTCGAATTCTTTGAGAAAAACTAAAAATGCAGTGCTGTTACAATTACTTATTACATAACATTCACAAAGTTTAATCGAAATCGTTAGAGCCGTTTTCGAGAAAAATCCAATAACTCGAAACCGTTATATGGGAGGTATACGTTCTAATCGAGATATTCAAAAACAAAAAAAAAAAACAATCTTGGAAATTACAAAAAAATAATAGGTTCCAAATTTCATGCAAATCCATCAACCCGTTTAGGGTGTGGCTCTCTGAACAGATGGACGCACAGACCGACGGACGGCATGACGAAAACCACTTTTTGGACTTCTCCATTATCGTAATGTTGGTTTTCATTAAAACCTCGAATTTGATTTTTGAAACGAAACCAATACTTGCCCTATAGAGAAAGCAAAAATAAATGATAGTACCTACTCAAAGAGTATCTTCAATTTTTGTTATTAAAATTTCAAATCATGCGGCACAAATTTTAATTCCCCGCTTTTAACGGGGAAGGTAGACAAGATTATTACTAGAAACCTTTTTTACAATATGAAGGATTATTAAACGAATAATTCTGCATCATGAACTCAAAAATCCCGTTATTTAGTCTTCAAGTTAATGAGCGATTGTGCAGAAAGAGAAAAACGAAGGACCGAGTGTTGATCCTTGTGGAACTCCGAAAATATCTGGTTTTCAATAGAAACAGCATGGCGATAAAAGAAAAGAGATAATAGATAAGCTTTTAGATAAAAGTTTTATATGAATATGTTCCAATTTAAAACACATTAGCGTATGAACGATGGTATCGAATGATTTAGAATACAATATAAAGAACTAAGAATGTGATTTTATTATCATCTAAAGATTTTCTTTTTGTCCGATTCCGATGACGTGAAGCAGTATCGTTGTGGTGCTGTGACCTGTGATCTGAACGAAAACCTAAGGCCTATAACACAAAACTACAAGTAGGTACTTGTATTACAAGTTAAATCATACCTTTTTGCCATACAAAATTGAACAATTTCATTTATAATACAAGAACTTGTAGTTCTGTGTTATTAGCCCCTGATTATTATGGAGTCAGGAAAGAATTTTTATAAAAAAATGCTATCAGTTGTTTTTGCATAAGTTTTCCAAAACTTTTTACAGAAAGGGAGTGAACGAGTTAGTATGGAATTCAATATTTGATCTGTTTTTTTTTTTTTTTAAATCGGAATAATCTTGGAATCTTTCGATTGCAATGGATAGAAAAATGGCTTTTTGATAGCATGTTATTAAAAATATACGTCTGATACTGAGTACACTTATAAAAATATAAAAATTCTTAGCAATGGGCAAAAAAAGTGGTAAGTTTCGAGTTTAAGGTTGATAGGATTTTACAAACTGAAAAAGTGGTAGAAATCCCTATCCCATCAATTTTAAAATTAGACTAACCTTTTTAGGTTACACAAGTCCGCCAACATTTAAAATATGATTATTTATGCATAACAGATCATTTTTAAAAATCCAAAATTCTAAGTTAAATTTTTCAAAATAACGATATTTAAAAAATTGGATGACTTGTGTCACGCGACAAAATTTTAATTCTTTTTTTCAGTGAATGTGTTGTATGAACTTTTATATTAATATATTTTATTTATTTTTAAATTATAAATTATAAATTATAAATTATAAGTCTATTTTCTTAGGAATTATAAGCTACATACAAAATTTGGCAAAAATATTAAATAATACACAATATAAAACTACTAACCAAATTGAGTTCATTTACTCCAAATACAAATAAGGCACACAAACAAAGCTGTGTGAATAATTATAAATAATTGTTTCTTTAAATAAGTCTAGAAATACATTTCATGTCCTAAATTAAATAATTTTTTGTCCATTCCAATTTGAAAATAATATTCTAAAAATACTTTTGTATCCATAAATAAACATAAATGAGGTGACTCAACACCAAAGTCAAGGCCCCCATCAAAAATAAAATACACTTTATAAATACACTGCCACAAATATTAAAATTAATAAAAGAGTTAATAATATCACAATCAGTATTATTTTTTTCTGAAAAAAAAAGAAGAAAATTAAACAAAATTACAGAAAAAAATATAAAAATTTTATTTGATGCATACTTTGCGGGTCTTTTTCTTAAGAACGTGCGCTTGTTCCAATTCGTCGGCTCCCTTGTCTATAAACAATGTTGCTTGCTGAGCATGGTATTCCACAAGTTGAATTGTTTCACTCTTAAATACAAAAGGGATAAATTTAAAAATAAAAAATTGGAAAACTAAAGAAATTAACAAAAATAAAATAGGTATATGCTTTCTGTACATTGATTTTTTTCCAAGTCAAAAATTATAGATTTTTAACTATTATATTCGCGATTGTTATACCAATTTATTTTTAAACATTAAATTAATTTTAATAAAAATAATAGTAAATAAGATTTACTTTCTTTTCACATTAGACATTATGTATTTATTATTTAGGATTTACTATGAGTTAAAATTCGAAATGGCAGACAATTTTACCTGCTCTAATACTAGGTTCTGTATTCGAACGAATAACGCATGAACATCCTCCAAGGACTTCTCAAGCTTCTTTAGCTCAGAAAATCTATCCATCAAGTCCCTCAAAGTTCGTCTCTCCTTTTCGGTTTCTTCTAAAATCTAAATTACTAAAATTTAACTTTTCTTACTTTTGAACTTGAACAATACAAAAATAATTCTAAAAACTAAATAATATCAGATCATATGGGAATTTTTATATTTCTCGCTCAAAAACTCAACTCAATTTATAACTTACATTCCCCACAAATAGTGAAGTTGTTTTATTGGCAATTAGTGTCTCAACTTCTTCTTCCGTTGAATTAAAGTTCACTATAAATGTTTTAAAGAGAAAATAAAAATAGAAAATCATTATACAAGAGTATGAGATAAAAATGTTGCTTCTACTGTGAAATCATTAAATTAGGTCACGTACTGATTTTGGAATGCAATTGAAGGTTCTTCTTGAGTTTATCCTCGTACGATTGCAGGAATGCTTCATTTCGAGTCCAAATGTTGATATACGATTGGTGGAGTCCATAAAATAGGGTTCGTTTCATTCGGGCTTCCAGGCAGTAATCATCTTCGGGTGGAAGATTCGCTTTGAAATCTTTAAATTTCATCATAAGTATTGTGCCGATTTTTAGATTTTCATTGCGAAGTTCTTCCAGTTCTTTTTCTATTTTTTAAAATTGAAAAATTACTTTCTGTGAGGATGTAAGAAATTGTCCGAACAAACCATTGAAATTACGAATATTTATCGATTGGACCATTCGATTCATAGTTTCAAGATTGGATACTATCGTACCCAAAAGGATACGGATCTCCGTGTACTGAAATGAATGAAAAATATGTTTATATGATTGTTTTTATTTGTTTTTGGAATTGTAGTTTTTTGTTTTCTTCAAACTTGGTTTTAAAAGTTAATTTATATTCTTTAACCTTAAGTTTAGTAGCCTGTAAGACCAATAGTCTTTTAAATACAAAACTTAGTAGTTAGAAAGAAAAGAAAGATAGAAAGAAATGAAAGAAACATAGGTACATTTTTTATCTCTTTTACAGCAATTTCGAATTTTCTTTCAATGAAAATGATATCAAAGGTCAAACATTTACTACGTGCAAAACGTTGGATAAAATTATGAGATCTTAAAACGTTGCTAAAATTCTCGTCAAAAATATGATGCAAATGAAAAAAAAAAACATTTTGTGGCGCTAACCAAAAATTTGTAGCTCGCATTGGTTTTTGAGTTATTGAATTTCTGCTAAAATATGTAAGTCTGAAGTTTCCGGACAAAATCTTAAATATGTACTAAAAAAAGAGGCTGTGTGCGACCCACACTAGTAACTTCCCATCGTTACCCTATGAATTGTTATTACCCTGAAAATATGTGCCCTTAGTAACTTATAGAGATCATAAATTCAAGCTTTCAAAAAGCTACAAATTTGGACATACAAAAATAATATTTTTTTTAAACTTATTTAAGCGGTATTTTGAAAAACTTTTGCACACGAGTGCAACGCGTGCTACGAAGCTATAAAAACGAAGTTTTTGCACCTTGAATTTTTAATTATTAAAGATTTTGCCTGCTAATTTTAGACTTATTTTAGCGGAAAATTAAATATCTTAAATACCATGCGAGCTACAAATTATGGTTTGCCCAAAAAAAAAAAGTTAAGATCAAAATTTCACCTTACGTTTCCATTTTATTCATTAAAATCGGTTGAAAGGGAGACGAGCATTAGACGAAACAAAAAATAACTTAAATTTCCATACAAAATGTGAAAATTCAAAATCTCTCAGCGAGTTCTAAATATTGAAATAAAATGATCAAATTTGGTAATAGTGGCTAGAAAAATATTCTTTCTGTTAACTTAAAATCCAAAAAAAATTGTTTTCATTTGAAAACAAAGTAGTCTAATACATTTTCTTCAAGCACAATGGTCAAACAATCGATAAAGTTGGATTTATTATTTTTCCCCACCTTAAAAAGTTCTACCCGGACTTAAAGATTTAAGATTTAAGAAAATATAAAATAACATTGGTCTGAAAAAATAAATTTTTTTGCGCATTTATGAATCTAAATCTGGTTTTAGAAGAATTATATCACATATATTTTTTTTTTTAAATTGATTTAAAAAAAATGTGATTGTTTTGTAGAAAAGAGATTTCTTTGATTCGGTTGACCTGGTATATATTCAAAACTGTTGAGCCGATTTGGCTGAAATTTAGAGCATAAATTCCATATAGCGTAAGCTAGAAGAAGACCATGTTTCATGTTTACGTATTATATTAATACATGAAGACTTGATTTTTTTCAAAATTTCCATAATGGCAATATGTGATTTACCAGGAAAACAATTAACATTAGCTTATTGCACCGTAATGGCTGAAGTCATTCAAGGTGGTGTAGGGTGCTTTCAAAGCGTGGCAACTCTAGGGAGCTGTACTTATTGGTTTAAAAATTTAAAAAAACTAACATTTTAAGCTTTGCTTTCTGGATCTTTTTCCATTCCATGTAAAAAAAATGGTTGAAATTGATTGAGTCATGAAGGAGAAAATCAGATTTAAGAAAAACGGTTGTATGGCAGGCACCGTTAATAACGGTTTTTGAAAAAAAAAATGGTTTTCATTTAAAGATAGACCTTATCTAAAAAACTGACGTGATTTTTTTTAATCATAATCGTAGTCACCGTTTTTGAGAAAAATGAGTTTCTCTAAAACCGGTATATGACAGGTACCGTTATTTTTGGTCCAAAAAAAAAATTAAAAAACGTCTGGGTATAGTCTCTAAAAAACGCCACATACCAAGTTTGAAGAAAATCAACCCATCCGTTTAGACTGTGGTCTCTGATACATACAGACAGACAGACAGACAGACAGAATTGTCGTACCCACTTTTTTCTCATTCTCTATCATCGTAATGTCATGTTTGATTGTTTTCTCAACTTTTTTTTTTGTACGAATTCATAACTTAATATATATGTAGTACCTACATATGTACATATGTATATGGCAAGTAAAAATCTTAATAGGGAATTTTTCCGAGTTTCTTTGTTCATCAGGCACATTAACTTAAGTTTTTTCTTCAATGCTCTTTTTTTAATTTTCATTTTTTTTGTAATTAACTCTTTTGAAGTTAATTAAAATTAATAAATTGAATATATTTTTGCTTTATTGTTTGACCGGTTTTTTTATTTAGATTAAAATTCAATAGACAAACTTCCAATGTAAAACTAAGCGTTCTGAAAAGATTAAGTTCCCGGCCTCTGACTTCCTTATTTCAAATTGATTCAAAAAAAAAAAAAAAATACGTGGTGTCTTAGCCATTTACTTTTTATTTTTTGTTGTTTTATACAAAAATTCAATAAAAACTTGCAGTTTTTGGTATTTCAAAAAAACATATCATATTCTTCTAAATCAACAACAATAATAGTTGAAATTTGTCTCGGTTATTAGTAAGCATTGAGTCACGTTCCACTAGAGTCATTCTATTCTTATGACATAAAACTTATCTAAGAAAAATAGTTTAACCACTTGTCGTGCATACTGTGTCACTCAAACTATGTCGTCGCCCGTATTGTTGTTATTTTATCCGTCCATCGTCGTTCAATTTCATATTGCATCGAAGAATCAAAACAAAAAAATTCAGAGTTCACATCATTAAGTGGCATGTGCCTGCAAGATGATCACCTTGTCACATTTTGCACTCTTTACTGTCAGTCTGTGTGTGTTTCACTTTACAAAATTCATTTAATGTTAATGACTTTTTCTCAATAAATCTTAAAATAATTTTTCATCTGAACCCGAATTTGAATCACTTTTAAATCATTTAACACGTTTGCGAAACCAAAAACCAACGAAGATGATAAAGCTTGGTTCGTTCGTGACTGACACAATGAGATACATTTAGCGGTTTTGTTGGGAAGGGTATATCTCTCATTTTCTATATTTTGGTTTTACCGATTTGAAAGATGAAAAACGACAAAACAAAAAATAATTGACAGTTATATAATTACCGGATTAAGAATTGCATCGACGTTGGGGCTCAGTTCAGTCATAATCACAGCTTGGTCCAGCGATCCGTTGGAGGTTTGAAGCGACCTCTGTAAGCGAAATAAATTATTTTTTAATAATTGTAGTCGTCTAAAGGTGTTTCTTTTTTGTTGTTGTAATAATTAGCGGTGTAATTATCATATAGCCAGTCCCGTCACAGTCGTTTGCACATTGATAAGATATAAAAAACCTAGAGACTGCGATAGCACTGGCTTCGTAGGTATATTTGAGCTTTCGGTGTCGGTAACTTACCTGCAATAGATCGGGCAATCTATCCCTAACCATTTTCGATACTTTTTTTCTTCACAAAAGTGTTGCAGTCTGAAGATGAGTTAATTGACTCAGTTATTGGCCTCGATTTGTATTTGTATAAAGTTG
The DNA here is from genome assembly GCA_948107695.1 of Meliscaeva auricollis. Taxonomy (NCBI): domain Eukaryota; kingdom Metazoa; phylum Arthropoda; class Insecta; order Diptera; family Syrphidae; genus Meliscaeva; species Meliscaeva auricollis. Next base: position 1,322,540 of record OX403617.1, read on the forward strand.
CACTTTTTCAAAAATTCATCACTCCCAATTGTATGACCTAAATTCTTTGAAAATATTCTCTGAGATAGCGCGAAAATAAATAAAATTTATTTTTATTTTTATTAGAAATGTACAACAAGAGTTTCGTTTGTATTCTCACCGAAGTCGTGATAAATAGACGACGAAAAAAAAACACGAAGGTAAACCTTTATCTCGGGCAATATTAACGGAGCTGATAATAAAGTTGGTGGCAAGCTTTTGGAGAATTGGTAATATAGAAACACTCCTCCCTCTCGCACTGTGTCGGTGGTTATTTTTATCACATCACGCACCAGATACGAAAGTATCTAATATATTGGGATATGAAACACCGCGCGCACAGTCACTGCGTCAGATGTGTGTGCTTTAATTAAAATCGGTCGTACACATCCGCTTCGATTACAATGCAAATAATTACGCACCGCCACTTGTACAAAAATGTGTTATAATTTTTTTGAAGATACTTTGGGTCTTGAGATGAGATTAATCTAGCCGGGGGTTGATATAGATTTTTTCACTACCGCTGCTGTTGATGTCGACCGAAACCGAACAAGTCTTGCAATATAGGTAGCCGTAGCAGAGTCTGATAGACCGAGCAGAGCGCGTCTTGGTGTGTGGAGCTTTTGTCACGATCACGATCGCACTTCAAAGTATAAAGTACAAACGGGAAAGAACTTAATTGAAATGGAAATGGAATTCGAGCGAGTGAGCGAGCGACAATGACAACCACGTTGTATACAACAACGATGACGACGGCGGGCGGCGGCGAGAGAGTTCTTGTTAAGCTTGTTGAACGCTGCTGCTGCTGCTGCTAGCCAGGCTCCAGCTACAGCAATTGAATTCGATTCATTTGCACATTTTTTCTTGGCGATATTTAGTTTCAATTTCAATTTCGGTTTCGGTTTTTTATTTATTTTTTCTTCAATTATTTCGTATTCTTAAATATTTTCTCTACACAATCAAATTAAGTTTGAGAGACGAGATGTAGATAGATACTCATATGTGTAGTCGAGACAGACAGACAAACAGACGTAGTCATCCAGAGCTAACAGATAGTTACTTATATTAAAAAAACTACAATTGATTCGGTTCTACAAGTTTAGTGATCATGATCACAATTCACAAATCACAATAATCTGTTTATTGTTGTTCTTTGAATGAATGTGATAGTTTGAGAGAGTGATTTTGATTTATCTTTTCTTCTGTTTTGTATTGTTATCAGTTCTGGAATAGGGGTTCATCGGCCTTTTGATCTTTCGAAGAGCTAGATTATTGTCAACAATACATGAACATCCCTTGTGTTTATACATAACTGGTATGAAATTTTAGGTACTTTCTTGAAAAATTAAAAATTAAAGCTAAATAAAAATTATCAATAAGTAAAAATACCTTGTTTGTGTAGGTATTGCCAAGTAACTGCAATTTGATAGTTACTGTAGCGAGCTTGAGACTTGTTTTACCTGTCTGTATGAGCTGAGCAGTGCCAATTCTTGGCATTAATTAAAATGACTGGGTCAATTTATGCATGATTTAATGTAGGTACTTCTGTTCGTGAGTTAAATTATACAGACATGATACTTAGTTTTGTATTTTAATTAAAACACAAAAATATATTATACTAGCTGGCCCGACAGACGTTTTTCGTTATTTACAGTTAATTTTGAAAACGTATGAAATGGATGTTTTTTAAACTGATAAATAAAGTAAGAATGAGGTTTTTAAAAAACATGAAAAAATGATTTTCATACCGAAAAAAAATTATAAACAACAACTCTTATAAGAGTCACACATTTTGAGAATGTTCTCAATGCAGGTAAAATAGTACTTATAAAGGTCAATAAAAAAAATTTGTATCCTCATGAAACTTGGTAAAAAATTTACATTTGCAATAAGAATGAACAATCAAAAGAGTCCATTTTTTAAACTTGGAAAAGTTGATATATTTTGCATAAGAACCAAGAGTCTATACAAATAGTTAAGGTGAAAGGGTGGTTTTTTTAAGGGTAAGAATATCATATAATAAAACGTCGAACAATATTTGCGTGGTACACTTTACGCGGCCTATACAAACCGAAGGGGCATAGATTATATATCAAACGGAAGCAATTTTTGCATAGATGTGCAGTGGCTACATCCAGAGAAAAAACATTGTAATATCACCACTTTGGTTTAACTATTTTTCGAAATGATTTAGCTTCGAAGAAGAAAAAATCAATGATGAAAAAAGTGAATTCGAAGTACTTTCCTTTAAAAAAATCAGATTGAATCGAATTCAAACATCTTCAATGTGAAGGCAAAAAAAATAATAAAAAACAAATGCATCGACAGGATTCAAACCTGTGTACCTTGAGTTACGATCCAGTGTCTTATACCCATCATGATATATTTCTATTTATAGTTGCTTCCATATATATATTTAGAAGTTGAACATTGCAATTCACAATAATTTTATAATTTACGCTGAAAAACTTACAAAGAAGATGGATTACACTTTGAAACTACTTTTTTGTCCATATTAAAATGTTTGGCTTTGAAACTCCATGAGGCAAACTTTAATAATACGTTAAGTGTACTTTGAATGCGAAAATAATTGATTCCAACTTAAAAATTAATATTTAACTCTTTAAAAAAATATGTTGGCAACATTTAAAATGACAATTCATATTTCAATCAAAAAAGTTTCATCTTAAAATCAAATATGTTTGAGGTAAGTTGATACAAATTACAATTGAATATGACCACATTAAGTTGAACATTGGGTTTTTCCCTCAGTGTGTAAATTACACCGAAATTGGACTTTTACCCAAAATTGGTGGCAAAAAAAAATGGCAGCTCTCTAGTTAGAAGAAACCCAAGACCAGAACCCAAAATATTAAGGTGGAGTCACATTTGAATTTGTTCACATTACACAATCCGCCAACACAACAGAAGTTGATGAAGATGATGTTCAATGTGAAACTCCCTTAATAGAAGAATCAACTCAAAATATTAGGCGTTTTTTTTTTTAGTTTAGATCTAATACTTTGAAACATTACCAGCCATATTATTGACTGTTTTCAAAACATGTTTTAATGAAAACATGTTTTGAAGAAGTTTAAAGATGTAGATTTTCAATAGTTTTGCCATCGTGTTGAAGAGTTTGAATATTCAAGACTCCGAATTTTAAATAATTTTTCGTTAATATAAGCAATTCGTTGACATATTCCAACTTTAAACCTTCACAAAACATGTTTTGTTACAAAACATGTTTTAAAATTTGTCAATAATAGGGACGTAATCGTTAACTAAAATTGGAACTATTTGCAAAAAGTGAAAAAGAATACGCACATACAATAGCGACATCTGTTGCTGAATAGAGTGTATAATTTTCACCATACACATCTCAGTTCAGACATAAATCGGTGATTTTCTGAAAAAATAAAACAAAAAATAAATTGGCACTCGAATTTCGAGTGTTGGGTCGGCTTGTGTATAAATATAAATCTTCAAAACTGTTTACTGTATTTTTATATGTGATTGTACGTTAAGCAGTGTATTTCTCGTGCATTCAATTTGTCTATAAATGTCTAAGCTAAGAATGAACATTGAAAACCACTCACTTATGTAAATTGTATGCACAAAACAATATTAATACAGCTCGAGCGAGATTCACCAGTTCTTAGATATACTTAAGCTCAAAGATTCGTTGGTTTTTATTGCAGATAGAGAATATTTTATCGATATGAGTGTGTAATATCAATTTGCTTGCAACAAGCAATTAATTAATAAATGCTACATACTTGAAAACATATTTGCTGCATATAATATTGCACTTGACTTTTGTTTTTGACTTGCGATGAACATCTTCATTCAATTTTCAGCGTAAGGAAATTGAAATTAAACAGAACAAAAAAAAATTATGTAAGAATACAAAATATTCATAAAATCAAAGAAACTCTGTTTATACCTAATGCGCCTGAGTGAATTAAATATTTTTTGTTTCGCTGAACTGAAGGTTTTGAAGTTTAAAATACCAAAACCTGAAGATTTTCGATTTTTGACATCAAGGCGTTAGACCCAGCGCCAGCACTCTCTGTTCGTCATTTTCGTACTTGTAAAATTAACTCATAGGCCGCCATATATATTATTGTGACTGCTAGAAAAAAATATGTATGTAAACCAATTAACAATATAAAGAGTTTAATTTAGTATCTTTTTTTTTACAATTTTTTTAAAGTAACAGCCCGATCCCGAGAAAATAAAAGCTTTATATTTTCAAGTACATAGGTATTTTGGAAAACTAAGCACTTTATTATCAAAATAAATAGGTATAATGTAAGAAAATTACTTCCTGGTCAACTGGAGAAGTAAAGATACCTATTCAGAAATTTCTAAGACTCAACTTTAATTCAAATCCTTTTTCACCACAATTTTATGTTAATCTAAACTTTTCTAACAAATAAAACGTAGGATTTCTATATATCATATAATATTCATTAATTTAAATGGTTTCAGAGATATCTGAGAGTTTAAAGAAAAACATTTTCCTACAGTTGGTTACCCACTCGGTTAGTCAAACAATATTTTCCTCTTCGAGGCAATAGCATTATTAAATGTTATGGAAAGATGCCAGAATAATGAGTATTTAGAGCGTATAGGAAGGCACCTAACTTCCAATTGTAACTTAAAGACCGACTCTGGCGAAATTTGATGGCATATGAAAACTATTTGGGTGCAAATCTATTTTGAAAAGCAAACATTTATCCAGATGCTGTAAAAGTATTCCATCATGCAGATTCCATATAATATCTATGGAATGTGTGCCTTTTGAAATCTTCCATACTGTATATGGAAAATACCAGCAGAGCACCCTTTATATGCTCATGCCCAACTCAACTCAACTCAACTTCAAAGCATTCATACTTCAGCAAGTGTATTAAAAGAATATAAATGAAATTGAAATATATTCAAGTGTGGTATGCAATTCATTCCATATTTCATGCTTTCACTCCTCCACAAACTTACGACCTAGAACGCTCCACATCTTCTTACATCAACTAGAAATGTCTAATGTGTATACCAATACCACACGGATGCCAAGCCACCAGGATATATCATGAACACATGTTGTCTGCAACTTACCTTGCCCCAAATTGATGCAATTCAGAAGCATACATACATAGATTCGGGTACGTGTGAGTCAACAACTTACTATAGGTACAAGTTTGTGTATGTGTTGTGTAGTGGAACTGCAGCATGGCAACAGACACAGGGGGCCAGCGATGATATTATTTGGCAAGACGAAATCCCAATCAAGGATGCCATTGTTCGACTTCAACTTAGCCACTGCCATTAAGGATTTTCAAATGAAAATGATGACACGTAGTTTCTATTCTATGTAAGAATTAGAAGTGTTGTTAGATGAAGAGTTTTTTGTACCTTTTATGAGTTTGAATTTTAGACTTTTATTGAAAAAGTGAAATGTTGCCGGAAGAAAAATCACTTCAATTTCGAACTTTATTAATTTTTAACACTTGAGACCTTGTTTCTGTAGGTAAATTGCATTAGGAATTCAACACAGAGAATCTCTTTATAGGATCAAAAAAGTGCATTTCCGGCTGTTACTATTCTAAAACACCAATTGGGAATCAAGGCATATAAAAACAGAAGGCAAAGATACCAAGCAGGCCGTAAATTCGATTACAAGTTCTAAAGCTTCAGATCACCAACATTTTGACAATCCGATAAAAACAAAATATCCGATCTTGTATCTTTTTCGTATTTAAAGGAATCAAACGAAATCCTAATTTAATAATTTTATCTATCCCTTCTTAGGGTCGTTGGTGTTTTTTTAATAGTTAACTCTACTGTCGAAAAGTGGTTCAGTTAAGACAAGAAAGCATCCGGCTGACTGCCCATATGTAAAGGGAAATTCTGCAATTTGGTATCCAGGCTTCGTTTTAAATAAAATTACATTAAATTAAAACTAACTTCTGATGTACCGGTTAAAATAATTGAGAATTAGTTTTTGTTTTATTCCATCTAATATAGCAGAAAAATCATTCCGGGAACGCTTCCATAACTCAAAAACTGAAATTCAAATGGCAAAAAAACTACACTAAAATCAATTAAATTTAGCTACCTATATTGTTAACATTATACTTTAGGCTACATTTGTATTCATCTAACGTGCAGATGGCTCTACAAATAGTTTTTCCGGTATGTCATAGGATTGGTTTATAATTTCCATAAGTACCTTTATTCATGAATAAATTAAATTAAAGTGGTAATTGAAAATAAATTTGATATTATAAGGAGAGTATATCAATTAAGCGTAATTTCGGGAACGCCTGTTTTGGTATGAATAAAGATTAAAATTATAATTTTTTGACGAAGTTGTGATGCAAAATCAAGACCTATTCAATTAAACCTTAAAAATATTTCGTTTGTTTTTGTTAGAGAGAAAATAAACGATAATAACGATCAAAACGTTATTTTCGGGAACGTCATTTCCGGGAACGCTTTTGGGCTATGAATGCGTTACACAGTATTTGTAAGAAACCTGAAAAAGTTATCTATTTACGAGTAGTATGTACCTAAGCCCATGGGCCAATGGCTCCGTCATGCATTTGACTTTAATGCACACAACTTTTGCTGTTGCTTATACTTTTCAAATAAGACGCAAATTATTAAAATCGGTTGCCAGTAAGTTAGTTAAATAGGGAGAAGTATTATCCGTGTTTACGTTTAATATAATGATTATGATGATGATGATATCAGACTGAAATAGTTTTTTAAACAACACAGTCGTTTTGGAAACATCCATCATTAAATGCTGGCTTCATCATATCCGGGAACGCCATTTAATGTATTTTTAAAAGCAAAATCTATAATTTGTATGAAGTAATTCAACACTATCAATGTGCTAGTAGTAAAAGTACTAAATGCTACCCTTATGAAATAAGTAATATAAAAATTGAAATAACATTAATGAATGCAAATTCTATACGAAATTTGCATATATTTGTAAATAAGAACAATACATATATACCGAATAAATTACATATAAATATCCAAACGATTTTTTTTTGTATTATTTAAATTTTTATTTAACTGAATTCTAAAAAGTGATATTGATTTTGGATTGGTTTTAGGAATTTATATCTTTTTTTAAATGAATCATATGCTCGAATTTCAATATGTTGCTATAAATTGAAAAATAAATTATTTGGAGCTCTGCCCGTTTACGATCTAATAAATGATAACTAAAAAAATAAATAATAATAATAAATTATTAAACAAAGTTGATTTTTTAATGATTCGGACAGTGAAATTTCCCATTTTGGCCCATATAATTCCTAAGTCCAATATCCCTGAAAACAGGATCATAACCCAGATCAAACCCGACGGCTGGTAAGAAACTTCTTAAAGGAGGAAAAAATGTTCGTGTTTGGGGTGGTCAATGCTAATGCGTAAAAAATGAAAGAGTTCTTGTAGACCGGGAATAAAGAAACCAATATGAAAAAGGGATTTAATTTTACATTTCAAGGGGAATTTCGACTTGAAATTCCATAAAACACTGGCAAAAGCTTACCCAACCGCAACGTCTGCCGTTTTAAACTGACTGTTTGGTCAGTTGGTTGGTTGACTGTAGTCGTCGACGTCATCATCCCTATAACAGAATATATAGTTGACAATAACGAAACAAAAATTAGATACAACAACCTGCATAAAATAGAATAAAATATGGTGCAAAGGAGGAAAGGATCTCAACAATTGAACATACTTAAGGGACACTAGAGTTTTGCTCCTTGAATGTGTGGATGCATGAAGAAACCTCAGAGCATCCTTATGTGGGTTCCCATATGTGTCTGGGTTTTTTTTTTTTTTTTTCTTGATATACATTTGTTGTATTTCTATATTGTGGCGTTGTCCACTCAAATGCTCAAATCTATTCAATTTTCAATTTCAACATCGTCATCTTTGAATCAAGAAGCTTTTTCTTCTGTTACTGGCTCCTGCTGCTGCTGTTGCTGCTACTGCTCCTTCAGTACTCTGGTCAATATGTGCGGACACAATTTTGTTGTGAATTGTGATTTTCTACAATTGTATACTTTATTGGCGAAGGGATAGAGTAGTCGAGTGTTGGCGTCAAGTGCTGAGCAGCTTTTTGTATAAACTGAATGGTTTATATTATAATTGACAAAATACGAAAGAGGATTAGTCAATAATGTTCGGATTGAGATGTTCTTACTTACAAACAAAAAAAAAATATCAATTGGGTTACACGAATTTTCAATTACTTAAATTTTGACTTAAATATAATATGTAAGTCTTTAAAAAATGTTGTAGGATTGTAGCTCAGAATATAGAACAAAAAACGGGATTTGTTTCACTCATTCGCTGCCATCGTAACGTTCGGTTTTGTATACACATACGGGTAATACTTGCTCCTTAGCTTTTATAGTGTTTTTTTTTCTGAAAATAGAATGTCTTGAAAACGGGTTACAGAATTCTGGATTTTTCAAAAAAAGTCTGTATAAAGTCAGGATAATAAATAAACTAACAAAAAAAAAAAACTTACACCGAAAATAGCAGTTTCAAAAGATTAATCTTTGTTTGTTGTTATAAGTTATGTTGGGATAATGGGCCAACCTTTTTATGGTAAACTAAGACAAATTGATATGTTAATTGTCTTTTGATGATGCTTCTGAATAGTTCTGTCGCTTTAACAACTTAAAATGATATTAATGACGTGGTTTACTTTGAAATTTAATGAAACTTAAGTCATTTTTGTTCAAAGAAGAACAAGAAAAAGCAAAAAGATAAATGACTTGTGTTTGAGAATCATCATGAAATTATAAAAGGGAGGAAACACTCTAAATTCTTATGGTTGAAATTTTCAAAAAATAAAAAAAAAAAACAAACACATTTTTGTTTGTTAATGAAATGTTTTTAGAAGTAAAATGGGGTGGAATCAACGAGTTTTTTAAGTGGTAGAAAGAAGACTACTTAACCTTTTTAGGATTCATATAGGATTATCATTGAAATGTTCACCGAAAAAGGCAGATTATCTACTGTTAGCTCTGTATCTCATTCAAATGTTGACTTTTCATCTTGATTTAGTACAAAAAGAGATTATAATTTATTAATTTAATAATTCAAATTCAGTATTAATTTCTTTATTTAAATGAAAACTCTATTCTTTAAAGAAAAAACAACTGAAAATTTTAAGATTGTCAAAACAGGTATCGAAAGCTCAAACGATGAATTCTATTTATATCTACTACATTCAAATTAAACAAAAAAATTGGGGATACATCACAAAAATTACAAGGTTTTCTTAAAAAACTTTAAAAAAAATTTACTTTGCCTTGGAACTATTAATGCAAAACGTAACATAATGTAAAACAAACCATTCGTTTGGAGCTTATTTTCATGATTTGATTGCGGCAAACGAAAATGCTTCCCACATATAAACACCTTTTCTTTATCTAGTAAATTCTATCGAATGCAGCAAACGAATAAATTGTTTGCGACGAACCTTTTCAGAAAGTTGTTTGTGCCAAAGAACTTCACTTTTAGTGTTAATATACAATTCATTTACAACACATAATTGCAGCAAAAAACATTTCTTAATAATTTACTCCATGTTTTTGGTGTTAATAGCATTCTATGGTACAAGAAAATCATCTAGTTCTTGGTGCGATGGAAACAGACTAGCTTCGGAAGCGAGTCAATCACTGGTCTTTCGCTAAAAATTTCTTTTTTATTAAGTCGTTCGAATAAAGTGCTTGACCCAAACAAATTTTAGAGTTTGCTGCAAACGAATTGAAATCGAAAAATAAATTTCCAACAAACGAAAAGCCGTTTGACGCAAACAATTCGTCCGTAACGGGATGATAAGATACTCGCTTCGTAAGTGAGTGGTTACTGGTTCAATCACCGGTATTGCGGTAAACGCAGTCGAAAAATCGTCCAGCAAACGAAAATATCGTTTGGGCTATTTTTTCGTTTGCCGCAAACGATTTGTTCTCACAGTGAAATGTTCAAAATTTCAAACTGAACATACTTTTCCTCTCCGACCACCAGGAACCAAAAAATTTAAATAAAATGCACGACTGGGTCGCACGTACTTGCTCTTGTAGATACTATATAAGCTAAGCCTTTTTAATTAAAAATGTGTAAATGCAGTTTTAGAAAAAAAAATTAAAAAAACATAAAATTCGGTTTTCAAGTGACTAAAACAGCTTCTTAAATAAATTTAACCTCAAAACGAAGTATGCAATTGATTTGTTCTTTAATGATACATTTTTAGAAAAAAAAAACTGAAAATCGTTAGAGCCGTTTTGAAAAAAAAATATTTTTTCTGTATAACATTTTGCAAGTACTTTTATAAAATAAATTGGTACGCCATTTTTAAAATATTATTAATCAACATCTAAAAACTAAATTTTGAAAAAAATATTGAGTAGTTTTCGAAATAATCATTTTTCAAAAAAAAATTTTAATTTTTTTTTTAAATCCAAATAAATAATTTTCGAAATTTGTTTTACTAAATATTATTACGGCAACTTAAAAGCATTCATTTAAAATTGATTGAGTCATAAAGGAGAAAATCAGAATAAAAAAAAACAGTTCTATGGCAGGTACCGTTAATAACGGCTTTTGAAAAAAATGGTTTTCATTTAAAGATATACCTTATCCAAAAAAATGACGATGATTTTTTTAATAAAAATCGTAGGAATCATTTTTTTCGAAGACCAAAAATTCTCCAATTCGGATGAAATTGGAGAATGATCCGCCCCAACGGAAAGCTCACTGTCGCTAGGACCGAATAATAGTTAAAGATCGGATCAATGTCTTGAAAATTATGAAAATTGTTTGAGAACGCTTTGAGGAATAATCAAAACATTTTTGAGTATTGAATTGAGCTGCTCATATTCCCAAAATTTACGCATTAATAATATTATATTCCCTCGTTAAGCCTTTCGTGAAATGAAAATTGAATGCGTTCAACAACATATTAATCATTACAAGTAACGACGAGCGGTCACGGATAACGGTAAATCATATAATATGATATAAAAATAGATTTGTAGGATGACGGTTTCCAGCACAAGCAAAAAATTTCACGCAATCAATTTTGTATGAACATTTCATTTTCATTCGAACTGAATAGGAACGTACTAGGCTTTACTCAAAACTTATTTTAGAAGATCTATTTTTGTTGCTTACTTAGATTTCTTGATAATGCCACTTGAAGAGCGATTTCCGGCTTAGGTATCACATGAAAGTTTATCTTGCGTAGATTAGCGGAATTTATTTTTTTTTATTAATTTCTCAAAGTACTGTTGGAGAAATTAATGATTTAAGCAAAAACTAAAAGAACAAAGAAAAAATCATTTGATTCAGATATTACAAACAAAAATCAAATCTTTAGTTTACAAATTATATAAATGAAAAAGTTATATCGAATATAAAAATATGCTCAAGATGGCACATTACAAAATTAATTTTTTTTTGTGTTTAATTCATTCAAGCGCTACATCCACCGTAATACAAAATGAAAAAAAAAAGGATAAGACCTTCAGTTTTTTCTCGATGACGATGGTAATATACCTAAAGAATTAACGATTTCCGAAGATTGAACATCAATAGCAAAAACCGATTATGTTATTCATTCAACAGCAAAAGAAAAAATCTTATTTTTACCCTTTCATTATTATAGATTTTTGCAAAGAGGGAAATTTTCTTTGAATTTGCAAGATTTCTGTAAAATGAGCAATTTCCATTTATTAAATGACAATTTTAATGGAAGTAAAAAATAAGTCTTAAGAGGCAAATAATAAAGAATTGGTAGAACATAATTGTGAAAAAAAGAAGAAATTGTGTTTTTAAGATCATCAAAGAATATGACTCTCCATTAAAGTCAACACAATTGAACTGATATTTTTTTATTTATTTATCTAAGCAAATGTTCAATTTTATTTCCACCCACTCCCTGTCAAACAGGCTTATTTGTATGTTGAATCTATTGAAATCCAAATAAAGGTATTAGTTATTAGAAAATCCATTCCAATAATAATACAGTGATAAAATTTGACATGAACATTTCATTTGTCATGAGAACCCAGAACTAACAGTTTGCATCGAAATATTGTGGATTAAATTGTATTTATTTTTAAAGATGAAAGAACGTTGTGCCACGCGTAGGTACATTTTTTTTATATTTGATGAAAAATTCTGATTTTTTTTTTAATTTGCTTTATGATCTCACCCCAAAGTCAATCTTTTTTTCTGGCTTCAGTTCTTTAAAAGCTATCTTCATTTGTTCCAATTCAAGTCAGCCATTTGCACTGCTACACTCTTTAAAATAAACTAAATTCAAACAAACTTCACGCATTTTAAAGGGATCCCCGATAGATTGAAGTACAATTCACCTAACTGCAATTAAATTTAAACCCCATTACTATTAATGTAATGTACAGCAAACACAGCAAAACGATTAAACTTTGCAAGAGTGGAATTAAATTCCAGCACAATGATTTATGACACAAAGTGCGAATCATTCCCACGGTCCAACGACTTAACAGTGCGAAATTTTGTCTCCCTCAAAAGTCTCTCCCTAATATTCATTCGACCCTCTCCCATAGCCTAAACAAAATTATATCGCCATGTAACCGCAACTGCTTGCAGTTGCAGGTTCAGACTATCCCCCTTTCTCCCCCTTTGACTGCGAGACTCCCCACAATTAATGTTCTTAAATCAAGCACCGCATCGAGACTCTTTCAGAAGACCACGAAATTCGATTATCATTGTGTGTTGCGCAACGGTAAGTGGCGGCAAGAGAATAGACGAGCTTGCAATTTTCATTGAATTGCATTCATATCCAGTATATGGTATACGTACCTAGACTATAAGCCCTCCTGGCCGATGCCCAAGCCAGAAAACCCATCATACTCTCATCGATTCCAATTGAGGTAACAACGATAATAGAAACCAACAACCACCAATTCAAGCCATTCATCTCCTTTTGCAAGCCCAAACCCGCACATATGTGTGCAGTGCATGTCGATAAAAGAGGCATAAGACTGGTGGACTCGCTCCTTCTGCATCCCCATTCCAGAGACTGGCATCCTTGGAATCCTTAGAAAACACAGCAAATCCATTAAATCACTGCACATACTGCATACATATATGCAAATTTCTAATTGAATCTGTGCGTGGTCCGTCGTTTACATCTTGTTAGAATTTCCTCTCCTTCTCGCCCCCTCTAACACAACAACAAACAGTGGTGCGGAAAGTCCATTATAAACAGTGAAATACCCATATGGATTGGATTCACTTGGGCTGGCTCCCTCTGTCTGTCCCAATGTCCAGGTATATTGGTAGTGATTCATGTGTACCGCATAATGGCAGCAGGCGAAATGCAGATTTCAAGTATTACATGATGAGTATCCTTTGGGACATAATGTGGTTAGATGGGTTGGAGTTTTGGTATATTTTTGGCCAACGCACCAATGATACCGGATACAAAACTCTGGTTGGTGTGGCCGGAGAGATTGGTCATAATTTGATTTAATCACACTTCGCGAGTAAAATTGAAATGTGTTACGCTGATGATTCCCCAGCTGAATGGGGATTTTCTCTTTCAGATTTAAATTTGATTCTAATGTCAGGAAGGAAGAGAAATTAGACTTTTAATTTATTGTTAAGAAGGGTTCATAAAATATTTTGGCTGATATTTGATCAAAAGAACTAGCTTATTTAAAAGTTTACCATAAAACGGCATGGAGTTCTTCTACAATTTTTTTTCTGATACGATTTACCCTTTGTCCCGTTTGCTTTCTAAATTGTAGTGTCAATACGTTCTTAATATTCAACTGACGTTGCTAGATTCCCGGGTATAGACAGTAATACGTCTACTGATCAGTCAAAAACTAAGTATATATTATCAGAATGTTGGAGGAATGAAATCAAAACTTTTATTTAAACTGCTTAAACGGAACTTTTGATATAGTTATGCTTACTGCAACCTGGCCTAATTCAACTATTCTTGATGCTGAAATCTGTCCACCTGAATATAATTTATATCGTGTTGACAGAAATTCTAATAATATCGTTTTTTCATCTGCTTTCTGCTGTCTGAAGTAAAGATAAGGGTTGTTTTGTTTTTGGTGCCAGTTTTCAGTTCGCATTGTGCCCGCCACCGACTTCGTGTGAAACGGATCTTAATCATTCAGACCTCACCAGCAAAATCGATAAGTCCTTTACCTCCTCAAAAAAATCCTTCTTTGGGTGAAATATTCCAAAAGTCATTGAAGTATAATCAAATTCTAATTGAAAATTTTAAAATGTTCCTACATTTTGTAAACAGTTTCATCAGAAAATAGAAAAAAATTTAATTTTTATCTTTGATCAAATAAAACTTTTTTCCACTCTTACTGTTATTTACTTTCAAATCAACAATAATAGGTACAGTAAATGTGTGATCAAAAAGGTTCCTAGAAGGAAAGTTTTTGGGTTTAGTTTTGATTTCTTTCATTCTTAATGTTTTTGGGGTTGCTGAATCCGAATATTAGGTTTCTCAACAAAATTTTGTGACGCAACATGACCAAAAATACAAAAAAAATTTTTTTTAATTATTAGGCACTCTTTACAATTTACAACCATTTATCTTTATCACTGTCAAAATTAAACTGGCCCGATCTCCTTCTTTGACCTCGTAATTATACTCGTTTCATTTCTTCTCGAAAAATCTAGACATCCCCAGTTTCGTTAGATAGAGACAAATATGCGCAGACAGATAGAAACAGATATGCACTGCACATACAGAATGAAAGAGTTTAAAGAGCTTATTCAATTATGCAAGCTTTACATGTGTCATTTGGTTTAGTAACAATACATTTGCAAATACGAACTGTAAATTATTCTCGAAGGTAAAAATTACTTAACTTTAAAATATGAAATCAAATATTAAATAAATCAAAATTCGATATATTCTATAAATTTCGATGATTTATGTATAAAAAATAAAAAAATAATAAAAAATAAAAAATATTTTAAGCAAACAAATTCCCATAAAATAGCATAAAACATTTTTGTTTTTATGTATTTTTATCACATACTACATAATTCAGATTCAAAAAAATTATTCACACCACGAAGCGTGTAAAAACTTAATTTGCCCATTTAAATCAAAATAATTAATTAATCTAATTCCAAAGCTCAAATTAACACTCAAAAACAATTTCATGGTTTCACATTGATTAGAGGCAAAGATATACGAGTATGGCGAGTTGTATGATAAAACAACAACAACAAAAAACTGAAAGCTAGTAATTGAATGAACGCCAGACAAATCGTGTACAGTGTACACATTCGAGTTGGTATACATTATGTCATTGTGTTTGCATACGCATTTTTCGTCTATGATTTTTTTTACTACGTATTTGTATTCAAGCACGTTTTTTTTTAACTTAAATTTGTATGTTCATTAATAAAACCTCAAAAGCTTAGTTGTTTAATTTATTTTGATAATTTGACATTTTTCAATTTGTAGAAAAAGCAGGTAGAATTTAAATGGATTAGGAAAAAAATAGATAGCGATGTTTAATTTTAGATGTAGAACAAAATTCAATGCATAATGTTTTGATACATACTTTAAACTTTCGGATTAATACTGGTAGTACCATACATTCCTATTGTGTGGTTTCCCACTTTTTCCTTACAACAATTTGCCAAACAAATATGATTTGTTTTGCAGCTGCTGGCAAAAAAAGTTGTGTACCTGAGGGTACAAACGAACACATTTATAATTACCTAACACTGAATTTGATATTTTTGTTATTTTTCGTTTCGTTTCTGTTTTATTTTTAACGGTTTGCATTTTGTTTAAGACTACAAATATATGTATCGTAGATTATTTCGGGATAATCGTATAAGCTAACGACCCCAACTAACGAAACGTTAACAACGATATTCGAACCTGCACGTCAAATCTTCAGAGACGTTGAACATAAAATGTCCAGTGGAACAATAAGTGAAAAGTCTAGCTAAGAATAAAACTGATATTAAAGTTTTTCAGAATTGTGATGGGGTGAGAAGAGGAAGGGCAAATGTGTTTTAAAATTCAGTGACATGTAAAGGGTTTTCCAACAAGGACTTAACGCCGCCACCATGTTATTTTTTTGTGAATGAAGCGGTGTTTCTTGAAGCAAATGTGGATTTTCACCAGACCAACACCGAATATTTTGTTTATTGACGAACCCATTGAGCCAAAAATGAGCTTCGTCACTGAAGATGATTTTGGGATAAAACGTTTTTTTATTTTTTACATGGGTTTTGCCCCAATCCAAACAATAGTAAGAGATCAAAAGTGCTTAAGACCAACGTAATCAGGATTGTCAGGATTATTTAACGTATCTCAAGGATGAAGTTTCAGCATTCATTGCAAAAGAAATAAGACTTCAACTACTAAAATTAACACTAAATGAAAGGAAATACGATTCCCATGAGAATTGTTTTTTTTTGGTTTAAAAACTACATTGAATTGAATTTTATAAACTCTTATCAATAAATTGGATAACATTGAAGCAAAAACCAGCGTTCTCCTAATTTTTGCCTTCTTGTGTAGGAAGGTAGGTACTCTCACTTCAAACACTTGAAGTTTTTTTTATTTGTAGTGCCCTTCCGAAATATAATTTGGATCCTTCGATAAGTAGACTTGCTAACAAGTGTAATTAAACAAAACTTCAAGTACGAGAACTATACCCCCCGAAGCATTAAAAGCAATCAATACCCCACTACATCTCAGTCTCAAGGGTTAAATTATTCATAATTAAGATCAAAGTTCAAATATTTATTTATTGTACAACTTACAATCTTATATATTTACCTCCACCTCCATCTCTTCTATTTGCTAAACAACTTCTCTTTTGTTCAG
This sequence comes from Meliscaeva auricollis, assembly GCA_948107695.1. Taxonomy (NCBI): domain Eukaryota; kingdom Metazoa; phylum Arthropoda; class Insecta; order Diptera; family Syrphidae; genus Meliscaeva; species Meliscaeva auricollis. The sequence goes on from OX403617.1 coordinate 1,339,485, forward strand.
GGTCATTCATTACATTAAAGTTCAGTCGTGCCTAATTTCAAAAACATTTCGTGACACAAAAATAAAAATAAAATACAAAATGTAAAAAAAAAACATTTCCAATTAAAACTTCTCTCGTAGATTTTACTTTCTTACACAATAACCCAAAATAATAATTTAAATTTACCATCAGCTTCAGCATTCGACTTAATTCTCTGGTATGTTCTTGTTCTTGTACATTTTTGCTAAAAAAAAAAAATTCAAATTAAAAACAAGAAAACGAAAACGAATATCATCAGGCCAAAGTTGGGTCCATATATTCTTGTAATTCTCCATAATAACCGATTGAGTTTGGAGCAAACGCAAACGACAAAAAAATAAACACCATATTCCCCTCAATGAGTGGAATTTGTTTTAGCAAATTTAAACTGAATTTAAACAACATTTAGAAGGCAAATTTATCCACTGCCATCATTTTGAGGGCTAGGGTACACTACACCCTTACCCTTACATACTCTTGCCCTTGGATTATTCCTCTTATTCAGGAAACTCAATTTGTCCCGGGGAACTTGGAGCAAAATTTCGCATTTGAAGGAGGAAACAGGAAACAAAGTCGACATTTCAACGACGACAACGACAACAACGAAGACGAAGCAGACAGGCACCCTCTTAAGTGTTCTTTTTTTTTATTTTTTCATAATAATTCCATTGAATTAGGAAAATGAAACATTTGTAGAAACAACGTTTTAATCCCAAAATCGATTATCTTAAAGTTTACTTAAGTCTACTGGGTAAATCGGAAATGTTTCCTTCAATCTAATTGTAAGAACAAAACTTCTTCCGCTTTTCATTTCTTTTTTTGGTTTTGAATTTATTTTTCAGAAAAAAAAAAAAAAACAAAACAAAACGACAAATCTGTTTTTGTTACTATTTTTTTAGTAAAATGACTATGAAATGAAGCTAAGTGAAATATTTTTGTGGAATAATTGAAGTATATTTGAATCTCATAAATATTTTCGAGCAAATGCATTTGATAGTAGGGCTGTTTGGGTTTTGTTTTTACTTGCATCAAGCCGAAACTATTTGGAAAAACTGGTGATTAACCTATACCCAAACAATTTTTTCGGGCGAAGAATTAAGTTTAGAGGGTATGCTGGTGCTGGTGTTTAGTTTTTTCTGTTATGACTTATGAGTGATCAAACTTTTGAGACGAATTAAACTAAAATTTATTTAGCTTCTGAACATGATGAACTTGTAACCAAGAATTATTTTGGTATTTTTTCACAGTTTCCAAAAAGCAACAAAACATCTAAAAATTTTCAGAAATAAATTTTCTTGCTAAAAATAACCAATCCGTTTTTGGTGGCTCTTTAAAATTTTAAAAATTTTGAAATGTTTTATTGCTTTTTTTTAATATTGACCTAAATCTATAGGGAAACTGTGAAAAAGACACAGAGTGATTCTTTTTTTAACTGTTATAGTGATTACAAGTTCAGAAGCAACAAAATGTTAGTTTTATTCGTCTCTAAGTTTGTTCAACTTGTTAGTTTGCAGAATTAATTGAAGTTTTTAAATCTGATCTTGAATTTTTTGTACGACACTTATGACTACTGAGTTATCGGGACATAAAGACAAAAGTGGGTACGTTTGAAACAAAGGACGGTCGAAACAACGCAAATATCTCGAGAACTGTTTGTGGTACAAGGATTATTCTAAGGGGTAAACTAAGCGGAAACAGGTCTCAATATGATCTTCATTCTTCCGCTATGATAAATAGCGACCTTCAGTTGTTTTCCGTGAGACTCTATTGTATGTTGATAGCCAAAAGTAAATTTTTTTTTTTTTAATATTTTGATAGAACGACAACTTTCGCTTAATTTTCAAAAACATTAATAACTCCGGATTAAGCAAGTTGACATTTTTTTTCAGGGGGAGCAATTTGAATTGCTTGTAAAGAGTTTGATAGTGCTATGTCTTTGACATGCTCTTCGTTGTAAATTTGTTTGCAATTTGAACTTTATAAACGCCAAAAGTTCAAATTTCCGGTCATTGCGATAAAACCTCTTCTACTTTTCATATAAAAAATCAGCAAAATTTCAATTTTGTACTGGGGTCTGAGGTGATAAATTTTTCTTCCTCCGCGTAGTGTGCAAAAATGAAAATGTCTTGTTACAAGGTCTTTTTCGGTGGTATTTGCATTGATTGCAAAATGATGCGTTTGTGTATTCTAAATTATAGATAATCAAAGATCAGCTAATTTAATGGGTAATCCAAATAACCAATAAACTTAAAATTCAAAACAAAAAAAATATTCTAACCTTTTCAGACGGCAAATGAATTTTACTTTCCTGCGATTGTGCTCCTATTGATCATATTGATTTATCGATTTGTCTTGAATACGAAAATGTACATTGTACATAAGTACCTCATAAAACTTGTAAAACACTGCGACTGGACTTCATTTTCTTTTCCATCTCAAAGTCTTTGATTGACTGATTCTGCTGAGGCTCAATTTTGTTCTTAAAATCTTTTTTAATTACTTCAGCATTTAAGACCTATCCTTATTTGTATTAATTTAAACTCAATATTTAAATTTTATTTACAAATATGTAATTTATACATTTTTCATGGACTATAGGTACATGATTTAGAATGTTAGATGAATTAAAAACAAAAACCTCACGTTTCCAAACAACCCCAAAAATAATTTTTGTGTGTTTCGCGAAAAGAAAAACAATTTTTTGTCATTTTTGTTTTTTTAATCCGCGAAAAATTGCATATATCTAATAAAACTGTCTGTTTATTATTTTTTTTGTATTATTTTCAAGCAAGTACGTGCAACACAGTGGGTTGCAATTAATTTTCCCAATTTTTGTTGTTGTTTTTTTCTGTTCAATTTGATAATTTATTTAAGCTCTATTGTCTCACACCAGTGCAGACACGAAATGCAAAACAAATTACAAATATTCCCACAAAACACCAAACAAAAATCACTATCGATTGCAAAGTCCATTATCTAAGGTTTTTGTAATTTTTTTTTTTCTTGTTGAATTGAATGCTTGCATTCATCGTACTCCTCTAATCAGGACACGTCCCTATCCAGAGAAAAACGAAACGACAAATAAACCCAACAGATAAAAATCCAATTGACCCGTTGCCATTGTGTTGTGATGGGAAAAAAGCCAACCGCTTTTTCTTTTTTTTTTTATTATTTTTAGATTTTTTCGTTTTTTTTTTGTTTTTGCTTTTTTTCATTTATTTTTTTTTTTTTTTGTAGGATAATGGCCAGGGCTTTGTCCTTTTGGAATTTAATGTTCATTTTGTTTGCCAGATATCAGGGGTATTTGTTATTCAACATGTGTGTCCATGTCCTGCCTCACCGGGCGGTAGGTACTAGCGAACATTCGTAGTTTTCGTCTTCGGTTTAATTTTATGTTTCTACTCCGTGCCCACTACTACTTGTCCTCTCATGACCAGGTTTTTCAAATAAATCCCTCAAACTCTTTAAGGCTTTATGAAATTGATCTGAAAATCGGCTTACTTTTTTACAACAACAACAAAACAAAAATCGAGAACCGATTGCCAGGAAACAACCTACGGGCGCTGGCTGATGCTCAGGCCCGCCTCCTCTGGGAAAAGAGAACATCAATTCGCAATCGTCTGAAAATCTTTTTGGCGAAGAGTCAAACGGCTTGCATCTAGCGAGTACATTCTGTCGAATTCAATATTCGAGAATCGATTTTGAATTGTCCGTTCATTTGTGTGTTCGTGCCTGCCGTTCGTCGTTCGTCGTTGTCGTCTATGCTTGCACAAGAGGCAGTGAAAGCAAGGATGTTGGTTATTGTCTCTTGAAAGGAAATTTCACTGTCGACTACTTCACACAAGACCGGTCGCCCTGAAGGCCAAGGGATGCTGCTCTTGCTTTTGTGCATTAGGCAGTTGAATCACGTCGAACATGGCCAGGTTGTACCGGGTTCTTATAAAAAATTGACAGTCCTGTATGTTTGGAATAAATGTACTCCTTTTTTTCCATTTTTTTTTTTTTTTTGTTAATGGCAATAGGGTTTTTGTAAGAATTTATCCCTTGATCCCCCGGGGCTGGCAAGAGAGCGATGTGGCATGCTTCAGTTTAGTGTCTGGGTGTTTAGTCGAGAGGATAGATTTTAGATTCATTCATTCTAGCCGTCGTTATTTTCACTATTCTTCGGGGAAGAGCATTCCCCAAAGCAAAGGTAAATTCATTTTGCTTGACACAGGGTTGCCATTATTTGAGATTTATTTAAGAAATCAAAGAATTATCTGCAGCATCGCTTTGTATGTATGTTTCTTTCAACCCATCAGGCATTTCGTTACCACTCTACTGCAATTATGTTTCCTTTCAATATTGGGTGTAGAAACTGCGTTTTTTGTTCCGCTTCCGAATTCCAATTCCATAACTGGCGCGCCTTTTGGGGCTTAAATCTTCTTTGGAAGATTCGACTGTGGATTCAGCCACGTCGATATGGTTTATAAGTTAAAAAAATGTGGACTTACTAAAAAGTTTGTCGTCCATCATTTCTGAACAAATATTACAGTTATGGTTTCATTTTTTGTAAGTAATTTCTACACTTTATTCAAGTTTAAGTTGAATTAAGTGTCCAAGAATTGCATTTTAGTACTTAATTGATTAAAGCATAGTTTTACTTTTCAAACTTAGTTTCGCAAAGTTACCTCAAAACGTCCTAGATCTTCAGTTCAGTGGCAGAAAAATTCTTGCTCATCTTGGCAAAACTCTTTAATCATCGACTTGCGGTCAAAATCCCGGGCTTAAGAATCCAATTCAAACTTGTATAAGCTCTTGCATCTTTAGGTTTCTTGACTGTCGCACGCACTTTCAATTTTGCTCAGGATTTTGTGTTCTTCATATATCTGTCAGCTCAATACCCTTTCAGAACTTTCATTTTCATAATGATGTAAAAGAAATACGTTTTATGTTCAATTTGCTCACGGAGAACCAAGAGCTAGTGATTTACATAGTGACATTCTCAACCGTTCTTGTGTGTTTGTAGTTAGCTGGCAGGTAGGGTCCACAATTTTCTGCAGAAGCGCTTCACGTGAATTTCTTCTTTCGGTGGTTCACAGGTTCTTACGGGCTCTGATTGTACCCGCAACAAGTAAGCCGGTAGAGTCAACGTTGGCTCCTCGGAACGTGTTAACATTCAAGATGCTAAATGCACAAGATAGTTTCGTCTAGAGAGCGACAGGTTTCTGTGTGAAGTCTAATGTCGTTTTCTATTGGAAATCCATAAGAGTCCAGAATCATCCAGAAGTCTTCTGAAACTGTTTTATTGTGTCATATCTGTCATTTATGCGCCAAAAAAACAGTTTCAGAAGACTTCTGGATGATTCGGGACTCTTCTGGATTTCCATTTATGTCGGTATAAAGCACTGCTTCAAAATCAATTAGTCGGAGACTTTATCTGTTGTTGAAAGTCATGCTCACCGCTTTCAAAACACTCATCCTTGCAATCTTTAGTCTTGTCTGAAAGAAATTTTGGCAACACTGTATTGAATCTTACCTGAGCCCAAATTTGACTGTCCATTTTTATTGAATTCCATTGAATCCGTTTTCGAGCCCTCACCATATTGTTGGGTGGCCTTCAATACATATACAATACACCTAGATACAATCCTACATACGACTTGGGCTTGCCGTTCACGTAACAAGTTCCTGAATAAATATTTCAACTGAGGCTTCCAACCATAACCTCAACATTGTTTCGTAATCTGTTGGCTTTAATTATTTACAGTAGTTGTTTGTCCAATAAAATACCCTCCTCTCTTCATCTCCGTACCTTCTTCATCGTAGTATATTCTTCGTCATAGGCGTCTCGTCGTCGTCGTCGTCGGTCGGTGGAAGTATCTCCCACAGGTTAAGAAAACAATTCATTTAATTGTTTGCTTTGTGTTCCTCTCATAGTCGATTCTCTTCCCTGGTTGTTGTCTTCTTTAAGTGAGACAGGGGTCGAGGGGTGATATGTCTTTCTTTACCTTGGTTATAGGTTTGGTTATCATTGTGAAGAAATTGATTCTATAGGATCCCCAATGATGATGGCTAAAAGAGAGAGAAGGGGACACATCCATTTTGTTATGCGAGTCTCAGAAATATCTCTGTTTATAGGCCAAAGGTACTAGAGGAACCTATTACCTATTCGCCTAGTCCCCGTATTTGTGTCGAAAAATTATATCATTCTGAAAAATAAAAGAGTCTATTTGGGTGGGTTTGAGTATTTCTTTAGGAATGGAAAGGGAACAGATGCAATGATTATTTTTGAGGATTGTTACGTGATGGCAGCGGCGAATTGTGGGGTATAGATATTTTGTAGCGGATGCTCATTTGGTTAAAGTAGGCCATTTGTATGTATTGCGGGCTAGCAGAATTACTTTTTAGTGGTTAATGAAATTACCTATGAAATCTCTTACTTCCGCATAAGGCATAAGGGAAATTCTAGATATTTAGAGCGCAGCTAATGGAAATTGAGGCATAACAAAACTTTTTTTATTTATTTTTTTTTTTCGTATTATGGGAGAAGAGAAGTTGGATTCAAGTCGCACAAAGCTCGTACTCATAGGCAAAGGAAGAATTCGACAGATATTGCCACGCTGTTTTGATAATGATAGCAAAACGAGAAACACTTTGATCAAATTCCTTTTTTACTTGAACATTTTGGAGGAGAGAGCAGCATATAACGAGGATTCGTTATCGTTACATGAGTTGGCGCTAAACCAGGTGTTGAAAATTCATTGGAAAATGGAGCAATTTCAACAATTTCAACAATTCTATTAGAAAAGCGGCCATGTGATGTTTTCTTTAATGGTGCAATTAATTCGTTGTATTTGTTTTAATTCAATGTTTATATCAGATATTATTGTGTGGATAGTACGATTTCTATAGACGGAATTTTGTATTTTAAGATATTAAGGGAGAGAATTGGTGATGAATAATCCAATAATCCTGTGCCACTCAGGAAGACGGAAAAAAGCCTTGGAACTTAAATTTTTGACATCCGATTACTGTACGAAATAACTTCCTCAGACACTGGGTATTACTTGATGAACTAGTTGAATAAACATTTAAAGTAGCATTCATCTGAAGTAGTCCCTCCATCTATTCTGGTTTGACATACTGCTTGTTCAATTGAATTTCGGCAAGATCCCTCCGAATCTGTGGAGAAATTATGCAGAAATTTATCAATAAATGGGATCAGAGCAGGATACGATTGTGATGTCAGTTGGCAATCAAATCCTTACCAACAATGAAAAATAGGAAGCTATAGAAGCAGATAAAAATACAATAACAGAGGCATTCGATAAGCAGAAGAGAAGAGTGCCAGTTATAACCATTTTCCGGACGGGATCACAAAGAAACTGCAACACATACAACACTGCCAACAATACCAATACTATGTTGAGAAATACCATCCAATATTTCAACAATTTCCAGTTTCAAACGAGGCTACATACCACTAAAAGTGGACTTAATTTATATAGATTCATCGGAAAAAGAAGAGCAACTGTATGACGAGAGTAGGGAAAGTGACGAATACACTACATAAGACAAAGTGTTGCTGAATTCTTGAAGAACATTTTGTCTTGAACATTCTAATCGATCCTTTTTTCTTAGAATGATTTCAACGATGATATTCTAATCAGTGATGCCGAGCCAACCGAAAGTTTTCCTAGCTCTGAAGATGTAGTCCGATATGATTTCCACCTTCATGATAGGAAAGTTTCCTTATCTCATGATGCTGTTGTGCCGTAACATAAGGCCAAGTGACATAAGACCAATTTTAACGTTTCGCGTTTGTCGCTTTCGGAAAGCGTCTGAAGGCAAATATAGAAGGCAGGAAAGTTTTCAAAAAATATTTTTTTATGTTTTTACATAAAAAGCAATAAAAACAAACAAATATTTAAATACAATGTTGAAGGCATAAAGAAAAACATGTTTTTACCAATACTCCATGTCAAGCCCTACCTATAGCAGTTTGTATATTTTTTTTGTTTAGTTTTACTTCTTTCGTTTGCTGACAAATATCTCTTCAGTAACTTGGAAGACCCCACCAACACTTGAGCCGAAATTTATCAATATCTTAAATGTGCGGAATTGACATAGTTACGTTCTATTCTATTTTAAGTTGTACTTATATATAAATCAAAGTAATTTAAGATTTTAATCAAATGCGATCGGACATAATTTTACGTCTCCTTTTTTCCCTGAGCGAAGCATCAATTTCATTATTAGGAATTACTTAACCCATATATCATTTAAAATCTCGCCAGCTGTCGCAATTTTGACAGAATAAACTGCAGAAATACCTGTGTAACCTTTATTAATTAAACACAAAAAATGTCAAGCTGATGATAATTACCTTCATCATCAAAATGTACCTACCACAGTTATTCCCCATCGAATGATAATATGTACATACGAAATCCTTACGCAGGCATATCTTAAAAAATAACTCAGAATCACTCATTCGTCGTGAATATTTAATCATTCCTCGCTATAGATTCAAGAGTCAGCCCCCGAAAATCAGAAAACCCAAAACCCGATTCAAAGTAACGCGCATAAATCTCCAAATGGGAGTTATTATGTTCCCATAAATGCAAATATCAGTTAACATTTGTCTACCCCACAAATTGAATTTTAAAAATTCAACACATAGTTACCTACCTTCAACAATTTTGAAATGTTACACGCAGTCAAATTCCTTTTCTCTCTTTTTTAATCTTAAAATTCATTGTCAAAACATATTGCCACTGTTTGACATTCAAATATATTCAAACCTTGTAAAACACTCCACGAATGGTGGTATTATTCCAATCCAACCTCCACTAAAGTCGTCACACTGTGCGCTCTGTGATGCCAGCTACAACCGCCCACATGATGAAAATTCAAAAGAAATCCCTGCAAGATGTGTTAGTAGTAGTATCAATAATTCCCGTTTAATGGGACGGTATTTAAATGTCGAAATAATTCCTGAAACCAAAAGTACTCCGCATACGATTAGTTGTAAACTCAAACCTACCCCTTTTATTCCTTTTTGCAATTTAGCTTCAGCTCTAGCTTTGCTTTTGCTTTTTGTTCCTCTAGCTCTCGAGAATCGCAGTTCTAGCACCATCATCAGTGCGGAATTCCTACAACCGCATGCCAACTGATTTGTGCGAATCACAGAGCCCCAACACTTGCCACTAATTACGAATGCGAAATAACAGCAACAACAACAACAAAAAAGTCTACACATACTCGTGGGTATACATAATAATTTCTACAACGCGAGCATAAAAGTCGACAGTGGCGGTAGCGGTGGCGGTGGCGGGATAGGGAAACGGAAACAGAATGTGGTTACGATTTCTTTACACGGATTTGGATTCACAGGTTCTTGGAAGTTGACTCCATAAGTATATGCTGTGACATTCATGCATGGAGGAATCTGCTACTTTGAGGAAACACACAATCTGTACATTTGCTATTCTGCTCCTTCTGTTCATGACGATTTAATGGGGTGCGAATCCGCGATGAGTATCATCTTCAAAGTTGCAAATGCTTTCCACATTCATAGAGAGTCGTGGGGCCCCTTGTATACTTGTACACTCGTATATAGTGTTGCGAATAACTGTACACACCGGTACCCATATTATTTGTATGTATGTACTTGTGCAGCAGGTTGAGGCCGTGCAAGCTAAAGGAATCTCAAGTAGGAACTTATTTCGTTATAAATTCTTTGGCGAAACCAAATCGGAGCTAACTCAGTGTTCAGGGCCGCATTTTTCATTAGGCAACAATGTTTTAAACTTAAGGCCACCCAACAATTTTGGTTGAAAATTGTTAATAAAGTTCAACAATCTGCCTCTGGATTTTGTGTAAGATAATCTGTGGGTTAGATATTGATAGTTAAGAAAACTTTAAGCTTAAATAAAAAAACAGTGGTGTAGGTAGTCCCAATCGTATTCATAAAGTTGCCATTTTGTTCATTCGTTCTGGTAAAAATTCGATTTTCAAACAAATGAATCTGACCAATTTCCGTAGCCAAAAGCAGTACCTAGACTTTTTATGAATTTGTGCTAAAGTTTGTGAAATCCATAAGTTTGGTCGAGCTAATTGTTCAATAAGAGCAAAAGAGTGCAAAGACTGCAATAGAATGAAATGAATGCTTGCAGTCTTTGCATTCATTTCATTCTTTTTCAGTCTTTGCATTTTTTTGCTCTTATTGAAGAATGCAAGGAATGCAAACAAATGCAAAGATTTTAAGAGAATGCAAAGGCTCCAAGAGAGTACAAAAGCATGCAAGAGCTTTAAAAGACTGAAAAGAAAGTAAAGAATGCCCAGAAATGAATGTCAAAGAATAAAAAGACTGCCAAGAAATATAAAAAATTTAAGGAAATGCAAAGACTGCATGCATTTCCAAAAGAATGCATTCAATTCATGATGTTAAATGAATGGGTGTAAAAATTGCAATAATTTTGGTGAAAATTGAAAATTCAATGTTGATTTCATATTTTAAAGTCTAAGTCTAAAAGTGAAGAAAGATAATTTAAGTCATTAAAGTTTGCATTCTAAAAAAGTTTTAATGTTTTACAAGCCTGCTCACCACCTACTTGATAAAAATTATCAAACACATTCTAACCCATCTACCGAATCATAAGGAAACAAATCAGCAGTGATTTACTGCAAAGATCAACATAAGGGCCTACACCGTTGTACACCGCAGACCAGCGCACAAATATCTCTTGAATGATGAAAAAGCTATTAACTTTGTACTTGATGTCCTAATGTATAATCACTTTAACAAGGAATCGTCTGCTTCCAACAACAACAAAAACAACAATACACTTGAAAAACATTGTTATCCGAAGAATTTTCAGTTCTTGCAAGATTGTGAAATTCATATTCATGAAATTCGTTCAGCTAACAATTTTAAACTCACAATCTTACAAGAACTGAAAATTCTTGCAACAACAATATATTTTTGATTTTTCAAGAACCAAAATGTTAGATTTACAAAAAAGAGTGTTGTCACAACAATTTTATTAGTTTTATTTTTTTTAGTTTGCCCAATAGTAAAATTGCTATATCAAGTAGTTTTATATTCAATAAATTCTTTCAAGAATGCAAGAGTTGATCCAACAACTCGTTTTTGAAGTCACTATTGCTACAAAAAGTATACAAATAGTTGACTTAAGAATTAGGTCTTGCGTCGCAACAATCATTTTGATGCTTTCGTTCTTGAGGCAACAATTTCATTCTGAAGTTTTTGATACTGTATTCTAAGTTTTTAGACATGTTCAACTTTTATGCATTGTAGAACTCATGACTGTTGAATGGAAGGCACATCAACCGGAAAATCTTTCAATAAGCCGATATTCGCTATTAAAAGACCGGGAATAAAGTTGTCGGTCATGTTCGAGAAAAGGCTTCAATATTAATAATTGTTCTTCTTTAATGAGAAATAGTTATTGGCAAGTGTTATTATTCATTTGATTTCTGCACTTGTATCGTTTTTCGGAATATAGTAGAACCACACGAGGCAAAAACCTTAACTATTGAGTTAGATCGAGCCATCCATCGCCATTTTTGCTTGTTTTCAGTAAGCATTTCTCTTTTTAAAAGGATTTTGAATTTAGATTATTCTAATTTTAAGAATCAACTTTCTAGGTTAGAAGATAATTTAGTGAAACAAAATTGTTGCTTCTTGGCCATCATACGCACGAATCCACTCCAAGTAAACACCTTTCCAACTAGAAACAGTAAAAAGCATGTACTTATACGTACCGCATTAGAATAACAAAACAGAAAATGCACACACCGTAGAAAAGATGGCACCAGGTAAGGGCGCGGTAACAGCGTCTTCGTAGTCCTCCTCCTTTTGCCATCCCCCAAAAGGAAATGTCGTGGTAATACATTTTGAGTGTCTTATTTGAGAATTCATTTACGAAAGACACAAGTACATCAATTACGAATAACCCCCACTCCACACCCAATCTAGTAGCCTACTCGCATCCCAAGTATATGTGTGGAGTTCGTTGTCGTGATTACGTGATGACATTTTGATGTCGAAGATGAATTTACTTTGATCCAAATGTAAGCCTCTTTGCGCCACATCAGCCATTACAAGTCACACAGTCAGAACTTATAATACCCAAAACCTCATGTATACCTATACCTCCACGTAAGCCTTTCAGCATATACTCGTATGTCGTATCTCTTTTAGCCATTTTGTGAGGAGAAAAATAAAAGATCTTGTATTGGTTGTTGGATCTATACTACAATAGGTTCATGTTTGAAAGCTTCTGATACCTTGCTGATTGAAGATTTTCAAATCCTCATTCGGAATATGTACAATGTACAGCTGATGGTATATACATAGGTTTGTATCATAGCTTTACCTCTCGCATCCCCACTGACAAGACAACTCAAACAAAACAGCCATAGACATTGAGGAATGGATGCATGATGCATCTCCTTGTGTGCATGAATTCTGGCTGCTTCACAATGATGTACATCATGCAATTTAACTTTTTCCAACTCAGCATCATCTATGACTCAAGACAGATGGATATTGGAAGAGCAAAAAGCAGGAAGCATTTTACAAACCTGACGGGTTAAATGAAATCGGGAATGTATCTATATGTACGGTGGTCGTCGTATAGTCGAATAGAAGGTTGCCCTCCGCTCTATTCTATAAGGGGCAATCTTACAGTGAACACATGAACACTGGTTTTGTGAATTGTGTGGGTATACATTGTGTGTCCTCTGTCCATGGTGCGGAAAATAAATGTATTTTTCATGTGCTCGCAATGGTCTGGTCCTACTCTTGGTCCTGGTCAGGTTATATGGAAGTGGGTTTTTCAGCTTAAGTTTGCTTTTAATCTGAACACCGCACTTTTACAAGGATAATGCACGAGTTTTGCCAGTTTCAAGACACAACAACCTGACAAGCTATTTAGAATTTTTTGAAAGGTTTTCTTTTTGTTTGGTTTTTTGTCGGGTATATTGTGGCATTTAAAGTATTTCTTAACAATGCAATTTTGCACTCAAGTCAAAAAGGATAAAACAAACCATTTGATTCTTTTACTTTTTTTTTAAATTTAGAGTTTAAAAGAATTTATATTCGAATGAGAAGCTAGTTTTACACTACCAAATTAAAGTTTAAGAGTTATTCAGCGTTTTTTTTTTAATTAAGGGTGAAATGCATTTTAGTTTCTAAATAGTAAATGGTATTCATGGTAAACCTGGTAAATGTGAAAAACATGTAAATGAAAATGACAATTTGTTTACCAGATTCAGCACTTTAGCACGTTTACCAAGAGCTCACCATGTTGCATGAATACCCCTTATATAATGACTTGTAATACGAAATGGTGAATATCAACTGAAACTGGTCAGTCAATGACTGTGCAAACTGGTGAATCGGAGGCAAAATTAGCAAATTGCATTAAATTTGTTATTCTCAGTTGAATCTAGTTATACTCAGAGGAAACTGGGTGAGTTTTTTTTTAAGTTATACTCGTTTACCGGCGTTTACAAAATATTCCACCAGTAATAACACATAAACTTTTTCAGATCATTATTACGGTTTTTTTCACACAGATACTTAGCAGGCTTTTTAAGATTTGAACAGATTCTATTACATAAAATGTTGGACTATTATTCTACATAAAAATATTGGACAGTTATTTTATTAAACATTGCCACATAGGTTGTTAAGTGAAAATATGTATTTAATTAATGTGTTAAAATTACATAATGAAATGAAAAATTTTATAATTTTTAATATATTTTTAGCTCCATTTCAAAATGTATCTGCATGCAATAAAAAATTTATTGATTACGTTAAAAACAAAGACTGTAAATGATTTATCACAGAAAAGACATCAAACAAAAATAACTTTTAATGCTCCTTTGATGCTTAAATAATTTAAAATTTCTATTAGACTACACCTTAAATGTCAACAATTATGATCCAGTTAGACAATTTTTTTCAATAAGACACTCACAAGATTTGCAATATCATTTAAAAATATCAAAAATAGTATAAATTCGATTTCTCACATAAATCTGTTAACAAATTCAAAATATACTTTAAACGTAAACAAAATAACTTGAAACTTTAGTAAAACTTAACCGATTTAAAAAGTCAAGGTATCGATAAAAAGATTGAATTCTCAGTAAAAATACAAAAATAAAATCTTATTCAATTGTTCATTAAATTATGTAAATATAGGCTCCACAAGAAAAAAATTACCATTTTTCACATTATCCACCGTAATTTTAACATTTCTTAATATATTATTTTAATTTTAATTTATTATAATAATAGAGTTATAAATAGCGGTCATTCTAAAATATCAAACATTACTGTGGGTCAGCTACATTTACATTTACATCAAATCTACTCCGAAGATAAATCTTACGGACTAGAAACACTGCAGCACTGGGTAACTAAGACCATAGGCTGATACAACACAAGACATTAATACAACAAAGAAAGACAAATCATAGGAAGAACAAAAAGAACATTTGAAATTTTCCGAATTTTGATAAAATATCAATTGTATAAAATATTTGAATTAATTTCACAAATTAAAATTTTTTTAATAATTTTACTTACCAAAAAAAACTATACAAAAATAAATAATGATATGAGATAACGTAAGGAAGTGTAGTGGCATGTACGCATACCTTTATTTTTTTTAACCCAGTATTCTCAGCAGAATTAATTTGTTACATTTCGAGACTAACTTCTCAATACCAAAACGAAATTTATAACTGAGAGCCGTAAGTTTTTAACTCACTCTTATCACTAGCACATCACCCCAATACCAATAATGCTTTTAACTCCCTGCTTAGAACCAACATATTTTTAGTCTCGTATAAAAATGTTAAATTTAGTTTTTCTCTATTCAAAAATATTGCGTATACGCCACAGTGACCCAATTTTGTAGTATACGTAAAGTTAAACATTCGAATTCAGAACATGCGTTCAAGCCAACTTTCATAGACTGTACAAATAGAATAAACGAGTTCGGCCAATCTCCGTCAATTTTAAGTTTGTATGATTTTTGTTAATATAATTCACACATTGTTGGACATTAAGATGAAAATACAACACGTTGACTATATGTTAGACCATTCGTTAATTTGACGACCACCTGATACAGGGTTTAGTAATAGGAACTCAAGTATCCTTGGTTTCGATCAACAGTTGTAATTGGATACATTTTCAAGCTACTCAAAGACCAGGACTCTTGCTGATGGAAGCAAGTTTCTTCTAAGTTCTTCGAGCACTTTGAAGCTGCAACAGATAGGTAACAAAGGTAGAGCGGTAACACTTACTTACGGAAAAAAAATGTATTCTTCAATTTTAAGCTAAGAATCCCAAGAAGTATACGAAGGTCTTTCTTCGATGGAGAATATTAAAAACTGGTGACAAATAGAACAAAACAAGATAAACAATGCATGATTTTTATTTTATTAAGTTCTCAACATATTCTGCAGTTGCTTTAGCCCACACTTTAAAAGTGAAAGTAGCTTGATTTGTATTCAATTCAATTCATTAAATGGAACACAGCTACCAAGAGTTTTGCTCCAAGTCAGGCCTAAGTGAATTATATGCATTTCTTGTTCTCGGTTTATTTTTTTTTTGAGTGTGTTAGAAGTTGGAACTTTTGAATCCGGTGTCGAAATGATGATATACATTATATTTAGCATGACAAACATATTCTAGAGTTTTAGGAATTGTTTCTAACATAATTCTCACAAAATAAAAAAAATTAAATTAAAAACTTTGAGGAGAATTACTAGAGTTCTTCAACTTTCTACGCTGTGCGTTCATACTCCATCATATAGCCTTTAATAGAAACATTACATCAGAACTATAAACTCTCAACACAGCATCCATGCTCCTGCTATACAATGTGATAAGGGGTACCTATTAAATTTACATTTTTTCCTCTCGCCCATACAAGAAGAAACATTTGCCACTGCTTAAGGATTCACTTTCAAGAGGGTGCTGCCTCGCGCCACGTAATCCCCCTCAAACTTGGTGTTGCACAAGAAAACCTAATTAGGCTGGCAGCTTACTACGAACCGAGCTGAGTATAGGCGGCCATCGCCACGGTTTTGGTTTGGGATTATGCCACACACTATATGTGGACACACACACTCCTACACAGACGCTTACACCAACACCTTCATATAAGCTAGATTCTTTGGAACTTCTTTTAATTAACATTTATGTGACGTAATATAAGGTGCTCAAGTTTGTCCTTAAGCACAATGATGCTAGAAGAGATTACATTTATTGCTCTCTAACCAAGGTAGTTGTTTTAGAAATGGAAAACCACCACACTACACAAGGAGGACCACCACCACATACCTTTAAGGGGTTTGAGTTTGAGGGTTGATTTCGCTGCAATTGTTAAATGTCGTCGTCAGTCAGCGATGTAGGAGGTTGTAGGATGCGGATCACAGCGTGTCGGTCGGTCGGTCGGTCGCTTCTTCATTCACATAAGCTTAAGGGTGATGGGGGATGGCATCATATAAGATTTGCTCGGTAAGGGTTTTTACATTGTCCTACTAAACTTTTGCATGTGTAAGCATTTTACTATCTCTTCCGTTACGCCACCCTCTGCTATCGCTTCCACCATCCCGACCTATGCCGACAACTACGACGCTAGGATTCTTTACTTCTGATGCAACCCCACCCACCACTTCTACCCTCAAAACGCCTGTAGCACCTCACTGAATAAATATTAACAAGGGTTTTTCAACTAACTAGACAGCAGCAGCAGGAGCAGGCCGATGATGATGATGATGATGACAACGACAACTATACAACGACGATGATGATGATAGTGGTTATACCAATGGCTGCTGGGAGCAAACGCTGCAACCGACCATGTTGGCTTAACCCCGGCGTCCATGATCTGCTCCAAGCCATGTTCTCATTCCTTAATTATGGCAGAAAAACAAACCATAAACAAAATAATATACTCGTCCATTTATGTATATAAAGGAAAAGAATAATATTATGAAAAAAAGGAGAAATTGCGAAAAGGATCGATGCGCGGGCGATGACGTTCCACTTTGGCTTCGGATGGATTTCTCACTTGTTCTGTAATTTATTGGGGCAAAAGGGTTTTGCGAAACGTGTTTAAGGCCGTCTCGTTTGAACATGCAAAAGGATACCATTACCGTATATGTGTGAAATCAATTTTCTGTCGAGTAAAGGATATGGAATTGAACTGAATGGAGATGCGTTTTAATGGATAATATACGAGTTTATTGATTGGTTCATTGTTGTTAGTAAATATGAAAATGTTGGTGTGTTTTAAATAAAATTTCCGACTCATAATGGATTTTCTGAAATGTGTTGCATAAAGAAGTCTTCCAAAAATTCAAAAATTTTATAAATTCAGGAAGTCTAACTTTGCTGAATAGATCCAACAAGGACACATTTGTTATAGTGACCAAATGAAAATTCCACTCCATGTCGAATAAATCACACTTTGAATAAGGATTTATAACATTTGACGGCTTCTGACATTTAAACCGAAATGGTTTAGCGTTTTCTGTGGATGCTTTTCTATTTCATTACTCAAAATCCACGCAAAACTTTTCTTTACTAATAGATCTGTCGATCCTCATAACCTTGCGATTAGGTATAGGTAAGGTGCAAGTAGGTACTTTTTACTTGGCCCCACGGTTGCAAGTTTCATTGCAGCAATAGCAATGTAAACGATAACGGAGAAGAATTTGACGGTGACATTGAATAGTAACATGTCCTACAAGTCTTAAACGGGATTCATCCAATGCTACAAAGATAAATTCTAACCGCAATATTCCCGACCAATTGAATGCCTTAGACATCAAATTGACAATACGATTCATTTTAGTCGTTAAAACACGAGGTGTAGTCTTTGGTTTTGCTCATTACTTTAGTTGCTCATAAGAATATAGGCACTCAATTTTAAAGTTCAAGTGACCGCAAATATAAAATGTGTTTCGCCCAGGTACAGCAATGGGCTCATCATCATCAGTTAGATGTTGTTCTACCATTTCTAATACGCAAACATTTGGTCGATGTTAACCGACTCTTATTAGAATTCACAATTGATAAACGTATTAGAAAGGGTACAACAACATCTAACTGATGATGATGAGCCCATTGGTGAACCTGGGCGAAACGCATTTTGTAGTTGATGTCACTTGAACTTTAAAATAAAAATTATTTTAATAATTTTATTTTATTTTCTTTACTATGCGAATATACTGAATGTTAGATAAAATAATTCCCAATCCTCGGACTGTGCTCGACAATCTATTCTGATAGTGCTCTTGAGCGAAATGATTACAAATGAAAGAGAATTGTATAGTAGAACCTCTCAAAAGTAGTTAGCAGTTTTGATTTTTCAGTAACTTTAAAAGCGATATTTAAGTCTAATTTAGTAATAAATTTGAAATAAGAATCAGATATCTAAGGTAAAGCTTGATAGAGCGCATAGTATTTCACTCTTCAATTATGATTTATCAAATTTAAACTTTTGGGTTTTTTTTAAAGAATTTACTGGAGATCGTATCTACTCCTTCAATATATCTGGCTCACTACTCTAGGTTATTTGTTATTCGAAAAGCTAGACTTGAAGAATTCTCGATAGTTTTGTTTTGTGCGGGGTCCTCTGCCCTATCAAGAGGTTTACTGAGCCACGTTGATATACATTGACGAAAAACTCCCGTGCTTCCACCGAATTTGTCAACAAAATATTGTGAATGTTGCCGTTATTGAAGTGGAGTCTCACATTACGTAATCTTTTTAAGTGTATGCAACAACAGAGAGAGCCGATGATGATGATAACAACAGAGAGAGAAGACGGTATCGATTTCTTGGATAAGTTCCCAACTCTACGTAATGCAAGGTGACATATGGAGATCTCACAGCTGTAACGAACCAAGTAAAAAAAAATTCAAATCAAATGCAATAATCAGCGCAAGGCTTAACTCTATAACGGGTTGTCATTAGTTTGGTCAAAAAGTGTTTCGTTTCAAACTGTCATTTGTTCGAGAAAAAACATTCACCATAGGATTCAATGGAAGCGTATTTACTTTAACTCGTTATATCTCCGAATTCACTTTTTGTGACTTGGTTCACTTCCGCCTCCATATATTCTTGCCATGTGATACCCTTTCAACACAGCCAAAGTTCTACCTCTAATAGTTAAATTGGAATCTATGTATGTAGGAATATACATATATGAACGAAACTGGTCAACTTCCTATCCTCAATTTTTTAGCATCGCAAAAAAGGTCTTTTGGAATGAACATGAACACATATTCAATGTCGCCAAGATTTTTGTGAAATTTATAGGTTTTCTGAACAGTTTCCGTTATGATCTAATTGAAATCAATAAGGCATTTATTCGTGCATGGCTCTGGTATAATCCTCATCACGTCTGAACACAAGCTTCTGTAGCCCACTTGATCTTCCTGCAGAGAACTCAAAATTCTAAAATATAATAGCGATAAAAATCTACAAGAGGAACAATGAAATATCTCGTCCAGGGTATATCTAATAAAGAGTAGGTACACTCTCCTAACGGCAGCGGCATGAAATTTTTTGTGCACCTCTTTTGCTAATGCAAAAGAGAATGTCCCTACTCCTTGATAGATATATAGCGTCCTGATGTTAATTCACCCAGTTAATACATTTTAATGGTGGCCGAAATGTTATCCCCCTTCAAAAAAAAAGTCTTTGCACGGACCTGATTATGGTCATCACAGCATCAAATGCAAACTAAAACCGCATTCAGCAAATGTGATGCTCCCTATTGAGTATGCAATCCCCACCCCGAGGCTTACAAATGAGAATGGTACACAATTCAAAGCCAAAGCCCCACCCTAATGGGGTGACAAAAGTTCACCATCATGACGTGCATATATTGTTGTTTTTATCCTCTCAATAAAAACCGACATTTGATTAGATCCTGCATGAAGCAGCCATTCCTTACCCAAAAGTCCAACACGTCCGGAATGATAATACATAAACATATATCCATCTACCCCTCCCCCCCTTCTTCCATCTATGCTCTATGTGTATGGATGTATGCTTTTTTTTGGCATTCTCTTGAAGGGGGAATCAACTATTCATCTCACACGCTCATCAAAATCTCATAAATTCTGAACTTTTTTTGTGGAAAATTCCGTTGCTAGCTTCACTGTGCATTAAAGGTGAGTGGGGTGGGTTTGGTTGGGTTGGGTTAACCTACCCACCTACCTACATAATAACAAATGGGATTGAAGTCAATTCTAACTGTTATATGGTAGGTGGCAGGTACATCCTGGCGTTCGCCGGGTGACTTAGCCATTTGCTGTTTTTGCTTAACGTTTGTCAAATTAGTGCTCGACCAATCCCCGCACAGCAATGTGACATTTATTTTTCAGGAAATGTCACTATCCCTAATGAAAAGTTATACTCTCTGGGTCTGTGTTTGTAAAAAAATAAACAAAAGAGAAAAAAACTAGGTACATTTTGAAAACTTTAATACCGTTAGGCTGCAACTTAACATTCCTGTGGAAGGATATGCAATTTTTTCTTCTATTTTTTTTTTTTTTTTTTTGTTCGATGTCGCTGTCGTTTTTCGCTATAAACTCAATTATTAGGGTGACACTGTTATGTTCACATCCAGAGACATGGCATGTCCTGGAAATGTGGGTTCTTCGTGAAACTATAACGGAAGCCAGAGAGGATGTACATATAAGGAAATTCCTTATTTCGTGACAAGATAGATTTTATTTGATTCGCGTTTCGCGATTTCTTCTGCTTTTGGCTCCCAAAAATATTCAAATTTGAGAGGAATGTGTATGGGCGATAAGGGCGGTGAATATGTAGATGTAGTAAGTATATGGATGAGGTGCTAGCAAGACAGCATTTTATTCGATTGCATATACACAAAATAAGAAAGAATGAAATTGTAGGTATTCGTGCAAGGGCAAATAAATGTTTCACAAGGACAAAACTAACTCGGCTAGAGACACGCGTATTCTTGGAGTTTTGTGTAATATGTGGGACCTTTAAATTAAGCCACGTGTATAAATAACAGAATTCGTTTTGAATGTTAAAATTGCTTTAAAAAAATGTATTCGTTAAGAGACCATACAAATTATGAAAGACTCACAAGTTTTATGTTGTATACACTCCTATCGGAGAAACCTTTGTCACTTACCCACATAATCTATAACAACTACAGGAATCAGTGTTAATTACATCAAAAATCGATGATACTGATCAAACCGTGATAAATCCTTGGCACTTACCGGTCGATCAGTGAGCTTCACCAAGTCAGTCATTTATACTTATTGAATCAATTCTTTTTTGATATAAATGCGGTTGAATCCATGACACTTATCTGAGAAATTGGTAACATTTACCAAAATAAACCTTATCGGAGCAATATTTGCTAGTAAGCGCTACCGCAGCGTTTATGATTCTAAACGGGTAAATCCCTGATAACTACTAGAGCCATGCGTGTAGCTTTCTATATAAATACTGATACTTTCTGCGGAAATGCGTTATACATATGTACCTATCACGGAAATCTGTGATACTCACAAGAGCAATGCATAATACTTACAGAAGTATTCCATTTAATTAAACGAATTAAGTCGTGTTACAATCGGAGCAATGCGTTAGACTTTTTTGAGCAATATAATAATATCAATCGGATATATCTGTGATCTTTACCAACCAGAGAAATCAGTAATACTTATCACAATAATGCGTGATACAATGGAAGCAGTTATACTTATCTCAGATAACTGTTATACCAAACGGAAAAATACAAGATACTTATCACAACAATACGTAATGTTAAGCGAAGATCCGTTAACTTGCCAAAGAAATTAGTGATACTTATTTGAAAAATCTGTGATACCTAACTAAGAATTTCGTTATAAAAACAACAAAATTATCAGCTATGATTAGAAGAAAAGCTTCAGAATTGAACGAACCTGATTTATTAATGTACCAATATATTGATTTATTAATGCACAATGGAAGGAAAAAAAATTAAATGGATCGTTGGACATGCAGAGTTGCCACAATCATAACCACTATCTTTTCTGAATCAATTCTTGATATTTTTCGGTATCGGAGCGAGATTCCGCATCATTTAAATTCTGAAAGACATTAAATGTGGGAAGCGCTTTTTTAACCAACTTAGGGATTATGTAGGTAAGCCCTCTCTTTTTATTTTCTTACTCCACCCAATTATTTGGTGGCCAGTGACGGTGGCTATAGCCTGAAAAGCCGGAGGGTACTTCTGAGTTCCTGAAGATGTGTTTGCCTGAGACAAAATCACCTGTTTGAGGTGATCATTTCCTTCATTCCCACTTGAGAAATCTTCCATACGCCAAGTCTTCAGTGGCGTCAAAGTTCAAAAGTGGTTCGACTGCCAGAACTCTTTCGATAATCAAATTCCCTATGAATGCACAAAGTAATGTCAAAATAAAATTTTGAAAGCTTCAAAGGCTAAATAAAGCCTTGGCCTCATTTCACATCACCGCAATGTGTCAAGAGAGTCCTGTACCGCTAAACGTCGCAACACGGTGCGGTGGGCCACGCGAAACATGAATGAATGCTGTGTTCGTTGAATAAGCGAAATAACGGGTTATGCAAAATAGTGTCTTCGGTGACTGCTGCTGCTTCCTTTTCCTATATTCTCCATTTTTTTTGTTCATTTTCTCTGGCTCTTCCCTTCCCCCCTTACAGCTAAGAAATAAATTTCAATTTGATCACATTTATTTACATATACGTAGAGAGATACTTTGCGGGGAAGCGAATATTTTCCAACAGTTGAGCTCCTGCCTCGCACTATGGCATTCTGTGATACTTGGCTCTGCCGGAAGTGTTTTTCATTCCGTTTTATCTCTTCCTGTGCTAAGGCTCGGATTGACATTGGAGGCGTTTATTTGTTTATTTTTTCCGAATGTTTTACTTTGCTGTCAATGTCGTTTTTCTTTTTTATTTTTTCTCATATTTTTATTTGCTTTGTGAGGAATAGAAAAATCGGTTGGGTTGCTGCGACAAGGGTGCGCGTGTAAATGGAAAGTTATACGGGGCTGAAATAGCTTGTTGCCAATGTATGTATATTACTTTGGCATAGCTTAGTTTTGCGGCTTGCAGCTTTTTTTGTTGTTATACTACTTTCGAGGCACGCACGAATTTGGAAGAATGAAAGTGTTCTGATGAATATGCTCTCGATAATGATGGTGATGACGACACAATGGTGGGTGACGGAAAGATGGCTCATCTCAAGGCTATTTGTTATGACATTTTGCCTTCAGCTTTCACAGCAGAACAGGGTCTTTTTTATTGGTTAGAAAATTGTTTGGCAAAATATAACTTTTTCATATTGCCAAACAATCTTTTTATTTATTCATACATTTTTTTTTTTTTTGTAAGGAAAAAAAAACAGTTTCAATAAAATGTGATTCAACCCAGAAGTAGATTACTTTTTGAGGGTTTTATTATCTAAATATTGCAACACTCTATGATGTGTAGGAGCAATATGTAATGCTTTCATTTGCAAACAACTCATCAAGTAAGCACTATGGTGCTGTAGTGTATTTGGAACGGTTTCGATCGATTTTTATGTCAAGTGGAGTTATTATATCTCTCAATGGTTATTTTCTTTTTTTTTGAACCAACAAGAGTGTGGATTATAAAAAACTAGAAAAATAAGCTACAAGTGGGATTTGAAATAGAAAAATATTTCAATGGATTTTTTTATGGGTATCTACTCGTACTAGCATCTAATTGGGTAGCAAATTGCACTAGAAGTGAACAGAGTAAGTCAATTTGAAATTTATAGTTTACAAACAGTTTTGTCTGAAATCATTGAGATTCCTTTGTTTGGTAAACGAAACATTTTACTTCACTTTCAGTTCAATTTTTTGTTTAACAATTCCCTTCCTCGAATAACAATGGAACTCTATCATAACCTTGAAAAAAATGCAATTATATTTTTTTTGTCATGAAAATCATCCTGTACCACCTATTTCCTCCAGCATTTATCATTTATCTCATTCATATAAGCTTTGTACTGTTGCAAATGTAAGCACACCAAAATACAAAAATATAACTTATGTAAACGAGCCTTTAATAACTGCAGCGTCATCTCTCGATCTCCCTCTACGGTTGCTGTAGAGGAAGATCGAAAGCCTACTGCTGAATCATAAAATTAACACCCTTCATTTGTCTACAAAAAATTTTTTTTTAATATTTTAACTCCTGTCGCATGTGAAGCCAAGCCAAGAACAAGCAGCGACTATGGGGTATCTAATTGACAAATTAATTTTTTTCTAAAATGTATTTTTTTTTTTGTATGTTATTTAGAAATGAAATATGATTTTAACAAGCAACCTTGTGCCAAAATATTTATCAGATTTAAAGATTTAAAATCTTTACTAAATTTAATTTTCTTATTTATTCGGTCCGAGCGACCGGCTGGCGCGTTATGCGCCAATTGTGTGAACGTCCCTGATCTTAAATATTGTTTTGTAAAGCCTCGAAGAACATAAAAAAGGAAAGTGGTATAAGTAATCACCCAACTAACATACTCTTCAGATTTTGCAATACTTAAGAATTAACCACTTCTAAAGAAACTAAATTTTGTCTTGTATCGTTCTAAGTAAAAAAATAAAGGTCTTTGTAATTTGGAAATACCTTTATTCTTATAGGAAAACCAAATTTTAAAAGTAACACCCTCATAAGAATCTCACTAGTAGTACTTTTAGTCTGCATGGTTTTTAACTGTGACAGTTCTAATCTAACATTCTTATAACCAGAAAGGAGAGAATGAGTCTCTTCAAATGTAATTCTTATAAGTATCAATTATAGTATGGAAACAAAAAATTAACTCCATGCTTTTGAAAAAAACCAGCTCTGCTTTTTGGGGTTAGCAGAGAAAAAAATATGAATTACTTCTACTTATAAAATTTCTAAATTGATTAAACAAAAAACGTAAGAATTCAATTATATCTCTTAAAATCATTTGCTACTTGTTAATAGATAACAAATTTAGTTTGGAATAAAAGGTTTCTAGAATAAAAATCATGTTGTCATGAAAATACTAATACTCTCGTTTCTCTTTTTATCACATGTACTTATTTATTAGCCACGCTCCACACACTCTTTTAAGAAGAGTATTATGCTTTTTTGAGAATATGAATCTTGCAACAAGAGTGTAACAGCTTCTTTGAGATAGGCCATTTAACCCTTATAAGAACCTTATAGCAATCTGAGAACACACTGCAAGGATATTTTTCACTCTTGAAAATCATTCTTATAACACTCTTGAAGAGTGTTATAAGTATGAAAATGTTATGGGTAGATAACGCTAGGTAAAAAAGGTATTATAGTTTTACAACTGAAAAGTTTTCAAAAAAACACATTTCTACGCAATTCAATCCCAGAATCTCTCCTTTAAACTCTCGGTGAGTTTAGGTTTCTTTAAAACTTTAAATTTAAATTTTATCATAAAACAAATTTTATCAATAAATCCTAAATATGAAATCCGAATGTAAGGAGCAATTCTGAGGATTAGAAGAGCTTAAATGATGTAGAACTACTGATATTATAATATTATAAAAGAAGCTTTGGTATGTTAAATGTCTTTGGCCAAAAATCCTAGGTCCTTTCCCATCAAGAATTACTCGAAAGTTGAAACATTATTCTATCTTTCATTTTAGTGCTCAAAAAACACAATTCGAGAAGCAAAACTCTGTAGTGTTCCTTAAATGCATCACCTGGTGTTTTTGATCTCACATTTCACATGTGAATAACCTAATTTTGTGTAGGAGTTGTGTCTGGAATATATACCTAGAAAGTAGAAACCTTAACTATGTTTTCTCTGATGCAACATAGCATGCTTGGATTGTTGGGACACCTGTAAGATTGCCATTTAAAGTACGTGTAAGTTGCAACCTCATTTGTACTCTAAACGTCATCATTGTCATCGTTGCTATTCATACGAGTACATCTGTGTATTTGTGTGTGTGCCACTTTGGAGCGACTCTATGGTGGCATTATCCTCTTCAAATTGCTCACCCTGTATAAACAAATTTCCAAACAATTCCGAACGTTTTATTTGCCTTTGTCAGATATTGTCCTCCTCCTGCCTGCTCAGCTCATCGTATGTAAAGTATGAACGTTGCCGCCATTGATATATACACACACCCCCACTACCACCACCACCTTGTGTAATATTTACAGCATTTTCCAGGACGATATCCTTTATAATGTACTCCTGAATATTTGCACACTCTGTTCAGGTCTGTGCTCCTCTGCTCTTCCTTGTGATGTCATATAGTGGTATCACATCCCGCCTGGCACATGAAGAAGAAGTTGTCATGCTCCTATCCTACCGAGAAGACGAAGACCAAGAGTAGAGATTCAAGTTTCATTAAGTTGGAAGCCTGGTGCATATTTTTTTTTTTTTTACTATTTTTTTATGTAGTTTTGTTGAAGTTTCCCATAGGAATCTAGAGACGAATCTTATGACATTTTCTGCAGGTCAAAGTGGTGCAGTTTAAGATTGTTTTTTTTTTTTTTATTTCTTTTGAAAATCACTTTCGTAAAACATCCTTGAGACTGCGAGAGAGATATTTTCGTTTTTCCATAATTTTAATTTGGGATATCGCACAAAAAAATATTTCGAAGGGGAAATCCCGTCTCACTACACTTAAACGAACTGAAAAGAAAACCAAGACCGACCAAGATGAAGCGTGATAATGGTACTATACTAGCTACATCCGCCTGCACATTTGCGTTCAACATCCAACATCCACAATCAGGATCTCAAGAGGGAATATCGCATTTCCTTTGAGCAAAACTGTCTAACCCAAGAGTACACACAATCAACTTAGGATATTATTTCACTGATTGCATAAAGGGAACGGAATACACTATCTCTGAACTCCTGTCCTCACTCCTACTATTTTATAGTACTATTATAATAGTAGTGCTACTCCTACTCCCACTAAGACTCATGCATCAGAGCAAGGAGCTGCTGCATTTCTGATGCAGCAGACAAATAAAGTGAAAAACTAAATGAAAAGAAATGAAATATCCTCGCTTCCTTCGCTTATGCCCAGCTACACACACATAACATGATGCCTACATATACACGAGAGTATGTATAGTACAGCGTAGAGGGGGTAACTTAACGTTTTCTATACCTATTTTTGGAAGAAGATTTTTTTCTTCGACTATGATATATTCATGTGCATCCATTTAGCCTGCCCCATGCGATCTAAGATGTACCTAGGTTGGAGGTACATGGCGCGCATCCGATGCCACAAAAGTGGACTTGGAAGCATTTAAAAAAAAACGAAAAACCGGATATAAAAACTTGTGAGTATCACAAACAAAAGCTATATCAGTGTACCCGCTTCGATGTATATGGTTGTTTTTTTTTCTATACGGAAGTATGGAAAAAGGGAAAAATTAAGCTATGATAGCACACTGCTTTGTGCAATGTACTCCTTAGGAGGTACCTACTCCTTGTTATTGGAGGTTACATTCTGGGGTGAATTTCACAAAAAAATAAGAATATAGTCCTTTTAAATTAAGAACCGAGCACATTTTATAGATGACGGCAATAGTTTAGAAGATATACTTTGTCATTGTAATAAAAAATCAACGCTCCCAGTCACTGTCAGTGGAGACTTAGCACTATTTGAGTGGACTTGTTAAATTATTGATTTAATATAGCTTTTTACGACCTTTAGTCCATACAAAATATTTGGCATTTCGTCCCAGTGGGGCTCACTTAGACTAATCAGTTGAAAAATAGTGAGGCACCTTGTAGCGGTATAATTACATCCAACGAAAACAAAGCCAAAGCCTTTGTGAATCAGTTTAAAAACCAATTATAAGCTAATCCATCCGCAGACACCGAGAGATCTCGGGGCAAAGTATGTTAGAATATGTGAGCAGTGTAAATATTGAACCTACAAGTTCGTCTAGTTAAATTCCAAATTTTTCTAGACTTTTCTTGGAAGATCTGCAGGTTGAGATGAAATCCAAGATAATAATGAAGTACTTGTCAATCGAAAGCCAGAACTCTTGGAACTTGCGCTCACGTTGCCAGTATCGTTGGTACAAAGCTAAGGGTAGGGTGAAATTTGTTGCGTCTGGTCTACTACGTCAATTTTCAATGATAGGAAGGAGGGTGCGAGGGTGATCATTTATGTCAGAAGTTTGTAACAGTCAATCAGTTTTCTGACAACGCTTTGGAATCTGCCTTTTCGCACATTCTTCAATAGTACCTTACCTACATACATTTGTAATAGTAGATATAATTGAAGCGTTTAGAAGATGAAGGTGTTAAGCGACATTTTCAAATACTTGAGTAATTAAGCTTTAAAGTTTTTCTTCTTCAGACAAAGTGTATGAAACCTCTGACCTATCGTGATCTTCAAAAGATACTAAAAGTGACAGAAAAATTATTCTGATAAAACAGAAAATTAAGTTAGCAAAACGACCTTCATCTCTGTGAAAAAAGTCAAATTTCACAAAAATGACACTTAACACCTTCATCTTCTAAACGCTTCAATTGTCATTTTTAAGTAAAAGAGACCTCAAGCAATAATTGGGAAGTGTCAACTGCCAGTAGCCACTTTTGTGCGATGGATTATTACAGAGTAGTTCTGGGTTCGATTACCAGCCTATGCCACCTTGATTTTTTCAGGGGTACTGGCCTCTTGCAAGAAATTGAAAAATTCTCCAAAAGTGTATCTCAGTTAGCCGTTCGGCCCCTCCATTCCCGCTGGTTGAACGTGTCAGTCACTAGGCTTTGGTTCTTCGTGAGCTAGTCGTGACACATTATTTAGAAATTTATTTATTTTTCTTCTTTTGACGCCATGATCAACATTTTTATATAAAAACAGTCCGTAGACAGCTTTGTTGAATAAATTCACCTTTAAATGCGAAAACAGAGAGCACGGAAGATTGTTTGGTTTCATGAAGACGACGACGAAGACCACTTTTTATGCCTGTTTGATAAATACTTGCATATCAAAGGAAAGACTTCATTTCTACGCGCCTGGCCCTTTGTTGCCCGGAAACAGAACGAACTAACGGTCGAACGGTTTGGCCAAGCAGTTATTTGTCTCTATAATAGGTATGCACAAGACACTAAAGGTACATATACCGTCTACTACCATGGAACGGAACATAAAGTGAAACCAGACAAGCAGAATTAAACGAGCAAAATTGCATGGAAAATCCTCACTCAGTTTTTTTTTTATTTGTGCTACCAATCGACATCCTGATGATAGTGTAGTGTTTCTTGCATTTTCCCAACAATACAGTGCAAGGAGAAGATGATGATGATGATGATGATGGCGGCAGAAGCAGCAAAGTCCTCTTGAAGCTCCATCATGAGCACTGCTGCTGTTGGATGTTTTTCTCAAAATTATTGAGCATTCTTAATTGTTTGATTGACAAAGGAAATACTAAGCCTCTGGAGGGATGGACGCCGAGCCCGAGATTTTAAATCACAACACATAATGATCACAGAGTCTGCAGCAGCAGTTTGCTTTTGCTATGAGTAAATACGTCAATGCCTCTGCATCTTCTTTTTTGCTTGTTGCTATGTCTTCAACAAAACAATGAGTGCGTGAAGAGAGTTGAAGTTGAATTCTCCTTTTCATTGAAAAAGTTTTCTGATTTATGGGCAGGATTTAAGCTCCGCATGCACATTGTTTGGTTGGAAATTTCCAAAGGCTAACTACGACGAAAATCATATTTTAGTTTGAAAATATTTCCAACAGGATTCTTGGTGCTGCGGCCTTATCATGACTGATTTGAAATCTGTAATATACAGGGTGTCCCAAAATCACCGCCGCAGAAGAAAACCATGGGTTCCTGAGGTCATTTTAAGTCGAAAAACTTAGGAGGTAATTTGCTCGTTCTCGCTCCGTTTTCGACTTATAACGGTTTTTTATTATTTGTATTGGTTTTCACTTTGACTGGCTCTAACTCTGTCAAACTACAACTGATTTTAATTTTTTTATTTAATCAAGAACAATTAGAAGTTTGTATCGTTATACATCTTTTTTCTGTGGGGATAACGGTTTTCCCACAATTTATTATCAAACACATTTTTTAAGCATTTTTAGGTTGGTTTTTTGACTTCGAAATGATTTTTTTCACAAAAAAACGTTATTAGGTCTTTTTTTTATGATTATAAAAGCCCAATTTGTGTTCTTAAAAAAACATAACAGTTTTTACCCAAAAATACAATTATAATTATTAAAAAACTAAAAAAAAAAATAAATACAGGAAAATCAAGAAAATATGAATATTCAAATAATAACGAATTCCTTGATTAATGTGTTTGATAATAAATTGTGGGAAAACCGTTATCCCCACAGAAAAAAGTTGTATCACAGATACAAATTTCTAACTGTTCTTAATTAAATAAAAAAAAAAATCAGTTGTAGTTTGACAGAGTTAGAGCCAGTCAAAGGGAAAACCAATACAAATCATAAAAACCGTTTTAAGTCGAAAACGGAGCGAGAACGAGCAAATTACCTCTTAAGTTTTTCGACTTAAAATGACCTCAGGAACCCATGGTTTTCTTCTGCTGCGGTGATTTCGGGATACCCTGTATAGCTGGGTTTTAACTCTGGTTCAAGGCTCATATTATGTTAAAATAACTATGTTTATGCTTGAATCAACGTTAAACAACAAATAGTCTGCTGAAATCCACGAATTAAAATCCTGTCTCAACCGAGTTCATTTAAATACCTGCCATAAGACCATAAATACAAAGCTTATTATGCTCCGAACCGGGTCCAACGATTTTTATTAAAATTTATGCATGCATTTCTTTAAAGTAAAATTATTCTTCTGATAAAACTTCTTTTTTTTTGATTTTTTTTTTTTTTGATTTTGGGTTTTCCCAAAACAACTGAAACGATTTTGACGAAACTCTTCCCATAAAAGATTTGAAAAAAAATTAAAATGTTATTGGTTAAAAAATCATCGTAAAGAATATTTAAGAAGTTGTTTTAGTCATTTTACGAACGAATATAGTAGTGGTAGCATTTTACTATTCCGTACGCATTGTGTTTAGTGAAACGCAAGGTTAAGAATTTTTGTCAGTGGCATTGGAAATTTGTAACTTAAGTTACAATCAAGATAAAACCAAAACCAAAAGTTAAGGATTAGTAAAACTCAGGTTTGAATTTCACAAAATGTATGGAAAAAATTGAAAATCATTTAGCGAGTTCTAAATCTTTAAATATATAAAACATAGTCGGGTAAGTTACACCATTTGTAACTCAAGAACTACTGGGCTGTTATTCCCTTCGGAATAACATAATAACTTTTTAAACTACGGAAAATCATGGTTTCGAGAGGTTTTCTCATGCATTGAAAAAAAAAATAAGAAAATCTGAAAAAAATTAAATCTCAAAACAACACGATCTCTGATACAGGACAAAAACATGACATATGTATCCTTTGAGAGTTGATTCATTTGCGAAGTCCTTTCATTCCCTACCATTTAGATGGCTGTTAAGACGTGCTTGACTATTTTTTTCGATAGTTTTTGGTATTAATCAATTCCACGTGAAAATACCACAATTTTCTTAACAAAAAATGTATAAATAAAATTTTAAATGGGACCTCCTCCAGATCAATTTATTTTATTAAGATGACTTTTCTCAGGTTCTAGGAAAAATCCAACAACACAAACCACCGTTAAGAGTCGCACATCAAATCAAGCAAAGCTGTGAACAGATTTTCTCGTTTCCTTGGTGGCTAAGCGAACAACAAAAAAAAAGAAAAAAATAAAGAATCCCAATAACAATATCCGGCGTGTGCTCTCATCTTCCACAACCGGAAACAATGGTATTCCATTGACTGCATCCTTCAAGATATTTGCCGTTATTAACCTCTTCCTCCATATAAACAAGAGCACAACAAAAAAAAAAACCGAGAGACCGTTGTATTCAATATTTGTAATCGATACAGGGATTTGAATTCCAAATGACTTAAAGGACCAAAGACGTTTTTCCATTTACAAACCACTTAGTTTTATTATAATTAGGTTAATAGAGGAAAAGATATTGCAGAAAATGGCCTGTGCTGTTATTGTTTTGTTTTAGTATAAAAGAAGAGTTCAAAACAAGCGTTTCTGCGTTCGTCCTCAACTGAAAGATCCATACTTTTTCTTCTTCTTTTCTCATAACGAGTGGCATTTAAAGTTGTTTCTTTATTTTTTCGTCTTCTTTTTCTGCTCAATGGCGCATTCAGAAGGTTCCATTTGCCATTTATTAGAGAGTTCTTTGTCCTAAATTCTTTGTCTTAGATTTTTTATGATTTTCTCGTTTTTTTTTCTGGAAAATGTCCCTAAGGCTTTGTGCTGTGGAATAACAAAATTTGTTCCTTTTGTATATGCGTTTGATAAATCAAAACAGGATAGAATATAAGAAAAGATGATAAATGAAAACAAGGATATGATGCTGATGCTGGACGATACCTACCATTATATACATATCCTCAAGCACATTCAATAAAATGAAGAAAAACAAAAGCAAAAAAAACTAAAGAATGCGACCGAAAAGTATATTAGATTGTTGGGAGATTTAGCTTCAAGGTATAGTAGATACAACAAATATATGTACATATACATATATGCAAAATAAAAAACAGGAAAATTGTTTTTTATGCGTTTTTGTTTTGAATTTAATTTGTAGTTTTTGAGGAACGAGTATATTTAAAAAACAGAATAATTTCGAACGAGCGCTAGGACAGGCGATTACTCAGATTGAAATTAGTTTGGTTGAGAAATTTTACGGCGAGCTATCCATTACTGTATTCAAGCACGATCTAATATTCATAAAGTCAATCACAGTATTTATATACCCCGTTTACATGCAGGTCTGAAGTGAGCTTGAATAATGCTCAACCCCATTTGTAAACTTGGATCAAGTTCAAATGGGTTTGATTCGACTCGATCCCACTCGCTCTGTGGAGACGAGTCCAAATCTTGCTATCTCTGTCTTCAAATTCCAACTCGACTACTCAATTTTGCATGAAAACGGCGTAATGGTCTAAGAGCCGGGAGCAGATTTTTTGCTGACTCATATTACCGTTAAAAACATAAAAGTAGTCCCGGCCACATTGATGACTGATGACGAATACGTTTTTCAGCCTGCATGTACCTACTGGGGGCATTGTACAGAAAATATGCATTAAAAGTAGGGAAGTATCACCAACAGTGGAGACACTATTTTCAAATATCTGATAAAGTGCTCCGAGTAATTAATTGCTTTCATTGTGTTAGATAGTTTTATTATTTGTGCAGTTTATTTGCATACCTACATTTGCATACATCTAATTTGTGGTGCAGCTTAATTTGTGCATTTTTGTGCCAAAAATACACAATTTCTTACACAAATTTTGATGTTTACACAAATCGTGCGATACTAGCTTAAGACCCAATTTTTCAATAGTCAGATAAGTTCAGTTAAGCTATCAGAAGAATAAACTCCATGGAATAGGCTCTAAATGAGCTTTATCTGACTATTCAAAAATTGGGGGAGAAGAATAATAAAAATAATTGTGAAGTTTTTATGTAAAATTAAAAAAAAAGATATAAATACGCTATACCATTCTGTTTTATTTATAAAAACAATAAATTAACTAATTAACGACACTGGTTTATATAAATTTTGAATTTGGAAGAGTTTATAGGACCTGTGTCGATGCACCCACAACATATAAACAAAATATTGTTTTAATACTTTGCTAAAAATATATCAAAAATAGTTTTTTTTTTTACTCGACTATTGTGGTCAATTTTATGTAGGAATTTTTAATGAACATTCAAATAAACGATTATGTACAACATTCTTAAAAATGAGGACTCTTTTCTTTAATTCCTCTATTTCGGTTTTAATTCTAATAATTCCAAAACAGCCCTATGCAACATTTTCAAAAATTACAACTTTTACAACCATGGAAGAAAAAAAACATAGCAATACCGTTCGAATGTTATGATTTTTGCAACGAAAAATAAATTTTGGACCAAAGTGCGCGGTCGGACTATCAAGTACGAGTAGATATAATTTACTAGTTATACTTATGGATTAGATAGTAACAAAAAAATATATATTCAAACCAAACTATCTTCCTTTCATTTTTCTTGACAAAATATATTGCAAAAACACGATACCAATATACTTGGTCATCTATAAAGTTAAGTAAAATTCAAACAATTTATAGTGCTAATCACCTTCATAAAAATTAGATAAATTCCAAATTAACCAACAAAAGTGTTAATTATTAGCTTCACCATTATCAATATGGTTCATATTAATAGTTTGTATTTTCAATGCCAGCTTATATACATAAATAGCAATTACCTATAAAACAAAATATCTGTCCAATGTCCAAATCATTCTCATTTTGTTCCACACTATATGTAGTTTGATCTTATCAATTGAACTTTTCTATTTGAAATTTAAACTTATTGCAATAACTTTTCTCGAAATGAAATCTCTAGAAGTCTTCGTCGTATTGTGTATGCCTGCTGTTGCAGTTCGTGGTGCTCCATTGGATGATGCGAAAAATGCTGTAATCACGGACTACGAAAACGACAACATAGGTGTTGAAGGGTATAAATTTCAGTGAGTATTTTTAAAATATTCAAGATTTTCAAATTGAAATAAATCTTTTTTTCCTTTTTTTTTGTGTGAATAGTGTCGAAACTAGTGACGGGAAATCTTTTGCTGAAGAGGGTAAACTAAAAAATTTCGGAACTTACGACGAGGGTATTGTAGTCAAAGGACAATATTCTTACACTGGACCCGATAATGTTGTCTATAGTGTAGCCTATGTTGCCGATGAAAATGGTTTCCAGCCTGTAGGCGATCACATTCCTAAGGCTTAATTCGCTTTTATATTTTTGTATTGATAAAATAGATTTAACATTTAGTAGGTATTGTGTAAAAATAAACACAGATTAATAACCTTAAATCATAAAGCTATGAGTGTTTTTTTAATAATTTCATTTATAGTCGATTTCTGAATCATTAGATAAACAAACAGTTCACTGCCAGAGGAATAAATAAATGATTTTTTTAGATTCTTAAACAATCAGATAGTAACATCGAGTTTTTCAATCACTCATTTATAATTCTATAGAATAGAAAAATTAAAAATCAAAATTGAAAATATTTGAACTAAAAAGTCATTTTCATAAAATTTTTGGAATATTGTTTGTTTTTAAATGAAATATGAAATCCGTCAAATTCTTTAGAGTGGGGATGAAATTCTCTCAAATACGGTCAAAACTGCTCAAAAAACAGGAACATGATGATCAAAAATATCTGCCAATTTTTGTTTTATTTATTAATTAATTCACTTTTTGCTTGTATTTAATTTTTTTGATAATTCACTCAAAATTCCCGACATTCAAAAATATTTTCAAATATTTGATTTTTATTTTTTTAGCTGATCCAGCAGACGTTGTCCTGCCCTGCACATTGATTTTTATTTTTTAATTAAATTTATGGTCTAACTATACGATCGTTTATAAAATTGGTTAGCCACTGGGCCGCAAGACTTTTCATTGGCTTCATAATTTTAGTATTTTATATAATTTTATTAAAATGCTCTTGAATGCCCAACATTTTATGCTTTTTCCACTTGGAACATAGACAAATTAATTTGAAGTTTTTCCGAAGTGTTAGCAGGCTAAATAATACAGTTTTCCATGTCTATGTGAGAAACATGGAACAATGCAGAATTCTAGAAAAGTGTTGAATATCAAAGAAAATAAGTGAAAAGTCGCAAAAAAAGTGTGGAATACCTAAGAAAGAAACATTTCAATCGTGAAAAAAGCGTGGTGCTTATAAGTTCATTCACCAGTATTCCACGCGCTTTTAACCATGCTAGTACGTGGTATTTCGCACATTATTCCGTGAAGTTTCAGGCTGTATCTGCGACTTGCCATAATATGCAAGGAGATAAATAATCTAAACTATACACTGGTAACGTTTTGCTCTGTGATTTTTTTCACTCTTTTTTGCGTTATTTTACGCTTTTTCCGGTGGTACTTAGCACTTTTTTTCATTACGATGCTATTCTCTGCGGTGTTACAATATTCATCAGTATTCTGCACTTTTTGTTGACTTTGTTTGTTTTTTTCCGCAGTATTTTACGCTTTTTCATCCATACGGTATTTCGCGATCATTCACGTAGATATTAAAAGTTCTTTCACCACTTCACCGCACTTTTGTCCACGTGATTCCGCGCTTTTTGCCGTGCATATTTTTCCACGACTTTTTAGGCTTTTTTTCCGTGACTTTGTCCGTGGTATTAAACATCGTTTTCATGACCTATCTTGCTATTCTCCGAGATATTCCACGATCTTCCACCAGAATTCCACGATTTCTTCCATGGCATTCCTAGCTTTTTAACGCGATAGGCCGCGGTATTTCACATATTTTCATCGACTTATCAAGCCTTTTTCAAAGTTTGCTCCATAGTTAGAGTAGGTTTTCCAAAGTAGAGGACTCTAAGTTCTTTATAAACTGGGCATATTGATAAAAAATGAAAAGTATCTTCTTTTGAATTCAAATTGCAATAACTGAAATTTTTTTTTAACGTATCTCTGAACAAAACGAAGCAAAATGTCAAAATACGAAATATATAACAACCATTGTATACATATATGTATAAACAATGATATATATATATACAATGATAACAACTAAATTCATCTCTTTTCTACCCATTGCCATTTCCATTATAACAAAAAAATGAAAAGAAAAGAAAACACAAAACTAACTCAAGTGATGCCAGTCTTCAATACTACATTAATTTAAGCGGGAAGCACATACAAAAATAACTCAAATTACAACAAACACAATTCCAAATGGCTAAATTACAATGATCACTTTTTGAAAAAGTGCAAAAGTAAAATAATTTTTGTTCTTCGTAGGTCCATTTGTAAGCAAAAAAAAAATTACACCACTTGTTTGAAAATCCAAAATTTAAGGTTTTTGACGTATTTTTGAAATATTTCTGCAATTAAATAGTTCGAAAAATGAGTTTCAAAAAGTGACCGTTGTAGTTAGGCCTTAAGGCTTAACTACAATCAAAAAGCGAATGCAAAAAGAGAAAAAGTGAAAAATACACACATACGCTGTTTTGCTTAAACTATTTGTTTGCATGGGTTTGTGTTTTCAAAAAGTGGAAAAGTAAAAGTTAAAACCATTTTAACTTTTCCTTCTGTTTTTGTGAGATGTGAGATAGAATTTCACAGTGTGTTGGTAGAGGACAAAACATTTGTTCACTTTTGTACTTTTTGAAGTTGATTTTAGTTTAGCTTTTACAGGGTTAACTACAATGGCCACTTTTTGTAAAAGAGCAAAAGTAAAATAATTTTTTTTTTCTTTGTAGGTTCATTTGTATGCGAAAAAACTACACCACATGTTTGAGAATCCAAAATCTAAGGCTTTTGTTGTATATTTGAAATTTTTCAAAAATTTAATTATCAGAAAAATGAGTTTCGAATTTGCACTTTTGCACTTTTTTGCAAAAAGTGGCCGTTGTAGTTAGGCCTTAAAGGCTAAACCACAATGCCCCCTTATTGCAAAACTAATATGGAATTCGCAATATTTTACTCCTGGAGAATATTGATTATGAAATATTTGGATTTGCATTGAAAGTAATTAAAGAACTTGCTTATCCCGTTTACATGCAGGTCTAAAGCAAGCTTGAACAAGACTTCAGCCCCTTTGTAAACTTAGAACGAGTACAAATGAGTTTGATTTGTCTCGATCCCAATCGCGCGATAGAGTTTTGAGTCCAAATCTTGCTAGCTCTGTCTTCCAAATCCATCTGGGCCACTCAATTTTGCATGTTAACGTAGTGTATCATATAAAACATGACACGAGTAAGTCTGACTCCCGCCACAACGCAATCATCATATCATGTAATAGGAAAGAAGAAGGATACAAAAATGGTTAATCTTTGGTTAATCTCTTAATATAATATTGAAAAATATTTTAAAATGGTTCATGCTTGAATCAGGGTTGAACTACAGCTAATCCGCTATAATCAGTAAATTAACCATTGCCTGCGTTCACATTCGTACAGGATAGCCTATCCTATCACTACCAGTATATTTGCGAATCTTTTTCGTCAGCTGTTACTTAACATAGGATTACAACAAAAGCAAGGTATCTAGATTCTAGATAGCTTTAAATTTGTATGTGAACGCGGCCATTGCAACTGTACAACTGTCCCTTAAAAATGATAACGAAGTTTTGTTTACTACTGTACTTTATCATTTTCGAAACACTTCCTATCATATATTTTTGTTTATTTCTTCTAAAGAAATCATTTCATCTCTCTCACCTAGCCATCCTTGATTGTACCAAAAAGAGACAAACAATTATACCAACTGTCACTGTCAAAATATAAATAAACTAACAAAAGAAAGAGACAAATTTACAATCCTATTTCTACCACCACAAATCCCAAGAACGATGGGGCCCTCCTCTGTATTTCGAAACAAATTTGTGTCAATTAAGTGCGCGATAAATTATTTTGTGTCAAAATAAAACAACAAATTTATCAAAATAAAACCCAATCAATTGTATATCATTCTTCTCGATATAATCTACAATCATCGTCCAACAAGATGTGCCTTTGCCGATAAGAATGGACGCCAAATAAATCCTGAAAACAGGTAAATTAAAAGAAAAAAAAAATGAAACTATTGCCGACGACGACGACGACTGACGAAAGAATTCTCTTCTCGCTGTTGTGTCTATAATCCTTGTCCTCCTCTACGTAGAATCACTTTTCGCTCTGGGACAAGAACAGTGAAACTGCCATCATAAAAAGTACGCCATTTTTATAAAAGAAAAATTATGTAGATGTCGAATAATTTTGTCCCAATTGAAAGTTTTTTGTTATTTAATCGGAGGTTTCAATTTTACAAATAATTTCCCAAAAAAGCTTGAGGTTTGACTCTTGGCGGGCTTGAGAAAGTAAAAAAGTGAAATGAAAAAAAAAAAAACAAATTGCTCTTGAGATTTTTTTTTTTGGTGCGAAATTAAATTTTCCCAACGAATGTAATTGGGCTCGCAGAAGCGGAAGAAGGTAAATGATTCCAAAAACTTATTTCATAACGGAGATTCGCCTTAATTCCATCTTGTATTTTTGTATTTAGAAACTTCTAGTCGTTTCTGCTAAACACTAATCAGCAACGACAGCAGCAGCAGTCCCACAAATCATTTTTGTATTTAGGTCAAAAGCTTAATTTTGTAGATCGAAAAGAAAAAGAGACTGGGCCTTGAGAAACAATAACTTGTGCATGGGTAGGCGTGCGTTGGGGTGCAAGGCTGTTTTAATTATAGTTTCCTCTGAATCCAAAAATGTTTTCTTTCTATGGAAAAAGTGCATCAAAATTAAGCACCAAAGGGTCGAGACTAGCACTGCCCTGAAAATGGCGCGTAGACAATAATTACTGATGATGGGTATGTACCTGTTTTCAGGCCGTACAATTGACGAAGATGATTCTGTTTTTGTTGGGGGGGGGGAGGAATATCTAGACATTTTCAACTGCGCATAATAATGTCCTTTTTAACGCATCGATGTGGTCTACTTAATTACGATCAATTAATTTCAAGTAATTCAGTTGTTTTTTTTTTTTCTTCATGGAAGACTTTTTTTGGTGTTAGTCCAATGCTTGGGCGTGTCAATAGGATCTGTTTTGCTTAATTGCTTCTTCTTCTTTTGAGAAAATAGAAGTGCTTTTAATAAGTTGTGGAAAAGCTGCGGGTCTTAAGATCTTTTTTTCTTGATGCTTATAATTTCATTTTGAATTGAAAATAATTCCAGTATACATCAGTGAATACTAATTTGGGTGGAAACTCCTTTGTTCCGTCAAGCGGTCCCACATAGGTATTGCTTCTTTATAGAATTGTTGACACAGCTGAACAACGAATTGGAGGAGTAGATGTAAAGAAGAATGCAAATCCATGCCTCGCGAAGTGGTTCGGTCAGTCGTCTGGTTATTGTCAACATTTCACTTTTCACTTTTTTCTTAGAAGTCCCACGTGCCATCAACCTTGTTGTTTCGCTTAGGACAGGTCCAGTTGTCTGATGGCTAACCTAATAATATCTGGCAAAGTTACCTATTAACGATTGCAACCGATGCGATGGTACAACGACCTAAAAAAACTAGAAGGCATAAACCACTTATATGTTGGTGGTATCCATATGACTTCACTTCAAGAGCTTGAAGTGAAGTTGGCATTCACTTAAAACCGAGTTAATGTCTAAGGAGGATATATATTAGAGACGAGCCTTTAACTTCATTTTTATATTTAAAAAAATTGGAATTTGAAAGTTTGTATCATATTTCGGAATTTTTTCGCATTTAACGGCGACTTTAAATATAATGTGCCGTATTCATAGATGTTGTCTAAGCAGTTACTAGAATGACTGGGGTTTATCCTTTACAAATAACGTAGGATAAACCCTAGTCTTTCTTAGTAACGGCTTAGACAACATTTATGAATACGGGACAATGGTTACTCTCCATTATAAACTGTAGTTTACGTTTTACGAATTAAGAATTTCATCTAAAATATGCTTGTCGATTAAGAGCCGTTGCTGATACGATACTTAAAATATTTTTGCTTAACCTAAGCGCTTACTCGTCATAAACAGTCACATAGGACTTAATATTGAACATAACTGCTTAAGTTTCGTTTCAGAAAACGACTCTAAGACAGCTTTATGATAGGTTATAGTTTAATTGATAATGACGCTGTTTTCGGATCAATTTCCCATCGTTCTGAATTTCAAACTTATTATGTGCTATTTAACCTACAGAAAAAAGGGTTATTTATTTATAAAATGCACACAGATAGGTGCGATAGAATATCAAGCACAGAATCCTATTTAAATTCAAAGACAACAGAAATATTTGTAATTCATACAGCCATGGCACAAATAAATAACACACTCATGAGGTTTTTTTTTTTAATTCTTTTTATTTTTGACTTATGAACTCAAACATTTTTATTTTTATATCTGGACCTTTAACAACCAATAAGAATTCATTAAAATATTAATTTAAACTTATAACCTATTAATTGGATTTTTAAAAATTATTTTAAATGTGTGGTTAACTTTAAAAATACAGTAAAACTTCTTAAAATGTTGTTGCCTTGTCGCTCACCAAAAAATACATTATAATAAAACCAAAGAAGTACAAAAAAAGATGACTTAAGAATGTACTGTAAATAAGGCTATTCAAGTGTTACGAAATGTATGTATGTAAATACTAACCACCGTAATTATGACTTAATAACAATGTTTTTTGGAACAGTCTACGTAAGTATTAATTTAAAATCAATAACATTTCATAGTGAATTAGATTGAGCGTTCATTGGTTTCATAATTTACCCTATAAAATAGCCCAAAAAACAAACGATTGCTTTGTAAGCCACGCAATTGAACATAAAAACCAACCAATTAAAGCAAATGAGGGCAATTGATTTTATAATTAATTAAATTACTTACAAACATGACATCAAAATATGTACGGCGTGTTTCCATTG
The DNA here is from genome assembly GCA_948107695.1 of Meliscaeva auricollis. NCBI lineage: Eukaryota > Metazoa > Arthropoda > Insecta > Diptera > Syrphidae > Meliscaeva > Meliscaeva auricollis. The sequence goes on from OX403617.1 coordinate 1,381,165, forward strand.
AATACCTAATACCAAACACCTCGTTTTATAAAATGGCTTCGTAATGGCTCACCACCCATAAAGTTTAAAGACAAAATATTACTTTTTCAATGAGATGATAAACGGCATTAAAATCGTTTTTTTTGTCGTCTCTGTTGATTTGGAATGGCTGACATACACTAAAGTATAAATATAGAAAACAACTAATGAAATAAAAATGCAAAAATTCCAGCCCATTAGGGGTAGGTAGGTAGGAATGGCTGTCACGAGCACCTGGTTCATGAAACATCGGGTCGCTTTTAAACTGAATCCTTTCACCAACCGTAGCCTGCTGTCTCGCAGACAGACAGCCCATGAACATTTATAATTTTTGCAGCTTGTTAGCTCAGTGTAAACAAATTGGTGCCTTGTACCAATAATTGCCTAACGAAATCTGTCGCGTCCGTTTTGAAACGAATCCGTTGTCGATGAAGTTGAAAGTTTGGCTACTTTTCGCGTCGCCTCCGTTCGTGTGTATTTTATCGAGCTGTCAGTTGAAAACGTCAACATAACGCACGTGACGGATTCTATGAGTGGGGAGTTCAGGATGGGTGGGTGTACTGCCAAGGCTACTAAAAATTGAAGGGGAAATACGAATAAGATTTTTTTATGACTCCAGCAATGCAATTGATAAAAAATTGGCTTTTCTGAAAAATTTATATACTTTTTCCCCCCATTGATTGGACAATAGATATTTCATATAAAAAACAAAATTGTAGTCCACCCTGATAAAAATACATATTATTTATTCTAATTAAAATAAAATTATTAAATTGTGCTCTTTTAATAATATCATGTCACATCATATCATGAGAAAATAATATCGTGGTTTCTTTTTTTCTTAGAAAGTATTAAGTAAATTTATTTATTTGTGTGTAATTATTATAATCACCATGTTTTTAAATTAACTTCCTGCTGTATGTACAAACCTAGAATTTTAAATAATAACACAAAATGTTAATACAAACGACTCCGCTTAACTGAAACAAAAAATTAATTCCGAGACATTTGTCAACAGTTTCCTTCCATGTAAACTATTTACTTCGGATAATTGAGCTTCGCTTAAGTGAAAACTCCTTTTAATTGAATTAAACAATCTTGACTCAAATGAATATTTTCACCTTTTCAGCTCCGTATAAATGGATATATCACTGAACGCTGGCACCAAATTTTCAATTGAACACATCTTTTTAATTTGAAATGTCAAAATGTTTCTTACTTTTTTATAAAACTTCGCTTATGTGAAACTAGTTTCAGTACAAAATAACGGATTTTGTAGCAGGCTCTAGGTTACTATATAAATTTCTATAACTAGTTTCACTATTTTCTGCAATTTTAGTGTTCCAGTTATGCGGAGCCAACTGTAAATCAACACATGATTTTAGTGCCAGTTAAATTATTTCTTGTAAAACTCCTTGCATGTGAAATGTTCAACTTTTGCTTGTGCATGGGCAGACATTTATGAGTTAGTGCGGTTAAACAGCAAGTGGCGATATAGTCAAGTTGTTAACAAATTTAATTATTACCAACTAAAATAACTCATAGTAACAATTCTGTGGCACATAGGTAGAACAGCTTAAGTCTATTTTTACTTCCGCACAGAAGGTTTGAAAAAGAATAAAGGGTTTTTTAAGGACATTATTATTCCTATTGGCATTCCTATTGGCATTAAACAAAATCCAGTAAAAAAAAACTGTTTTGGTCGAATTTGTGGACATAAGATTCTTTTCCTGAATAAATTGTGCAAAAGTGGACTTATGCTATGATGAAATTTGTTGATTACAGCTTAACTTAAATGATTTGGTTCAAGTTGTGTAACTCATGTAATAAAGTACACATTAAGGATTCATAATCTGTCAAAAACTCATTTTTTCGAAAAATGGACTCATGTCATTCTGCCACAGAATTTATATTGGTGCGGTACAAAATATTAAACTACAAGATCTATCATCTGTGTAACTTCTTCAAGACATTGGCATAATTCATTGTTTGGTCGATATCAAAATTAGCAGTACACAAGCATTTAAAATGAATTTTAAACAATGACGTAATACTTGAAGGATCTATAAGAACAAATTTGTGTTCCGGTTACCCAAAGTAAATTCACTTTTATCATTTAGGTAATGCAAAATAGCACTTGTTCGCATCATCTTCAGAAGGCCTAATTTAACATACCTAACTGGTAAGCGTGCTTTCTTCTCTTTAAACCCAAAGAATAAATCCAGGAAATTCTTGGCTGAAGGTTGGGTCAAAAAGCACAGAGGCTCAAAAGTGCATACAAACAAATTAAAGTTTGCCAAGGATACTTCTTGCAGTAGTTGGAACAAACGCCGACAACACCGAGCCTTGAAGCAGGGATCAATTGAATGAAACTCTTCAATTCGAAAATTTACTACAATTTTTTTCCTTGGGTAAAGAAGTTGCAGATTAAGCTTTTTTTACTAAAATAGTTCGGAATTAAACAAATTATCAATCCTCATCCACAAATTGCAGTTTAATTGTCTACCACTGCATATTGAATGTCTCAAATGTCATTATCAACATAATTAATATTTTATTCACAAAATTGACTTCAGTTTTACCATTGTGTTTAAATTGGTAAAGTCATAAATAGTGGGTATAATAATATATAATCTTTTTTTATGTACTTTTGCAGATATTTTTAACACAGTTCGAAGAAATTTGAAAGACAAATATGAACATTGCCAAGGTTTTACCCGTAAATCCTACAATAAAAACAGAAACACTGATTGCAAGTCCTATTAAATCGGAAGAAAAAAACACTTTCAATGAAACATCAACGGCGCCAAAAACTCCATCATCAGGAAAAGCTAAATCTAATCTCGATGAAAAATTCAAACTTGAGGTAAAATTAAAACATCTTTTTTTTTTATTTTTCATTGAACGCATTTTCATTTTGTTGTTTAGAGTGAATCCTTTGGTGAGCTACTTGGATCAGTCACAACACACAATTGCCCTGGCGTGCGAGCGAGCGCAAGAGTTATTCAAAAAATGAAACAAGATTCAATACGGCCATCTACACCGCCACCAAGTGAAAAAGAATTAAAAGCAAAAGATGAAAAAAATATCCAAAAGACACCATCTCAAACGAAGACAACAACAAAAGCAACTTGGACAAATATCGAAAGAAATTATTTCTTTGATGCTTTAAATGAATTTGGCAAAGAATTCGATGCCATCGGCAACTACATTAATGCAAAGTTAAAGAGAAAAAGCTCAACCGATGCTGCTTTCAAGACAAAAGATCAAGTTCGTCAGCATTTCTATCAGACTTTTCATAAGATATGCAAGTATATTCGATTTTCCGATGGTAAGTTATGAAATTCTCATGTAATTGGCGGCGCCACTATTTTTTTTTTTTCTTTTTAATTTGTAGAAGTTAAAAAACCTGTACAGGAACTTTACACATTGATAAACTACGGCGAGATGCGTCGGAAGCTGCAATTTATAACTGACAAACACTTTATGAAGCTTAAACATCTCGTCTACAACGGACACATCACAATAAGAAGCAAGGGGAAGAATATCCGCATTAAGACACCGACCTGCAAAGCTCTACGCAGACTTAATCAACTCGATGGTAATACTTATTGATGGTTTTTCAAATAACTTGGGGAAAAATGTATACATTTCGTTTCCACTAGATTGTCTTGAGGATATTAAACTTCCAAGTAAAATTGATGTTATCATCAGTCCAGCAAACATGGAGTCTTTTGGACGAGTTCAAACTGTGGCACAGAATCCGAGGGTAAAAGCTACAGTTTCTCTTCAAAAAAAATTGGTAAATTTTATTAAAACTTTTCAACACAAATGGCGAAGCGATGAAATGAAATTGGTAAGTTTATCATTACCTTGAGGCAAATTGAATGTTAACTGAATTGGAAATGTTGGATAAGAGATAAGGGCCACGGGAAACAACGATCATATTCCATTTTTGTCGAAAATGAGATTAAAGTGCCTCTTAACAACATATCCATCTTCCAAAATTATGAAAACAGTAAGGGGCAAGAAACTCAGAGAAAGGTCACACAACCTCGAGCAAAAACCAGCTAAAAATAACCAGAGTTCAAAACCTTGAACCAAGATGTATACATTTAACGGGGAACAAAGATCAGGGTCCATTGTTTTTTTTTTTTTAATAAAACGTTATAGACCGAGAGCCTACAGCAGTGATAGCCTACAGTTAGTGATAGCATAAAATAACTGGTACTTTAAGATAGATGCTTCTTTATTCAAATATCGAGTTCTTGCATAATGTAGCTGGGGAGTTTCTGAGCAATAGGGGAATGCTGCATTTAAAATTCGTTGTTTTGGACGAGTTTGTATAAAATGTATTCGAAAAATGTGTACACTATGGCGTATACGTACTTTTTGTTTACAATTTTCCGCTTGCTTGCAAAATGCAGAGTTTAAAAAAAGTTGTTTGCACACTATCGGCTAAAACAGCTTTTATTTTACAATAAAATTCAAGAATAAGTTTCTGGCTCTAAGGTAAGCTTTGAAATTTTTTTCTAGGTTCCCACGGCCCTTCAAATTTGATTGCAATAAGTTCCTAGATAAATCGAAACACTTAGATACTGCTAAGTTTAAAATACTCTACTACGTTTGAAATTTTTTTCTGATAACTTTATAAACAAAAAATTATGACACTTCAGTTTTGCTCACACCACGAATTTTGTAAAAAAAAATAGGCAGACGAATCGAATTAAACATTCTTAACAAAATTTAATCTAAACTATATGAATTTTTCCATCCTAATAGGCTGAAGAAGAATCGAAAATGTTTCCAAATAATCCCTCGACCGATGCAGAAAATGTGACTAATAACACCTTTCAAGATTCTGATATGTGCTTCAGGCCAAAACCAGGAGTGCCTATCCATCGACCACTTCTAAACATCACAGAATACCTTAGCAGCCTGAGTCTTTCTCTGTCCACCTATGAAGATCGCATCGGGGTTAAAGTTCGAAGTGAAAGTCTGTGCCAAGATCGTTTGATGCCAAACAAACGACAACGATGCGATTCCAATTCTGACAAACGAAGTCCTGAGAGTAAGAAATTCAAGACATGTGATCTCTTAGTTGAATCAGGTTTTTCCGTCATCAAGGAAGAGCCTCCCACTCAGCAAGCAAATAATATCAATGATAATTCCAACCACGATGGAAATCTAAGTGATGAGATAAACGAAATATTGAGCTTTAAAGAAATTAAAGCCGATACCATCCCAGATATAACAGCGGAGAGTGATGTCAAGGTCCACGAAGAAATTCATCATAATCATCAGATAGAAAATGGAAATTCTAATAATAATGAACATCTCAAAGATCAATGTGTGCCGCCTGCGATTAAATCTAAGGGGAAAAGTGCAAAGAAGCGAAAAGGAGAACACAAGACAAATGACAACAATAACTTCAAACCATTGATCAGTGACGATGTGATCAAGAAAATCCGAAAGGGCTGGACGGTCGCAAATGCCGATGACATAACCTTGGGTGATTTATATGTTGTTTTTGGACAGGACTCCAAGTTGGAATTTGAGTATTTCTGGACGGCAAACGGAGGCGCCGAAAAAAAGACCGTCTTCAATCAGAAACACAATGGCATGCCATACAGTGTAAATGACTGTGACGAGCCGGAACTCATCAACTCACTGACAAAGTCTCCTTTTGGGAATAAATTGAAACATTTGCTATTGATAGCGAATTTAAGTGAACGTATTCGAAAGAAGCAGTGTTCGTGCGGTCACACTTGTGACAGGATGCTCAAGCCAAGAGTAAGTTTAGAATTTTTGTTCGAAGAAAAGAATCGATATTTTGCTTATGTGTATGTGTTATTCATAAACAGCTTGATCGCGAAATTGTCACAAAATCGTTTGTTTCATCGAAAACTTTTCAGTTGTCAACTGTGGACTCGGGAGTTTTTCGCCAGCCAGTGGTGCCATTTCGAAGACCGACCTTTAGTTTGGATCCCATTAAACAGATGCCTAATGTAAGTACAAACACCAATATTTCATTATTGTTTATTAACCAAGCATCGTGTTTGTCATAGGGATCCCGTTTGAAGATGTCTAAGCAAGTGCTCGTACAACGTATGCTTTTGCCACATAGATCTGGTCAACCTTACGACGTTGTCGATGTTAAGGATCTTCAAAATAAACTTGTAAATCGCCAAGAATCTCCATCGGTGGCAAATGGAATTTCACAGGTGACATCTTCTGATGCATCCACAATGCTCTCAACTTCCACAGATGAAGAAAAGGATTACGAAACTATGGAAATGCGCGAACAACCCAACAGTATTACTCCAGACAGTGGTATGGAATCATGTCACAGTTTGCCATCAACAAATGATCAGAGCTCGAACGATAGTACGACTTTTATGAGTGAACAACCTTCAGAGAGTATCGAGTATGACGAATGTTCAAGTTAGTTTTTTTCTTTACCAAAAATCGCAGACTTATTGTCATAATCACAATTTTTTCAATTTTATAGCAAGCAGTATTTTTAAAGGAATTTCTCCGATGAGCCCAATGCAATTGCTTCGAGACTCTACATCGAATTCTCGTTGGTTAGAGGAGAATCTTAATGACTTTTCTTTGAATAGTTTGCTTGGACATTTGGATGAAATCAATGGAAACCGTGATATAACTGTAAGAATGAAAATCTTTTATTTATAACAGGAAACACAGTTGCGAATCGTCGCATATGAAAACGGGCGAACGTAAACGTATTTCCTATTTGTCTCTCTATCTTTTTGTACAGACAGCAATGCCCTTAACAATAATCTTAAAGACCCAACGAATCGCTTTTGGGTTTGTCCACTATCTTGAAAAAAAATGTATCGATATTGCAGGTTTAGGTTTGGCTATAACTATTAGAGTTATTGTTTCTGAAAGTTGATTTAAAGGACAAAAAGGCTTATTTATTTGATGAATCTATTGAAATTAAAACGAAGGTAATGAAACTGCTATTTTTGTGTATTTTCTATTTTCAGTGCAACAAGTACATTTGTTCTGAAAACCCCTGCCAAAAATGGTTCAGCCATCAAATTCAGCATGAACGTTTCATTTGTCATGATTAATCTAGTTTTTTAACACCCTCACAACCATAGAAGACTGAAAAATAAACCCGCCAGACTTTCGAATTAGAATACCTATAACACTGCAAACTCAGATTTTGGTTATACCTCCACTCCAAAAACTTGCTGTAGGCTCTCTTGGTCTATTATGGTTTCGACATACATAATTGTACCTCAAAAAAATATTTTTGTCGTAAGTTTTACAAACTTAAAAAATAAGGCAAATGCATTTAATTTATCTCAATGCGACCATTTTTCACTGAGATACAGTCTATTGGAAATCACTAAAATTTTCAGAAAAAAATTTTGTTCCTTTAATTACACTGGTCTGCAAAAATAAAGTTTTTGTTTTATCCTTCGCAAATTTTTTTTTTATTATATAAAATTGGACTTTCTTAATCTAAATCTGGTTTCAAAAAAATTCTACCACGTACAGTTTTTTTTAATTGATTTTTAAAAAAATCTCTAAGATTCGGACCTTTGAAAAAATTTAAACTGTTTGGCCAATTCGGCTCAAATTTGGAGTATTTAATCCACTAAGACCTGAAACCAGATTTGCGTTTATTAATCAATGTGTAGTCACATTTCAAACCGTTATTTTAAAATACATTATCACAATAATTTTCAAAATTCCGTAGTTTTTGCAGCTAAAACAATGAGGATAGTGGAATTTATACACTCTGATTAATTATCATGTAAAAAAGCATTAATCAGAGAAAAACCAATTAGAATGTATTTTTTCATTTTTTTAAATAGAACTGATTGAAGAATTCAGACGTCGTACAAAAAATTGGTTAGACACAAATTTTTTGTAATTTTCTCTTCCTTTAAAATTCTCACATTTTTAGCTATACCCAAAAACAAATTAAAAAAAAAATATTCTTTGGAAGTTTTTTGATGTTTTCCCATGTTTACCGTTATACATTTTTATGGATAGCTTCATATTCGTGTTCAGCAACCCAAAAAACATAAAGTTCGTCATTAAAAATTATTACTTCATAACTTGCCACCTCTTAATACGCTTTTCCTGGAATACAGAGAATATATTGGACAGCTATTAATTTTCACTTTGCAATACGTATTTTAAAATGATTTATTAAGATAAAATGGAGTTATTTCATATCTCATTAATAATTTTGTAACAAAATATTTAGAAAAGAAAAAATTCGAAAAAATATATACTTTGACTTGAAGGCGGTATTCGTTGCAGACGAGTGATATATGTGCTAGTGTATTTGAAATTTCCAAAATAAAAAAAAAAAAAATCAACCTGAGAAAAGTCAGGAGGTGTAAAACATAGAAGCATGACCAATTCAATATTAACACTTTTTCAATAAAAAAAAAACTTAGTCAAATTCACAATTAATTCGTTTTCAGTCACAATATTTTATGTTCTAGAATCTAGACGATAAAGTTACGTAATACCGAATATTAAATCGATAGACGTTCGTTAAAAAATAAAAAAAAAATAGAAAAAAAAAACAATATGGCGAGTGTAATGTGTATATAGTTTTGTCCTTTATTAAAAACGTGTACAAATACGAAATTATCAAACTTATATACAATATAATCTAACTGTTTGCTTTTTTTCAGGATCAATCATCAAACCTCTCGGTGTTAAGTGAATCCAGTGTCGATTATATGACGAAGTTTGCTGAAATCACTGCATCAATGCAAAATGAGGAAAAAGACTTATAAACACCCATAACATAACAAAAAAAACACTTTATTCGTTTTCATACGAGTGCGGAATCGGTTTCAAAAATTTCAACAAAAACAACAACAGCAACAACAAAAAAATCACGTAAAAACTTCCCCTGCCTCGTATTGTATTTATTTTTTATTAAACTTATTAATATTTTGTTATATTATACTCCTGTATCTATGTGATTCCTTTATTTAATATGAAATATGACGTTCTATAAATCTATGCTGTACAAAAAAAAAAAAAAAAACAACAATAACAAAAACCAACTAAAATATTTGATTTGATATTTGTAAAAGTAGGTCACTAATGACAACATATGTGTATAAAAAAAAGAAAAGAAAAATAATTAGATTTATATACAAAATTTCAAACACGTTTGTAATATTTTTACTATGTGGTACCTATTGTGAATGTAAGGAAGAAATTTTAAATTTTTTTTTCGTTTATGTTATTTTGTTTTGTCAATAATTTTCCCGATAGTTGTTGCATTCATAAAGAGTTTAACTATTTTATTTTGATAAATTTCCTTCCATACAATAAATTATTTCTTTCCAAAAGAAAACACAGTGTTGAAGCCGTTAATTTTCAGTCAAACAAAATTAATAAAAAAAATATTTTCATTTATTATTTCATACATGACCTTTATAAATATTTGTTTTATTTATTCAATGAGAATTTATATATAACGGAAAAAATAACATACATATCTATCCAAAGTAAGATTAGATCAAGAGAAAGAATGAATTATGATGATGTCATACTGGTTAATCTGCACTGGCGATTTAAGACCATGGTTATGTCAAGTGTGGCGTGACCCAGTACGTAATTTGCAACAATCGAGTCCATACAACCTAGTATTGGCAACATCTTACTTAGTTCAATCGAGAATTCAGAATTGAAAAATTCTATTCCCGAGGGAACACATCTCTTGGGGATAATTTTGCCCAGAGAATATTTATAATTAATCTGAATTTCATTCATCTCAGGGGGCTGATTCCGTAAAACAATAACATTCGTACAGTTTCGTTTCTGTGATAGCTGTGCCAATTTTTTCATGAAATGAGATAGAGATACCGTCGAAACGATATCGATAATTTTGGACCGTTAAGGATGTCAGTTGCGTAGTCGTATCAACATTTATTCGCCATTTAAACGTCATCGTCCAAAAAAAAAACATTTAATAGCACAAGTTTTAAATATAACGTAACTTTTAGGCGTGATTTAGGCGGGGATTACACACGAAGGCTTTACTTACGTAAGTTACTTATTTTGGAAAATTTACCAGAATAACACACATTTTTTTAACTTATGTAAGTTGCAAGCTAGAGAACAATTGAAACCAAAAAAATAGATTTTTACAAACTTACGGAATTATTACAACTTAGGCAGTCAGCATCTGTTAGTTTTCAACTTACGGTAAGTTGATTTTTTTTTGTGTTTTGTAAATTCTTTTGTATTTGTGGCAGTGAATTTAGAAGTTTTTAACAATTATTTCAACAGCATATAGTGTAAACATTCCTGTAAGTAACTTCTGTAAAATTACAGAAGATAATTGGTAGGTAAAACTTACGTGTGTAATCCCCGCCCTACGGATGCAACGATTTGTACACTGTAACATTGCAAAAACACCCATATCGGTAAAATTTGTGCAACTGCTGGCCCGTAATAAAATTTTACTCAATTAATTGGTCGACTTTTCAGATCTATTACTTTTGACTTCAACATTAGATCATCGTCAAATAAAAAATACCAAATGTTGAGAATTGTATGCTCTTCATTTGTTATATGAATTTTATGGATACAATTTTCGTTAGTTTCCTGGGTTTCAAAAACAAAAACCTGAAAAATAAAATTTAACGAAAATTTTTAAGTGGAGCAATTGAATAACTTCAATTTTAAAGTTAAAGTACCTGGCCGAAACGTAGAACAGGACCAGATAGGCTTTTTGTACATTCATGAAAAAGCCTATCTGGTCCTGTACTTTTATAACAATTATGTATGATATATGAATGGATGTATGTGTAAATGTGTTTCCCAGCAGATTAACGAATGGTTAAAAAATAACGTAAATTTAAAAAAGCTGTCTTTTCGTCAAGTAAGATGGAGACGGGGAGTGTACCTATGTATGATGCAATTTTGGGTAATCACAAAAGTAATCGGCTCTATCGAGTTATCCGTTGGAGCGAATTATAATATCTCGAAGCAAAAATTCTCCGATGCGGATGAAATCGGAGAATTTTCTGCTCCGACGGATACATCGATAAGGCAGATTATCTAGATAATAGTGTGTCACAATTTATAAAATATTTCCCGTTGGAAATCCTAGCTATAGTTCATAGAAAGAAAAGTACAAAGTAAAGAAATATTTTTTTAAGTTGCGCATACGCCACAGTGACCCCACGAACATAGAACTAAATAGGATTGGGTAGCTACATGTTTTTTTATGCTCTTTTTTGGAAGCAGTTGATTTTGAAATTGGAAAAAGTATTCTAAAATCATTATTCACTGATAGTTAGGTTCGCTAAAGTTAATATTTTGCTCAACCAAGTTAGTTTTCGTCAAAATTTCTTTAAGACACGTATGTTGATTATGTTGGTTAAAAGAAACGCAAAACAGAGTTCAACCACAACCGAAGCTTCTTTGGAATTCTATATTTTTTTCAATTCGTTGTCATTCTTCTCCATTATAGCAACAAATTTTTGGTGTTACTTCTATGGAATTTTAACTTAACCATTTAATACATTTAGGCTAAGGCTACTACCAAGAATAAGAAAACAAGAAACAATGTGTGCCTCCGTAAACAAAATCAACCCTCACACATCATCGGACATGTTTCTATGGTTAAAAAACAGAATTCGAATAAGTTCATCGATTAAACACTCCTGCTAAAAAAAATTGTTCATTGTGCTTGTGCTTCTAATGAGGAGAAGTTTATTTTCCAAGAATGAGGTTTTTATTTAATAGATGCTTCCGAAAAAAGGAACCAGAAATGAAACCAGGAGCAATTCTGGATCAAGTTATTTCCCAATCATCAGCAACGGCAAACAAGTGCCTCCTATACAAATTAGCCGACTACAAAAGGGGTTAGAGTAATAGAATCCAGAGTTTTAAAGTGTCGTATAAATGAGAAATCGTCATTAATTTATCTATCCAGGTGGTGATCTCATAGACGCTATCAACACTGGTGGCTTGGTTGCAGTGGAAGAACTAATTCGAGAACAATTCGGGATTTTCATGTACAACAATGGTAAAGGCCAGGTGATTAATAGAGCAGAATTCCTTCGTTGGAAATACAGAGACCACACTGAGGTGATGATTCCAATCGAGGCATCGCTCTCAATTCATGATCCTTTGGGAAAATGGTCCGATCATAGGGCATGTTGGCAGATGCAGTATCGAGGTGCTCTGGGCGAGAGCCTTTTACATGTTTTAATAATTTGTGACTCAAAAATTCATACAAAACTTTCTCGAGTACTACTACGCGTTTTTCCTAATTTAGCCCTGGACGTTATGGAAGGCGAAGAGTATTTAGGCGCAAGTGCTTTGCACTTGGCAATTGCCTATAGTAATAACGAGCTAGTAGCCGATTTGATTGAAGCCGGAGCAGATATAAATCAAAGGGCAATCGGAAGTTTCTTCCTACCTCGAGACCAGCAAAGGTCACATCCAGTCAAGAACACGGACTATGAGGGCTTAGCTTACATGGGAGAATACCCGTTGGCATGGTCAGCATGTTGCACAAACGAGAGCGTGTACAATTTGCTCCTAGATCATGGTGCTGATCCGGATGCACAGGACTCTTTTGGAAATATGATATTGCACATGGTTGTTGTATGTGATAAATTGGTAAGTTGTGGTTCAAAGATCTATAATATTGTGATGAAGTTCTGAGTAATTTTCATTAATTCAGGACATGTTCGGTTATGCCTTGCGACATCCCAAAACACCTGCAAAGAATGGTATTGCAAACCATTCGGGATTGACACCACTTACGCTTGCCTGTAAGCTCGGACGAGCAGAAGTTTTCCGTGAGATGTTGGAGCTATCGGCTCGAGAATTTTGGCGTTACAGTAATATTACCTGTTCTGGATATCCATTGAATGCTTTAGATACATTGCTGCCAGATGGACGCACTAGTAAGAAAAAATATGGAAACTTCTCTATCGAACTTCAACTAGTTCGCATTATGCTTTTCAGATTGGAATTCAGCATTGTTCATCATTTTAAATGGAACAAAAGAGGAGCATTTGGACATGCTTGACGGTGGCATCATTCAACGTTTATTGGAGGAAAAATGGAAGACTTTTGCTCGAAATCAGTTCTTGAAGCGACTTCTTATTTTGTTTATTCATTTGTTCTGTCTTTCCATTTCTGTTTACTTGCGCCCAGTGAGAACTGATCTAGCCAGCGAGGATGCTGATCCTGATGATCCCGATGAAAATGGTGGAATTGAGCAATCTGCGGATGCACAAAATATACTTCGATATTGTGCCGAAATAGCCACAATCGCTGGGGTACTGAGTTATGTGATCTTCCAACAGGGTGATGAAGTCAAGAATCAAGGACTTTCGGCATTTCTAAAACAACTGGTACGATATTGTCTTACCAAAACCTTGAAGATCTTGTTACGAATTCCAATTTTAGTCACATGCACCAGCTAAAGCTATATTCTTGGTCTCGAACTTGCTTATCTTGGCTTGTATACCGTTTCGAATCATGGGCGATATAGATACCGAAGAAGCTATTCTTGTTTTTGCAGTTCCTGGGAGTTGGTTCTTGCTGATGTTCTTCGCTGGGTAAGCTTGAGAACTTAAATGATGAATAGATCTATTAATATTTTTCAAAAATTTCAATTTGAAGAGCTGTTCGTTTGACCGGACCTTTTGTAACAATGATATACTCCATGTTGACAGGAGACATGTTCACGTTTGGCATCATTTATGCCATTGTGATATTTGGCTTCTCGCAGGCGTTTTTCTTTCTCTTTAAAGGACATCCTCAGTTGCAGACGACAATGTTCAATACATTCCCCAGCACCTGGATGGCGCTGTTTCAAACAACCTTGGGAGATTATAATGTATAGATCTCGAAGTCTTCTAAAAGATGTGTGCATTTAAAATTTTCAAATTTCAGTACCCAGACTTAAATCAAACTTCTTATCCGAATTTGGCAAAAACCGTATTCGTCACATTTATGATTTTCGTGCCGATTTTACTGTTAAACATGTTAATTGCTATGATGGGTAATACCTATGCTCATGTAATTGAACAATCTGAGAAGGAATGGATGAAACAGGTGCTGTATTTTTAAACTATTAATATTCACTGTGTTTTGGGTTTATTTTGATTATTTTTTTAAAAGTGGGCTAAAATTGTTGTCACTCTTGAACGAGCGGTTCCTCAGACAGATGCCCAGAAGTATCTTGAAGCTTATTCGATTCCGCTTGGTGTTTCTGATGATACCGGCTTTGAGCAAAGAGGTGTGATGGTTATCAAGAGTAAGAACAAAACTAGAGCAAAGCAGAGGAAGGGTGCAGTCTCTAATTGGAAGGTAAATACATCATATAAAGGGCGTACGCAAGGCGGGCGCTTGTCCCCCTAAACTTTGTATGCTCATACATTTTTTTAAAATTTTTGTTCTATAAAATTCGTTCTTGAATGAGTTTGTTTGATCAAAATCCTGCGTACGCCCTTGCTCTCTATGGTCGACGTTCTACCTCAGGTCCCTCTATTTGAGTAAGTTTTTAAATGTCAGAGGGGCTCTTAGGATGCAAAATACAAATCTTAAACTTCATGAGTATGTGCTCAAACTTCCAAAACACCATTTCTAACTATTCTTAATTAAAATTATTTTTAAATTTTATCATTTTTAGCGAGTTGGTAAAGTGACTTTGAATGCACTCAAAAAACGTGGCATGACTGGAGAAGAAATGCGTCGACTAATGTGGGGTAGGGCATCTATTTCAAGTCCCATAAAAATCACCAAGAAGAAACTTAAAGATCCATACAACTTAAACCCTCAACCAGGCTTTGAAAATGCTCTTAATGTCATGAACCTCGGACAAGATACTTCGAATATTCTTAGCAAACCAATTATTAGTGATCCATTTCGAGACTTAGTTCTACATGCCGAACTCTCAGATGGTAAAGATCCGAATTACAAGTCATGCTTAGAAAAATTGGCGCAACAAGCCCGAGTTCTTGTAGAACAAACTATGAATGTTGAATCTAAAGAAAAGGCCAATCCACTTGCAACGAAACCGACAACGCCATTAAGACCTAATATTCAGCCATTGTCGCAGCAGCAGCAACAAGCTGAAAATCCGGAAATTCTCCATAATTTATTTCAAGATCCAAAATTTGCAGTAGACCCGGTTAAATTGGAAGAATTCTATAAAATGCTTGAAGCAATCGATACGGAGGAGAGCGATGCTGGGGGTTTTGGTAGACCAATTTTGGGCAAATTGTCTATTGTGACACGAACTAAACATGCGCTATCACAACCGGATTGCTTAATAGGTATTCCTAAGTTCAGTAACACAGAGGCATCTCAAGATCTTTGGAATAAACCAAGTATTGATGAATCTGATGTAAGTTAATTAGGTACTGAAAGGTACTTTGTTCTATCACCTAGAATGATGGTTATCTTTTAGAATCAAAATAAAGAAGAGAGGAAGGGAGAAGTTAGTATTCCCATCGAAGATGATCCGAATATTATTGAAGAGCCTTCAGAAACAGAACAGGAAACAGGAAACGAAGAAATTGTCACTGCACAAGATGTGCATCGGGTAATGGCACAACTTCATTTAAAGAGAAGACAATATCCTCAGAATGAAGCAACTAGGCGAGCTAAAAGTGCAAGAATTCGCAAAAAGAATAAGTAAGAAAATTCAAGGAAGGTATTTTAGTTTATTTTTAAATAAAATTATCTTCTATTTAGAATATCCCCGGAAAACACTGAGGAATCACAGCATCGTCATCGATCAGCTCCATTTAATAAACATGGTAAAAGGGATATTAATCAGGATCCTCTAGAACCTTGGAGCACTCGGGACTTAGGAGATATCAATAAAATTCTGGGTTACAAATGAATTCTGGCTCGGATTCAATAGTTGTAAGGATACAAATTTTAATAAATCGAATTTAATGATTGATTGCACGTACTTTCTCTTATAGCAAAAACGGTTTTTAAAACACTACATAAAACAGCTTCTTTAATGAATTTAAACTCCAAATGAAGTATGCCATTTATTTTCTTCTGTTAAAATGCATTTTCGGTAAAAAGTTTTTGAAAAACGGTATATTTTGAAAAAAAAAAAATACCTACATTTTTATGTAAAAAAATGGCAAAAAAAATTGGTATGTCGTTTTTAAAATATTACGCACGAAATTTTTCATTGATCTCAAAAAAATTTTCGATTTCGCTGTGTAATTGTGTAGGATTTTTCGTTTCGCTTCAGCAGCGTTTTTGGTTTAACATCTAAAAACTAAATTTGGAAAACAATTCATTGGCATGTTTTTGAAAATTCAATTTTACAAACAAAAATCATTTTTTTTTTTAAATCCAAAAACTATGTTTTGGAATTTTCGTTGAAATAGGGCACGCCATTAAATATTATCTGATGTTTCGAATTTGATGTTGAGTGATTATTTGATATGTTGTTATTTTTCTACCTTTACCTTCGAGTTGGTTCCCCGATTATTTGAAAGTACATTAAAAAAGTTGGCACTACTAGAACTTCATATTCGCTTTTCGTTTATTAAAAAGTTCTTAAGAGTTCGAATCTTCCGAATTTTTTTAATCGAATTACATTGTTACCAGTAGTTGATAACCTTGGCGTTCTTTATTGTATCCTTAGAGTGTCGGCAATTATCTCACCAACCACCCACTGATTTCAATTTTGCTTCACGTTACATCCACCCAAAAATCTATATTAACATATGTCAATATGCGTTCCGTAAAATATTTCTCCATCACTCAACAATTGTTAATAATTAAATTCGACAATTCTCTTAAAATACTTTCTCTCTCTCTTATAATTTCTTATCGCAGGCATCATTTTTAACCTGTAGTTTTGAATCTTGTTTTCACAAAAGGTAAAGTTTGTATCCTTTAAATATGTTTCGTATTCAAAATTCAAACTTTTTAATAAATCAATAAATAATTTCTTACTAGTAGACAACGAATTCCTATAATTTTTAGATTGAGAGCACTTCTGCCGAAAACATTTCTTTCAGAATAAGAGCTTTAACTGTAAGCTTTCATTTCAAACGAAAAAATACAGTACCTCTGAGTGACATTTTATATGGCCAAAAGTTTTCGTTTGTGCGAACGGTTTGCTTCATATAACTTAAAAACGAAAGTTTTCATCTGAAGTATTCGCACAATTTCCCTCGTTTTCTTTTTTATATAGAATCTGGCTCCAGGAAAAGTAAAATGTAATTTTTTTCGCATAAAATCTTCGGTTATCAAACCCCTTTAAGAAAACTCAATATTTAATAAAATGGCGCCATAAACATCATTGGATACTTCAACTTCATCAATTTTGAAAATTCAGCGACATATAAACATTTTTGAATTATATATTCTAAGTTAAATATTGCAACAGTTTTTTTAATATTATAAAACGCAAACAACAGCAAATCACTTTTAAAAAGAATTTCAAATCAAATTAAATAAAAACATTAGTATTGTTCCAGTAGTAAAATTTTATTTATCTTATTGTATAAATTTATTAAAAAGTTGGTATCTTTTTTATCATATTAATCATTTCGCAGAGAGATATACACACATCAATGTATAAAAAAATCTGTCATATTATTATTGAATATTTGAAATATACACAAACACATTTTTATTTCAAACAATATAAGTTAAACAAAAAAAAATTGCAATTACAATTTGATCAGTTACAAAAAATATATATCAAAATGTTCATTTTTTATTCTTTTTTTTTGTTTTTTTTTTAATTTCACTCACACATAAATTTCTGATTGAAAAAATAAATTAAAACATATTTATTCAAAAAATGTATACTGACAATTAAAATAAATTAGAGAAAAAAAATACATAAAAAATTGTATACTCTGCTGTTTTTCGTTTTCATTTATTCAAATTGATGATTAGATAAAAAGTTTGTTTAGCTTGTAAAGTATATGTAAATATAAATACTTATTTAAGAAAAAAAAATATATAATAATCATATTATCTTAATATTTAATATGTTTTTTTTTTGTGAATAATGTTTCGCTTTACTATTAAAAAATGTCATATCGTGTGGTTTGTTAAATATTATTATAATGATGTTACGAGCAGGATGAACTATTGTGGAATGTTATCACTCTTGGTGTTGGTATTTTATTCGTTCGCATTTTAATTTTCGATTTCTTAAAAAAAAGCTTTTATTGATTGTATTTTTGTTGAGTTCTTTTTTTTAACGAGTATAAAAATTGTGTATAAATATAAAAAGTTCTCTTCCTTCTTCCTTTTTGTTTTGCTTGTAGGTATTCTCACTCCATTCAATAAAAAATCCATCATATTCGGAAATTTTCTACATAAACCGCCATATTCTAAAAATTATGTGATTTATTCTTAGATTTTTCCAGGTCTTGCAGAAGTATAACGATAAAATGGATTCCTTGATGGGAGCTGATTAATTTTGGGTATCAAAATTGCAATAACGATGTATATTTTGTATGTATAAAATTGTATAAACTGGCAATGATCAGGAATATCCTGAGTATCTGTTTTTTTATGGCAATGTATCCATAGTCTCTTGGTTATATTTTTTTTTTACTTGAAAATTACTACAACGAAACAAAAAATAACTTGGAAGAATCTATGATAGGGTTAATTTGTTTTCTTATTTCTTCGTTTTTGTTTTTTTTTATTTATTTATTTTAATCTAAATTTGTGTATATCCGACTAGATATTTAAATATTTTAATTGAATTACAAATTAATTAGTTTTGTAAGGTTCCTTGACTTATGGCAACAGATATCTTGTTTTCTTTTTTAATCTCTAATTAAATATTAAAATTAAACTTACAATAGACTTTTAAAATTGGAAATGGGATTTAGAGAGCTTCAAGTTTAGATTTGGGGGGAATTGTATTTTTCTTTTTCTGTTTATATCTCGACTAAGTATGGATTTTTTTTTTAGACAAAACAAATAATGTTACATTATGCTCAGAGTATTTTTTTTTTTAGTGTTCCACATTTTACGACGTTATTATATTTTATTTTTTGTTTTGTTAACACGTTTAAGATTAATAGTACTATATTTTGTTTATATTATATTATATAAAATTTTATAATCTTATTCCTAAAGCAGCTGCTGGCGAGGATCCAGCAATATTTCTATAGCGCCTGTTGTCAATAATTTCATTCTTCCCATTCATTTTCGTCCACCCCTTCCATTTCGTCTTGTTCGAGTTTGGTGTTGTATTCCATGCGAGCACTTACTGATTTTTGAATCTATAACATACAAAATTACCAAAAAAGTTAATAAAAAATGTTAAGCTTGTGTTCTATTTGTATGTAGGTTTTGTAACTGGACACTCTCTAATAGGTAGACACGCGCCACAGCTTGGAGTTTTCACCAATGATTTCTGCAGAAGCTCCCTGGACGAAGAAGAGAAGGAATTGATTCCCCATTTTTTCTGTACATGTCCTGCTTTATCGCAAAGACGAAGACTCTATTACCTAACAAATATAGATATAGGAAATCTCGCTTGCTTCATAAGAAGCTCAAATCGTTCAACGGATTAGGAAGAAAGTTTTCCATAGATTCAATGTGGTATCACAATGACCAAACTATGGTCTAAGTATATATATTAGCTCTCCTGCTGATAGCCACCTAAACCTAACCTAACTTAAATTTTGAAATTTTGTGTGATAACTGATAACTATTAACATTTAAAAAACGAAGGTAATACATCTTAGAGTTTAGGTACTTAACTATTAGATTACCAGACACTAGCACCACATTAATGTAAGTAATTACTTTTCCTCAGTTTTTCTTACGAGTAAGTAAGTAATTCATTTTCAGTTGCCTTCGTTTATATATACATGTATTTTTTCTTTATAAAATGATAAAAAACATGTACATATTACTATTCAAATTCTGATATTAACAACATTCTGGGCCCAAACGTGTAAAATTTGTACAATCGATGGTTTCGATGGAAGCTCCCTATATTTTTCTATTGATATGATACACAGAAAACATAGAAATGAATTCTGTGAAATTTGTCAATCGCTTTGAACTCTTACATACCCCATACAGGAGCAGCATAGCAAAGAGTATTTTTTCCTTTTATGTACATGTTTTTTTTTCTGCGTACGAACACAGTACTTTCCGACTTCAAATAATTAAAGCACAGTGTTCCATCATCTTTGGATTGAAATGAATACCCTTACCGTACTTTGGGTGCCGAAACCAGACAAATTTATAATTATGTACTTCAAGAATAAAAATAACTGGTTCTTAAGCCAAAAATGTTTACTTACTTCTTGTTGTTTCGCTTTTTCATATTCGGATTTTGTCAAAAATTGGGGACTGGATGCTTGTTCGGGTTTTTTAGTCTGTGCAGCTGGTTGAATGGATGAAACTATGACACAAAAAATTAAAAATTAGTTTACACAGTAAATCAATCGTTTAACAACTTGAACACTTACGACACTCCATACCCTCCGGCTGAAGACTGATCTTTTTGGGTTTTTTGTCATTTAAGGAAAACCAATCATCGGCTGTCATTGTTGGCACCCATGTCACCAGGGTTGGGGGAAAGAGATCATCTTGGAAAAGTTCACTCTAGATTTTAGAGAAAAACATTAGTTTTTTTTTGTTTAATGGGACAAACCAAATCAAAATTTACCTTTATTCTTGGCACTGTAAAACTTAATGGTTCAATTGTTGTATTTGTCAAGCGATAAGCCTTCGAGAATTCTACACTCGCCACATCACAATGATTTTTTGTGAGGAAACTAAGACCTTGATGCAACGAAGAGCATCTATGATGTGACAGTGGACAAATGTATGGTTCCTCATCGGTGATTTCATAGGCATAGATAGTTGAGTCTCCTTTTCCGGTAGCAAATAGAGTTGAGCTATCTTCGTCGTAAAATGGAATCAAAATAGATGGCGATACATCTAAACTGATTGTATTTAATGGAGCAGTTAATTTATTTGCATTGTAAACACTAATTTGTCGCTCCGATACTCTTTAACAAAAAAAAAACACAAATTATACAAACATTGTCATGAGTATCTCTTAAATTGCATACTTATCAAATCCTGTACACACTATGTACTGCCCTTCGATTGCCCAAGTTATTCGAGCGCCTCTTGTCCCGACTGGTCCATTGCCCTCTCTGATCGGTGTCTCAGACTTTCTCGGATTATAGACACGGATCTTACCGTCCTTGCATACACTGGCAGCAAACTTTCCGCACGGACTCCATGCCAAATCGAATATCTGATCATTGTGGCCTTGCAAATTGCACTTCTCCTGCATTGTGTTCAGATCCCACAATTTGACGGTCATGTCATGACTTGTTGTCAGAAAGACATCCTTTGCCAGCGGATGAAAACGAATGAAATAGATCTTGTCTAAGTGTGCAGTCAGTTCTTTTTCGGGAGTATTTGTCGGTTCGGTTAAGCCGTTGTCATCGATGCGCCAGAGTTTAACAATTCCATCATCGCAGGCCACAGCCAATCGCTTTGAATCGAAAGGATCCCACTGGAAATCCATGATGTTGCTTCCATTTACTAGCGAAGGAATGACACC
Organism: Meliscaeva auricollis; assembly: GCA_948107695.1. Classification (NCBI taxonomy): domain Eukaryota; kingdom Metazoa; phylum Arthropoda; class Insecta; order Diptera; family Syrphidae; genus Meliscaeva; species Meliscaeva auricollis. The sequence goes on from OX403617.1 coordinate 1,402,778, forward strand.
GTCGGGTAAACGGCCAGGGCGACTTAGTTCAAATATTGCGATTTTCCCTCCCGGGCCGGAAAGGGGCACTGCAACACGCTCATGGTTTGCATGGAAGCCGTTGCACTCGCCCGGGATTTGCCGACTTAAGTTACGCAAATTCTCTATGTGAGTTGACTTGTGGCCCGGAGTTCCTTTTAAATGGCGGAACTTGGAAACCTTACCAAATACTGTTGAAGTACGCTTTGTTGATGTTATAGTTGCTTCTGTGGCAGACTTCTTTATCCCATCCACGTTTCGTCGTTTCTCTTCCAGAAGCTTACCTTCGGGCACCGAAATGCGCTTGTTCTCTGTTGGAGGCTTCAATGGCTCAGTTCTTGTAAGCTCTCGTCTACTGTAATCAATTTTTTTTCAATCAGTAAGTCAAACAATTATATAGAAAGAAATTTTATTAAACTCACAGTGGAGCTGGGGATTGCATCTTTTCTTCTTGGGTGCTTCTTGAACGGTTCTCATATAAACGACGGCGATCAGCAATACTACTTCGTGTAGGTGAATTTCTGCGTAATTCCACCTCATTCTTGTCTTCTCCTTCGGTGGAATTTTCCGACGACTCGGAATGATTCAATTCGAATATCTAAAATTTAAATTCTGTTAGCATCAAGAGATCTATTTGGATAATTAATTAAATGTGTTAGTGAACCTTATCAGGGGATTCATCTGCCGACTGTGGGTAAGATTGTTATTTGAAGCAAGGGGGATAAGAGAGAGGAAAGACAAAGATATTAACTACATGTGTTAAATTTTATTTGAAAAAGGGAATAGCATAAAGAATAAAGAAAAAAAAAACAAAAACACAAAACTTACCTTTCGCCTCTCTGAAGTTGTCAAGGACTTGGGACGAGACTCTCCATCTGTATCACCATTCCTTTGTGGTTTTTCTTCTAAAACAATTATTAAATTGTATTAATTTGTTTTTTAAATAAATTTAAAAATAATTTTAAACAAACTTTTTATTTCAATTTCAACAATGAGATCGGGTTTATTGGAGGCTGGCGGGGATATTGTTTCATCTAAACTATTAAGTGTGTCCTGGGATCCTGGAGCATGTGGAACGGCGAATACTTTGTCTAAAGTAAGGTCCCCTGCATTACTCGAAAATGGCTTCGGTCCCAGTCTTGGCTGCTTGAACAAATACATAAATAATTCATTTGAATGAGTAAATTATTAGCAAAAATAAGTACGTATGCAAATAAAATCACTGCAGACAATAGGATACATTAAAAAAAAAATTTAACAAAATAAATAAATTTTATTTTATTTTCATATAAAACTTTAATTAAAACAAAAAACAATTTGGGTGCTCGGTGACTCGGTGCCTATCTCTTTTTTGCTTTGAAGGTAAAGCGAAGAAAGACTGAAAACACTGCAGCATCTGAAGACACATGGCTTGTTGAAAACAGTTGCTAAAAGAAGGAAGACAACCTGACAAACAAAACTTTCGGACAGGAATATCATTTCAAACACACTGGAGAAGTTCTAGAAAGCAGCATTCATCAATTCACCAGTAAAATATGTTCAGTGGCACATCAGTAATATTCGTTGTGAAATCGTCTAACCCTTGTTTACTGATGTTTCATTGGACCTTACCACGTCTGAATAAAAATTACAATTTACCAAGTATATACACTGCTACAAATTTAAGAAGAATATAAATTTAATATCGATACATCATCTTTTTATCGAATTGAAAGCTACTGACATCAGGATGATGTTGATTTTGACGGAGCAGCGAGTGTCGCTACTATGTTAAAATACCGAAGCATTCGAAATGACATAAGAATTTGATATTTTGGTTTATATATCGTCTTAATTCTTAATTAAATTGTTTTACTTTTTGTGCTTTGGTTTAATTTATGAAGAGCATTTTTGCAAACAAAAACTATTCAAATCATTTATTTTTATTTTTAATATTCAAAAACATAAAACAATGCAACGAAGTAAATAATTTGATTAAATTGACTCTATTTGGTTATTAGCACCAATAATAACCTATTCACTCTAGATACAGTCACACATTTTACCATTTTAAAATCTTCTTTTGTCCTTTAAAATCTCCTTTTTGTCAATTATGAAACTCGGATCGTGTCGTATTTTGATTTCGTATGTCTCAATTCAAGCGTTAAAATGGGGATTATTTTGATGTGCTTATTTATTAGTTTGGTTGTAAATGATCAATTGAACAAACCAGAGAGAGTCGAAAATGACGATACGATTCATTTCGAATTTCATACTTAAGGTGAATAATTTAACAAGTTTCCATACGATTTTTTCAATATAGGGTGGGCTATATGTCGTTTCAGCATAATCTAATGTTTACAAGACAACCTGTTCACAAAAAATAAATTTCTTTTAATTCACAATATTTTTCGTCAGCTTATCTAAATGTGAGAAAGATCATAAGGACAGCTTGAATAATGTTTGATGAAGAATTTGAAACTCGATCGTTGGTTTAGCAATTTATTGCAACAAAAACAATAAGGAATGGCTGCAAAAAAGGTAACGGGAGCTCAAAAATAAAATTTTTATAAAATCATTCAATGCTACATACTTCTACCAAACACAAAGTCAAAAATAATTAAAACGAAAACGAAACAAAAAGGAAAACGAAACGAAAAAAATAGAAACGAAGACTGGCTAATGTCAACAACTAGAGAAACAACAAAACAAAAAACCTTGTATGACGATGGTGTGGTTGTCCTTGGCTTGGGACGAGGAGTATCATCACTCGATGAGCTGTGCTGCGAATCAGGCAATGAATTATTTCTCGAAGTACGTGGCATTGGTTTAGGTGGACTTGTAATCGAATGATCGCTGCTGCATGACTCTTCGGGAGACTCTTGCGATGAATTATGAGAAACCATGCGTGGTTGTTCTTCATGATTGTTATCGCCGTTTTGTGGTGATACAGTCCTTTTCCTAATCGAACTGATACTTTTCTCTGAATCAGTTTTGTATTTGCTGTCAAACTTTTTCATTATATCATTTCTTGAAAGTGCAAGTAACTCATCGTCGTCTTTTTTATCAGACTTTTCATTGAATCTGAGGTCATTCTTACTGACATCATTTTTAACTGCGGTTACAACAACTGGCGTTGAAGCATGACGTCCGTTTTGTTGTTTTTTGGCTTCTAAGGACTTTTTATTTTCGATATTCATAACAACCGATTTTAAATTACCACGATGAACCTGATAATGGATAACGAATGACTCAATATTTCAATATTCGTTCATTTGATTTTTTTTTGCAAGCAATCAAGAGGAACAAGGAAAAAAACAACAGAGAAACTAGCTTACCGTGATTGGAGCATCACCGAGTTCACGCTTTGCCGGATCCAAGCTCATTTTTGGCACGGGTAGGTTGATGCCACTCATCCATTCGCTGGCACTTAATTCAGTCTTGTAGCCGGTAGTCTCAGGATAAAGATCACTGTGGAAATCTCTGTAAGTCTGAAAAAAAGTTCGAAATTACAGTTTTTTTTTTTTGTCATTTCGTGAAACTTGTGAAAATAACTAACCTTTCTTGGAACTTGATACATTATAGGAATGACCATATTTGAAGTCAATTGCAGAACTCTATTAACTTCTCCTTCCATTACTTTGAGGGCTCTCTTTGGCACTAAACAGGCGCCCTTTGTCTGTTCGCCAGTATGACGCAAACCTTCAATTAAGAACGGATCCTTATCGCTAACTTCGAGATAGTTGATGGTGGTGTCACCCTTCCCGGCTAGGAAAAGCATATTGGTGTCTGGGTCATAGAGAGGCATCAAAATACCAGTGGAACAATCAAGCTCTAGAGTCTTCTCGGGCACCGAGAAATTACGCAAATCACGAATAATTACTTGTCGGAGACGTGCAGCATCAAAACCAGTTGTTAGGATTCGATTTTGATTTCCCAACCATACCACTCGAGAATCTTTGATACTCTGATGACTCTCACCAACCATTTGAATTGGATCGCCAGCTACTCTTGGATCTAGAATACGTACGATCTTATCTTTGCAACTGGTAGCCAAACTGGTGCCATCTTGTTTCCAACTAACCGATTGTATAACTTCAGGGTGCTCGTTGTTAGCTGTAAGATACAAAATTTAAATTATCATCACTTGAAATTTAAATGGCCTCTTCTTTTTTGCTTACAAAAAACTTCTTTCTGCGTGGTGATATCAAAGAGAGTAACACATCCTGCTGCTGTGGAATGTAAGAGGCAATCTGCTGTAGGATGAAAGCCAACAGTTTCGACACGGCGCTGTTTGTGAGAGAATACACATTCTGCATCTGATAGAGATGCATCTAAGCCTTTTTCTGGAATATGCCAGATTTTGACTAAACAGTCTTGAGATGCAGTCGCTAGAAGTCCATCATGAAAGGGTGAGAACTCTAAATCTGTCACAGTATCCGTGTGCCCATGCAGCAGAGGCATAGTTTTGCTTTTTCTTCCACAATCATCAATTGGCAGCACTGCTAAACTGGAGCCCGTGTGCTCCCAGTTGAATGCCATAAAAGCTCCGGATGCTGCAATATTATTGCCAAATGTTTGGTAAGATCCCACGCATATGTCTCGAATACATGCTTCCGGTTTGGGCACAATCGGAGCAGCATTTTTGTATTTCGAGGCTTTGAATCGCCACGCCATGTTCACTTATTTATTTACTACCTGAAATGATATGTTAAAACAAAAATCAAAAGGTTGGAAAATAATAATAATTTCAAAAATATATTCCTGCTGGACGTTTCTTTAAGATTTAATTATACTATATAACAAACGTGTTCCAATTTTACATTTACTAAAACCTTTATAAAAAGAACTGCGATTAAATCATGTTCCATATTGCTCCCACCAAAAACACATTGCCAACATATGGTCTTTTAGGGCTCTTTCAAAATTTTGATCATTAAAATTAATTGAACATTTTACCAATTTCATAAGGGTTACATTTTTTTTCACCAGAGTTGTTAGTACCAGTTCCTAAGTTTGGACTCCTCTCAAAAAAAACACCATTTCGTCCTTGATATTTTAATATTTTACCTGTTTTACTGAAAACACTGGAGTATAAACAAAACCGACTATAATAGTTCAGTTAATCCGTAGTTCAAATACATCCGTATGAATGTGGTGTTTTTGTTTATTCTCGATTCTAATGAACATCGGACTATTGTTACGATTTTTTTTTAAATCTACCATCGTGCATAACGCTCTTCCTCCATTAAAACACCTTTTCAATAAAATATTACCCCTGTTGCCCTGAAAATAGGAATTTATATAAAAGAGTACCTAGTCATATTGCCTTTGTTTTGATCTCAATAGTCAGAATACAAATAAGCTTGTTTTTACAGTTAAATGATCTCAAAAGGACAATCAGTTTATTAGATATAGGATATAGCTTAACAAAAATGCAGTTTTTTCATGATGGTGACCAAAACCCAAATCGGATTCGTTGGTACTTTTGGAATATGATTAAGGACATAACGCTTAACAATTTCCACAAATAAAAATGCTGTAAAATATTTTGTTCAGGTCAGGCCTCTTTTTGTCACATTTCCCCGGACTATATCTACTTTTAATATTTTTAATTTTGAGATAGGTACCAATACTCAAAAATTCAGTCTTATATAAGTTATATATCGCCATCTCCAATGCATAGGTTCAATAAGTCGCTTCCAGAGCTCCGTGGGTATAGCATTCCAAGCGGCTTCGATATGCGATTAAAAACTAAAAAAACACAAATATCGGTGTTATTTTTCACTGAAACAGCTTTTTCCATATTCGAAGTAAGATGCTCAATTGGATTAAGGTCTATGGCCTATCATTGACGATCAGTTAGGAAGAAAGTTTTAAATACTCTGGGATAACATAAAATATCATTGTTCTCAATATCCAATTATCAAAAACCGTTTAATTCAATGCCCATAGCTCAGTTGAAAAACTCACACAAAACCTCAACCTGATATGAATTCCACGAATGCCAATGATAGTGTTCACTCGAGGAAATCATATCAGCTACAAAAAAGAAATCATAATAAAACTTCCCCTTTGCTCCCTCTTTCTTCTTCTCCACTTTGAACTTTAATCCTAATTCCTTGAAAATAGTTTACTTTAAACTTAAAACAAAACAAAAACCAAAAAAAAACATTAATCATTCATCGTAGAGCAGAGCTGGTTATCATGATTAGTTGATAGTCAACTCCAATGATAAACCAAAATGAATCATAATCAAACTTATTTATAAATATTTTCAGCAGTGCACGTTTCAATTATGGTTTGGGGAGTGGCAGGAAAGTAAACGTATTGTACTGATACGAATTTGCCATTGCCAAAATATACATGCACAGTACATATTATATGTATCTACCCACACACATATGTAGATATAATAATGTTATTTTGTTTTTCAATTCCCGATAAAATCTTTTTGTGTAGGTACCTGAAATTTCGGACAGTATTATTGGAAGTTTGTTTGTTTTGAAAAATAAGTTGCAGAACTTTATCCCATAAAACAAAATACCGGCTGAAAACTCACCCTTTGTTGCAAGATTTTTTTCATTTGAAGATTCCAAAAAGAGAACGAAAAGTATAATTGTGGAGTCTCTTCAAGAAACTTCATTCTTCGTCTCTTTTATTTTAATTTTTAAATGCAACCCTCAAAATTGGGTTCGAATAGCACTTTCTCGATTCACCATAATTTTTCCATTGCGTTTGCGATTGCTCTGCTCAAGCCCACCGCCTGTCATCGTCATGCTCACGGTCAACGTCACCGCCGCCGACAACTTTCGTCGCACAGTGGAATATTTGCAAACAATAGTTAGAAAAAAAAATATAATAATCACAATTCAAATTGTGCGTTTTGCCAGGAAAGTTTTGGAGTAGTTTTTAAACAAATAGACCGAGAGGCGACAGCAAATTTTGGGCGTGGAGTGATAACCAAACCATCGCTTAGCAAAACAAACAAAAATGGAATTGACGGAAAAAGGAGTCTGATGAGAGAGAGCACCCTTGAAATAGCTATAACTCTAGCCATGTTGGTGGTAGTACCTTCAAGTTCTTTTTGTTGTTCAAAGATTAATAGAAACCCCAGAGTTTGCAGTTTTATAGGTTTCAGGTTTCTGATTTTAGGTTTTTGATTTTCAGGTTTCTGATAGTTCACCAAACTTAAGAATTACACTTTTTTTGTTTTGAAAAGTAATGATTTGTGGAAATTATGTGATTTTTTTGTTTCTCAATAAAAATTGCTGTTTTTTTAGCCTTTTTTTGGGAGGACAAACAAAGATGGATAAACAAATGCAATTGGTACGATCCGTCTAAATTTAAATTTAGGGATGTAAAGTAAAAGAATACATACAATTTATTACTTAACCGATTAAAACAACTTCTAAAATACTTTTGAGTTCCAACCAAAGTATGTATGTCATTTATTTCTTATAAAAAGCCGTTTAAAAAATAGGTAAGTTTTTATTATAGCAGTGTTTTTTTCAACACTGAGTAGCTACTCAGTTTATCTTTTTATTTAGCCAGTTCAAGTTTCCTGAGATCTCAATTTTTCTCGACAGCCGCTGATCCAAATTTGTTTCTGCTCAGTTTTTGACAGGCAATTTACTGAGGAATCTTGTTCAGGTTGCTTAGATTACTGAGCGCTCAAAAATATCGATAAAGAAACATGAAATAGCTAATTCACAAAGCAAAAACAAATTAGACTACTCAGCATTTGTTTAAAAATATTTTTTTAAATGATAAAACAACGGCAACACTTACAGCATAAAAAATGAAAAGTTTTCTGAAAGCCAGAAACCTGTTTTTATCTTTTGTTTATTCAATTTAGTTTTTTTATAATAGTTTAAATAAAATTAAGGAATTGTATGTCTTCTCTTCTCCCTCGTAGTGCATTCTGGGTAACGAAGAATGGCATATACTATAGTGTACTGGAAAGGATGAACTAATTATTTATATCAAATCATGAATAAAAACTAACCTATTTTTCGTAATTATTTTTTTTTTTTTTAACTAGAAGTCTTGCAATAAAATGTTTTTGAGTTTTGGTTTAAAACTAATGACAAGTAGTTATTTTTAAAATAAAAACTAATAAGATGCCTAGACTTTTTTATTTAAAAAATTAAGTTCAAAACAAATTTAGTTTTCTTTTTTCCAAAACTACTCATAGACAGGTATGTATGACTTATGACGAATTCCTTTAAAAATAAAAATTGATTAAGCAGCGATTTCACGGCAATTTTTTCGTTTAATTCATACAATTTGAAACAAAAAATTGCCGTGAAATTGCTGCTAAATAATTTTTTTTTTAATGAATTTATATTATATATTTTTATAGATTTTTAGCTTATATTTTCATACAAACACTCCACCGTGCGATGTCGCTATTAAGATTAATTTACTTGCTATACTAATACAAATTTCTCGTTCTTATAGGATTTTCTCATTTTGTTTTTTTTTTTTTTTTGTTTGGTTTGCATGTATTGGTGCACAATCGAAATAAAAGGAAGTCAAATAATAAATTATGTGTTTTTTTTTTAATTTATTAAAAGTGTAATCATAATAATTAAATAATCTTGCCTTAAAAGCAAGTATACAGATGCCTTTGGGATATTGTTGTGTTTTTCCTTAGAAGATGTGAGAAGTTACATTACCTACAAACAATGAGAGCAAGTTCTTTCTTCCCGGGGGTCCACCCTTTCCTAATCCAAGTTTCAAACATGTGCAGAGGAGGACATTCTTTTTTTGTCTTTCATTTCTTTTCCTAAAAGAACATGCGTACATGAAACATGTAAAAAGATAAAAAAAACTCGACAAAAAATTCAATCCAAATCTTTCGATTTGCTGCACTTGACTCGCCGTTCGTTAGTCAATTCGATCGAGGAGGCCAGCCACTAAAATGGAACTTGTATCTTGTATACAAAAAGTAGTTTTATGGGTTTCCTGCTACCGTTTCTTATAAGCAGCCAGCAGCCACATAAGGAAGATAGAACAAGACATTGTCGTCGTCGATTTAAACTTTTTGACTTGGTACCTCCTGTGCTGCTGCTGCTAGCTAGCTGGATGGATCGGAGCCTGCTGGCTTTAGCCAAAGGAACTAAATGTAATGATAAAATGTAGGCATCATCGCCGCTTCAAACAACGCTTAACAAAAAGTTACCTGTCCAGTTAAATACCATGTTGAATGTTGGTTAGATGATGATGATGATGGTGTTGACCACTTACCTAGTTTAGCAACTTTCTTCGTGCGAGAATTTGCTTCTGCTTCTGCTTATTCTTCGACTTTTTATTCTTCTTTTCGTTCGATTATTTCAATTTGTTTTTGGATTTTAGATAATTTATCCCCCTTTCCAAAGGAAAACTATGCAGCGAGGCGATACCGATAAAAAAAATTTGCAATTGCGATTGAGCTGAGTCGGCTTCGACTTGGAATTCTTCTTCTTCTTCTTCAGACTTCCCGAGTTGCAACTATTTTTTTCCTTTTGTGCATTGAAAACACCGCTATTTGGCACCGTGGCACTTTATTGAATCCTCACAAAATTCTGGATGAAATTTTGAAATTTAAAACAACAAAAAAACACTTCTTTGTGAAAAAAAACTTTGATTTTGATTTGGATAAAATTTTCTTTTTATTTTTTTAGTCAAACACAAAAGAACCAAGAGAAGCGCAGCACAGGCACACACCCAATAAAAAAGTGAAGCAAAAAAAAAATGAAAACACTGCTGCTGGAGAAAATAAGTTATCCCTTAGAATTTTGGAGACTTTTTTTTCTTGATTATAATTTGTACATCAGGATGATTTGTTCATTACTTTTTGATTATTTTAACTACAATTATTTTTCTTTAATTTAATTTTTAAAGAAACAACATTACCGGTGACCGCGAACTTAGAAATACCGCACACAAGAAATCAACTGAATGACCAAGAAAAAACTAATCGATATCAAACAACACCTTCCTTTTCTTTGAACTGAATGACTGAATTATTTTTAAGAGAAGTTCTCTTAAATATTTTTTTTATATAGATTTTGACATATTGACAGGTACAGTGAGATGCAAATGTGTAAGTACAGTAAGAAACGACACTTTGAATGTTTGATTATATTTAAGGGTGTGATTACACGTTTATACTTTTTATTGCAGTATTGGGTTTGTATCAAAAAATCTTTGAGGTTTTAAGGCTTGCCCAAACCAAAGTGCGACAGTGCGTCACGATATGTGCGACGCGATTTTTATATGAAAAAGTGCTGTCTTCTGAAAAAGTAAAAATAATATGTATGCAGCAACAAAATTTCACACACAATCCGCGTCTGTATCGGCGGATGTGAATTTTGTTAAAATATTTCTTCCACATGAAAAATCCATCCAATATTTAAAACATCGATATTATGGTTTCTTTATTTGAATTTATAATAAGTTAGGATTGTTACATAGGGTTCACACATACATCATTTTTATTATTATATTTTTTTAAACATCATCATCATTACAAAAAACTACTTCATAATTGTTTTTTTTTTTTATAAAACACATTCTGATCTATTTCTCTCACGGTTTTTTGTATCTTGGCTTAAATTAAAAAAAAAAGAAAAAACAAGAACAGTAAAAATCCACATATACTCAACCTTTTTAGCACACACACACACATGAAACAATCAGTGCGTGTATTTGTGCGTGCGTGTGTAGTATTTTTAGTTACGATAGTTAAGTGTAAAAGATATTGATTTGATATTTATGTTTATTTAATTATATTTTTTTTAATAATAATAAAAATAAATATAAATGAGCGATGCAAATATTAAATATTGTTTATTAATATATTTATATATAATACATAATGAATGCAAACCCTAATTTATTACATAAGAACTAGACACATTTTTGTTTTTTCTTGTATAATATATATTTTGTTTTTGTATTTAGAGTAGAACTATTTTTTTTCTTGTAATTAATTTATAAAATAAAATAGACAAACAATTACAACAGAATACCATATAAAAAAAATTATAAAGGTACCCATTCTAGTATTTACAACGATTTAATATACACAATCATAATAATAACGAGAAAATAAAAAATAATTTAATACAATTACACGATAAAGTATGTATAAAAAATATATATATGTATGTTATATGTATATAGGTATGGCATTTAGTAATAATAATGTAAAAGCATGACCGAATGAATTAATTATGTAATAAATTCAATATTATTTTTTTTTTTTTTTTTTAAGAAAATTACAAATTAACTGTTAATGCAAATTATTTTAAAATAAAATAAATCAAAAAGAAAAAGAATAAAACATAAATAACACAAAAAACAGATCTAAATACCTTAAAACCTAAAACTAATTTCTTATATTTTTAAAATTGCATCTTAAAAAAATATTTATACACTTATATAATTTATAAAGATAAATGTTTACTTCTGGTGTAAAATTTAAAAGTTTACTAATAATAATAAAAGTTAATAATTATTTTTTTAGCACAGAATTTCGATTAGTTTTTTGTTTTTTTTTTTTTTTTTGTTTTTATGATTTAAATCTTGTTTTTTTTTTTTGTTTTGTCTAATGTAAGATAGTTTTGTATAGATTTTTATGATTTTTCTACAATTTATTAGTTACAGACTTTTCTTACACTTTTTTTTTTATTTTGTAAATTTGCATATTAACACATTGGCATGCATTGTTTATGTATAATCTATATAGTTCTTGTTATGTATATATTTAAAAACATAAAAAAAGAATGCCTTTTGTTAACACAATTGTGCTGATAGGAAACAAGAAATAGAAAATGAAAGATCTGTGGTACAAAGGCAAAAATCGATTTGTTTTTGGTTGGAATGCTATGGTCACACATTATAACTTTTTGAAAATTCAGTAGGACGAGAGGGATTACTCACGGATTTTTGAACAAGAGCACTAAGCAAGTTAAAAAAAAAAAACAATTGAAGGGACACGGGAGAGAACGATCATATTCTATTAATATCGAAAATGAGATTATAGTAACTCTTAAAAACGAATCACCTCGCAAGAGAATACAAACAGTAAGGGTCACCAAACTGAGAGAAAGGTCATAAGTGTCACACAACCTCAAGCAAAAAACAGCTAAAAACAATCAGAGTCCAAAAATTTGAACCAAGATGTGTTCATTCCCGCGGTCCTTCAATTGTATTGTAAAATCCAACAGAGATTTTAAAGATCATACTATTAGCTGTGTTTTTCTTATTGGTGAGAAGCGATGAGCTCCAAAAATCATGGAGCTCAGAAAAATTGTTTTAATTTTCAATATCTTAGTATTTCCAGGTGACAAAAAAAATTGTTATTACAAAAACAAGCGATACATATACATAATCCTATAAATCTTGAAGTTTGGTATATAAAAAATAATGATAAAAACAAGGAAAAGGTCGGAAATATAACAGAGCCTCTATTTTGTGAATATTAGATTTGTACACGTCCTATTTTATTAGAAGTGAATGGTTCAAATGACAATTTCTTATCTATCGTCAACACCAAGTGCACTCAGTTTTTATAAAAGGGGAATCATGTCAATTTTTTCAAACAGGAGTTGGTCGCACGAGAAGCTCATGATTTGGAACAGGCGAGGAACAATCTGCACAATCCGAATAGAGCTTAAGGAAGATTCCTTATTCCTTAAGACTTAACACTAGGATGAGGATACACATTTTTAATTTTATTTAACCCTGCAAAATTTTCTACTGGGAGGGGTTATTTTCGCTCCAAAAGCAGAGTATAAAAAGATGGTACTACCGAGCGTAGAGAATTCAAGAAGTTCAATGTCACTTTTAGCAATCAATGGAAACGCGTTGTATTTTCGGATGAGAAAAAGCAATAACTTTGATTGCCCTGATGGTTAAAAATTTTATTTTTATGGTTTAAGAAAAGGGGATCTAATTTTCGGAAGACATCACAGCCGTACCTCAGGTGTCATGGTGTGGGGAGCTAACACCTATTACGACAAAATAGAGTTGGACGTTCTTTCTACAACAATGAACGGAAACAGCTTCAAAAGCTGGATGTACTTAGAATACGTGGAGATTTTGCCATGGCCGTCTTATTCACTGGATTTGAACATAATCGAAAACGTATGGTCATGGCACTCTCGAAAAGTTTATGCAGGCGTATGTATGCCTTTGTTTTTGGAAAATATCTAACTACTCACATGTAGTAAATTTTTACGGGCTAAACACTTCCAAAAGGTTAAGAGACTCTAAACCCCTTAAGGGGATCACAATGGACTCATCAAGGTCTGTGGACTTAAGTAGTAAATAGTAACAATAGTAACAAAGAAACTATAAAACGCACATTTCAAAATAACAAGTTTTGCCTTAGTATCACAGAAATAAGATTGCACTTTAGTTGGTCTATCATACTTTTAAAATAGTTCTTTGTTGTTGTTGTTGTTTTTTTTTCTTAGTGAACATTTACGATAAGTAAATTACTCTTAAATAAAAAAATTCATTGCCTGTGCGTGTATAAAAAAATTAAAAAAAAGAAAAAGAATTTAACGAATTGAAAAAGTCTCAGTTTCGAAAAGTTGCTCGGTGATTAAAAAGAAATCACACATCGATTGGATTGTTTTTGTGCATGAAGAAAAAATCATTAGCATAAAATTGCATGTGCTTATTTCCAACAATTATTAATATCGTCATACATACAATTATTTTTAAATATATATATATATATGTTTTGTTTGCTTTTTTTTAATTCCTAATTGTTAAGACAGTCTTGTTTTTCTATATAATGATTTGATTAATAATAGTTTGTAACAATAATTAATAGAATTTCACGTCTTCTTTTAGTTCTTCTAGTATTAGATCTCTGTTGTACGATCTCGGGAGGCATGAACCGCTTTTGAGTTAAAATTCACAAAAGTGGTTTGGCCCCCACAGAGACGTTACATTAGCTCAGACGTTTTAACTCTATACAAGTATACTATGTGGGGATAGTAGTTTTTTTTAAAGTACATGATTATTATACTGAGGGGGACTGTGGAGTATAGAGTGGGGGAGAAAGTGTTTTTTTTTTTTTTTTTTTGTTAGTTTAAATTTTGGTATAATTCGTTTATGTTTGTTCGGTTGGCTTTGGTCTCAAATGCAGCGAATAGCTGCCTCACCACATCTTTTTTTTTCGTTGTGTAAATTAGTTGCTTATCTCAAAAACAAAACAAAAAAAATCTATATAAGATAAGATTGATGATTTTGCGTGTGTTTGAATGTTTTTTTCCATTTTTGTTAATTTTTTTTTTATTAGTTTTGTGGTGCTCTTCTACCGCGAGGTTTAATATTTTCTGAAATTTGCCACATTTGTTCTTCGCCAAGGAAATCTTCGAAATTTTCAAAAAACCGTATTATTCGTTCGTTACGTTTAAATGGATACGCACTGGAAGAAGAAAAAGAAGAAAAAAAACAAATAATTTCCTCGTTTGGGTTGAAAATCAAGAAAAAAAATATTACCATTTTTTAAAACGTTTCATATTGACTATAATGTTGTGTTGCTGCCAACGTTTTGAGAAATTAATGACTCCATCTTTGAGATAATCTGGGTTTCCTACATGCACGAATGTTAAATCTTGTAACACAAGTCCACTATTGTGTAAAAATAGATATAATGTACATATATTTATCAGAAATTATGTAATTTAATTAGTTTTAAAATATAATATACTTACATGTATGGAATACAAGGTGGATTGGTTTCGGCTAATGCCTGGCGATAGATTCTAAAACTAGAGCTAGAATCAATTAGAGCACAATACTCCTTCAATCCTTCAGTTATTGTTTTATGCCACTCGAGTCTAAATATATTAAAAAAACAATGTATTTAGAAATCTCCAAAAACTCTTATAATCGTAAAATTTTGAGATAATACCATTTTTCGACAAGATAATTTAAATGGCATACAAAAATATAGTCGTTTCTTTTTTTTTGAACAAAGTGCTTTATGGCACGTTTTAGGGGCTGGAAAAAAAAGTTCGACCTTCAGGACATAATCTGATTGACACATTCGAACAGTATAAAGAAAAAAATTGGCGGCTAAATACCGATTTTTTTAAAGTATCCATAAAAGATATTCTGTTTTGAAAAACATTTGTTTTACTTTTTTCGACCAGAATTGGGCAATAATTGTAGCAATTTGACTGAAATAATGATTTTTCCTCACTATCTCTGAAAAACAAGATTTTATTAGTCCCTTTTAAAAATTTAAAAGGCTTTTAAGTGTGGACTTAAGATTTTTTGCCTATATAAATTGTGAAAAGTGGACTTATGTTGTTATGAAATGTGTTGATTACAACTAAACTATAATGATTTGGTACAAGTTATGTAACTCATGTAATAGAGTATTATACATATTTAAGATTCATAATCTGTTAAAAATTAATTTTTGCGAAAAATAGACTTAAGTTGTTTTGCCTATCTGCAACAGTACTATTTCGGTAATACAAGTTAAACGGTATTGATGTACCGAGTAATACAGCAAAATAATCCGAAATAAATAATACCTTCTTATGGGTGCGGAATCCAAGGCCGACAACAACGCCAAATACGAATTATAATTATTCATCTTTCGTAGATGTTTCATTATTTTTATAAATTTAATCACATGCTTTTCACGGTCTTTGGCATCTGGCTGCATAAGAATTTTAGATCGCGCCCAATAGGACATCTTGTTGAAGTGCTCCGTAAATTTATTTAAATTTGGTGATTTCTCTTCACATTGTTCTTTGGCAAACAATAATACTTCGGGTATTTCAATTTTTTGAAATAATTCTGCATCAAGCAAAGTCATTTGTTCGGCAATTTCTAATGATTTCAAATCCAGCAATGTTGGTTGATTGGCTGTGATGCATCGCTGTTCACTTAAATAACTACTATACAGTTTTTGTTCTCTGTACGTCATAACCTATAAAAGATTATTGATAAATATGAAACAAATTGTAAAACGTTTTTTTTTTGTCGTCTACCTACCTTCTCAACAACTTTATTTCGGAGCAGTTTAGCCATATATAATTCACCAGAACACACAAGTTGGTTAACAAACTCAATCAAAAGTTCTAATAGTTGTTTCACAAGATCCGTTGACCTGTAATAAAATGTATCATTATTATTATATATAAATTATGTAAAATGTTAATCTTACGTTAAGTCATTTACAACACGAACTAAAAGAGAAAACGTCTCTTTGGCAGCCCTTTGCTTCTGATCATTATTCATTTGACAAAAAAGTACGGAATAACGACGAGTAAGCTTCTCAATCAGTTCCAATGGTTGAATGAAGGTCCTAAAAGTTGTGATAAATGCCTCACAAAAAGCTGGAATACAAAATCATTATTTTTAGAATATTTCTTCAGTGAATTGAGAATAAAATGCAATTCAAAAAGTGCAAAGCCGAAACACTACTGATCAAAATTCTACAGCTGGATAAAGAGTAGGCAATAAATAATGAGTGCATTTCTTGAATGATATAAAATGGTGGTAACTGTTTTCCCCGTTAAGATTATGAACCATGAGTTGATGTATTCTACAATGTATTTCAGATAGCTTAGTTCGGTTCCGTAACCGTTTCTGGTACTCGAGTGCTTAATTTGTACGCAATCTTAATTTTTTGCTGATAGGAGGTTGCTTTTATTTTTGTTGGTTTTGAATATCTCGATTAGTACGAGTACCGGTAAAACAGTTTCGATTTATAAGAGGTTTCTCGAAAACCGCTCAAATGATTTTGATAAACTTTTTGATTTGATTTTCTCTATAAAGAATTTTTAGATTTTTTTTTGGAAAATCGTTAGAGCCGTTTTTGGTAAATACCAGCAATAAAACAATTTTTTTTCTGATGTATCAACCTCCATGATTGGTGTATAGCTTCATAAAAGCCTTAAGGAACTGTTATTCGTTGGTTTGACATCTCCAAAGTATTATTTTCGCATCACAGCTAATAAGCTGGCAAATGTGCCATTGTATCTGCCTTTTTGTCAGAAACTTCTGTTTCGGAAATGTACTTGTATCTTTTGGGTTATTCAATTGCTGAATGACCCATTTTTGTGGCATTTTATATTCAGCATATGACCACATTTCAACCTGCATGGATCTTCACAAATACAAGCCATCGAGGATGCTTTCAATTAGGAGTCTTGATACCATGGAATGGAAAACATGCCCAAGCCATTATGTTTATTTGTCTTGGATTATATTCTGCGTTTTGAGACCGTCTCTCACATACTGAATAGGGACGTCTGACCACAGAATAGAGTACTGACGAAAATAGAAAATTCGTAAGAATTCGTAAGAATTTTCACTCAAATCCTGTTTGGGTACTCAAAAAGTTCGTAGCTGTTGACAAAAAAGAGTGCTCTTTAGAGTGTAAATCATTTCTCCTTCCTGCGAATTTCAGCCCACAGAATTTCTATTGGCAGAAACCTGAGTTCTGTCAAAAGTTAAAGTACAAAAACAAAATAACGAAACTTTGTTTACAAACAGTTGTCAAATTATAATTTGCGTTTTGTTTTTTCTTCTGTTTTGATAAAAGTGGTGTGTTTTTTTCTTTTTATTTGATATTTTTGTTAAGTTTCTTCAATTAAATGTCAACCTCGGTTCGGTACATTGTTTTATAAAAGAAGAATTAAATTTAAATGCAGTGTTTGGCATAATATTGTAGGAAAAACCAAATGCAGTGATTAAAACCAAATGCGTAGTTTTTTATTTAAGGGAATTTATTTCTTTTTTAATTATTTGTTTTATTGGAGGTTTCATGCAGTAATTGATAGAAATCATAAAAGTTTTCTTTTGTTTACATTTAATAAGTGGCAGAAAATTTTGTTCAAAGCGCTTGGGTACTTTTGTGCATTTTTTTTCTCTCTGAGAGCATTTCATCCACACTCCTCAATTTTTTTTTATATTGCGAATTTTAGCCCACAAAAGTACCCAAACAGATCTAATATTTCTACGTTGAAGGCCAATTAAGGTGTATTTTTGTCTTTGGCAAGAGAATTGTATTTCTAATCGAATCTGCAAAAATAGATCAAGTTGTTTTAGAGAACAGTACTTGACTTTTCCATTTTTCTCAAAGATCTATGAATATTTTCAAGCACTGACATTTTGTAAAAGGTTTAATTCTAGAAATAAATTAAATTTGGAGGGTTGTCAGCTAGAATAGAGGGAGAATACGGGGCAAATAGTGGGAATTCAGAAAATAAAATTTGATTTCATGTCCTTAAAATTTGAAAATCCGATATTTTTGACAAAATTTATACATATTTTCACGCACACTAGTTGATTAGATATTTAGCTGAATAGTTGTTGCTGTTGTTTATTTTTGATGAAATTTTATTATAAGAAAATATTTCTCACACAATTAAAACACAAATTTCATCTTCCATTTTTTGGGGCTATCATGAAACAGCTCATTATTTATAACCAACCCTGTATTTTTTGAAAATTTTAGAGATAGCCTTATAAAAATCTCTCTTACCATCTTTTTCGTCTGCTGATATAGCAGCGTTAAAATAAGATAGTATAGTGAATTGATGAAGGAAAAGAAGAAGAAAGAAGAAAAGCTTAACAAAATAACATTACGTGATAAAATTTGAAAATTTAAAGAATACATATGTATGTGCTACTGAAGTGTACGTGTGAAGTGTTTTAACAATTTTTGTATTGTGATGTTATGTGTATTTTTCTGTTTTGTTTTTGAAAAATTATTCTTTCTTACCATTATCAGAGTTTTTCTGAACTCGACAAGCATGCACAATAAGAGCATCTAAATAGCCACCCTTAACTTCAGGACCGTCTTCCATGTCTTTTTTAAAATTCATGTACGCCGTAATATCAAGTTCTTCTATTAGATTTGGTAAACCTTCGTTGTTTACAGAATTTGTTGGTGAGCAGTCCTGTAAATCGAAAACAAACAAAGAGATTTTGATTTAACATTTTTGTTTTTTGTTAAATAAAAATGAATTACCTTTTTATTATAAGAGTTATTTCGCAGGATAACATCAATTCCTTCATCTTCTTCATTAGTGTTGTCGAGATTTGAAACTGGCGAATCCTTATCGTTTTCTTGTTGCTCACTAGTATCATTCTCATTTGACATAGGTTGGATGTCACTACTCGCACTATGAAACTCCTCATCACACGTATCTAAACCTTCTTCATTTACAGTAGACATTTCTTGACCCGCTGCAGATGTTATGACTCGACCGATGCGACCTCCTTCTTGAAATATTTCCAAAGCCATAGCTGGTTTAGGGCTCTGTGGTGGTGTTGTGATTATTGTTGGAGTAGGCGTCGATCGAATCCGTTGTTTGTTCTTTGGCGGCAGTGCTGGAGGTATTTCATTGATTGGTGATGATGTCAGCGATGACTGTGATGTAAGGGTCTTACTTACAGGAGATAAACTGAAATTCAAATTATTTTTAATTATTATTTGCTAGACAAGAGTAAATTTGTAACTTACTTCATAGTCTGGCTATGTGATATGTTTCGATTTAAGTTGTACGTATGCACCGAATGGCGGTGTTGTTCGACTGAACGCGATGTAGCCGAACAGATCTCCATATAGGCCAAAACTGCAATAATGTTTCAAAAGACTTTTTTAGCAAGAAATTTTCAATAGATTAAAACATTAACCACAATCCAAAGCTTCATTAATACGTTCAGGACTAGTTAAAGGTTTTGTTTGGTTCATTATGACACTTGCAAATTTTTGGAGGACCCAACTATGTTAAATCACTTTAAGTGTCAAGAACTTGTCAAAGGCCTATACAAAGAAGTTGTGTTTGTTGGTATGAGCAATGCAATAGTCAAAAAATGCCGCAGGAAACAAGTTTTGCCCCACAATATATTAATACAGAGACTAAACTGTAGAGACTGTTGAGAAACTTAATAGCGACTACAAATTATAAAACAGTAAGTCTTTAAGGTAGACCGAAACTATTTATTATACTAGTTCAATATGGATAGAGCTCAACCACAAACCTAAAGTTAACATAATAAAAAGCTTGACGTTCTCTGATACAAAAATCGTTACTTAATCTGACGTCAGGAGTAGTCATCATAAAAAAGAGGGAAGCTTTATACATAATGTAGTCCATTTTCATGGGGAGTACTTTTTGGACTTAAGGAAGTAAGTTGTTTAGATCTATCCAATCCACCAAATAGCTGAGTCGTGAACGTCTTAAGATTCAGTGAATTTTGCAAAAAAAAAATCTTTCAAAAGTAAAAATAGTCATAGATACACTAAGATGCGGTCACATTGTCACATGTCACCGCATTTAATGTCTGTTAATAGTTTAGAATAAACAAAATTAAACTCAATAATTGAATAATAATAATAAGCAAGTGAAAATGTGTTTGTTTTTTTATTAAATGCATTTCAGTGTTTGGGCAGCTATGAGTCGGTTGTAGCAAGTTATCACGCAATCTTAAACCCAATCTAAAACAATAACACATTTGGCGATTCGGTAGTTTTTTTAATAATTAGCGATTCTTTTGTTGGTAACATTAATAGTTTGTATATTAAGTACATAATCCCAAAGGCACCCAGGGCCATACATAAATACAAGCAATGTAAGATATTGATCTGTGTATTTGCATGTTTTTCTTAATACCCTTGATTATTAATTAACATTGATACTTTGAAGCAAAGCAAATGAATTTTAAAGCAAATGAAGTTTTTATTAAAATTCAAACCCTAATCATGTTCTCAGGAATAAATAAAAACAATTGCTTAATGTACTAAGTAATAAGTATTGTGGCACTTGTTACCTGAAATAAATAAAACTTATATTATAATCTTTATAAGCATCTCTTGACTGACTAATAACAAAAGCTCACCAAAGCTTTCAATTGACTTTTCGAAAAAGAAATCATAAAAAAGGCTTAAATAGGGGTGTGTAGCTCAAGGCAATTAGACATTAAAAAGGCCCTCAAATAAACTAAATTGATCAACTCAATTTTATATTTGCAATGAGAACGGAGAATGAACTAATAACAATGCTGTAACGTATTTAGGGTTCAAAACCTAATTGCCCTGAACTATGTATAGTGTTTACGTGCCTGCTGTAGCACCATCTAGCACAGAGTAACAACGAAGTAGATAGTTGCATTGGAACCACAGTAGCGTCAAAAAACAGGGGCAGTTAGATTTTGCCCAACGGATGCACTCAGTGTAATTTTGGATCTTTTACCTATTGATTTACACTTGACTTCTATAAAGGAATCATTTTGCTGGTCTTCAAAGCCTTTATCACAGCAACGTAACTAACTGACAGTCTGAGTATTGACTTCGGAATCACTCTGATCTGAGTTCAAGATCATAGTGGGTTTGAGAGAAATGAACGACAGGCGAAACCGAAACATAGCCAGAGTCGTTTCTGCTTGTACGGTACATTGGCTTTGAAGACCATCATGAAAAAGAAACGGTCCTTCACCTTTGCGGTAGGTATTCTGCCCTGCCAGAATAAAAACGCACCTGCTTGGAAAGCAATTGCAACAAAATTAATATGTTTAAAGGTTATTCCTTTTAACTAGTTACTTTAAAATCCTATCAACCTCCCACAAGTTACACGAGTTGTCGTATAAGCTATTTTAAATCATAAACCACTCAATACAAAGTTTACAAAAAGTTATGTGTTTTGAAGATCCTCATCACTTACAAGAAAAGAAAAACAAAAAAATTGATTATGTGAAAAACTCTATGAAATGGAAATATTCGCATAGATAAAGTTTACAATAGAAAAATCTAAATAAATACTACTCACAACTAACATTGATTAAATATGAATATATAAAAAAAAATGATAAACTCGTCTGCAATATTGCTGTGTTTTAATTTGTATATAATTATGTCTTCTGTTTGAAATATAATGATGAGTGTTGCCGAGAGAAAGTAATATAAATCCTTTTTTATTTGTATTAAATTGCAAAAAGCTATATTGTAGTTTTATGTTATTTTAATCAATATATCAAAAAAAATTCAGTAACAAAAAGGAAATACACTCAAAAAAAAAAGTATAGAAAGAACCAAAAAAACTCTTTCGAACCACTTAAACTTACCAGAAAAGGCCACACTTTGAAACACTAAATCATTAAAACAAACCATATGCGTTAGAGTTTTTCTAATAACAATATTTGGTTTAACAACAATAGAAGTATAATTTAGTTCCCTACCACTTGATTCTAAAACCTTCGATCTAAATTGAATACAAGTACATAAACGAAAAAAAACATAAATAACATAAAATAAACTGATTGGGAACTTACTGTGCTTTTTCTTCATTGGCAAAGGCGGTGGCTCCTCAAGACTCGGCTCCATCGAGAAGTTGTGACATTGACGCGGGTCTATTAAGCTCTGGTGCTTACTTTGCCATTGGAAATAGAGTGGATTAGACCTCAATTCAGGAAGATCGTTATGTTGAGCACCAAACATACTTTAAAATACAAACAAAAATGTTAAACAAGAAACATCAAATAAAAAAAAAAACAACAAACCTATGGATATCATCGATCTCATCGAGATTGTCGTATTGCGAGAAGTGTTTTTCTTTGATTTTGGAAGTTTTTGGTGGCAATGCCGGAGGAACCAAATCAGACAATGAAGTTGAGAACATATCATCCGAAGAAGAGATATCCAAACTATTGGTCTTTGTTAACGAAGACATACTCTGCTGAACATTGATGATTTTCTCCGATTTCATTGAACTCTCAAAGTGATCCGGACTAGCACTGCTATTACTCATTGATTGATTATCATCATTGGCTGCTCCGCTGGTGGCTTTGGAGAAGCTCATTACTCCGTTTTGTGTCTCGAGTTCAGAAAATTTTGCTGTATTATTTGTCACTAACAACGAAGTACTCGAAAAGCGGCTAACTGCTTTCTGATGGTGTGACGAAGAAAAAACCTCTTGACTATTTTCACTTGTAAACTGGCCAGCGGATTTGTGTTGCACACTGTATTCCGAGGCTCGCTTCGATACACTTTGAGTACTTGTACGGATAGATTGCATTGAAACGAATCCTGAAATTATTTTAAGAGGGCACTATTAGATTTATTATTGCATATAATATAGTTGATAAATCCAACAAGATATTAGTTAAAAAGCCAATAACAACAATAGTTAGAAAGAAAGGGAAAGAATAAAAAGGCCAGAGAAACAGAAAAACACTGCTATTTTGTTAAACAAGAAATGTACCCGATTCGTTTGAATGGCGGTTGGTTTTTCGCATTTCAGGCTTCTCCATGACAGCGTTGACCAGTTTTTCTGAGTCCTTTTTGTTTTGTGGTGATTCTATGAATGGAAATTGTGATTTTTTATTAAGGGGTTAGACTTTAACCATTCGTTAACTAGATTATTCGTTTTTATTTTTTTGCTTGGTAACTCATCATTGCAATGTTAAATGTTCAATGTTTTTTGCAATCATAAAAAATAAAACTCACTTAATGCAAGAATTTTATCGGGATCATCTTCAAGAAATTGATCTTCAGAAGATGTTTCCATTGTTAGAGCCTTAAGTTCTTCTTCCTCACGTGAATGATTCAACGCTGAATCCAGCGAGCATTGACTAGAATTTTCATCAGGCGATCGAGAGCGTACTGAAAGACTAGAAAGAAAGCAAACAAAATGTTAGTTTTTATAAAATGGCGAAACATTTAATTTATTTTTACTGATCCACTCCGTAGTTAAGCATAGATAAATCTGAGCTAAAGTCCAGTTCAGAATTAATACTGCTTGCATTGTTTTGACTTTGTTGACTTCGTCGTTTAGGTGGTAAGGGTGGAGCTCCTATGGATCTGTAAAAAAATTCAAGACTATTTTTAATTTCAAAGTGTAATGGGTTCTTTCAAAAAATATTGTGTTTTTATGAATTAAAAAAAAATGTAAAACAAGAGAAGGAACACGAATATAATAAATCAAAAAATTAAGACCAAAAATCGCAGACTTTTCTTTATATTTTGTATTCTTATTTTATTTGGCCAAGATAAAACTAGTTCCCTCATAATAAATAGTATTCGACAGTATTTTCGAAAGGCCAAACGTGACACTCGCTATACTCGCTAGCGTAGCTGGAAAATATCCGGGACATGCTTAGCATAGAGTACAAGCAGACAAAACGGAAAATGTGTTCCTACTTAACGAATGTGCTGATCCCTTTGAACCGCAGGATTCTCAAAGACACCAGTGAGTGTGAAGTCGCTCGAGTGCTTCCAGGCATACTAGCATCGGTCATTAGGCCAACTCGTCGAGGGAGTGAGTTTTGCGAACGCCGCTAGACTGCCGTACATTTAAAACATTTTAACCAAGCAGACAACAATTTATAGCCAAACATTCTGATGAGATCAATAAGCATGATCAAACCATTACTGCACCCTCGGATCTGGGGAAACAACTCAATTGGTGCTTTGTACTGTATTCTCCAGGGGCTACCACGTTGATTTTATTTTCATCAGAAAAAAACAACCCGATGCCACTTTGGTGCTAAGGATGTTTTTACACCTCCCCAAATAATCAGCATGCAATAATCTAAATTCAGCACTTGATTTAACCTCAAGTTTTTAAGGAGAATATTGTAAATTCGAAGCAAATCTGAGGATTTCTCTTCTATCGGCGGCTGAAGTTCAACTTTTCATGTTTTCCTATACCCGGAGAAGTTTTTCAAAAACCCTAATTTTTAACTTTTCCATTTAAAACTCTTTACAAATTGAAATTCAAATGAATTTAATGTAACAAAAAACTCTTTTTCAATAGACATAAGAACTTGAATACTTAGATATATTCTGGTGTGCCAGATTTTGTATAAAAAAGAAAACTTAATATTATGTTTTAAGAAAGTATGTGGTTTGAAGCACATGCTACCAAAGCATTCTAAGAAAGCTTAACTTGAAATTTCAAAAACCACTGGATGAATTCAAGTAACGGGTGTATTGTCTGCAACATAATTTGCAAGCTTAAATACTTGATGCAAACAAATATTGTCTATTGTTTCTGCAAACACATGCAAACTTTGTTACGGGCAATATATTTCAAACAATTTATTGATCGTCTGCACCCAGACTTTAAATGTTAAACATTAAAGAAAAAAGCTCGTCAGTAACACCCTGTTTATTGTTGCCCTGATATCGTCTTTTATGCAATCAAAAAACTACAACTCTAATAGCGCCAATCGTAGTATCTTCAAACAGATCTCTAAATAAATTTAATTTAGGTAACAGACTTTGTGTGTTTAAATGTCGCAACCGTGTCGTGTTCAATTAAAAGTACAAAATATTTAATGAATACATTTTTCATTAAAAATTCATTAATGATTTATTGTGTTAACTAATCAGCTATTCAGTATTCTCTGGGTTTCAATTGTAGATACTGCGAAGATTTTGTTTTATAAATGTTGTTGTCTCGCTTAACTATTTAAGTGATACTGAGTTTAAACCCTTTCGATTTATTATTGACAAGTTGTTAAAGCATAGGTAATCCTACCGTTGTTGATTATAAGAGCATGCGCTCTGCAAATCCAATTATCATTGATTAGCGAGGTTTTGATAGCATAACTCTTTTGGCTAAATTTATTTAAGAAATGGTCTAAGTCTGGTTTACTCAGTAATCAGTGAGGTGGTAATCAAAGGTTAATGGCTATATGAAAGGTATCGGTTGGAAAAAAAAAATGAAAATAAGCAGTAAAACCGAATAAGTATGAAACGTAATTTGATTTCGTTGCTAGAGTTTTTATTATGTAAACCCGAATGTTTTCTTTGAAGAAAAAGTATTCGATTTTTAATTCTTTTAAGAAACGCAAGATAATCTAGCACCAAATTTTATTTGTCTTTACTTGAATAAGGGCTAGCATTTGCAGAGGAGTGCTCAGTTGGCTGTTTTCCAGTGTAGCTTTAAAGCATCAACATTGAGCATTATAAAAGGTTTTTCATTTGGCGCGGGTAGATTTTAACTGGCTAAGGTGGATATTTAAGGTTTGGGTACATCTGTCTCATCTGTTGTTACTATTATTCAGTTACTGATGCCAAATCACAATTATATGAAAAACTTGGTGTCCAAATTTCAGACGAACGGTTCCGCATTCGTTCGTCAAAGGGTGACGCCATTCTGCAGAAACAAGTACCACGATCGCAAAGCTCCAAGATTCGTAAAGGCACCGAAAGTCAAACTACCACCGCCGTAATATTTGTATAGGCTTCTATGCAGAACTCCTTGTCGATTTCAACACGGATACATAAAGAGCAAAATATTCCCTGCCTAGTTTACTTCATCGGCGTGTACGTTGCTTTCAATTTCACTATGAACGTTTTGCATTCATTGACTATTTTTAAGCTTGCTAGCCATCAGTAGATTTGATAGTTCTCTACCTGTCAATGAAAATGCTTAGTGGTTATTATTTATTTGTTGATATTCTGTATTCCGCAGACATCCCTTATCAACAGCACTTCAGCATGTACGACGCGTCGCGACACTGAAATATATAGGGCTTACTGGTGGAACAGAATACATAATCGCTGTTTTCACAGTAATTCGCTGTAGTACAAGATGTCAAATGATTCGCCCACTAATGTAGCAAAGAGCAACAGAATACGTAGCGGGCTGTTGCAGTCAAACCAAAACTTGTCTAAAAAGTAAAAATCGCGCGAAAAGAATTTATTTTTGTTAAAATAATTCCTGTACTTTAAATG
Organism: Meliscaeva auricollis; assembly: GCA_948107695.1. Lineage (NCBI taxonomy): Eukaryota > Metazoa > Arthropoda > Insecta > Diptera > Syrphidae > Meliscaeva > Meliscaeva auricollis. Next base: position 1,429,494 of record OX403617.1, read on the forward strand.
AAGAAATAAATATCACATCTCATTTCAATTTGTTCAATAAATCCAAGAGCAATGTCAAACATTATTTCTGCTGTAGCTTGAAGTTAATATCGTGTCAACTTGTCCCACAGCGCATTTCCTTGCTACAACCACAGCTTCGTACAGTGGCGCTATTATACTAATTTCATACTTCTTGACTTTGACACAGCTGCAAACTATAGACACAGCTACACATCATTTTGTTCCGCCAGTTAGGGCACTGCAAAGTTCGATTACTATCAATTCAATCATAGTCGATTTTATTTGAATGTTTTTTTAGGCTCGTCTCAAAGCAGAATTTAATTTGAATAGCATGTATTTGAAAACACTGAACACTAGACTTCTTCATCACTATATATCATTCTATTTTTATTATCAACTTACCTATTTGGAAGTGGAGGTTTTGGGGGTGGACTAGAATCTCTCAAAATACTCTCAGTGCTGTGTGTTGCACGTATAGGATTTGAATTTGCCTTTTCTAATATATCACGATCTCTGCAAGTAAAGAGCAAACGAGTTTTTATAATTCATTAGAAAATAATAAAATAAAATTTAACATACTTGGGAGTTAATGGTATATCGGGTAATGATGTCCGCTGACCAACCATTTCAACTGGTGGTCGCATAAGATTATTTGGTGAGATTTTATTTTCAGATGATGTTGATGCATATTTTAAATTAATTTCTTCTTTTTCTTTAAGTTTTTGTTGAGCCAAGCCAACTAAATTCTAAATAAGAAAACAACAGAATACAAATAAATATTTTTGTTTTAATTGAAAAAAATTTAAAAAAAATATAAACAACCTTCACAGCTTCATCAACTAGGTCGACGACTTCTTTGACATTTTCTTTACTCAATGATGTACATTCATTTGCCTCTTCACAGAGCAATACTTCGTCACAGAGTTTGATCAGCTTTCCCAAGGACAAATACATTTGCCGCGTAGCTGATAACATGACATTACTATTCTCTTTAAGAGTGTATGTTTGAATAACTAAGAAAAAATTGATATTAATTTAAAAAAAAGGTCATAAATCTACAAAAATGATATTTAAGTTACCTGCATACATGCTAGCAATCATTTCTAGAATCACAGTTCCATTGCCCGGCAACACTTCTAGTTTCTTCTTCGAGATCACATCTCGGAAGTGTTTCAAAGCATTTTGTATGTCCTTAACGTGCGTCTCAAGTGATTGTAACGAACGAACTCCATCTTCATTTGATGAAGGTTTTGAGTGTTTGCTTCGCGGACTATGAGGGGAATGTGGTCTGTCAACAATAAGAAAAAAAAAAAAACATTAAAAACGTGAATTTATTAAAAGTAACAGCACATTACCTTCCCAACGTGTTTGTGGGCGTTCGCATTAGTGAAATCTTTTCAAACAGATCGTCCTTGAAAGATTTAGCTCGGCGCGCTAGTTTAGTACCCTTGAGACTATTCTTGTGACCCGATGAACCAATCGTCGATGAATTCGGCGTTGATGGTGAGCTGACGTTGTTATCTAAAATATTAAAAAATTGATATTAACCAAAAACGATATGGAAAAAACTTTCCCTATTCAATGACGATCAATTTACGTCAATTTCATTCCACACCCGGGTTATTATGTAGACAATTCAATTAAAATTCCTAAACTGTTCCCAACATTCGCGCACTACCAAATCCGGATTATAAACTTACATCGAATGACATTCTTGATAAGTACCCTTGGCTTGGATTTCTTTTTCAAATATCGCCTATCCAGTGAATAGGAATATGGCTTGTGCTTCTCTATCTGGGCACATTGATAAAGAAAAGATTCATCGAATTCAGGCATTGCATAACGATCAGTAATTAGAAAACACACAACTAATTTTCACCACAATGACACAAAGGGAAGACGACGGAGAACATTGCAAATTAATTAATTATTATGTATGAAGGCACACGACACCGCGCCAACTCGTAAGCTACTCGTCTGAATAGTAAATTGTTTAAAAGTGAAATTTTTTTTGTTTTTTTTTTTTTGTTTACAAAAAGGAGTAACAACTCTACAATTAAAATAATGAAACGAAACAAAAGAAGAATAACGAATACGAAAATCGAACTCTGGCCAAGTAGTAGCCGTAGCCAGTAGGTAGATTGTGGCAAGTGGCTACGGTGGCAATGGTCTTTGGTTTTACTTTTTTCTTCCTCATTCATCGTAGTCTTTGGTTGTCGTGTCGTGCAAAAAACTAGTTGCGCCGCAGCCAGCGGAGAAATTGATGAAATACAAATTCACAATTTGGTGGTATTTTTAGCACAAATTTGTCAATATCTCTTTCTTTCTCTCTTTGCTGGTTTATGTGGTGGCTGTGGCTGATCGAACGGAATGATCGAACGACGTATTGTTTGTTGATTATCGTCACTTGTCTAATCAAATTTGATGACGACGGAAACACGATTGCTCTCGGTATTGTCGTCGTTGCTAATACAGGGCACTCTGGAAGCAGAGCATTCTCTCTTATCCAAATTACGTAGGAATCGCATAAAATTAGTAATAAAACAAAAAATCATCAAATCACTTTAAAGAGAGTATATTTTATACCTATAAAAGCGACACAAAGATAAAATTTAATAACAATGTCGTGGTGGAAGCAAACACGTCCGGTTTTCAAGAGTTAAACAAAAATAGATTCATGAACTGTGATGACTGACGACTGGCGCCTAAAGGGGGGGAGGGGGGGGGGGGAAGATAGTAGTTGAAATCTAATAAAGCACATTGGAACACTTGCTTAGAAACTTATTAAATTATTGTCCATTAAAAGCAGCAACCTTGATTGATCTTTAATAAATAAGTCACTTTAATAATTTGCTTTGTACCTTTTATGCCAATAAAACACAACAGTTGATGGTTCTATAAGTTATTTTTTTTTTTCGTTGTTAACTCCTCAACTTCTTTAAAGGCAATAAACAGCACTTTGAATAAAACCTCTGGCCAATGCAGTGGACTTTAACAAATAAAACAAGAAAAACACTTTGAGGAGCTTTAAGAAGTTAAGATAAAAAAAATGCCTTATAAAAGATAAATATAGAAACGAATTGCGCACAACCAAAAGAACGACTTGAATATTTATCTCTCTTAACGGCGACAGTGTAGAAATACGTTTAGTAAGTTGCGATTGCGAGTTTGGTGCTTGGCACTGGCTATGGCTATGGCTTTGGAGAGCTCGAATAGAACGATGAATATTTTAATTATGTCATGCCTTGTAGATGACTAATTACAAAAGTATTTTTGCGTAAATACTGAATTGTTTACAGATGAGAGAATAGGTTTGTTTTCTTTTCTTTTGTGGTGAGGGTGTCGGTGTTTTTATTTCAGGTACGTAGAGAGTGAGGGGCGTAGAGCTGCATGGAAATTCAGCAACATTTATGTTTACGCATCGTCGCCCTAGTGCGACAGAAACGTAACTACATTTTTAACGATTTTGAGTCATTTAGTTTTTAATAAAATTAAGTAATGTACCCACAATTTTAAATGATAAATATGTTTAGGGGAGTAACTAAAGCAAATTATCTCGGAACCGGACAAAACTGGTCCGTTCTGGATGATTTTTTTTATGTAATGTTGGTGTTCAAATTTTTTTACGGGAGAAGCATTCCCAGGGAACTTTTTATTTACGATAGCCCCCAATAAGATTTTTGTGAACAAATATTTTTTGTACATCAATTTTTTTTGTTAAAATTGTATAAAATAAACTATGCCAAAAATAGTCCACGTCTGTTAATGGAAAAGAACTAAGGTAGGGGTCTATTTTCATCCGTTCAGATGGGAGGGGGAATTTTATTTTCAAAAATTGATTAAAAAACAATATTGGAAGAAAACGCAATTAAATACAAGATCAAGTTGAATGTTTTTACTGGCAGAAAAATCTAATTTTATTTAAATTTTAAATCAAGTTAATGCAATGAATAGTTGAAAATGATTTCAAAACTCAGAATTAAAATAAAAAAAGATTCAATCAAAAATGTTAGCTGATTTATTTTCAAAATTTTAAGATATATGTAGTTTTTTCTTCCAAAATAAAATGGCCTTATTTTAACCGACTCAAGAAAAGTAAAGGGTGTTCTGTGTATGTGCTGGTATACATACTTCTTTGATTTTTGGTGTCGTGTGTATGGCGGAATGTCATACCGGTTGTAAAACACCAGTGCGTGCACAAGTGTTGTGTGTATGGGCCGCTTTAGGCAAAGACCAGGCAAGGCATGCTTTCGTGGTTCGTTTAGCTTGTCGGTTGGTAGGGTGTATTCTTTGGACTGCTCTTGATTGTTTAAATCATGCTTGTTTTTACAAATTTACATTAAATAAAAAGCACAAGACTTATTATTAAGTTTAAATAACGTAGGAACAAAAAACAATAGGTATTAACACAGACTGATAACGCACAATTAAATTTAAGATCCGTTAAATGAAAAAAATGCTTTAAGGATGGTAATTCACCTATTTGTTCTTCCAACTTACTTCAACAGATCAGTGTTTGCATTGTACAATGTTTAATTTATGTATTTTAACAATTTTTCATTAACATCAAACCCTCCTTGTCTACGGGCCCGTGTTGCCATATTCCAAATAGCGATGACTGTTTCTCTACGCTTCGTTTTTTTTTTATTCTTTTATACCTACTCAAGCTCAAGCATTGGAATTGTCTTTTGTGATCGCGCAGATGGATTCAAGACTATCACATTCCGTCAGAAAAACGATGACGATCGTCGTTCGCCGATATTATTGCATTCTTATTTCTTCTCTGAGTTTAAATCTAGATTTTAATTCTACAAATAATGCGCTAAGCTAATAAATGCTTAAAAGATACAAGAAAAAAAAGAAACAGAATACAACTTTTACAAAAACAAATTCACAAGTAAAATAAAGTTAAAAAAGATTGGAATTCATTTTAAACTTTGAAGCGGTCATAAATTAATTGTTGATTGTTTTTTTTTCTTTCGGTTTCTCATTTTCTTACTCATATGCACATTTTTATTCCTTTTTAGTTAATTATTCTATGAACTTTTGTTTTTCAATTTTTTTTTTTTTTTGTTTTACTTTATTATTCAACAGTGAATGAGTGAATTAATTAATTTGACCGACGACGAAGAGCAACGACGACGACGGACGAGGAGGTGACTTCGTGATACACATTTTATATATTTTTTTCTTTTCTTCATTTATACTTTTTTGCATTTTGCTTTTTGTTTATTTGCTATAAAAAAATTTTATTCACTCTCACAACTTTGATAAATTAAATATTTTGTATAAACAATTAAAAAATAACAATTTTTTGTATGGATGTGAAGATTGGAGGAAGTTTGGAGAAGGAACGAAAAAATATACACAACTGGGATTATTTTTTTTTTAAAACGAACGAAACGAAGAAGCCCAGGCAAAGGCAATCAACCCATCATAATCAACTTTGACTAGACAAAAACACCACAACGTACCAGCTTTTTGTGCGGAATTCATTGTAGTTGATAAATTATTTCCGATATATTTAGTAACTATATAAACAGTGAATCAATCATGACGAATTTAATAGTTTTTAACATTTTTTTAACACACAATTTTGGATTTTTTCTTGGAGAAGAAAATCTACTGTCATTAAACTGACGGATGAGCTGACGACATTTTGATTTTTTTCACATACCCGCTGAAATTTCGATGGATGTTGCCAGATTGATGAGTCTATTGGTTTTTGATGAATGTAGTTTGATTTTGTCTGAGGTGGATTGGTGAGTGGAATAGAATATTTGTGGTGAACACAGGAAATACAGAACAATAAGGGGTAAATTCATTTTAACATACTTGATTACTTTTTTTTTTTTTTATAATAATGAATGATAAAAAAATTAACAACAAGAACAAAGTATAATTCTTTTATCGCAAATGAAGAGATATTTGATATTTGTATGAATGAAAAGCTCTCTGCATGAGCCATATTTAGTTTTTTTAACTCCTGCAATGTCGTTATCATAAATATAAATCATCATAAGTCATTTTGATTATACGTATTTTGAGGAATCCAGATAAAGCATGGGTCTCCCCTTTCCACTTGCAGAGGCTAATGATAGCGTCATCCAACGAATTATTTTATCAGTGGTTACCAATAAATACGTTCAACGTTAAATTCGTTCAACTTTTGCTAGCGTCATCATACTTGATAAGTCGCAACCACTTTCGGTGGCCAGACAGCGGTTACTAATGAGCGCATTGTGGGATAGAATGCTTTTTTTAGCGGGAATCAATTCAAAAAAGGTAAACTTCGCTATGGTCTCATTCGGCAGATATATGGTGGCAGTCATCATCGCAGTCTGTTTTTTTCTCGTGGATCAAAATCCTGTCATCGGATGTGTTATGGTGAATGCAGGGTGGAATTATATATGGTAAAAAAAACCTGGATTGTGGATGAGATTGCGGAATGAGCAGATGGATTGGATTTTACTCTTGTGTAGACACGTAAGAATAAAGGCTTGCCTAAGCCAAACTATCGCACTGCGACACGACAGTGCGACACGCACCACGACGATCACGTTTTCACTATAAATTATTTGCTTTTTGTAAGACGACGCCCAAACCAAAGTGCGACAGTGCGACACGACAGTGCAACACGACAACGCCAAAATTTATTTACACAGCTTCAAATGAGAGTACCCACACCAAATGCGATTATGCGCAAAACTTTTTCATATAAAAATCGTGTCGTACATGTCGTGACGCACTATCGCACTTTGGTTTGGGCAAGCCTTTAAAGTCAAAACGTGAACGTTGAGACGATAGGTAGATAGCTTTCGTTTCCTTTGACGTTAAAGACTAATTTAATGTTGGTTTCATTAGTTTCAGTTTGTAAGCTACTGTAAATTGTAAATTTGAGTACCCATTGTAATTTTACCTCGTGTTTTCTGAATTACAAATCGAAGTGAAAATTTTTCGGCGCATTAATTTTTTAATTGTACAAAATGAAAATGAAGGTGAAAATGTAAGAAAACTGCAAGTACAAAGAAAATCCTTCAAAGTCAGACTAAATTAGAAAGAGAAAAGACAAGGATAGTTTCTGGAATTGGTGAATATGACATTTGAAAAACAGGTTGAGAATTTTTGATAGATACCAAACTGCATTCAGAAACAAACGATAGACGAAACGAATTTCGCTGAGTTACGTGAACCAACTTGTTGACGTTTTCGTTTGCGTTTTTCGTTTTGACGATCAACGTTTTGAAAATTACGAAATGACCTCGCTGGTAAACTTTTCCATCTGGTAGAGTGGGAAAGTTTACCACGCATGTTTCATGAACTCAACTTGGATAAATGTTTATAAACTATTTATTGATACTTGAATTATCCTTGTTTTTGTCAACAAGTTACATATTATTGGCTGGTTGTATCTAAAATCAAATGATCAAAATAAAACGCTAAGAGTTTTCCACAATTACCATTTTCAGATAGTAAACTTTCACCAAACAAATTTGTGCGGAAAAGTTTACCATATTCTTGTAAAGATTTTCTTTTGAATATTTGACAGTTCAGTTACCAGATATACCATTTTACCACGTTTACCAAGTTTCATGAATACTCCTAGAGTGGCAAATGCAAAACATAATATTGGCTTTAGAATCCGATGACAAAAAGGCTTGCTCAAACCAAACCACTGCCGCGTGACAAAGCGTTCAGGGCATTCATGAAAAACACTTTGTCATTTCTCACATTTTGTGTAGGTACTCTCGTATGACTCTAGGTGTGTTTTTTTGTACGCCCGGGCTAAGTTGGACGAAAAAAACGCTGTCGGGGCTAAGCAATTTACGTGTCAAATACAACAACAACTTAGCCCGAGGGGCTTAGCTGCTAAGCCCCGAGAATTCTAGGGGTTAAACTCTTTGATAATTTGCATAGTAATTTGAACCGAAATGGATCCGTTCTCGGCAACGAGCTCTGACATAACTCGGAGTTATTTCGGACCCACCTGGAACTCTTTTGCTTGAAGGGTATAATAAAGCTCACCCAGCTTTTAATGCGAATCCGAACAGCAGGAAGTAGAGTATTGCGAATTCCATAAGATGCATTAAGCTTAATTTTTGTTGTTCATTACTGTACTCATACTGAAACTAAAATCATCACCCTGTAGAATCACCACCATAAATTTTTACTTACCATCCTTATGTCAAAATCACAAGTGACAGCAGTACGTGGACACGTCAAGTTTGTTAGGATTTTTTTATTAAAATATTTTACTTTCTGTGTGATTGCGGATTGAAAATTCAATTAAAACAATATTCGGATGGATTTTCTCAAAAGTGGAATAAAAACGGTCCTCGGCACATCCGAGCCAGGTGAACAACCAAGTGCTGCAGATACTGTAAGTTCCAATCTTCAAAGTATCATTATTTTCATTACGGACTAAATTTTGTAACTCCCAATCAAATCATCACTCATCCATGTTTATGGTGAAAAATAAAATTAATTCAATAAAAAGATAAGATGTCTTCATTTACAAATATTGAATTTGCATGTTTTCCATTTCTAATAAAAAAAAACACAAACTTTCCACGAGCTCTTTTCAAACAACCACTTTGAAGGTCAACATGGTTTAAATTTAGAGCAAACAATTCGATTTTACAAGTTCAAGTCATACTACATGCATTCATTAGATTCTTATTTTTATTATTTGCATGTGACTGGTGATCGCTGACTCTAATTTGCACTTTCGCCTTCAACGACGACAGGTGGAAAAGCTTGTAGATCGGGTAACGTCATCTACTCTGCTCGAAGACCGACGAGATGCCTGTCGGGCACTCAAAGCACTTTCTCGTAAATTTCGTATAGAAGTTGGCGCTCAGGGAATGCCCGCCCTCGTTCAAGTATTGCAGAACGATTGCCAAGATAGTGAGATCATCAGCTATGCACTCGACACTCTGTGCAATATTATGTCGTCGAGTGAATTTGACGAGGAGGCAGACAATCCGACTGTGACGGTAAATGTGGGCGAGCAGTTTACGGAAATGTTCATCAAAACAGCAGAGAATGTCACTCTGGTGATGGGCTATCTAGAGGAATATGACTTTAGGGTGCGGCGATCGGCAATTCAGCTCATCACCATTCTCATCACGAATAAGACGAGGGATCTGCAGGAAATAATCTTAGTCAGTCCCATGGGAGTCTCGAAGCTGATGGATTTGCTTACCGACACTCGCGAGGTGATACGCAATGACGCACTGTTGCTCCTCATTCAATTAACTAAAGGTAAATGGACTTTAATCTTTAACATGTATTTGACATCCGACAGCAACTCTATTTAGTTGATAAGACTTTATGCTTTGAAAAGCAATCAATGACTTCAAATCCACGTTTTGAAAGGTCGTCTCCATTGTGCAGCGAGAACAATTAAGAAGTGAAGTGATATTCAATGTACTGCAAGCTCTGAGGGCACCATGAAGCTTTTAGAAACAATCAAGATTTTATGGAAATCTAATACGACTTGTTGCTTTTGATGTTAAAATTTGACCAGGTTGATGTCGCATAAAGCCATAAAGCTCGTCGTTAAATTTTCTCCACTCTCCAATAATAAATAGTGGAGCGAATCTTAAAGCAGTCTAGCTAGTATGACAAACCTCTTCAACAAGCCCGGTCCTTAGCTAGCTGCCTCCAGTTAAGCACACAAATTTGGTTAAGATGAGATCTACCTCTGTCACGTCGTCCATTAAGGTTGGATGCAAGACTCGTCGAACTGGTGCGCTAGTGTCCATACGCTCCACGTGATCTAGTCAACACAATCTCTGCATTTTCAGCTTTTTGACAAGGTCGTTGTAAAGCCGGTAGAATTTGTAGTTATATCTTCTCTTTCATTCTCCACCAATGCACACTGAACTAAACATCACTCAAAGAATTTTTTCTATCAAATCAACCCAGCTATTTTTCATCCGAAATTGACGAGTGTCCATGGCTCAGGTCTGGGATGATTAAAGTCTTGTATAAGAGTTTTCTTGGTTCATTGAGAGACGAGGACTTTATTACTTCAATGCCTTCTAAGCCCAAAGAAACATCGGATGGCAAGTCTAATTGTTCGATTGATCTTACAAATGATTTTCATGTGCGATGTTATAGTGGATTCCAAGTGATGGATTCCGGTGATGTTCTTATGGACTTTGAGGGAACAGCGGGATTCCTCCACTATGATGCCGCACAAGCGGACAAGTTTGGAATGTGGAAATCTGGTCGTTCGCTGATTCTCCTTGCCTGATAGGGTTCGATCAGGTCGTTGACAAAAGCTTCTACGCTTCTATAGCGGCCAACATTTTATATGCGATATTGAGGAGACACGATTTAAGTATGGATATCGCTTTTCTTACTTCTTCTATGTCGGGTGGATGTATATTTTGGTCATCATTGTCGAAGTTAAATAGGTTGTTCGATGGTTGCCTGTCTTCGCCGTTTAGCAGTATAGAATTGTGTGCTTTACAGATCCTGAACACTGACTGGTTGTCTCCTATCGTATTCCCATTTTTATCACTAAAAGTTTCATGGCTTATATAATTTAGTGATCGTTCCACCCGTGGCATCCCTCAATATACTCGACCGCTTATTTTTCATGATTTCTCTTAATTCCGTTCTAAAAGACAGTGCTCTTTCTTCTTTTTTGCACATAGACGTAGATTACAAATATATTAAGGCCACAGAAGGCCAACTACGTACAAAATTTTAGATTTTCTAAGCACACACCGTTAAAATAAATTTTTAAATTTAATTTTTTTTTAATTCAGGCCATTCCAACATTCAGAAAATCGTAGCATTCGAAAGCGCTTTCGATAAGCTTTTCGAAATCGTTCGCGAAGAGGGCTGCTCTGATGGAGGAATCGTAGTCGAAGACTGTCTTATTTTAATGTTAAATCTTCTTAAAAACAACTCTAGTAACCAGCAGTTCTTCAAAGAAGGCAGCTACATACAAAAACTAGCACCAATGTTCACCATTCCACCAGAAATCGAAGAGATTGGCTGGTCGCCACAGAAAGTCTCAAACATCCATTGTATGCTTCAAGTTGTCCGTGCTCTAGTCACACCAAGTAATCAGCAACAAGTGATTGCATCATGTCAGAAAGCGATGCGTTCCTCTCGATTACTTTTTTCTCTGTGTAATATTCTAATGAGCAGTGGTGTTCCTGCGGACATTCTTACCGAAACTATTCATACTGTTGCAGAAGTGGTTCGTGGTGACAGTAATAATCAGGAAGATTTGAGTAAAGTATTGGCTCCGAGTAATCCTCCACGACCGGCTATTGTTGTGCTCCTGATGTCAATGGTCAACGAAAAGCAACCACTTGCTCTACGTTGTGCGGTGCTTTACTGCTTCCAATGTTTCCTATATAAGAATGAAGCAGGACAGACTGCGGTCATACAAACACTCCTCCCTTCTAGTACAGAAGTTTCAAGCCTCACAACAGGCCAGCTGCTATGTGGCGGTTTGTTCAGCGTGGATCCTTTGGCAAATTGGTTTTCCGCAACCGCTCTTATGCACGGACTAGTCGATAATGTCACACAAAAAGAAGAACTGCTACGTGTTCTCCTCGCCACCGCTGCGGGCAGTCCACCAATTTCACTTCTGGAACAATGCACCAATCTTTTGCAAAAAGAAAGCTATAAGTTGCAGAGCAAGGTCGGTCTATTGATGCTGCTAAGTATTTGGCTGAGTAACTGTCCGGCCGCAGTCAAAGCGCTAATATCAACACCCGGATGTGTGGCCTATTTGATAGCGAAAGTTTGTGCCAATGAACACGATGAGAACGAGTATTTGGTGCAAGGATTGTGCGCTTTCCTCATGGGATTGTGTATTCAATTCAATGACAATACTGCACCCAACAATAAACGCGAAGATATTTGTCAGGTAAGTTTTCAGCATTTTAATGATGGTTTTGAGTTTCCTAAATTTAATTTTGCAGCTTATTATCAAGAGAATAGGACAGGAAACGTTCTGTACAAAGCTGAGTGATGTTTCTAGGCATGAGGCCTACAATCGTGCATCAAAGACGCCCCAAATTCGAGCAAAAACTTCATCAGATCTATTCCTGGATTATGAGTACTGTAAAATGCATAAATCTTTAGAAGGTAAGATTAGATTGGCTCTATTTAGTTTAAAGACTAGAATTTAAAAGAAATTCATTCATTTTTAGCATCAATAGTAAAGCTTATTGGTGGTTTTAACATCAACGGAACTGATTTGACGGAACTTACCTTAAGTTCGGAGGCCTCTGATCTCGTTGCCCAATACAAAGGAATCATTCGGGGACTGGACACGGAAATAGGTTCTTTGAAAGATACCGTTCGTCATTTAGAAGCCCGTAACGATGAATTAGAAAAATCTCTTTCACAAGTTCAAGCTACAAACACGCAGCTCTCAGACCAAAACCTCCTTTTAAGAGCTCAATTGGCTGCAGTTGCCGGACCAAAAAATGCATCTTCTGATCTGCAACCGGCAGTGCAAGCCACAGCTTGTCCAGATGCAGTTAATTTAGAAAATATACGTCTCACAAAAGAGGTCGAGTTATTGAGAGAAAAACTGACTGAAGAAATGCGACGTTCGTCTAGTTTCGCAGATGATTTGACCAAGCTACACAAAGACCAAGAAGATCTTCTGGAACTTTTGACAGATCAAGAAAATAAAATAACAAAATATGCTGGACAATTGAGATCTGTTGGAATAGAGGTTGAAGACGATGCAGATGTTGATGTTAGTGAAGGAAAAACAGATAATCATGGAGAAATTATTTAATGATTTTTGTTTTTACAATTTAAGAATTTATGTATATAGAAAATATTATAAAAAAGAAAATTTTGAAATTAATAATATAATATAGTTAATAATCCTCTTTACATTATGGTTGTTGTTTAGTTGGTTTCTATTTTAAAGTAAAATTTTAAACGCTGAATTTTCTTTGTTTTAACTTTAAATCAACACAATTAACTTTGAAAATGGAGTACATTATGCATATAATAGATAAAATCTATCTTTATTTGAATAGAAAATGGTAAGGTTTTCAAAGTTCATACAAAACATGAGTTAATTCGTTAATATAAATTGTACAACTAAAGCTAGGTGCACATGAGAGCGACCAACGAATGAGCGAATGAACAAATAAACGATTCGAAATTTGATACATTGGATACCTTTTTTTAAATAAAATTATGCTAAATACATTTTATTTTTATTGTTGAAATAATTACATATAATCGATAAAACATCTGGGCGTAGCGAATAGATTTCATTCGTAACGACCAATTTGTATTTTTAAATATTTCTTATGTTAACAATCAAAATAATAATTTTAGTGCCTTAATGTTATTATAAGTTAATTTCTTACCATTTAGCATAATTTTTATCAAACAAAATTAGCTTTATAAATGTATCAAATGCTAAGCTAATGCTAGTTAAAATAAAATGCAGAACTTATGCCCGTCGTCCATTAAGCGCTCAACGCATCAATTTCGATTCCAACACATTCAACTCGAATGTACGATCACCTCAATTCTATTCAACCAACGAGTTGGAGAGCGTTGCTCAACGAATTGCTCGATAAGTATACCAATAGTGTACGAACTCGTGTTGCTCGTTGTTAGCCGTCGATCAACGCGTTGAACAACGTTTTTACGATAATGTGTTGCAGATTATTGTTTCAACTCGTTGGCCAACTTCTTACATTTTATATATTTATGTGCAAGCAAATTTGGTTTCTTTTTTAGACGAAATCATACTAGGTATCAACCCAAATAAATACTTAAAAATAATCTGCCCTATTATGAGTTCCACATGAACAAGATTCCATACGAGAAACTTGAATTTCACTTTTCCTCAATTGTAAATTTCGGACGAAAATTTTCATTTTCCAAAAGTTCATCTTATTTTGAATAATTTTTGCGTAAGCAATTGTAAGTAAGTTTTCAACATCGGGTTTTTGAAAAATTAATTTAAAAAAAAAAAATTATTTTTAAATCCAAAAATTTGCAAACAAACATAGTGCAAGTTTTTGAAAAGATAAACCAGTGTCGAGCTCTACAATGTTTTTATCAAAATATTACGTTACTCAGTGGAGAAATATTGATGCACTCAATGGGCTCTATTTGTGTTCTCCTGCGTTTTTGGGACTTCTCCCTGTATGAAGAAATCAAGTACTAGTAATAAGCTTTCTTTTGAGCTACATTACAATTACCCATTTTGACCATCATCCTTTGCTCATCAAATAATCTTAAAGTTATTAAAAAGCTTTCGCATTCAAAATTTTCATTAAAAGTTAAATCGTTTGAGGGAGAGTCAAAAATGAAAAAAAAAAACCTGATAACTATGCATTGTATTTGTGTATCTAAAATATTTCATTCATAAATATTAAAAACAATCACACTTTAATGGTCGTTTGCCACGAAACTTTCTATTTTTAACTCTGATAAGTATTTGTTTATGCTTTAAACAATTTATAATTTATACTGGCGGCATTCATACAGAAGCTCGACTCTCCAATGGGGGTCAGTAGTCAGTCTTCTCGCACAATCGTATTGCGTACAAAACTGATAACAAAATATACCATCAACTAACAAAAAGCTTGTGACTATACGCAACTCTATAATTATAAAAAGTTATCAGTTGCAAAAAGTCGTTCTAGAAGTTCAAACCTAACAAGATAATGTTCATACTTGGAAGATTAATTCCTTTTTGTAGTCTTCTTCTTGTGGTTTCATTCATGTTTAATTTTGGATGCAGTTATCCAGTTAGAGGAAATCGACGAGGTATAGAAGTCCCTCCACCAAAATTAGTAAGTTTCTTGTTTGTTTAAACAAAAATTACGATTACAGTAGTTAAAAATTCTCGAAAAGATTAATTTTATGCGAAGATTCGGCTACTTAGAACCAAACCCTAGTGACTCGGAAGCTCTTTATCATGAAGTTGCAATAGTAGAAGCCATCAAGAATGTACAAAAGTATGGAGCACTAAACCAGACCGGTGAGCTGGACAATCCCACATTACGAGTAAGAATAAACCAAATTATCTTCAAGTGGAATTTTGGAATCAAGTTTATTTTTTTAAGTTGCTATCTTCACCACGTTGTGGAGTACCGGACATAGAATCCCGGTCTTTAACTCATTCTCGATCAAAACGTTACATTGTTGGTGCACGGTCTTGGCAGAAACGTAAAATAAAATATTAGTAAGTTAAGTTTGCTTATTATTGTTTTGGTTTTCAAAAAGCCTAAGATGTTTTGCATAAGCATAGCTAATTGGTCGGCCAAAATGCAGAGGGTACACATCGAACGAGACTTGGAAAAAGCTTTCGATATGTGGTCTCGCTACAACCGATTGAAGTTCCAACGGGTGTATGTGACATCGGCAGATATTATTGTTGGATTTGGAAGTCAATATCATGGAGATAAGTAGGAAGACTATTTTGTAATCTTCCAAATCATAGAAAAAATAAAGGCTAGTCTTACAGCTTCCCTTTTGATGGACCTGGAAATATTCTTGCTCATGCATTTTATCCATATGAAATGGGTTCATATGGGGGTGACATACACTTCGATGAGGACGAAAATTGGATAGAAAATTCAACAAACTTGGTCAATGGCGTAGACTTCTATTCAGTTGCTCTACACGAATTGGGTCACAGCCTGGGATTGGCTCATTCTCCAGTATATTCATCGATTATGTTCCCCTACTACAAAGGTCCTGGCCAGAATGTTTTGGATTATGATGATGTCTTGGCGATGTACGAACTCTATGGTATATTTTTTGTTGTTTCTTTCACTCACCAAATAAATGTTAATTATTCAATTACTAGTTGAGAGAAGATTTCCAGGCGACGACGATCAGTTAGAAGAATACACTCCAAGACCGACATCAATCACATCAAAGTATGAAGATACAACTGAGAGTACTTCTGTAGAGCCAACAACAAAAGGAGACACTCGGTTTACATATGAGGGTGACTATGAAACGGTTAGCAATCATAAGGTATTGTAATTCACTTGTTTTTTTCGCTCGTTAAATTCTATAAGACTCTCTAATGAAGCACTCTACAAATATGATTTGGAAAATGAATGAGAAAACAACTAAAATCCCAAACAGAATCCGACCTGTTGCTCCGGGCAGTTATATCTGTCAAGGCCATTTTGATGCAGTGTCGATGATTAAAGGAGCCATTTATATATTTAAGGGAAAATACGTTTGGAAAATTACACCCAGATATACAATTGCAAGTGACTACCCTAAGTCGATATATGAAGTGTTATCGTTTCTGCCAGAAAACATTGAAAACATCGATGCAGTATATGAACGATATGATGGAGCTTATGTATATTTTACAGGTTTGTGTTCATTTGTAATTATTTTAAGTTTTTGAAGTCTGGTATTAAGGGCTCAGGGTAGATAAATCTCAATTCCAAAGAAGCAGTTTATTTTAATAAACATTTCTGGAAAACAATAATTTTCCATAGTTCTTCCTCCCTTCATTTGTTTCAGTTGTTGGTGTAGGTAGAATATGGGCCTTATTGGGCATCTTGAGGTCAATTTTACCTCCTCTTTTCCCTAAACATCACTAAATATTTTCGGTTATTGTGAAAAATACATTGAAATGACCTCCTAAAAATTATTCCCGGAACGAAAAAATTTGCAGAATAATGTGCCGAACATTATTCTTGTATCCATGTTTTTAACAGGAGAATTATTTTTAGGAAAAGTTTTTTTTCCCAACTACCCCCTTTAGCTCAAAAGTAAAATTATAACCCATTTGTCTTGGATGTAAAATGCTTTAAGGTTTGGCAACTTTACGGATGCCTCTTTGAAGCCTAAATTTGGACAGAAAATTCGGTTTGACTTAATCCAAACCACCTTACACTTTTTTTTGACTTTTTTTTTAAACTCTGGCACTGATAAATTAACTATTATTGTATTGTGGTTAGTAGATAGGATCACAAATCTAATTCTGCTTCTATATAAAAAATTTCATCAAACTCAGTTAAGTCGTTCAAGAGAAAGTTAAAAATGGTAAAAACGGTTCTCTTTTCAAATATATTTCTTTCCTTTCAAAAGAACGACCTTATTAACAAAAGTAGACACACAAATTTTAATCAAAAGCGTTAGAGAAAAGGAAAACTTTTCCTTCAAGATTATATGGCAGGTATAGAACGTTTTAGTACAATTTCCTTTCTGTTCACCTATCCACTGCCTAAACGCGTGGACGGATTTTCTTCAAATTTGGTACGGATGATTTTTAGGTAATTTTGAAAGTTGGTTTTTTTTTTGTTATTGAATACCTCTTCTACAACTAATACCTCCCATATAACGGTTTTGAGCTATTGGATTTTTCTCAAAAACGGCTCTAACGATTTTGTTTAAAATTTGTGTATATATTTTGTTCAGTGAGTACAACAAAACTGCATTTTTAGTTTTTCTCAATAAACTCGAACAGCGGTGAAACCGCGTTGCCGTTTTTTCGAAAATGTTTTTGTTTTTTTTTTGGGAATATCTCGTAAGCGGTTTAAGCGATTTCGACTTAAACCTGTGCAAAGATATTTCATATAACTTTAAAGAGTCTAATTAAGTTTTCAAAAAAAATTAATAATTAAATAATTTAAAAAACTAATATAAAAAAAAAAAAAGTTAAAATTAGTTTTATTCTTTTTTAACATGTTCGTGTTTAACAACTTAAGTAAAACCCTTTATTTTTTAATTTCTAACATAATTATTTATTTTTATAAACTTTATATAAGAGGCTTTAACGTATATAGCAACTTTAACCGAAAGAGCAAGTACGTGCGATCCAGTCGTGCATTTTATTTTGTATTGGTACAGTCTATTAATTCCTAAGATTATTTTTATTACTAGGGCTTGGAACGCAAAAAAGTGTGACCCTAGATAGTTTTCAGTCTTTCGAGGTCATTTATTTAATAATAAACTTGTTTCATTTTACAAAATAATTAACCTATAGGTAAAAGTTATTGGATTTATGATGGTAAACAACTCATAGAAAACAGCCCGAAAAATATTACACATCTCATTTCAACAGCTACAAATATAACAAAAATAGATGCTGCAATGGTTTGGCGTAGGTAATTCCAAAACAGTTAACTATACTCTCAAAACTAAAAATTTTAAAAAACTTGCAGCTAAAAACAATTTGACTTACATCTTTGTGGGAACACAATTTTGGAAAATCGATGAAAGAAGCCGTAGCGTTGATGATAATTTGCCAAGGCCCATGCAGCGATGGGTTGGCATACCAAATCACATCGATGCAGCTGCAACACTGGCAAATGGTAATGGTCAACAAATACAACTGTTATTGAAGATTTAATGAGATACTTTTTGGTTTAGGAAAAACATATTTTTTTAAAAACAATTTATACTGGCTTTATAACAACAAATTTGTTCGCCCCGAACGTGGCTATCCTCGTCGAGCTTCGACAGCATGGCTTGGATGTTTACCAACAGCAGAGAGAACAAAACTAAGAAATTCAAATACAACAATTCTATTTATTTAGATTTTAGTTTCTGCTTGGACTTGACATATGACGAGCCAGAGCCACTATGACTCATATATAAAATGTAATAACTTAAGAATGTATAAAGAATCCCTAGACTGCAGTAAATACTTGTCAAAAGTAACGGAAGGAACGGTAGTTTTGTACTTAAGTGTAAGACTGGACTAATAATATGCTCATACATTGGCAGCATTATGAAACCGCATAGATAGCCCATTTCATACCAGTAGAATCTCAGTTTTGGATGCAATGATTTAAGTAGTACATAATGGGCTGATGTGTAGGCTAGAAATAAGGAATACTTCACCATGGTAAGTTCCGGAGTAAACAGAAGGGGGAACAGGGAGAAATTGCCAACAAAACTCAATAAAAATGAGTATCTAGCATCTTGGACGTCAAGTAGACTTAGCAAACTGAAAAAAAATTACGAATTATTGTTTGATAATTGGGTATCTTTAAGGATGGGGGCTCTTACCTTAACGGTATGATGGCCATCAGAATTGCCTTTTCATGCACATGCCAGCCGAACATGAAGGAAGTGCAGGAACATATAACCACAGCTTGGATAAATGACCGCACGCTGTTGCTAAAAGTTAAAAAAAATTATTTTTAAAATTGTATTTTTTCAACATAAGACTGTTCTCTATTATTTTCACTTTTTCTTTCGGTACATGTACTATGCGAACTCGAGGTAAACATCAGTCTTGACATTACGATGATAGAAATGGAAAAACGTGGATCCCTCAATTCTGTCTATGTATACCTCGAGTTACAGCCTAAACAGCTGAAAGGATTTTCTTTAAACTTGGTAATTAATTAATTTGTTAATCCCAGAGGGGAATTTTAATTTCTTTAGGACCAAAATTGATGGCCGTGCCATGTAACCATTTTGGAATTTTTTTTAAAAATATAAATTAAAGATTACCATTGAAATGTGTATGTGTAGGTCTTAAAGCAAAGAAGTTCATAATTTTGAAATAAAACGATTTGTTTCTAAACTTAAATATCCCATAAATTTTAATATTCAACACTGCTTAGCTACTAAGTGTTTCATTTCATTTGCAAAACAAAACAAAAAAATACTGAGCACTCAATTTGTTTTTGTTTTGTGAATAGCTACTCAGTATTCAATAAAACACGGCTTTTGTTATATTACACAATTTTCAAAATCTTTTATTTATTTTCGATTTGTAAAAAAAGTTCCAAAATATTTTTTTGAAAAATCAATTTATTGAAACGGATTAGTGATTTTTTTTTTTAAATGTTGGTTTTAGATTATTTATTAACAATTTCTTGTGTATTTAAAAGCATTTAACACCACATGTTTTCTAAAGTGGGGCCCATGCCCCACAGGGGAGCATTTTGATATTATAGGGAGGCAATTCTGTCTTCGTTCTTTGAAAAACTAAATCATGCTATTAAATTAAAATAAGAACTCTTGTCGACAATAGAACTAAGATAGTTGGTTATGTTGTCTTTGTAGAACTATGTAAGGCAGTGGAACCCTATCTTTTTTGGCCCGCAGCGCACCTGCAAATTTTGTGTGTTTGTCACGGCGCCCTACCCTAGTAATACAGCAAAATTGCGATCAAAAACGATCCTAGAGGGAAAATATTGAGTTAGCTTTGATTTCTTTTATAATAATTAATTTTTTTTGGGGTACTGAATTTTGTGACGCAACCAGTTTTTTACATTTTTGAAATTAAATTTTAGTTTTTGGTTAGAACTATGTTGCTACGCGCTCTTCAGATATATATCAGTAAGGACTTTGTTGTAAACAAAACTTCTCGGTTTTTGCATTTTCAATCATGTAACTGACGAAATTGTGTTGCCACTTCGGATTTGGAGGCCAAAAAACATAAAATATGAAAGAAATTAAAACTACCTCAACACTTTTCTGAAAAAGAAAGAGTCAATAAAATAATAAATAGCACGTCCTTTTTTATCTCTAATATAATTTGTAGCTTTTAACACGTACAGGAATGGCCCTTACTATACAAAATTGAGGCATAACGATTTTCTTTTTTTTATATGGACTTTGAAATCATAATATCTAAATTTAGGGATAGCAACAATAAATGTCAGGGGCTTAAGAATTTTGTTAAGATTTTGGTGCGGCACTGAACAAAAAAGGTTGGGAAAAACTGCCTTTAAGAGCAGCTTCGAAAATAAGAGCAAGTACGTGCCACCAGTCGTGCATTTCATATCATTAGAGCATTCAAAATAATAGGACTAGGTTCAACAGATTTGGCATTGGTTGAAGAAACGTTTTAGCAATCCTGATGCTGTTAGCTGGAATTATAAATAAGAAGAGGATCAAATCATCGCCCTCTCTTTTATATTGTGTGCATATCATGGTATGGTTTTATAGTTTTGTTCAGATTTCTTACTTATTAACTTAACTTTGCATACCTAACATTTCGTCGGATTTTTCTTAAGTGATAGGTAGTGATAGTAGTGATAGGGCCTCAATACGCGCCATCATGTTTGATTCCTGAGGTATATTGGACGTCGCTTGCGATAGGGTTTTACAAATAAACAAAAATGTTTACTACCATTGGGACATTGCAGTGTTTTTTTCTTTAACTTTAACCAATTGTTTCATTACGGTTGGCTTTATAACATCGGAAGCTTCTCTGACCCTAATAACATTTAAATTTTTAAAGATGGAAGGTCTGGGTGTACAATACCCTCTGCGGAAAAGAATTTCACATAGTGGTAGTCGCCCTAATGCACTTCGAAATATTAAGACAACCCCTGGAGAGGGGAAAAATATTGGCTGAGGAATCGAATAAAATCAATTAATTTCATTTTATTTCTTACCGTTTATCCGTAAAGAACAGCAACCTAATCACACATGGAATTATAACCAGTCCAGTCAATATAAACGTAGTAAGTGGACTGATCTTTGGCAAAAAGACGTGAACGTACTCCTTTACCAGGCCTCCAGTGTTAGATCCACCTTGCTTAGGTATTTTCAGTGCAACCTCGGCAGCTTTATCAGCGAAATTGTACAAAGCCCAAAAGTTGGGAGCCCAGTATGCGTGTGTGAGACCTCTTTTGAACGGAAACAATCTGGAAATAACCTGTTTGAAGAACAATATTACGAAAACGCTTTACTGACTCAGACTAATTACCTGAGGCATTTGTTGGTAGAATAAACCAAATGATAATACGAAGCAACTCAATCCAGCAGCCAGAAGTTCGAGAAAGTTTGAAAGCGCTCGCTTTCCTTGAAAGCAATGGAACTTTAAGTAAAATACACCAAATGCTGGAGCCATGTAAATGAAAATGTGTTTAAAATTTAACAAAGAAGCGAAAAATACACAGGAAACGAGATATCTCTCTTCCATTAGATATCCGATGCTGAGAAGCAAAATTCCAAACAGGAATCCATTGTACTGAAAATGTATATGATCAACGAATACAAGGCCAATGTTGCAAAGAAAGATTAAACTAGCCGAGAGGATTCCAAGCGAGTTTTTAATTTTTAGAGATGACGTACATCTGGAATCAAATTGTTCAATGTCGTATAATTGTTTTAAAATATTTAATAGAGAAACTTACTTCTTAACTCCAAGTGCAAATACAATATCAGTTGTTATCACTGACAGCCGCTGGAATAGAATTGTGGCATCCGAATCATAATTCAAATTCTTGATCTCCAGCATTTTCGGATCGAAAAATTGAGCCACCTGCGATAGTGCCCATTCGAAGAAGGCAAAGAACGGCGGGTAGTCCAGTGTCCATTCGCTGGTGTTTTCAAAATACCATTTGGAAGGGGGGAGGGAATGGGTGATGGCCATCCAGTTTCGATGTACTTCAAAGTCAGTTGACCGGCTGCAATAGATGTTGAGTTGTATTAATTTGTCAATGGTTTTCTTATTAATAGGCGTACTATGATTTAATAAGGAGTAGTTTAATGCTGGTTGCAAATAAAAATATTAACCAAAACATTTTGTTTAATTTATGTATTAATTAATTGGTTTTATCTCAAATATTTTTGATTTTTCTATCATGGCGCTGACGTGTAGGGTGGACAATGGTTTTTTCGGAGTTAAATCATTGCCAGGTTTAAAGTGAATAATTAATTAAGGACGAGTGCGCATCTAGTATTTTATGACGTGTATACACCTTTGAATAAGAATTACAAGCGTTTTTTATACTTGTGCCGTTTCTTTGAGATGAAAAGTACAAACATTTTTGAGAACAAGATCTAAGGTCTTTACAAATTTTTTTGTACTTTTAACTGCAAACAAATGTCATTAGTGAGAAAATTGCACTTTTTGTTGTAGTTATACCTTAAAGGCTTAAGGCTTAACTGCAATGGCCACTTTTTGCAAAAGTGCAAAAGTAAAATATTTTTTTTCTTTATAGGTTCATTTGTTTGCGAAAAAAAAAACGTCACTTGTTTGAGAAAATCCAAAATCCAAGGTTTTTGACACATTTTTGAAATTTTTCTGAGGTGAAATAGTGAGAAAAATGAGTTTCAAATTTTTGTACAGTGAGTGCGACAAGAACTTTTATATGAAAAACGCATTGCGCTTTTTGTCGGGTGAAAATAATTTTTTTCGTTGTCGGTCACACTGTCGCATTATGGTTTGGGCAAGCCTTTAAATTCACTGATTAATTAAGGACGATCACTGCATTGAGTATTTTATGGTGGGTATATACCAAGTAACACAGAATATAGAATACATCCGCCATTTTTTTGGCGTCATCTGAATGCAAATGTTGTTGTTTTGCTAATTTTGAAAACTGGTCAAGGTGGTGAAATTTTACAGAAATCTTACGAGTCAAAAATCTAATGCTTTTTGAAATTTTTAAAATTAAATAGCCAGGAAAATTATTTTGAAAATGTTCAAAAGTGCATTTTCCACAGTACAACAGCGTTAACTACTCTGCGTAATGCTCTCGAAATTTGTATGGGAAATTCTTGAAAATAAAATGACTATAGTTTGACGTTCAATCAGCAGCTGGATTATGGTTAACTACATTATTTCCGTAGTGATTTTTTCATGGAGCGTTTATAAAACACAAATTTTCCTATGTCCCATGGTTATTTTTTGCCGGATGAATTTTGAATGAATTCATTATATTTGCCCCAGAAATTTCATTGGGCTATATTTTGAAGAAAAATTAATATTTTTTCTCCTATGACTACACATTTTCTGTCAGCTATTAAACTATGACTCAAGAGTCGTGATTCTTTTCGAAATTCAACGAGTGCAAAGAAGAAAATTCACTTTGCACCCTTTCGCAATCACTGATTTTCACAAACAGGCACGACTCTTTAGTCACGGGGTAATACCCGACTATGCGTACCGCTGATATTAACACCTATTCAGCATTTTATTGGGCCTCTTCACACGAGACTAACAGGCTGATTCTCCCCCTTGTAAGGAATCAGAAGTCACAAACATCTCTGTGACTATTCCTACCCACCACGGCAAAGGTGAATATAGAAGTGTCATAAGCTGATTATAAAAACATTATAAAGTTTTCAAGTTGCTCAATACAAATGTAGTAATGTTTACAATTGAAGTTATAAATAATTAACAAAATATATTTTCTTACGAAATTCGTGATAAAAAGAGGCAATTATTACTGAATTATTTTAATTTGTGAGTTGTGACCTGCTCTGATGGAGAAGTCACAAAATCAATTTCACCTCTTCTTATGACTTGTGAGGTACCAGTGATGATGGGGAGAATCGAGCTATAATTCTTCCTGGGGTAGAGAAATTTTTACGGTGGTGGGAGAGAGGTGTCATACGGAATGCGTCGTGTCGCACTGTCGTGTCGCACTGACACGACAACACCAAAATTTATTCACACAGCGTCATATGAAAGTACCCACATCAAATGCGATTAAGCGCAAAACGTTTTTCATATAAAAATCGTGTCGCACATGTCATGACGCACTGTCGCACTTTGGTTTGGGCAAGCCTTTAAACCGATTTTCATCCCGGAAGAACTAGTCTCACGTGAAGAGGCCCATTAACAACAAATTTTGCAAATATTTAACATTTTGTATCACCCATTAAATATTTTTTCTATGGCAATGCTGTAGTTTGACAGCTCTTAAATTTCGGAGTGCCTGTAAATGGACGCCAAATCAGCCAATCATGATCAATGGCGGACAGCAAAGGTTTTCTATTGGAGATTGCAGCACGACAGCCAATACGGTTATTGGTCTCTGGTCGATTTTTGTTGATCATCGTCTCTCATTGGACAACCAAATAGGAAAACATTCAAAATCCAGCACGTGCACTTTATTGTTTTGATGCACAAAAGCCCAAAGTAAATGTGCAACAAACAAAACAACATTAACCAAAACTTCGTTCGAAGAAATTTCATCTAAAAAATCATCCACCAAAGCCATGGCATCATTTACTTTGTGACGACGGAATCCCAAGTGAAAAGAGGCACCACTAACATTGGAACCAACCGTCTAAATTTGAAAAAGTTACCAAACCAATTCGTACATTTTAAATCACCCAATAACCCCTGCATAGTAAGTACTTTTTTTTCTGTGGAACAACCTAATTAACAAGAGTGTTATGTCTATCAGCAAATGGAACATCACACAATCACTGTTACCCCAATCAAAGTCGAAGTACCTGAGAATGTGGAACCATCAGTGTCGTCGTCGTCAAGCAATGAACGACATCGAACCCACAACAAAGTTACTACTCAGAGGAGGAAACCTCCGACCATCGAAACCTTCTGGCCGACAGTGCTGGAGGAGGTCAGGAGTATACAGCAAGTGGATGCAAAGCATCAAGCACTGCCACTGGCTCGAATCAAGAAAATCATGAAACTGGATGAGAACACTCGAATGATTGCGGCTGAAGCACCTCTGCTGTTCGCCAAAGCTTGTGAGTATTTTATTCAGGAGCTGACCTTACGTGCTTGGGTGCACACAGAGGAGAGCAAAAGGCGAACACTACAACGCAGCGACATTGCTCAGGCGATTTCTATCTGTGATCAATTCGACTTTCTGATTGATATCGTTCCGCGAGAGGAAATAAAACCACCGACCACTTCGGTGAAGAAAGAGACGGATAAGCAAGTCAATCAACAGACCGCCTCTAGTACGGTCAATATGAATTCAACAAACAATGTCCAAACACCAGCCCCAGATCAGCCGATGCAGTATTACATACAACTGGGTGGCGGTCAACAGGGACATCTACAGCAATCGCACATCCAGACGTCGAATATCACACCGAATGGGTTGCTGGGTAACCAACAGCTGCAGCAGTCGCTGCAAGGCATCAACATTGTAACTGCTCCTCAGAACATTCTGTTGACTTCTGGTAATCCAGGACAGCAGCAAACAGCTGCTACTATGGTGAATAGCTTACAGAATCCGCAGCAGCAGCAGATACAATTGATTCAGCAAGTGGTCACACCCAATGGAGAGATTACTAATGTCCCGGTAAGAATATTTTCCATTTTCTATTTTTTTTTTTTATTTTTTATCAGACTATGGGTGGAATTCACTGTTTCAGAGTACGATTGCGGAAGCGATCTATATGCTTATGGATTTGGGCCTGTAAGTGAATAGATTACAGTTGTCTAAGCTGATCAACTTCTACTTCAGCTTGATAATTGGAATTTTTATATCAAAGAGAGTACTAAGAAAATTGTCCATATTTTAAGTACATATTATGTATGCTTGCCATTCAAAATATAACATTCTTGAAATTCAAGTTTTTTTCTTTAGAAAATGAAAAGCTTTTCACAAGCATAATGCATTGATCCCTTCTTTCATCGTCCTGTTACAATGAAATACTGTTTTACTTGGTCTATAGGGTCTTGTTTTTGAATTTGAACTTGTTCCAATTTTGCATTGATATTAGTTGATATTAGGATTTATGCTATAGTGCACTCCCGGGTCTCCACTGAAAATTTCCCACGACAGGATAAAAATCCTGTCATCCAAATACGTATGTTGAATTTGGTGATGAGTGTCTATTTTTCATAGACTTTGTCTTTTGGTGAAGTCTAGGGGTGCAGCACGTAACTTGAAACAATCTAATTGTTTAGATACAATAGAGCATTGGCAACATCTAACTTGGTTCTATCGTTTCTGTTCTGCATTAAAAGAAATCGAGTAAACGCAATTATATGCAGCCAATGATCGATTTTATCGATTTCATTCGATTGTATCAAGTTACGTGCTGGTTATGTAACGAAATGGCAACACATTTCTTGCATACAATTATTTTTTTTTTTTTTAAATACTTAATTGCGGATAAGATTGCGCATGAGAATTTGGATTCTTGTTGGACGTTAGCATCCATAACGGTACAACAAAAACTTTTGTTGGTTACCAAAAAGTTATAGAGTTGGACTCACCACAAACCGATAATCAGACTTCTTTAGTGAAGCGCAGTTGTTTAACGTTCAATTTATTTGAAAAAAAAAATGTTTCCCTGAACTGGACTTGAAAAAGAGATCACGCGTTCCAGAAGCCAATGTCCTAGACAATCACATAACCCTAAACCCAGTACAGTTTTGTATTTTCTTTATCAGAGTGCATTGAACCGAAAAGCATTTTTACTAGTCCACCTAAGTTTGCTGTTTTTGTTTTTTTCTCGGGTTCTTTGTCTTTTTTCTCTCCTAGTTATAAGGTAACAATTTCTTGGATATATAAGAAATGAGGTTTGCACTAGTTTAGAATTAGTTTAGTTTCAAATCAAAGGGAATTTTTTCTTGTTACCATGCATGTAGTCTTGCTGTTGTGTTCCGTCTATTTATATTGAACGTTTTAAAATAGCTATAGATACAGCCTTTGAGCTATATTCAGTGTTACTAATATCACACAACATATTGATGTTTGGGAATCAATGTGTATCTCTTGCATATTATTACCTAGACAATTGCAGGCAAGAAATTTGTGCTGCAGATAAATTTATTTTTCTTGCAATTCTTTTTGCTGACATAATCAGCATGTTCGCTGAATTTTAATTGACTAACACAACACCGAGATATTTGAAACTGGTAATTTGTTCATTATCCATTAATACTGTGATATTAGTCCTACAATTAAAGCTCATACACTTAGTTTTTGCTGAGTTTAGCTTAAGTTTTTTCATTTTTGACCACTGAATAAGATTTTGTAGGTCATCGTTTAAACGTTCGGTCATTTCACTTAAGTCTTTTCCATTGAGGTAAATTAGTGTATCATCAGCAAAAAGTTTTGCTTTGCAATGCCTAAGAATGGTTTTAACATCGTTAATATATATCAAAAAGAGAAAGACTCCCAAGACTGATCCTTGTAGTACTCCCAAATCTACATCTATTGAATCTGAGAACTCGTTATTGATTCTTATTTTTTGAGTTACGAACGAAACCACTCCAATTCTTTGCCTTGAATGCCATACTCCCAAAGTTGTCTTATCAACATATTTCTTTCAATTGCTTCGAAAGCTCGTTTTAAATCCAAAAATATGACAATCACAGAATCTCCCGCATCATTAGCTTTCTTCCATTCGAACACCAAAAAATTTACTCTGTTTCACAAGAACGCCCACCACGAAAACCAGATTGTTCTTCTATTAAAATATTATTATTCTCTAGATATTGCACAAGTTGGTTAGCCACAAAACGTTCTAATATTTTTTCATCTGAACTAAGCATATTAACTGGACAATAATCTTCACATTTGTTTGTATTGCACACTTTTTCAATAGGTATTATCACAGATTGTTTCCAAATGTTTGGAAAAATTCCCGTTTCTAACAATTTTTTTATAAGTTTTAGCAAAATAGGACCTATTATTTCTAACGATTGGTAAATCATATCACAGGTTAATCCATCAAAATCTTTCTTTTTATTGCACTTTCTTATAATATTACAGATCATATTTTCATCACAATAATGGAACTTAAATCTAGCAGGTACGGGTGTTACTACACTAATACATCGAATTAATTTTCATAGTCAAATTGTTCGTATGGAATTTGGTTGGGTACATTACTCATAAAAATCCGAGACAATAAGAGGATTTTATTTGAATCCTAAAAAAAGACCTCTCTATAACTTGACACGAGTAGAGAATAAGTTTACAATAGATATTTGTACATTTCTGAATTTACTCGATTCTTCTGCTAATTAAGAAACGATAATCTTTCAATTAATTTGCAAACTTTTTTTTATTTAACTGTCGTTTATCTGATATTTAAGACAAGTTTTTATTAAAAAGTCTTTAATACTTAAGTGTAAATAGCTAAGCTAATAGAATTGCCATATAAAAAACAAAACTTTTACTTATAATTACAGATAACTATAACAGCAAATCAATTAAATTTACTGCGAATGCAAATGCAGAACAATCAAGCGGCAAATGCACTACAAACACAGCAAGTTCTTATACCAACAATTCCAACCCAGCAGCAAGCTCAATTAGTACACATAGGCGGAGGAAATGTCACCGCAGCTGCAAATGTTATCCAAAACCCAAGCCACGGAAATATCTTTCTTAGCACCGGTCATGGAAATTCCATAGTTTCGACGGATAGAAATCTTGGAAGTACTTTTAGGCCCAATTGTTGATCCAAATTAGTGTGAATAGTTTCTTGTTTAATACAACAAAAATAAAAGAAGAAAATACATAATAAACATGTATACATATTATAAATATATATTTACTGTTAACATATGTAATAGTTATAAATTATATTAACTACTAGCCTCTAAGTTTTGAATTCGAAATAACGTTCTGCAAAATATAAAATTATATTATGCAAATTCCCGTATAATGGGGACGCCAATCTCCTTTCAAGTGTAACTTTAAGATTATTCAATTTCACGTGTATACATCCCAGCTTAAAATAAACAAAACAATACAATAAAAAAAAAAAAACATATATTTATGTATATGTCCGTGTAGTGCTGAAACTTGTAAAAAAAGACAAATATTTGACAAGAGTTTCCTAATTGTATAATAATTATTATATAAATAATAAATGTGTATAAATGTATTTGTATTTTTATTTTGTTGTTAAGATACATAATGTAGATTTAACCATAAAGTAGAAAATGTGAATATTAATAGA
Source organism: Meliscaeva auricollis (assembly GCA_948107695.1). Taxonomy (NCBI): domain Eukaryota; kingdom Metazoa; phylum Arthropoda; class Insecta; order Diptera; family Syrphidae; genus Meliscaeva; species Meliscaeva auricollis. Next base: position 1,459,098 of record OX403617.1, read on the forward strand.
CAAGGAAAATATTATGATATGGGGAATAAATAAAAGAAAACAAAAATGCATTGAAGAAATAATATTGTGTGTATGCAAATTGTCACAAATGCAATTATTATTCATATAAATATAACAATTAAAAAAAAAAAAAACTTAATTGATTCTTTGAAGTTTCTTGCTAGAAAAATTGGTTTATCAGCCTAGAGTCCTATTTTAGTAAAACCATTATCGTTCAAATGAATTCGTTATCGTTCAAATGGGAAATGCGATAACGTAAAACAACAATCAACAGTTTTACGATATTCGTTTTCCTTTCGACTGTCATTCTTTCTTCGATTTTGTCTTAACAACCTAACATGGAATTTAAAAAATGTGTTTATTTTCTGAAAATATCATTTATTCTTATTATTTTCTGTCTTCTCATGGACTTGGTAATCTCTGATCTCTCAATCTCTGATGTTCGGATGGCAAAGGTTTTATGTTGAATTAATGCAATAATTTTATTTACTTGCATTTATTATGCTAAAGAGCAATATCCCGGCTATTAAATAACGAAAATAATTCATGCTCATTTTATAGGTATAAGTATTTCCCACAAGAGTTGTCATGACATTTTTTTCGATGCGAGCGATCAGTTAGAAGATATTGTGAAATTACAAATATATGTATGTAGGTACATACTTTCTTATTCGTATTACATCTATCTTATTGTATGCCGACAATTTTTAACAAAATGCACTTACGTCATACAAAATACTCGTAGTCTAGCTCTAAGAAATAGCGAATTGAATTTATTTTACAAATCTGTGAGAACATCAAAATTTAATCGAAGTCGATGAAATTTTTTCTGAACGAAAATCATAATCATAAACTACAAAGAATTTCCATACTCAAACATTTTGCCACAATGCCCACGAACCCATTCAAACAAACAGACAGGAGGCCTTTTTTCAAAAAGAAACAAACTCATCTCATTAAATGAATGAACAATTACAATATAATATATTTTTTCGAAACTTTCGTATTTCATTTTTTAACATTTAAAAAAAAATAAATTTATAACCTTTTTTTTAATAATATAATCTTCATTCTAAGACACAACTTATAATATTTAGGTTTGTTCAAATTTCTCTTAGTTACTTGCATTTGATTTTTTTGTTTGTTTTTTTTTTTTTCAATTACAGGAATTCGTTCGTGGAACACTGTAAAATACAATATTTATATATTTTTGTTTTTAAATTTATTAATGCAAAAAGATTTTTTTATTTGTATGTATTTTATTTTTCTTTAGATTTAAATAATATAATTTTCAATGAAGAGTGAAAATCGACAAGCAACAACAATAGCTAAAATAAAAATAAGAATAAAGTATTAAAAAAAAAAATAAGAATAGAATAACAACCAACAAAAGAAGTGTACAATGGGGAGCTGCGTGAGTTGTTTTTTTAATCTTTTTTTCTTTATTTAATCTTAATGCGTAAAAATACTTTATTTTTTTTTTAATTTAATCATATGTATTTGAAGAAGGGCGGCAGTAACATTTTTTTATACATAAATACAATACACAACGACAAACTGAAAAAAGGCACATTTTGAAACACACACGACTTTTGTGCAAATCTGATCATCTCTGTACAACATTTTATACCTAATTTATCTAAGAGCCAGTGAATGCATACTAAGTGTGTTGTTTCGCTTCTTTTATAAACTGTCAAAAATTCTAAAAAAACACAAATGTTCATATCGGAATTGTTAAATATATCTCCTTCTGGTTTTATTAAAACCAGACAAGTATATTAAGCTGCACTGCTCTACAATCAGACAAGCAAATTCTCACATTTATAATATTTTACTAGGATTACTAAATCGGCTCTATTCCAAAATAATGCTAATCAGCACGGAGATTCTTGACTCAGCCATGCAACAGGAATGTGGATTTATCTATCCAACTCAATTTTTTTTCAGGGTAGATTCACGATCGCTGAAAAGATTCGTTATTCATAATCGGTTTATGTCGGGACTATCGTTTTCCGTTATTATATTTTTTTTTTGGCTTACGATTCGTAATTTGTAAACCCTACTACGGATGCTGGGTATTTTCTCAATTCCACAAACGATAGATGGTCAGCAATTCGTAGCTACAATTCAGAACTAGTCCAAGTCCAAAAATTAGGGCATTCATTGTTAGCATAGTGCCAATTGCATTCCACGCATTGTATGCATAGTAGTTTTGTAGATATTTAATAATACAAAATAATAAATTGGTGTGAAAGTAGTAACGTTATAAAGGTTTCAAATTGCTCTCCTGCATAACTAAGTGTTTTTGACTTAGGCTAGTTCTGCATTTTAACGACGAATTTTCCAAGATTAATCTTTAGCCAAATATTACAAATAGTATTTGACCAAGCTAGGAAGACCTCAACTGTCTCTTTTGGCTGGAATTCTAATAAGCGGGTGTTAGAACTCAGAGGCGGAAGACGACTTATATAACATTCTTTTGTGAAAACGCAAGCCTAATCAAAACCAGAAAAGCAGACCTCCAAGAATAAGTTTTCAACAAATTGGAAGATAACTGAACTTCAAGATGGTTATGTCAGGTACCATACACCTAATTTTCTGCTTAACCGCAGTTCCTTCCGCCTTTTTCACTCAAATTCCGACAATAGCAACAGGCACATCACCACACTCCGATCACAAAGGAGTGTGGTGATGTGCCTGTTGTGGCGTTAGTCACATTTTTTCATGTATGTAAATACATACTTCAAAATGCAAAATTGTTCGGCAATAGGAGCGCTTCCACGTTACACCACACTACAGCACCTAACTGTATCATCGATCCACCTAACCTAACCTTACCTTACACTCAAATATACGATACGTAAAATAAATAAAAAACGACGTACATAGATACATAGTATATACAAGCGTATTCGTTTCTAAAGTAGAATGATGAACATTTTTGTCATCTCGAATCCTCGGTCCATTCTAATTCTCCCTCTGCCCAACCGATCGTCGATTAAGCAATGTTGTTGGAAATATACAACTTTTCTTTATAATTACTCCTGTAAAGGTGTCATTTGGCCGTAAACAGGATACGAACTTTCACGAGAACATTTAGAAGAAAGTATCTAATTTTGTCTGCTTATTTTCTTGCCTACCTAACTGCATTTAATTTACAACAAAGCAACAGTTGACATGTCTGGAAAGACTATGCTCCTTCCGTGTTTTTCGAACAGAATTCATCGGCCAAAAATAGTTAGTTCTCGGCCTTTTCCGAATTGATCCAAGCAATATGTATGTATTCACTGGCTCTTCGATAAGGATGGAGGAAAATTTAGAAACAAATTATTCATAAGCCAATGTGTATTCTCTGCTTCTTAGCTACTGTTGTTCTTTTCTGTGATGTTTCTTTATCATATAAAGTCGTATTTGACTTTTTGGTTTCTATTTTTTTTTATTTTGTATTTTAATGTATATATATAAGTTTGTTTTTGTATATATTATATATATATTATATAGTTTCTTTTACTAACTACAAATATGCGACGATAATATACGATTTTGCTCTTTTTGAGTTCATTTTCTTCATACGAAACAAAAGCTATTCTTTTTTTTTATTTTTGAAAAAGCTGTGAAATATATATAGATGCAGCTTTTTTTCTAATTATTATTAATCATTATCCTCGAACCATATTTATACAATGAGAATTTGTGTGTTGATTCAAAAAGAAAAAAAAAAAATTTTTTTAAATTTAGTACTCCAGTTATACAATTTTCTTTATATTCATACGTAATTGCTGTTTCTAGTTGCTGTTGTGGGTTTCTTACACGTAAAATCAGATATATAGCGTTCCTTAATATACATTTGTTTTACCTATATATATATGTAATGTATATATATAAAGTTATGTTTCAGTATTGTTTAATTTAATGTATAAATATAAGTAACTACCATTTTCAATTTACTACTGCTTCAACGCCTTTTTTTTAAATAGTAACAATACGCGTGCTTGCGATGACTACGCCAAACAAATTAAAATAAAAAAATAAAATTCATTACAAACATTATGTAGATTTTTTTTAAATGTTTACTACAATTTAATAGACAAATAAATATTCGTATAATAAAGAAGTATAATTCAACTAAAATTATATACTTTACAAATTATAAATTATCAAAAAGCATAAGAAACAATTTTAAACAAAACAAAAAAAAAAAAAAATTAAGAAAAAAAAGAGAGAGAGAGATAGAGTTGAACAAAGAAATTAAGTTAATAGAGTTTCTAGGAGGGTTAGATAGGTAGGAAGATAAGAGTAGATTGTTTTTTTTTTGTTTAAACAAATTAAGTAAAATACAATGTCACTTAGCCCACAAAAAAGTATATTATATTATGTAAATATTAAATCTTTCGTATTTTTGTTAAAATATCTTTTTGTTCTATTTTATTGCAAAAAATATATGTATATATTTAACATTTTTTTTTTTTTATTATTTTATAACGAATACGATATAGAATCAGATCTGATTTTGTTTTATTTCTTTTTAGATTAGTTTTATATATTTTTAAATGTTTTTTTTTTGTTTTTTAAATAACTAAGATTCGAATTCACTTCTCTGTTGTTTTTTTTTTAATAATATTTTTTTAGTGTTGTTATTATTTTTTTTATGTATGTCACAAGATTTCCCTCTGCATTTTTTTGTTTGTTTTAATTTGTATATAATCTTGCTAGTTTTTCGCTCTCTCTTGTATGGTCGTAAAGAATAAAAACTATAGTAAAGTTAAATTACTATTTCTTTTAAATAATAATAATAATAAGACAATCAATAATAATTAATAGTAATAATATTAATATATAATTAATAACGATAAAGATAAAAGTTTTTTTTTGTTGTTTTGTTTTTTGTTTGTTTTGTTTTTTGTTTTTTTTTTTTGTTTTGTTTAGTTATTTTAATGTAAAAATTAATTTTAAACAAATCAGTGATGCTGATTTGTGTTTCTCGAGACTGGTCGAACACGTACTCGAGGCGGCAGTGTCCATGTCGTTGTGGCTGTTGGTCATAGAGATTCCTTCGATGGTACCCATATAGTTGGGCCAGCTTGTGCCCAGATTGTTTGTTTTACTTTGCTATAGATTTCCTCTATGGTGTCACCTTGGACGACCCCTGCAACAAAAATAAAATTAAATGTTAAGAGTTAAATTAAAGTTTAATTTAAAATTGCGAAAATTTTTATAAACAATATTTTCATTCAAAACCTTTAATATTCAATTTAATTGTGATTTAGAAAGACGAACAAAAATAACAAAATAAAAGACAATATTAAGAGCCCCAATTGTACATTGTGTTTACCAGTTTTAGACACTTTCTTAGAAAGGCTTACCCCCAGCCCCTCTAAGAGGGTACAAATCGTCTCTTCAGAGCAGAACTAGCCTAAGTCACAAATACTAAGTGTTGATGCCAGCCTAGGTCCGTCACCTACGACAAAAGAAAGAAAACAGTGAAGCTAACCGCACTGTACTTTCCTTGTGTCATCAACACTCATTTTTTCCTTGTTTCTTTTCATATCTATATTCGTGCAGGTCATCTATATGCTTGTATCGATTCTTTACATGATATACTTAAAAGTTTTCGTGACTACAGGTCATGACCTCTCATTTTCATTTTTCCTTAAAAGAAGTTTAAGAAAAATACTGAGATTTTTAAAGCCTTTTTGTATAACACTTTTTGGTTTAATAAATGTGTAAATCGCTCTTAGCGGTATTTATAGAAATTTCTTTTAATTAAAACAGTCAAACGATCGTCAATACTTAGATTTGCAGGAGAGCAATTTGAAATTTTTAAATTGGTAGTACTCAAATGCAAATGATTATTTTGAACTTAACATACCGACAAAACGATTGCAGATCGTCTGGACACTGGGACGTGACGGTCTTGAATACAACTGGTTTTAAGCTAGAATGAAAATCCCGATTTTGAGAATTTTGAACTTAGGCTAGTTCTGCCCTGTAGCGACCAAATGTATAGACCCGTAGTATAGAACCATTTTCTCACATTTTATGTTAGTACCAATTTTTAGGCGTGGATGAAATTGTCGTCATATTAACGGTAATAACGTCGACTTTTAAAATTCAGAGGTCTTCCGCTTCAATGTTATAAGTCTCAACTCAAGGGCATTTTCAAAGTTAAAAGCTATGAACGCGAGTTTTTTTTTACTTTATAGTTTGTTTTGTGTTGCGTTAGGAATAAAGAATATATTTTGATGTCAAATCAAACGAAGACTAAACAGAAAAGAACACAAAAGATCAGAAAAGTACAGGTTTTTGTGTTTCATGAGAAGTAAATCTTGTCCAAAAATGTACTACAAAGTCAAACCTCAGAAAAAGAAAAGCAGATTAAAAGAAGAACATGTCATATTTTAATGTCAATACATGGCATACCTAATGCCTAAGGTTTAAGAAATCTTAATCACAATCTTTAAGCACGTTTACAAGAACTTTAATATGGAAAAGCCAATTTCAAAAATTTCTCTGACCAAAAAATTAAGTAATATTGTTCGATAAGTTCACTACGAAATCATACCTTTGCCACCTTGATATTTTGGAAAAAAGGCTCTAATTCCGAAGTAATAGTACAACAAAAATTGAAGGTCGGATTTGAAGAACTCTTTTATTACAAAGTTTTTAAGGTTTCAAGAGGCGAAAAAAAATTTTTAACTCATCAAATATGTTGAGGCATCTCTCCAAACATTTTTTGTTCTCCAACCATCGAAATCCACAATATTTAAAAAAATAAAATTTAGTAAACCACGTTGTGTTTTTAAACAAATTTCTCCTTGCAGGAGTGTCTTTGAAAACGTAATAAACATGCCTTAAAAAATTATGATGGATATAAAGGAGTTGCATTGCATCTGGATCCGTCTCTTTTCGCTCTTGCTTGAATTTTATTTTAAAATACAAATTAACATTTTGCCCGCCCATAGACACTTGAAGAAGTTTATGTTTGTTTAAAAACTGGATTCCGTTCGAAAAGTATTTTAAAATATCTTCGAATTTTGCAAAACACATAAATTCACTCTCTAAATATCGATTACAGACCATGCCTTTCGTTTCATCGAAGTAACGAACGACCAAATCCACTTAACGTTTTTGAACTACTTTATATGTTGTTTTTCCTAGATTAAAATTGCAACCAACTTTGCTGTCAAGAAACATCTATCGAAATATATCCGAAATTTGTATTAACGAGTTCAATGATAATCTTTTTGAGAAGACGTAAAGATACCATCGCATCTCAGTGGCAATTGAATCTGATTGATGTTGAAAGTATAATTAGTTAGGTCTTGTGAATTTGGTTTTGTATTTTTATTTTGATCAGTTTCTGAGATGCCATCTTAACGAAATGTTAGTTCAGTGAAAAAGTAAAAAAGAATTTCAGCGAATTTTTAAAAAATGATACAAAAAAAATCCCTGGCCGCCCTCCAAATTCCCTGACTTCCCCTGATTTTCCCTGGCCAACATTGTGTTGCCTGACTTTTCAGATTAGCGGATACCATGCTTTGACATGAGCAACATTTACATTGGAACTTTGAAATGATGTAAAATATTTAGTAGTATTTTTTTTTTTTTTTATAGTGAGAGAGCTTCGTATGTAAATTTTACATAATCAAGTAATATACCTGTGAAGTATTCGCCGAATTCCTGTTCCATCTTAATGGCTCGTTCGTAGGTTTTTTTCGCTTGTTCCTCAGTCATTCGCCGATTCATTTCCCTGTGTTAAAACAAATACATTCACAATATCAATTTGAGGATTGTTTTTTTTTTTTAATTTTTGTTTATAAAATTCAAACTTACATCACCGAATCAACAGATTTTGGTTTAATGAAAACGGCTACTGGATATAATTGAGCTACTTGTAATCGTTTAATTGCGTTGCCCGATACATCAAGAATACAATGTTTGCCCTTTTCGGCCACATCCCTGACACTGGCCACCGATGTTCCATACAAATTATCATTATACTGGCCAGCCTCAATGAATAGGTGGTTTTGAATGTCACGTTCCATTTGTTCCCTTGACGATACAAAGTGATAATCTCTTCCATCTACTTCATAATCCCGTTTTGGCCTTGTAGTATCTATAAAACAAACAAATTAAATTATATATATTTTCAAGTAGGTGAAATTAAAAAAAAAAAAAAATCTTACGTGGCACACAGGATCCAAACTTTTCGGGATATTCTGAAATAAGGTCATCATTTATGCGATCCTTAAGTGGTCCCAATATAATCACTGGTCTAGTGTAGTTTATCGAAAGCCTTTGGACAGCTTCATAAGAAAGAACATTCTCTTCGGATGCTGTAAATGGTTTGGAGTTAGAATTAAGTTTTAGTTTTATTCTTTTTCTATGATGTAACAGAATTTGTGTTTATATAATTTATTTTAGCTCTACTCAGGCAAATAACTGAATACAAAATTTCATGGGAATCTTCGGTATACACAAAGAAAGTAAAGATTCTGTCCCAAAAAAAAGAGATATTCAAACACTAAATTAATTATTTTTTTTTGTCACAATCAGATAGATACACAGAACATTAAAATAGTTTTTTTGATTAATAAAAGAAAAAAATAAGAAATCAACATTTTGTTAAAAAAAATTAAAAATAATATCGATTAAAATAATTAATTTCAACAATTATTTTCTATAATACGGACGTTTTACGAGAGAAGCAATGCAAAATGCAGTGCATTCGCCAATACTACTCACTCTGTCCAACATTTCTAGCGCTGCGCAAACGTTTCATTTTAGAGTATATTATACAAAAATACTTAACATATTCATTTAATTGATTATTGTTTATAATTAATTTCTTTTTTTTTGTTAAATCTTTTTAATACAAATTATTGATTCTAGTTGAAGTGGTAAACTCTAGATTGAAATTTAGTTTTGCATTTTACAGAAAAATAAAAATATAAAAATTGAGAAAAGTAAAAAAAAACGTATAATTAAATAAAACAAAAAAAAACATTGACAAACATCTAAGAAGCTCAACTAAGTATAATTGAAAATAAAATAAATATTAAGTAATATTGCAAGAAATTCTTAACATATCGTTAACTTAAAAAATATAACGTTTAGATGGAAAAAAAGGATCAAAAAAAGATCACCCTATTTCGTTCATCATATATAGTTTAAATTTGATAGTCTGTTGCGGCGGCAGCTACATTTGCCATGTTTTCATTTGGATTAAAGATTATTTAATTTTAACTTTTGATTAGATAATGTTTTTATCTTTAAAATTAATTTGGCGTCTAAATTAAGGAATTTTTTATTAGTATTATCCAATCTGGGCACCTACATAAATACTAGTACTAAAGAGGCGATACATTTCTTACTTCTGAGTCGGAACTCGGAACCTTATTATTTCGCAGTATTTTTCTCGACATCGAATTTGTTGGGTTATCTCGTTCTTCTTTGTATTTCTATGATACTGTCGAATCTATTCGAAATTTAATTTTGATTTTATACTCTAGCGGCTCACAATTAACATTTGTACTGTAAAAAGTGAGAACATTTCATTTCAATGTGTTCAAGTTACGTAGTACCGAATGTGAAATTGACGCGACGTTCGACATTCGGCGATCGCTAATCGACAATCGTAATAGGGGTCAATATTATAGATCATTACTTTGTAGTTACTGTATTTTATTTGGGTATTTTTTGAATTATTTATTCCCAATGATTTTGGTATCTATAAAATTAAAATAATTGTAAGATCGAAAGATAGTAGGGGAATGGTCAGCTGCTATATTTTATGAAAGACTAACACTCAGTTTTAGAAAAGTAGTATTGACCTATTGACCTATTGACTTACCGAACACTGATTTTATCCCAAATATTGTTAGTGTTTTCAAGTAGATTGGGTTGTTTATAAAATAAAAATAATCAGTAGATCAGAAGGTACTGCTAAAATGATCGTCAGCTAGTCCGGTTTAAAAAGACCGACTCAATATGTCAAAAGTAGTAAAAAACATGTTGTTTAAAAATTTAGGTTTTTGAAAATTTAAAATGTGTTCCTATTTGTATGGCCATTACTTTGGGAAGTTTTTTTTATGAATGTCTTTACAAAGGGGATTTATTTCTTTTATTTGAAAAAAAGAAGTTGACTAAACTTCATATATTGGCTCTTGATTAATATATATGGTGTTTTGTATAAACATGATAACTTCATTTTTGAACTTGTTTCATTCAATTCAAGACACACAAAAAACGTGGTAAAAAGGCTTTTGTTTGTACCAAACACCAAAGACATCATTGCCTTACGTAGGTTGCCAAGTTCTCCATCTGCCTCTTTCTTATTTACGCATGATTGAAAAAAAGTTGATTCACAAAAAGCTTTTATAGGTGAAAAAACACTTCTTTGTTGTTACAAGGTGAATCTATACTATTGGCGGTTTATGTTTGGTCGGTAGCAAATTGTGAGCAGATCGTATAGTATGTATTTGTCAGCAAGGTGATTTTTTTTTTTTGAAAAATTATTAAAATTGGTTGACAAAATCAAATAATGTACCGGAGGCCAAGGTATACTTTTTCAAATAATTTTGATGTTGAAAATTTAAATCAAAATTTGGAAATGCTCTACGAAATCACATTGCCGTGGTATTTTTTTTTAATTGATAGAAGGAAAATAAAAATGTATTTAAACATAATCCAGTTTAAATTGCTTTATATTACTCTTTGACTATTATAAGTTTTATTTGTAAGTACTTACCAAAATTGTATTAGTTATTTCTATAATTTAGTTATTTTCTTTGTTCATTTAAAAAAATCTCCTGCTTCAATTATAAATTGCCTTATCAAAATAAATACAAATTGCAAATTGTTTTTATTTTTTATTTAAGATAAGGTCACAATTTTCTAGGACAACATTCTATTTTTATTTATAAACAGAAAATGCATCCATCGTATGCACACTATTGAAATAAAAAATTACATTTAAATATTTGGTACAAAAAATAGGACACTTTAAAAATCAATAAATACATTAATGTAATTTTTTTATGATTAGCTTTTAGTTCAAGTGTACCTACTATCTAAAAATTGGATTAGTAAAAAGCTTTTAAAAGAACAATAATTCAAAATTTGCGTGTAAGGAATAATAATTGAAACAGGAGATTATATCATTCACGGGTTTAAAAAAAAATTCTTAAGAGAATTGAAGCAGGGAAATACTTAAAGATTTCTTATAACTACATTTAATTTTAATAAAAATATTAATTCCTAGTTATAAATTTAATATATTAATTTTAACTATCAGAGATAAAAAAAGAAAAAAAAAACTGACACAAACATGCCGATAATTTTGGGTTTTATGTGTTTTTTTTTTTATCGAATTTGAACGAGACGTATGAAATGCACTTTTAAAAGAAATACATTTGTTGCATTTTTATTTAATAACTCCATTGCCTTCATTTTAAAATACAATTTACAAACTCCGTGAGTCGACTAAGTACTATACTCTGTCCAACAAAAATAGTCAGTACAGAGAAAATAGGAGGTTTACCTCTCACTCTGACTGCAGTGAAATTTCATTGAGCTGTGAGACAGCGCAAATTTACAGGGTTGCCGTAGTGCATATTATAGATTCCGAAAAAGCTCTTGTTGGCACTGATTATAAAACACCAAACAAATTAACACTTTTTTTGAATAGTTTTTTTTATGAACAAAATCACTATTTTTTATCATGAGTATTAAAAATGATTTTAACTAAAACTCACTTAATTTCAAAGAATCATAAATCAACTTCACTTATCAAACCGCACCTCATTTAAAATTCGCGCAAAGAAGTTTGCTTAAGCGTTTTTTTCCATATTTTAAAAGAAAACATAAAGCCACAAATACAGAAAAACAGCAAGCGACAACACAACACTAACCGGCACCTTTTGTAAGAAAAAAGCTCTCTAATAAGAAGTGTACTGACAATTTTTGTTGGACAGAATATAAGTTATAATTGGACAAAGTTCTCCTATGCTTTGGTCGTTTGGTAAAATGACATTTTTGCATATATCTTACTAATCTATGAGTTTTTCTTTGGAAACTGTTTAGAGAAGGAGTTATAGTGCTATTAATTATCTATAAAATTACATCTCTAACATTATTGTAGTCTACATATTGACCCCTATCGGTAATGAAATTTCCAGAGGATTTTTTTTTTAGGAAAAGGGCGCTCAATCGAAAAATTGCTGGGGAAATCCCGTTATTCTTCATATCAGAGCAACAAATTTCGAGCGAAAACGAAACAAAATTCCTGGAATATTTCGCTTGGGAGCCTTTTTCCCAAAAAAGTAAAGTGAAGTAAAGTGATATACAAAATCTGAGTAAAGTTTTGTATGTAGGTATGAGTGGCTTGATTTCAAATTCGCGAACAAAGCTCTTTTTTTGTTGCCGGTATTCTAACATTTGGGGGTTAGAAAAAACTTGAGTTCTAATTCATATGAGACAGATAATATCACTTAAATTAACATTTTTAATATTGGAACTATTGCATTTTCATTTTATAACTCTAAAGACCTCAATCTTTTATCTGCTTAACAGAACTCAAAACTAACGCTATTTAAACGAACCATCTTCGGAGACGTTTCTGTTCGATTTGTTTTTCTTTGTATGTACAAATTGATTTTGTACTTACAAATCGTGCACTTTGACCACGTTGAACTGCTTGCAAAATATGTAGACTATAAAATAATGTTATAGAATTCATTTTATAGGTAATAAAATGCTCTACAATTCATTTAAAATTTTTTTTGAATAAATATTGCTACAAAATACTGAGGAAACGGCTTTTTCAATTCTTGGTGAAAGTCTCTACCATATCAGAAACCTAAACTGGAAACAAATTGAATTCGAAACAGTAGTTGGCAGTTGTAATTCGCATTGAGAAGTTTTCTTGGAAAGTTTGCCGGGAGTTTTGAAAATTGGTGGTTTTATAGATTTCGATGAGCCCTTTTCGAATTTTAATTTTTTCACCTAGTATCTTTTTCGTTTGCCCTCTTATATTGGAAAAATGGCGCCAAAAGTATCCATTATGAAAACACTATACATGAAATAATTTATATTTTATATAGCATTCGCTTGGACTCATTCGACCATTTAGGGGCCTTTAGGTCTATTAAAATTACATCTGAATAATTTTTGGCTGCATATATGTATAAGTTAAATTAGGTTATAACCAGACAAACATTGACAAATTCCCTATCGTAACGATTTTATTTACCTTTCATTTTTTGTTCTTAGAGTCTACCTGTGCAAATAATTCTCAAAATAAAAATAAATAACCAAATCACAAGAAAAACAAAACAAACGTAAACATGGAAGTACTGCATTTTGTGTGTAGGAGTATTATGTGTGTATTTTTGTATGATAAAAAACCTTTCATGTGTTTTTATGTATTTTTTTTTTGTTTCGAAATTTTGGAAAAGAAAATATACTTTTTTGAAAATTCATGTGCAAAGGTTCTAGAATTTTCTTCATACTAACAAGGAAGATAACAAAAATGGTTAAAGTGCCACCTGAAAAAGGTGCGCGCAATAAGTAAAAAATTACAAGAATGGTACATTCAGTCAACCTGTTGCAAATCTATATTATTCATCTTTGACATTAAGTTGAAAAAACACAGATAAATATAAAAAAAAAAATCGAAAACAAAAAATAAATCAAAAATATGTGATAGGTCCCAAAAAAAAAAATCAGATATTTTTCAAGCATTTTTAAACAAGAGTGAATGAAATATATGCATTTGCACTTTTGAAATCTCACAAAAATTTCACAGTTATAATTCAAATTAAAAAAAAAATAAAATGAATAAAAGAATAAATGTGTTTAAAAAAAAAAAAAAAAAATGCTCATACAAATCATACAACTTTTCTAATAACAAATTCTATGTAAAGAGGGAAAAAGAGCAACAGGGGCAACGAAATATCCATTGTCAAAAAAAATTTACGAACCAACGATTCACGGTTGCTTATATACGAAACAAAACAGAAACAGATAAAATTAATTTAAATTAAAAATGAAAAAAAAAAAGAAAATCCCATCATGAGGACTAAAATAAACTGAAAACGGATAAATTAACAATTCTTTCGAGTTACTCTACAAAATTTAATCATAAGTTTACAAACAAAAATAAAAAAAACATTTTTTTTTTGTTGCATTAACTGCTGCAAATAATTCTATTGATTTTACAAAAATTTGTATTTTTTTGTATTTTTTTTTTTGATTTAGTTGCTCGACTTACGATAGTCAGCATCACTATTCTCCAAGTAGATAAGTGTTATCTGCTCCATATCAGGCAACTCCACTCTGTAGATAATCTCGCCTTTTTTTACATATAATTAAATAACAAATTCAAAAGAAAGAAAAGAAATTAAAAAATTAAATTTTTTCGTTGGTTTTGTTTTTCGTGAGTGATTTTTTTTTTTATTTTTGCGGCAGGGGTTTTTTTTCGATTGAAACAAATTTAAACGAAAAAAAAGAAAACAAAAAAGTAGGAAACTTGTGAGAAAATATAGTGAACGACTGATATGTGGATGTGAGATCAGACCTATTCTGCTATCCGAGTGGATTCGATTAGTTTTGTCATTCTGTTATCCAATGTCATTTGCTATAAATGTCGTAGCAGAATGCAATCCTCCCCTTGGCCGACGACAACGACGAAGACGAAGGTTAAGCAGAATAAGACTGAACAAAATGAAATCTTTCTCTTTTTCGAATTCGATTGCAATGAAAAATGTGTGAATAAAGGAAACGAGAACAACAAATAAAAAAAAAAAAGAGAGCAAGGGCATTATTTTGTCTGAATAATATGCCAGTTAAAAAAAAAAAGTAAAAATTTTGTTTAAAATAAATGCTACTTATAAAGTAAAAAACTAAAAATAGCCAATGCTGACCATTAGTCATATTTTTTTGTTTGATAAATTAACTCAACTGCCTTCTTCAAGACAGATTTTTCGTATGTATGTACTCATAGACTTTCCAAATTACATAAAATCGTTAGGGGTTATGAAAGGATTTAAACCGATTTTTGTTATAACAATATTTTTTTTTTTTTTAATTAAATAATAAACAAAAATTAATTTAAATTAAATAAAAAATAAAAAATAAACTATAAACTATAATGAAAGTTAATCAAGAAGCCAAAGGAACTTTATGAAAGGGAGAGATTATCTAAAAAAAAATTTAATCTAACTACTCTCAAACATTGAATGTTTAATATGCTGAAATGTTGGATGAGTAGGATTACTTTTTTTCTTTCAAATTGTTCTCAGCAAATAAATGTATAGGTAAGTATATTTATTTATATATAATTTGAACGATAATAAAAAAAAAATAAATATAAACTATATGTAATGTATATAATATAAAATGCATATTTTGTTCAATATCGATACACGACGAAAAAGTTAGCATTCGTTATTATTATTATTTATTTGTGTATTATGTATAAATTTAATTTTTTTATACAAAAAATATCTTGAATCATATTTTTTCAGTTAGTATTTGGGGTAGGTGTTCAAGCAGATATCGGATAGATTATCTAGTCTGTGTAAAATCCATAAATGGATACGCTAGATAGCCTATACGATACGATACGATAGGAACATTTTTAACAAACACATTTTGTTTGATGATATTTTGTTTGACTTTTATTTGCCCTGACACACTCTTGAAATTTAAAAATTTTATTTTTTTTTCTATTACAATGTAAAATAGATAAATTGAACTAGAGATTTTAAAATGTACGCACTGAACTACCTAAATAATTCAGTGTTGAATATATTCCTAATTAAAGGCAGTTTTTCTTTTTCTATGAAATGAAATTGTTCTGTTCAATAAACTTGAAGTTTCGTTAAAAAACCATTTTGGTGTAAAATTAACATACAGTTGAGGAAGTTCCCATAAAAATACTGCAATATGCCATACAAAATTTACTGCAAACTTGGCAGCACTTTTATTTTTTGGATACACAACTATCTGTTAAATCGCCCGGGAGGTTACTATCATATATTATGCGAAACAGTCGCCAAAAAGTTATATTTTAAGGCGGAAATTCTCAAAAAAACATTTATTTTAAAGTTAAAAGTGTTTTTTTTTTCTCTAAATTCGGTCAATATTTTTTTTATAAAGACGGATAGGAATTTATATTTGGAGTATTTTTGCGGAAGAAGGGGCAAAAATCTGTGCGTCCATCTGTACAAAGAGTACAGCCTCAACGGTTTGACGGATTTGCTTGAAATTTAGTACATGTTACTCTTTTCTAATTTCCAAGTCTGTTTTTTTTTTTCTTTTTCTCGATTTACCTCCCATTTAACAAATTTGAGCTATTGGATTTTTCTCGAAAACGGCTCTAACAATTTCGATTGGCGTACGTTATGTTATGAGTTATTGTAACAATACTGCATTTTTGGTTTTTCACAAATAAATGGAAAAACGGAAGTAATTGAACAGGTTTTTTTTAGCGAAATTTACCATAATTTTTTAGTTATCTCCTAATATATCCTAACTGATCCAACCGATTTCTTTCAAGACTTGTCAACAGTATTTTCTTATAATTTCAAAAAGTTTTGTCTACTTAATTTTTCCAAAAAAAAATCCTAAAAAAATTAAACAAAAAAATACTTTTTTATGATAACAAAAACTATATTGTTTAATGTCAAACAAAATTGTATTTCTTTGTGAGAGCAGTTTGTGCGATCCATACGTATTTTTATATGCAAATATTTTGCACATAATTATAAAAACATATTTCATCATTCATTTGCCACAAAAAACTCTTTCAGTTACGAAACGTAGCTTGATACTTGCATTTGTTGTTTTTTTTAAAGCCTTTTGCATGTTGCCATACAGTGTAGTTAAGAGCTGAACAGAATGCACCGCTCGTCGCTGATAGATGGGGCATCTACTTGAAAAGTTTGTTATACACATTTATGTATGTATGTATGTGCTCGAACGAAATACAAAATATTTTTGCAATTCGAACTCTGGTTGATGAGTTAAAGGACCTTAAAAATTGTACTTTAAGTCAGGTATGTATGGTCTATTTTAAATGTAACTGTGAAACTAAACAAAAATCGTAAAAGTAAATTAAGTAGTGGCATAGCTTAAAAGATGCCCTTTTTGATCTCATTTTTGGAGTACAAAAAAAACGTTTTATATGTATAATTATTTTCATTCGTGATTTTGATAAAAGTTTATGTTGTATAGATAAACCCTAGAAAGTAGTTTAGAAGTTACAGCAGTTACAATGCCGAAGCGCATCTTTAAAACATTAAATATCTGCCAAGTTAAGTTTTTTTAGACGCGCTTCGGCATTGAATACGTAATATCAGACTTATCTGAATAAGCACTAACTGACTTAAAAAAAAAACTGGATAATGATGATTTTGGAGCATATTTCACCGATCCAACTAGCTTCATCATATTACCAACATGGTAGAGGTGAAGTTAAAATTGGCTATAACAAGAGTTCGGTAACCATTCGCAACAAATGGAACAATTCATTGACCTACATCATTTTTCCGACTTGACTGAATTGATTTTTTTTTTTTTGTACAGAACAGTAGGAAAGACATTATTTTTTCCACTGATATAGCAACTCTGGTTGAACTAGAAGAGCGTATTCTCAATGCGTAATAAGGAGTTAGCGTCAACTAACATTCGCAATAAAATTCTAAAACGGGCTCTAGCATGCATAAAAGCCAAGGATTACACTTTTAACACATGGTATAACTGCACTAAATATATAAATCAAAAATATCTTAAGCAACCCAAATTAATTTTTGATTCTAAGCTATTTGGGTTATAAGAAAAAAAAAAATTCTTTTAAGATCTTAAGATCTTAGTTTTTTCTATGGTATCTTTAAATTTATTAGTTTTCTGGCAACTGATAACAGTGTTTTTTGTTTAGTTTTTTTGCTTCTTTAAAAATATTAAAAATAATAAAACGTTATATATTTATTATGCATTTCTCGAAGAAAAATGATCCCCAAGTCAACAATTAGCATGGGCAAGAAAAATTTAACCCCTTCTAAAAATTAATATCTGAGAACCCAAACAAGATATTGATATTATTGAAACGCACCTTTATTCTTCTAAAAATAAATACCCAAATAACATTTTTACCATAATTATTGACAGAGAAATCATCGTTAACATGGGCCAAGGTATAGTAAAATAATTCGAAACTTAAAATTGAAAAAAATTCTAGCGACCTTAAAACTCATTATTTTCGGCTCATCTTTGAAGGACAATTATTTTACATGTTTGGGAACAGTTTGAGTCAAGTGCCTTTGAAAAACAAAAGATTATTTTTTTTCTGGTCACTCTAATGAACTAACGAAGAGGAAAAAAATGAATAATGAAAATTTCTTTTATATTTATTTTTTTAACCGGAATGATTGAATTAAACATTGACTAAATCTTTTGCCTAATAGAAAGGGTACAACATCTTACTGATGAGCCCACTGTTGGTCCTGGGGAAACGCATTTTTGAGTAGAGGTCACTCGAACTTTTAAACTGACTAATGAACATACAGTAAAAAAAAAGTGAGTGTCAGAAGATTCTTCAAACAAAATCTTTTACAAACAAAACTTCGTATCTAACCCGGGTAATAGACTCAAGATCTTAGATTTTGTGTGTACATATATTTACAATAAATGCAACTGATAAAATATAAAAAGATAGTACATAATGTAAATATATCTAACAGCAAAATTATTAAGCTTGAATTAAGCTTTAAATAAAATTAAAAAAAAAAAAAAAAATCATATACAAGTATTTTTTTGTATACGAAAATCATAAAATTCTTGCTGCGTATATTTAAAGTCGATAATAAACTCAACACACCATAATTGAACATGAAAATAAAAAAATCTCTGTAGATCGAAATATAAATTTATATCAAAGTGAAATATTATGTATTTTGTATGATATTTTGAGAAAAGAACATAAAAGTATTTTTTTTCTTTTTATGCTTTTTGTTTGTATACTGAGTTAGTGTTTACTTTTTTGTATAGTCAACTTTGTTTTAGTGAAAGAGGAGAATATTAATTTGTTTGATTAAAAAAATTTGTATTAAAATTAAATAATGTATTATAATATGTATAATATATATATTTAAACACACTAGAGTACAAACACAACAATTTACAATAAAAAAAAATATATATATAAATAAGAGCAATAGTGTAGTGAACTTGGTACATACCTCCTTCAGCATTGGCATCGTCTTGTGTGTAGCAAAGCATAAAAGCTAGAAAAACGAATCGAGAAATAAAATAGATAGTTATACAATGCAATACAAGAGAAAGTTAAGAGCTTAAGTTTTGTTTGACAAAAAAATAATTAAAAAATATATATATATAAACAAAGAGAATGGTATAAAACAAATAGTGTGAAGTTGCGGATAAATTAAATAAAAGAAATTGTATAACAAGTGCTGCGTGTTGTGTGTTCTCTTAAAAACAAAAAAAAACACCGAAGAACCCTTTTGTTAATAATAATATCCCTCCAACTACATCAATTTAAAACAATTATACCATAAATAAGATTAAAAATAGTTAATTTTTAGTTTTTATTATATTGTTTAATTTTTTAAAACATAACCGATTTTTTTTTTGTTTTGCGAGCACTGCTTTTTTGATTAAACTAGAACTAGCAAATTTTTCTGAACGGGTTTTGGCTTATAAAATGAAAATGAATAAATATGTTTCACTTTTATTTTTGGGTTCATTTAATAGCTTCAAATTCCTTAGCAAATTCATCCGAAATATCCTCTTTTTGCTCTCTATCAAGTATTGCGTGATAGGTATGGCACCTCATTCGCTGTTACGCACCATATACATTGAAAAATTTTGCACTGCTCGAACAAAGGCGAACTTCAGAAACTCAAAAGTTGTCTACCAAGTCATAGTTTTCAAAACGGATCATAGTTTTTAGTTAAATTAATAGGTGAACCTGAAAAATCAACAGTCATACAACATGGGATAAATGTGATTATATTTGGTGGGATGAGTAAACTCTATACTGTCACATAAATGGTATAATTGTATATAGGGTGTTGTTAGGAGCAGACTGTTAGGAGTAGACAGCCTTCTCTATAGGTTTCGAAGTGGCGTGTCGGTCGGTCGGTCGGGTACGTGAGGTACTTTAGTTGGAAATGTAATTCTTCACTTACGTTGCTAGAAGCCTAGAATAAGTTTTTCTACAATTTATAAGCCTTTATTATTGAACCAAATAATAGCAACAAAAAAATAGTTCAAAATATTTATTCGTTTTCATTTTGTTAAACAAAAAGCTTGTACCAAAACATTTGCTATTGCAGGTTATAATTAGAATTAATTCTTTATATTTAAATTTAGTTGTAAGAATATTTTTTGTTTGGTTGTTTTAGATTTTTAAACTTACGTTGTTGTTCGTTGCAATCATTATTGTTCATATTGTCGTTCTCGCTATTAACGACTCCATTAGCTACTCAAGATCAATTGTTTGTATATTTTTGAAACATTCATTTTTTCAGACAAAACACATTAAGTTGGTGTGGACAAGCGACAAACACACGTTTAAAATTGTATATGAAATTAAATAGAAAATAAAAAAACAAAACGAAAACGTTTCGATTGGGGGAAACAAAAAATAACATAAGTAATGAAATTTAATAATGATAAAAAAAAAAACAAATAACACAAGTAAAGCATAAAATAGACTTCATTTTGTGGATAGGTATACTCACGCTCTTGATCGCTGCCATCTTCATTTTTATCATCGCGACTTTTCATAAATGGGAATCTTCTTGAAAATGTAAAGTTCTTCTTTTTTCGATCCAAAGTTGATTGCTATGGCAATTGCAATTTTAAATTCATATTGAACACACTTAACAATTTATACATACTTTGTCCATGTTGTTGTTAGCTGCGTGGCCTTGGAATTTGACACTGCGATCTCTTGCACGCATCTTTCGTTCCCATCGACGTTTTGATGGCACAATACCAATTACTTCATCTTCACTATCGCCCAAGACTCGGCGGGCTTGCCACCATTCGTCGTCAGAGGCATTTGTAACATGTAAGATGTCTCCATGTTTGAATGGAAGACCTCGTGATGGTAAGCCGTCATCTCGATTTGGATCGTAGTCAAATAGAGCTCGAACGTAAAGGGAGCGCTTTTGTGACGTACGAAGCAGAGTACCAGTACCAGATGAGAGAGCAGCTTGTTGTTTGAGTTCATGAATGCGTGCTTCAAAACGGTTATATTCCTCTGGTCGATATTGAGCAACTAGAGTTACAACACCACCAGAGTTCTGAAAAAAAATCGTGTCAATAGTTATAAGATTGTAACAAAAATAGTTAGAAAGCTATAACGCGATACTTTAAATGTTGCTTTACTTAAAAAATCTGGGCTGAACTGCACTCCAATTTACTAAAATCGGGTATCTACAACAAACCTGTTGCCAACGTCACCGACCTGAACCTTTAGATCCTTCTCATTTTATTGAATTTGATTTGTACTTGCCACGTTTAAGACGCATTGAAAAGTAGTTGTTTGCAGTCGTTTTTTTTTCAATTTCTATTATTATCGAAATATTGAATGAGGAACACACCTCTGTCGAACCCAATATTGTCACATAAAATGGGAGTTGCAGACCTGAAACACTAGTTTTAAATATAAAGGACGTATGACAGCCTTTAAGTCTATTATATTAAATGTAGAAATTTTCTGCCAAGGAGAGCTTTATGCTAAGTGAATAATTAACAAAATTTTGCTTTTCAGTTTTTTTTTCAAGTTGTTTGGGTTTCATAAGCATGGGTAAAATAAATTTAATTGAAACACCTTGAAAAGCAATTTCTCGATATGAAACCAAGTGCTTCATTCCCCTACCGAAATTTCCATTTTTGAGTCCAATAAGATAAAGTTAATACTGCAATTTTTGGGAATTCTTTTGAATTCTTTCCTAGGATAAGCTAAGCCTGGTATTATTTCAAAGTTAATATAGAACAAGTTTGCTGTAAGTGTCTTATGCCAAAGTGGATTTCAGAAAAGTGAACAAATTAGTAAAAAGAAAATGGACTCTAATGGATGTGCTGTAGGAAATTGTATGGGGTGTTGAATAGAAGTTCAAAGAAAACAAAACGTAACCCAATTTAATATTCCGTAGCAAATGATACCTAAGCATAGATAGTTACAGATCAAGACTACTGGTGCTGGATTGTGAATCCAATATTTTAGAGATCAGATATCAAGCTTAAAATAAGCGGACTGTACTCACTTTCACAGCTCAGAACGAAATTTAATTTATATAAAGTAAAAGTTTACCATTTCATTCAGGCAATTAATTTACTTTAGACCTGGAAGAAGAGCTCGAAGCGATGTCTTTGCTGACCATGCTTTTAATGCTTTTAAGATATCCTCAGATTAACATATGTACTAAAATTATTATATTGTAATCGATCTTATACCTGCAAAATGTGGTATGTGACGACAACAATCATCGTCACGACTAATGTCGTGTCTTTTTATGTAAAGAGCCGGTATTTAGGGACTAACAAAAGTCAATGCATAATTTTTTCAATTTTAAGACTAGAAGAATTGTATGTTAAATTCTTTCATGTAAATTACCCGATTTTTAATTGAAAAGAAACTCCATTTAGCAATATTGCCTTTTCAATTGAATCTTACTTAAGAAGCATGCACTCACTCATACGAGTAAATACAATATTATGTAGAAAAATAAACAAATATTTAAAAAATATAATAATTATACTTACTTTAAGCGCTTGAGCAGCTTCTTCGTGTGTGGCATTTTTAAGATTAACATTATTCACACTAATCAGTTGGTCACCTCGTTTCAATTCACCACCCAAATCAGCTGGCCCACCAGCCAAAATGAATGACACATAAATTCCTTGTCCATCTTCGCCTCCGACAATGTTAAAGCCCAGTCCTTGGGGACCCTTTTGTATAGTTATTGTACGCGCCTCTCTATAGTTACATAGAGTAATGAATTGAAATAAAAAGAAACAAAAAATAATTGATTAAGTAAATAAGAAAAAATTTCAACATCAGCATACTCATTAGGTTAATGAAGCCGTTTGTTAAGCACCTCACGTATTTTTGCTTAAAAATATTCTCATTGAACAAATGCAGCTGTAAACAGCTCATTTTTGACGGTGGCAATGACTAATCAGTGATATTATTATTTTTTTGTGTATAAAACAAAAAAAAAATATAACACTTTATTGATGGAAAATAATTTCAACTAAGTAGGTATCGCGCAGCACACACAAGTAAATAATAGTTGATGGTAATATTTAATTATAGTAGTTCAATTGAAATATTTATAAAACTTTAAATAAATCAAAACACGATCTGCACGATTACTTTGAGCTGAGCTTACTGAAAGGAGACAAACCAAACAATACTGGTTGGTGGTTATGTGTGGTAATGTGTTGGCGGACGACCACGACGACGCGACGTTTTTTCATCAAATGAGTATTTCTCTTTTTTTTTTTAATTCAGTTTAATTATGATGCGTTTCCGATTTCGATATAAGGAATGTAAGAGTAATAATGATTTATTTCTGGAAATTGTTCTCCTGTTTTATCTTTTTATCTTTCGGCAGTGATGTTATAAAATTGTTTTGCAGAGCATAACATTTTGTGTTGACAAGGGTTAGAAATTTATAAGATTAAGATCTTGTATTAATGATTTCTTGACATATTTTTGTTTTCATAAATAAAATTCGAATGGAAATCATATTTATCTATCAAGAATTTCTGATGACTGTACCAAAAAGTTTCATGTTTAATATTAAAGAGTTAAGCCAGGTTTGAAAGCGAAAAGCAAATATCGCAGTTTGAGAATTTTTTTGTTAATTTTACTACGAAGCGCTCTAGGATAATAATAGAAAAGTTACAATTAAATAGTTTTTTTTTCTTAACTTGCTTGTTTCAGCTTATTGGAGGGTCAGGAACTGTTTAAAATAGGTTCGAAGAATGAATTGGGAACACAAATCAGAGAGCTTACTGATTTTGGAGCAGTTTTATAGCAGAAGCATTGGGAATTACACCCGAAGCGATCGAAAGTTCCACTTTGTTTTCAGACATAGTTTCTGGTAAAATGTAAGTATTTTTTTGATTTTGAGACTGTTTCAAAGACTCTACATATTATATTAAGAGGCTTTAATGAAAAAAGTTTGGTTCGTAGACGTTAAATTATGTAGTACTGGGCAGATGAGGCCTAAGAGGTGGGGAGTTTTAAGGCAAATTATTTTGATTGTTAGCTTCATTACCGATTTTCAAATCAACAAAGTTGTAGTTTCAAATTTATCGACTTTTAATTTATTTTTAGACGGAATACTGTTGGTGCTTTCAAGTGCTAGACCTTGATCAGATTATTTAGGTACGGAACTTTAAATCGGGTTTCGGAGAGGTCTTTTACACGTTATTAGAGATTTGATCGACAACGAATACTGTATTGGTAAAACATTGAAATAATTCCTAAAATTAGTTCGATATCGTATGGATCTCTGATTGTAAGCAGCCATTTTGAAAGAAATCGTAGGTTGAGCCATTTTTTTCTGTAATTACCACAATACAACTCGAAATCAGCCAATTCCTTTAACAGAAATTATCAGAATTTTTTTTAACTAATGCATTATTATTTTAGATCTACTTAGCCTTTATTATAACGAAAAGTAAGTGCCAATTATTTTATTAGATATTTATTTATATTGTAAAGAAATTTATCAGAAGTAACAGGATCAACGATTTAAATGGTGGCCAACAATTGCACGGACGACATTCAATTGGCTTAAAAACCATAAAAGCAATATAACCAGATAAAGTTAAGACAAAACAAACAAAGTCTTGTTGAAGCTTAAAATTATTAATAATCGCGCTCCCAGCTTAGTACCTTTGTAACAAAATTTATCGGTGCTTACAAGTTATGTATATGAAAAAATTAATGTATGTTTTTGAAAAGCAAGTTATAATACAAAATTTTTGGAAAAAGATTGAAGAAAAACCATCAAAAGTTTTGAAAAGGGTTGGATTTTTTTTTTTTTTTATAATAAGCGCGCACTAAAGGGATTAACGTACCCTTAATATGGTGAACACAGTACGAGCATTGGATACCATTTCAGAAATTTTTTTTTTTTTTTTCAGAAATAGTCACAAGAAATTTTTCCAACAAACACTGCTTTTGAACGCTCTCTTCTGCACAAGAAAGCACAATTTCTGATATGTGGAACGCGTTCGAGCAAAAAAATAATCTAGGTTTCAATTACATAGTAATTTCTCTACTTTCATTATAAGCAGCTCAAGAATTACACGCACGGCAGATCTTGACAGTTTTTTTTTTTCAAATCCAGCTCCGCACTTTAGCTCTAACAATTGGACTTAAATAGTGACTTGCCATGGGTAAAGTTAGAGAACATTTGATATTTGAATACTCAAGCCATTCTAGCCAATTACATAAGAAAACTCAATGAAGTGAACAAGATTGATTTTATTAAAAATATTATTTCTACTAAATATAAATTAAATCTCAAAATAAAGTTAGTTACTACCCTACCCAGTCGTTCATTTTAATTCCGTTTACTTAAATTTATAAAATTAATAATCGGTAAAATTTAGGAGATATTTGAACAAACAAAAAAAAATGTATAACATCACTGCCTACTCGTTATACAGGCAACTACTTCTTATCTCTGGACCAAACCACGATGCAAGGTCAAATTTTCTTATCATTACATCACATTCACAAACAAAATGACGAGATAAGATAGATTATAAAATTATATTTTTGATAATCTTTGTCGCTTACCTGGTTATGTCTTCTGTGCTTACAGCACGAGGAGTACCTGGCGGTACAGCCGCCAAAACATTCGATGATGCATACCTTGATGCAGGTTCTGAAAAAAAACAACAAACAAAAATTAGTTCATACTGCTTGGGTTAGAAAGTACTCAACCATCAAGTGCACATGTGCATTTGCATTTGTATTGGAGGGGAAAAGGGAAATGAATAGAAAGTTCTAATAATGATTTTTGTATTTAAATGTTGAAATATGTTAATATAATATGTAAATTAGCAGAGTAGAGGTATATAGTGAGTGTGTCTTACGAGGCAAAGGTGAATGGGATCTTGATGTAGCTGGGGCAGGTGAAGGTGATCGCCCGAAATCGACAACACTTTGTCCGACATTATTGATCGCACCTGTTGAATGCGAATTGACTTGATTAAATGACGAACTAACTAAATGCTGCGTCTTCCCAACAACCAATGTCACTTTGTCAGTTATCGATTTGAGGGTGGCAACTGCATGTTCGTGAGTAACATTCTCCAGATTCTTTTCCGACTGGAATAGGAAGAACAAAAGAAACCCATTAATATATGAAAATTGAAATTCCATTGTAACAACTTACCGCATTTTGCCGAACAGCAATCAACTTGTCGCCAATGTTAAGGCGGCCATCCACATGCGCCGCTCCACCTTCCATGATTTTAGTTACGTATATACCATTGTCGCCTGGTATATGCTGATTGCCAATGCCGCCTGCGATAGAAAATCCTAGACCTTTGCCACCTTTTACCAGATCTATCTCAATAATTTGTGGACCCGTGCTAGCCACAGCTCCAGCTCCACCGCCAACACTCAAAGTCGAAGTGTCACCGGCTAGTGCACTCGTGTTGGCAGGTCTTTTACGTTTAACGTGCAATTTGACATGATTGCCAGCTCTTTTCAAGGCATCAACTGCACCTGCATGCGGCACATCTACAACGGATACATCGTTAACCGACACAATGATATCATTGACACCAAGTCGTCCATCAGCAGCCGCAGCTCCACCCGGGATTAATTTTGTTATGTATATTGATGTATCTGTGCCGATGTGCGGATTGTCTGTTCCGCCAGCAATCGAGAACCCAAGTCCAGAATTGCCTCGTTCCAGGTGAATGTCTTCATATATCCAGCTGTCCTCGCCATTAACCTGACAGTGAAAAAAAATAATAGAAAGTATTATAGAAGGTATGTATTCCAACTAGAGTTTGTATAGTTAGTGCGGCTTCTTTAATTAAAAAAGAAATTATGAAAGAAAGCACATGGAAGTGTCTAAACTCTACATAACAAGTACTAGTATAGTAGTATACATTATACAATAAAACAAAACAAATAATAGGTACCTACTCTTTATGAAACTAGGCAAGTTGTGGGTTAGAAGAAAGTTGATTTTAAATTAACTTTGTCATTTAAAATGAATAAAAAGCATATTATGGCGATGGGTGGTGTTAGAGGAGCTACACACAGTACACATACACAATGCAAAGTGGAGAATTTTAAATGCTTAGTTCAAGAATCTCACAAAGATAAAGGCCTCTATTGTGGTAAGTATTTAAAAGAGAAGTTTGTCAGTATTTTAATTTGTGTATTTGCTGACAAAAGAGTATTCTAGTATTCTGCAATTAAATTCAGTGCAAGTAAAAAATTAAGTATTATATTACAAGTCGCATGAATAGCAAGTTTATGGACTTAGACCGTAAAAATATGCAGAAAATGATTTGGGTTAATCTGAATCTCAAGTCTAGAATATTAATAGATTCTATACGTCGGATGAATAAAAGAAACAATGAGACACTAGTTTTTTTTTTTAATTTTTTAATAGAACCGAGAAAAATGTTTAGAATGAGGGTATGCTAGCGATTTTGTTATTTTAGGATAGAAGCGAAGTTTTTTTCACCAAAGTATTATTTTTGTGTGTTGAAGAAGTTTTTGCAACCGCTTCAAATATAAGACTACGCATCTTTTCAATACCTTAGGTATTTAGAGACTGTGAATCTAAACATATCAGATTTTCACCAGAAAGGTGTCTGAATTTTAAAAGTGGATACTATAATTTGAAACCAAATTCATTGTTTAAGTAGGAGAGTACAGACTACTACAGAGTATTTTTGTCTTATTTCCCTGCAATATTGGTAGTTTTGAGCATGTTCTGATTCGATATTAGTTACTGTCAAGTTGTCACACAAATTTATACATTTTGGCATATTCATAGACATGGTTTAAGGTGTTTAAACGAGGAACTGGAGTTTATCATATTTAAATAATATTAGAGAAGCGGCAGTCACAGTTAAACTGGAGTTTAAAAACAACTATACAAGTACAGCTTATTGGGACGTATTCAAAGTAGTTTTTAAATTCCGGTTTATCTTAGACTCTGGTTTATGCATTGTTCTTTGAATATGATTAACTCCAGTATGCATAAACGGTAGTAAATGCTTCTACTAGTAAATTTTCATAGTATTTACTACTTTTCATATGCAAAAAGATCAAAAAAATGATCTTAACTTCTATATAACTACAAAAATACGAAAAAGCAGATTTTTAGGTTGGACCTTTATTTTATACCTTAAGAAAATTCTTTAAACTGCTCAAACTTTAAAGAAAACGATAAAACAACTTTAATTTTCATTTTTAATACGGGAGCTAATGCTTTCTCGTTTTCCTGAGTCTGGAGACCTAAATCTGGACTTTCCTATTAACAGAACTCAAGATGTACCCTATTTAAAACATTTTTTGTGGTTTTTTTTTTCTTTGTGACAACTATCTCACGATCGTTTAAAAAGCTTATATCTTGAGATTAATCGGATCGATAGGGTCTGAATAACCCTAAAGTACCCGATCGATAAGTTCTTGTTACTTAATTTTTGAACCGATTTTAGATGAAATGAAAACAAACAACAACAAAAAGAACCCCTGTGGTTTACCTTTTTTTGGACGATTGACAGAAAAAAGGAGAGGGAACTTTTTATTGGTTTCGTTGTTGTAACACTTTAAAGAGTAATACCACGAATTGTCCAAATATTGGGTGTCCATTTTATAGTAAATATGCTGCAGTGTCTTTAATGGACATACACTTTTAGGAGTAATACTGGTGAAGAAATTGGCTGTTAGTTGTATAAATTTATACACTTGTGGTCATATTATTAAGGACAGAAATTCTTTTTTTAATTTCTTGGATCCGATGGTAGGTGCTATGTGAGGAGACCAAAAAATCAAACAGTTTGACCCCAAATAAACTTTAAAAACCGTAGTATTATATCGTGGACATATTTTTCTTGGCATCGAGTGGGGGCTACCTAATTTTACGTGGAAACCATAATGGAGAATGTTATGTTGCCGTTTGTTGAAAAGAATATACCCTTTCGGGGATCTTTCAACAGAATAACCATCTGAAGCCTACGCAACCGTTTCAAACCAAATTTTCCACACTAATAAAATTCGTCTTTTATTTAGGCCAGTGCAGTTACCGGATTTAAATCCAATTGAGAATCTTCGAAAAATTGTTAAGGATGGCCTTGGTATACAAAAATTTAGAAATCAAGATATAATATGGAAAACAATACCAATAAAAACATGTCATAATCTTAAGGTGTCTAGTCTATGCCTTGCATATACCAAGGTATTTTGATAAATTATGGACATGCAACTATGTAAGTACTAAGTCGGAATAGTTGGATACACAAAAAATACTTTGAAAATAAATATTAAATTTGCTAAAAAAATATGTTGTCAAAAACTCAAAATTAACCAATCGTTCAAAAATCTTTGTCAATTTTTTTTTTTCTAGAAAACTAATTAGAATAGAAAGTGTCGACTGTCATTAAAAATATGAACAATACAGTATATATCTTATGAAAACTTCTAATGATTGCACTTTTTTAAGAGTTCACAAATTACAGTTTGCTTAAATAAACCATTTTTTTTGAAAACTATGTATATCTTTGTTTTTTAAACGAAAGTTTTCTTAAGGCCTAAAGACAGGAGCTTTTTAGGTTTGATAAAAGCATCGAAATGAAAAAAAAAAAAAAAATCATCAGTATTTCGCATTTTACTCCTGATATTTTTGTATACTTTAAATCAAGATAAAAATAATGGTGTCAAAGCGAATTTTGGTCTTTTGGTCGCCATCTGGATAAGGTATCACATTACAAATTCCATATCAGATTCTTCAGGAAAACTTTACCTCGAGATGTGTATGTATGTTGATAAAACATTGATAGTACTAATCGCTTGGCTGAAGTTATTGTTATCTTTACTAATGGTTATTTTTTATGAATAGATACGATTATAACACACTGAATTACACTAAATAATAATTGTTAAACAGGCAAATTGGACATTAACAATGAATTACTACTAAATGCACATAAACGATTGATCAAATATATTCAACATTCCTTACGATAGACAGGAAAAATTATGAACATTGATGACACATTTAAACAAGTCAAATGTTATAACTTGTCTTACCTTGTGTGTGGATGTCGAATGAGCCTGAAAATCATAATTCCAAAAAAAAATATTAATTTAAATTATAAAACAAAAAAAAATTAAAATAAAATATTAGACAAAATAAATATATTTTTAACTGAGTATTAGAAAAACACTAAAACACCTCAGATACGGATGTCCACTTTCAATAACCCTAATTTACAAATTTTCGGTTCACAGCAAGTACCTACAAAAAAAAAGTATTTTACTTTTCCGTACACGTAGTGTAAAGGATAAGTATAGCGATATACATATACAAAAAAAAAAATACATGTATGCATTATTGATAAGTAGGCTAGTTTTATGATTTTTTTCTAGCTTTAAGATGATTTTAAGATTGAATTGAATAAAAATTAATGAAAAAAAAAAAAAATAAGTATATCGCTATACTTATTTTTAATTTAGAAAGCCCGTATAGGGCCAGTAAGTGAAGATAAGATATAAGTTATGGATAAGTTTTATGAATTTTTGTCTAGCATTAAGATAGTTATAAGTTAAAGTAAAATAAAAATGAATTTAAAAAAATATGTATTATTGGCACAAAAATTTATTTTTCAGAATTAGTGTATTTCATCATGAAACGTAAAGAAAACACGTTTTCGAGATTTTTTTTATGTGCTTGTGTCGTCGCCATCAGTGGAAAACCAATATATTGAAAAACCAAAAATAAAAATAAAAATAAAAAAAAACGATTTTTTGACCTTTTTAGAAAGTCACTTCATTTCAATCGTTCCCTTAAGAAAGAAAATTATAAAAAATACTTTTAAGGTTTAAGGATAAAGATATTAGAGCGTATTAATAGACGTTATCTAGCCCTTACTAAGAAAGACTGCGTTTAATCTTATTCAAATAACATACATAGGATAAACCCTAGTCTTAGATAAACCTGAGTTTTAAAATGACTATGAATACGGCCCAATAAATCTAAAAAAGTTTACTACGTCGAAATAGCATGGTAAATGTGAAATACATTAAGTTTTGTTTTCTTATACTGTTTTTATATTTAATTTTACCAACTTTAAAAATAACAGTTCTAAGGCATAGATTAAATACGTGCGTAAAGTTCAGCTTGCATTACTTTTGGCGCTAGTAAATCAATTTGGGTATACGTAATTCCATCAATAATTCGTTATCACTCTTTAAAGCTGACGAACGCCTAAATACCAAACGATAAAATAAAATAACTTTGAAATGCCTATACTCAAAACAGATTTCCTTATAGCCCTTTATTGCAAAAGCCTCTCTTATCATTTAAGAAATTTTCAAAATAAAATACTAAAACTGAAACTCATAAGTATATCAATTACGTTCTTAATTTGTGACTTCAACTGATAGACGGGCATATTGAACTTGATACTTTTATAAGATATGGGTGCGGTATAAAGTGAAATAGAAACAAAAATAACTTAAATCAAAACAAAATTCCATCAAAACTTTATCTCTGATAGAAAGAAGAGAGAGAGAGAGAGAACTTTGTATATGAATTTTTATCTGATGTAGTAATAAAACACCCATAGCAGCATATCTACATATAAACCAGCAACAGAAACAGCAGCAGCGTTTAACTAAAATAGTCATTTAGTAATTGTGTTAATGGAGTGCGCAATGACTGCTAATTGATGAGAACTCTCCCTCTCTCTCCCATTAATATTTATTTGCTTCATGTGACCGACTGACCTAACAGCAATGGATTTCGAAAAAGTATCTATCTATCTATCAGCATTTAACAGATATACATTTACATATATCCTTAAGTCCCTAAGCTATAATATAGTATAAGGTCATTCAGTTTAATGAGAGAAATTCACTTTTCAACTTTTCGTATACGCCTCCGGCCCGCACCATATAGACGAAACGAAAGTATGAGACTTATGAAATTGGAGCGTACAATTAGAATAAAGAAACACAAATTCGCTCATCGTTAAAAGTGTCTAATTGAATTCGCGCCATGTGTATAGGTTTAAGTGTTTAGTTCTACATTTTATGTGAGTAAATATGCACGCCAAAAATTAAATTACAAGTTTAATTACAAGATCTTATAAAACCAAAGACGCATAGAATTAGAGAAATTAAAGGGGTTGACTAGTGACTACGTTCCAGGCTTTATTAAAAATAGTATCTTTTTTTTTTTAATTTTATCAAAACAAAAACGAAATTTTGATCAAAATACATAATAAAACTCGTGATTATTTTTAAATCAAATAAAAATAGAATGCTTAGGTACGGAGAAATTAAGCCCAATAATATTAAGTCGACAAAGAGGCATGATATGAAATAGATTTATTTGGGCCAGTTTGTTAAAATTTCAACTCAGATTTTATTAAAAGTGCCTCCAAACTAACTCACAGAGTATAAACACATGTCAAACAAGTGAGAAGAAAATCATGTATAATAGTGTGGAGACAGAATATGGGATTACGTTCCACGAGAAATACACGATTTTTTGTAGGCTCGGTTCTAAAACCATCACACATTTTATACGTATCGGTGTTTAAGATTATGAACACATTTCATTTTTGTTCTGATCGAAAATAATTTTCAATCACATAAATTTGACAGCAGGATGGAGTTACACTCGACTGAGATAGTGTGGAGGCACTTTAAGCATGTGTTATTTAAAATGTATGGGTTCAAGAATTGTATTTATACCAAATGGAGTAACTATTCCGAAAATCTAAGTTTTGAATAATAATCAATTGTATTTTTATCAATATCGATAGCGAATCACTTCGAAAGATTTTTTTCTCAATCGGCAAAAGAAACAACAACACTAATCCTGCGAGTAGTAGCCCTTTACGTTTACATTGTAGACCCTTCCATTCCTGGCATATGGAAAGTTGAGAGTGTAACTCTCCGTGAACTTGTCGCTTCGCAAATGTTATTAATGTTTTTATAACTCCGTGACATTACACTTTTGGGAGAAAGGCTCCCTCCCAATAGAAAGATTGGGCTGACAACTACTAAAAAATGAGATGAAATTTCCCCTCCGACGTAGTGTAAAAATTTCGGCTTCAACGATAGTTGACATTTCAAAATCAGCTGTTAAAAGAAGTTTTATTTTGGTTTTTGTTTTGTTTTTTGATTTGATTTTGGTGAAACATTAATTTAAAAAAGAAATTGACGGTGGATAATGAAACCATTAGGTACGAAATTGAAGATTCAGATGAAATATGTACCAAAATTTTATCTGTCTATCTCATTCAGTAAATTGTTATGTAAAAGAAGAATTAAATTTAAATGCAGTGTTTGGCATAATATTGTAGAAAAAAAAACCAAAATAAATAGTTTTCAGATAAAAACCAAATGCGTAGTTTTTTATTTAATTCCCTAGTTCAGGGAAATTTATTTCTTTTTACAATTTTTTGTTTTATTGTAGGTTTAATGCAGTATTTAATAGAAATCATCAACGCTTTATAATTTTCATTTTGTTTACATTTAAAAAGTGTCAGGAAATTTTGTTCAAAGCGTTTGGATACTTTTGTGCATTTTTTCTCTCTCTGAGAGTATTGCAGCCCCATTCATCAATATTTTTTAGATTGCGAATTTAAGCTCACAAAAGTACCCAAACAGAACTTTTATTTGATACTCTGTAGTTAATGCAGATAGGGTGAAAAAGTTTTCAAAAATCCTATTTTCATGTTTTGGTATAAGAATAAATTTAAAAGCAGAAAAATTTAATAGCAATGTTGTATGTTTAAAAACAAATATTATTTTGAAACCCCTCTCATTGCTTTATCACCCTAAAATCTATGGTTTCATTGTGGACGATCGGCGAGTGAAAGTGCGAGAGCTTGAAGAGGCCACAAGCTTATCATATGGCTCAGTGACTTACACAAATATTTTATGGGTTGATTCCAACCAGATTTTAAGCAAAAATCACGGCATTTGGCAAGAAAAAAAAGTTCTTTTTTCATCAGAACAACGCAAATGCATTCTGCAACTATATATTACTTGTTTCCAAACATAAAGAAATGGCTCCAAGGAAAGAGATTTGGGTCGAAAGAAGAGGTCGTCGCAGAAACAAACGGGCTCGAGAAATGGTATCAACAAATTGGAGAAACATTGGACGAAGTTTTTCGAAAGACAATTTAATTTGTATTGATCTGTGGAAGACGGTTGTCTATAAGGCAAATTTTGAACATCCCCGTCCTTGCTTCACCAACTAACAAATTACAATTAAAAACTACTTTTTAAAACAATTAAAATTTCTGTTTCACTGACTTCCAAAAAATTAATACAAAAAATGATTTGTGTTTCTAATTCGTAATTTTGTGAAGGTATAGAAGGCTTTCTCCTTAACCTGACAACGAAAGTTGTAATCCACGCAACACTAAACTCCCATTCTACAAATCATATTAATTTTTTGGTATTTATTCTGCATGTTCTAACAACAAAAAAAAAAAATACAACAGCCAAAAAACTGTAGAAAAATTACAGTTATCTTGCTATGATTCAAGTATTAATGCAGCTAGACTTTCGATTTTGAGGTTCTAGCTAAAACCGAGTTCTAACTAGTACTCGGTACCAAATTGACAGTATTTCTGTGAAGAAATCACTTAGTAACAATTTGAATACTAAAGATTGGTGTAATATCTGGGTACTAGCTGATTTTAAGTAGCTAACTAACACCGAGTTCTAACTAATACTCTCTACCAAATTGACAATAATTGTAGGGCTTTGGACTTGGGTGATGAAATGAGTTGACACCGATTTGAGTAACTAACTTTAGGACTAGGACCGATTCTAGCGTAAGGACTTTGTGAAGAAACTGTCTGTAAATATTCTAGTTTTGTTACAATGGTACACATTTTGACAGTAAAACTGTTCAGTTATCCTATATTTGTCTAGAAAATGCGTCTCTTAATTATTCAGAAGTTAACATCAGTTAACATCATCTAAATACCTTTGTTTTTAACTTTTTTTTTTTAAATATGTTCAATGTCATTGAGAACAATTTTCTTTAATTATGAATGTAACTTAATATTTACTTTAAACAAATAAATTAACAAAAGATATTTAATTAAACATCTGCCAATGTTATGTTGACCTTGCTTTTGATATTTGTTTCTTGTCACATAGCACACACCTTTTGAAAAAGTTAATCGTTTGATATATATACCGGTAGAAGCGAAATTATATTCGATTTCCCCAACAAGCGATAAAATGCG
Organism: Meliscaeva auricollis; assembly: GCA_948107695.1. Taxonomy (NCBI): domain Eukaryota; kingdom Metazoa; phylum Arthropoda; class Insecta; order Diptera; family Syrphidae; genus Meliscaeva; species Meliscaeva auricollis. Next base: position 1,494,630 of record OX403617.1, read on the forward strand.
CCCTATTTTTGTAAAATGAATTTAGTCATTTAAACGGCGCTCGTCTACAAAATGAGTCATTGAAATTTATTACAAACATACGAGTATAGAAACATAAATACATTATATGTATAACCAAATGTGACGTTCCTTGAAAACATAGAAAAAAAATAATAAACAAGAAAAGAAAATTCAATAGATACTCAATTTTGATGTGTGGAATATTATATATTGGTTGGGGAGTTTCTTAACGTTTCTTTGTCACGCATTTCTTATCAATAGATTTCTTGTCCTTCATGCAAAGATTTTTAATAACAAAATAGATAGACAAGTTGTTCAACTTATTATTTTTTTTTTTTGCTAAGAAAACCTTAAGGAAAAACTACTGTTGTATTTTATTATATCTTTATAAGTGGGTTAACATAACTTGTGCTGCAAAAAAGTGTTTTAACTGGATTAAGCCAGAGAACGAAACTCTTAATTTACACGCAGTTTTTAAGGACTATCATCGCATAAAGCTTTTCAGTGTGGTAGGTACACTACCTCCAAGATAGCTATGGCTGAACTATAACTGTTCAAGAAAAAAATGCTAAGGATGTGAATAGGACTATTTTTCGATCAACAGCGCAAAATAAATATTACAGCAGCCAGAGACTCTACGAATGAAGAATAAACTCCAGTCTTTCTTAGCAAAGTCTTAAATAGTGTCTATGAATATGTCCCATTGTCATTTACTATTTTTAAATTAATCCTAAGTCAAATTGTAAATAATATGTTCAATAAATAAGCAATATAAACATCACGTATTGTTAAGCAGTCCTTTGCGGATATAAAAAATTATTTTACCCCACCCAAAGTTCGTACTTGAACACTATTGAGCAATTATGGGCAAACATCTTACAGCAAAGGATTAACATTAAAAACAAAAAACAATACAAACAATTCTGATGAAGTTTTTTAAAATATTTAAGAAGTCTGCAAGACTTCACAACCATCAAGGTCTCTGGGCTGATTAAAAATTATGCAACAACGAAAAAAAAACTTTTTTCTAACTGCGAAACAAAAATCATGCAAATGCAAATTATGTATATAAAGGTTCCTACTTAGTAATGTTTGCCAAGGCTATATTCTATGTTTGTCATAATATTATAACCGACTCACATTTTAAGAAATACAAAATCAATAACAAATAAAACGGTCATCGGTTCTTCATTTTTGTTCCTTTCAATTTTAGATCATGCTTAAACGAAAAAAAATCCCGATAGAATCAAAATCCATCTGCTTAGTGCTAGTTTTTTCTTCAAATTATATTCAATTCAATTTGATCTAATGGGGGGAAGTTTTCGTCACAATTGAATCTGAGTCATTTTTTATACATGGTTCGTTCTTGTATCTATTTCTATAGAATAAAATATCCAAGGACCCATGTGTACGATATAAATGTTCCAGCTCTATTTATAGATAGGCTTTGCTCGTCTGCGAATATTTAGCACAAGCTTCTCGGTATAATGTGTTTCCCAGTGTTGGATTAGCTATAAGGCCAACTGTTAAAGGCCTACAGTGTCAATTGTGTGATTAAGCACATAGTTTGAAAAACAAGAACATTTTTTGTATGAATATAATTCCAAAAACGGAATAACACGCAACGTACACTATAGAAAATATCAACGTTTTGATATTACGATATCCAACAGAACACAAAAATGTAGCAAGCATCTTTAAAAAGAAAGCCAGGCTGGACATACATAATTCAAAACTTTATTACTACTTAATTAGTTTTGCTTGAATAGTTATAATAAATACTAAGTAATAGTTTCGCTCCTTTATTTTACGGGCCGATAGATGCAATATGTGTAATACTGCTTCATCAATAAAAAGGGCAATTTTGCTTTAATCTCCTCATTCGCAAAGGGATTATTGGTTTATACCGAAAATTTTTATATGTCAGTAGATGTAGGTACATGCCTTTACAAACAACAAACAAATGTGATCCGTTATGGCAAAATGCTTACAGATGTGAAATTTCCAAAATTATTTACCTATTCTTTTGAAGATTTTTTTTTTATTCAGTCAGTCTGAATGTCACAAATGCAAGTTTGTAAGGAACGTGTGGCTTTTTATATTTTTATACATACTTATACAAAATAAAATGGTTTAACATTTTGTACAACATTGCCATTTACATATGAAGCTGTTCGTACACAAGGGTGGTGGTTACTAAAAAAAATAAATGGAATTTGTATGCTCCTGGAGGTTTATAAAGTGAGAGTATCCGATACTAGCCGTCAGAAGAGTATTTTTTTACCAGGTTTGTTGCTTCCAAAAGAAATATCGTCAAATTGGAACTATTGTGCTTTAGAATACCATGCAGATCAGGAAGAGTACGCTCAGCCATGAATTGCTGAAACACCACAATCAACTTTCCCCATGGATTACAGCTAATAGCCAAAACTGAGGTCAAATATCTGGTAGACCAATTTTAACGAGCTATTCTGGTTCAACACCCATGCGAAAGCAGTTCTGAAGAAAGTTAGCTTAGTCTTTCACCTGAGCCGCCCATTAATTCGGAAAAGGAAAGAACTCAGCCAGACGACTATGTTGTTACTCTACAAACTTAAAAGGCTCGTCATCACTTACAGCTTTCTAATTCGGTTAACGGTTTCGAATATGGCGTTTTTTTTTAGCTCTGAGCAGATCACGGAACTGTCAAAAAAAAAATCTTTCTTTTTTAGCTTAGACATATCAGACTACAACAAGTGTGTTTCATTTTTACATCTGAGCTAGCTCAGAGCTAAATCGATTTGCTCAGAATAAAATGACCGAGCATATTGAGCGAAATGCTGAGCTTATTATTTTTAGTGATTTGAAAGACCAAAAAAAACAAAAAATCAAAAATGAGTTCATAGGATAGTCGCCCGTCTACTTGTAAAAAATTATTATCAGTGACATTGAGCACATAATGTTTCTTAGTGCGAACAAATTACGACTGAAATTACTTCAGCGACCAAGTGTGTTTATTAATTAAATCTAAGGACCTTGACATAATTTGCTCAGAGCTCTGCTCTGATCGCTCAGCCTCTGCTCAGAGGTTTGCTCAGAGCCAAAGAAAAGAAAAGAAAAACGCCAATAGACAAGCTGGCAATCTTAGAAAGAAAAATCTTAAGAAGGAAATTACACAGCAAAAGGCAGAAGCAAAGCTCCTCCAAATCGACCGATACCTCGTATAATCGTGTAGAATATGTCTCCAAATTCTGGAAAACCAGCCCAACGCAATGATTGGAAGTACCGTGAGCCGCCCAAGACATCCCGACCCTCCGAATCTACGTTAATCCTGGGTCAGCACAACACTGTACCTGTAAGCCCATTACGCCCAAATCGTTGAAGAAGAATAAAAACAAATGATATATCGACGCTGGAAAGCAAAATTGTTCTAAGTTGAAATCTACGGAGTTAAAAGAATGTTGCTTTCGGCTGACGACATGTACCCATATTGGTAGTTGAGGCAAAAAATTGAAAAAAAGATTTAACTATCGTGAAAAGGGACTTTAAGTGAATCCAAACGGATGTAAGCATATACCATCCAAAAATAAAAATGGTGTGATGTATTTTGTCCGGGTCAGGGGTCTTCCCCGGTGTATAATGTTTTTTATTTCCAAAAAATTAAAAAAAATTAATATTTAAGTTGATTCTTCTATTTGGCTATTCGAAATCAGGCCCCAAAAGAAAAAAATGAAATAAGGCCCCAAATCTATTTCATAATGAAATTATGCCCTAGTGAAATAAGGCTACTACAAAATGAAAAAATGCCCCAAAAATAAATGAAACAAGGCCCCAACTTGTTTAGACTTTTTTTGGTAAAAATAAAATAAAATCACAATTTATTTTATTTTCAGAATTAAACTTATTTTACAAAATGAAACATCACCCCAAACTGTCACACAAATACTTGCATTAGTCCTGCAGAATTTCCCTGCAACAAGGACACAATTTACGTATTGTTTGTTTTCATTCCATAAAACAATTGAAGAGAACATTCCACCGACCAACAGAAACATCTTTATGGACGGAAATTTTAAAACTGTTCCTCAAGGATGTTTCAAGTTGTTTGTGTTTCTACATAGAATATTTTGACGAGGTAAAATTAATTATTAATACTTAAATGTAAAGATCGTGCTGCAAACCATCGCGCGATTTTTTTCAGCAATTTGTTACTTACTAATGCTTTTCAATGTAAAGATCTTGATGCAACCATCAGGGTTTCTGTTACTCCCTGATGGTTTGCAGCACGATTTTTACATTGAAAAGCATTGTCTGACCTAAGAGTATTTTTCTGCTTGGATGAAGACTAGTCAAGGTGTACTTTTGCTATTCAATTTTTCTGTAAACATGATTTTTTTTGTCAGCAAGAGTTCCTTTCGCGGACTTTGGGCTATTTTATCATATTCTCGTGTGGAAATTTGTATTTGTTTACGATGCACAACTATTATTTTCACCGCCAAAATTAGCAGCTTCAATTAATAACGGTTGTTTATTTGTCCTTTTTACAAAGGAACACAAATTTTTGATATACATGGTCACTGAAAATCTGTTACTTTATCAATTTGTAACTAAGGTTGGTTTTTAAGGCTATCACGAAATGGAGAAAAAGGAGATTTACAAATATTTCAGTTCCAATATTATTATTTTGACCGCAAATGTACATAGGGCAATATTGCCAGGTTGAAACTGAAGCATAAAAATTGAGTAAGCTTCAACTTCGTATCACACGAAGCGCTTCATTTTAACATTTCATATGGGAACTCTTCCCCCGAAAACATTTTTCCGGGACTTTTCATTTATGATAGAGCTGAATATTACCTCTTCCTATCTATACATCAGTCCGACCATAATTACCTATACATGCTTTTATAGTCTTTTAAATTTACTTTAAAAAAGTGGAAACAATCTAATATAGGTACATAAATGCTGAATCCAGACGCGAAGCAATACAAGACCTTGTCGCGTTTAAATCAACATTTTTTTGGCAAAATTCAAAGCAAATTTTCTTTCTTCGTGCTAATGCAATACCATCCATCCTTCCTCCCCCCTCTGGTTTGCCGCTATTCATACTAAAAAATTGGAGAACATGTTTTATTTTTAATAATTTCCTTTTCAAAGATGTAAAAATAGCCAAACATTCGATGATGATGATGAATAAAAAAAAATAACAAACAAAATAAAAATTAAACTGAAGTTAAATTCGTATTTTTTTGTGTTTTTGTTTGTCAAGAAGAAAAATAAAATAAAACAAAAAAAAAATCTATTTTTGAGAATCGGCCAACAAACATTCGCCGCGACGCGACGCACCGGATGGATTGGGGCTCTTCTAGTAGAGCTGCTAAAACGTTGTTTGTGCAAAAAATTAAATGGAACTTTCTTCTAAGGATATATGTACCTATATCTACTCTGCTTGTTGATTTATTCAGTTTTTCTCTGTGCTTGTATTAGATAATAATAAAAAAAAATATAATTAAAATTATTAAAAATAAAAATTACCGAATCCAAATTGAAGAGGGAAGAAACCTTCTTGATGAATCCACCTCCGCTGTCCTGTTGACGTTTCTTTTTACGAGTTGTCATTTTGTTTTTTTTTTCGTTTACTTTTAGCTTTTGGTGTGGGAGAGTTGGTAGGAGTAACTTTTCTTTTGTACACACAATACAACAACAAAACTACACTTTTTTTTGTATCAAAATAGAAGCCAAACGCGGTACATCAGATCAAACGAATCAAAAAAAAAACCCCGCAGGCACAAGACTGGATTGGTTTGGTGCTGGAATGGAATTCCTGCCCAGCTAGGTAATTAATTCGATTCACAATTTTGTTTAGCACAAGCTTCGATAGCGAAGCGACCCCGACTTAAAGACGAGAAGAACATTCATAGAGTAATAGGTCATGAGACATTTCGAGGTCGTTGTTAGTTTCTACATAATTCACTTGTTTCTTTATTTAAATTGTGCCATTTGAACGATGATGACGGAAACACACTTGATATAATTTTTGGGCAAACAATCAAGGCACAATCTATGCACCAAAGATGAATTGAAAAACGAGCAAGTTAAGCAAGAAAAAGAAAAAAAAATAAAAACGAAAATAGATGCAATGAATGGAATGCAGCAGGCAGCAGCAACAGCAGCAATAGAGAACTTTCACACGACAATTCTTTCTTTTTCTTTCGTTTCGTTTGGGTGTATTTGATTTTTTTTTTCGATTGTTACTTAGCAACCACCTGGGTAGAGAGTACAGCAAATGAAATTATTAAATTAAACAATGAAACAGCACCAAAAACAATCAATTTAAATATTACTTTTTATTAATTTTAATTGATAAAAACAAAATACAAAACCGAAGATGGGTGAAGACGTTTCTACATCGCGCTGCCGCCGACGATACAAATTCCAATTCCAGTGAAAAAAAAAATTCCTGACAACTCGACTGGGAATTTATGGAAAATGGAATATATTGTCATTCTAGGTAGCACGGCAGCAAACTTTACGGCCTACGGCAACATTACTGGAAATGAACTTGAACAACGACGCTCGATACTCGAAGTCGAATGCTACTGGAAAATATATTCATTTCCAGTTGATAATTTCTATTGATGATCGCCGAAAACGAAATTTTTGCTATACCTTAATAATTATATAATTATTGATTTGAATTAACTACCACAACGACTTTCACTCGATGAAATTTATTATGCTATTTAATTTTGGTTAACGTAACAAAAGTAATAAACGAATGTTGGGTAGTTTTGTAGGTTGTAGCCGCGCAACTTGTTACATTTATTTAATCGTTTTCTCGCTCACTCACTCATTTTGTAATTCGTTCAGTTTCTTTCTCTTTTGTGCTCTTCCATTTTCCAATTAATTCCAATGAAAACTGACAACTCGACTCTTTATTTTTTTCCAAGGAATGCATTTCATCACATTTCAGTATTGCCATACCAAAAAAAAACATTTTATAAAAGAAAAAAAAAGATATAGAAAAATCCCAGACTGAGTTAAGGTTTTTTTAGAAACCAAAAAGTGCTTCCATTTGTAAACAGAAATAATACATAATTTACTTTTAAGGTTTTCTCAAACCAAAGTGTCGCACTGACACGACAACGCGACGCGACAAAAAACAATTATTTACCATAGTGTTGTATGAGATTACCCACACCAAACGCGACAAAATGACAAAGCGTTTTTCTTACGAAAGCCCTTTTGTTGCCATGTTGCGTTTTCGTGCCACACCATTGAACCCTAAGGACCAATTTGTTCACATTCAATAATCTTTAATCCATGATTATTGCCAACTGTAAATCGTCGAAATTCCACTAAAACTAACTTTTTTTCTGAGAATCCATACCTTGAGTTGTTAATATTGGATTAAGGCTTGCCTAAACGAAACTATAGCACTGCAACACGACAGTGCGATAAGTTCACATGGGGTCCATCCGGTAAAATGCCGTATACAAGAATTTGTTTTCCCGTATACCGTATAGATCGGCCATCCGGCAAATATTCACTCAATTAAAGGCTTGCCTAAACCAAAGTGTTGCAATGCGGCAAGAACTTTTATATTAAAATCGCATTGCGCTTTGTCGCATATGATGTGGGTACTCTCATATGACGCTGTACACAGCGGCATTTTTCCGGATGGACCCCATGTGGACAACTGAATATAAACCTTATTGCCATACAGCAAACGGTAAGATTCCGTGTACGGTATACGAGAAGAATATCTCCCTCTAAACGAGGCCTTATGCTTTAACTAAGAACGCTTTGAAAAACAAAGCAGCAATTACATGACAAATTACTGGCAATTATTATTTTTTTTTTTTGTAGAGTTTAACGTTGCATCAAATTTAATTTATGAGTATTAAATGTTATGTGTTTGTTTTGAAAAAAAAATCTTAGCATAAATTATACAAAATAAATAAATTAATTATACTAAATATGTAAAAATGAAGCTGGCAGTTCCGCCGCGTATGCACAGAAAAAGCCAGGCGTATGCAACATATTGGAAATATCAGCAACATTTCGGGCGTTCACTTTGTTTTTTGTATACACATGCATACAGGTGTTTTTGCATAACCATCGAGTAGAGCAGTGTTACTAGATGATGGGAATTATATTTCTTTGCAAAATGTATTATTTTGTTTAGTCTAGTATATAGTTGTGAGTTTAAGACTGACTTTATTTTCATAATAATTTTTCTATTACAATTTAATTTTACACGTTTTTGATTAGTAGGCAGTAATTTGTTTTGAAGTTTCATTTTACAGTTTTATTATATGCGCTCCACATGTTTTAGCCGACAATTTCTTTTAAGGTTTTATTTTACAAATATGTGCTATGCGATTTTAAAATTAATTGACAATTCGTTTTACGGTTTTATTTTACAAATATGCGCTCTGCGCATTTTTGATTAGTAGGCAGTAAGAAATGATGGGAGTGTGGGATATTTTCATTGTAACTATATAATTGTGAACGTATTCGTACTTGCTATTTGTCTCTGTATCTTTTTATATACATTGAGACATCAATCCTCAGTACGTTTAAGTTCGTTCTTTTTCTTATCTGGCAATTCGACCCCTAAATCCATACAAATTTGTATTTTATAACTACTAACGTACTCGTGAAGCTTTATAGAAAACAACTACTGTGAAGAGTTGTGAGCTTGCGCCGGATGACATTGTAGAAATCTCGCTGCTCAGTCGAAGTCAGTACGAGCCCCAGTTACACTGTTTTCATGCAAAATTGAAAGGTCGAGTTGGATTTTGAAGAAGGAGATAGCAAGGTTTGGACTCAACTCCACTGATCGAGTAGGATCGGGTCGAATCAAACCTATTTGAACTCGACCCAGGTTTACAAAGGGGTTGAAGCATAGTTTAACCTGGCTTCAAACCTGCATGGTAACGGGGTAACTAAACCATTTGAGATTTCACTGACTGCGTACCGCAGAACGAAATTTGTCGTTTAGTATTTCGATGTGTCATTTTTGTATTGGGTGTTTCTTTTATTCAAAAATATTGTTCCGGACAATTAATTTGCCAAAAATGTATGGAGATTTCTCCAATTAATCTTGTTCAGTTGCTTATTTCGATTGTATAAGGCCGAAGCCGAAACTTAATTTTTCTATAGGTACAACATCGACAGAGAAATTGAAAAGAAAATACAAACGAACAAAATCAAAGAGTATTCAGTCAAATTAAAAAGAAACGCAAAACAAAAAGGGAGTGTAAAATGGGTGAAGACTTCTCCAATTAATCTGCTCAATAGCTTATTTCGCTGTCGAACTGGCGTACGTGGTGAAATTCATAACGATATTTTTCGTTTGTGATTTCGTTGTATAGTTTTTGTACAGGGCTTTTATGGGAAGATTATATCATAACTTGTTCTGTAAGTTGTACAGCGCCATCGACCAAGTCAATAGATGAAAGACCCACCGTCTAATTTTGAAGCCAAATAAAGAAGACAATGTTTGAAATTCTACAGAAAATAGAGTCTTTTGAATGGCCCTGAGGGACTACACGGAAAAGATGGAAAACATAAGATGACTTACAATCAATTTAGTGACCAAAACTACAGGCCATCGACCGAGTTGGTTGCAGATAGGCCGTATTCATAATAATTTAGGATATGATTCCAAATAATATGCGGGATAAACCCTAGTCTAAGATAAACTTGAGTTTAAAAACGACTTTGAATACGTCCCATTCAGTTTAATCCTATAATGATAGCCTCAGCTTGTATGTGTAGGTAAAGATTTTATCAAAACCAAAAACTAAATGTATGGATAGTTTTGCTCCTTATATTCACTCGTCCGTAATATAATATTTAAATTCTAACCACTTAACACTTGCATGAAAAAATCACTCTATTTTTTAAAATGCACACATTTCTCTTTTTATACCATACTTCACTTTGTGTGTAAATCAACTCTACAATAGATACAATTTAAAAGATTAATTGGCAATTCTTTTTTTCTCCACACGATTGTTAGAAATTAGAACCAAAAAGAACAGAGCAATAAGAAATTTATCTCCTTGAAAAAAGCAGACATGTGGGAGATATTTACTACTAGACTCACTCTTGAGCTCATTCTAAAGGGGTTGGTTGATTGGTATACTTTCCTCATGATTTAAAACAAATTTAATTGGTTCAACTGTCATTCGTTGGATTGAACCAAGTGGCAATATGTCACCAGTATTATTTTTATTGCTACCTAATATTCTACAAACAATTTCTTGAGGAATATTTTTATTTCAATGAAATATAAATTTACGTATTTTTAGGTACTTACCCTTTAACAGAATCACAAAATGACAGAATTTCAAATGTGATGGATTCAATTCCATGTAACTCATAAATAAAAAATATAACTCAAAATCAAAGGATGCATGAACACTGCTAAACGTTTCAAAGTGAAGCAACAAAAAATTGATTAATGAGCAGGCACAACATTGACAAGTCATAGGAAATCCTAACAATGCAAATTTATTTCTTTGCCAACAGTTGGTATTCCTAATATTTAGAATTCAATATTCACAAAGATGGCACTAGTGAATAAGTGCCAGTAAAATTCATCAAAATCTTTGTTCAAAAATGCAGTTCCGGTAACTAAAACCGGTAGTTTATTTAAATTGCAAAATGTTCATGTATTTAGCATTCAAACAACAAAACAAAGAAAAAATAAACACACATGCATTAAATATTGTAAAACTAGCAAATTGGAATGTATTTTTACATTTTTGTTTGTTTTAATTCCACTTAAAAAACTACAAATTAAAAAAAAAAAACACACAAAACAACAATAATTTATTTACGCAAAAAATAAAGAGATTGATTGCTTGGTTAGTGTTATGCTAAGAAGGATGTTTAAATCTGGGGAGTGTCTGGACTTACAGCTTTCTCAGAATGAAGAGACTCTAAGGGGACCTGCTGTACATTATTGGCTGTGGGCTCAGGCGAATGAGGTTGGGCTGAAGATTGTTGGTAATGTCCATCTGGTTTTGGAAGCTCAGATTCGCCTTCGACTTTGAATCTTTGAGTTTGCTGAAAAGAGATTTACATAAAAGTTAAATTATTAGAATAAAAACAAAAAAATGATATTCTCGTAAAAGGTTGGAAATTTGAAAACTACAATTTGTCTTTTTGGTAGCTCCAACAATTTGCAACGGGAAAACACAAAGGGTAGGTATAAAATTGTAATTTTATTGACAAAATTGAATATCTTTGCTCAAACTAATTAATTTCTCCAAAATCAAGTTTAAAGTTTAAGAAAACAACAACATAAGTTAACATTAGCTACGTTTTATTATCCCTATGATCTAAACCGGGTCAGATCTTGATAATGAAACGCCCAGGATCACAGATGTTTTTTGATTTCGATGTTGGTATAATCACCATAATGGTCAACTTCGCTCGAATGTCATTTCTGTTTTGGTTAAAACATAAACAAACATTTTGATCATTAAAAACACTTATCGCAGAACCAATTGATTTGATCTCAAAGTGATTTGATCTCAAAATGGAACAAATTTTAATAGATGAAGTAAGGAAGTAATACGTAACAATTCATATTATATTTTGTTGGAATCTCATGAGTAGTACCAACCTGTAGATACAAATATGTGTTGCGTAGCGTTCCGAAAATGGATTTGTTTTTATCGACGTCTCATTAATCACAAAAACTGCAATATCATACTAAACACACTTGAGTCGCTTATGATTTTTAATAACAAAACTAACGGCTTTAGGGAGACACAAAATATTGAATCTGTCATTAGAGCATCAAACATTGACCGTTATCTATAATATTTGAAGCATAAACAAGTAAAACGCGATTTTACTATGCAAAATTAGAATGTAATAGCCTGTTTCGACTAGAGCCCAAATGAGATAATTATGGCAAATTTCTTAAAAAGTGTTTTGATTACAAATTATCTCATTTCGTTTAACAGCTCATTTGCTGTTTTCTATATCTGGCTCTTCTTTCTTATAAGCTTCTTTGTATCTTCAGAATAGTTTGTTTCCTTCTCTCCTATACAGAAAAAAATTGTGACCAATTCACAATGCAAAAATTGCAGGAATAGGTTTGTGTCAAGGATAATTCGAACTAATTTCGTGCAAATGAGGTGGAAATTATCTCTTTTAAGATTTTAAATTTGTATAAGAAATTATATCTCATTTGGCATATTTGATCGAAATCATCTCATTTGCCTTAGTCGAAACAGGCTATAATCTTTTTCTGAAAACTTACCTGATGGATTTTTGTTAATTTTTTTTTTTTTTATCCAAATTGCCAATTAGTTTTTAAATGGGAAAACCATCGCAGGAATGTGATATCAGTCAACTGTCACATTTCTCATCTGATATTATACATTATATCAGACCTAGCGTCAAATCCGGTAGTCTGATTTTGTTTATGATGTTTGGCTGAAATTAAAACCAATTTTTCGATCTCGAACGCCAAACGCACTATTGGTAAAAATGCAAAAAACCGCGATTTGTTTGCTCTTTTTTCAGTAATAAACATTTTGAGCTATGAAATGCTAGTTTTAGACTATTAAATATGTTCTAGATTGAGAGATTCTTAACGTTTTCCATATCATTAATCAAACTAGTAGAACGTGTTGATTAGGTCAAAAAAATAAAAAAAAAATTACAGAGGTGGGGTGTCTATATCCCCTCGTTTAGGAAAGAGTTGCAATTTTCAAAAAGAACTACGCGGGTTCAAGACCTTTTATATGGGGCATTCTGCCTGCAAGAGACGCACTCGATATATGCAAAAAAATTATCTGCTTCCTTGCATTTCTTTGAGTGCATCTTGTTTTGCCGTCTGAGGATGATAATTTTTGTGATGGGGTAGAAAGCTCTATCATGAAAAAAGAATTAAAATATTAAAAAGTACGTATACGCCAGTGTACACATTTTCCTAATACAGTTTATACAAACTCGCGCTCGTTCGAATTATTGGTATTTTTTAATAAGGTCTTTTGATTGTATGAGATGGCGAGTTCTTGCAGTCCGTAGCTGGGGCGTTTTGAAGTTTTAGTGCAATATCATTGCAAAATTTATGATACCACTAGATAGATATTCCTTGTATGTTACTAAAAAGTTTGTTTCAAGTCAGTTTACACATTCCCATCTGTAAAAAAAACTTTTGTAAACTTCTGTAAACTAACTCTTTTGGTAACGTACAAGGAAGATCTATCATAGTGACACCAATCTGTGTTGGCAATTTTTATTGCACTTTAACTTCCAAGCGCCCCAGCTACGGACTGCAAGAATTCGACATCTCATACAATCAAAAGACCTTATTAAAAAATACCAATAATTTTATGGTATCACTCACACACAAAATCTGCTGTGGGCTGTCAGTTTTATAAGGGTAACATTTGCTTCCACAGTCAAGTTGTTAGGACTAGTTCCTTATTTTAACATTCTCTCAAAAAAAAAATACCCTTGTAATGAAAACTCTGAAATATATTTAGAATGATACCTTTTGTCAAAGTAGTTTTACGACGGCACTAAAACAGACGTTTGAAATAGAAAGAAAAAAAAAACAATGACATTTAGATACAAACTCTCCAGTGTAGTTGGTTATATTCTTCTTTTCAGGAATTGAGAAAACCCAAAGTTGATAGACTCTATAGGGTTGAAAATCGGGAGTTGAAAATGTCAAAATTTTGAGTGGATAAAAGAAATTCTTAAGTTATATATAAAGTACTAAAGTTATAGTATGTTAAACTTCGAATAAAAATTTACTTTAGTTTTTTTTTTCACTTGCCAAATATTTTGCAAGAAATAATTCAATCTAATTTAATTTTTAGTCCTTTGCTTTCAATGATTATCTTTATAAAAAAAAACGATAGATAGAAAACTGTTTTAAAAATTATTTTTTATTTTGAACTGTTAACGAGACTCATATGAAAAAATCATTATTTTTACGAACAATTTTAAGGTTTGAAGTTATTAGTTAAAACTTACAAATTAAATTAAAAAAAAATATTTATTAGTTTACAAAAAAACATTTCTTTAATAAAAAAAACAATTTTTTTGTTTTTGAAAAAATAGCTTTTCTTTAATGGTTTGCAGGTATCGAAAAAAGGTAATTTCCCCTCTAGAAAATCACCTAAAAAACTGTACCTCTAGGCGTGTACAGAATAGGTATGGTTTCTTGAATCCTGAAACTGAATTCAAAAGTATGGCAGGTTTATTTTGGCACAGGTTGCGACTACGCGAGATAAAAAACGCAATCTTTACATTTTTTCTGATTGTGAGCCTGGATAATTCAACCTTTAAGATATAATCGAAATATCAGCTATTGAAGCGAAGCGTGTTTTTTAAACTTGATAAATTAATAACTCTCCAAAAAGAGCCATTTCTGTGTTAACCACGTCTGTTACTATACTTTATTTAAGAAATCAAAACTCAATAACATCTTTAATAAAAGTTCAATTTGTCTACGCACTTATAAACATAGGAACATTCCAATGCAAAAATTGTAAAAATTGTACACAAATCAAAATTATTTTTACACAGTTTGTTTCACATATTAAAGAATCCGTTATAATTAAATAAAACAAAACGCACTTTTAGTTTATTTATAACTAAAAACAAACAAAATAAACTATTAATAATCTTAAATAAACTATGGATAGATTTATAAATAACAACATAATATTACGCAAAATATATTGGCTCTATTCTAATTATGACAGACTACCTCTTACTATAATATGACCACCCAAAACCACACCTTGAATTATTGAACTCTTGATTTTATCTCCTTAATTTATTTAAAAAAAAATTATAAATAAAAAGGAAATAATAAACATTTCGTATTTTTGTGTTCATACGAATGTAATGTATTTATAACTTACATTTGAACAACAACAATTGTATTGGTTCTCTTTCAAAACATGCGGTGGAGGTGCGCGTCTACGTTTACGGATGCGAACTGGCGATCGTGAACCAACATAATTAGAAAAACGCCGCCTCGAGTGGCGAACAATCGACACCCAATCAATCATTTTTACTGTTTTACTTTTCTTCTGTTATTTTGATTAAGTTTTTATTATTATTTTTTTTTCCTTGAATATATTTTTAGAAATTTTTATGTATCACTTTTGAATTTTTTTTATTTTTTATTTAAAAAAATACACAGTTTTTATAAATAAAGTTTTTTTTGTAGGTATACAAAATTCAAATTTATCAAAAAAAAAACACTAACAATAAATTTGTACAAGACAAAATTCATTCACAAAGGTAGAATTATAAAACAAATTCGGTCAAAAATTATCGATTTTTGTTTTCAAAAAATTAAATATTCATTTACAATGGTGCTAGAATATAATCTTGTTTTTATTCAATTTGAAACGAATTGGAATGGCTGGTACAAATCACTTATCCTCCAAAATTCAAAATCAACCGCCACGACAAATAACACAATTAATTTTATCGTGGGTATATCTAATATTTGCAAAACCTGGTTATTTGCTCAGGAGGAAACACCACAAAGCACCCCATAAACCGGAAACGCCCCCGCGACAGGTTACTTTCAATCAAATACTACATAGTTCACGTTTCCCTTCGACCTAAATCATAGATACAATTCACAGTAGATAGCAGGTGAATATGCTTAAGAAATATTTTTTTTTTTCTATTCTTGCAATCAAAAGTATAATTAAAGGAACAGAATCAGCAGTACGGACGGAACACTTTTCGCGATTTCAGGTATACCACTCCAGCGAGTATTTTGTATCTCACTGAAGACCGATTTAAGAATGAGAGTGTTTTAGCCGATGGAATTGGATGTACGTGTGGTATACGATGCATAGTATTGCTGGTGTATACATTTTCCAGAAGTATTGTTTACCAAAAATCCAAACAGTTTAATTTTGCACAGCAAAGAGCAAGTGAAGCTCCTTCACCTCTCATTGTCGACGTGTCGATATCGGTACGGTGGTGGGATGTGTGTTGTTTTAGATGCGAGCTTTCACGTCACTCGAGAAGTGGAGACACACTCGTATGGATATATGTAGTATTGTAATACGCATGCTTGTAATTTGGTTGCTCCTTTTTTACCTTGCAAAATATCTAATTCGATGACGAGTAATTGAGTCGTTTTGAAAAATGTATGTCATCGAGAAGGTGACATGTAATAAATTTACAACATGTTGTATGAATATCCCGTGAGATTTTCTGCTAAATAAACAATTGTTTATGATTTACAAAAATGGAACCGGAGAATACAATGTTATGAACTAAAAATAGTTTTAAAACATAAGAATTTTTTAAGTCATGTATTGATAACATAATTTAGAGTAGCCGGGATTTTCATTTTATTTTGTCATTCATTAATGGATTTTCACTCAAACTTGAAATTGATGGAATTGAAAAATTATAGTCGGTACGAACCTAAAATAATTTCTGTGCAGCATATTTTGTTCTTTAAAGAAGTTTGAAGAGGAGAGATTATTGCCGCAATTAAAACAGTGAAGAGCAACAAGGCTTGACGGTTTTCCCGCAGAGCTCTTACACGCGAAAACAAAGAGAGAGCTACTGCATCCACTTATATCAAGAGGTGGGAACTGCGAGTGCTTCCATGAGAAGTGGAAAAAGGAATGATCGTCAAGCTTCCAAAGAAAGGAGATTAGATGCAGTGTGAACATTGTAGAGGGATAGATACAAAATTGCAAATGTCACGTTCTGCATAAACGAATTTTCTCAGATAAATATGAAGTTCAAAGTGGAGTCAGGCAGGGTTGCATACTAATTCCAATACTATTCCTGTTGGAATAAAAACTCCAAAAAAACATACCATGCTCACTATTTTATAGAATCATGTATCTCCATCAAATGACAACAAGGGTGGAGGAAGAAGAAGATATCGTGGGGCTGAAAATTTGCACATCTCGGAAAAAAACTCCAAAAAAACATACCATGCTCACTATTTTATAGAATCATGTATCTCCATCAAATGACAACAAGGGTGGAGGAAGAAGAAGATATCGTGGGGCTGAAAATTAACACATCTCGGTCCTCGGAAGTAACTTATCCGTTCAAGTCAATATTTCTAGACAACCGGTAGAGAACGTGTCTACCAAAAGCAGAACGGAACAAGTCATAGACAGCCGTATTAAGAAGGGAAAGGCTGCTTTTGGAATGTTGTCCAAAATTCTATCAGCTTAAAGACTAAGCTGAGACTCTACAATGTTGAATCGTAGGAAAATCATACATGCTGTTGCAAGCAAGCTTCAAAAGTTCGTAAAAGGAACGTGATGAACTTTATTGGAGAATGGATCAAGAATCTATAAACAGTACTATAAGGTAACGTAAGTGAAAGTGGATTGGTCACACGCTTCGAAAAGACAACGATTGTATTGCAATCCAAGCGAATGCAGTGGAAACAACTCACAGAGGATAGAGGATCAGGTCGAGGATCACATGAAGCAAAACACTCAAAAGGGAATCTGCACAGCTTGGGAAGAGTTGGAGAGAACTGAGGTACATTTCCAGAAGGAGTAGTGGACATAATAAAGCCTAGGGACCAAATTAAGGAACTAAATTGTAGGTCTATACCTACCAGTGCGAAAAATTTAAGCAAATTGATAATTGATAGTTCTATTTAAATTTTTAAATGCAGCATTCTCAACTAAAACATTTTATTACTCTACTTCTGTTTTTCAATCAGAACTATAGATAGAAACAAATTCGTAAAATTCAATGGCATTTTTAAATTTTTTTTGTTGGTATTCGTTGAACAAAACAAAATTTTCAACTGATTTATGTAATAATGAAAACGAGTGCGTTGGGAATGTGTAGACTGCAGAATAAAAAAGGAAGAAAAGAAACCAACTTGTTGCTTTTTGAGAGAAAATCGCCCGCATAAAAATACATAAAAAAGTAGGTAATACTACACAACTTATGTATGCAATTTTATGACAAGAATAAAACAAAATTCCAAAAAAAAAAAAAAACTAACGATCCGAAGGATGTGTATGTTGTACCTACCAAAAGTTGTTCTTCGTTCCTTGCCGAAGTTATCTCACAATTTCGGCTGATATTATTAGAAATCTTAATCAACTGTAAAGAAAGGAAAATCATGGGGTCAGCCTTGTAATGTGTGTGCGGTTTTAATTTATTTATTTTGTCTTTTCATTTTCGATTTCGTTTAGCATTGTTATTTTTTTTTTTATTTTATTATTTTTTTTTTTTTTTTGTATACTACAACTCGTGCTACATGAAAAAATAATGTTTAAAAATGTTCGCTAAAAAGAACGAACGAACAAACAATTAGCAAGAAATACACATATACGAACGATATTATATAAAAATTTATAGAAATGTACATTTATACAAAGAAAAAAAAACGAATATTTATGTATATGTGATTCTGTTTTGAGTGAGAAAAAGGAAAAAGAAAATTAAAACCAATACCAAATGTGTTGTATACAACTTTAATACCAGTCGTATTGTCGGTCGTTTAGATATTTTTTGTAGCCTGTTGTGCCTGCTTAATGTGAGTGGTTTTCTCTTTTTCTTTTGTTTTGTTTATATGTGCTATACGACATCAATAAGAAACTAGGTTATCGCCCAATCTACCACCCATTATCACCCACAATCCTTGCACAGGGTGGGATCTTGTAAAAAATCATAACTAGGTCTCCAATTTTAAAGTTAATTTCCATAATAAATAACATTTTAAATAAGGAAATAAAAGCGAATCAAATTTTTCGAATTCGATTGCTTCGTATTATGAATTTAGGCCGGTATTCACCGAGCATTCATAGCTTAAGAGGCTTTTTTTCGGAGTCAGCGCTCCCAACTTTTAGAGGGGTCGATACAACTCATAAGTCGCTATTACTCCTTGGCTCTTTGAATACCGGCCTAATTTCTTTTCAAGTCTCAAAACTTGAGCATTCATCAAAAAAAAATACCAGTAGCGAATGTTCGCCATTTTAACCGCTTGAATTTATTCGTTATCGTAATGAAAGGTATAATGTTATATGGCTTTCACACTGAACCTTAATCTACTAGATTTCCCATACAATTTTGGCTGTCAAGATCTAAATCAAAATGTAACTTAAAAGGTTATGCTTTTTTAAAAAGCAAAATTACAATTATTAATAGACACTGGTTGGTTATAGTTATTTAAATAAAATAATTTAAATTGCAAAAATGCAAAAAGTGACTTATTCCACTTTCATAATTAAGGGCACTTTGGTTTGGACAAGCCTTAAAAGCAAACAAAATGGAATGGCAAATTTTTATCGTGACATAGTAAATATGTTTTTCAGCTAGTTTCAAACAATTGGACGTTTTTGTAGAGTATTATTCCTCTATCAGAGAATATTCTCTCCAATCGTAGAAAACTTACAAAAATTCCTAATTTAGTGCACAAAAAAGTGAAATAAACCTATTAATTTTTTGTTTAAATCCACCCCTGGTTGTCAATAGTTTGAACTTTTACCGTAATAAGATTTTCATAATCCTGCGATATCATGTTTCTCTGCTAAGGATTTCGATTTACACTGGAAGTAGTTGAGTCCTCGAATTTAATGCATTTTTTTTAAAGCTGAAGTTTTCTCACAAAATATATGTACATTATACGTATTCATACATACATATATATTATGCTTAATATATGATTGTGTGGGAATACACACAGGATATTTTAAAATGTAAGTTGTTTTCTTTCTCATTCTTTTGCAAGACACCGGAAGAATGTCATGAAAGAAATTCTACATGCGATATCAAGGACTTTTCTCCATAACGTCAATTTCGGTCGGTTGGTTTGTTTGAAAATCGCGTGATGTGTGTGTAAAGTTTCAAAACGTATATAAGTTCGTGTGTCACATAATGTTAACACAACATTTGGAAACATACCTTTGTAGATATATATGTGTATGTAGTTCTTCAGAGTGGAGACATCTATCTAGTTATCTACCTATTATAGTTTTCGAAGATATTGTCCTATTTACATTTACATATGCAAACATTTGAGACATGTGAGAATGTGTTGTGTTGTGCATTCTATAGTAGATTTTTTTTAATGGATGAAATATCCTTGGCTTACTTAGAAATTGCAAAAGGGGTAGCAAAATTGTATTGCTTCTTGTTCTATTATTACATAATAGTTGATTGCAATAATTTCAATTAATAGATTCGATCGAAATTAGGATATAAAGCTCTCATAAAAAAGGGCAGATATGAGCACGGCCCGAGATCATCATCTGATGGGTGCTACCGTAATATTACGCACAGCTGCAGCTGCAGTTCTCATTCGAATGCCCAGGTACCTTATTATGTAAAACAAAAACGATATCATTTTGACTATTGCTGTCCCTATTTTTCTCTAAGCCGGCGATATGTTTTAACCAATCTAAAGGCACGTATTCATTATGCATATCAAAATAGAGCGTATCAAACTAGCTAACATTGTTATGCTCGACTGGCTTACTAAGCTAATAACTGGAATAATTGCACCACGCAATTGATTCTTAGGTTGATATTCACCAAGCGTTCATTTCGGAGTTTTTCAGAGTCAATGCTCCCAACTTTAAGAGCCGTATTCATCAAGCGCTCATAAGTTATGAGCGCTCATATAGGAGTTTTCGGATTCAGCGCTCTCAAATTTATGAGTGGTCATGACCACTCATAAGTCACTAATAGGTAAATAGGTTTATGAGCGCTCAAAACTTATGAGGGCTTGACGAATATCGGCGTAAGAGTGGTCGAGAACACACAAAAGTCATAATCATTTCTTGGTAGAAAGGTTTAGCAGCGCTCTTATATTAGGTTTACTTTTAGGGAATTCAGAATGGAAAAAACTCACAGTCTAAACACACAGAAGAATGAAAATGATGATAACTTTTGAAATTTTTAACCACCATGTTTCTCTCTTTCGTTCAAAAAAAGGCAAGCGAAAACTGTACAGATTAAAAAGCCGCATTTGTAAAAAATATGTAAGGTACATATAGAATATGCTTGTATCAATTAAATTAAATTAAAATATTCGTATGATTTTGTTCAGTTAAAATTTAAACGGTCACTGTGGCGTATGTGTAACCTTTTCATTTACTGAACAAATTTATCAAACAGTTGATAAAATCTGTTCAATCATGAATCAAATAGTTGAACCACTAATATTTATTTCACAACTATGTACATACATATATGCATTATGTAGATCAAAATTTGGTCCATTCAAAATTTTACAAACGTTGCTGATATCTATGGGTCGACAGAAAACTATTTTATACGTGTTTTTCATCATTCATTTTTGACGATAATTTAGTTCTACCCTTAGAATTCAAACATAAATAGATTTTTGGATCACTCCGTTTTTCGATGTTTTGTTCATAAATCCGGAAAAAAAATAAACAACAAAACATTTTCAGAAATAATATATGTACGATGATTTGTTATGAAATTACATGCTCTTGATTTAAACTTAGACTTTGATATGCATGTAAATAAAAGTATCGATGGCGATGTTTATTTCTCTTGTGTCTACTTGAAAATTTACGAGCAGAGCATTCATAAGAAAACAGAGCCTCCTAAGGGCATGCTGCATTAAGAACAAGTTTTATTAAAAATAAATCGTGTTGCAAGTGTTTTTTTTTTAGCAAGAAGCATGATTGTAAGAAGATCTCTTCTCCTAATGCAAATAAAAATTATTAAAAAAAAAAATTATATTGAAACATTCAAATATCCATAATATATTTTTGTTTTGTTTTTAATTTATACTTACATCTGACAATTTAATTGTGTGACCTTCTTGTTCCCATTTACTAGCTATTTGTAATGTTTCTGCGGTCTTTTGTTGAACTGTCTTCGAGTCGTCCAATAGAGTTAATTCATAGAATTCTTGTATATCTAAAAACAAAAATGCGGAAATTTTTAGTTTTAGTTCGAATAAATAACATTTAATAAATAATTTTTCAGTTTTGCTTAGTTCTCGGACTTCTTATAGGTTGGACCCTTAGTAGTGGTAACAGTTTTTTTTTTTACTTCTGATACATACATAATGTTTATGAGGAAGGACTCTACAAAAGGGGACATTAACAATTTTTGTAATTCTCGAAAAATCCAAAAAGCAAACAACAAATTCAAGTGAAAGCTAAAAGCAATCTCAGTTTGAAAATCTATTTAAAACTGATTAGTCATTACGAGTATGTCGACTTTGAGATGCCAGCTACCCATAATAGGTCAACTCGTAAACTTTTTTTTGACTAGAAGAAAATGTTCCACATACGCCACATTCACCGTTTAAATTTAAAATTTATATAGAATTATAAGAACATTTTCTTTGGTTGACCAAATGATATTGTTATTTATTGAACACTTACTTACTTTTTATATGGTATAATTGTTAATGCGAAATTTTACAATGGGGTGCTAATAACTTTTGAATAATGACATTGGATAAACTATGCAAACTAGGTCTTGAATTTGTTTGAAACATTATGTAAATATGGAGATATATACATATATGTAACAAAAGTATATCTGACGTAAAAATTAAGCGAGAGTTGCAAATATTCACAACATTTACATACATATATCGTGTACTTGAAGCACAATATAATTATACTTAATAAAGTTGTTATAGCCAAGTCAAAAAAAACATTTTGGGGAGCAAGAAATTGCACTGTACTAATTTTTAGTGATTTTATTAGGATAAGACTAAGACTAAAGACCAGTGAAAAGAAGTCATTATGTGCAATAGCAGTACGTAGAAATGCGCTGACGTCACATATAAGATCTGTTTAATTATTTTTTTTTACAGTGCTGAATGAACAGCCGGGGAAACTTTTTTGGGTGAAGGTTAATCGAAATACTATCGAAATTTTCCTTCCAGTGCAGTGTCTATTCTTTGTTATTCGCAACGAAAAGGGAACCACACTTCAAGAATTTTGTATTGCGGGTCCTTCTCAACATACAATTTAACAATAAACAGGAAATTTTCTTTAAAATTTAATGATTTATTCTAAAATATCTGAAATAAAAACAATTGATCAAGTTTTTGTTTAAAATTTGTATTTAAAAAGCAACTTAAGTTCCTATGAAACAGTATTGAGCGCTGGAAATGGATTCTGTTTGGATACGACCAACTTATTATGGCTATGCGAAATGTAACCCTTTATTTTGCCCTCAAATATCAAATTCGCCACTATGCAATGCGTCTCGTCCATAGACATATCATGCTCCCCCACGAATTTCAGTGCTGAACGAAAACTCTCCAAGTCCAATTGATGGGTGCCCTTGATGAGGTAAACTTTTTTGAATAGATTCCGATACACCATGAACTTCAACTTCTCCACCAACAAATAGATTCCACATTTGATGAAGAACGATTCATGTTTCTGAATGACTTCATCAAATTTGCGAACATTTCCCTCTTTGATGGCATTGGATAGCTCATGGAATTGCATAACATCATACTTTTCCAGAACTTGATCTTTTGGCATGTAGCCAAGGAGCATTTTCACAGGAGCAAGGTATATGAGAATCAGTCGTTTATTTTTGTAGAATTTTCGAGGACATTTTTCAAATGCAAAGCTGAGGAACTCATCGGCGCTCTTGCAGTCCGAATCGAACATAGCCTTTCGTCCAACAAAGTACTTGTAAGTGATCTGCTCGGCAAGTGGAAATGAGTCTTTGAAGGCGGAACTGTCGATGGCACGTATCAGTGGTTTACACAAATGAAGCTTGTTTATTCGGAAGTAGACCTTGAATAATTGGTTGACTAGATTTAGCATTCCTAAGCGTTTGGTGTCCTCATCAGAAGATCTACAAGTTTGAATTCATGAATACATTAAATAGATTCATGGAAATATATGCATACCTATTATCGGCTGCACAAACGCGGAAGCAGCTCATTAGGCTTTCTGCTGCCTTTTCCAATATCTCGCCAGGTTGCGACACTTTGCAATTCACTTCACATTGCTGTGCCAAGACTCGCAAGTCCATACAAGTGGTATACATGATTGGCAAACACCAATTTTCCTCCTTCAGTTGCTGCAACATCTTTACAACACTCTGAATGCATTGTAATTGATTTTTGTACGCCTCCATGTAGTCACGACCTTTTTGAATGAAATATTTCTTCGCATAAAATGAAATTTTCTTTAAATTTCCATCTAAACAAAAAAAAGTATACTTTCTGAATTGATGTGGAAGAGAACTTTTAAATGAGTTACTACAATCTCATCGATAGGTGGATCCAATTGCCTCTCAACATAATTCTCCGGTTCCAAGAGATATAAATTCCTATTCATGATGTGCTTATCTTTAAGGGACACAAAACCAGCTACTGTATCTCCGTCCTGGACAGACCAAGCTCTCTGAACACCGGACAAGTAGTTATTCAGTGTACCGAACATTTTCTTTCCGATGAAAAAAAAAACCTTTATTTATATAAATTCCGGTTAACTCCTTGTATGGAGGTTTTTAATTAATCTTTTTCTTCATAAAATGCACAGTTATTTTTATAATATTATACAAACTATTTGCACATTTTAATTTTAAACGCGCGGATTCCTTGTGAAAAAAAATTATATGTAAAAAAGACAAAACCGAAAATAAATTGACGTTTCTTATTTTCACCACATGTTAGTGAGCGAACTCAACAAAACTGCCAACTGGGAGGTGCTGCCACCTGTGCGCTTAGGTTGAAAGCAAATTGTGTTGAATAAGACGATGGTTGGAAATTCACAGTGTGGCACAAAAGTATTAAGGCTTGCTCAAACCAAAGTGCGACAGTGCATCACGACATGTGCGACATGATTTTTATATGAAAAACGTTTTGCGATGAATCGCATTTGGTGTGGGTAGTCTCATATGACTGTGTAAATAAATTTTGACGTTGTCGTGTCGCACTGTCGCACTTTGGTTTGGGCAAGAATTTAAGCTCTTTTTATGAATGTATCCATTTTTGATTGCATTCAAATGTTTTATATAAAATATTAACAGTTCGATGTAGTGAAAATGTAATACAACTCTATGAGAGAAAGTAAAATTTATCTTTTGGAAATCCTATGGAGGTCGAACAATCGGCTATGGCTGATAGGGATTTTTACCAAATTATAAAACTAGCCAACACTTTGGTCCAATGACAGTTGTTACATGAAAAAACTATGAACAATAAATTTGATTATTACTTACTTAAGAGCTGAACAGAATGCATCGCTCGTCGCCGAGCATTGTCGCTGTCAGATGAAATTTGTATGGACATCGCCCATCGGCAACAGAATGACGTCGCTCATCGTTTAGCGATTCCCCCATAAGTTCAAATGTTTTTAACTTTTTCGCGCGACGAATCTGTCAGCGACGAGCGATGCATTCTGTACAGCTCTCTAAACGTCATTCAGCCAAAGTGTCGATTTGATGTTTAGAAGCTATGAGGCTAAAAATACGTATGGCACACAAGTAGTGTCAAATTATTTCATTTTGTTCTCCTCTATTTCACTTTTCACTCTAACATCAGTGATGACAGATGCTATATATATATTCAAAAAAAAAAGTAATAATAACATACGTTTGAGATTACGTAAAAACTCTATCTGTTCCAAAATTTGAAAAAAAAAACCGGTCACGCATTTAGGCAGTGGAAATGTGTACAGGAGGCCGATTCTGGTTCTGTGAAAAAGTGAATAGAAAAGCTTTTAATTTTTTCACTTATAAAAGCGATTCTCGTTCTGTGAAAAAATGTCTGAAACCTTCATAATGAATAATTTTCTTTCACTGAAAAATTTCGAAGTGAATGTCAAGGTGAAAACATGAAAACAAGATCTTTTACCTGAACTAAAAACTTAAAAAAATTAAATACATGAAGCAAATTTGATGCTTACTAGCGAATTTGAAAATTATTTATTCGATTCGATTTAGAACCAGAATCGGCTCCCAGTACAGATGGACGCATAGAAGTTCAGACATACAGACCGACGAACAGCATGACAAAACCATTTTTTTTTTACTTTTCAATCATCGTAATGATAATTTTGATTAAAACATAGACTTTTTTCAACAAGAAAGCAATATGAACCAATACCAATTGATAGTTAGTTAGATAGTAGATACATCAGACATTAATTTTTGCTGAACTGTTTAGTTTATAATGCTAAGCCGACACGTTACAAATAATTTTTCGACCTCGATCGCCGAACGCAACATTGGTATTAATCCAAAAAAAGCACGAATGTTTTTGATTACAAACTATGTTCAATGGTTCCATCTTCATAACATTTTTTCTCAGCTTTTTCAAAATATGTATAGCAATACAAAATGTATAAGTAGTAGGAACATGCAGCTTATTTATCATAAGAACAAAATTGTGAGGGACCATTTTCTCGGTCAGGCGGGAAGGGGATTTAAAAAAATACATATAAAAATTTACTTTTCAACGACATCGCTAACGCCTAGAAAAAATCTTATAGTTTATTTTAGAGCCAGCTACCTATTTTCACGAGATCCGTTAGTAAAATTGTGATATTTTGGCGGGTTGATTTTTGCCGCACAGTCTCACCACAAGAGCCGACACCTTGGATTTAGTCGTCTGTGAAATATAAATTTTTACGTGTTGATCTCTGTTTTTGTTTCGATATTCTTTTGGCGAATGACATTCTAAAAACGAATATTTATTTATAGTTTTTTTGCTGAAATTGGATTCTAATCGTTCTTTCCCGCAGCACTTCAAATGGTTTTTAAGACCTATCAGTGCTATGATTGCAGGGTTAACATTTGATGAAATTTAATTATAGGTGTTGAGTACATGACTATGACACGTTACTAAAAACAAAGTTATATACCCATAAACAGACTGAGAAATGGATCACACAAAATATATAGTACAATTTCGAATGTAAAAAATCGAAATAATGTGAAGTAAAATGATTGGCATTTGGAAAACGTCAACTCTTTTCACAGCCTAAACGGATCAGTCGATTTACTCAAAACTGTTTTATTGTGTCAAATGTGTCATTTTTGTGCCAGTAAAACAGGTTAAGAAGACTCCTGGATGCTTCCGGACTTCCATTCGAAAACTTCATTAGATGACCTATACTTAAACGGTCACTGTGGCGTATGTGGAACATTTATTTTCATTGAAATAATATAAAAATAAGTGGTAATAAATAAATGTTATTTCTTCTAAAATATAAGAACCCGTTGACTTATGCTGTCCATTCCATGGGTTCACCTTAAAAATTAAATAGTGTCGATGGCATCGCGCAGACCTTTAAGCGTTGCAATTTTTAGGGGGGATGGAATGCGATCTCTTTTTTTTATGATTTGGAAAATACAAATTGCTACAAGCTTCAAAATCTAACAGACAGTCCTCTTTTACGTATTTTCTTGCCTTGATAATTTTAAATAGCAGAACAGGATTTTTATTTTTGCTTGACACTGTAATGAAATTCTACGCCCGCGCTGCGCTGCTCCAGTTGTGTATCTCTAATTGGCATTATTTTTTTCGTTGATTTTGAATATCAAAAAATATTTGTATTTTATCGTTGCTGTCTATTTCATTTGAAATAAAAGCGAGATCATGCGCATTCATAACCAAAGAAGAAGCCGTATACATTATGTGTCAATGCCGGATCATATATACCTACAATCCCATACATTTTAATTTCAAATGAAAAAATAATAAATAAATATATTATGTCTACCTATGCATTATGATATCTATCTTTTAGCGATTTAGGAAGGCGCTTCGGTTTCGTTCATATCAAGAAAGGAATGTTAGGCCAGTGCCAGTGCCAGCATGTGCTTTAACATAATGTTGCTTGTCTGTTCATTAGTTCTAGCACTTCAAGTGGCTTTCAAGTAGGTAGGTATTTTTTGTTTGTTGTCTTCTATACTCTTGGGCTTGCGACTACATCGAAAATAGAACTTCAATTATTTAATTTTTTTGTTTAAAGTAGCCAAATGGATGGATATACATTCATATCTACATACATGCAGCACATATTCAATTTTTCTTTTTTACTTTTTTTTTTCATATTTCTTAGCCGTGCTGTTGTTATGTAAAACGAACTTAATTTGAATTATATTTTTTTTCTTATTTTTAAGTGGACATCAACTTTGAAACAAATTGGTATTAAACAAAAAAAATGCTGATCGCTCAGTTTAGAAAATAAATTGGTCAATATCAATAGTAAACATATACATAAACATAAACAATGTTTTATCGCAAGTCGTAAATTGTAATGAAGTGATAAACAAAAAAAATGTTGTGTAAATAGGAAGTCTTTGGCATTTGGGAAACACATGCAGAAGGTTGATTTGTTCTTAGAATTGATGTAATTTTTGTGCAATAGTGTATTTTAGTTTTCCAATTTATTTGTTTTTGGCTTAAATTAGACAAATTATAGGGGTAGTGGAGGCAACTCAAAGTGGTCATCATTCCGAAAGCTGGAAAGCCAAGTCACACGGAAGCTAAGGACTTCACACCCATTATTCTTACATCTTTTCTATCAACGACATTTGAAAGCCTAATCGTCGATTTCATTAAGTCATTTCAAATACTTAAAAGGATTTTTAATCTTAAAATGACGTTTGTTCTGTTTATGAAACCGGCCATTATAGACATATACGCAACACACTAAGCTTAGAAACTTGAAGTATCACATCTCCAGCAATTGTATGCTTATACAAAAGTAAAAAGGGTAGAGACAACAGTTCACAGTTTCGTTAGCACAGTTTAAATAAATTGCACGACTGGATCGCACGTACTTGCTCTTATAGATAAAGTTACTATATATGCTAAGCCTTTTCAATTAAAAATTTGTAAATGCAGTTTTACAAAAATAAATTGAAAAAGCATAAAATTCGAAAACGAAGTATGCAATTTAATTTCTTCTATAATGATACATGTTAAGAGAAAAAAAATTAAAAATCGTTAGAGCCGTTTTTAAAAAAAATAAAACTATTTTTTCTGCATAAAATTTTGCAAGGACTTTTATAAAAAAAAAATTGGTATGCCAATTTTAAGATATTATTTATCCACATCTAAAAACTAATAATTGAAAAAAAATATTGAGTAGTTTTGGAAAAAACGATTTTTCAAAAAACTAATTTCAATTTTTTTTTTTAATCCAAAAAAATAATTTTCGATTTTTTTACCAAACACTATTACAGCAACTTAAAAGCCTTTATGAAAAAAAATTTGAATTTGCTTGATTTATGAAGGGGATAATCAGAATTAAAGAGAACGATTCTATATGGCATGTACCGTTAATAACGGTTTTTGAAAAAATGGTCTTCATTTAAAGGTAGACCTTATCCAAAAAAAAGAAAATGACTTTTTTAATCAAAAACGTAGGAACCGCTTATGAGAAAAATATGAGTTTATCTAAAACCGGTATATGACAGGTACCTTTATTTTTGGTAAAAAAAAAATAATTCAAAAAACGTCTGGGGATAGTCACCAGAAAACGTCACACAAAGTTTGAAGTAAATCGACAGATCCGTTTAGGCTGTGGCATCTGATACATACAGACAGACAGACGGACAGATAGACAGAATTGTCGGACCCACTTTTTTCTCACTCTCTATCATCGTAATGTCATATTTGATTGTTATCGCAACTTTTTTTTTTACGAATGCATAACTTGATATATGTATATAGTACCTATATCGCAAGTAAAAAACACTGAAGGAAAAGAATACACCCTTGCTGCCTTTCTTAAAAAAAGTCGATTGCAGTGTATACTGTGCGGTTTTCAATGTAAACCAAGAAAATGGTGGACTTTCAAGGGAATACACTATCCAGTGCATTGATTTATTATACATGGACTGCCAGTAGCCAACTCATGATGATCCCACTTGTAAATCAAAAAAGCTCCGATTAAGATAGCGGAGAATAGCAAGAAACTCTTTTGACGTGCTTCGCACATTGAGTTTTTGACAGCTGAGGCAGCCATGATAGCTATTATCGATTCCGGATTTCACCGCTATTTTTCATCGGAGCCACTATAGCTGGAACCATTTATTTTTGAATTATGTATTGAAAATTCACACGACTAGCAGTCCATATATAATAAGTCAATGATCAAATGTATTAAAGAGATCATTGCTGCCACACCACAGAACGAAGGTAACAACTGACAACCTTGATAGATGTATAGAAACTACAACTCAATACATTCTTATCTTGATAAACAAGAATAGCTCTGAAAATAGAGTTCTTAAAGTCGTCAATTTAAAACAATTAAAACCTTCTACAGCCTTCAGCATAACCTAATGATAAAAGGATACGAAAAAAAAGGAAAAGAAAAATGTGTATTTTTCCTCTATTCTGTCACGGTTGATTTTATGCATTTATAAACGTCTAGCTGTCTATTGTCCATGCCAACTTTTCTCTACGTCTAACAGTCTTTTATAAGACTATAATATTCTACGTACATAATGTAGATAGATCCTTCTTCATACCCAACCCATGCCCATATGTTCATTCAAAGACACGGAATGTGAATCAAATTGAAAAGCCTATTGAACATGGCTGGTTTTTAGTCCTTGATAAGCACTTTATTTCCTTTTTTTGTAAAATAAAAGCATATACACAATACATATAGATATGCCACAAAAGTTTACAATCAACGAGACGACGTTCTGCTGCAGCCTTGCAAAGCGAGAGAGGCAACATTCTAAAAGCTAAATAGAAACACTTTTTAGAAAAAGAAAGGAACAATGCAAAGTAGTGTGTAATAAATGATTGCATCTTCACATGAAGAGTGGAAACACAATGGCGCTGCTGTTATTGTATGGAGATATTGATGAGATGCATATGAGTTTGAATTACAAATTTTGTTTTATCTGAATAAATAGATATGTGCATACATTATATTATTGTGTGTATACACAAAATGGCAAGTAAATAATATCGAAGATATCTAATTTATTGGGCAAAGATACTGTTAGTTGTTCGGATAATGACGTTTAAACTTTAAAGTCATATGAATGGAAAAAAATATCAATAAAAATAGAAGTTTTGTGTTGTTCTTGGCTTTCTTATTTCATTAATGAAAGCTTATTCTTATGTTAGTATCAGTGTCATAGAGGCAAATAAAAATGAAGCAAAACAAATCCCCACCTTTGTGAGAAAAACAAAAAGTTGCTAAATATTAATCATATTTTTTCGTTAAATAACTGAAAAGTTATTACACAAATTCATCACGCACTTATCCACATAAATTGCTTTTATTTTCACTTAATTTGGGCAGTTTAATATGTGACTTACACCACATTTGACAGAAGATTTTTCAATTATTATCACTCTGTTGTTACAATTTTGTGAAATATGATTTGATTATCGAAAAATAATGTGACTTACTCTACATGCCAAAGTAATTCAGTTTTGAAAGTATTTTTCCTTGCAAATCGTATCAATACGAAACTAGGAAGCTTTATTCCAAGAAGGTGTGTCAGCTGAGTTACTTAACATGTAAATTAATGAGAGATTCTGGCGATAAAGGAAGTATGTATTGCCTTGGCTTAAAGAAAACTTGATATCCGGTTCAGATATTTTAATCTTATCAGATAGTTAGGCTGCTTTAAAATACCTCGATTAGTCTCATTAAACTCCATCACATCGTTTCTGATATATGGCCAAACAATTTAATATACACCTATGCTGGGCACCGGCTCCGGGACACAGGAAGTGGAACGGAAATACTTATGTATGGTATGTATGTTTAAAGCTTCTATTATAGTTAACTTCTGCTGAAGCATTGCCTTAGAAAAATCGAATACATAATGGTTTAGTACTACTTCTTGCATAGAAACAAATCTAATCCAAACTTAATTTGAAAAAATCAAAGTGCCGTGCAATTCGGTTACCAACAGACATTATCCTTTTTATTCGCTTGGTTTGTACGAAAAAAATGGGGTTAAGTTAAAAATGTTTTCAACGTACACAACTCGCTGCTTAACCAATTCTCGTAGGTCCAATGAACTGCTAAGCATGTAAGACCTAGTTAACGAGTTACAAATAGATGTCAATAAAGCATGTCTTTCAGCCACCCAAAACTATTTTATATTATTATTGATTGAAAAGTTAACTAGCAAGAGTAGCTGCCTACTTTTCGATTATTACAACCATTCAAGCAAAAAACCATCTCATCTCATCTACACACTTAAATAATAATAATATATGTCCATGGTCTCCATTGTCCTCGAAAGTAGCACAAACTGCATCCATCAATATATGAATGTTCATGTTTTCATAATAAAAGTTTTTGTGTTAAGTTCGTATATCCCTTCATGAAAATTTAAAAAAAAAAACATCTCTCCACTTCAAAACTTTTAATGAGCACAGTGAAAATGAAAAAAATATTCACAAACGCAACGGTTGCAAAAGTAGAACAGGAACAGGACACAGAAGCACTGATTTAAGATTTTATAGCATAGTTTATTTATAAAACGAGTGTGTATATACTACGTGCGTTCGTTAAACCCTTTTTACTTGCCATATATACATAGGTTCTATAAGGGCAAGTTATTCATTTTCAAAAAAAAAAAAGAAATTAATGCGAAACTTTTATCAAATGGGGGGTCACGAGAAAGAAGGATCATAGTCCATTTTTGTCGAAAATGAGATTATATGGTGCCATATTGTTTAGGCCTCTTTAAAACGGTAAGGGTCAACACAAACATCAAGCAACATCTAGCTTAAACAACCAGAACTCAACAGTTTGAGCTAAGCATGTATTCATTTAACGGGGAACAAAAATCATATCCTATTGCTTTTTTATTAATAAGAAATTATATTTCATTTTGTTTCTTTTTTAAAATATGTGCCCCCAATAAACTGCTTATAGACCAAGAGCCAACAGCAAATTTTGGGAGTGGAGGTATAACCAAAATCTGATTTCATATTCGGCAGGCAGGTTTATTTTTCAGCCTTCCGTGGTTTTCGGAGGGTTGAAAAACGAAATAATTCCAAGTCATCTGAGAAAGACAAATCCACTTCAATTGAATTTTTTAATATTGAAACTGATGATCTGTCGTTTTTCCTGGTTCAGGAGACCTCAATCCTGACGATCCGATTAATAGAACTCAAGATATATGCTATTTAAGCGAAACATTTTTGGAGACATTTCTGTTTTATTTTTTGTTTGTTTTTCTAATCTATATATGTATGTGTGTCTTTTAAAGCTTATTTCTTGAGTTCTAATAGTCAGATCTTCACGATCGAGGTCTCCAGACTTAGAAAAAATGACAGATCATCAGTTTCAATATTAAAAAAATTCAATTGAAGTGGATTTGTCTTTCTCAGATGACTTGGAATTATCTCGTTTTTCAAGGTGAAAAAAGTTTAAAAGTAGATGTAGTTTTAAAGAAATGGATCAGTTTTCGGAAAACTTAACTGGGCTGGGCTTTGGTACTTCAGAAAAGCTTTTGAAAATGAAAAGCTTAATATTTCAAAAGAAATTTTGAAGTGAAAAGTTACAATTTTTTTTCAGCCTTCAGATATATTTATATCAGTAGATACATGCGACTAATATGTGAATTTTATACTTTGCATAAAGATGTGTTTTTTCTCTTTTCTTGATGAGCATCTTAAAGTTGGAATGATAATGACGAAGCTACAAAAATCATTTCTTTTTGTCTTTTAAGTTGGATTTACTTACCTAGGAGTGCTTGAAATAAGCGTGATTTAAAAATTCGTATTACGCGCTCGATGGCAATACGTAAGGCTCGATCCTGGGGCTCAGATAATCTTGAGTGATAGTCTTCCAGCAGTTCAAGGGCACGGTGAGCTTCTGTAATAACAAAATAAACAAAAAAAGTTTCATTAGTTCAACAGAAAAAAATAATAGTGAGACTCTGTAGGTTACAGAGAGGATGATAGTTTAGGATAGTTATCAAGAAGTGGTTCAAAAAATTTTAATCAGTTATTTTTCAAATAAGAAATATCAACTATAGTTGATTTAAAAACAACTCCTATTAAAGCATGGGTCACTTACAGCTGCTGATTATTCGCCGCTCATCATAGCAGCGGGGTACCTCAATTCGCGACTGGCTTAGGAAATTCAAAACCGAAAACGAAAGCCTTACGATTGCTTAATGGCAGTCCTAAGGAAAACGATTATCGTTCAGCTAAAATGATTCTCATTATGTGTAATCGCATTTGAACGATAACGATTAGAGCAGTCAGACATATAAAATTTCTAGCAAACTGGAACCAAACATTTACAAAGTAGCTTTTTTTAAACACTATAAACAAGTTAAAGAATGTCTTAGCAGGCGATAAATATCTCAATGAAAAACAAAACTTATAAATACATAGAAAAAAAATTCACACAATGTTGAACCTACTTTTGAGCCAAGGGATTTCGAAGCAAATACACTGCACGTATTTATTTAAAATTGGCCACGAATCGTTACGATTCAACGGTGCCGCTAGC
Source organism: Meliscaeva auricollis (assembly GCA_948107695.1). Lineage (NCBI taxonomy): Eukaryota > Metazoa > Arthropoda > Insecta > Diptera > Syrphidae > Meliscaeva > Meliscaeva auricollis. The sequence goes on from OX403617.1 coordinate 1,529,060, forward strand.
CTAGTTATAGGCATAACATCAATCACTTCATCTTCACTTATAACTAAATTTTCACCAAAAACTGAAGACCAATACGACCGTTCTTCAATCGGTTGAAGATTATCATCCACTTCGATGTCCATTTCTGGTTTTTCATCGTCTATGCATGTTTCTATTTTCTTATCGTTATTATCCTTAACTATTATTGATTGATTTTCGTTTTCTTTATCTTCACTATCTCTATCTTCTTCATTTTCTGACTTTTCAAGAAGATTTTGATCGGAATCACTCGAATTAACGTTTGCACGACGTTGAATATCCTCTGTTTCGGAACTCTTTTCTTTTTCTTCTTCATCCCACGAATGGGAATGTTCTTGATCCTCCTCGTCTTCGTCCTCTTGTAAATCTTCTTCATCACTTGAATCAATAATTTCTTGGTTTTTATTAATATCACGACTTTTGGCTAAGAGTTCTTCTTTTTCTTCTTCCATAGTAAATTAATTTCGTTTAATTTTTTATTTTATTTTTTTTTTTACAAACAAAAATGAAAGTAAAAAACAAGTTTAAATTTTAGAAGGTACATCCTTGCGATATTATGACAAAAAATTCGACCGATCGATATCCGGCAATAATATTTTTACATTTCGATTTAATGGCACACGTCATTTAAGAAAATAAAAAAAGTGGTCGCACAACAAATTATGTTGAACAAGTGAATGACGAAGACGAACAAACGACTGCAGTCTTTTTTCAATCATAGTATGTATGTACCTCCACTCCATGCTGTTATGCTCAATAAAGAATAAAATACTTATGGTTACAGTAGGGTTTAAAAAAACTAAAATACCCTTTTTGTATGGGTTAGAAAGACTATGTAGCTTGTCAATTAGTGTGAAAGGTCTTATCAGTGTAAATTGCAATACCCATTGATACCTTACACTAGCAGTGATTGAGTGAGAATTCCAACTTCAGTAAGTAATAATCTAACACACAGGATACAGTCCAACAACAAAAACATACTGGGAATTACTTAAGTACTTTACTTTTTCACTTCCAGTAAAAGTGGGTTCGGATAAATGCATTGCATTTGAAACTTAAATAAGCTTTCCAACTAAATTGTCTTGGGATGGTTTTCATGAAAATGTTTATCGTTAATTCACTGAATTCTCAGGACAACACGGCTACTGTTTGAAACCCATAAAGAACGATTAAACAAACTTTTAAGTTATATCATGGCAACATTGGCATATACACAGAAGCACGGATACGTATTGGAATATTAACCGTGTTTTCGTGAGAATTTATTATCCAGCCAGTATCTAAAAATCTAACATACAGCCCAACAACAAAAACTTTCTGGAAATCACCTTTTTACTTCCAGTAACCGTGAGTTGGGATAAATACTTTGAAACAATATAAAACGATGGAACATTCATTTTAAAAAAGCGTTCCACTTCCAATCAAATTGACATGGTATGGTTTTCGAGATAGTTGTTGGCTTAACTTTTCTGAATTGGCACGAAAACACGTCTACTGATATTACTCACCATGTTATCACGACCATACGACCTACCAAATACAAAAAAAAAAAAAAACCAGAAACATGCACAGGATTTCTAATAAAAAGCCAAAACAACTTAAAATCCTATCTTTCTGGCATAAAAGTTTGCAGTTATGTAGAAAAGTCGCATTCATAATTCTGAGTTTTCTAAAGAAAACTTGCTTTTTGCAGAAATATCTGCAAAATACGTGACAGCTTAGATTTTTTGTCCCACTTAAAATATCTCGGAGCCCTCAGGGATCTCCCTTTGGGACGAGCCTAGTAAAATTAAAATAAAAAAAATCACGTTATCCTCTCAGCGGGAAAATAAGTTAAGATGTTCTTTTTCATTTAGGGGTTCGCCACTTTAATACACATAAAAAAAACAGAACCTTTATCAGCGAAACAGATTGTAGTATAATAATTTCAGAAAAAGTCATTTACAAATACGAGTAGTCCTATACAATAGAAATGAATTCTCCAACATTCTGAAAATATTTTCCTAGATTTATGAGGTATAGACATGCCATCAAATGAAATAAAGTCTTCAAAGCTTTATAAAGTGTTCCCTCATAGACGAGACTTTAACTGAAAATACTTGGGCAATGGTGGTTGAAGTTTCAAAGAATATTAGATAAGATTAGCAATGTTACGCTAGTTACAGATTGCAGGTTTCATGCATAAATAATCTAAGCCTATGGTCATAGTTCACGCTAGTTTCTTGTTCATTGTAAAGAAGTTCAGGCTTGTAAGTATCGCTCATTTGCTCAAACAACGTGATATGTCAAAAATATTCAAGCACAGGAGAATTAGTTTAAAGATTTGTATTCTCATATACATAAGCTCCATATAGTCTTAGATCCGTAGAAGAAGTATCTATTCTCATCTGTTATTTGAAAATGACCAAAATTATATGAAAATTATTTTTATAGTGATAAATTGCATAGGGTTGCCTATACCTACAACCTGGCCCTAAAGTGGTAAATAATATAAGCTTTAATTGCATTTTTTTGATAATTTACCCTCATCTGTTATGCAATCCCCTATCCAAAACTATTACCTGCATTTAAGATTTCAAGATTGCAGTGAAAGTAGAGAATACACCCCATTTGTTATTTAATATATTATGGTTTTAAATGAAAGAGTATTTAATCCCCTATCCAACAATATCGATTAAAAAATACATGTGGTATGTTCTCAACACTTACTGCTATCTTAAAATCTTAAATGGAGGCAATCTTGGATAGGGATGAACTATATTTTGACGTTCCAAATGTCACCCAGTTACTCTCATCCAGTTAATCTTAAAATTTCGGATTTTTTGGTGTTTTTTAATCCATCTACATCGTAGCCATCCTCCAATAAAATTTGACAGATCAGGGATGAACTATAATTTTACGGAAAAAGTATATTTCGCTCCAAATGTCATCCAGTTGCTACTGAAATCACCTGTTTCCGGAGCAGAAAAGTTTTGGTCGTTCGATTTCTTTCAAATAAACCTGAATAGAATGGAATTAATATATCAGTATAATATTAAACCAGTATTATTCTCCTATTTAAGCTGTCAGATTCAGAAAATCGACTCTTCTTTGGTGAATGGAAGACGACACAAAAGTTAACTCGAGTTAACTGACAATCAGTATAATATATCTAGGGCTGGGGATATGTTAACAAAATTTAGAAAATGGCAACCCTCAAGGTGTTGTTTATAACTATTAAACATTTTTTCTGTCTCACTTTATTATATTTTTACTCAAATGATATCGTTTTATTTTAACCAACACATCTTGTTTAAGAAACAAAACAAAGCAAAAATTGGTTTCTTTGTTGTAAAAATATTTAAAGTTGATTGAAATTCGGATTTGCTACTCATATGCTTTAACAGTACATATAATGTTATAATAATGAGATATTTAACAAGCGCCATTTTAATTTTAATTTGTATTCCTTTCCAAAAATTAAACTTTAAAGTTAAACTTCATTGATGTTGCAACTGTTTTAATTTTATTAAAAATAATTATGTTTTTTATTTGTTAATGTTTATCAACAATGTTTTTTGTGCATTTCATTTTACAAAAAAACAAAAATTCAAAGCAAATTTAATCTGTTTTGGGCATAATTTTGTTCCATTTTTTGATGTTTATATTTTCAAATCACCGTAACCAATACATTAATTACCTTTTTTCCTATATTAATTGGTACCAGAGGCTACATATGCATTTTGCATGCAACAAAATGTTTGAATGCAAAAAAACAAAAAAAAATTCTTTGACTCGTAATCAAACAGTTTTCAAACATCGTAATATAAATAAACATTACCCTTTGTTTATTAAAAAACATATTTAAAACTTAAAACATGTTTTTGCAAAAAAATTTATTACAATGTATTCAATATCCTCAGCTTATACTTTTGTAAAATTAGTTTTAATATAATGTTTAAGAAATGCTCCTATAAAACTGCATTTAGTTTCAGAATTGTTTCAATAATCTAATATAGACGACCGACGAATAGACGAATATTTCTACAGAACAATAACATTGCAATAACTGATGCTAACGTTTTAACAACATTAAAACAATCTTTTTGGTTTAGAATGCAACCTAAGTGACATTATAATAATGAACTTGTTGTAAATCAAGAGGGGAAACGCGGCTAATTGGGTTACAACATTGTTTTAAAATTTGTTTCTGAAACAAAATGACAATAATTTGGCAATTTATGCTACAAGGGATGTCTATCATCAAAACATAAAAAGTCTAAAAATAGGAATTTGTCTCCCTCATACTTTTTATACAAAGCTTTAACCAAAATTCTAGATTTATCAGAAAATTTAACTAATGAGTTGAGAAAAGGTAGTTGCAGTGCTTTTAATTTCGTTAAGAAGATTTGTCCATCTTATTAGAAGAATTGTAAAATTATTGCTTTTTAGTAGATATGTATTAATTATATGTATGAAGTTCTTGACTTGAATAATATTCTTAATTTAAATAATATTCCATATCGCACATCCACTGCAAAGCTGAGCTAAAAACTTCTTTTTTGTTTGTAAAACAATAAGGGAAACACAAATGGAAGAATGAAACTTAAAACGTGTGATTACTGAACATTTCGAAAAGTAGCAAAGCTGTATCATATAGTCCAAAAATGGACGAAAGTACAAAAGAAATATATACCTCGTTTGATGATTTACTTATTTGAGATATTTTTAAAATAAGACTTTCTACTGATTGAGTTTTGTTTCCAGCTAAAACTGACAACAAAAATTAAATCGAACTAATGAATTTATTTATATCGACTGTATTTTCTACTTAACATATAAGTGTGTACTCTGCTTTTCACATGAAAGAAAAACCTCTCTTTCATAAGTGTACGTACTATAATTTTTCTTAGAAATGCAGAGGCAGCATACCTCAAGTGCAGCATTTTCTTTATTATGCTTAAAAGAAATTCTGATATGCTTAATTTTTTTGTCGTTGGCCCAGTTTGGCTGTTCGTATTCTTATATTATTGTTTGCGCCGCGCACTTTGCATTTTTCTTTTTAACTTGGACCGCAGAATACATTGTACATCTTTTAAATATTGAAAAAGGAACAAAAAACAACAACTGTTCCTTCATTTTTTTAGCTTGGCGCGTTTTATAAATGCAAACCTCTATATTGCAAAATAATAATATATAATTGGATTACAAGTTGACGATTATTTTTGGTATTGTTTCTTTTGCTTTTTTACAAATAGAAAAAAGAAGCAGCAACATGTGCCTCATTCTAAACAATGTGAAGGAACCTAAGAATAAGAATCTTAAAAAGTCAGCAGACACATCGGACAAGCCCGCCAGCAATTAAGACTCTTTAAATTTAATTCAGAATTTCTCTCTTTTTATCTATTTTTTGTTGCTTTAATGGCTGTTTAAAGTGCAGAATATTGACTTAAACAAACAGAACTATTGAACTACTTGTATGCAAAAGCCAATGGGTGGTCTCTTAATTGACATTTGATGGAAGCAGGGGGTGATGTATTAGGGAGCATTAGCATGGTGGATTATATGCACTGTGAATAAATATGTTAAAAGGGATGGGTCATTAAACAGCACACAATCATGCTGCCAAGTTTAATTAAAAATCAATTACGAATCTTTGTTTATTTATTGCATTTTTAAATTATTTGTTAATTTGGCTTTTAGTTTAATACATAAAAAAACATACTTAAATGAATATATTAAACTTTCATTAAAGTAAAATTAATATTTATTTTGTAAGGAAAGGGGGGTGAGTATAGCCCAACTCACGGCAACTCGATTCAGGTGCAAAACGTGAGGAATGTTTGAGGGGACATGATGCCCCCTACAACCCCCCCTGCTTGGGATGGTATCACTACAAGAATTGGGGTAGTGTGATGTGTGAGGTTGGGTGTATGCAATTCATAATTCATTAAAAAAAAAAAAAAAAATTAAGCTCATCTGTGTCGAGTTGTCGTGAGTCGGGCTATATTGAGACTTTTTTTTTGCAAGGAAATGCATTTAAATAAGCCCGTAAATTCTTTGAAAGTTGTTATAGGATCACTTTAACGTGAGGTTTAAGTGGAAGAATGAATAGAAGAATGGAATTTCGACTTACAATAGCTAGTGGCCTTATTTTATTTTTTACTTTTTCTGTAGGCTTGCCCTATATTGGGTTAGTGGCAAAAAAAATTTGAGGTTTTAATCAAAACCAACATAACGATGATGGAGAAGTCCAAAAAGTTGGTTTTCGACATGCCGTCCGTCGGTCTGTGCGTCTGTACGTTTGTGCGTCCGTCTGTACACAATTCCACTGCCCAAACGCGTGGACGGATTTTCTTTAAATTTGGTACAGATCATTTTAACCTAATTTCATTTTTAAATATCTCATTTTTTTTTTAAATATCTCATTTAGACGAGACATTTTTAGAATTTTTTTTTGAAAAATCGTGCGCCATTTTTTTATTAAAAAATTTTCAAAAACAAATTTATATGCCATTTTTAATATATTATTGATCAACATCTAAAAACTAAATTTTGAAAAAATTTATGGAAAAACAAAAGCTAAAATTTGCAATCTGAGTTAATACATGAGCAAGTTCGTGCGACCCAGTCGCGTATTTTATTTGTGTGTACTATTCTTTTATTTCAATATTGTGGTGACTCATGTCGCATCTTTACTTAAAACTGCTTTGACGATGCTTGTAGAACTTGAAACAGAAGTTCAAATTAGATTTTCTACTCATGTTGGTTTAAAGATATTACTTATATTTACTTATTTATCTATTTAATTATAATAGGAACACCATACAAACTTCTCCAATATAAAATTTATCTTGCCTTCAATTGAATAATTTAAAAAAGTCACCAATTGTTCAAAATTGAACAAAATGTTATATATTTTGTAAAAAACTGTTAAAAAAATATAAACATGTTTTTAACGTATAATTAATTGATATCTTTTTTCGTTGATCAAACACATTTTTAGTTTACCTATTTTCCACAAGATTGTTTTGATATCGAAACACAAAAAAACGATGAAAGACTCTGCTATTGGGGCTCTTTTGACAGCTAACTGACAAAAAACTCATTTCAATTAACACGATGTTTCGTCAGTTAGAAAATGACTAGTCGAAACTTAATTTAAAGTTCGAGTGGTATACTACTAGATGTTAAACAAAATCCGATGTGTTCACATTATTTTTACTTGCTCTATAGGGCAAGTATTTTGGTTTCGTGTCAAAAAAAAAAATTGAGGTTTTAATCAAAACCAACATTACGATGATGGAGAAGTCCGAAAAAGTTTTTTTTTCGTCATGCCGTCCGTCGGTGTGTGCGATCGGTCGGCTCTAATGATTTTGATTAAACTTTTTGATATGATTTCTTCATTAAATAAGATAAATTTTTAGAATTTTTTTCAAAAAAATCTATCGAGCCGTTTTTTAAAAAAAAATATTTTTTTATTAAAAAAATTTCAAACGATTTAAAAAAAAATTGGTATGCCATTTTGAAGATGGCTAATATTTATCAACATCTAAAAATAAAATTTTGAAAAAACACCTCACTGACCCAATATGGAAAAAAAAAATATTTTTCAAAAAAAAAAAAAATACTAAAAGTGTTCCCGTTTTAAAAAAATATTTACTTTTGCTTATTTGTGCATATCTCTCAATACCTACACACATCAGATGACCAAAATCTAAAATTTTGAAGCTTAGTAAAATAAAATGCACTACATGAGCAAGTTCGTGCGATCCAGTCGTGCCATTTATTTTTTTTTTAGATAAAATGGGAGTCTTCACCTCAAAAGCCCCGACCGTGTAGTTGTAAATCTATTTTAAATTGTTAAATGTTAATGATAATTTACTAAATAATTACCAATTGATGTAAGGCAATTGTCATTTTCAAAAAGAGAACAATTTCATGGAAAAGAGCAAAATTGAAAAACATCTCTACATAGTTTAGAAGGTTGTCAATTGTATCACATCTTAGTAGTCCCAATCTTAATCAGTTTCGAGCTATGTATATACCGTTTTTGAAGTCAGCTAGAAATTTAGAAAAAAATTGCAACGCAATTTTTTATCTTATAGAGTTTTCTATTTCATACATCTCAACTTTGTTCTCAAGCAGATGAACGCGCACAAAAAAAAATACTTATGAAAGCACTTTCTAAAATGTTTGCCTTGATCTCCGATCTTGAACGTTAAGACCGTTAGCCTTCAGAACAAAAAAAAAAAGTCTAGCCACCTTCGTCACGCGGACACGAAATGCCCCATTTTTTCTTATATAAACATCATAAGTTTAAAAAAAAATTTATGTGTCTAGCCAGCAAAATCATGAGGAAAAAATATAAACTAATTTTTTAGTTCAATGTCATTTGAACATAAATAAAACTGAAACTCTGCGAAACGTTGAAAAGACTAATCGAGGCATTCCGTTTAAGAAATGAACCTATCCAAAGTCCACTTTACAGAAAATCTTTGCCTAAAACAGTACTAAAATAAAAAACACTCTGTTTTATAAACAAAAGGTTAACAAAGGACATTTTTATTTTCATTGTGATTTCATGTTAAATGGACATATAATTGTCTAGCCAGTAGTTGGTGGCCTGTACATTCACACATTTACACATTTACATTTACATACCTTGCTTTTTTACAGGCATTATCGTCCTTTATTTTATTGTTGTTACTATTGTTGTTATTGTTGTTGTTCTTGCGCTTTCTTTCGTCACACTGCCTTTGGACTTTGATATATTATGTAGGTAAGGTAGGTACACAAAAAATTTAACACGCGATTTATGTTTCCTTTAAAAAACACTTTAATATTTTTTTTTTCCTTTTCGTACTGGCTATCTATACTCGAAGATCCAATGAATAAATTATATAGATTTTTCTATTCAATAATTTTCAATTTGTTTGCTATAAATAAACAATAAATTATTAACTTTGTATCTGTGCCGTTGTATGATGGCTATTGAGTATATTATCGTTTCAGAGAAGAAAAATTTTGTGTTTTCTTGTTAGGTAATATTATTTAATATTCACTGGGAAAACATATTTGCCACTTGTATAATGCATTTATTATTAACTTTTATTTTTCTTTTTTTTAAATTTTTTTTTCTTCTTTAAAGCGCACACTTGAACTATACTAGTAGGAGATATATATATTTTGATACTTAAAAAAAAATGTTCAACTCGAAGAATTATCTGTACTCTATTTAGGAATATAAAAATTATATTTAAAGCGTTGAGATTCTTTTATTATTAAGATTTTATTTTTTTTTTGCACACAAAAGTACAACACACAGTGCGAAAAGTGTTGAATTATTATTATTATTTGCAATTACAAAAAAACCATCAAAAACAAAATTATTTTCGTGTTCCACGAGATGAATATAAATTTAGGAGCAAAGAATTACATTTAAAGCTCACACAGTCCAGAGGATTTGTATCTACACATGAAGAAGAAAATTCCAAATTTGAGTTTTCTGTGCTCACGCGAGAAAAAGATACACCATCACTCTATTTGCCACTGTCGGTCGTCCTCGTTCGTGTACCGTAAATGTGCTCAGAAAATATTAGGACAGATATTTTTGTGAGATGGAGAGACAAGAGGTTCAACATTCGCGCATAAAGTCATGCGGTAGCTGTATATGGTACTGTGCCTCGCAAGATGACACATGTAAATCGATGTGAAGATTTTTCTCACGGATTGAATTGGTCGTTTTTTTATTGAAATATTTATTATTGAAATTTTTCAAATATTAAACCTAACGTTGGGCGCCACTTTGATTTTTGCATGTTTATCTAGGGTTTTGCCTTTTTGATAGGGAGAGATCTTTACAGGTTTTTATTAAGTTTTATGACTGCAGATGTTTACAAAAGAAACACATTTCTTCTGATTCAGTGATATTTCTATTATCTAACTATTGTTTTGCAATATTTTAAATCTTAGCGCCACCTTTGGCCCTCCTTGTTTTATAAAGTTCGTCCAGAATTTTGCTATATTATATTTCAATATTGGTAAAATGAAACCCCACACTGGGTGCCATTTTGGTTGTTTTTTTTTCGATAGGGAGAGAATTTTCGTTTCATGAGTTTTTCATTACAAAAAGGTTCATTTTGGGCGCCAGTTTCCATGGTTAGATATTGAATTTTTACTTTCATTGGCGCTTTTTCTTTCAATTCAGTGATTTTTTTGAGGAGGAAACTAAAAAAGGAATTAAATGAAATAAAGCAAATTCAATCCATGCATCATCGCATATAGCGAAATGCTACTAAAAGGTCTAGCCTATAGTCTAGTCTAGTCCCATAGTAAAAGTTAATTTTACTTTAAGTTTCACTTGTCTTATTAAAATGGTAATCGAAATCATGTAAGAATAGAGGACTGAAGTCTATAATTCTTATTCATCTTAATTTCAGTGTCAAGTGTGCCATATGGCCACTTATCAAAGCATTTAATACCCAAATACCAACGTAAAACGTTGTCTGGTTTTAAGTTTTTTTATAGTGCCATTTATTAAAGCATTTAATATCCAAAAACCAACATTGGGCGCCAATTCCTGTGTTCAGGAATGGAGGGGACCTACATTTTTCTGCTGGTTCCGAACCCCTAGCTGAGATGCGCTTTTCTTCACAAGCAGTTCTCTTGGACAAAAGGTCAATTCCTCGCAAGAGGCACTACCCCTAATAAAAAAAAGGTGACATAGGCTGAGAATCGAACTCAGACCTCTGGTGTTATAGTCCATCGCGCTAACCATTACGCCATTAACATTTATTTATAATGGTGCCGCAATACAATATGTAAAATGTGATTATTGGACTCATACATAATTAGCTTGCTTTCCCACAAATTTATTTTGTGCAAATATATAAACAAAAGAACAAATTTTTGTTATCCCTCCTCATTTTTCTGACTTACACACACAAAGCCACTTTGGGATAAATTTCAATATAAATTAAAATTTGTGACGTTTCTGCACCTATTTTCCCTCCATTTGTGTCAAAAATTTAACTTGCACTCTTTACTCATTCATTTTTATTTCTGAAAATAGGGGGAAAACTTTCGCCCTAACTTGTACATATCTGGGTCTTACAGCAGGCGCCATTATGTATAATATAATATAAAACCTTTTATATAATATAAAAGGTTCTTTTGCGCTTCTTGCACATGCAAGTCTCATATTGGGCGCCATTTTGTGCATCAACATTTCATAGGGCAAATAACTAAAACACGTAATGATAAGAAGGAAGCATGATGATAAGTCACAAGTTGAAAACACCCACAACAATCAAAACTATGTCTGATTAAATTGACACACAAGCATATTGGATTTACAAGTTATACAAATCTTAAGACACCGAAATCAACCCCTCAGCTTAACTAATATCACAACCACGCGAAAGCTCATCGAATATTTTAATTAATTTCAATAAACAATTTTTTGACTCATAGTATAAACACACGTTCAAAAATGCAAGATGAGAGTATAGAGCGAGTGTTCACAAAAAAGGACGAACAGCCAATTTACGGTGAGATTTTTCTAGGTTAGAAACTTCCCCTTGATCTGGATTCCCACACTGAACAATGACTACGTCATGTAGGACAATAATAAAAAAAAAATATATATATATTTTTTTTTTTCTTTGGTTTGTTCACACACACGGTTACTCCATGTTCTCTCCATTTCTCTCTATCACTCTCTCTTTCTCTTTCTCTTTTTGTTTTGTTAACTTAATTTTTCTCGACCAAAGAGCTTAATAAGAAAAAGTTCTCCCCCCATCTATACATCCATACAACGTCAAGGTAAATTTGACATACCTAGATTTGCGCATGCTGAATTTCAAGTTATTTGAATTCCCTAAAAATAATATTTAGCTTGCTGCCAATAATAACAAAAAGAAAGAAGAAATGTTAAAAAGAGTATAAGCGATTTTTTGTGTAGTGAAATGTCAAATATTGTCTTTTTGTTTTTCCGTACCTATGTGTCTGACTGACAAGGACAAAGTATTTCTTTCTATTTACATTTTATGTACCACAATGACAAGGAATCGACCGGTCGACAACCTTATATGTGTAAGATCTTACTAGCGGGAGGGTTTGGTTTTTTTTTCAGAAGAATGAAAACTCACAAAAAGGCCAAAGCTTATACCTTACAAACCCTCTCTGGTTCTCTCAGCCATGGGCAATTTTATTTCTTTTTTTTTCAAAGATTCAAATCAATTGCTCAACATCTATTGTAGTGGCTTCAAAGTTTATTTTGAAAACTAAGCGCTTGAAGTACCAGATACAAATAATAACCCAAACCCCATGACTCGAAAATATTGCCTTCCTCAGCCAAATTGTCTCAGCCGCTACTTTTTAGATTTAAAGTTTTTACATATGTACATTACTTTTTTTTTACTAAACATCAACGATTAAGTACAAGGCTATTTCAAAAATATAATGCGCTGAGATTATAGATACTTTTTCGTCCCTGTGTTTTAGAAAATCATCCCTAATTTAGCTGGTATCTAAATTGAACATTTCTTTCCCAGGGGGTTGCAACTTTTTAACTCCATTTTCGTATATTGTTGAAAAATCACTTATTCACTCTAAACACGAACGGAATTCTTATTTATTGATTTTCGAAAGGAGATGTGACAAAGTGGTTTGGAGATAGTTCTTAAGATACCTTTATAACATTTTGTAGTTCAAAAACCAATAAAACATTTTTTAATGAATTAAAAAGTTTCAGAGCGCGTACACTAGAACGTGACGACACACCACCGACGCGACGACGACACGGACGTTTCGCTATTTACTTCTTGTTCTTCAAGACTACAGGCTCAGAGGGTTAGAAAATAAAATTTTCCTCGCTATAGCCTTCGTCGTCAGCAGAAAGAGAATTGAGATATGTCGCGCGTTCACCGCAGATACAGATTAGAAATAACATATCTACATACAACATTGGATTCATTTTCATCTATCAACTCAACATACATATTTGATGTCTTAACTTTACTCGAAAAAAAAAACAAATTAAGAGAATTAAACAGAGATAATATGTAGAGATGTCAATGTGGTTAAATCAAGCACTTGTTTTATAGACACCGACATACATGTTGTGTTTTTATCTTTTCGATTAACATTAATGTATCTGTATCTGCCTCATGAATTCATGACGATTCTTAGAGTCTTGCGCAGTAGATTTGGTAGAGCATTAAAAGAGAACAATTAAAAATAATTTAAGAGCTTCAAGAATACTCTTATTTTTCCTTTTTTGATGCACAGTGAACTTACAAAGCATACAAAAATATATATATGTACATATTGTTGGAAACAATCTTTCTTGCTAAGCTGTGTGTCAATAGTTTTGCATGGTTTTCTGAGTGACACTTTGGTATGTCACATGTGCATTCAGGAAGCAGTATATTTGAATGTTGAGCTTGACAGTTTTTGTAATAGAAAAAAGAGAAAATGTAACGTTAAAGAGTTTCCTTCTTTATATACCTACACAAAAAAGAAGAAACAAATCACTCTATCATTCTAGTAATTCTAGGGATGAGAAATAAATATTTCCACGAGGAACCGAAAAATCTTATGACAACAAATTGGACTTGGAGCAGGACAAGCGAATCAAGAAAAATACTCTTGTAGCAGGCACGTTGCGTGGGAGGGGGCTAGACGGGCTGAAACATGGGCATGATTTCTGTTTATATTTTTTCTATACTTATGATGTCAATATAAAAAAAACGCACTGAAGCCACGGAAATGACTAAGGACGAAATACAGCTCTATAAAATTCCAACCCTTAATTTTGATTTCAGCTTAATACAAGCAGGCATATCTCAAAACTAATCCCTCGTCCTTGGCAATTGCAAGTTATGTCAATAAAAATAATCAATAATTCAGTCAATTTGTGTTTTGACCAGAAAAGTTTTAGACTTTGAGTTTTTGGGTGTGCTGAGTCTGAATCGTAATTTTGCACAGCAAAATTTCGTTGCGCAACATACAAAAAACCGCGAAGCTTTCAACGTTTCTACAGTTTTTGAAAAATTTTAGTGTTCAAAACAAAATGAATTTGTTAAAAATACGCCTCTTAAAACTTTATCAATTTCTGAGGCCTCTAAAATGTTTAAAAACATATTTTTATTAATAAAGTTCGAGTGATTGGCTTTATTCATTTGATTATTAAATTTTGATCCATCATGCAAGCTGCTAAACTTTTTCACTTGAAAAATGGTAAGGCTTGCCCACACGTTTCATGAACGCCCCTTAAAGGTTCTTTGTCAAATGATGTGTTGAATCAACCCCCAGCTGCTTGTTCAACGTCAAACTTCAATCTTAAAAAGTATACCATATTTACCAATTCAGATGGCAAACTTTTAAAACAAATTGATACGGTAAAGTTAATCATTTTCTGGTAAAGATTTCCCATACAAAACTTAACTGTTCTTTTACCGTATTGCGGTTGTATGAATATCCTTAGGTTAAATTCAGAAGACACGTCCATCATTCGATTTTATATTTTCCCACATACGCTTTAATCGAATATGGGACAGTAGCTCACACGAAAGCTTTTTTCGACTCGATTCTTATGAAGTTACACTTTTAAAGGCACGTTAAACTGGATTAATCTATTATTTTTCTAAAAAAAGAGAAAGAAACATTAAAGTGCTCATGGAACTCTTAAAATCGATGCGGGATCTATCAAATAAAAATTTGGCGTGTGGCAAATCTATTCGGTACCTATACAGGAAAGCATAATTTGCTATTTACTAAATCTCATGCTTTGAAGTATTTTAAAAGAAGCTGTCGATATTCAATAAGAATGAAAATGAGAGCCGTAAAACTATTGGAATTCAGGTCTCTAGCTGATGTAGTAGATGAGAAACAGATTTTTTGTTTGATGTAAAATATAGGATAATTCTGCCAATTCGTAAAACATTAGATAAGTTTATCTTTTAGATAAGAGTATCTTTTCGTAAACGAAGTACAGTTAACACAAATTGGATAAACTTATTTAAGGATTTTGTTGCGGAAAATTAACAAATTAATTTGCGTAAACTTATCCAAACGTCATTGTGACCTTATTAGAACTAGGTATGTTCAGATATATGTTGGTATTATATAACTCAGGGTTCAGACAACTAAAAAAAAATGTATCCATATAATGTAATTATCGCATCGCGATTAGTTTGCGGTAAAAGTTGTGAATTAAATCATTGCATTACCAAACACGACAAATCACTATCGTTATGAAATCCATTGCTGTCGTGTCGCCCTGTCTTGCCTTGGGCAAAACTTTAATAGTCAACAAGTTTCAGAGTTTTACTTCCGTGACTTACACTCGAAGCGCTCTTTCACTTATCGAAAATCAAGAAACCGCCATATAATTTGTTTGTATTCTCATTTTCTTCTTAGCACTGCTATTGTAGTTTTACCTTAAAACATGACTAATAGCCTGTTTCGACTGAAAACAAAATGATATAATTTAGCAAATCTGATAAAAAGTGTTTTAATTGCAAATTATCTCATTTCGTTTGACAGCTCATTTTCTGTTTTCTATATCCCACTCTTCTTTCTTCACACCTTCCCTCCTATACGAAACAAATTTATGGGATATGTTCATAAATATTTTGCTTAGTTTCTGAGATAATTTTGGGGAAATGAGGTGAAAATTTTCTCATTTCGAGTGGGGAATTTTTATGAGAAATTATCTCATTTGGAAGCTCATTTGGTTCGGAGAGGTTATCCATTTTAAAATAACTTTGAAATCTGAATGCGACTTATCTTTCATACATATTTGACGTTTATTACACAACATTTATCTAAATGCATAAAAGGTCGTCCATGCAAACTTTTGCGTTTTTTTTTTTTAACAAAAGATAAACTTATCTCGTTGCATGAATACCCTAATTGATAAGTAGAGCCCCTAAAAAAATTAAAAAAATCTTGTCATAAAATATAATTATTTAGACAATTGAGGAATTGAAATGAAATGAAGAAATTCAAATGAAACAGAACTCATGCATAAATTATACTCAAATCGAACAACCTCTGCGCACTACACAAGAAAATTCAAATGAAACAGAACTCTTCAATTTTCCAGTTGAAGTGGAAACCAAACCAAACTCCACAAATGTCATTCAGCTTTCAGCATGAAATTTTTGACAACCATTTTTTTAAGTGAAAATAAATTTCTAAATTTTGGCAAATAATTTAATGTTAAAATCAATAAAACCCTTTTTAAATGGTTGCCCAAGAAATTGGTAATGCGAAAAAAGCAATGGCTGCAACAACAAAACCCGCCTTCCCAAGACTTTTTAACAAAATTGTTCTCACCCTTGAGAATAGCTTGATACCAGAAGCCAAACTAGATGCGACACCATCTCAAGTCGACGGCTTGGACAAAGAAACTGAAAAAGATTTAAGAATTCTAGGATGTGAACTTATACAAACGGCTGGCATACTTCTCAATTTACCTCAGGTGGCAATGGCAACGGGACAAGTGATTTTTCAAAGATTTTTCTACTCGAAAAGTTTTGTGCGTCACAATATGGAAACCGTGGCCATGAGTTGTGTATGCTTGGCTTCAAAAATTGAGGAAGCTCCACGTCGAATTCGGGATGTCATCAATGTTTTCCATCATATCAAACAAGTTCGCGTACAGAAGTAAGAAACAATTAAAAATAAATTATCTTTCAGTTGATTATTTTGATTCTGTTCAAGGGACATTACACCCATTATACTAGACCAATTCTACACCAATCTGAAGAATCAGGTTATCAAAGCCGAGCGAAGGGTTCTCAAAGAATTAGGCTTTTGTGTGCACGTCAAGCACCCGCACAAGTTGATTGTCATGTACTTGCAAGTGCTGAAGTACGAAAAACACGAAAAAATGATGCAGATTTCATGGAACTTCATGAACGATTCGTTGAGAACCGATGTGTTTATGCGCTATCAGCCAGAAACAATTGCATGCGCTTGCATCTACCTTAGTGCCCGAAAATTGGGAATTGCTCTGCCATCTAATCCATCATGGTATGGAATTTTTAAAATTCCCGAAGAAGATATTATCGATATCTGCTATCGCATCATGGAACTCTATAAGAGACCAAAAGTAAGTACACTGTTTCTTAGATAGATTTTTTTGTCTTACTCATAATTTACATCCCTAAGCCAAATGTAGAAAAACTTGAGAGCGCAGTCGAAGAACTAAAGAAGCGGTACATGGAGTCGCGCAACAAGAAACAGAATGAAAACACCCCGCCAGCGGTGACTACAGTCGATCGCAAAGATACTTCCCACAACGCATGGGGAGGCTTCATACAACGAACTATACCCTTACCAGTTCCATCTGATGCCAAATCACCTGACAAGCGTTCTCGTTCTAGATCAAGAAGCCGTTCACGAAGTCGATCAAAAAGTCATTCCAGATCTCGGTCACGCACTCCATCTCCAGACTACAAGAGTCGATCATCGAAGAAGGGCCATCACAGGTCCAGGACTCCCGTTAAGAGCAACAAAAAGAAATCGCGCCATTACTCACGATCACCATCATCATCACCGCACTCTAAACATCGAAAAAGGTAACATCCAGCCAATCTAAACCACCCACCTAGAATATTACATCGCTTGTTTTTGTTTGTTTCAGGAAATCATCAAGAGATCGGGAACGTTCAGAGTACTATGCAGACAGAAAGGATCGTGACAAGTATAGAGATCGGGACCGCGATCGGCGGGAAAAAGATCGTTCCAAGCACCATTCTAGGTACTCTAGTGGCAGAGGTTCTCGCAGCACAGGCAGCAGCAACAAGAGACGTGACCGTTCCCGCGAAAGGAAACGATAAATTCTATGAAAACTCTCAAGACAAAACCACTTAATATATAGAAGAAAATAAACTATTGAATGTAAAAGATTCTTTTTATTATTTTTACTCAATGTAAAGCTACAGCTTTATTGATAAATACTTATATACTTTCTTACACAATTCATTGTGAACAAAAAAAAGTCTGGGAAGAAATACAAAACTTGCAAACGGAAAAAAAAACTTTGGAAAAATTAGGTTATCTCTTAAACTAAGAAGTATAACCTATCACAGCTCAAAAGAAAAACACGAAAAAAAAATGTTAAAGTGTAGTCCAAGCAACCCTTGCGTTTTTTTTTTTACAATGTTATGCGATAGGCTGCGAGCATTACTTGTGGATGGTCCAAGTCCACATCTCGGAATTCGTCTGTAAATGTGAGAATGAAGAAGCAAAATATTGTGGCAATTATCCATTCGGACGCTGAACTAACTACATGGAAGCGCCAACCACCATCGGACGGGTACCTGAAATAAGTACGAGGGTATTTTGTTTTATGCCAGCAAATTTTGTTTTCTTTTTTTGCAGCAAAATTTAATAAATTTAATGTTTGGTTAGTAATGGTCACTGTTTTAGTTACGAGTTTGAAATTGAAAATTAAAAAAAAGATAAGCATACAAATTCAATGTTGTCTTTTTAGAAGAGATGAATGTTTTTAATCTATACGCACATGCACAGATTTTTTGAAAATAAAGTTTTTTGTTTTTAGTTGTTCCGTGTTTGAGTCAAAACTACGCCTCGACTTCTTTTGTATCCGGAATTTTAATAACAATTAAATTTCGAGTTTGTGCGATACAATCTGGACATTTTAAGAATAAGCAAAGTTCGATGGTTTGGCTCAGGTAAATATAAATCCCCAACACGTTACCTTGAACGATTCCTTTCAGTTATCTTAGAGCCAAGAATTAAAAAATAAAAAATTATATTTTATATCCAAAACGCAACAAATGACCAGGTAAAAGCATTGAATATTAACATAATAATTGTAGTTATTCAATGGTTAAGGCAATTTTAAATATGAATTGCAATAATCAATCATCTTAATAACAAAAGATCAAAACTTTCAACTCATATCGTAGAGATGAGTTGAAAGTTGCAATAGTTACAAATCGTAACTATTTGACACTTGAAATAGAGTTTAGGAACGACGATGTGACGTCATATACATAGTTAAAATTCGTGACAATTTAGGATTTAAGGAGCGACCATAGTTAACTATTGTTAGAAAAGGAACGCACTTTCTGCCTTTCAAATAAGACCATAGCTGTGTTTAATGAGTCTGTTATGAACTGTTCGGAACAGAAAAGTAGAACTTTTCGGTGTTTACTGAGAAAATTTCTGTTCCGTGTTTAATGAGACTGCAACAGTTTAGAACATTATTTTTTGTTCTAAAATAACCCATAGAATCCATCGCGTCCGTTCCGTCAACGAATCCGTTGTCGATGAAGTTAAAAGTTCGGCTACTTTTTCCGTCGCGTCCGTTCGTATGGGTCGCTTCTCATGAGAACGTGTGTATTTTATCGAGCTGTCAGTTGAAAACGTCGACGTAACGCATGCGACGGATTCTATGGGTTGGCCCCTTAATTCTTGAGTCAGAACAGATTTGTGAAAACTGTAAAAATCAGCTGTTTGTGTAGTTTTTTTATTCAAATATTTCTTTGCGAGAATAAACTGAATGAATTTGTGTAATTTACTTAAATAAAATTTAAAAGGGATCAGTGGAGTTAAGCTCATTTTTTGGACAAACACCTGTTATCTAATATTTTCCTAACACAAGATTTAATTTTTTTTAAACAAATTAAGAGGTACTTTCCAGCAAAAAAGCAAAAAAGTTAATTTTTTTTTTACAACTGCGTTTTTACATCTGATGCTTGTTTTCAGCTGCCTGACATTTCTGTTTTGTTCTGACCTACTCTGTCCTGCTATCATTTTTTATAGCCCGATGACATTTGAGTTTGTCGCTCGCAAAAAACGAGACGATAGTGATAGAGTTACGTACAGCAAATCTGCAACGATTACGTTCACGACTATAGTTTCGTCGATTATATTTTTGAAAATTGCGGAATGAACCTCTGCATTTAATATGTTGCGTCACCATGATAAAGTGTTACACCCGAACGAATACCTCGAATAGTGACGTAAAGGCTTTTCCGTAAACCCAATGTGTGTTGCTTACAACAATACACCACGCGTATACATCATTATGATTAACGATAGGCTCGCTAACGCGTATTATGGGAAAACATGGCGTTGGCGATGGCAAGGATAATGGCGAGAGTTTGCGGATTTTTGCAATGCTAACTTTCTTGTTATATGTTGGTACCATGTTTGAACACAAAAAGTGCAGCAAAAGCACTTGGGTGTCCACAGATACGACAAGTGACCACCAACCAAATTCAATACTTTGCGATCAACCGACGTTTCAGAAGTAGTCTCTTGGACGTTAGAAACATAAGTAGGATGGATAATTAAGTAGAGAAGGTGTGGCATGGTTTCTTCTCCCTACTCATTCATGCAGCTTCTGCAGAAATCATTTGAGAAGATCCCTAGTCTTTAAGCGTGTATAACTATAAGACAATGTCTAGTAATAACACCTATTGAGGAGCTAATACGCAATCTGATAACAAGCATTTAGAAAGTTTCGGATCTAGAAATGGAGAGATCTGATTTGCTGCTAGACAATAGTAGTGATACTTATCCATCAGTTGTTTGTAAATGTCATGGCTTAGTATAAGTTCACATGTAGCGATTGGTATTCCAATATTCATCTTGTTAGGTAAAATTGGTCTTATGTATAGTTCCTTTGCTGGTGAGTTCTTCGGCTTGCAGTTACCCGGCACCCAGAATAAGTACATTTTGAATTGTTTTGCCATCTCCAAGAGAGACGATCGATGTTTTCGATTATTTAAGGGTTACTTAAAAGCTGATTGATCAGAAAAAAATCTGATATTTATCGTGGGCATCACGTTTTTTTGAACCAAGATCAGCAGGATTTCCGCTTGCATTTTTATCCGCTTTGAACAAGATACAGTGGTCAGGAAAAAGGAAGCAGAAACTAAGATATAGTATTTCTGAGTAAATACCTCCACCCATTCTATTTTCAATTCTTGAGCCATCCATATAGAAATGTGTCGATCTGGATGGATTTATATTTCCTTGTAAAGAGGACAAGTTCAGTTTTTGGGACTTACACCCCGTCCACAAATTCCTATTCTGTTCTATTTAGGTAGCTTGTTGAAAGTGGAATGCATTAGTTCTATAATGATTTAAAGATGCTTTCCCGGTAATGGCTACGTCATCAAGGTATGCAATCACTTTCAACTCTTCCGCTTAGGCGGGTATGTGTGATGAGTTCTTGTATGTTCTTTGGTGTATTCCATGTTATAGCGTTGGTTGTTGAAAATTAAAAAAAAAGATAAGCCCCAAGGAATCGTGTTATATCGATGCCACATCATTGGTGCTTTACAACAAGTCATACGCATACCGCGTATAAAGGATTTTTGAAGACATTTACTAACAAAAACTGTACCCAACAATTTGACTCAAGATAGTTTCCGTAAAAAGTTGTATTATTTTAGTGTGCAATTATTATTATCTCGTTTTATCTCTGAAAAAAATTAAATGATAACTTACCATTTTCGAGGGTTTGTGCCTCGAAACAAAATATGCGACATTATTCCCGTGACCGCTAGTAAAATAAAGAGAATTGTGCAACAAACTGCCATTCCCAGTCTTATATGTGCTCTTGTCTTAGTTCCAGCCATCGGTTGGATCATATACGATACAAAAGCCTTAAATACAACAAATACAAAAATTACAATTAAAGTTCAAAACGCTTCAAGACTATCTCCTACTTGCATCCAAAAGTACATTGTGCCAGAACCAAAGCACATAAATGCACCAATGAAGTGAACTATTCTAACATTTGTTTCTTGAAAGTTCGCCACTATGCTAATACCGAAGCATGATACCACTCCGAACCAAACGGAAAGTTTATTATATTTGAGTAATGACGGACCCATCTCGGGATGATGGCAATATAGCTCAAGTACTTGGCGATATCTTATGTAAATGGTGATTCCCACTAAAAGCAAAATTAATTAACATGTAAAGTGAATGATTCATCTGGTAATCGAAGTTAAAGCAACAAAAACATGCAAACAGACTCACATAATACTGCACCGACGTTCATGAGTTGTCCAAAAACGCAGCTTTCCGGTGAATATGTGGCTGCGTCACTGATGTATGGTACCGTTGGTACAACATGTCCTTGAAGTACTGCCGCTATGTAGCTGCAATTTGCAATTCAAGGAATTTCAATTGCATATGCAATACCGACTTAAATGGGAGATAAAAAACTCTTACCATCCGATAAAAGAAACTTGGAATAAAAAGAAAACCGAAACTGGTAGAAGATGTACTGCGGACATTTTATGCAATAGAACAATAATTGTACAATTTGGTTTGTTTTTTGTTTTGTTTTGTGAATTAATTTTAAAGAACAAAATAAAATTAATGTTGGTTTTGGGAATTTCTCTGTTTTTAGTTTTTTTTTTTTGCTGAGAAAGGTTTTGACAGACAGCAAATGAACATAGACAAAAACATAGAATCTTAGGGTAAGCACACAGTAGTTGAATGAATGCTGCGCAAAGAACACAGGCTTAACTGCAATAAAAAAGTGAATGCAAAAAGTGAAAAAGTGAAAAGTACACACATACTCTGTTTGTTAAAAAATTGCCATTTGCCATTTTTACTTTTACTTTTGTTTTTTGAGATTTGAGATAGAATTTCGCAGTGTGTTGGTATAGGACAAAACATTTTTTCAATTTTGTACTTTTTGAAGTTGATTGTAGCTAACCCTTAAGATGTATTTACTTCTGCTTCGTACATTTGATATAAATAAATAGGTAAAGGCTTACCCAAACCAAAGAGTCGCTCTGTCGTGGGATACGACAAAGTCAAAATTTATTTACACAGCATCACCGGAAACTATAGGGACCAACCCATAGAATCCGTCGCATGCGTTCCGTCGACGTTTTCAACTGACAGCTCGATAAAATACGCGCGTTCTTATGAGAAGCGACCCATAAGAACGGACGGGACGAAAAAAGTAGCCAAACTTTTAACTTCATCTACAAATAATTCACTGACGAAACGGACGCGATGGATTCTATGGGTTGGCCCCCTACCGCCCACACCAAATGCGACAAGCTACAAATCCTTTTTAATATGAAAGCTTTGTCGCTTTGTCGTACGGCAGTGCAACACTTTGGTTTGGACAAGCCTTAATATCTAAGGTAATTATTAGTGACCACAAGCATAGCCACATAGGAACAGTTATACAAGCGTGGTTCAGGCTCGGTTCAGAATTGTAACTTGCCGATTTCGGTGAATAAGCTACTGTTCAACCTTGGTTCAACTATATGTACTCGGCTATTATAACATAATAGAAATCTTGAACCAAACCGAAACCTTAGCTATAACAAGAAGTGTTTTAAATGCGAATACGAGTACTGCGAATCAAGCTAACTCCCCGGGAGTAGGGCGACATGACAACACCAAAATTTATTTAAACAGCGTCATATGAGAGTACCAACACCAAATGCGATTAAGCGTAAAACGTTTTTCATATAAAAATCGTGTCGCACATATCGTGACGCACTGTCGCACTTTGGTTTGGGCAAGCCTTTAATTGAGGTTCAACTCTGGTTCAAGCATGTGCTGGGCTAGCTTTAGATAAACAACCAAGTTTGTACAACTGGCCCTATATCTGATCCTAACTTTTCCACCTGGAAAAAAATTTTAACATTTTCAATATTGTTCTTTTTGCAAGAAATTAAAAAATTGTACTTAACTTACTTTAGGGGGATTCATGCAACCTGGTTAACGTAGTAAACTACAATATCTGGTAAACTAACTGTTATTTATATAAAAAAAAATTGACATGCTTACCACATTTACCACATTTACGACGTTTACCACGGTTGCATGAGTACCCGTTTTAATTTTGTACCTACCCGGGTTCTCCATTGTATATTTCCGATGACAAGACTATCGGTCTTTCATCAGACAATCCAATGGAGACCAACAATCCAACATGCAGTCAATGATCCGATCATCGCAGTCCGGATTGTTAGTGTGGATCAAAATCCTGTCATCGGATTGTCTTATATTGAATATGGAGGTAAGATTCTATTGATTTCATAGACCATGGACGAAATGACAAGATATATTTTGTCCAGTAAAAAAAAACATTGGATTGGGATGATTGATGAGATTGCGGAAGAGAAATTGGAGATTGGGGGGGGAGGGGGGTTTGTCGCTGCTGCTTTGAAATTGTCGCATTTGTTTGGGACACCCTTTACATTTCTACATGACAATAAACAAGTCTATTTGAATGTGACAGATGACAGTTTATGTGTTTTGTGTTTATTTTCTAAAAGAAGTGTCTGTTTTGCACTGTATTTCTTTTTCAAACTTTGAGGCTAGCGAATAAAGAATTTCCAATTGTAATATTTTGAAGATCCTACGAAATTCTAGATTTTTAATGGATCACCTATTAGTCATTGATGGCAGTGTTCTTGAAGGTGGTGGGCAGATATTGCGCAATGCATTAAGCCTAAGCTGTATATTGAGGAAACCCATAAGAGTTCACAAAATTCGAGCAGGTCGCCCGAAACCCGGATTGGCAGCACAACATCTTTTTGGTCTTAATCTTCTCCAGGAAATCACAAATGGTAAAGTCACCGGCAATGCCATTGGATCGATGTCAATTGAGTTCTATCCGGGAGAGACTAAGTCTGGAAAGTATTATGCAGATACCAAAACTGCAGCCAGCATTTCTCTCTTAATGCAAGTAGCGCTGCCTGTCCTTATGTTTGGCAAAGAACCATCTGAGCTGGAACTAAGAGGTGGAACCAATGCAGCCATGGCCCCACAGGTGGACTTCATATCGGAAGTATTTAGACCGAATTTGGAAAAGTTCGGGGCAACATTCGACTTTGAACTTTTACGCAGAGGATACTTTCCTAAGGGTGGTGGACATTGCATCGTTACAGTTCCTCCTCTAAAGCAATTGAATCCTATTGAAATTATTAATTTTGGAAACGTCTGTAATATATTCGGTTGGAGCTACGTGGCAGGTGTGCTTCCATTAAATATGGCTCAAGAGATGAAGGGAGGTGCAATAAACGCTCTTAAGAGAGTATATGGCCCTGACAAAATTAATATTGAGGCATACAAAGAAAGCGATCAAATGAGTAGAAATCCGGGATCTGGGATAATTCTTGGAGCTGCGACCAGTACGGGTTGTGTTTTGGGGTCTTCGGGTCTGGGTGATCGTAAAATTCAACCATCTCAAATAGGATGTTCTGCGGCTGAGGAATTGATGTCTTCTTTGCAAAACAAAGAGTGTACCGACCAACACGTGCAGGATCAAATGATTATTTACATGGCTTTGGCGAATGGTACTAGTACAATGGAAACCGGTAGGCTCACCACTCACACTTTAACTGCCATTCACATAGCTGAGCTGATGACTGGCATAAAGTTTGAGACATCCGAAGATCCATACGCCGGAACTTCGCTTGTGAAATGCAAAGGCATTGGAGTTATTAATAATTTTTTGTAGTTAAGTTAGACGTATTAAAATTATTCAATAAACTAAATTTGAATATTTATAACTTTTTAGTTTTAAATATTTATTTGGTTAATTATTTGGTTAACGAGATACGTATATATATATACGTATATATACGTATATATATATACGTATCTCTGGAGAAAATCATTTCTCCTCTTTTGAAAATTTCTGCCCAAGAATTCGTGCGATTTTTTAGTTATTATTTTACCAGTTTTTCAAAATTTCAATTAACTTATATTTGCTAAATACATGTGTTGAATAAAAATACTTCTTAACTACGTTGACGTACAAGAAGAAGCACGACCAATTGGGCGGTTTGTGCTGTAATCCAGAAGGGTTTCAAAATAGAGTACCTGAGAACCTGAGCCAGGCAAGGTACTGGTATTATCCATCAGAAAAACGTGACGCAGACACCTAGTACAGTCTGTCAAAACTATTTTTTAAATAAAATGTTGTTCGTGGTTTCACATTTAACGGTGTTTCCTCACATTAATATTTTAATCCTGTTCTATTGAGACCCCTACCTACCTGTAAAATAAAAAATCAACTCTAAATTCGTGCTTCCTTAAAGGAAAATCGACCAGTAATGTTAACCAAAAATAATACTTAAAAATAATTTGTTTTTGTTTTAGAGTTCGAGGAGAGATCTTGTCCTTGTCAAGACTCAAGACCATTGAGCCAAGTAAATATGGCAGATAGAAATTCTAAAGCTTGTAAGAGAGCTCCACAAACAAATAAACTCTTCTTTACTGGTAATAAACGAGGAAGCAAGCAGAGTAAAATGATTGGACAAAACTTTGATTTCTCCGGTTTCACTCCTCTCATAAGAGAAATCTACTACAGCATGGAGCTTGATATTCATACATTAAAGCAAGAAATGCCGTACTGTATATACCAACATGCTATGACTGAATTCTTAACCGCATATCTCCTGCATCTTGGAAGGTCTGAATACCGTATGGATATGGAACCACTACGCCTGATTGATAGTTATAACATCTCACAACCCATATACGAATATATCTGTGGGATTGGTCCAAGCACAACAATAGCAGGAGATGAGGTGCACTGGAATTTACCTGATATTGCAGTTCCTAAGCCATCATATAAGGGCGATGATGGTAGCTCGCGATTACCATGTCGTTCAGGAACATTTGGAGCAGTCGGTGCCGAAAGCCATAATGTTTATGAATGCTATTTTAGCCCCTATATTACATCAGAGTATATAATTAGAACAGGTTCCTTTGAATCAAAATCAGAAAGCTGTGATTGGTCGCCATTTCCACGCGGCTGGACACCAGAAAGTTGCGTACCCACTGAGAATCTATTAGGGTACAGATCAATACAGCTCATAAATTTAGATGACGCCGAGAAGTGTCGAAAATGTATCTTTGATGATAATGATACAATTACTGGCCTTCTTTGCCACAGTTCCTATGCTATGAGTCTCTGCTCAAACTTGATTGGAAGGTTGAAGAAAATTAAAGTCCTAAAGGCGGACTTTAAACAACGTCCAAACAGTGCTGCTTTCATTTTTAAAGAATCTGAAAATGTTGAAGGAACTGAACTCCGCTTGTGGGATGAGCCAGCTACTTTAAAGTCCCCATTTTCTTTTTCTGCATCTTCCGCTAATCAGGCTTACTATTATGCATATAAACGCAAAAGAACGGAAGGTGCTCCCGGCACCTGTTTTATTTGCCGAGAAGATCGTAATGTACCAAGTGGTTGGTTAACCACTAGAAACGATAACTTCCTCTGTACCGGTGCATTTGGTTTACAGAGAGGTTGGAGTGACCGATTAAACTTACGAGAATCTTATCACGAAGAAGTAATGATGAATAATGTAAGCCAAAGCATATTTTTTTGGTTAAGTGGACTATACAATTATTGAAAAATAAGTTTAAACACATTAACAATGAGGAATACCTCTTGATGCTTCAGAAAAATATTGGTCTGTATGAAAAATTAAGTATAATGATATCAGAAAATTAATTTTTGTATTATACCTACCATACATGTACAAGCATTTGTCCTTTAACAAAAATAAAAAAGATATGTTTTTTAGGATTTAAAACTAATACGATTGAATGGTCAATAACTAACTTTGTTTTTATTTGTATTCCCGGATCTTTACATCGGTAAAGTTCCTCATCAGATAAACGAATCGCACAGAAAATGCTGTTACATAGAAACCTATTCACGAACTTTTGCAGTTTCCCTGGGACAACAAATTTGATGGTCATAAGCGCGGATTCTAGAATCTATCCGAACAACCATAGCCACCCTTGTCATTTAGCTGAGGGGCACGTTTTAAGTAAAATAGTCCAGATCCAGACAGCGATGTGATGGATATCCATGATCCTATGAGGCATAGGTTGTGGTCGGCCGAGTCCAGGGGTGTGGAATCGGATATGGTGTTAGCTGAGGACCTATTACGTAAAAAATAAATTAAGGCCCCTGAAATAATTGGAACAAAGTATAGGCCTATAAGGAGCGGCGAGTCCGTACTTGTCATTATAGCACCTGGCCCTCCAGGATGAGCGCTCCGGCCGCTGAATCACCTGCCCGACGTAAAAGTAACATCTTAGTTACGAGCCAACTATATGGATATGGATGCTATAAATACTGACGACCATAGTATTTAAGTCAAAAAGCTTGCAAAGCAAAACACATGCAAAGATAAAAACCACAAAACGTGATTAAAAAATTCCCTGGGAATGTTTCCCTCGTAAGAACTTTGGGAACGTAAATACCGAGGGAATGTTACTTTCGGAATTTATTGCTATCGGCAACATAATTTTCAGGGAAATTTATGTCATTTCATAAATTTTTGTATTCCCTTAAAAAAAAATTCCACAGAAGATTCATGATCGCTGAAAGAAACATATTTCCAGGGAAACTAAATTTCCCTGCAGATTCCCGATAGGGCCCAGTTAAATGTAATGAAAAACAGGAATTATTTTCATGTGTGCGGTTAGACAGTTCGCTTAGCAAATTTTGTGCACTTATCTCCATCCTTATATGTACTTATGTTCAAGTTGTTGGCTTATGAATAGATTTCGGAGGTAACCGAATAAAAGACATCAAAAATATCTTGGCTAATAAATATGTTAGGCTGTTCAATGCACTTCAGTGAACATTCAAATCTGTTGTGTTAGGATTTATCATGTGGCAGCATGCTCGCAGTGTGTAGTGCTTTGGCTTGGCGATGGCAAGTTTTTCAAATAGATTGAGCAAAAAGCGAAAAGCACCATCGACGGGTTATTGAATCAAAGTTCCATCTTCAGGTTGAAGTATAATAACTTTTAACCTGAAGATGGAACTTATTATGCGACGCACTTAGAGACACTTTTAATTAAACTGTTTAAGTAACTGCTATGCTATTCCTAATAGCCAGAGAAACAACTATGTTATCAGTTTTAGTTTCAATTTTCCGTGCTGTAGGTGGCTAGCTCACAAGTGCAAGGCTTTACTATCTTGAGTTGTTTCCGCTCCGAACAAAAAGGTATAATCTTCTGATTCAGCATGCTCAACATTCAATTTCTAACAAACGAGAAATAGAGGTTAACGATGTAACTGCCATGCTTTTGGCAGGCAAAGGCTAATAGCTAGTACCCCCATTCTCATAAATTTAATAGCTTTCTTCCCGTTATAAAACAAAATGTTTTCGTAAAGCTTACCACGTGTTCATTGTGAAATGCCTAGAATTAAACTGGCCCGGCATCGATACCCCAATAAATTCGGTTTTTGAGATATGCGGAAGAAAAATTAACACCAACGTAGGTACACACGTACAACTTTCTGGATGCGCAGATTCCAGTTCTAAAGACTTCAAAATGTAGAATATTAACTATATTTGTTAATAGAATTCACACCCATTACAATAACCTCTAATTGGAAATTAAAAATCAATTTTAAAATTTAAGTTTAAGAACAAATTTTATTCAAGTTATTAGATTTTTGCAACACATTACTTTCTGTTTTGATTGTTGTTTTGACGCTGCATATCCTTGGGGAAAACTCGGACAGGTGGAGTACGAATGCGCCTGGCGATCTTTGATCTGTTGCGGACCACTTTGGAGTGAATAGCGCACGAGACACAGTAATGCAACTTTGCATACAATTTCGGCAGAACGTAGGTCTCCCAAATGGATGCTTCGGAGATATCCCTTACAGCTGCAGCTTCAACAATGTTACGGATGACAAATTTCTTGATCGCTTTATCTTTTGGAACACAGCGCGCACAATTTGTACATCTCACGGGCTTAACATGACCACGGTTATGCTTACAGCGACCTCCATTACGGCGTTTTTTCGTCATCTTTAAAAGATTTTTCACAAGACACAACCTCTCGTGTCGAAGATTAACCGGAAAAGGACAGTAGACATTTTATCGGCCATCTTTCAATTTTATATAGACCTGTTCAAGTTTGTGCTCACAAAATCAAATCCGACCTGTTTGTTTTAGTATTCTTTAAAAAGAGTTCCGGTTGTATTTTGACTTTTGAAGCTAAGTATACACTTTTATTCACTTTTCTGGCTAAAAAAATAGAATAGTGTTGGACATAAAATAATTTTTGCATAAAAAAATATTATGTGGTTAGCCAAAGTTTTTTTTAAATCAATATCAATTATAAAGGTTTTCCTATTTATTAAAAAAACATTTCAGTGAAAAACCCAAAGCCAAGGACAAAGCGACTCGAAAACGCGACAAACAAAAATACTTTATCTCACTGGGCCTCTTCACACGAAACTAATTCTTCCTGGGGCCTCTTCACACGAAACTAATTCAACAAGGGGTTTGGTAACCAAAAATACTTTGTCTCATTGGGCCTCTTCACACGGGACTAAAAGCTTGACCAAACCAAAGTGAGACAGTGCGTCACGACATGTGCGACACGATTTTTATATGAAAAACGTTTTGCGATTAATCGCATTTGGTGTGGGCACTCTCATATGACGCTGTGTAAATAAATTTTTGCGTAATCGTGTCGCACTGTCGCACTTTGGTTTGGGCAAGCCTTAATTCTTCTTGGAGCCTCTTCACACGACATTAATTCTTCCTGGGGTAGAGAATTTTTTACGGTAGTGGGAAAGAGGTGGCATACGAAATGTGCGAGCGGGACCACACAAAATCTTCTTCCAAGTTTCAAGTGGAAGAATTGAACACACAACTTTTCATTTTCAGGGATTGCAAGAAAGTATCTGTCATTTCGTTTTCATTCTTGATACAAAAGCCAACCTAGCAACATGCAATAAAAAACAGATTTGTGAGAGATCGATTTTATACTATTTTTGATACTATTTCATGATATTGCGAAGCTTGTTAGTATCTTATTGAAAAAAATTGTATATCAAAATAATTATTGACATTTTATAAGAAAATTTAAATTATTGAAGCAGACATAGTCAGATCGACCTCTGTGGCACTGACTTATCGACCTCTGTGGCACTGTTGATAAAAATATTTACTCAATATTTTTATGCAGAATCATAGACCAACATTTTATCTAATAGAATCTGTTCAATTTGTTAAATTCCTGCAACTAAAACTTTAGTTGAAATCAACTTTTTATGTGTTTTTTTTTAATTTTTCTGTCTAAAAACTGAAAATATGCATTTTTATGCTTAAAAATATTTATTGCCTATCAAGAACACTTGAAAAAAACAATATTGAAGAACATGGTTTTATGAAATTCAAACAAATTCAAATACCATATTGCAAGAAGAATTAGAAAACACAAATTGATTTTGCCCTTATTATTTATTATTTATATATGTAATTGTATAAAAAAATTACATTATGTTGTAGCCTAATATTTAACTCAATCTTAAAAATCCGACAAGAAACAAAAAAGTTACAAATTTTATAAGCGAACCATCTCGAATCCATTTGTGAGCCAACAGTACCGTTCTATACGAGTCCGACGACCAAAACAGACAATTTTGTTGAATTTTGTTGAATTTCGGTAAAACTCTTTTCAAGTTTGTGAAGCTTTACTAGCATGTACAGTTATGTGTGATATATTAAATTAAAGGAAATTTGATCCTGAAGCTTAATAGAGTTGAATCATACATAGTCTTATAAGGCTTATGTAAATAGTAACTAAGCACAGCTTAAACAAAACTCTTTTTACCGTTATGTCGGTTCACAGACTACAGAAAATTGTTAAAGTTTGTACAAAAATGCATTTGCCCAATAACTAATGGCTGTTTAAATTTCAAGCTTAAAAATGTAAAAATAAAAGAGATAAAAAAAATACCGTTGGAAACGGTCAAAAAACTTGGACCGAAAAATCTTGGTTTTACTATCATTCATTGAAAAAAATGTTTAAAAATATAATTTCTTCACACGTTTATAGACAACATTTAAAGTTTTTTTTTCCGTTCTTCCCTGATTTTTAAAATCAATTAAACCACCCACATAAACTTTCAGAAACGTATTTGTTTTTTAAAGCTAAAAAAACCGGTATGGAGCATCTTAAATATAATCCGTCTTATCGCCGATTGCACCAAGCCCTTTTAAAAATTTTACAGGCTTTTAAATCTTAAAATGACGTTTGTTCCATACAAAAAACGCCATTTACAAATTTAAAAGGCTTTTAAATGTTCGTGCAATCGGCCTTTAGGCATCTAATTTTTTTTTTATCTTTCGATGTTCATAATTAGTTTTTCAAAAAATTATCAACTTTATCCATAATGACATCATTTTCAAATGTCTAAAAAAATATTTGATATTGGAAAATAGTTTTTAGCTTGAAATGAATTGAATTTTTAGAATTTTTTTCTTGATGAAAACTCGTCATTATTTCAATTTATCTATTCAATTAAATTTATTTCGTTATTCTAACCCGTATACTTTTCGAGATGTACAAAAAGTTTTTTTCTTTTGCCCCATTTTATCCTAACTTGCTGGTGGAATTTCGAAAAATCCCGCCGTATCAGAACCTTAAGGGGCCAACCCATAGAATCCGTTGCGTCCGTTCCGTCAGCGAATCTGTCGATGATGCCGGATGCCACGGAAAGGGGTGACCCATACAAATATACTTTGCTTGACTGATTGCTTTTGACAGCTTCAATTTTGTTGGGCTTGTTCGATGT
This sequence comes from Meliscaeva auricollis, assembly GCA_948107695.1. Taxonomy (NCBI): domain Eukaryota; kingdom Metazoa; phylum Arthropoda; class Insecta; order Diptera; family Syrphidae; genus Meliscaeva; species Meliscaeva auricollis. The sequence continues at coordinate 1,561,671 of OX403617.1, forward strand.
TTTGTTACTTAATTACCACTGTTTACATGAAAAGTCGAGTGGTCGAGTTGGAATTTCAGAAGAAATCACAGTGCAAATAATTAGGTTATTATATTCCGAGTATTCATTGACGTTCGAGTCTCAAATTAAAAAAAAAAAATTCGGGGACCCTGTTTTATTTGTGTTAGTTTGAAAACTACATTTAAATTAATTGTATATCTCATTAAAATAAATGAATTTTCTTCTTTTTTTCACCAAAAAGACTTTTTTAGTTTTTGTGTCGGTAAATTGTTTTTTTTGTGCATTTTCGTCGCTGTAGTGAATTTTAAGGCTTGTACAAGCCAAATGCGACATGACAACAAGACACGACAAAACAACTTCATTTACACACCATCAAATGAGAGACACCAAACGCAACAAAGCGACACAATTTTTTTATGTGAAAGCCCTAGTCGTATTTTTCTTAAAACTTTGTCGTCAAAAAGGTAAATCTGAAGAACAAAAAAAGATTATTCATTTTGACATTTTTTAATAGGTGCATTCATGCAACCTGATAAACTCTTGGTAAAAGTGGTAAAGTACAATATCTGGTAATTTCCATACAAATTTTGACATGTTTACCATATTTACCAGGTTTAAAACGGTTGCATGAATATCCCTAATAACAGATTATCAGTTGTGTAACTGGGGTGTTGCAAAATTTAGCTGTACAATAGTATTCAGAATCATTAAGACTGAAATATCAGTTTATTTAGTTATTAGGAACAATAAAAGTTGACAATTCATAAAATTGGAGACAAAACAGCACAGTTCTTAGTTTCCCAGAGTGCACTTAGATAACGAACATCGAACAGACCTTTTATTGACATCTGAAATGACATCTCTTGTCAAAAGCATTTGCCGGACGAAAAAGTTGAAAGTTCGGCAATTTTTTCCGTCGTGTCCTTCCGATCCGATCCGTTGCTTCTCATAAGAACGTGTGTATTTTATCGAGACGAGAATACCCAAACGAAAATAAAAAAAAATATTAGGGGTATTCATGAAACCTGGTAATAAACCTGGTAAACGTGGTAAAATGGTAATTCTGGTAATCAATTCTGTCAAATTTTCTATAGGAATCTTTACCAGAATGTGGTAAACTTTCTCATACAATTTTTTTTTTGGTAAAACTTTACCATCTCGAAATGGTAATTGTGAAAAACTTTTGACGTTTAATTTTGGCCACTAATATGTAGCTACTCACATAAGACAAGGAAAGAAACATCATTTTTTCCAAATAATTTATGTAACTTACACATATTTACCGAAGTTGATTAAAAGCATTCATGAAATATGCGTAGTAAACTTTCCCATTTTACCAGATGGAAAAGTTTACCAGGATGCATGAATACCCCTATTATTAATTTTCCTGTGTACGAGAAAAGTACGCAAACATGCTTAATTTTATCCTCCATCCCACTGATCTCTATAAATCACTGGATAGAGGATTCATATAAAAAAATGACTCCAATTGAAGTTATAAACTATTATAATCAGTCTATCTCATCTTTTTTTTGAAAAGAGAGAGAGGTAGATTCATATAAAAAAATGACTCCAATTGAAGGACTGTTATAAATTATTATAAACAGTCTATCTCATGTTTCTTTTTTGAGAAGAGAGAGAGATAGAACTCTGCTGAGGTACCTTGTCAGTGTAACATTTTTTAGCTGTAGAACAGTTTTATTTGTCAAAGTAACAAGCAAAACCAATTTGTCTCTCTCTTTCACCTGTTTAGAACAAGATAGAACTCTGCTTTGGTACCATAAAATGTCATCTTCAATTTGACTCAATAAAGCTGCCATACTTAGAAGGGAATCCAGTATCCAGCGTTTTATAGAGATCAGTGCTCCATCCTTATAATTTGACAGATTGTGAAAAAGAGCCAAACAGATCTATTAGCGATGGGCTTATCAAACTGAAATATTTTATGACACATGAATTTTGACGTTTAAAGATGGAAAATCCAAAGTCAGCTGACCTAGGGCTAGGAGGAGGCGAAATGGCACCAAAAAATGAAAATAATCCAAATCCTAATAAAACTTATGAACCAACCAATGAAATACAAAATGTTGTCGAATCCGATTTAGCTGGTAAGTGCATTCTTACAAAATGCGTTTTGAACAAAACCGTTTGTTTCTTTTAGAGTTCGAATCGGTAAACGATAGTCTGGATGAACTGAGCACAGCTCTTGATTCCATCGAACAACGCACCGACAACATAATGGCAGAACTGAAGAAGCTTTTGCATTCAAATCGCGAAATCCGACAGTCCTTGGCCGACGAAAAGACCGGTGGCACTAATTCTGACTCCGAAATGAAATAAAGCAAACATTGGTAGTTTCTTTTCTTGTTATTTAAATGTGTATTTTAACAAAAACAGTATTTTTGTGTGTTTAATTATTGAGTATATTTTTGGTTGAAATTGAGAACAATTTCTTGTTTATGTTTTTGAGTTTTTTAATTTCCTGACGTAGTGCATCGACTTCATCTGTATTAGATCCTGTAAGAGCGATTGCACTGATAGAAGTTCGTTTGGTTTGCTGATGGAGTTGCCAATTATCGTCGTCGTTCTCTTCGACAAGCACTTCCACTGTATGACACTCGTCTGCATCAGCTGAGTCCATCATTCGTTTAAGATTGTTGGTAAACATATTCAGGAATGTGTTCTCCGGCCCAAATGCCGCTGATTTCCTCAGCGAAAGAGTGACGTTCGAAATAGGTCCTCTGTGTGCTAGAGTTCTGATCAGCTGCTTACTTGGGATGTGCCATAGATGCACTTGTGCATCTTCTCCTCCCGAAATAAGAGTTTCGCCATCAATAGACAAAGCAATACACGAAACAGTACCCTTGTGTCCCAAGTATTTGTTCATATTTTCCTTTGTCATATGATATTCCTTCAAAAAATAAAACAGCTGTAAAGACAGGAATTGGAAAAAGAAAGGTGCAAACTTACTTTAGTCCTGGGGACTGAGTTAATGTAAAACTCGTATATCTGGCCTTCCGTCGTCCCAACATGAACTGAAGTCTCTAGACCGTTAGCAGCCACACAGCTTAGACTTTCCGTAAAGACGACATTGAGCATTAATATCCCCGAACTTAAATCGTAGACTTTGCAGGTTCTATCCAGAGATACAGAATAGAGATAGGAACGCATACCACCACTTCCAATGTGTACATCCGTAACAGAGAGTCCATGATCATTGAAGGCATACAAAGGCTCTTGGTTATTGTCCCCATTGCAGATTACTTGTGCAATGTTCCAAACGAGTACACCTCCGTCCAAACCAGCAGATACAAAATGTGAACCGGCGTCGGTGAATTTTATACATGTGATGGCCTGATAATGCTTCGAAAGATTTGCCAACATTCGTCCTGAATTGATCTGCCATATATATAACGTCTCTTGGATACCTGCAACAAGATAATTGCCATCTGGGCTGATGGCGAGTGCATTTGCTTTACCGGGAGCGACAAACCGAACCGATGAAATCTGTTCCTGACTATTGATGGGCCAGACATGGAATAGTGGTTTGGCACTGTTTGCACTTATAATGTGACTGTTACCAACGAAGCAGAAGCATCTTGCATTAACTGAACCACCACCTTTGTAGACCATTAGACTGGTCGCGGTCTTGTAGTCCCAAGCGCAGCAGGACCATTGCTGCTCGCTTAGGTCGCTTGTGTAGAGAACTTCTAGGGTGTCGCTCATTGCTAGTATTAGCTCTTTGTGGGTTGTTTTCGCAAAATATAAATTTGATTTTGATGAAACCAAGGACAGCAAGGGTATTCTTTTCTAGTTACTACTTCTGTCAAAAGTAGCAGCAACACGTGAGGATGAGAATGACATTTTAAGTTGTTTGTTTTTTGTTCAGCAGAAGAGGTGTGTTTGCTTCAAATAGGATTTCGGATTAAAGGCTTGCCCAAACCAAAGTGCGACACGACAGTGCGACACGATTACGCAAAAATTTATTTACACAGCATCATATAAGAGTACCCACACCAAATGCGATTAATCGCAAAACTTTTTCACATAAAAATCGCGTCGCACATGTCGTGACGCACTGTCGCACTTTGGTTTGGGCAAGCCTTAATGCCGGGTTCTACAACGATTAAGATGTAGATTTTGAATTGTCAAGAAAACAAGGCTAATATTCTTACTTTTCATAGTAAAAATCGACAACACTAGCATTGCTAAGAGGTTATGATGTAAGCAAAAAAAACTGCGACTAGTTGTTCACAATTTGCGAGTAACTCAAATTAATGCAAATTATTTTTTCAAGTCAGTACTCGGCCTAATATAATTTCAAAACAAACGAATCAAAATAATTTTTGAAGAATCAAACAGTTCAAAACATTAAGTTTAAAAAATGACTTTGGCTGACATGTTCCCGTTCTTCGCTCGCTGCTCGCACATGTAAACAAATGAGGTTTACAAATCGTTTCAATTTAAAGTAAAATATTAATATTAAATAAGTAAATAAAATCAACCGTTATTAATGTTTTATTTTTTAGAAAATTATAATAATTTGTTCACAATGGAAGAAGGAGCCATCTTATCGTTACCTCAAAAGAGATACTATCGCCAGAGGGCTCATTCTAATCCAATAGCAGATCACTGCTTTGAATAGTAAGCTCATAAGCTCTATGTTTAAAAAATAGTGAATATACATTATTTTCTTAGTCCATCTTGCCCAGAAGAATTCGACTGGACTACACTTTATCCAGATATCACGTCGCAAGCTGTAGAGTTTGCTGATATCGGTTGTGGTTACGGTGGCTTTCTGGTTACTCTTGGTAAAATGTTTCCGGAGAAATATGCTCTCGGTATGGAGATCAGGGTTAAGGTTTCCGACTATGTAATGGATCGAATAAAAGCCCTAAGAACTCTTAATCCAGGAAGCTATGGAAATGTTGCTTGCATTCGAACAAATGCTATGAAATATTTACCAAACTATTTCAAGAAAGCCCAACTATCCAAAATGTTCTTCCTCTATCCGGATCCTCATTTTAAGAAGGCGAAACACAAGTGGCGTATTATTAACAATGCCTTACTCTCGGAGTATGCCTATGTTCTAAGAAAAGGAGTAAGGAGAAAACGAAAAGCCTTTAGTTGGTCTGTTTCTTATTTACTTTTTCATTTATTTAGGGTTTAGTTTACACAATCACTGATGTTGAAGATCTGCACAAATGGATGGTTAGTCATCTGGAGGGACATCCACTTTTCGAAAGGCTTTCTGAAGAGGAAACTGTAAGCTAGAATAAGGTTCCCCTGACTGTTTAATTTAATATGATTTTGTCTCTTAGAAACTGGATCCGATTACACCTCAGCTTTATCAAACCAGCGAAGAAGGAGCAAAGGTAGTAAGAAACAAAGGAGATCATTTTGTTGCAATATTTAGAAGAGTATAATGTTGAAACTTTTTCATTAAATTGTTCTTTTATTTGTATGTAACTATTTCTACAATTATTTTTAATCTAAACAATGTATTTTTGATAGTCGCTTCGAGATTCGAATCAAATTATAATAGACTAAGAGCCCACAGCCAGATTTTGGGTGTGAGTGATGATTGTTATTTCTGGAAAGGGTTTTTGATTGTATGTATTAGATGTCGAGTTGTTGCAGTCAATGGGTGGCTAGCTACATGAATTAAAAGACCTTTCCAAAATACAAAGCATTTTATGCTATCACTCACCCCCAAAATCTGCTGTGAACTCTCGGTCTATAAGGCATAACATTCTACAAAGCTTAAAATCGGTTGATTGGAATTTATTAAAAAAAGCGCATCGTCACCTCCACGTAGTGCTTAGACGAAAGTTGGGTCTATCGAATCCAGGAACAGTGACGTTTGCTGTTCATTGATTTCGAAAAAGCGTTTGATAGTGTCAACAGAAAACTTGTTAGGATTGCCTTACGCAGGAGGAGCATTCCAGATAAGTTAATTGCTATTTTCAAAGAAACTTACAATGGATGCAAATGTCATGTTCTGCATAAAGGAAAATTGTCAGTTGAATCGCCAATACTATTCCTTTTAGTGAACAACCAAACCAAGGGTTTATAGACAAACTGACTGCAATATCTTATGTCCAAAAAAAAAAAAAAAAATAACATTAAATAAATTAAAAGAATATGTGTGTGAAATGAAATACAAATTTTTTAATGAAAACTAGCACGAAAAAAAAGCAAATTTTAACCAAAAAAAAATTTTTTTGCATCGATTTTTATTTTGAAAGGAACAACATTAGATGAGTACAAACAATTAACATGAACAAATAATCGAAATTCGATCCTTTATTTTCTACGATTATTCATTTGCATTTTGGAATATGTTAATTTTTCATTTCACGGGAGATGAGTTGTTAAAAGAAAAAGAAATTTGTAACTCATTTTCCTGACTATTTAACTTAGGAAATCAAACAAGTGTACTTTTTTCTCAAAACTAGTGGACCTATAAAGATAAACAAATATTTTACTTTTGCAAAAAGTGGGCCATTGTAATTAAGCCTTTAAGGCTTAACTACAATCAAAAAGTGAATGCAAAAGTGAAAAATACACACATACGCTGTTTGCTAAAAAGCTGCCATTTGCTTAAAATATTTGTTTGAATGTGTTTGTTTTCAAAAAGTGAAAAAGTAAAAGTTAAAACCACTTTAACTTTTACTTTTGTTTTTTGTGAGATGTGAGATAGAATTTCGCAGTGTGTTGGTAGAGGACAAAAATTTTTTTCACTTTTGTACTTTTTGAAGTTGATTGTAGGTAAGCCTTTACCCTCATATATATATGTCACTGTGCAACAGAAATTTGACAGCTGACTGTCGCATTTAGAGCATTTAAGACAGAGAAAAAGTTAGACGGTTGTTCTGTACTTGTGTTTTAACGCTTTTGGTTAAACCAGTGGTTTCTGAAAATGTTCGTTGACTTCAGAATTCGTTTTGAAGTATAGGATTAAGCACTTGCAAATAATGAGCAATACTCAAAACAAATAAAATTTAAAAAGAAATAATCAAAAAATATCTACAAGACAACGTGAATAATCTTAACATGTTTCCAAAATTCAATCGGAAATCCGACACATAAATTCTGATAAGCGAAAGAGACCGCTGTAGTTTGTTGGGTACCTTAAAAGTAAAAACATCATTACCAAACAAACAGACCTAATTTTTGACATTTGTTGTGGTGAGAAATAAATTGTCATGATCTGTGGTGAAAAAGAGACCCAACTTCGAAATCGAATCATGGTTTTGACTTTGGAGACAACGGATAACTTATTATTTTAGTGAAATTGTTTTATTTATTAAATTATTATACAATTTTTTTTAAATTTTTAACTTTTAAAATTTATTCAAGCTTAACATTTCAAAGGGCAGTAAACAAAACCTAAGACATTACATTTTCGTATTAAAATAAAATAAAGCAATATAAATAGTCGGTTCAGTCAAAAAAAGAGGCATTTTATTTCTTCAAAAATCAAAACATACGTGATGGAACTAGAGGAGGAAAATTTATCAGACAACAGAGAACATCGTAATAATGTAATTCACTACATACTGAATAACAGTTCCAGTAAGTATCCTCTAAAGAACTCAGAAATAATTTCTCGTGCTTTAAATGGAAAGACGTCTTTATTAAGCCAAGTTATACAAGATGTAAAAAATGCTCTTGAAAGTGTAAGTAATACTATTTTCAGAATAATAAATATTCAAAATAGATTTTATACGTTTTTCTTTTTGAATCTAGACCTATGGGATTCTTTTGAAAACCGTACCTGATACAAAAAGCGGAAAACAATACATTTGTGTATCTAAATTCGCTGTAGTATCCAGCAATGAGTATGATGAACTTCAACGTTCTCAGATAACACTTCTGTTTATAGTTCTATCATATATCTTTATGAGAGGAGTTCCAGTTTCGGAAGGTATAAACAAATTTGTCTAGCTTAAAAAAAAAACGTTTTTTCACAATTATTTCTTTAAGGTATTTTATATAATATTTTCACACTTATCACATTTATAGCTAATGGGCCGTATGCTAAAAGTTGAATTTAAGCGGTTTATTCACTTTTCGGAGTAGGTATTTTTATGAGATTGAGTTGTGCTCAGCTTTTTGCATACGGCCCAATTTCGGTTTCTATTGGACGTCCAGAAGAGTCCGGAAGCATTCAGACATCTTTTAAGACTGTTTTTTGTGTCATATGAATCATTTTTTACCAATAAAACAGTTTTTATTCTTATGGACGTCCAATCAAAAACGACATAAGAGAACGAATTTCAAACATCATATAGCTTTATGTATGTATACATTTCATAATTAAACTACATCCTGGTTTCATTAAAATCAAATAGCATTTAAAATTTTTGAAACCAAACTCAAAACTGAGAAATAATTGTTAATTTATCTTGTGGGTTCAAAAATATTGCGCATGGTTACTTTTTGTGTGCTTTTTTTTAATTCCTTTACAGAAGTTAACAATCCAAAAACTGACAGTAGCATGCGGAGAACGATTTTTCCTCCAAATAACAGAAAATAGAATCGTACTCAAAAATAACTCTGGTGTTGACTTCTGATTTGTGCACGATCACCCTTTTTCAAACCTTTCTCGACATCAAAAGCGTTAACCCGCACAAGAGAACAGATTTGGAAAAAGCCCTCCTTTTCGATCTGGGCCTTAAAGTCGCCAAGAACAATTTTGACGTCATACTTCACTCACCTATCATACCTTGATCGGATAATTTTTCTTCTCTGTTAAGGCGTGGGCACAGATTAGCTTAATGTTCTTAGTTTCGCGCTGCAGCAGATTGTGGCAAGGCGCTTGCTTACATATTTAAAATGCAAGACTTTTATCCTTAGTCTACCTCTGATCACTGAACCATATCTAAACAGCCGCTGCCTCCGTTCTCGTACATTCCGTACATTCCACGTAGAGATCCGAAATTCGTTTTACGAATTTAGTTTGTCAGGGTCTTCAACATGTGATCCATATGTGAGGCTTGTAGTTGATTCAAAACTACCAAACTTACTCCTACGTGGGCAGTCACCCCATTGGCAGGAGGCCCTAAACTGGAGGTGCAGGTCCTTTGATGACTCCAAGCACCAGAAGCCTCCTTATAAGCCTACGTTAGAGTAGACCATATAAGGTGTTCATCCTGACTGGATTTCATCAACATAATTTTTCCTTCTGTGGGGCAATTATTAAGAACATCCTACTTTACTTCGACTTGTCGACCTATCGCCCATGGGTGACCCTTCTGCAAAAACAAGTTCCGCGATCGCATAGCTCTAAGTTTCATTTTAGTAGTCACCATAATCACCTCCGTCACGTCAAATCAAACCCTAGTGGAGGGAAAATTTTATGCTCTTGTTGTGGTTCATTAAAAGATAAGGAAATTTATTTTGAACTTTTTTAAGTGTTAAATTGATGAATTTAAATAAACTTATCAGTCAAAATTAGCCAAATTGGCAACTAAAAAAACTGAATGTGTTAATATCCCGGAATTTCCCAAAATAAGACCCATAAAAATCGAATGTAAGTGTAGTTGATATGCAAGTGATGTTTTGTTTTCTTAATTGTAATGGGCATCGGAATATTGTTACCAATATTCTTTGTTAATCTACTATTTTTTTCACAGGGTGTTTTAGTACTAGTTGCACGATGTTCTTCATTTCGATGTCCTTTTTTTGGTTCTAGTTTCTTATTACATATTAAATGAAATAAGCCAGGGTTTGCAGCAAATTTGAAAATTTGCATATTCAAAATATTTTTTCTTTTTATTGTAGAGTTCTTGGAAGAATTCCTTAAGGGTCTTCATATTTATTTCGATAAAAGTCATGCGTTCTTCGGATCGAATATTAAAAAACTCATAACGGAAACTTTTGTCAAACAACTTTATTTGAAAAAAACTAAAAGTGAAAAGGATGCAGTTGAAAATGAGTAAGTATTCACAAAGAAAATATTTGAAGTTTACCATTTTCCATGTACATACATTATTTTCTTCAGACTTTTTTACTCATGGGGATATAGAAGTGAGGTAGAATTTCCAAAGAAAGATGTATTAGATTCTGTTTCCAAGGTAAGGATGAAAAAGTTTATCATTTAAATGTATGCAAGGCTTACAATCAATCATTTTCGTTCCATTGTGTGTTTTTTTCTTTTCTTTTTAGTTGCTTAATAAACCTTGTAAGCATTTTGTTTTGCAATATATGCAAGCTAACGCTGATAATTCGACAGATTAGTTTTGTAATTTTTCTTGTTATAAGATTAGTTTTTTAAAAAAAAATATAAACGTTTAGTTTTACATATTAAACATAAAACATACTTTTTTTATTATATACACTAAGTCGCAAATGGGGATAGGTCTGTATCTCGTGGGGAAAAAGTTATAAAGGCTTCTTTGTTAAAAATAACGCAAAGAAAAATGCAATACAACTTATACATGAAACGAACCGCTTTTGACCCGGACAAAATATGTAACAGGAAATGGTGGGTATTGCTTGGCAGCAACACCATTTCACATATTCTAAAAGTCACAACCAATTCCATTTGGGGTTATGCCACCATGTTTCTTTAAGTAATGAAGCAATAAAAGCTATTTTCCCCCAAAACATACGAACCTTAGGTAAAATATTATAGGTTATTATGTGTTAATATTGCAGCCCATTATATAAAAAGGCCCATTCTCCTTTTTTATTGTTTTGATTGCTTGGATTGATTGGAAACGTGAACATATATTTTTTAGGAATCTTACTGCCTTCTATCTTTTTTGGCGAAAACTTCAGTTTCTCACAAATTGTCTTTATCCAACCATTAGGAAGCGAAATAAATCGAATTGAAAATTAAAAGGTTAAAATGGTAGGTGATACGGAGATACGCCATTTTTGTGTCAAAGAACAATAAAATGAATAGAAAACCCTGTAGATCATTTTTGTGATGTGAAATCCTTATTTGACTGCACTATTACTCGTAACCAAAAAATCCCAACAGAAATATTTCGGAGGAATAAAATATTTCTTGAAAATCAAAATTCTCTTCTCTTAACGATAAGGATTGTTAATTATAAATCAAATATTTCTCCAAGACGCTCTTCCTTATTGATTGAAATTGCCTGTTTTGAACAGAGTTGCGAATTGCGATATATCTAGTACAGTAGAATCTCGAAAAGATGAACAGATATAAAACAGGCCCAGTTAATCTTTTCGAAATGTTCTTGTTTCCTAAAGCTGATGTATAATCCAATTTTTGAACCTCGAGCGTCGAACGCTTTTTCAGTAAATGGCATTCTTAGCTATGAAAGGCTAGTTTTTGAATATAAATTATGTTCTACGGTTTCACCCTTAATAAATTTTCCTTAATTTGAGTGTAATACCATTTTTGTAAACTCAGCAGTTTTCAAGACACAGGTTTTCAAAATATAGCAATAAAAAATGTTTAACAGGAAGTAGATTAAATTTAAAGTATATAAAGAGATTCTGAATGCTACCTATGCCAAACTATTAGAACGTGTTGATTAGGTAAAAAAAAAAGACAGGAGATGCAATTTTCTAAGAAAATAACTTCAAATGTTAAAATAGACAACGGTAACACCTACAAAAAAAATCCTATAGATTACCTTAGAGCCAGAAACCTATTCTTGAATTTAATTTTAAAATAGAGTTATTTTAGTCGATAGATTGAGAAAAACTTATTTTCAAACTCTGCATTTTGCAGAAAATATTAGTTTTTTCGGCTTAAACTATTATTTACAAACATTTTACATAATCTCATACCATTTTTCTTTTAAGTTTTAAATGTTCCTATCAATTTGCAGTCCAATACTGAAAACCAGATGCGAGAGTCTTTTAGTTTTAGAGAAAACTGAAAATAACATAAACAACTCAGCAAAAAATCAGAACAAAGCGTTCAACTTTCCAAGTAGGTACCCGGATTTCAACCTGTTCATCTTTTGAAGCATTGTAATGGTGGTGAAAAAGAAGTTCGTCTCTCCAAACTGTTCATGTTTTCGAGATTTTACTGTATATGTATGAATGTACCCGCTTCCTCCGAAAGGGAGCTCCTTCCTACGAAATCTTTTAATTGTCGTGAACAAACTCAGAATTGCACAAAAACGGAGCCAAATGGTTTCGGTTTTTGGATCAATGTTAGCCACAAATTTCTCTTTTGAAAATCAAAGCCAAACATTTGCTGCATTACAAAACCACAAAACAAAAAAAACTCCACAATAAGATTGATTATGTTGTTAGGAACGCCTTGCCATTTAAAACTATCAGCTCAATACATTATGGGCACATAATTTTATTGGTATGATTTGTATCCTTAAATCTAAAGTGACATCAAAAATAGTAAAAACTGCAATTACTGACTTAAGCAGGCCATCACTTAATCCAGTATTCTTATTAATGATGGTCAAAGACATCTTGATCGCGCTTAGTGGGTATTGCTAAATGATTCCAATGCAAGAATCAGCCGGTTGCGGTCACACAAATACTCGACAGACATCCCAATAAAAAAAAAAAAAAAAAAAAAAAACGACAAAACAAAAAATAAAATGATAAAACCATCAAGCAAAAAGGGGAAAAGAAAAGAAGAAAAATTACACGATCAGCCGACATGAGTCTTCAAAGTATGTAGACGATATAAATGAAGTTACTTATCGCACTCGATCAAACCTGCTGCTGGAAAATACGACTGCTGCTGACGCTGAACCAACAACGACACGACGATCACGACGACGACGACGCGACGTTGGCCGGATCGGATGGTAGTTTTCGGGCAAGTATTAGTGGTGGTGGTGGTAGTATGGTTGGTATGATTCTGTCTCTGGCTCGGCACTGTCTAGTGTGGTGTGGAGTTTAATTACTCAGTGTTCATCCAGATGCGGTACGGTTCAAATCGTTTATCGGCAACAGGTTGCGGTACGTTTTTCTAAATCGATTCGATTCCAACGCGACCAATAGTTAGTTCTTTGAATTTATTACTTTTTTTTTAAATAAGAGATAATCTTGATTGTTGCAAATTAAACCAGATAAGGTTTTGATGTTGAAACAAATAAAAGATGAAACGATTTATTCCTAATTAAGCATTTCCATCTTGTTCCAATACGTGGTTCGTTAGTTTTTAATTAGTGTGTGATGTTTTAATTACCCCTGATCCATAATAATTCCTGGGGATCAAACGATAATTAAAAAAAGCAAATCATTTGATGAACAAACGCCCACGAGTGAATAAAAATTATTGCATTCTATCCAGTTCGGTCTGAGGAGCGCTTGCAATTTGTATCTCTCCGTCCGCGAATAGTACGACGAGGTCAAGAGTGATTTTGGGAGATTCTTTGTTTAAATGAAAAGAAGATGAACAATGATATTTTTAATTTCAAGTATATTTTTGTGCATTTGCACATCTATGTCTGTGTCTATTTCCATCAGTGCCAGCGGCGGCGGCGGATGTGGATGCCTCCTCTCTACCTGTTGCGACTTTAACTGGTTTCTCTTATAGTGCATGGCCATAAGTTATTTCTCGCGTTTTTCATCATACACTTTTTTTATAAGGCAGCAAGTGTATGACCAAAAATAAACTCTGGAAGCGAACAAGACGAAGATGTGACGACGACCATCTACACTCCTCTAGGCAAAGGTACGTCGTGCTCGTGGTTGTCCAGTCGAAGCCAGGTAGACAGTCAGGTAGATGTGGATGTTGGACAAAATGAAAGAAAAACAATAACAAAGGGGGAGGGATGTGTAAAGAATGAGGTGGCAGACTGGCTGCAAGGAAGCCGAAGCAGTACAAAAAGAAGCCCTTCTGGTTGTCGTTGGTGGTGTCGGCAGGAAGTGGTGTTGCGGTTTTTTATCTTTCCTGTTGTACAAAAAAAAAAAACAAAAACAAAAAAAAAGATGAGTTTTCTCTGTGTTTAGATAGCACGATGCATACATGCTGATAAAAAAAAAACCTACCAAATATACTTGTATATCTGGTTTTATGGGAAATTAATAGCCGGCAATATAAAGTGGTGAACGTTTTTGAAAATTGATTTGTTTACACCATGGAATAGAGTAGCAAGTGTGATTTTCTAGACACCTGGGCAGACACAGCTGCTGTTGCTGCTGCTGATTTAATTGGATTTTTATCGGTTGTTTACGTTTGTTGGTGGGGTTTGTGGTTGTTTGGATACGTCGTTATCGTACGATGTTTACTAAAGATGAGTTCATTTGAATGAGGCAATCCTCCAAAGTGCTAAAACATGGATGATCCAAGGCAATACAAAATTCTATTATACTTGTAGCTTGTTTCTCCGCTTCTGAGAAAATAAAAAATAATTAATAATTCTATTATTAGGCTGGATACTGATATGAAAAAGCCATGTGCTCTTCACTTCAATACAGAATTTATTTATGTGTTATTTGCAAAATTCTTGAGTAAACAATCATGTCTCGGTGAATGATGACTATAATATTGTTGTTGCTGGTGTTATTACAAATGATTTTTTATTAGCACTTTGGTTCTGATGAAAGATGAACAATTGTTTTCAAACCTTAATTGTTATTATTTTTTTCTTGATATTTATCACGGGTCAGGTATAGAGTTCAAGTCTTTTAAATAATTTTGTTGATATTGTGACAATATAAAGAGATACCGATAAGCAAGAACAGTAATTTTGAGTGCTCTGACTTCTTGGTCTACAAAGTTTATGAAATACATTTTTTTAAAGTATAGCTACCTAGTTTGATTTGAAAACAAAAATCGGGCTATGACTTTTTTGGTTGATTGTGTTTGATGTTTTCTTCGAAAAACAACGACCATTTGTACTTCGAGCTCTGCAATAGAGCGTATAGATCCCTTAGAATAGCTTAAATGATACGAAATTAGTCATAATAAAATTGGAAGTTTACGCAAAATTTTTGCGAGAAATTCTATACACAAAAATATTTAGGTATAGAAATTTAAATATTAAAATCTAATTAAAATATCAATTAAACTACTTTCAACCGGTTTTTTTAAACTATACCCGTGCATGCAGCGCAATAAAATCTAACGTTTTATGGATACATTTATTACCTTTAAGTAACGATTGGATGATAAGAGACGAAATAAGTATTATCTAGAAGTGGAGACTAACAATTTTTCACTTATTTAATATCATTAAATTTTGAGATTAATAAAGTGACATCTGAAATACGGGATTAAAAATGTGCTATTTTTTTGAAATTATAAATATAACTTTTTTTAATATTAAAAGAGCCAACCCATAGAATCCGTTGCGTGCGTTACGTCGACGTTTTCAACTGACAGCTCGATAAAAACACACGTTCTTATGAGAAGCGACCCATAAGAACGGACGCGATGGAAAAAGTAGCCGAAATTTTAGCTTCATTGACAACGGATTTGTTGACGGAACGGACGCAACGGATTCTAACGGATTCTATTTTGTATGCTTAGCTGAAATGAAAATATTTAACAAAAACTAAAATACTATATGGTGGAAAAAATTCAAAAATCAGTCAGACTTGTCCGCATGCGAATCCAGGGGGAAGGGGTCACATACATACATATATTAAAACTTCAGCCTTTGTGTGCTTTTTCAACGTTGCTAACTTTTGTACTATTAAGACTAGTACCAGTTCTACCATTTTTTTTTACATGAAGGCTTTTAAGTTTCCGTAATAATTTTTAGTAATTTATTTTTTTGGATTTTTAAAAAATAGTTGAAATTTTTTTTTTGAAAAATCATTTTTTCGATTTTAACAAATCAAATAATATCGTAAAAATGGCGTACCAATTTTTACTTATAAATTTCCTTGCTAAATTTTATATAGAAAAAATTGTTTTTTTTTTTTTAAACGGCTCTAACGATTTTTAAAATTTTTTTCTAAAAATGTATCATTATAGAAGAAATCAAATTGCATATTTCGTTTTCAGGTTATTTGAAAATCGAATTTTATGTTTAATTTTTTTCTAAAACTGCATTTACAAATTTTTAATTAAAAAGGCTTACCATAAATAGCAAGTCGTGCATTTTATTTTTTCTCAATTTGTTTGACGAAAAATCGGGGGTAGATTTTATTTCATAGGTTTGATTCGCTGTTGTTTGTGTGTAAAAAGATAGAGGGCGACAAAGTTTTCAAAAATTCTTTTTTCATGTTTTGATATCAAAATAAATACATATACCTAAGACCAGTAAAATTTAAATGCAATGTTGCATATTTAAAAATAATTATTATTTTAAAACCCGCCCCCCCCCCCCCTTCAGTTGTATCACACTTTTCACCATTTTTTTAAATTGTTTTGAATGGTATTGCCCTTAGAGAAAAAATATGAAGCCAACAAATATTTAGCTTAAAATTCCAAACATTTCATTTCATAGACCTGACTTTTTGAGATTAGCGCCAAAAAAGATATAGATTCCATGCCATCGTGTGAACTACTGTCCTGAATTGATTAAAACGTATACGAGGAAATACCGAGTGGAATAGCCGCCGTCTGAAACTATTTATACGGTAACCTCTCCCCAATTATTGGTTTCTCCAAACGGATGTGACGATAGGGTCGAGTGATAAAAACGAAATTTGCCATGTCAAAAAGAAGACGTTGGTTTTGAAATTACAAGGTGTCTCAACTAAAGACGTTTAATGTATATCCAATATTATTTAAAATGATAACAAATTTACTCGTTTTAACAAAAGTTTCACTATCAAAACCAGATTAGAATTGTTTCATATAAAAAATTATTAGCATAAGTTTTAAGAAAAAAAGAATTAAAATTAAAACTAGTACACACAAAATAACAGGTTGTAAAGAAAAATGAATCCCAAATGGCCGTTTGTGCTGTTTTTAGTGTTTATTGTTTCTATATCATGCGTACAATGTAGAAAAAATGGAGGCGAAGGCAGACGCAACAAAAAACAAGATCGCCAGCAATCCGATGAACAAGAAGAAGAAGATTTATCTTTATGGATCAACGAGCAACAATTGCGAGTTCTTAGTGGTATGTTGTTGTTTATATTTTTTTTTTTTAAATAACAAATTAAATTTAATCAAACCTTAATAAGGCTTCAGTATAAAAATCTATGCCATACAAAACGGAAGAGTGTACACAGACCTTAGAGATCCAAATTTTAATCAGTATCTACCAACAATACCCTCAGAAGTCAACAGTGTTAACTTTACATGGAAATCAGGAAATAAAAAGTATGACTATAATTTCGATCGTTTGAAATCCACCGATGAGAGCATTCTTAAAACTCCAACTGTTTCGATTAAGACCAAAGGCAGAATACCACATCATGAAAAAGGTAATGTGATTATTATTTTTCTTTCTTGCTTCTATTTTTTTTTGTATTGAAAGCCTGCAGCCCGAATTGAATTTCTTTTCCTTTTTTTTTCATTTCACTCGCAACCACACTCATCGTTATACTTTATGGGGACAAGATTTTAGCATTTTTTTACCATGTACGGGAAACAACTCGGGAACGGCAATGTTTAGCATAGGTTTGCTTATACAGAATCGAAAAGGTAAACCTCTGCCAGGTACACCGCTAAGGCTGCGTTTCAAAAAGGAATGCGCACATAGAGGTGTGTATGATAGAACCGCTTCCAACCCACTAACATCCCAGCAAGGTAGTGTATAATGCTTTTTATCTATTTGTTTTTTTTAGACTAGAAAAAAAAAAACAGAAAAAAACAACTGTTTTTCACTAAGAGTAGTTATGCTGAGCAAAGCCATAATTTTGTAATTTCTTATTGTGACTAAAATAATTTAAAAGAAAAAAATAAAAAAAAAAACAAATAGCATTTGCGTGGAATTCTTGCTTTAAACTTCTTAGAATGCTTTACTTAGATTTTGAATTATTTTTATTTTTGTGTCTAAGAAGTCTGACGATTGAAACAAAATTTGAAGAAAAAAATTTAAAATTTATTCGTAAAAAGACCGAACTATTGAGCATTCCAAAACGATGTACTTACAATTATAATTTTCATAGAATTCGAAAGTCTATAAGTTTTGGTTTACACTGCATTCTTTGTGTTGAGTGTGTGTTTGTTAAAAAATGCATTTTTTTTTAAACGTGTTTGGTATCAAATGAATGGCAATATTGGGCCCTATCGCGAATTTCCAGAGAATACTTTCTAGTCCTACCGCCTTGTTGTTCTTCAGTGTTTTGAAAGCGGAATTAATCTCTTCTGGGAGGTACGGTGCGTATCCGTCCATTTGTTACGTCGGACGAGTCATCAGTCGATTTTTGGACAGCCAAGCACCGTAGTCAGATAGTGGTCTCAGGCCATCCCCATATCTGCCCCTCTTTTGTTCCTGACGTCCAGGAGACTACTTCTAAATCGTTGGTTGATCGCAAAGTGGTCAATTGGGTTGGATAATGCTTGGCTATCACCCAGCTGATTTTGTGGCACCTGTTAGTATTGCAGAAATCCGCAAAACGTTCACCATTGTTATTGCAATCGCCAACGACATGTCTCCGCGTTGTGTGTCACCCTGGACGAAAATTTAATGCTTGCCTAGCTTACATATATTATTTTATCTCACAACGAACAACCCTCACAAAGGGTAAACTTGAATGCTATGTGATTTTTATTAATTAAGATCTTTTGAAAAACTAAATTCTGTGTAATACAAATCGTCAGACTTTTCCCACCACACACACTTTTCCCCCGTATCTAACGGCTCACTTCAACTGCTTGAGTTTTTGTTATTTAAAAAAAATGATTGCATTTAAAATTAATAAGCTTATTTTAGAATTGAAACTTTTAAGAACCTTCAACATTAATTAAAAATAAATTAATAAAAAAATATATATAAAACAAAAGGTCCTGATCCTCAATGCAGTCTAAAGTGCGGCAATAATGGCTTTTGCAATCACGACATATGCCAATGCAAAGCTGGCTACATGGGACAATACTGTCAAACAGCACTCTGCTATCCGCAATGTATGAATGGTGGAAATTGTACAGCTCCAGCTGTTTGTTCATGTCCAGATGGCTATCAGGGACGACATTGTGAAGGTGGTAAGTATTTTTGAAAGGAAACAAAAAAATAAAACAAATAATTAAATTGATATAAATAAAATTTTTATTTTATAATACACAGTAAAAGCAACTGATTTCCCCTTATCGACAGTTTTACAAAATTATAATGTGTTCTTAGTGGTCTAATAGTTACTGAAATCCTTTTCGACTTTAAGAAGGATTATTTATATTTTCTTTGAGATATTTATAGCTGTCTTGCAACCCAATTTGATAACTTCAGTAAGTGCCTTATAAAACGGTGCTTGTTCAGCTCCCGAATCAATGCCAATGTCATGGTGCTCCTGCTCTTCATCTCTGAATTTTGTTATTGTGTTAAGTAGTTCCTGAAAAAAACATTCAAAAAAAGAAACAATGCTTAATCAGAGATTTTTCACTTGAATTGTTTTTTTTTTTTTTGTTTTTTTATTACATACTTTGTCAACATTGGGTTTCTCCATTAATTGTCGTAGTTGATCGTTGTAATGTTCAACAATAACTGTCTCTACAGCTACAGTACATGCCATTGCGGCTTTCTCTCCAAGAAGAGCGGTTCCTTAAAAAAAAAAAAACTTTAAAAATCATTATTTACTACTTTTCATAACACCTACCTGCACCCAGCATGAATCCTGCAACATTCCATATGGGGGTCATAATGGTAGGTCGAACTCGATATTCTCGTATCAATTTCTCGAACTCACTGCGATGGTGTTTCTCTTGTTCCCACATGTGGGCTATTGTCTTACCCATTGGGCCATTGCCAAGGACAGCCATTTGTCCGGCATAAATCCGATCGGCACCCAATTCACCGGCGTGATCAACTCGAATAATCTCATCAGTTAGTTGACAAGCACGTTTGTGAACCAAACGAGCTGCTGATTGACCAAAGACTCGGTTAGAAACCTTCAGCATTGTTCTCTGGGTTCAATAAAAAAAGTATAAAGGAAAATATTTTTCATTTTGTGTTTCTTTTTTATTCCACACAGGTATTTGTGCAGAGAAATGTTTGAATGGGGGTAAATGCATTCAAAAAGACACCTGTCACTGCTCGAAGGGCTATTATGGATTGCGATGCGAGTTTTGTAAGATCTTTATAATATTTATTTTTGTTGAGAAAATATAGAAACGAGAATTTTTGTGTTACAGCAAAATGCGTGGTGCCATGCAGCAATAATGGACGCTGCATTGGTAATAATTTATGTAGGTGTCAAAATGGCACCAGAGGTAATCATTGCGAAATCGGAAGAATACAGCGTTCGACGTGCAAGAGACGTTGTTGGCATGGTGTTTGCCAAAATCGCAAATGCAAATGTGACGAGGGTTGGCAAGGAAAAAAATGCAATTCTCGTAAGTTTTTTTTTTATTTTTTTTGAAATTTAAAACTAAAAGTCCATTTATATTTTTTTTTTATTTAAGGTAAAAGCAAAAAAGGTCGCTCAAAATCTAGTTAAACAAAAAAACCATTTGAGAAATTTGAAATTTCCTTCACACAGTCAGTTAGTGTCATTATAGCATAGCTATGTATGAGCTTCGCATGGGATATCAAATATATATAAAATTTGGATATGAAAATTCATAATAAAATGTAAACCAATTAATTTGTTAAGAATATTTTGTGATAGATAAAAATATCATTTAGTCGGTAATATTTGTTATTTTTTTTTTTTACGCTTTGCATTGCACTTAAATGGTGCGGAGAATTTGAAACAGTTTTGTATGTACAATTTGTATTAAATGTGATATCACATCGGGAATTCATACGAAGCCGGGCAGTCGTCAGAGGTCAGAGGAGAACTTTTGGATTGCCTCTGATATCAAGGGGGTCGTCAAATACTTGGTAAATTGGTTGACTAGTCGGACCTGAAAAGCGATTAAAACAAAACAAAAACAATAACAGTGTAGAAAGTTTTCCATTAACTCGTAATTTAAAGATATTCGTGCTTTGGTGCAATAGCCAACAAAAAAGGAAGAAACATTTAAATTAAACGTATGTACATATATCAGGACATTTAGTCTAAGAGCCCAGAGACAAATACAAACAAAACAGGGTGAACGAAATTTTTTTTTTTCAATTTTGACACATGCGCAGACTCGAACGAAAATAAAAACTCGGAATATACTACCTTATTGTGTGTATTGCGTGTTCTGATCACGTAATTTCTCTGACGACTGCCGTCTATAGCTGTGAGTGACATCGTCAATACATTGCTCCACGTTTTATGATTTATTTCGTATCGCCTATCGTTCTCGTCACCTTAAGTTTGAAAACGACTATAAACAATATCAAACCTGATTTAGGGCGGAATTCATAGTCGTTACTTCAGTAATTTGGGAAAAATCTTAAGCGGAAGTCCGTATTTATAGGTTAAACGGATGCTACTGAGGTAATCCTCAAGTATTTGCCTAAGCATTCACTAACAGTCTTGATTATGAATAGCTCAAGTGCCCAAATGTCTTCTCAAGCGTACACTTCAGAAAAATCTCGGCTTGAATTCCTACCTCAATGTGTTTTTATTGTTAGAAATTGATTATTTTTCTATTGTTTAGAAGTTTTGTTTCTATTGATTTGAAGTGATTATAGAAACACAATAAGCCATGTTGGGATTATTTATTGACTGCTGGCAAAACCTTTTGAACGGTGACAAACCTGTGACACACGATCATTTTAGGGCCCTGTTTTATAACAACACAAAATAAACAAAATATTTATTGTTTTTCCAAAATGGATCCATTTGAAAAAAAGACTAAATTCAAAGGTGTTCTGGACACCAATGAACGTATTTATCATTACAATTGTACTTATTTAAGCCTTTATATTGCCTGCAAACATTCTGCGTTGCGTTGTGAGTGCTTTCATAAATGCATGAAAATAGAACTGCGATTGTACTAAGAGTAGCACAGATTTTCTGCTTTTATCACAAGAAATCTGTTGTCGGTTCTTTCTAAAGAAAAGATAGACAAGTACTATAAGCAGCTAGCGATTATTCTTAGAATACAGTTAGGAGGAAGACCTCAACAATAAATTAAATAATCAAAGGCACAAATAAGGAGTCTAAACTGGCAGCCTATAGTGAAGAAATACGCCATGTAGGCTCTTTAAAAACTTAAATTCTATCAAAAAATGAATGAAGATCACAATAGTACGAACTATAGAGGAACGGAAGTTAGGAATAGAGGAAAAAGAAGACAAAACCACTGTGAAAAACTTAGCTGCAAAAAATAAAAAAAAAACACCTGTGAGGTACTCACGCCTAACAGAAGATGATAAGTTTCTAATAATGGTTATCCGAACAACATAGGGTAAGGTTAAGGTTTTTTATCATGCATATAAATAAACATTGTTAATCTTTTAAGAGTTATAAGTTGTCAGGTCTCAAGTTTTTGAAAAATATATTCCGGACAGTAAAAATTCATTTGCATTGTTATCTGTGAAATAAATTAATAAATTTAAAAAAATATGTGAAATGTGAGAACTCGAAAGGGTCTAGTTAAAAGATGATTTAATTGTTTTAGTTGAAAACAGAAGACGAGTTTAAAGGAACCAATTTTACAAAGTTCTAGGACTCAGCTAAATTTATATTATAAATTTATAGATTTTACATTATTTATGGCCGAATACTTACATAATTTATTATTAAATTTGGTAAAATATAATCACGTTGTGAAATTAAATAAACAAATTATTTTGTTATCTAGCGAAAAATGAAACGAAACAAGGTAATGCTGTCATAACAGCTGTTTGCTGTCAGTTTCCATGTCAAAAAAAAGTTTGTTTGATTTCCGAAGTTGCTAAGAAAAACTATTTATATTTAAGGCCGACTACGTACTAAGAAAATACGAATGTTGTGTCTGTGCGACAGCTACGAAATTGCTACTAACAGGGTTTTTATTTACTTATTTTTTCACGTTGGTGTCATAATTTTACCCCGCAAATTGTCATACATTCATACATTTTTACTTACACATTCAAACTTTTGCTACTTGCAAGTCAACTAACATGCAGGTTTTGAAGCCAGTAGACTCGCAAGTTGAGACGCAAGTAATTTGACAGCTCCTATAAAACTATTCAAATACTAAAACAACATCGTTCTGAAATTTGAACTGCAAGCGGTTGACTTCCAAGTGGCGTTCCACTTACGTCACATCAATTACACAAATAGAAATTTGACAAATTGTACATGAAGGCTACATGCACGCTAGTACTTGCACCATTGCATGAGCGTTTTATGAGAGCTCCCATAACAATTTGACAAAAAAATGCATTTTTTTCATAGAAGAACACTTTGCCAGCATTTCTCTCGCTGTCACTTTACTATGCCACGTTGGTTTTGAAGAGCCATTAAAGGCTTGCCCTAACCAAAGCTGTCGCTCTTCCGAGTGACAGTGCGACAAAAGGACTTTCATAAAAAAAACGCTTGGTGTGGGTACTCTCATAATAAGACGCTGTGTAAATTCACAGACCAACACTTTTGCCATTATTCCTTGATAAATAGGTTTATGAACGCTGTTCATTTAAGCGCTTGGTGAATATAGTACTGGAAGTAGTCAAAACCGCTAAAAAGAGGGAATCACATGGGCTCGTGAGGATGGTTTACCAAGAAATCAAGCCTCACTCACCGCCGTGTAATTAGCTGACTAGCGACCCCTTTGCAAACAATCATTTTCGAAAAAAACTCACGATTTTTTATCACCATGTAATAGCTGACCATATTTAGGTTTATGAGTTTTGTTTATACTCTTCTTTTCCAGCTTAGAAATAAAGTCGGAATTTAGAATCGAAGATTTCTCCAATGGTGATTATTGTCTTTGTTTTTTTGCGATCGTGTGAGATTTCGTTGCTGGGAAACTTTTTCCTTCAACAAAAACAAAGAAAAATTTTCGAATGTTAACCTCTACAACAAAAAGATACCAATGTTCGAAATTTTTTTTTGATTTAACTTCTGTTTAAGAGGCATTGTGAATTTTTAGGAAATTCAAAACAAACAGAACTTTGAATTAATGCTTCCTTCTGCTTCCGACTTCAAAGTTCCCACTGAACTTTATTTTGTTACCAACGGCAGCTGCTGTCATTATTCAATTTCGAAAAAAATAAGAAGAAAAACGGGATTTCATTCAACATTCAAGCCAAGTAAAAAAATATATTTTTATTGAAAAATCATTTAAATAAGTGACTAAAAATTATAATTCAATTGTTAAAATCTAAAAAGAGTAGTCCATTTATATATTTATATCAATAAAATGTCTGCGCTATCAACTATAGCGGCTTTTGATGATATTCGACGTTGCATTCATGTGCTAACCGATGGATCGGCTGAAGAAGGTTTGAATTTGTATTTAATTTTTGACCATAATTACCAATTAATGTATATCATAATTGATTGCAGAATTTTTAAAAGTATTAAAACTTCAAGAAGCATTTCGTTTGGAATGCCTGAGTGGTACTCGAGAAGCACAACGTATCCAAAAAGAATTGGACGCTTCTCTACAAAATATGGCTGATTTGGAAACAAAATTGTTTCATGCGAGGCGTCTTCTTGAAATGGAAAGCAAAGCTAGACGAGAAGCCGAACATGATCGTGACCAAATGGTATGTAATTTTATTTTTGTTTTATTACAATTTAAGAAACATCAGAAATAGCGCGCATTAAACGTGTAATGCCATTTATTCAAAAACACAATAGGGATACATCTATTGAGGTTAAGATCTACCGAATCAGAAGATTTCGTTATGAATATTGTAGTCATCGGAGGTGATTGGTTATAGGTAGTATGCAAAAATATAAGTTCCCTTTTTTTTGAAATTGAAAATATCATTTTCTTTGTATTGTAAAGAATTCTTTACTATTTTATTCAAACAAACAAAAAAATAGGATACGAACGCAAAACAAAAACGCAGTCTATATTTAATTACAATCTTATTACTACTTTGTAATCGCAAGTCATTGCAATTACAATCTATATTAATTGAACCTTTCCGAGTAATTCATGAAATTAAATTACACTACACTAATGTCATTATATCTTCGATTACCCTACTCTTCTTGAATCATTAGTCCTAGATACTCTTTGTCCCTCTCAGTTTGAAATTGTATAAGATTGTCAATTATTGTACACCTGCCATAAATAAACCAAGACACCACGGCTATGCTGATGCCTTCATTTACATAAGATGGCGCCTACAATCCAGGGTGAAGTTTTTACCAAGTCGATGGGTTTGGGTCTGACTTCTCTATGACGGACAAGTTTGGCAGGGATGTCGGTATGTTACATGGACCGGTATTGCTAGTTCCTATTTTCGCTCCCACAGGCGACTTAAAAGTCGATAAAGGGATGGTGTGTATCGGCGGAAAGAATTTTATAAGTGTTGTTAAGAAGAAAAATACATCTCCTAGTTTTCTTGTAAATTAAGAGGCCAACCCATAGAATTCGTCGCGTTTTGCTATACTGATGCACAACGCAGCTGATGCTAATTCGATGCAGCGGATAACACTCATCAAGAATTTTCTTTATTCTCTTCTGTTCGAAGTTTGCGCATCATTTAGTGAACAGTTTGACTAAAAAAATGATGTTAGATTTTTAAAAAGGGTGTTCCATATTGTGTGCATGGATGCATTTTTGAATTGAGACCGTCATAAGTGAAAGTGGTACAACTCCAAAAAAAAAAAAAATTAAGTAATTATTAAGACTAACGACAATTTAACGGTATCACATTATTCATACAAATATTTAAACCAACACGTGTGTTGATGTCCACTGCTTTATTCTTGGCCAGCAAATCTTTTATATTTCTGTTTTTATTTTGTTTAATTGATTACTTCTAAAAATAATGTCAAATGTGACTTGTACCACGTACCACTTTTACTTATAACAACCCAATTAACAACTTGTTTAGATTATTGGCTTTAAGCAAAACAACGAAAAGACATTCTCCTATATCCTTCTAACTTAATTATTTCTGAGCATTGACATGAGTTTGACTTTTTCAAATGAAATGCTAACTAAGGCTCTTGATTTAATTTTAATAATCCTATAAAATAAAGAAAATTTACGTGTTTTTCTAAGCAATGCTTAACCAAAAACCTTCTGCTGGGTACCAATTTCGTCTTGTCTAAGCTTTAATTTCTTGACGAGATTGTGAGGAAACGGCTGCTTACTAGCGGGAAATAGATTACCTGCACCCTGCCAGCTATCGAGACAATTCACTTTTGGTGTTGTTTTTTTTTTGTTTCTTTGTTGCTTTTCGGAAATTTCAAAGCCTTAAGCCTGTGTGATTCTGTGTAATCATTTATCATTAAATACAATTTCTTAGAATACAACTATGCTATTATTTAACTGTACTGATCGGGCATTTCAGTCAGAAGTACAATAAAATCTCTAATTTCTAGTGTTGAGCTCATATTTCATGGGTTTTTTTTTGATATTTAAATAAAATTATCTTAACATAATGAGTACTTTTTCTATTAAACTCACCAAATATTGATTTATTTTAAAAATTTTAGGATCGTCGCCAGGAAAAAACTCTCCTTTTAAAATTTTGTTTGTAAATTTTTTGGTTGTAAACATGAGTCTTATAATTAATGATCAATAAAATCACATCATCAAATCAAAAGCCTCAGTTCACAACAAAAAAGTTTCGCCACAATTGTATATTTTTCCACTCATTTTGTATAAGGGGTCACCGTCATCTTGAATTTCGAACAGATTTTTAAGTGTGTGCACAATGCCCGACTTATTGTTTGAAACAGAAAACAAATTTTTGGTACTAATTGAAGTTCTCTAATCATTCAAAAAATTATTCCAACCCTTTTGAATTCATTTGTTGGAGTTCGTGATTTCTATAGAGCCAGGGGCCCAGTTCACGTAAAATGAAAACGAAAATAAGATATTCTTTTGACAATATGTTTCTCTATCATTTGAATAAAAAAATATCATATCCTATCGTTTTCATTTTACGTAATTTGGGCCTACTTCTTCAGCGCTGAGTTAATCGAATTAGAGTTTCAGATCCCATATTTGACATACCTATAGGATCTGAATTTCTTCTTTCTGTATGTTTTCGTTTAAATAACAGCCTATTAAACTTATCTGATCGTATAGTTTTTTTATGAACCAATTCTGGGGGTTTTGTTCATCCCGGAAGAAAAAATATTATTTTATTTTTATTTTGTTCCCAAAATAAAATCGAAACAATTTCCTTAATTGTTCGCATAACCATTAAGGGCACACATAGGCACACATATTTTAACAACTATCATCTTATCTAAAAAATAGGAGAAGAAAATCATCGCTGTGGCCGAGCTTCTTCGCAACGAACGTGACATCAATGAGGAAACGAAAGACAAACTGGCATTCCTCAATACATTCCAACAGAAGAAACGCAAATCATTGAACACACACATCGAAGAGAAATTTGGCAACGACATCAATTCAACGGGATCATTCCTTTCAGATCTCTCTCTCACACAATCTGAGGATGATTTTCTAGATGTCCGTACTTCAAAGACTTGGCAGAAGCACCGTCCATCGTTGCCAAAGAACACAGGACCTTTTGTTGGCGGCAAGCGATCACGTTTGAGCACAGGAACTCCCAAAGCTCCCACTCCACAGAGACGTTCGGGGGCAAATAATGCTAACAAACACACATTGGAGATTGGAGTTAATGAGAAAATCTGTGCAACAACAAAAGTTTCTATTCCTCAAGATGGCAGTGGTGCTATTCGTGCCGAGTCAACAATTGAAGCAATTCCGATGACTTCGGAAGAGCAGCAACAACAACATCACCATCAACAACCAGAAGAGGTGGTTATCACAAGTCCGCAAGCAAAGATGCCAAGGCCTAGTACTATCTACACTCCGATGCGTCCGTCTCCACATAAGGAAAATCCAGTGACTTTATCAGTGAATCCGTTTCCACCAGCGTCGCCAGCAATCAAACACCGTAGCATGATGCGGCAACACAATTTCTCATCGAAAACTTTTATTCGAACAGACACATGCACCCATTGCCAGAAGAAGTAAGTTTTTTTGTTTCTCTATGATCTTTTTATGTTTGTTAATTTTGAAATTTGTTCCTTTTTCTCTTCTTTTAGAATTCGTTTTGGTTCCGTAGCTTTGAAATGTCGTGATTGCCAACTTTGCTGTCATGTTGACTGTCGCGGAGTTCTTACCGTAACATGTGCACCTCAGAGCGGAACTCCCACTCTAAAAGGCCTAATGGGTTACATAAGCGACCATGCTCCACCCATTTCACCCATGATTCCAGCCCTGATTGTCCTTTGTGTATTTGAGATCGAAAATCGAGGTCTAAACGAAGTGGGAATTTACCGTGTATCGGGTTCTGAACGAGAAGTCAAAGCCCTCAAAGAGAGATTCCTTCGTGGAAAGGGAAAACCCCATCTAGCAGACATAGACGTCCATGTGTTGTGTGGTTGTATCAAAGATTTCTTGCGTTCCCTTCGAGAACCTCTCATTCCAACTGGCTTATGGAAAGATTTCTGTAATGCAGTCCAAGGTGTCACCGAAAATGATATACAAAGAAATTTGTACAATGCAATCAACCAAATGCCACAGGCAAATCGTGACACGCTAGCATTTCTTATTCTACATTTCCAGCGAATAGCTGAGTGCCCCGAAGTAAGAATGCCCATCGAGAATATTTCTCGAGTCTTTGGACCAACGATTGTTGGCTATTCGAGCCCTGATCCCGATCAGCATGCCATTTTCACAGAGATCCACATGCAATTTTCGGTTATGCAAAATCTAATGAAGATTCCCTCTGGCTACTGGACGCAGTATGTTGACTTTGATAAGGAGAACACTCGCACTAATAATGGTTCATCGGAACCACAGACCCCAGTCAATAATAAGGAAACTCTCTACTCTCTATATGGTTTGTTAATTGAATCTTAAACCATTCCATATTGATTTGTATTTGTATTACAGCTACGCCTCTGAAGAGCACATTGAAGAAAAGGAAGTTCTATGCTACCCCGCCTTATTCGCACAAGAAAAAATAAAGGACATCAAAAATATCCGAAAGATACTGAAATACCTGTTTTAATTAATTGAATGAAATTTATTATATTACGTTTTTTTTCTTGGTTCTATAGTTGAATTTTGTATTTTATTTAATTTACACACACACAAATGCACACTTTTTTTTCTTTTTTTTTTTGAAATATGTACTGGGAGAGTTAAGAATAAATGTTTGGGTGAACACCGTTAAACAACACATGTGTGACTTATTTTTCGCAGTGGATTTGTTTTAAACCCACCGGCGGATTTAAAAATTATTTCATAGTATTGAATGAGCCTGTTACTAAGACTTCTTAAATATTATTCTACTTTTACCCCTTTCATAAATAAATTCAAAAATTAAGGAAATTTTTTTTGAAATATTAATGCACGCAGCAGATTTTAGGAGTAAGTGACATAAAATGATTTATATTTTTGGAAAGGTTTTAGGTATAAGATCTCGAGTTCTTGCAGTCCTTTGGTGTGCCGTTTTGTGTTAACAAGTAATACAGTGCAATTACATTGCAGTTTTTTAAAAATAATTATGGGTGCTTTCATAAATGCAATGCATAGATGCAATGCGAAAACGAACGAACGCACTCGTATTGACGATTGCTGTCTCTATATAATCTGGTAAAAAAGACAAATAGTAGATTCGTTTACGTTCCCTCGTTTTCGTACGCGACGATTAAACAATTTTTTACGAGTCATCTGTCAAAAGATTGAAGACAGCAATAAGAAATGCATGCGAGTTTTAATATTTGCACATTTGCGCTGCAAATATTTGTATCAAACTCCATTTTTGAAAGTTATGCATTCGTCAAACTTTCGCAACCATGCATTAATGAAAGCACTTTTTAATACCAAAACTACCAATAATTTTATGCTAATATCAGCATTGTATATAAACATATCATATACAATGCCATCATTAACAGTCTATAAAACTTCGATAAATTCTGTATAAACAATTGATGGCTGTAGATTCAAATTGAATTGAATTAAATGTACATATTCCAAATAAAAGCTTATTAGAAGTTCTTCATTTCATAATGGGCCCTATCGGAAATCTCCAGGGAAATTTTATTTCCCTGGAAATATTTTGTTCCCCCGTAATTTTTTTCATCGATCGTGAACCTTCTGTGGAATTATTTTCCAGAGAACATAAAATATTATGAAATGGCAGATAAATTTTACTGGAAATTATGTTTCTGATAAAAATAAATTCCGAGGGAAACATTTACGTTTCTACATTCTTTTCGAGGGAAACATTGCCAAAGAATTTTGTATTCACGGTAACCCATAATATGGGGACAAGGCCCAATAGGGCAGAGACCATAGGCAGAGCCTATTGAATCCGCCAATAATGTCTCCATTGAGTATAGTAACGTTTTAATAAAAACAATAGGTGTGTTTTTTTGGTAAAGCTATCCGCAAACAACATCGAACTGCCGATAAAATGAAAAGTTAAATCCAACTGCTGTTCAAAATCAAATTTAATCTATTTCCACCATGTGGTGAAATATTTCAGTGACATCTCTTTTTCGATCTGTTAACTTATACATTCCCCTACAGAAATATTAATACAGGGAATTTAGATAAGACTCGGACCTTTATTATTGGTATAATAAAAATGTCTGTCTTTGGGACAAGAAAAATCATACCATTTCATTTATCATGTGCATCTCTTTTTAGTTTAATACTTCATCTCTATTTAACTCAATTATTTATCAACCAATCAAAATTAAATTATTTCAGCCATATTGAATTTCAACTATCCCCTCCAAATAATACCAGTTGTCAATTGGTTGACGCCCTTTTTTACCTGACATTGTTTTAAGTACCTATTTTTTTATTCTTGGTTTGGATTTTGGATGCCATTTCATTTAGAAGGAGAACAGTGTATATTCTTTACACTCTATCAATTATTATTATACTTGGCATTCAAACAAAATTTCAAAACATACACATAAACCTTATTTAGGTAAAGTAAGTTTCTTTAAAACTTATGATTGACCTCTTGGTACCTAAGGCTACAATCCTAAATTGAAAGTCAGGTACCCCACACCTAGCAGTCCATAGTTACACAGTCTTTTTTTATTAGTTTAACAAAATCTTTACCTACCTAATTAAATACCTTTATCATTGGGCCATTGGCTAAAACGATTCATAAAAATTTAAGTTAAACTAAGATTAGAAGCCTAAGTTCTATTGATTAATTGAGCAAACTAAATCCAGAACTAGGTATAAAGTCGCTAACCACATAAACTAAGAAGAAAAAATTAGTAGACAAAACTAGGTACGGGGAGAGTGGGTATGTGGGACACTTTTCATTCAAATGTCAACCGCTGGCAACTTATAAATCATATTGCCAAAACAGTTTTCTTAAGAATGTTAAAATATGCTTAACGAGAGTACCAAGCCGCTAGGCCATAAGCTCTCGGTGGACGACGTACCCACATCAGGATCATAGAATACGTTGATCATCGCCCGAAAGCTTACGCTCCCTTCCTACAATCATTATTATCGAGAACCAGGTCCTTTTCTTATATTAAGAACGGCCAAATGATTAGTTTATCTTTTCTTAATATTTTTGTTTAAGAGAAGTTCGCCATGTATGACTTACCTATACAACTCAAGAACAAGCACACGGATTTGATAGTGTTCTTAAAGTTCAATTTGTCACTAGACTTGCTGCAAGTCCAAGTGACGCACTATTCATGCTTGTTTGATCTATACTGCTGGTTAATCAGGACAACAGCTATCCACTTGGATCACAACCACGGCCGGCTAGATACAGACTTATGCCGGGTTTACATGAGTGGCAAACTTTTATTAAATCTGTCACTTAAATGACGAAAATAATGGCAAAACCTGATGCGAAATAAAAGGAAAGAACGATAATGTTGGGTTGTACCCCTCTTCTTAGAGGAAGGATTTTTTGGGAAGGATTTTTTGGTTTTGCTTAAACCTTTCTGGGGAGCAGGAGGCCCTGGGCCCAGGACCCGCGACTTTTGTGCACTTATATATAAAATAGGAGTGACTGTGAACAATTTCGAACAATTTTTGGCCTGTTAAGAATTGTATCCTATATAATTTTACTGAACTAAATTAAGTTTAACGGTTTTTAAAGCTTAATCGTTTCTTTTCCAAAATTTATTAAGGTTCCTTTCAGACTTATTTACGAATACACAAGAGTTCTGTACTTTTATTCTTTAAAAGTGTTGCCGTTTTTGTTCATTAAATGTTTATGATATTAGTTAGAGTGTAAAGTGGACCACTGACTGGCTCAACCATTTTTCGTCGTTCCAGGCGGAAATTAAGAAACCAGAAATGCAAAAAAATCAATATTTGATGATGTAACGAAGAGTTACTCGACCTACTTAAGTATTTTAAACTAAAGAAATACTAAGACTTTCAGTAATTTTTCTACAGGTCTTGAAATTTCAAAAACACTCTCATTGTATTTTAAGCACAAACTTATAGCCCCTTAGCTGCCAGGGTGCGCATATAAAAACCTGTTAACCTAATTTTAAGTTGCGGTTCAATAGTTTTGGTTTCATTTTCAATTTAATAATTATTAAAAAAAAAAAAACATACTTATAGCCCTTCTAAGTATGGCAATGTCACTTTTCCCACGGTGGAAAGATTAATCCACTGGACTGTTAAAATAACCTGCATCCAGTCCAAAGAAGCCGACATCCTGGACAGGAGGGACACCTATCCACCATTCCTAAATCAAAAAAAAAAAAAAAACATTTGCCATCACAAACGGAGTTATTCACCGGCAGGAGAGTGTATCATCACCATCGTCATCATCATCCTCACAACACAACTAAGGACCAGCAGCGCTTTTAGATCCTCTTTGAAAGAGACACCATCATCATCATCAACAAAGCATATCGGAAATTCACCGAAATGTGAAAATATAAATAAGAGCCGCTGCACGAATGCCTGCTGCTGATGATGATAATGCCCTCAAGCCGAAGGTGGAGCAAACAAAAATAAATGTAAGCGCAGGAACCGAAAAACCAAAAACCTGGAACCCAAGTTGAAGCCGAAATGAACGTGTTCAACCTAAGTGGGAGATCCAGTCGACACTTCCGCTCCGTCGATTCGCATCAAGGTATATCGGTATAGTCTCTCACACATGATGGCTCCAGTTTTTTTTTTTTGTTTTTGAGAGAGGACTTTTTTTCATACACCTGAACGAAACTCGACAACCAAAAAATATACCCGAGGGGCTAAGGGGAAGAAAAATCAATAGATTCATTGATTTAATTGCTGAGTTTATACAGCATCATCAGCAACAGAAGCTGGAAGGCCGATGCCGATGCCGATGCCTGGTGGGTTTTCTTGCTCCAAATTAATGGTAAATGAAAAATAAGGCATCACAAAGATTTTCCATGAAAATCCCATCACTGATCAGGATCACTCAGTCAAATGAAACGATAACAAAACTCAACTCAAACAGAACTTTTATCGTTCGTTTTCGTTGTCGAATTGAAAGAACGCATTTGTAATCCTTGAGTGATTTCAGTTTTATTTTTATTTTGTTCGAGACGATAGATGTTGCCTTACAAATCTGGTCCCTCCACAAAATAAGTAAACTTCGTTTTTCAATTGAATATTTGATAGAAGTAGAGGCGGAGGTCATAGACTTACAAGCATTTAAAATATATAATACTCCTTAAATTTATACGAGTTAAAGATTGTTTTTTGTATTATACATTATTCCATCAGTAGGCTGGGTACCCTTGAAAGCCTGGAGCAGGCCTCGACTTAGATACTCAAGGTCAGGGCCCTGGTAGGTATTTGGTAGTTCAAAAGTGTGTTCAATGGCGTTGTTCTGGACTGTTCGGAACAGCAAAGTACAACTTTTTCGTATGGTAGTCGAATTAATATCTTATGGCTTATGTGGCATATCAAGACATTTTAAACGGGGCCAGACCCTTGACAGATGGGGTCTAAAATGGCCGTCTGTCACAGGTTTTGCCCGTTGAAAATGTCTGTCATTAATTTTTGGGCCTGTTTGTCAGTGGTTTAGACCCCTTTAAAATGTGTGTCAAATGTATTTTTTTATTTATTAGTGAGTTTGTGGTGTGAGTTATTTATACATGTTAAGTGGTTCCATTTTAGGGAAGCTACTTTTGTTGAACTTTTCTCAACAACACCCCTAATACATGCAGTAAGACTCTGACATTCATTGGGCCATCGCACACTGGGGAAATTGAACCGGGGTAAAACGAAGCTTGTGATAGAATTAAATGAAATGAACCGATCAAAATTTTCATTCATTCCATTTCATTTGCTGACAAGCTTCGTTTTACCCCGGTTCAATTACCCCAGTGTTCAATGGCCCATTTAGATCAGTTACCTATCACGCAAGGAACCTGCTCCTGGATCTGAGTCTATTAGTTCCAGCGTTACCACTTCCGGAAAAAAATCGGAGTAGATTGATGATGTAAGAAATGTAGTAGATTGAGGAAAATCGGAGTAGGTACAAATAAAAATTTTTATAATACAACAACAAAAAAAAAAAACAAAAAAAGAAAATTGAAATTCTTTAAGATTCATTTGTATACATTCTAAGGGTACTTCTACGGAGTGAAATACAGAAAAAAGATTTAAATTTGACCTTTTTTATAAAATTGGTATAGGTTTGAATAGAGATTTTTAAAATGTATTAGATTTTGATATTTTGATGATGGTGCATAGTAGAGAGTAGATTTAAAAATAAATTTTAAAAATGTATTAGATTTCCTACAATTGCAGTAAAGTGGTATCACTTTCAGTTTGAGTGGAAATAAAATTTTCATACAAAATCGTTTGCGTGAATATTTTTCTTTGTAAACATGTAATTTTTTTTTATCCCAGCCTCATACATAACATGGAGTACTAGTTGTAACAGATATGTGAAAACTTTTAAGGAATAATGTTGTTGTTTTCTATTTATGATTGACTTTATGTAGTGCAATCTATGATGCACATTACTACCTGCTGGTAACGGAGCTTCTGCCTGGCCATGCCTAAAATACTATTAGGGGCCTCTTTTAAACCTGCTGATCCACCCGAGCTGTTGCCTGATTTATATAGAGTGCCACCAGAGGTCTCACTTATACCTATTGATCTTTAAGAGCGTTGGCTTTCCTTGTCCTAGCGCTAGCACCACCAGGTGGGTCTATGTGCGTTATATTTCAAACGCTCAACTTTTTATCTTGGATAAGAAGCCTCAATCCAGTGAAACCATTTCCAGCCAGATAACTTGGATCATACAACTAGATTATCAAATATATCCCGGGATTTGAAGAAGATCGGACCACGAATTCGTGGATGGTAAAAAGTGTCAATTTTGTACTCAATTAAGGTTCAATTTGTAGTTTATTAACTAAATTATTATGTACAACTTTCCATGTTTCTAAAATCTATAATGCAGACTGTTATTCCTTATTCTACAACAACTTTCGTTGAAGGTGTAGCTTCAATCTGCTGTGATGATTTCTTATCAGACGTCTTCCCATTGCCAAATATGAACTTTTCCAATACTATAACTGGTGATTCAAACGCCAACGAAACAACAATCGCGACCAAAAATGAAATTCCAAATGCACTCCAGAAAAAGAGTATCTGAAAATAAAAATGTAGTGTCATCAAACAAAACTCTCGAAAATCCACATCAATGTAATACGAACCTCATTGTAAGTTGAGAAAAACATTGGAGTTCTCATTATTCCAAAGTTGATTCTCAATATAAACATATGCCAAAGGTACATTGAATAGTTAAGACGTCCCAGTGGTTGCCAAAACGGATGCGACAAAAATGCATCAATTACTCCACCGAATCCAAAGTGACAAGCAAATGTTATCCAAGCTAAAGCAATTGACCATGAAACACGTTTCCAGCCCTCATACATTGCTGCCTCAAAGACTGTTGCCACACCTTTGTGTTCATGTATCGTGATATACGGGCCAAATATTACTGAGCACAAAATCACAAAACTCACGATCCATCCGAGAAGTAGAGTGAGCTTTAAAAGATAAGATTATCAGAACTGAAAGTTAGGACATTTGTGATTTATCAAGAAATATCAGTACTACCTTCGAAAGTCGGAATGTTCTGTTACGATTAATGTGCATGAAGTAGCCCAAGCCAAAACCTACTATCCATGGGGAGCATCTTGTGTGCGTGGGTATGTAGGTCTTTCCCCATTCATCCTTATTTGTAAAACTGTGAAATTAGAAGAAAATAAGTTTTGAAACCATCGTTTTATTTTCAAGTTGTAAGTTTGGGTGAAAAATAAGTGAAAATAAGTTTTGAAACCATCGTTTTATATACAAGTTGTAAGTTTGGGTGAAAATGAAATTGGTTCAGGGAAAATTTACGTTCCACAGCAATTATTTCGATCCACAAAAAGGTATTTTGATCAATACTAGACTTTTTTTCGTTGTATTTCAATTTTTTGTCTCGTATTTATACATCACGATATAAAAAGAAACATTGTGGAACATGTTTTTTGTTCTTAAAATATATTCGTTTCAATATTCTTATCGTTTTCATCAAAACCCTAGTTAAACCTAATAAAATTGAAATGAGTTCCACAAAATTTCCATAGACCATAATTAAAAGCTTGATTGTCAATTTAAGGTTACATCTACTCTTTGTTATCATTCAAGAAAGAAAAGTGGAATAGTTTTTAAAATAGAGTGCTAATGTTTAGAAAAACTGATTTGTATTTCCACGTTTCATTTTCATTTCCACTCGGACTTGGCTTAAAGAGGTTTTGCAAAACTCACCCTCGTATATCAGTGTAGCCCTGGGTGATATAAATTGTCATTACACATCCAATTGACATGAGTGTTAAAGCAACCAATACTGGAGCGAATTTTTTTCCCCATTTCCACATTGGGATCAGAAGAAGCGGTGAAAGTACATAAAGTTGAAAATCGATTGCTAAGTACCAAGTTCGGCCATAACACTTTTAGGTTAGAAAAAGGGTAAAATTCACACAATCAGAACAAAAATTAATATTTATAAACCACTTACCTTCGATTTGAAAAAATAATTCTGTACGTAAAGTAAAATTCCCCACCAATCCCCTTTACATTTTTCCGAATTGATAGTATCTTGCCTGAACGGTCCAGTACCGATAATTTCATTTATACTAAATATATATAAAAGTCCAGCAGCTACAACTGGTGTTAAACGAATGTAACGATGTACATACATCATTATGGCGTTCAGTCGTCCGTTTCTAATTAAACATTTGGGAGAAAGTTAATTTTAGTAGAATACATTTTATTTTGAATCTTTTTCATACCTTTTGTCCAAATCCCTAAATCCTAGCCAAGCTACTAAAAGACCACTCATGAAGAAGAATGAATCAACCGAAACGGTGCTGTTTACCACTGGCATCGATATAAAAGATCTGAACCACTAAAAAAATGATAGAATTTTAGAAAGTTTTAGTACTGCAGATCATGAACTGGCAAATGTATTCTTCAATTTTTTTTTTTTATTTTAAGAATTCTTCATTTAGTTTGCCAGATTTCAGAGACTTAAGCTGGCTCATTGTACTAACCTCTGCTTTGTCAAGCCCGTTGATTTCCGGAATGGCACGACTGATCAAATAAGTGTGAGAGTAAACAACCCAAACCATTGAAAGGACTCGAATTCCTATAATGCAGTCGATAGTGTTTGGTGATTTTTTAGTGCTAATTGCAAACATTTTCCTTCCATTTGTTAGTACTGAAAATGCCAATAACACTGGAACTGGTTTTTCTAAGAAAGAAGCATACAAAAAATAGAAAATTAAGTACGTTAATAAATACAATAAATTCAGTGGTACTTTAAGATAGATCTTTACCATCTATAATCTATATCGTGTTCTTCCATACAATAGCTGGGGCTTGAGTTATGCTTCATTTCAAATGCCTGTTTTAGGGTCAGTTAAAAACAACTTTGTTTTAAATAAAAGAGGTAAGTGTCTTAGATTTAAAAATCGGAATATCAAGGTCGAAGACGTTTTGCCTGCAAGGTGCATTTAAAGAAGAGTACAAAGAAAAACTATTTTCATTTAATCGTGAAACAAAAAAAAAACATTTAACTAAACATAGAACTTTTCCTTCTGATAACGCCGACTGCCTGCAAGACTCACTCAAAAACTGCAAAAATTCATTTGTACTTGTTTGTGATTGCAAGATGTGCCTTCTTTGCAATGAAAGACAAGTCTGTTCTTCTCTTCAAGCAAGAACGAGGATCCAAGAAATTTATCAGGCATTCTGCTTGTGAACGCACGCAAAAAATGCAAAAAATCGACTTTAGAAATAATTGTAGTAGCAATAAGATATACGATACGATACGATAGAGCGGTCTCTCCTTATTATCGAAACGAGGATCCAAGATCTTTTGTGTTGGGCAGAATTTCTGCAAGACGCAATAAAAATTGCAATAATTGTGATAGCAAGATAGTTCTTCTGTCTAATGATGTAGTATAGCCTCACTACAAGAACGAGGGTCCTAGATGTTTTATTTATAAATGAAAAAAATTTCTTTGAATATTCATTTCTGTTGATCTTATGATAATTCTTATGAAATCTTACACATGTTCTGTTTTATTTTATAATGTTACTCAATTCCATCTCTGAACTTGGCATTGCACAAGCTTAAAAATTTGAAGCAACAAAATAAAACAAAATGTGACCAAAGGCTCAATATTAAGACGAATACGAGTTTGTAAATATAATCTGTATTAGAAAATGTGTACACCACGGCGCATACGTCCTTTTTGTATAAACATTTTATTTTTTGTTACCAAATATAATTCTTTCTCCATGATAGAATTTAAACCCGACGTTAGTTGTTTTGTAGTTTATATATAGCTGTTCTAGCTTAACGAGAAATAGGCCCCAGAAAGTATTGAATCACTGTAGGAAATATCCATTTATTTGTTTTATTGTTTTATTTTACTAAGCCCCAATTTTTCAATAGATAGATCAGAAGAATAAACTTCACAGAAAAAAAGAATTATTATTCCTCTAACTGAGTTTTATCTGGCTATTGGGGCTAAATAGACTTCAATACACAATCGAAAAAACAAAATCTGACATAAATACAAATATATTCACAAATTCCATTTACGTAGAAGTATTAAAATCGTTCGAATTTGTGACGAATTTGAGTATGCTGTACACAAATTAAATTTGTGTATACATATTTATAAATCGTCTGATCTTAGCTTTATACAAGGATGTTATAGCCTCTGCTGCTAAATTTAAAACTTATATCAATCTTAAAATTAACTGCTGTTTCTATTTGCATACCACTAATAATGATGAACAAATTGCTTTTCACCGAGCTTACCCAAGATAAATATATCAAAATTAAAAACGGTTAGGGGAATACTTACTATCCATACAATTCATACAGAACTCGTAAAGCGAACTGATAAGCATAAAAATTCCAAATATTGAAAATATTGATCTGAAAAAAAAAGAATTTTTTGAATTATTACAGTTATCACATTTGTAAGTGTTGCAACTAAAGACATTTAAAATTTATAACAGTTTATTGACACAAAAAGTTTATCAACCCACTGTGTGTCGTAAGAAAATCTATTGGCTCTAACGCGTGTTAATTGGCAGTCGACCCTTGCCCTTAAGGTCCGGATCATCGCTACAAAAATATCTCTTTTATACATACATCCAAACTGTTATATCTAAGGTGGGCGGTAGAAGTAGTATATGTCAAAAATTGCAATTTTTCAGGAGAGGGAAAAACGTTATAAAACTTTTCAATTTTTGATACTTTTTTTGAATCAAACTGTGAGTTTCACTGCCTTTTAAAGTGATTTGAGTCTGTAATAGACTTATACTGCTTTTACCAAAAATGCCCCATCGGTTTTACAGTCGAATGGTGTACTTATCTCATTTTGACCAAAATTTGACTTGTACTACTTCTACCGCCCACCTTAGATGTATTGATATATCTTTAGTTACTATGTATGCAATAGTGTACTTACATTCCAACATAGTTGATAGTCTTCAGTGGTGGTATTTTACCATCAGTACATTTGACAATGGAAACTCCAGTTAGAGGTCTATTGAAAGCCTTTTGAACAGCTCTTTCGAAAATTGGCTTAACTATTTCAGGACTGCAACTGTCCGGTAAACATATTCCAAGACTGATTTTCGTATTTGCCAGACTGCTAGCACGGCCTTCTGTAACTGGTGATTCCAGAAATATTGGCGTTTGCTCATTCAAACTGGGAGGTTTCAAATTAACCAGTGGAAATTTCAAAAAACAATATTGACCTCCAATGACACCGGAAGATTCAGTTAATGTTACCGACGCCTCAACGCACTGATCAAAATGACCAATGTCATATAAATTTCCATATAATATCCCAGAAGGTAGTTTACCCCATGAATCAATAACTATAAGTATTCAAAAGCAAGTCACTCTATCGTCAAAGTTCTAGATAAAATCAATTGTTCCCTCATTGATTATGTCAATGGCCAACTTACATGGTAAAACATTAATACTTGG
Source organism: Meliscaeva auricollis (assembly GCA_948107695.1). Classification (NCBI taxonomy): domain Eukaryota; kingdom Metazoa; phylum Arthropoda; class Insecta; order Diptera; family Syrphidae; genus Meliscaeva; species Meliscaeva auricollis. The sequence goes on from OX403617.1 coordinate 1,602,242, forward strand.
AAATTGTTTTTTTATCTGATTTAAACTGTCAATACATTTTTGTGAGTCATAAGGTTTGGTTACATCACGAACAGAAATTTGAAATAAAGTAGAATTGCTTGAAATTTCATTGAAGAACAAATCATTTATTATGTCTCCAGAAACTGTCACATTATCCAGAACCGACAAAGAATTACTTTCACATAATAAAAAACAGATAATAATTACAAAAAATATCGAAAACTTCATTTTTAATTATATATTTTTTTTTTCGCAAGCTATTATTATATTAATTACCATATTTGGCTGAAAAGTTGCCAATACTGAGCAATTTCGTATGTTTCCATTGATTTTATTAGAAATCTTATAATATTATGGCTAAGGCTAATCATTTGATAAGACTGATTATCTACTTGTTGATATTTAAAATGTAAAAAAAAACAATTAAATGTACTTTTCATGTCTTTTAATAATTGAATAGCAACATTTTTTTTTATTCAGAAAAATCGATACACAATACGGAAACAACGATAAAAACTTATCATTCAATCTTTTGTTTGTGCAGTGCGAAAAAATGAGACTTTATTTTATTTTATTATTTAATATAGCCTTTTTTCCCTTTTCTTCTGTTATTGCCTTTTTCGCCTTTTCTTGTATTGTCGATTTACTTAAAAATAGAGATTTTTTGAAATGTTGGTCTAAGATTTACTGATTTTTGTTGGCAAATGCATACTAAAACCACAGATTGATCTTTGTTTGCAATTATGTGGGAGCAAAATTTCTGTATTAAAAAAACCTTGTCCAAATTAGCAAAAACCAATGCTTACTTTAAATGTAAAACACATTGGTGTTTGCATGTGCAAATAGGTGTAGGCCTCTCCAAAAACCAAGATTCGAAAATATTGATCTTAGTTCACAACAAACATGATCTATGGTGGCAAATAGAATCTTAGAGAATGAACCAAGTAAATTGAGTAACCAAAGGTGACGCAAACCTTGAGATACCTGGAAATATTGAAATTGACTACATCGAATTTTTCAATTGGGCGCCACTCGCTTCTTCTGAAGTAGAGAAGCTCTTTTAAGGCGTTGTTAAGGGATCATCGCAGGTGTTTACTGCCTGAAAAATTTAAAAGTCTAATGTTGTTTCAAAGCTAACATAATTAAGTTATTATTTCATAAAATCCGTTATTTTTTTTTTTTTTTAATAAATGCCTTTTTTAGCTGTTTTGCCTTTTTTTCAAATTCTTAGGCCAACAAAATCTTATCACGTTTATGAATAAATCTAATAAAGTATTTATTTTTTTTTTAATCTATAAAATTGACATTAGTCAATTAGAAATCGATTCTACAAGAAAAATTATTTCGAGGCAAAACAGTATTGTAAAACTAGTATAATAATTAGCCAGTTCACGCTTCTGAGTTCTCGGAGGGCTCAGAAATCTCATCAACCTAAACAGGGACCCTTCGGTTCATTGTGCATTTTCGTTGCGGAAGTGAATTTTAATTTAATTTTGTGTGTTCTGTTTTGAATTCAAAATAAAATAGTCTTAACGCGTATTCAAAAATGTCAGACAGACATTTTTGGGAACATTCTGAACATTCTAATTTGACATCGAAGTTTTAAGAACATGCGTAAGATATTTAATAAGTGTACTGTGCTTTTACCCTATTCGATTAGTATGGGCTGATTAATCATAATGACATGACAATATTTGTGACATTCAAAGAATTTAGAACTAAAAATCAAAGTTGAAGTAGGTAATGTTATCAAATTTTCCTTCAGTAAATATAAACACACAAGTTAGCGGTGGATATTTTTATTTTGTGTTAAGATTGATAGGCATAAAACTAATTGATTGTCCAAAACATAAATTTGACAGATAAATCTGATACTAAAGTTATAAAATTATGATTTCCCCAAATCAGCTTATAGAACCTTCTATCAGCAAAATTTGGCTTATCTTTTGATTGCAAATTAATCGCTAAGAAATAATAATAAAATCTCAAGTAATCGTAAAATTTGGCTCAGTTTAATTAAAATTGAACTCACTTACGGATATTTTTACTAAGAGCATTATGTTTCAACAAATGTTTGCTCTATTATTAGTTATCTGTGTTTTTATCAGTGGAATTCATTCAATGTCTATTGTGAATAATGTGACTGTTTCTAGTGAAATACTAAGTGAAGTTTTCTTCAATGAAATTCGTTATAATCCAAATTTACTAACCAAATCTGCTAGATCGCATTATGATTCTGAAAAATGTGTTTTAGAATTACGTGAAATAATAAAGGAACCACTAAAACTTGACGTTATACCTTGTGAGTTAACTGTCGCGTCATTTTGTACGTGTGTTTCCAAGCGAATAAATCATTTGTTTATAATGGCACTACAGCGCAGTGCTTCGGAGCGTCACTTGGTAGATATTTCCAGGCCATCCTTTTCCTGCCTTACTTTTCACAATTTCTGAGGCCATGATTAAAAAAAAGCTTAACAACTGGCTTTCTTCTTTTGTAGAACAATATTGAAGCAACAACTATTTGAAGCCATCAGATCGTTTAAATGGGGTTGGATACATTTAGATGTTCGATAGATCTATTTTGGTTAAAGTTGAAATCGCTCATCTTGTTTAAGCCCTTTGCTATCTAATTGGAATTTTTCACTTGGTGTTGAACTTTTTCCCTACCTTATGCTTAATTCGTGGTTCCGATTATTGTATGCAAGATGGTTTACGATGCATGGAGATTAAGCTTCTATTGACTTGTTCAGTGCGGTTTCTTAAGTCGTGAGCGTTAGGCCATAACCGAATTCTTTAAAACTTTGTATTTGAAAGAGATAGGTTTTTCTTAGGTCAGTGACGAGATTTTTATCCCCACTCTAATAAAATTGACGGAGCCCAAAAAGTTTCAAACAGACCTAATTTTTTTTTGAATTATCCGCCATGAAATTGCTAATTAATAACTCACCGGCATTCTCAGTTTAAATAATATTTGACCTTTAATTTCGAAAAAAGCGGAATTCAATAAGTAGTTTGTGTTCCAAATATAAGTGATAATTGCTAGAATAATCTTTTATTATTATCTATTTTGGAGTCTGCACACCATATTAGTAAAAGTAGAACGAATTTTTTCGTGCGCCATACATACTTACTAAGTTTTTAAAAGTTATCATAATAAATTAAAATCATTATTTGTTAAAAAGTACAAAGGTCAACAACAGTTTGGAAAAACCAACACAAAAATTCTTCCAACTTATATTTTGGGTGAAACCCCTATTAAGGGAATCGTGATATTCCTTTTTTAATATTCTCAATTTTTTTATAGATATTTGACACTATCTTAATTATATCTACAAAACCTAGGAGCTATAATATAATAGCACCTATTATCTATTTCAAATCTATCCACTACCTGGAAATCTCAACAAAGATAAGACCATTGGACAAACAAATTAAAAATTTTTTTGTTTTTTTTTTTTGTTTTTAAAGTCTAATTTACAGTTTAGCACAAAAACAATATAAGTAAATTTACAAAACTGTTTTCTGTCTTTTCTGTCCATCGTTTTTATTATATAAAAAAGCAAACTTGTTTGTTATATCTCAGATAACACATAAGATACTTTTTTTTGTAACCAATCAAAACAAAGGGCTAAGAATGTAGTTTGTTGTTTTTTTTGCATGCAAACATTTTTTTGCATGCGAAAAAAAAACAATTGCATTTGTAGCCTCTGGGTACCAATTGATACAGGAAAAAAGGGTAATTTATGTATTGGTTGCGATGATTTGAAAATATAAACATCAAAATATGGCACAAAATTATACCCGAAACAGACTAAAATTTGCTTTGAAATTTTGTTTTTTGTTTTTGCACGCTGAACTGTAAACTAGCCTTAAAGGAAAACAATAATTGTTGTTTCCTGTTTTTATTTACAGTTTTTGATTCATGGGGGAAATTTCCATCTGGAATTCTGCATGGTAACGTCTATGATATTGGCAACTTTGACCAGTGCGTTAAGACATCGGTTAAATTTAATGAACTACCCAATAGTGTCGTGAATGGACAATTTTGTTTTGCAAAAGTGCCTCTCAAAAATCTATTAGGACAGCCTGAACGTATTCCAGTTTTTCGTGAGCAACCCATTACGGATTCAAGAACAGGTCTATCAGCATTGGAATTGAGTATAGGAATATGCGTTCCCGATAGTTGCAGTGCTGATTTTGTGACAGCGGTTTTTAATGATGCTCTTGCCAAGGTTGATTTGCAAGAAGCATTCTCGGGAATTTCTGTACATTGGTGTACGGATGGAAAACCTCCAACATATAAACCAGTTCATTATATTGGAATGTAAGTATCAGCAACTGCAAAAAGGCTGTTAAATATTTTTGTGTATATATTTTTTTTCTGCAGAGTTGTTTTTGGGGTTTTTGGAGTTCTCATGGTTTTGAGCTCGCTGTATGAATTTTTTATTGATTTTTTCGAAAGTAAGTTCAATTTATAGGAAACTCATTTTTTTTGCTAAGTTTAGTGGGTTTCACTACAAAAATAAAAATATTTGCTTATTCGTTTCATTTGTTTTTAGAAACTCCAGTTCCCGTTTTATTGGCATTTTCTGTGTTAACAAATGGCAGAAAATTATTTATTATCAACACAAAAAGTTCTCCAAATACAATTAATTGTCTCAATGGTATTCGTGTCTTTTCAATGGCATGGATTATGTCATGTCATACATATATGACGTTACAAATGATTCCAGCCATCAATGTAATGGATAGTATACCGGTAAGTTAAAAAAAATAAATGTATGGGGATGGGATTGCAAATTACAAATTGGCAGTCTGTAGACGAATAATCAGGGATCAATTGCAATTTTTAAATCGATTAGCGAGTTCTTCGCTTTATTGATGTCCGAAAAACCACAAACCGAAATTTCTTCCACATCATCCGCAATGGGTAATTTTTATCAAAGTTGCTGTCGTTTTTGAGGAAAATCCCATTTACTTAAATCAATATATTAGAAAGGTACCTACCTAACTTATGTATATCGCAATTAAAAATTTATTTAAAAAAAGTTACGTATACGCCCGAGTGATCCCTTGAAAAAGCTAAACAAATCGTCATGCCAGCTTATGTATTTCTTGAGTTGAAATTAAATGTTTATTATTGCTACATCTGAATCATATATTTCTAATGATAAACAACTCGATAAGACTTTCAAAGGTGACTGTCTCAAAATCTTTTTTCTGGGGCATTTTTGAGAGTTGGGCTGGATTTTAAAATGCAATTCTACCTTGCATTACTGACTTTTTAAGAGTCACACCCGCAAGCGGAATTGCAATGATAAAAACTGTACGTGTGCCTGTTAAGTACAAATAAGAGATACGAGATTCGCAACTATTACTGTTAGTCTAGAATTAGAAATGGCAAAAGCAATAACATCAGAAATATAGTTTTTTAAACATCAATAAAGTTTTGGTTTCTATCAAGTAGTCAATTAGTTTTTTTTTATAGTTTTTCAATTGATTGGGTTTGTATTTTATTCCTTCACTCTTTTAAAGATGTATTTAATTTTTTTGTTTAAATAATAATATTAAAAAGATTAGTTGAGTCAGTTTTCATAGAAATGTAGTAGTTCTGCAACCCATTGTAAAAACATATTTTACTTTAGTGACCAAAAAGCTTGATAACTTTAAGATAGATATACATTTTGATACTGACACTGATTGCTAACTTGATTCCAAAATAATGACTTTTTTGATTTTTCAGTGGTTAAAAGGATTTTACTCGATGATTTTCATAAATGGAACAGTTGCTGTAGACTCATTCTTTTTCATAAGCGGTCTGCTAATTGCCTGGCTTGGATTTCGAGACATGGACAAAACGTTAGAATGAGATTTAATTTATTTTGTTTTTCGAAAACTTAAACCACTTGTTTTATTCAAATAGAAATGGAAAATTAAATATAATCATGATGTATGTGCATCGGTACATCCGACTAACACCCCTTGTTGCTGCCTCTCTTCTTTACACCTTCAGTGTAAACGAATTGATTTATACAGGTCCATTTAGGGAGAAGACCCTTGCCACAGATAATTGTACTCCAGAAAATTGGTGGCCAATTCTGCTCTATGTTCAGAATTATTTCATTCATGAACCTGAAGTAAGTTATAATTGTTTTTTTACTTTTTTGTTTATATTTTTTAATTTTTTAATTCGACTTATAGTGCTTCTCAAGGTCCTGGTACTTAGCTATTGATTTCCAGCTGTATATCTTAGCGCCATTCCTCTTGATTGCCATGTGGAAATGGGGCAAAAAGTTTGTACCCGTTTTAATTGCACTGTCTCTGATGTCTATTGGATGTGTAATGACAATTTTTATAACAAACGGCTACACTAATCTGAGATCGTAAGAGACTATTGAGCCCTGCTCATGATGTTTGAATTTAAAACTGAAACTTTCTTTCAGTTTCCAAAATCGTAATGAATGGTTCAAAACATACATTCCAATGCACACAAGATGCTCACCTTGGCTTGTTGGTTTTGGCTTGGGATATTTTATGCATCTCAATCGACAAAGGACTTTTCACTTGTCAAAGGTAAATCTATAAGCTTCGTCTTGGATAGCATAAGAAATGGAAATTTATGTCCCTACTTTTTAGATTTTTCAAATTCTAGCTTGGCTAGCAAGTGCCTTTGTAATGATGGCTTGCGTTTTTGGACCTTATTTCACTATGAGCACCCGAGGCAATGGAACTGTCTTCGAAGCTGCCATGTTCGAAGGATGGAAGCGTGTTTCTTGGGCCATTGCTTTATCTTGGATAACATTCGCGTGTCATTTTGGATTTGGTGGAGTAGTGGATGGAATTCTATCGCATCCATTCTTGCAGCCATTGGCAAGATTAACGTATTCATTGTATCTCATACATTCATTTGTCCTGCGGGTTAATTTTGGGATGTCGCGTACTGAAATACATTTTTCTGATTACGATGCGGTAAGTTTAAATGACTTTTACTTGATTTTTTTTTCTGATTGAAAATCTTATTGACAGATGCTGCATTTCTGGAGTACATTTGGAATTTCAACAATGTTTGCGATTATTTCAACATTGGCTTTTGAATCGCCAATTTTAATATTGGAAAAGTTTATATTTGGCCAACCGAAGAAAGAGCCTGCGCCGCAAGTTCAACGCGTAACCTTTGCAAACGAACATCAAAGAGAAGTATATTAGCTAAAGATAAGATGTTTATCCTATGGTACATAAATTTACTATTTAGCTTGCCAACAAACATTGACATGATATTAATATTTTTAACTATTTTTAAAGAAATAAATATATTGCAATTATAATTTTTTTTATTTTTCTCAACCAATAAAAAAATGTGTTGGTACAGTTTCGTGTTTTGGAAAAAAGCTCTTGAGTTAATAATTGCCTGTTCGAATTTTTGTTATTCCTATATTTTTGGTTACTATTATGTTACCATATTTAATCAATCAATTAGCATTACGGTAATGGAGAATTACAAGAGGTCATACGTCATACGTCATACGAGAGGTTCGGCTGTGAGTCGCACAGTTGTCCAATAAGGTAAAATTCGTGACAAAAATAAAAAATACGATGTACATATTATTTTTATTGCTTTGCTTTTAATTTCTAATACATAATAATGTAAGAAAATTCATCATAATACTATACATTACTACTAAGAAGTGTACTAGAAATGCTAAAATTTTGTTTATGTGAATTGGTCTAGTACCAAAGAACAGAACACTCAGAAAAAAATCATTGTTATGCCAAGAACTTTCCATTGTTGTATGATTGTGAATTAAAAATTGTTGACTCAACAAAAAGTTCTTCGAGCAACAACTAATTCTTAATTTTCAAGGAATCAAAGTGTCAGTTTACCAATCAAGGTAATTTTTGAAATACTGTATATGTCATGCTAACTTTATATGGAATGACGTCACAAAATAGATTTTTTTTTTTTTGGTTTTGCAGTTAACATAAGTATAAACCAAATGCGGCAATTAATGAGCCAAAAAAAATTTGATCTGTGATTAACGAAATACAGGGTGTGTCATGCTAACTTTATTTGGAATTCGGTTACAAAAAAAGTTTTTTTATTTTTTTTTTGAAAAAACCAAGAGCTTTTTATCAGTCCTTATCCGAGGCGTAGTGTCGATTTCGTTAGCCGGGGAGTGTAAGTTATGAAGAATGCTAATCCCGTTACTTATCCCGATCAGAGCCTATCTGATTTCTAAAACACCCACAGAACTGGCCTCCAAAAAGACGATTTTAAATCCTTCGAATCCACGAAGTGGCAATTGAACATATCACAAGGGCAGTCACTCCGGAACAAAGTTTTTTTTTAATCCGGAGGCATTGCAGTACTCAGTAAACTTCGTTCTTCCAATTATGTTATGTTCAGAAATAGATAAAAAGACCAATAAACGAAGGCCAGAACCAGTTTTCATACTGGTTATGATTCCTCTTGATTTGATTCAAACAAAAACTATGAACACTTTTTGTAACTTTATTTGATCTTTGATAATAATAATTTCGTGCAATTTTCCCCAATCAAGTTCAACATCTCGAAATCAATCTTTACAAAAACTTTTGTGCAGGATCCACAACTATAACGTGTGATTGAGCTTGTTGTTCTTCAGTTGTTGGCTTCTTAACTGCTGGCTTACCTCCGCCGAATATAAACTTTTCTAAAATTAAAATTGGTGATTCGAATCCCAATGTCACAAAGATAGAAAGTAGCAGCGATACACCAAAAGCACTCCAGAAATGTAGAAACTAAAACATTAGAGAAATTTAATAAATATAAATCTTCTATGCACAAATACGAGTAATATAGACTTACATTGTTATATACAGAAAAGTATATCGATGTTCGAGTCATTCCAAAATGGATTTTTTCTATAGCCATATGCATTAGATACAGGGCGTAGGTGAGACGTGTCAATGGTTGCCAAAATGGATGTGACAAGAATGTGTCAACAATTCCCCCAAATCCATAGTAACACGCAAATGTTATCCAAATCAAAGCAGTGGTCCAGCCAACGCGTTTGAAACCTTCATACATTGCAGCTTGGAACGGACTGCTATCATAGAAGGATGTTGGAAAGTATGGTAGGCAGATGATGGATAGCAAAATTGTAAAGCTACCAATCCATGCAAGCAACTGGTAGGTCTGTTAATATAATTTTATTTAATTTTACATTAAAGTTATTGGGCCGTATTCATAGATGTTATCAAAGCCATTACGAAGAAAGACTCGGGTCTATCCTATGCAAATAACATAGGATAAACCCGAGTCTTTCTTTGTAACGGCATAGACAACATTTATGAATACGGCCTGTTGATTAAAAAAAAAAAATAATATTTAAATATTGTGTATCAATTGCATTTAGACTCTCGTTTGCGTACGGACAGGGACAGCTCACTACATTGTTTGGTTTTGACAATAGATTTAACTTACAATCCAGGATAGATCACGGTTAAAACAAACAAACCTCTCCAACTAGATGCTAGCTAGTTGCCACCAGCTTCGGATATCAAGTTGTTTGATCGTGCCATTGGCGTAGAAATTTTATCCGTTCCGGCAAGGAAACTTACCTCATCAAAAATTATTTATCAAACACAATCAACACATGACCTATTACATGCATAAATATCAATTCAAAATTGTTTTGACTTACTCTTGATATGCGTAAATTAGCTTGACGATTATAATGTATAAAGTAGCCGAAAATGAAACCCATTAACCAAGCAGCGCACCTAGTATGTGTTGGAACGTATGTTGTTTCCCATTCACCTTGATTTGCACTAAAAAAGAAATATCACAGTTAGAAAAACCAAATAAAACGAATGTTTGAAAAAATGTAAAATCATTACTTACCCTATAAAAAAACCCGTAAAATCTTTCGTGATAAAAACAGCTATAACCCAACCAACCGATGCAACTATCAGTGCAACCACAACTGGTATACATTTCTTTCCCCACTTCCACATGGGTATCAAAATTAAAGGTGAAAGGGCATACAATTGGAAATCGACAGCTAAATACCAAGATTCATCATAGCACTGTAAGTAAATTGAAAAAAAAAAAGAAAAAAGAATGAAATTGTGGAAAATTACTTGCAAATTTCTTAAAAATTGCCCAAGATCTAGGGTATGGCAACTTATTTGCTTCAAAAAGTAACTGAATTGGTTGTTTAAGATTTTGTAGGAGTTGCAGTATTATCCGTTAGCTTACTACCCGGACAAAAATTGTTCTCTGGAAGCGGAGAACCTAACAACGCTAGATTGCCTAGCGACAGAATATATTCATCCGAATGCGAATGCTGGGGGAATTATAAACCCCCAACTCGTAAAACTGTAGAACCCTACACCAGATAGGCACCTGGAATTTCCTGGGAATCAGACGTTGGGTGCTTTTTGTCATGACTGCACAAAAGATTGTTTTCATGTGGGCCCTCAAATGATAGGATCCTAAAAGCCATCAGGTTTCGGGCTGGAGTACATCCCTATACCTCTCTTCGTGGGGGTCTCTTCTAACAATGGAAAAGTTGCGTTTTAAGACGAGTAGGGCGTCGCTTACACTCACCACGCGGAGACATTATAATAGTAAAGAAAGCTTAAATGTCAAGTTAGGCAATCACAATGAAGGGCTGAGAAATGTTATGGTATCCCCGACGAGTCGAAAACGGAAATGATTGTTAAGCTTCCGTAGAAAAGAGATTTGGCAAAGTGCAAGAGAGGATTTGGATGCTGCTAAAGATGAGAAACTTGAAGCCGTATAAACTGGTCTATAAATTGTTTACACTGTGCAGTATAAAGTGCCTGCGATAGCAGTCCTAGATCCTTAGGTCAGATAAACTGGCACTATCCAGCTAACCCAAACTCCAATAGGGTTCCTGATGCCTTTTCTGTGGTATAAATTGAAAGGCAAAACATTGCCCATATTAAAGTAGTGTCAACTTACCCTTACAGCTGGAAAGTAATAATTTTGGATATAAAGTATAACTGTCCACCAATTACTTCCATCGCAGGTGGTTTTAACAAGATCCTTGTAGGGTCCAGTGAAAAGAAGACTATGTATGCCCAATTGCAACAGAAGTCCGACAGCTACAACTGGTGTTAGTCGTATGTAACGATGTACGATGTTCATGAAGACATTCATTTTACCTTTCCTGTAGAAATTATTTTATTATGTTAGGATTTTAAAATTATGTATACATAAAAAGTTTTGAGGTAGAAAAATAATAATAAGCCTAATGTCATAATTTAACGATACATAAGCGGTTTTCTGAAAATGTCAAATATACTAAAATTTAAGTTGAAGGATGTAATTTTTATTTCGCTACAAGACTATTGTAGTTAATTCCTCGACTTTTTAAATTAAAAATCAGCATCATGATTTCCGTGGTTTTTTTTTAAATCCATGACCATTGACCACTCAGTCAATTGCAAATTGACTTCAGTTGTTGTATGGGTGAAACAAAAATTACATCATAAACAAATACTTTTAGGCATCGAATACAAATCTGAACCTGGGTATTAGTTTTTGGCAGTTTCTGATTTATTAATTAATACTGTTTGCGAATTCTAAGCCACACGAGAAATGAGGAAAATATAATAAGGGTATTCATGGAATTTTGTAAGCTCTGCGTCAACTTGGCAAAGTAGTAAACAAACTGTCAAAAGTTTGATTTTCCATACCAATTTTGACCAACCCTTATTGTTTCTTTTTATACTTACGTTTTGTCTAAATCTCTGAATCCAGTCCAGGCTACTAAAACACCACCAATAAAAAAGAACGTATCCACTGACATTGGTGCCGTGATAAAAGGCATGAACCAAAAGCTTCCGTTAAACTAAAAAGCGAAAAAAACAAAAGGTTAAAATTAAATTTGAGAAACGTTTCAGTCTTTTTTGTTTATACACATTCATGTGCTTGTTTATATTTGCCAACATCATACCTCATGCAAATAATACAATTACTGTGCAACCATTGGTGACCTTATACATTATATCTGTGGCGTTTGTGAGTAACATGTTAACTAGAAAAATGTAGTTTTGTATTTAAAGAAATTTTAAAGATACGGGACCAATTCATTAAATTGCCTTTGATTACGGCTGATTTAATTCTAGAATCATGGTATCAGTCTTCATATGTGAAGTTGGTTTTTGAGCTATCGTGGGTTAATCCCAAAAAACAAACAGATAGATACACACTTATATTTAATATAGATCAAATTTTAAAAGAAACTGAATTGTGCAAATTTTTATAACATTTTAGACCGATTTTATAGACGTAAAGCTGGTAAACGATTAAAACACGAAGTACAACAAGGCGGTAAAACGTAGGGCTTGAGATCTGAATTGCAGGCTGCACACGGTAGCCAAGATAAAAGAAAAATTGTTTAAAAGTGAGTAAAAGAAAAAATTCAAGGCCAGAAGACACACTCGATTCCGAGGTTTCTGTGCTTGATCTGAATTGGGCTGAATAATAACACGGCAAAAACAAAAATGATTAGCCTAAGAAGTAACTCATTCGTTCAAATCAATATTTCCAGATAGTCGGTAGAGTAAGTAAAATAATTTTCAAAATTTTGGGAGTTTTTTCTTTCTTTCTTTCAGCTTATAGACATAGTAACGCTCCAAGCTTGTATACTGTGCTTCTTTATGGCTGAAACATGTTGAAAATCAAAGCTTTTGTCACAGGCAGGTGGAAAAGTGGGTTTGAGTATCTGTCAAATTTAGTCGTGTTCAAATGCAAAATCTTACCATCTTTTCCCACTTAATTGTAAAACATGGAACGTTAATGTCTAACACCAATTCGAAAGAAGGATCACAGAAAACAAGTGTAAATTTGCATGAAATTATAGGTATTTGTGTCAGTAGGTATAAATGTATGCAATGCATGCATGTGTAGTCTTTCCATTATACTTTATTAAATTCAGGTTTATTTATCAATGGCAGTCCAAAAATTGTGGAATACGTATGATGGTTCATTATCCAGATCGTTGATAGAACACGAAGTCCATTGAAACAATCAATACTGTTGCGTGATCGTTTGGTATTGATAGCAAAGAGTCTCTTGCCGTTCGTGAGAATCGAGAATGCTATTAAGACGGGTACTGGAGGTTCTGTAAATAAAAAAAAATTAAGGAATTATTTATCGATTGATTTAAAAAAATTTATTGTTAAAATATATTTGCTCTTTCAAGATTTAATGTTTGACTTTTATGAGTGCGTTTGCACTTCAAAAGTGTCAAAAATTAAACTAGAATAAGATTTTACAAAATTTTATCACCGAATTGACGCTAAGCAAATTGATAAAATCAAACATTTAAGAAGTGAATTAAAAATTTTGTCACTGAGATTGGAGAGTTTTCAACAACCAGAATTAACAAAATCAGTTTGTGATAAAGTCGTAGTTTTAAACTTACTGTTATAGTAATCCATACAAAATTCATAAATAGAACTCAGGATCATCAATACCGTAACAACAGAAAATATTGTTCTGCAAATGAAAAAAAAAACTTTTAAATTGAAGTTTATTGAACATAACTTTTATTACTAACAACTTACATAGCAACAATATTAATGGTCTCAAGTGGTTCGATTTTTCCATCCGTACAATGTTGTACTGATATGTCTTTCATAGTTCCTTCTAAGTACCGATTTGAAGAAGTTTGTAAGATCGAAGCTAAATACTCCGGACTGCAAGTATCAGGAACACATATTCCAATGTTAAGCATTCCTATATCGTCAATATTTACGCGGACAAGGCAATATTGCGCATTTACTACGTAGGATAGTTCATTTAAGGACACTGATGTAGTGACACATTGGTCAAAGTTTCCGGCATCATAGGTGTTCTCGTAGAGTATTCCCGATGGTATGTGTCCCCAGGCATCAATAACTAAAAAGAAAGTACATTTTTATATTAACAATTAAAGAGGCATACAAACGAGCAAGAAAAAAATAAGGAACTACCTTGGGTAACCGCGAATTAGGGTCTTGAGCTTTTAGCATCGATCATTGAAGAAAAAGAGACGGCTAAAATAAGTCAAGTAAGAGTGACTACAAAATGCAAATGATCACCCATGGTCGACAGGTCGAAGTGGAGTGGGATGTTCCTGCTAATAATACGCCCCCAAGGAGTGTTCCTACCGAGGCAGCCTCAACTGATTAGATGGTCGCGAATGCATTTTCTCGATGGGTCAACGGTAGTGTAACTACTTACATTTAGGATAAACTACTTATATATACTACTTATATGGTTACTACGACGTAATCAGAGCTTATAAGGAGTGGTTAATCCGGTTTCCTCCTTGGAGTCATTAAACGACCTGAGCCTCGGGGTTGGGGACTTCTACCGGTGGGGTTTCTGCTCGACGTACATAGAAGAAAGTTTAATAATTATGAACCAAAGGATATGGACGATCCAAATAATGTTGACGACCCTGTCAAACGCAACATGGACAATGGAATTTTCGGACCTTAAACACGCAAATTACAGCCGAACAAATACTCGAGATACAAAATAAATAAAAAACTTCTCTGACAATTACCGTCTAACAAACGATAGCTGTGAACGATATCTTATCGCAGATCAGATTACTTCAAAATAATGGAAGTATTGCATCGTTGATTAGGGCATATCAATGTAGACCTAGCGGTGCCGACCATGGACCCCATTCCACAAGCGTGAGTTTCCTCTGTACACATCTTGTAAACATACAATTTTACGATTCTTCAAGAAAAATTTTTAATTGTTTTATTTATTCACACATTTTTTGAGGGTAAACAGAATGTGTTTATTCACACTAGGGTCTACTCTAAAGTATTGTGGAAGTGCTTTAATCTTTATTCACCAAAGAATTGACGTAATGATAGAAATTAGTGAAATGAATCACTACATCGATTGGTTTGTTAAAAGTAAAGTCAATGAAAACGATATTTCAAAAGCATTTTATATCAAAGTGTCGTGCTTTTGACATCGATGAATTACTCCTATAATGGAATAACGATTATGTATCTTTCTGACCATTCAATAGAAGTTCTTTTGAATGGTTTTAAAAAATAAATGCTGATGTTTTGCTCCAGGGCAACGTTTAGTCTCCGACCTTGTTTCTCATTTTCATAAAACATCTCTATTCTGACACTGCTAATTCACTAACTTGTTGATGATTGATAAATGATGATAAGATCCAAAGCTGTTTTCAGTCTTTAAAGAAAAATATTCCTCCCCTCTCATTATCCACGAATGGTATGTCCATAACGACCCACCTCCTGTATAGAATGACGTCTGAAACTAGAGTAAAGCTGTCATATCTGGTCTGGATACGTTACAGTATCAATCACGGAAACATTCGTTGCGTTAGAACATCGTACAAATGTCTCTCGTCCCTCAGGTGCATTCATCTACTGAAACAATTTGACCGTAAAACCCGCTACGTGCCATCAAGTATAGAGATTTTTTTTAGTTGAACTCCACGAATGTGGAACTCCTTACAAAACTCTATTTTGCCTTTCCAATGCAATATTCAGTTATTTAACGTTTCCTGTTTCCTCAACGCTCGCCCTTTGTTTATACTTCACATGTAAAAGGAAGTCATAAGCTCTTGAATGCGCGTCAATTATATAAAAAAAAGTAAGAAGTCCTTAACAGTAGGTAGTCGAACTTGCAAATTAGTTTGGGAGCGTGTTCTGGATAATTTTCTAAATAAACTCACATGGCACGACGTCTTTTCTGGGCAAAAGTCTCCATATTTCACTCAAGCTTTGAAAGCATTTTTCTGAATTATATCCACCGTTAGATTCTTTACGAATGTCATTTTTTATTATTTCTTTATTGTTTTGAATTTGCTTGAAAAATATTTCTTTTAACACATCACTGCTCACTGTCGCATTATTATTTATAACTAGAAACGAAGAAATTCCACTTATAAATAAGCTTAAAATAACTAAGAGTACAAAATACGAGTACATTTTCAACAACTGTCTTCATCTGGGTCAAAAATAAACTGAAGAAAATTAATAAATCAATTCACCTTTATATTGTTGATTAAAATCAGTTTGTCATACTTAGCAGTTTTAATAACTGGGCCTTTAATAAAATTGATAATGAAACAGAAGAACCAATTAAATATCATTAATATCAGAACAAGAACTGCGATTTCACTTTTATAGAGAAAGAACTTCAAAGTCAAATAGATTATAATGATTGTATAGATCGATCGACTTGTTAGATAAGTTTTAAAAATTGATTACAAGCTTATGAAAAAAAAAAAAATAGATAATAATTTGTAGATATATTTTCCGAGGCTGTAATCTCAATCCACTGTATCTTCTAAAGATTTATTTTAGATTCCATCTGTACAGTCATCTGCAAAAGTTAAGAAAACGTCTCCAAGGGTATCACCAGATTTACCAGAGCTGAACATATCCATCATAAGCTACCGGACAGTGTTGAGTAAACTCCTGTGGACCAATGTCATTTTTTGGAGAGCCATTTAACACCACTACACCACTACAATTCCAAAGAGAGTTGCAGTAAATAAAGCTTAGACCTGTTGCCTCCAAAGAGATCAACTGAATTTTATTGTACTGAAGTCACCAATGCTGGAAATGGTTCTTACCAACAATATAAAAGCAACAAGAGCAAGTTTCTGGAAGAGTTGTTACTCAGGGAGTTCAAAAAGTTTTGCAGCAATAACAATATCATCGCAGACATGTTAGGCTTTCGTCTAAGACATTCCACACTGCAACAGCTTATCTTTTAATTTATAAGGTGATTTAGAAGCTGGCACTAGATCAAATTTTGATCACTCAAGTCCTACTTTATTCAAACTGTTTAACTTTCTTCCGAAAATCACTGTTACTGGAAAATAATAGTTTTGGAAAAGTATAAATTTGCCCATCACTTAACAAAAAGTTATGTCTACGCGCAATTCTTTCTAAATCCAAGGCAAAAAAAGTGTAATTCATTCTGATCGATAGTAAAAGTTAAGCGATAAAATAATAACGATAGAGTGTCTGACTAGTCTTGATTCGATCTTCTGTTGATGTTGCTATTGTGGCCAAAGTTTGAATTAGTCTTTGTTATTGATTCTTGGGAGTGGTCAACTTATCACTTTTTTGAGGCGAGTTTTTTTCTGGTTTGAGAAAAACTTTTCTGTGTTTGGGTTTATAAATAAAAGGATTAATGATGTTATAATTGATAATTGATAAGAAAATAAAACAATTTTTCATTCAAACTAAGCAATTGGCATAATTTGTGTGATACAATCGCTCGATATTGTAATTGTTTTTTTTATTTTTGTATTAAGAAAAAGCTTATTAATTTTTCGCTCCAAGTCTCCAAAGCTTGAAATTTATGTTATTATTTGTTTATCATCTCCTCTTCGTCAGCGTGAGAGTGTTATTTATCACTTGGTTTGACTATTAAATAAAAAACCTTTGCTCTTCAAAACTGATTTCTAACGTTTTGAACTAATATGCCTAGTACGCAGCTGAAGCGAAACGAAATTTTTCAGAAGTCTCCATATCCACAGCGAAACGATAGCAAAAACATAAATGAAAACTATTAAAATTTAATTTTTGTTTATATTTATTTGTTTGTACCCATTCATTATTTTTTTTAATAAATATATAATTTATCAGTTATCACACTAACTTGTGATTCTTGGAATTATTTTAAACTTTGCATCAGACATAACATACCACCATACTACCATAATGAACATTTTATTCGAAAGGCCTTTTTTCAATACTTTCACTATTGTCGATAATCGTTGTTTCAAATATTTGTTTATTTTTATCACAGTTTTTAAATGTTATTTTTAGTTCAAATTGCTTATTTTGCGGAATCTACCACAACATTAGGAATGGCAGTCTCCACTTGCTCATCGACTACAATAGTTGCAATAGCTGCTTCCACTGGTTCAACAAAGTTATTGGAAGAAGGTGCCTGCACTACATTTTCATTTTTCAGAGGCTTTTCACGGCTAAAAATGATTCTCTCCAAGATTAAAATTGGTGACTCAAAGGCTAATGTAACATAAATTGCAACAAATAGCGCTACTCCAAATGCACTAAAAAAAAAGAGAACCTATAAATGAAATTAAGAAATGTTAACTTCGTACTTATAAAGATAGAATATGTTTACAACAAACCTCATTATAGATTGAAAAGTATACTTCTGTGCGTGCCATTCCGTAATTCATTCGCATTATAGCCATATGCATCATGTACAAGGCATAAGACAAACGTCCCAAAGGCTGCCAAAAGGGATGTGACAAGAATGTATCAACAAAACCTCCATGCCCATAGTGACAAGCAAATGTTATCCAAACTTGCGTCAAAGTCCAGGTGACACGTTTTAGACTCTCATACATGGCAGCTTCAAAAACTGTGCCCTTGCCATTATTGGCTTGTAAAGAAAAAATGGGTCCAAAAATTACAGCTGTCATTGTGAAGAAACTACCAATCCAGCCAATGATCTGAACGAACTAGTTTGACAGAGAAAATAGTAAAAGTACAAGTTTTTAATAACTTTGAAATATTTTTTGAAAAAGCCAACAGAAAGGCATCTTACTTTTGATATTTTGAAATGTGACTGTCGATTTTTGTGCATGAAATATCCAAAAGCAAAGCCGATTAGCCAAGGTGCGTACCTGGTGTGCATTGGTGTATACACTTTTCCCCATTCATTGAGATTAACCCTGTACATTAATATTTATAAAAACTAAATTATATAAGAAAAAACATAATAAGTGGAAGTGCTGAAAATTCCTAGGGCTCTTTAAATCAAGCTACTCGTACATCTACACTACACACAGTAAAAATATTTTCAACGAAGTAAATAATGCGTTGCTAGCTATTCAGAGAAAAGGTCTCTAGCTTTCTTATTTTTTAATTTAAACTTGAGTCTAAGATTTCAGTTTCCAGTACTTACCCCAACATGAGACCAGTATATTGTTCCGTAAAATATATTCCCATAACCCATCCAATCGATATCAATGACAATACTAATAAAACTGGTGCAAATTTCCTTCCCCATTTCCACATCGGAATCAAGATCAATGGTGAAAGGGCATACAGCTGAAAGTCAATTGATAAATACCAAGCTTCGTCATAGCACTGCAATCTATCATGAATATAATAATTTTGAATATACAGCAGAATTGGCCACCAATTTTGACTGTTGCAATTATTCTCTGCCATATAAACACTCTTCATTGGCCCTGTGTAGATAATTTTGTTGACACTATAAGCCAACAATAGTCCGGCGGCAAGGATAGGTGTCAAACGAATGTAACGATGCACGATGTTCATAAAAACGTTAATTTTTCCATTTCTACAAAGAAGAATTCAAAAAATAAATAAAGTTATTCGGTAATTAAAGTTTGACAGTACTTACGATTTATCCAATTCTTTGAATCCAACCCAAGCAACCAAGACACCACCTATGAAGAAGAATGTATCCACCGATATGCTTGCATTGTAAATTGGCATGAACTCCCAACTGAAAAACCACTGAAAATTTGACAAAATATATCAGATGCTAAGACTTGGAGAATTTAGTTTAATAATACTTACTGCAGAAAGCTCAGAATTGTTTATGACTGCACTTCCGAAAATGTTTGTATAAGCGTGATGGTTCATAATCCAAAGCGTCGATACCACCCGTAATCCTGTGAGACAGTCAATACTGTTGCGAGATCTTTTGGTGTTGATAGCAAATAGTCTTCTTCCATTTGTAAAAATGGAAAAGGCTAAAAGAGCTGCATTTGGTTTTTCTGAAATTATTTCATTATAAGACTATTGAAGTTGTTCTTGTTAATATGAAATCAATTATGTTTATTAGGATGCTTTTATTTTTTGGGGCTATTGTTTTTTTCCACTCCCTCATCAAAAATTCCCCTAAAAAGTGAGCCCCCAAAATTAATATTTAGAAATCAAGCATTTGAGGATTTTTTTGACGATGGACAGTAGATCGTTTAATTTAGAGTAATTTCATTTTTACCGCGTTGAAATAACATAAAATACTGCTGAGTTATTGACATTTTAAAAAATGAACTGAAATTTACTAATATTTTACGTGGAAAATCTTCAAACGCTGAGGACTTCTAAATATTAATTTTGATGGCTCACTTTTTTGAATTTGAATTTTGAATTTAGCTTGGGAGTGGAAAACAAACAAAAGTCCCAAAAATAAAAGCACCCTAATGTTTATAATTAAACCTTGTTCAAACGTTGTTCAACATTATGTTCTTAAAATTTTGTACTGTTTCAAAACTTAAAACTAATTATAAAAACATGTAAAGTCCTTAGCTGCAATAACAGAATGACCGGTTTGGAGACACAAGATTCATTTTCTTTTGAACTATCATGATAGAGGCTTAAATGTTATTTATTCGAAGCTTAAGTATTTTGAATAAAAAGCATCGAATCAGAAGTCAAGAAGCTTAAGTTGCAGAGCGATTTATATCGAAGGATAACTAGTTATTACCCTTACAAGCTCGATGACTGATGATGTATAACGAAACCGCCCAAAATACATGGGAAGCGCGTCTACAACTTTCTAAGCAACTCCAAATGTCAGCTTTTTAAAATGTACACTGATCTTTTTTGAAAGTGAATACGTTTCATAACATTTCGGAAGGCTGAGAAGTCTCTTTAAGAAAAATACAAGCTAGAACTGTTCTTAGTCATGCCCCTTGAAAAGAACATAAATTCTATGTAATAAAATAATAACAATTTATGATTTATAATTAATCTGAACCTCTTTAAAACTATAGGGGTTTCAAAATTTTGTTAGCACTTATATATAATGTAGCTTTTCTTTGCTTTTTAAACAGAAATTGAATAGTCACAACAAAATTTATAAACAAATTAAATATAAAATTGTATAACAAGCATTCATATGACGCTATTTCACAGATAACGCAGTTTTATAACAGCATAAGAATTTGTCAATGAACGTATATTTCTGGTATCAGAGAGCATCAGATAAAGTTACGATATGCCAAGGCTATACAAAGTCTCACATATTGTGTTGTGGTTTTCATTAGTTTATCACTGTCTGATCTTAGATTGCGCCAATTTCAATAAATGTACGGTGAAAATGCATTAATTAAGAACTGCTTCAATGATGAACCAATAGAGAAGGAAGATCGTAGATTCTATTCTAACTATAAAGCGGCTGATAAAGTTAATTGGATAAGAAATTTATCTTGCATTTGGAGCAAAACTTTGCAATTGCAGATACATATAAGCACCAAAATCTCTGAACTTGATTTTTGAATTGAATAAGTGCATGTTTGAAACAAGCATTTCACTTAAGATTAAAACAATTCTTCGAAGAAACAATAATAAATGGATTACTTACTTTGATAGTAATTCACATAAAGCTCATAAGCTGAGCTTGAAATCATAAATACTGTCAGTATCCCCAAAATAGATCTGAAAATTTTAAAAAATTATAGAGATTATTCAAACTTTTCAACTTATACATCTAACTATTTGAACCTCTAAGCTTACATTCCAAAGATTTCAGCTGGTGTAAGTGGTGGAATTTTTCCATCCGTGCAACGTCCGATCGAAACTTGAGAAAGAGCTCCACCATATCTAGTTTTGGTCGATTCTTTGAAAATGGATGTAAGTAAATTTGGACTACAAGCTTCTGGAACGCATATTCCAACATTGATTGCATTTAATTTATTCCAAGACGGTGCGTCACTTTCTGTTATAATTTCCTTGCTGATTGGCACGTTGGCGAAGCAGTATTGATGCCGTATAATACCAGCAAGTTCATTGAATGTTAATGAAGATTTGACACATTGATCATAGTTACCGAAATCATATTCGTTTCCGGTTGTAATGCCTGCTGGAATGTTACCCCATGCATCGAAAACTGTAAATTAAACAAATAAAAAAATGATTATTCCTTAAATTTTATGGAGAATCAGAAAATGTTCAAGATTTCTCTGAATCAACTGTTAAGTTTGCAACTGGTTGATGGTTTTATCCACAATTATTTGAACAATAAACTCAAATCTTTGATTTGTGAATTACAACTTAAAGCTCAAGTATCTCGAGCCTTCCATGAACGATCTGATAAATATTTATAACATCAAGTCCAAATTAAGGAACAAGAAAAAAACAATTCTTCGACATTACCAAGTCTAATTGAAGTTTCTGATTTCAGCTGAGAACTTTTCTTCTAGTCTCATCACGGAGGATGGATTTAAAAGTAAGTTAAAGAAAGAGAATGGATAAACTACTTCAACCGACATCCGAACTTGTTTGTACTGAAGAAGTCGCTTGACCCCTTATGTACAACTGATATCATTTTAAAACTTATTTTATAAAAATCCACAGAGTAGCCAGCACATTTTCTAAAACCGTTACCACCAGTCCAACACTTTTACATTATCTTAATTTGCAACGAATTGTCGAATTTTACAATAATAAAGATAAAAGGATAAAACAAAAATTCAATTAGCAAGCCGACTCCAATTCTGAATTTTGAGACTCATATTTGGATTTTCTTGTATTTCTAAAATTATGATATTTCGGATTTCTTAGATCTAAGGGTCTTTAAATTGTCATTTAATTTATTTGGATCACACTTACAAGGAGCAACTTCAGGGCTAGGATATCGTTTGATAATTTCACGTAAACTAAACAGACACTTTTGCAAGTTATATTCTCTATTATCGGCACCAGATTCATAAACTTTATTCGGATTTTGTTTGATTTCTTCCAGAAACACTTCACTTAAAACATCACTTGGCACAGAAACATTATTCACAGGCGACAATGAATTAATTCCGCTTAGAATCAAAGTTAAAACTAGAAATGCTAAAGAGTACATTTTCACAATCTAAGATGTCTCTTTCACGAATGTTAAAATTGGAATAGTCAGTCTTTGTAATCTTAAGAGCCCTTTATATCGTAAAACCTTGCTCTTGAATACAAAACAAATCTCAAGTAGAATAGATATGGTTATGGTTAAGTAACATATTTAGACATTTCTTGTACTAAAATAAGATAATATTTTGCACGTTTTATAGAATATTTTGATATGCCATTTCATAATATCTCTATACATTCTTGAATTTATTAAAAAAAAAAAAACAAAACTAATACAGGAAATGGCTATTGTAAATTTAAGGGTTCATTCAAAATAAAAAAGCGTGATCAGTCTTGATGATGAATTTGATAAGATAGTAAGAAATGATTTTAATTAGATTCATAATACATATAGTTCAGTCAATGAAGAAAGAAAAAAAAGAGGCCGTAGAAACAGATCGACTCAGTACACTCAGCTAATTCAAAGGAAGCCCTGGGAAGCGAAGCAAGCCGAAAAGAAAATTCTCCTCATCAACAAAAAGGCTCATCATGAATTCACAAACTTCATGATGACGAAAACAACTGTTAGGTTTATGACAATGGCTAGTAAGACTAACTTTCCAAACCAACAACCAAGGTGGTACTAATATAGGTGGCCCAGAAGGCCTAAAAAACACCACAGAACCTGAAGACCCCAAAGTTGCCAACTTTGGTGTTCTTGAAAAGAATTAAGATGAAAGCAATCGATTTTGTGTAGACTATTAAAGACTCAATGATGTGATCAAGGAAGATAATTATCCTCTATCCAGAGACAGTGACACTTTAGATGCCATGGAAGGATCTCAATGGTTCTCAGCGTTGTAATTAAAAAGTGACAATTGGGAAGAGGAAATCCATCCAGATGATCGGGAGAAGACTGTCTTCACAGCGGGAAATGGCAGTTTCAAGTGAATCCAGAAAAAATTTGCGCTTTTCAAGACCGCGGTAAAATATGTACATCTGACATAATATTATCTTATCACAAGGAGTAATGACCGCAATGCAACAAATACACAAGTTAATACATCAAAATATACATAGCAAATGTAAACGGACCCGTTATCCGCTATCTTCAGCGAATGTTTTAACTAATGGAACGAAACAGAACTGGAAGATTCTTTCTTAACGAAACTAGAGTCCTCTAGAGCTTTCGAAAAGAACAATTTTCTGTATAATACTAGTTCGTAGAGGGATATCGACCACGTTTGATTTTGAGAGTCCTAAAGATAAGTGGTTGTGAAATAGTTAATTGGAAGTACTATTTCTTGTTAATTGAAAAGAGTAATAGTGACACAGTTTGTTTTGGATATAAGTTTTTGGTGATTATCTAAATAAATAAAAGTGAAATAATACAAAGTGGATATAATTTTTATTGACATTACATTACAAGTCAAATTTGTGATTATTGTTATTGTTTTTAGCTTTGCTTGACATACCACTATACAACATACCATTATTCCCAAGCCTTTTTTTCATATTGCCACTATCATTTCTATCGCGAACCATTGTTAGTTTTGTTTTAAATTTCGATAATCGTTTTCACATATTTGCTTACAATATTTAGAGTTTCATTTTTTCAGTCTTTAATTTATTTTAACTTTCAGTTCAAATTGCCATTTAAAAATTCTATTTTGCTGAATCTACCACGATATTAGGAATGGGAGCCTCCTCATCGACGACAGTATTAGCAATAGGTGCTTCCACCACTGGTTCGACAAAGTTATTCGAAGAATGTGCTTGCACTTGATTTTCCTTCTTCACAAGCTTTTCACGGCTAAAAATGATTCTCTCCAAGACTAAAATTGGTGACTCAAAGGCTAATGTAACATAAATAGCAACAAATAGTGTTACTCCAAATGCACTAAAAAAGAAGAGAACCTATAAATGAAATTAAGAAATGTTAACTTCGTATTTATAAAGATAGAATATGTTTACAACAAACCTCATTATAGATCGAAAAGTATATTTCTGTGCGTGCCATTCCGTAATTCATTCGCATTATAGCCATATGCATCATGTACAAGGCATAAGACAAACGTCCCAAAGGCTGCCAAAAGGGATGTGACAAGAATGTATCAACAAAACCTCCATATCCATAGTGACAAGCAAATGTTATCCAAACTTGCGTCAGAGCCCAGGAGACACGTTTTAGACTCTCATACATGGCAGCTTCAAAAACGGTGCCCTTGCCATTATTGGCTTGCAGCGAAAAAATTGGTCCAAAAACCACAGCTGTCATTATGAAGAAACTAGCAATCCAGCCAATTATCTGAACAATCTAGGTTGACAGAGAAAAAAGTGATAATCTATGTTTTTGATAATTTTGAGGTTATATTACTTACTTTTGATAATTGAAATTGTGATTGCCGATTTTTGTGCATGAAATATCCAAAAGCAAAGCCGATTAGCCAAGGTGCGTATCTGGTGTGCGTTGGTGTATACACTTTTCCCCATTCATCAAGATTAACCCTGTGATGAAATTATTATGAAAATTAAATTAAATAAGATAGAATTTCATAAGTTGAAGTGCTTAAACTATTTAGGCGCTTTAAATCAACCGATATCAATACAACGACAGTATTTTTAACGAAGGAAATATTACATTGTTGGCAATTCTGAACTTAAACACGAAGTGCTTTCAATTCAGATAGTTGTAGTGATATGCTGAATGCATTTAAAATTTTGTTTGTGGTTTCAATTTTTTGAACGTTATAAAATAACGGACGAATATTGCCACATCCTCTTTGCCGGATCATATCGGTAGGATTGTCATCGAATAACATTAAAGGTGAGTACATACCAAACTACCTACTTCACTGTCCCTTTGATAAGCAACTTTCATAGAAAAGGAAGTATTTTTTTGAAACGTAGCACTTTCTGAGTATTCGACCTTAATTTTTTGAAAGGGTTATTTCCCCTTGCGAGGAAGAGTACATTTTTATTTTGACGAAAATTAAATTTTTTATATCCTGAATATTAAGCAACGTGTCTAAAAGGTTTCAAGACTTCTATTGAAATTCATGTGTTTTAAATTTATACTTGAAACTAAGATTTCGCAATACTTACCCCAACATGAGACCAGTATATTGTTCCGTAAAATATATTCCCATAACCCATCCAATCGATATCAATGACAATACTAATAAAACTGGTGCAAATTTCCTTCCCCATTTCCACATCGGAATCAAGATCAATGGTGAAAGGGCATACAGCTGAAAGTCAATTGATAAATACCAAGCTTCGTCATAGCACTGCAATCTATCATGAATATAATAATTTTGAATATACAGCAGAATTGGCCACCAGTTGTTATTGTTGCAATTATTTTGTGCCATATATAAATCCTTCATTGGTCCCGTGTAAACAATTTTGTTGACACTATAAGCTAACAACAGTCCAGCAGCTAGAATAGGTGTCAATCGAATGTAACGATGCACGATGTTCATGAAAACGTTAATTTTTCCATTTCTGTGAGGATGATAGGGAGAATTAAAGAAAAAACACACTTGCGGGAATTGAAGTTACGTTTTATCGAGTTCTTTGAATCCAACCCAAGCTACCAAGACACCACCCATGAAAAAGAACGTATCCACTGATATGCTTGCATTGTAAATTGGCATAAACTCCCAGCTGAAAAACCACTGCAAAATTGACAAAATAGTATACGCTAAGAGCTTAAGAATTTTGTTTTAATAGTTCTTACTGCAGATAAATTTGAATTGTTAATGACTGCACTTCTAAAGATGTTTGTATAAGCGTGATGGTTCATAATCCAAAGCGTCGATACCACCCGTAATCCTGTGAGACAGTCAATGCTGTTGCGGGATCTTTTGGTGCTAATAGCAAATAGTCTCCTTCCGTTTGTGAAAATAGAAAAAGCTAAGAGTGCTGGTGTTGGTTTTTCTGAAATGAGTAGAGCAGAGGGGTTTTATTTAGACAAGTTAGTGAACTTGCTACCAGGTTTTCATAAAAAAAAAGTTAAGTTAAAAAAACAAATGCACGACTGAGTCGTATCAGGTAGTTGCTTTTGTGGTAAAAGTTGTTTTGGGTGTTAAAGGCTCTTATTTAAATCAATAAATTTATAAAAAATGTCAAAACACCTATAATGTATTACTAAAATGACTTAAACTGCCTACACTAAGCACGAAAGTAAGTATACACTAGATATATTACAACACAAGATTATAGTGTGTATTTGCTTTTGTGACATATTGAAATTGGGAAAACTTATTCATTCAAATGTTGAATTACAAAAGAGGCATGATCTTTTCACCATAACCTTTATTACTATTGGGCCCAATGTATACTTACTTCTGTGACTGAGTGTATATATAGTGGTTTTGATTTCATAACAAAAATTCCTCCTTTGTTTTTGTCTAAAAAGATGAAGTTTAAAAAAATAAAATTTTGAAAACCGTCAGACAGACTGACAAACAGATTACACTCATATAGACAGAATTGCGAGACCCAAATTTTTCGCTTTATCTAGCATCGTAACATCATGTCTGATTGTTATCTCGAGTTAAATTTTTGTACGAATCCTAAACTTGCCCTGTAGTACCTAAATTGAGCTATATGTGTTGCTTAAACTATAACCCTCTGACACCTTTAATTTCGTATAAACAGTTATGAATATCATCAAAATTGTTTTGATATTGCTTCGATTAATTATTCCTCTATAAATAATTGATATAAGCGGTATAAGTTTTTCAATATATGTAAAAAAAAGTTGCGTATACACCATAGTGACCAAATTTTGTACCAGTTCATAATGAATTTGATATTTACAGAAGAATTGTTCAGACTATAGTTTATCTAGCTGATTCGGCAGACGTTGTCCTGCACTGCACATTGATTTTGAAATTTTATATATTTTGTACGTTCAGACCAAAAATCTGTTCGAAATATGGTATTTAAGGAATTGAAATAAGTAATTTTATGGTATGTTCTATATGGTTACCTGAATTTTATATACTGGCGCAATATAACTAATTCACTAATTTCATAACATTATGGGTCGTTGTTGTTTTTAAAATATTTTTGAAAATATTAAATTGTTGTATGCGGAAAAGAAAATAGCAATACAATAAAGTTACACCAGAAAAATACAAAAAATACAAAAAAAAAATACATAGCAACTTAAACCCAAAGGCAAGTACGTGCGATCCAGTCGTGCATTTCATTTTTTAATGCATGGGAAAATTTCTCGAGACCATGATTTTCCGAAGATTTAAAAGTAATTCTGTTATTCGAACTAAATTCCATTCACAAAATTTCAAAACAACACTATTCCAAAATACATTGTTCAATATTTCAAAGACGTTTGGACTGCCAAAGCCAAATGATAAGCAAAAGGATTGAAGATCTAAACTGAAACATAAAAACAAATCAATTTCTGCATTCTCTAAGGCCTCGTCTCTAAAAACGTAGTAGCTGGTTGAAATAATTAAAATAAAATACAAAGCAGAAACATTTCTAATCATGCTATTTGGAATAAATGAATTTCAAGCTATAAAATGATAAAAATTTGCACCTTACAACTAATCTGAAGCTCTTAAAAACTATAAGGGTCCTTAAAACTTTGCAAACACCTACCTTTGCTTTGTAAACAAAAATTGATAAGAACTGATAAGAAAATAAAACATAGAATTTTTGATTTTCAAGACATATCCAATTGTATACTCGTATCAAGTATTCATGAAGCTATTTTATAGATAACACAGTTTTAGTCAATGAACGTTTCTCTCTAGTAGGTATGAGAATGTGTCAGATAAGTTACGATGTGGAAAATATATACAAATTAATTATTTTTATTTTGTTAATTAAGTTATCACTCTCTGATCTTATATTGCACCAATTTTATTAACTAAGAACTGTTTTTAAAAGTGAACTAAAAGAAAAGAAAGCTCGTAAATATATTCTAACTAAAGAGTGGATAAGAAACTTATCTTCGAATGGTAGGTATAAGCAGCAAGTCTTCAATGACAACTAAGGAAGTGAAGAAATTTGATATGGGATATGATCTAGACCACCAAATGTACAATGTATATGTCAAAATACTCACTTAAAACTAAAGAAGTTCTACAAAAAAGCAAAAAACAATACCGAATGTAGTACTTACTTTGATAGTAATTCACATAAAGCTCATAAATTGAGCTTAAAATCATAAATGCTGTCAATACCCCCAAAATAGATCTGAAAATTTTAACAAATTAGTGAGATTATTTGAGATTATTTAAACTTTTCCAAGTATCACACGATTTCAACCTTTAAACTTACATTCCAGAGATTTCAGCTGGTGTAAGTGGTGGAATTTTTCCATCCGTGCAACGTACGACTGAAACTTGAGAAAGAGCTCCATCGTAACTAGTTTTAGTCGATTCTTTGAATATAGATGTCAGTAAATTTGGACTACAAGTATCTGGAATGCAAATTCCAACATTGATTTCTCGACCATAGCTCCAAAATGACACTGCGCTTTCTGTTGGATCATTTCTCTTGATTGGTAAGTTGGCAAAGCAGTATTGGTGCCTTATACCACCAGCGAGTTCTTTAAATGCTAATGAAGATTTGACACATTGATCATAGTTGCCAAAATCATATTCGTTTCCAGATGTAATGCCTGCTGGAATGTTACCCCATACATCAAAAACTGGAAATATAATACAAATAGAAATTGATTATTCCTTTAAAGTCAAAAATCTGAAAATTTTCAAGACTTCTTTGAATATTGCAGACTTCTTTAGCTTGCAAATGGTTCAACACTTACTTAACTCAACAAGGGATAAACTCTACTATGGGAGAAATGCTTAAGTAGCGGAGGTGCAGGGCTTACTGTGTGTGCTACTAAAATGAAATTAAGAACTTTGCGATGAAAGATTTTTTTTCTGCAGAAGGGCCACCAATGATCGACAGGTCGAAGTGGAGTTGGATATTCCAACTTCTGACTACTAATGGACGATGATGGTCAAAATATCAGTCCAGGGCCTAGAAGAAATTTGAACAGCGATATACAATCTTAAGTCGTATAATGCTGCTGGTTCGCCCAACCGAACTATTTAACGTAGTGGGATATGACTAAGTGACGAGCATACATACATCAACTTATTTGTAGAATTTAGTCAGAGGAAATTATGCCCTAAGAATGAAATCGGCATAAGTGTTCCCAATCTACAAGAAAGGAAATGCTGTGAACTACGCCAACATAAAACTAAGATTTTGTTGGCTACCAACTTCAACGACATAATAGAACTTTACCAGTGTGGTTTGGGCGAGGAAAATCCAACAATGATCAGATTTTGACACTCTGGCAGATTCTGGAAAGAATCAGTATAGCATTTGCATTTGCATTTGAAATGTAGGCGGCGATGAAATCGTCACGATGGATGGTAATAACCTCGAAGTTATAAGAGACTTTGTTTGAAGAGAGGGGGAGGTGGGTATTAGCTAGAACCAAGCCCAAATTATTTTTAGACCTTCCCTCCCCATCAAGTGGCAGATTCTGGTTCTATGAATAAGTGAATCCAATAAATAGTTTTCACATTCGCTGCAAAGCATTAGATTTGGTTTATGTAATTAATTTTTTTTTAATACATTTATTTCAGGTACCTATAAGATTCAGTTTTCACCACTTCGACTTGACTTTTAATTCTCTGAGAAATGATTCCAAATATTTTTAGAGTCCGCTCCACAAAATACATGAATGTGACATCTGAGATTTTGTGTCCCGTTTGAAAAAAATCTTGAAGCACTTTTTTCACAGAACGAGAATCGAATTTTTGTTTCCAGAACTGGTCCCCGGGTCTCGTGTCACAATCTCTTAATGTACAAAAGATATCATTTATTTTATCAAAAACGATAGCGTAGTCCATACACTTCAGTTATATAAACACATTTACCTAATCTGCAGTGAATTTGTGGTAAATCAACTACAACTAACTTCACTTCGAACGTTATTTCACAATATTTCGAAACGATATAGACGTAAATTATTTTGCAATTCACCAAAAGAGCGTTGTTTTAAATTTTTTAACCGAGACTTATTTCTTATTTCAGAATGACTCAAATGACCGGTACTAATTATATAAGTCTTAGGATTGAGTTCAATGATTCAAGGAAGCTGATTTTTATATGGAATGGTTTTTTGTTAAAAATAAAGAAATGATATTTCAAGAGGGTCTTCAAGTTGTCATTTATTTTAATGGGATCACACTTACAAGAATCAACTTCATTGCTAGGATAACGCTTGATAATTTCACGTAAGCTAAATAGACACTTTTGTGAGTTATATTCCCCGTAATCGGCACCTCCAGACTCATAAACTTTATTCGGATTTTGTTTGATTTCTTGAAAAAATAATTCACTAAGGACATCACTTGGCACAGAAGCATTATTCACAGTCGACAGTGAATTAATTCCGTTTATGATCAAAGTTAAAACTAGAAATGAAAAAGAGTACATTTTCAAAATCTAAGATGTATCTTTTGCGAATGTTAAACTTGAAATAGTCAGTTTTCATAATATTTATTGCTCTTATATGGTGGCTAACCTTACTCTTGAGTAAAAAACAAAACTCAAGTGGAATAGATATGGTTAAGTAACAATATTCAGACATTTCTTGTACTGAAATCAGATAAGCTACTGCACGTTATATAAAATATCTTGATATGCCTTTCATGATATCTCATATCTCTAAACACTCTTCAATAATTTAAAACAAAATCAAATAAATACGGAAATGAGTTTTGTTAGTGGAGAGTTTTTTTTTTCAAAACCAAACAAGTGTGATTGATCGTGTTCGTGATTTTGATAAAATGTAATAATAAGGAATATTTTTTATTTGATTCATAATAATAGTTCATTCAATGAAGGAAAAAGATGAACAATATTTTACAAAAGGTGAAGAAGTTACAATTTTGTTATACGAATATAGTTTTTGGGTATTGATCCTCATGACAAAAATTCAATTATCAAAAGTGCGTCTTTGATTCACCATATTTTGAATAAAGGATGCATAAAACTGACATCAAATCAAGATTGTAAAATCGTCTGCCTAATTGAAAGCTACTTGGAAATTAAACTTCTAAGTCGAAAAGCTGCGAAGTAATTTTTTGTGAGTTATGGCGGGCTTATGATTTTATCTTTTTTAGTTTTTCATTTTAAAACTTGGAATTAACACAGCCATTAGATGTTGGGTAAATACATTTTCTTACAAAACTTCGAAGTTTTGTGTTGTCTGTGAGCTGAGATAACGCTAAAAAGAGTTTTTTTTACGCCGTGCTTAATTACTATTTACCAACTTTATTGAGCATCACGATTAAATTACCTTTAATTTAATGCATCACACATAATTGTACATGCTATAAGAGTTTTGTATTTATTGCCGGATTTTAAAGATTAAGGTATTTAAATTTTTATTAGGCTACTGTAGTTTTTACTTGTTCTATAGGGCAAGTATTGGATTCCTGTCAAAAAAATTTTTGAGGTTTTCATCAAAACCAACATTACGATGATGGAGATTCGAACAAAAGTGGTTTTCGTCATGCCGTCCGTCAGTCTGTGTGTTTGTGGGTCTATGCGTCTGTGCGTCCATCTGTACACATCTCAACTGCCCAAACGCGTGGACAGCTTTTCTTCAAATTTGGTACTGATGATTTTTATGTAATTTCGTAAAGTTGTTTTATTTTTACTTGCGATATAGGTACTATAGGGCAAGTTTAGGAAGTGAGAGATAGTCTCACAACTCTGTCTGTCTGTCAGTCTGTCAGTCTGTCAGTCTGTCAGTCTGTCAGTCTGTCAGTCTGTCAGTCTGTCAGTCTGTCAGTCTGTCAGTCTGTCAGTCTGTCAGTCTGTCAGTCTGTCAGTCTGTCAGTCTGTCAGTCTGTCAGTCTGTCAGTCTGTCAGTCTGTCAGTCTGTCAGTCTGTCAGTCTGTCAGTCTGTCAGTCTGTCAGTCTGTCAGTCTGTCAGTCTGTCAGTCTGTCAGTCTGTCAGTCTGTCAGTCTGTCAGTCTGTCAGTCTGTCAGTCTGTCAGTCTGTCAGTCTGTCAGTCTGTCAGTCTGTCAGTCTGTCAGTCTGTCAGTCTGTCAGTCTGTCCGTCTGTCAGTCTTGGTAGTTAAGGGTTTTTGGTGATTCCCTAGAGGAGAAATTAAATTTTTTTTTAGGACCAAAATTAACGGTACCTGCCATACAACCAATATAGAAAAATTGATTTTCTCAAAAACGGCTCTAACAATATTGTTTTAAATATATATATTGTGTTCAGTGATTGCAACAAAACTGCATTTTTAGTGTTTTTCACAAAAATCTCGAACAGTGGAGAAACAGCGTTGCCGTTTTTTGCAAACACTTTTTTAATTTTGTTTTTTTGTGAATATCTCGTAAACGGCTTTAGCGATTTTGACTAAAACTTGTGCACAGATATTTCATATAACCTTAAATAAATTTAATTTCAATTTCAAAAAAAATTGTATTAATTAAAAAAACTAAAAAAAAAATAAAAAGTTTAAATTAGTTTTATTCTTTATACAAATGTTCCACTTTTCTTGTAAATATATAACTTAGGAAAACCCTATATTTTTTTAATTTCTAGCATACATAATTATTTATTTTTATAAACTTTATATAAGAGGCTTTAACGTCTATAGCAACTTTAACCCCAACAGCAAGTACGTGCGATCCAGTCGTGCATTTTATAAGTGAAAACACGTTTTTAATTAATGCATTAAAATTACAAAATTTAATGAAAAATTTGATAATTTTAAATACATTTTTGGCTCAATTTCAAGAAGTATCTGTTGTCTTAAACAAAAATAAAGACTGTAAATGATGTATTACAGAAAAAACATCGAACAAAATGCACTTTTAATGCTCCTTTGATCAATTGTACCATTCATAACATCTGACTATGTCTGCTTAAGTAATTTTAATTTTCTTACAAAACTACACCTTAAATGTCAACAATTATTTTGATACACAATTTGTTTCAATAAGATACTCACAAGCTTCGCAATATCAAATAATATGAAAAATATTATAAATTCGATTTCTCACATAAATCTGTTAAAAATTCAAAATATTTACTTTTCACGTAAACAAAATAGCTTTCAACTTTACTAAAGCTTAACTGATTTTTAAAGTTGAGGTGTCAATGGATAGATTGAAGCCTCAAAAAATAAAATCCTATACCATTGTTTTAATTAAAATGTGTAAATATAGGCTCCTCAAGGGAAAACTAATGAATTTTCACATTATCTACCGTAATTTTTACATTTTTTTATTTTTTTTGTCGAAAAAATATCAATTATATGAAATATTTGAATTAATTTTACAAAAAAACACATTATTCTTCCTTTCTTCCTTGAAAAAAATTCCCTTCTAGAACTTTTCACTACATTTCTTAAATAATTTTACATATCCAAAAAAACTATACAAATATAGATATTGATAGGAAGTATAACTTCTGGCGCACGCACATAAGTACACATATCGTTTTTGCTGACTTAACACCACTTATTAGTCAAATCACCAATAAATTAATCTCAAAATCATTTTAATTTGAACCAAATCTTTGCACTAATGAATTTATCAAAGGTTAAGAAATAAAATAATTTCCAGAAATCTGATAAAAAAGTGCAGATCAAAATGATTTGTTTCTTATCATCTTAAGTTTTAAGGTATATTTTGTCATTGTGAAATTTGAATGTAGCTTTCGAGTTATTGTGAAATTATCATTAAAGTGAAGTTAGTTGTAGTATTACCAATTAAAAATAAATTGCAGATTAAGTTAAAATTAAGGTAAAATGGAGTAAGTGCGACATACAAAGTTCTATGTTAAAATTTTAGAAAATATTTCGTTTTGCATTAACCAATTGTGTATATTGCAAACAAGATTTCCTGGAAGAAAACAATTTATAGTTTTAGAAAATCAAACAATTTTTTTTCAAAAATTTAATATAACAAAAAACTGGTTGATGATTAAGTTAAGTGTTCATAGTTTGTACTCATTTTTCATGCATTATTCTTGGTTAGTGCGCTGTATTATAAAGTAGGTAACTATTTTAAGGAATTTAAACACTTCAACTACGATTGGTAACTTAATAAAGGCCAAATTAAATTCTGAAATAAAACGAATATTTTTGAAAACAAATTTGATAAGATACTCGTTAAAATTAAGCGATCTAACGTACATCATCACATTAATTCATAAAGTGGCAACATTGCTGAAATGACGCAGGTCCGGTGGATGTTGGATCTTTCAATATCAGACAAAATAAGTGCGATCAAATCGTTTATTTTATTGATTTAGCATACATAGGTACATTTTGCTTATCACTTCCTCTTCAATTTAAACAAAAGCTTTATCTTGCCCCCTTGAAAATATTTGAATAGATACGCCAACTACTTCAAAGCTATAAATCTTCGAGTTCAATACATATTTAAGCACAGTGTAACTGTTTGCTTGTTTTCAGTTATTTCAAATCTTCTTCTGAGACAACACCAAATGTTATGTGGTTTCTACTACAGTTGTTTTATATTACAATTGCACTATTAGTAAACGGTATTCAATCGGTTTCTATTGTGAACGATGTGATAGTGTCTAGTGATGTTTTGAGTGAAGTTTTTATGAAAGAAATTAAAAATAATCCAAATAAGATTTATGAATCATCCGGTGACGAAGTCAATCCGTATGATTCGAAAAAATGTATTCAAAGTTTGCGGGAGATAGTTAACCGTTTTCCAAGTCGTCAAGTTTCTCGATGTAAGTATGTATTTATTACAAAAAAGTTTCGATAGTTTCCACAGGGGGGAGTGAGGCCACTCCTTCTCTATCAGTTTTTCTTCGAGTTCTGTAATAAATTGGGAACTGTTTTAGATCAACTGTTTTAAATCAATCAACTATTTTTTTTACATCCTGTCAAAAAACTGGCTTTTAGTTTAAATGTGTTATTGGAAGCTCAGAATCTTAAGTGCAAAAAAAGTAAATAAGGTAAAACGTGTTTTTTTCTGAGAACTACGGCTTTATTTCCAGTAACTGTTTCGAGTAACAGATGTCAGGTGAGTTACATAGGTATATTCAGTCGAATGCTTTAGACTGAAAATTTCTAGTATGCAAAACTGGTAAACCTCAGTTAAAGCTGGTGAAACGCAGACAAAACTGATAAATCACACCACTTTTACCAATAGTGCGTATAAGGGTAGGGGGAAGGATTCTGTCATTTAGTATGGCTGAGCAAATAGATGTTCAGGAGCAGGCCTTCGGGCGTACATTGCAACGTGCAACAATCTCGTGTGCCTGCTGACAAGAGGAAGCTGATTCGTTTCAACTGAGATTGTTCTTGTCAGAATTAACTCGACTTGCTTGCGTAGCAGTGGAAACTTGTGAAGTGTGAATGATTGTCTGCTGCTGCTTAAATAAATAAATAAATAAATTCCGTTGATAAAGGATACTTTCTGCCGATGCTATTGTACACCTGAGCTCGTGTATATTTCTCACCAAGCTATCTTTATCTGGCTTTAACGCACTTCGGGTGGTAGGCCATCCTAACCTTATATTTGTAAGGTCAGACATCACTGTCCTAAGTTCTTATAGGTGAGATGGACTGATATTTTGAAGATTGTCGAAGTTAAATATATAAACTTGTCGAATGGAAGGTAGTTCTTGCTTCTCGCTTCTGAACACTTTGTTCTTGGTTTTGTTTACCATAGTTCCCATTTAGAAATCAGTGTTTTTTTTCATCTTTCTTACACATAGAGCTTTTGGGCTCCTCACTCACTAAATTTGGTTCAAGCCTGCAGTCAGGCGTCTTTCGAGTTGATTTCACTCACATCGATTTTGGATTATTTCCGACAAAAGCTTAAAACTTGCAATTTTTTCTCTTTTCAGTTCTAGACTCCTGGGGACGTCTGCCATCTGGAATTGAATCGGGAAATGAATACGATATGGGAAACTACGATCAATGCACAAGAACTTCTGTTACTTTAAACGACCCCATTGGTCTAGTGAATAGTCAATATTGCTTTGTAACAATTTATCTCGAAAAGAAATCACCTCCTAATTATGATATACACTGGTGGAATCTTGATCCAACTTTAAATACTGGAATATGCATTCCAGATAGTTGTAGCCCTCAGTTGCTAACTTTAATTTTTAGGGAAGCAGTAAGTGCAGAATTCGAAGGAGCTTTGTCCGAAATTTCTGTTGGACGTTGTTCAAATGGAAGAATTTCCTCACTTACTACATGGAATATTATTGGCATGTAAGTTTCTTTATTAAAAAGAAAAATTATACGCTCAAAAATAAGATATTAAAAAATACAAATTTTAGATCTATTTTTGGCATACTTACGCTTCTGATGGTGTTGAGCTCATGTTATGAATTATATATCAGCCATAGTGAAAGTAAGTACCAAAATACTTGCAATTGAATTTAGGTATGCGACGCGACGTAAGAACTAAGGGGGCATAGGCTTTAGTTAAGATGTTGTCTCTCCAAATCGGCTTTGGAAAGAAAATAAAAATAAGCATCTGGAAGGTTGAAAGAATAAGTCTTGAGCAGCATCAGGTACATTTTAGATGAGTTTTCATTCAGAATCTATCGAGCTTATTTGCAGAATGACTTGTTGTTAAAAATGTTTTTCTTAAATCTCAAAAAAAAAAAAAAATCGCGACACTCTTGTTTCAATATGAAGCTAATACAATAGTTAACTTAAGTATGTCCGTGCTTACAGAACTGATAGAAACCGGTTCATTAAAATGTGTGGTTTTGTCAGTATTTGCAAATGAATTAAACAAGCTATTTATAAATTATTTTATTGCAAACAGTTGAGTGTTTTATGAATAAAGTGTGGCAGGTTGAATTGCCTACTAATAAAGATAATAAATTGGTACTTGAATAACTACTTATAGTTGCAAAGAAGAAAATCTAATTTTTTATTGAGAATTCCGTTTAATTCACTAGTTTCTTATCGTATAGGAAATTTTGGTTTTGCTGGACTATGTTCATCATTATTCGTCTCTAGGAAAGTGAACCGACCTAAAACTATTGTGGTATCTTCAAGAAAACCCATTTTCGGGAACTTGAGTATTAGTTTTTCCAGAAGCTTACTTAAGTTGCTGAATCGAGAAAATGGCCTTTAGTTTGAGTCATGTTTTTTGGGAATTGTCACGATGTTTGCCTTGGTGTCACTTGTCACGAGATCTGTAATGATGTCATCACTGGTATTTATGGAGATGTCAGGAAAACTGACAAAAGTTGCAGTTTTCGGTTTTGGTTTATTCCGTTTAGGAATGTTTAGACTCATACAGTGTCAATGTTGTTCCTCCATGAAGCATTAGTCTCGTTAATGAGGCTTTACCAATTGTATGTAGAGAATGAATAGTATATCACTTTTTTCAGAAATTCCAATCCCAGTATTGTTAGCATTTTCGGTATTTACAAATGGAAAGAGACTCTTTGCGATCAGCACTAAAAAATCTCGAAACAATATCGATTGCCTGACAGGAATGCGAGTTCTATCAACATTTTGGATAATGAATCATCATACTTACACAAACATCCATGGTAGTCCGATTATTAACAATCAAGATCATATAGCGGTAAGTTTTGAACAACTAATTCCTTAAAAAAACATTTTAATTATTCCTAATTTTAGTGGTTATACAGTCCTGAGTTTTTCCCTGCTCTAAATGCAAGTATATCAGTCGATACATTTCTGTTTATGGGAGGACTGCTTGTGGCTTGGATTGGATTTCGAGGTCTTGATAAAACGTAAAAGCTCTTCTTTCAATTTGCTCTCTTCAATTATCTTGTTAATCATCAATTTGTTCTATTTTGAAGATCTGGAAAAATCAACCCGTTAATGAATATAGTCCATCGATATTTTCGATTGACTCCAGTGCTAGCGGCAGGGTTATTAATGGCCTATAGTGTGAATAAAATTATTTACACAGGTCCAATAAAAGACATTCAAATGATGAAAAACGCCTGTGATGGGACAAATTGGTGGCCAGTTTTGATGTATATTCAAAATTATTATGTTCAGAATACAAGAGTAGTTTTTTTCACCTTAAACGTTTTTAAATAGCTTATTGTTATTTGTTCTTCTTTTGGTTTATAGTGCTATGACGAAGCTTGGTATTTAGCGATTGATTTTCAATTATATGCCCTTTCACCACTGCTTTTGATACCGATGTGGAAGTGGGGAAGAAAATTTGCACCGGTCATACTAGTGCTGGGACTGGCGTCAATTGCATGTGTCATGGGAATCTACATTTCGGAGGGTTATGTTGGACTATCGTTGGGGTAAGTTGTATTTGAATTGCTAACATATTAACGATTAGAAAATTAAATAAAAAGAGACTGGGTGCAACCCGCACTGGTAACTTCCCATAAGTACCCTCAGAAACTAGGTGCCTGAGCAACTATAAAGATCTGAAATTCAAGATCTTCAGTAAGAGTTCAGTCGTTTGTTGTTGACCTATTTAAGTTTTGAACAGTTTCGGGCTGGTTTAGATATAGTGAACGAAAAAAAGAGTGTTACGAACGTACGAACGTACACACACACACACACACACACTTATAGCCATCTTTCTAAAATCGACAGATACAGACTCTAGTGACCTCAAAACGTCGAGAAATGTCAAAGGGGCAAACTCATTCAAGAATGAATTTTGTTGAATTTTATAGAACAAAAATTTAAAAAAAACGAGCATACGCATTTTATTACGCCCTTGCCTCGACTACCCCTACGCGCCATCGTGTATGAATTCTAGCAATGTACCAGTTCAACTATCTCATATGCTTCTCAGCCAACCCGATCCTGCCTGTGTGAACGGGTTATAAAAACCGCTCTTTTGCATCATCAATAGTCGTCAACGTATTATCAGTCCTTATTCAAGCCGAAGTGTTGGTTTCGTTAGAGCAGTAGTTGTTGTTGAATACAAGAGTTCTGATTGTTTGTTCATGTCTTGCGGAATTTTTCAAGGTTCTATTCTAGGCACATTACTTAACTTTTTTAAAAATGTAAATGAAGTACAAAAATTCCAACTACTTGGTAAAGATCTTCAATAGCTATCATGATAATACGAGCTAGAATTGTGCCTGGATATATTCCTTAATGGAACTTTCAGCTGCAAGAATCATATCCCTCAAGCTGTTGGTAAAGTTATGAGACGCTTCCATTAATTAGATAACAAGAAGTACTACCTGTTTATGAGAACTAGAAAATTGCTTGCAATCAGGCCCTTTGGTTCATTAAATAAGGTTTTTTTTTTATTACTACCCTGCATTTGACTTGCATATATTTTTTTTAATGAAAGAATAATATTGAAGAATAAAAGTAATTGTTTGAAGCTGTAAAAGCTTCTGTTTTCAACTATAAGATTGTTTTTGAATTGAAAAAAAAACAATGATAGTGATAAAAATTAAATTTAAAAATCTACACGTTTTCTTAAAATTAAAGTTTCAGGATTTTCACCTAAAAAATTACAAAAAAAAATGTATTTCTTGAATTGTTTAGAGTCAATCCTCATGAATGGGAAAAGGTTTACACTCCAACGCATACAAGATGTTCAACTTGGCTACTTGGCTTTGCTTTTGGGTACTTCCTGCATAAAAATCGTCAATCAGATTTTAAAATATCAAAAGTAAGTTCTTAGTTTTGTTTATAATTGGGGTCTCAAATGTCTTAAAAAACAAATTCTTTCTACTTCTTTGAGTATATTATTCTTTGTTTATAGTGTTTATTATGTAAATATACGAGTATTTAAAATCTTAAAGGAGCGTTTAAAAAATTGTTTTAAATGAATTTAAATTTTTTGGGTCTTACATTAATAGTTATTTCTTGTAACTTAAATGCCATTGTTGTGTACGAACTGAAAGAAAGTTTTTGTGACTCACTTATTCAATCATTGACAGAGAAATTTTGAAATTTGTTTGTCTTCAAAATTTGGATGAAGTTAAAATATCTTGAGGCTGCAGCTAAAATGTACAAATAATAAATATTTTTTTCAGGCATTACAAATTATTGGTTGGATTGTAAGCTTTTTCACCATCACAGCTGTTGTTTTTGGACCATATTTCACCTTGAGTGCAAATGGTCAAGGAACAGTTTTTGAAGCTGCAATTTACGAAGGCCTAAAACGCATATCCTGGAGTCTTGCTCATGCATGGATAATATTTGCTTGCTATTATGGATATGGTGGATTTGTTGACACATTCTTGTCTCATCCATTCTGGCAGCCATTTGGACGTTTGACTTATGCCATGTATATGATGCATATGGCAGTTGAACGAATGCACTTCGGAATGACACGCACTGAAGTATATTTTACAGTCTACAATCAGGTTTGGATACCCTCATAAAATTTTGAATAGTATTCTTAATAGTAAATTTGAATTTTTTTCAACAGTATTTATATTTTTGGAGTGCATTGGGGACAACAATCTTTGTAGCCATTTATATTACACTTGCCTTCGAGTCACCAATTTTGATATTAGAAAAGTTTATATTCAGTGGAGAAAAACCATCAGCTCAAAAAGCGAATACAGTACAGAGTGCGGTTGGTGCTCCAAGTATTGTCGTGGATCAGTCTAGGAACAAAATTGAAGTTTTCTAATTTTAAGTTTTATTTAATATCTTGTATTTTTGATGTTTGTGATATTTAAAAATTAAAAATTATAAGGATATTGATTTTTATTTGAACTTGTGGACCTTCGAATATTAATTAAATTAAACTAAAGGAAGAAGCTATCACTATGGGTAGGATAGCGTTTTCTTATAAGATTCTTTTGGGGGATACAAAAAATGTCATCTAAATATTCAAGGAGTTTAAAGTGGGTGATGCTGACCGGTATCAGATATGTATCAAACTTTTCGTGCCCAATGATGATTAGAGATCTTGCAATCTTTGTAAGTAAGTGATGAACAGGTCAATGTAATTACGCTTAAAGAGCCACAAGATAAAATGAACTTAATTTATGTTCATGTTCTACGTAGATAATAATTCATTTCCTCTCCCAGCGCAGTAGCTAATGTACAAGGTTTGTTCACGTTCGTCAATCCAGCACCATCAGATACGAAAGAGTATAAAAATAGTGTTCTATGGAGAAAGGAACACAATTTCTGTACTGGTAATTGCTCTTTCCTAGAGAAAGATGGTCTAAGGTCTTTTCTACTGGAAGTTTACAATTGAAAAAAAGCTCTAAGGATCTTTGATAAAGTAATGACTGTTCCCCTCGTTTTTCATTTAATACACGCTATGTACTAACTAGACATACATAGAAGATCCTAGTCATTGCTAGCTGATGCAAGATGGCAGTAATTGCAAAAGATTTCTCTCG
The DNA here is from genome assembly GCA_948107695.1 of Meliscaeva auricollis. Taxonomy (NCBI): domain Eukaryota; kingdom Metazoa; phylum Arthropoda; class Insecta; order Diptera; family Syrphidae; genus Meliscaeva; species Meliscaeva auricollis. The sequence continues at coordinate 1,644,478 of OX403617.1, forward strand.
TAGGATTCTCTTAAGAAGTTCTTTGATGCTTCCATTTTATGCCTATCCGTTTTGGTTTATTTCATGGCATGTTCTATTTGAAGTTCGTGCGTCGCGTCACCGATTTCTTTAGCATTATCAGTTCCTTTATCAAAAATACTTTCGAGGACGGGCGCCAAGAAAATTATATTTAAAGCGTAAATTGTTGATTCTTTTTGCCTTACTTTACTGAAAGCAGAACGTGTCCGCTTTTCAGCGACCATTAATTTGATTCAAAATTTAAAATTCAAAAATTAAATATCGTATATTTAAAAAAACAAAAATTAATTTTTAACATAAAATAAATTAATACATTTTAAAGTTAACTTTACAGAGATATAAGCAATAACTCTCTTAATTATTTCTCCTTCTTTTCAATTGGTTCCTCTTTGTGAAATATAAACTTCTCCAACACCAAAATTGGTGCTTCAAATCCCAAGACTAGGAAAATGGCAAAAAACAATGATGTTCCCAATGTACTCCAGTAATTTAGAACCTAAAAGAGGAGTGATAAATGTCTATGTTAGAGAAATTTTGAATTCTGTTATTGCAAAATCTTGTTAGCTTACTGCGACATAATCCGAAACATAAACAAGTGATCGAACCGATCCAAAGTTTATTCTCAACACAGTCATGTGAACTAAGAACAAACTATAAGCGAGACGTGCGAGTGGTTGCCAAATTGGATGCGAAAGGAATGAATTAACTATGCCCCCGAAGCCATAATGGCATGCAAAAGTTATCCAAGCTAAGGCCGTTGCCCACAAGATACGCTTCCAGCCCTCAAGCATTGAGGCTATAAAGTTGGTGGAGTGGCCATCGTTATCCATTATCAAATATGGTCCAAAAACAATCAAGAACAAAGTCGTAAAACTAGCAATCCATGCGAGTATTTGAAGGAACTGAAATTATTATAAGTTAGATGGTAATTAATTTGACGGGAAGGATAGAAAATTTTCTGTTTAGAATTTGACTAATTTACATGTTCCGTGAGTCGTTTTGTAGCAGGCTACGCAGTTTGACAAGTGAAATCTCCAAGTCTCCACAAGTCTACACTAACACTCGAAAATGCAATTGAATTAAATTTTACCTTTGGTATTTGGAAGGTTCTCTGTCGGTTAACATGCATAAAGTAACCGAGTGCAAATCCAACTAACCAAGATGCAATTCTAGCGTGCGTCGGAATATTAGTTAGCGTCCATTCACCCATGTTTGTTCTAAAAATCAAAAATGAGATATTAATTTCGGTTATTAATAAACTCGAAAAAAAAAATAAAATACAAAGCTGTGCACTTACCCTATAACGAGTCCAGTAAAACCTTTTTTGAAAAACGCAGTAATAACGTATGTAATCGAAGACAACGCAAGGGCAAGTAAAACAGGGGCGAATTTCTTGCCATATTTCCACATCATAATCAAAAGCAGTGGAGAGATGAGGTAAAGGTGAAAATCAACAGCCAAATACCAAGTTTCATCCAAGCACTGTGAATGGAAGATGAGATGAACTCATTTAATACAAAAATTTCATATTTTGACACCTGAGTTATCGTCTCAACGAGAGAAAAGATATTGTTTCCAAGAAATATGTATAACCTATTAGACCCTAGTCCCTATTGTCTTGAGGAAACTTAATTATCCGGAAAGAGAAAAGGCGCTGACCCTCAAGTTTTGAATGGTATTTTCTAATTTCCAATCCATTGCATGTTGGGTTAAGCATTGGAATTCTAAATTAAACATTATAGGGAAGATACCAGCACCTTCCTTGAGAACGAAGAGAAAAATAGTTGGAAGGCCAGAGAAATCAGCTTTATAGAATCCAACAAAGAGAACAGCAACTATCAGATTGTATGGAGTGACCTTCCTGTTCACAAATGATACTCTAAAACTTTATCAAACACCACGACAAGAAAGTGCAATTTGTCTTCAACCTGTTGCTCAAAAATTCTGATAACAAGTATCTTAAAGAACTACATCAAAAGTTACTACTTCTTCTAGAAGTGATACACAGAATACATTTCGGAAACAATATTAGGTGCATATATTGTATGTGCTTCAAAAAAATTAACAAAATATTAAATGAAGTGATACGCAGAAAGCTCAAGAGGTTTTGCTTTAGGGGAAAACACTTAGAACTGCTCCTGTATGTCGTTTTAAAATTCGAGCACCAGGAGTTTCAAAATGACATACCACAACGCTCAACAATCATTGTGAACCTTTTGAATGCCTACGGGATATCGGGAAAAAATTCTACTACAGTTTCAATAAATCCGTTCAGCCTGTCCAAACATAATACGAAAACTCTTTCAATTACGCCACCTAGACTTCTACAGTACTTAGTATAGAGAGTTGTTCCACATTCACAGATCTGTTACTTGCGACCCTTGATCACTCCAGGCTGATATTTAAGCTATGCTATAGATGGTACTCACATTGTTTGGTGTGACGAAATAATTCTGAATGTAAAGAAGAATAGGCCACCAATTGGTGCTATCACATTTGTTCTTCGCAAGCATCAATTCTCTAAAAGGACCTGTGTAAAAAAGTTCATTTAAACTGTAATTGAACAGTAAGACAGCAGCTACAGCAGGCGTTAGTCGTATATAACGATGGACATACATCATGACAACATTCAATTTTCCATTTCTGCAAAGGAAATTGATAATTTCTAATAAAAAGTTTATGCGTTTAGTAAAAAAACATAACTTACGTTTTATCCAATTCTTTAAATCCAGCCCAAGCTACCAAAAGTCCAGCCATAAAGAAGAATGTGTCAACAGATATAGCAGCATTCAAACATTGCATCGACCACATTGAGTCACTGGCCCACTGTAAGAAAAAAAAAAATTGATAATTTAATTCCAAAAAAACTTAAAAAAGAAATCTTTTCTTTCACAACATACCGTTGCGTATATGATTTGGTTTAAAGCGGGAAGGTATGAAGTTATTAAATGTGTATGATGATCTATAATCCAAAGCATTGATAAGACTCTCAAGCCTGTTAAGCAATCAATACTATTGGCCGATTTGGTGGTATTGATGGCAAATATTTTCCTTCCATTTGTCAATACTGAAAATGCCAATAAAACGGGTACTGGTTGTTCTAAAAGTGAAAAGAAGAATACTTTAAATTATTTAAAGTCGAAATCATGGCCAAAGGTTTTTTGAAAATGATAAAAAAATATTAATTAGTAATAAAGAGATACAATCACAGATACTGACGCAGATACTGCAGATGGTGTTAATATCTTGGAAAATCAAACATGAGTAGGGGGAAGTGGTCACCTTTCGTACACGGTCACCCTTCGTACACGATTTATTGTAAAGTAAAGTTTATTAAATCGAAGCTGAAGTGAGTAAATATTGAACTAAAACTAAAAAGGTAAAAAGTGTACGTAGGCTGACCTCTTTCCCCTAGGTACCTATGGTTTATTTTTGTTGTTGCTTATTTTTCACTCATATTGTTTATAATACTTTTAATGAAACTTTTATCAGTATTTGGATCAATCTGCACTAATCCAAAAAAATAATTACAATAACAATAAATAATCTAATTCAAGAATTTAAAATCTTTAATTTTGTTTTAGTACCTTTTCCAAATCACTAATGAGTTACGGTCACAGTTCACAGCTCACAGTAGGTACAGTGTATTTTTTTGATAGACCCAACATTTATTCTAATCTTTAAAAAAATATTAACCCTTGAGTTAATCTGTACATACCTACATCTAGTATATTTTAGTCTATAACAAAGCATGGTAAAGAGGGTTTTTGGAAGGGTCTTCGTAAGAATACCATGCTTGTTCCTGATCTTCAATTTTTGTGTACTGAAGATACTAACGTTGATTGCAGCGCAGTATCCTCATGAAACCTTTTCAATAAGCTTAATATTGTTTGTGCTGATTTTATCTAAAGCAAGACTAAAATCAGGCCTCGTAAAGAGCGTTATTAAATTTTGTCATCTGACAAGTTCACGTAAAAAATTATTGGAGTCTTAAATGCGTCTTCCTCACTTAGAATTATTGGAGAATGCATTATAATACCTCATTACTTTTTTATTTTCCGTTAATATTTTCCTCCAATCATTATGTCGTCAACGTACACACGAAAGCTCTCAATCCAAGCTGAAAATTTCTTTTTTGAGCCTGTTTATTTAAAACATCTTAAAATAATCCCGATCGTAGCCTGACTTATTATCTGAGTGTAATAAACGCATACAAACTTCAAACTTTAGAAGATTTTAACACTTTTTTAGCTTTTTTAGCAATAAAGGTCAAAGGCCTATTTTGGATTTATAGTATAAATCTACTCTTAACAAGAGCTTTATAAAATCATACTGGCCTTATGTCTTATAGAGATACTTTAACTGATATTAAAAATAAAATTCTTGGTTTTTTTTTAGCGTTTTATGTTTTTTTTTGAGGTAAAATGTGATAGTTAGTTGATAATTCAACTTCAAGTACATTTAATTCTCTTAAAAATCTTATTACAAGTTTTGAGAGGATATTTTTATGCTTTTTGCTCTCGAAAATCAGTCATTTAAGACTCTTGAAACGTCATATAATTTGAAAAAAACTTTACATGGGAATACTTTCGGAAACTGACTCAGACTTGTAGACTTTCCGCTTGACTGCTAGTGATGCTAACTATTCCGAGGGGTCACTACTAGTAGCTTAAGTTTGGATGCGGAAATCCATGGCGGCACAATGAAGATCGATTTTTTAAAAAAATTCTAACATGAGAACCCTAGCCAACACTAGCAATAGTATAGAGCACCAGTAGAAACACTGATAACGTGAAACTTTGTTTCGGTTGAACAGTTCAGGTAGGCACATGGATAGCCACTTAACCAAACTGTGTAATAGAAGAGCTAGGACCATACACTAGATGATTTGTAAAATTTCGTCAGAAGTTGAGATACTCATGCTTTTTAAACTACGCATACTACAAATCTATATGTGTCCTGAAATTTCTAGCAATTGTCACCTTAGTTTTCAACTAGATGCTTCCACCCCTCGAGTTATATTCTAACTATAAAACTAAATGATTTCAGAGGGTTACAAAAGATTTTTCTTTCTTTAATAATAAAAAATTTTGTTCACCCATTATTGTATTTTCTATCAGTGCAGATCTGAGCTCTTTAAAAAAACAAATACTCACTGCCAGTATAATGTATATACAATTCATAGCCAGTACTTGCCACCATGAAGACTCCAATAATTGAAAATACAATTCTGCAGAAAATTAGGAAATATTATAATGAAACTAAATTTTAAAGGCAAATGTGCAAACGAACTTTTCAACTTACATTCCGATAACATGAATTACTTTTAAAGGTGGCCGTTTTCCATCTGTACATTGTATAACCGAAACATCCGAAAGAATTCCATTAGAAGATGATTGCAATGATTTTCGCAATATTTGTGTAACAATTTTGGGACTACAACTATTTGGCACACATATTCCAATATTTATTTTCAAATCATTATTAACCACATCATGCATAAGAGATGCATTCGGTAGAGGCAACTCAGCGAAGCAATATTGACCAGACACTTGACCAATGGATAAATCGGATAATGCAACAGAAGTTTTAATGCATTGATCAAAACTTCCAACATCGTAAAGGTTGAAACTTTTTATACCTGATGGCACTTTACCCCATGCATCAAAAACTGGAACAAATCATACAGAATAATAATAATTAATTATTGAGAAATTAAGTTAAAACCACTAAAACAAAACATTAAGTTTTATAAACAAAAATTTGTGACAGTTCTCCAAAGAATACTTTGTTTTTTAATGAATGTTCGATATCAAAATTTCATATGCTAACAATGGACTTGTAGGTTAATTCAATGAATGATAAATTACAAAAACAAATTTTGAACCTTGAACCAATATTCCACAACATACGTACACTTAACACCTTGAGAAGTCCCAACCTTACTCAACTCTTTTAAACTTTGAATACACTTTTTCGAATCATATTGATTCAGAATTTCTCCGTGAATTTCTCCGAGTTCATTATTAATTTGAATTTCATTTAAAAATGCTTCCCTAAGAAAATCACTATGAACTGTTACATTTTTCACAACTAAAATTGAGTTGATTCCACTTATCAGCAAACAGCTGATTAAAATATTTAGTGAACAAAGCATATTCACAATTTCTTTAAGGTCTACCCGAACTTGCCGCCGAAAAGTCAAGCACAACTAATCACTTTCAATTTCAACTGAGCCAGACATTTTAACAAACCTAACATTTTATTGAAATACATTTCTATAAACAAAATAGTTAAAAATTATGTGTTGGTACCTATAGGTTGTACATTGATAGAGCAATCAACGTTAATCGATTTGAAGAAATCTGATTTGAAGATTCGATTAATTGGGGGGTTATCAGCACCAGCGTGACACTGCTTAAATTAAATTTGATATGAGTGTAAAGCATTAATATTTAGATTCGTTAACCATTGTTAATAGCCATTGATTTGTTTTGTGAGTTTTCTGTTGTTGTTGTATTTTATGTTTATGGCCAGGGCCGTGGTCCGTATCTGGGAAAAGGAAATGTAACAATAAATACTGAATGTAATAAATATTATTTATTGCAATAAACATTGATTGTATAAAGACATTAAATGAATAAAAGAAGACAAAAAAAGTACCTTACAAAAGTCTCATGTCTGTCATGGCTTGACTGTGACTCACATATATTGATGTTTTGTCAGCAAGTAGTAGATCTCATAAATTACATATTGCTTATTGACTTTTTTAAATATATGTACATAATAGCAAAAACGTGCGACATTATTATTTCAATAAAAAAAAGTTAAACAAAACTTTTGGATTTGTCAAAAAATCAAACTTAATTTAACGATCAAACTTGACATTACAGTGATGGAAAAAGTCATCACTTAATGTGTCTATCAATATCTTTTATGATTATATACATAGGTGCTTATTCTATTACGTATTATAACTTATTTAAAGCTTTTTGTTGAAGCGTGCGATTGTTGATTATCCGAAAGTGATAAGTCGCCATTTTTGGTGAGTTTTGCAATTTATTTTTGTCAAACTATTATTTTTTAATAAAGTGGTAGCGGTCTAACTAAAGTTATTTTTTATTCTGAACTTAATTGAGTTAATCTTTCTATTATCGACTCAATAGTTTTTTTTTTATCGAATCTTTTATATAAAAAAAAAGGGATGTGGACGTTTGAAACATTTTTTGAGTGGACGTTTGTAAAGAACACTGCATCAGCAGGATCAGTGAAATTCAGCCTCAAGATATATTTAACATCGATTAAACGGGTCTTACAACTACTGTCCATAAACCAACAAAGGTTATTACAATAATCGTAAAAAAAACAATTCGAAGCCATTTATTAGGAAATACTAAGATCCATCGTCAATATTGAAGTTGCTAATAAATCAAAATGGATGCAATCGGAGTTCATTAATCTAATGGAACACCACGTAAAACATTTTTAATTTTGGATTTGTATAATAAATGTGAAGTTAAACCAATATTTCTCGTTCATTCTATTACATTTATGTGGTGTTACAGGGACGGTTGTAACAATCGACTTTCACCTCTTTTACATAGCATGGTTTCGTAGAAAATAGAAAGTCAAACGGCAAATCAGTATTTAACGATAGCCAAATGTCCACTAATCAATACACGCGTTGTTCTGTTTGGCTATGTATTTTGGTTTTGAAGTTATGGCACAAAATATAAAAATTGTTACTTTTGTACCCACTCTCCTACTATGGGGGTAAAAATATTAAGGGCGACACGTTTGTTCGAGTTTCGGTATCAAAATATATATAAAAGCCAGTAAAATATAAATGCAATGTTACATATATTCATAAATAAGTATTATTTTGAAAACCCTTTCCCCCTTTCTTCCCTTTTTCAAACTATTTGATTGATATTTGTCTAAGAGAAGGCGATATATGCCTGCTTGAAATTCCGAACATTTTATTTCATAGACCCAACTTTCTGTAACTAAGCGCCAACAAAGATAGAGGGAAGTAAAGTTTTTTTGTATTTGTTTCCTAAATTTTGAGTTTGAAAAAAGGAGTATTCAGCCGGACAAAATACCATACAGCAATTTTATTCGTGGAAATTGTTAGGCGCGATACTCTTATTAATATCCCAAAATCCACAACTAATCTCATTTAAAGTTTACCGACTATCTTGAAAAAACTGCATCAATATTGCAATTTTTTAAGATGAACCTGCCTCTTTTTCTTTCAAAAGAAAATTTGCCCCCTAACTCGAAAATAATAACTTTTCGAGAAAAAGTAATAAGACGAGAAATGTACAACATATATTGGTCTATATTACCGATTGTTGGTATTTTATTCGTAGAGTTAACCGTTTAAAACGTAAAAAAAAAATCACGCATCTTTTAAGATAGCGGCCGAAGGGATGTTGGTGAGGATTTTGAATTTAATTTGACTCAATCAAAAGATGTTTACATATAATAGCATCTTTTCTCAATTTCATACAAAAATTGTTAGGCGCTAACTCGTATCTATCCCGAAGAAGATAAATTGGTATTTTTTGATCCCAAAATCATCTTTTTTAGCCTGAAATATCGAAACTACAAATGACGACACATGGTCATGGCCAAATAGAAGTTGCTTCAGGAATTTCAATACTTAGAAAAAATGCTTCAAACACATTGTTTTAAGTAAACTAATTTTAATTATAAATTAATGCTTTAAAATTTATTTACAGTTATTAAATTCAAATATTGCACTATACTAATATTTATTGTTTCATGATTAACTAAACATCTTTTTGCTGCACTTCCAATACAACCTTCGACGAGGCTGATGGTTCCACTGGCTTCTTATCATTTTTATTCCCATGTCCAAAAACGAACTTTTCCAATATTAAAATAGGCGCTTCAAATGCAAGGCTCATATAAATTGCGATCAGCAATGTTACTCCAAATGCACTCCAAAATCCAAGAAACTGAAACAATAAAAATCAACGGAAATGTAGTTAACAGGATTTTTTGTAGGAAAAAAAAACTTACCATAGCATAAGGGCTAAAAAACTTTTCAGTTCTCATCATACCGAAATGCATTCTTATGACACCCATATGCATCAAATACAAAGCATACGTCAACCGTCCAAGTGGTTGCCAAAATGGATGTGACAAAAATGTATCAACAACTCCTCCAAAGCCATAATGACAAGCAAATGTAATCCAAGTAAGTGCAAGACCCCAAGCCACTCGTTTCAAGCCTTCGTACATAGCAGCTTCAAATACAGTCGCCTGACCATATGCACTCAAAGTGACGTAAGGTCCAAGAATTATTGCAAAAAAGGTGCCAATGCTAGCGATCCATGCAAGCAATTGAACAATCTGTCAGATTATCAAAAAAAAAAAAAAAGATTTTGGTAATGTTCGACACATTACAAAACAAACTCTACCTACTACTCACTCTTGATATATGGAACTTAGTTTGACGATTTTTGTGCATGAAGTATCCCAAAATGAAACCAATTAACCAAGGTACACATCGAGTGTGCATGGGAGTGTATGTTTTTTCCCACTCCCCGTCATTGCCTCTAAAATTAAAAAAATACATAAATGAAATATCAAAAGTTCATTTGGTGATCAAGATCTTAATACCCAATTGACATATTGATAAATCCGTCCATGAAAAATACCGCCATGGCCCAGCCAGAAGCTGCTATTATCAGACCAACTACCACCACTACAACCTTGTTGCCCCACTTCCACAATGGAATCAGCAAAAGTGGTGAGAGAACGTAAAGTTGGAAATCAACAGCCAAGTACCAAGTTTCGTCATAGCACTAGCAAATGAAATATTCAAAAAAATGGAAGACAGCACAACTTCACCACCAACCTTAGTGTCTTGAATGAAATAGTTTTGAATGTAAACCAAAATCGGCCACCAGTTGTAGGCGTTACAAGTACTCTGTTCCAGAGCTAGATCTCTAAAAGGTCCAGTAAAGAGTATATCGTATAAACCGAATATTGTCAAGAGTCCAGCGGCCAAAACAGGTGTCAACCGAATGTAACGATGCACAATATTCATGCCAATGTTAATTTTTCCATTTCTGAAAAGTAAAATTTTGTCAAAGTTGTTTGAGAGAATGATGATTTGCATTACGTTTTGTCCAAGTCTCTGAAACCAATCCAGGCTACGAGAAGACCACCAATGAAGAAGAATGAATCAACAACCGATGTTGCCATTCGCGCTGGCATTGCGATCAAAGAGTTAATCCACTAAAAAATAGAAGGGTTATATTTAGTTAAATTTTTCGTAAATAACAGTTTGTCGCTACTTATTAGCCCCCCAACTGAGGAGTGTTTCTACCTCCCTACTGATACGAAAGAATTCCTCGATTGCTTTCCATTTCTACAGTGCCTCCAGGGGCCTTACTAATACCTGCTGAAACTCCCAGAACTATTGCCTGCCATTTCTATTGATCAACTAGAGGCTCAGCCTGCTGCTTAAGTGCCACCAATCGCTCCACCTGCTGATCTACCAGAGTTTCGCCCTGCTAAGTGCATTCAGGAGCCTCAATAATACCTACTGATGAACTATAGATATTGCCTGTCGTGTTAATAATGCCACCACGCGCCTTCTCTAGAACCTATTGATTTCCAGCCATTTCATTAGTGCCACCAGGGGCCCCACTAATACCTTCTGATCTAACAGAGCTTCAGTTTACTGTTTAAGTGCCACGTGGTCATAAAATTGACTGTCGTCACTTCCCCTCCCAAACTATTCTAATTGCCTTGTATAATTAAAAATATTTTCTTACAGAATAGAATTCATTCTGATTAACTGATGGAACAAAGTTATTTGAGTACATGTGGTGATTCATAATCCAAATCATTGATAACACGCGAATTGCAGTCAAACAGTCAATATTGTTTGGTGATCTTTTAGTGCTGATTGCAAACAATTTTTTTCCATTTGTTAAAATAGAAAACGCCAGCAGGACAGGTACTGTTGTAACTGAAAATAAAGTAAATTAGTGATTGATTGGTTACAGTTTTGAATTTGACTGTCATAATAAAAATTAACTGACTGCAATAAAACTTACTTCCATAATAATTCATAAGGAAGTCATACAACGAGCTTAAAACCATCAAACCTGTGAATACACCGTAAACTGATCTGCAATGAAAAGAAACAGTGAAGATTTTTTTTACAATACATCATCAAGATGTGGGAATTTAGAGTAACTTACAATGCAACAATATTCATTGTACTATAAGGTGGAATTTTTCCATTTGTACAATGTCCAATTGTCATTTTTGAAAGGGCTTTTGCTAGTTCCTCATTATCTGAGACTGATTGCTTGAACACAGATGCCATATATTCTGGACTGCAGGTATCAGGAACGCAAATTCCAATATTTATGTCTCTGACAACTGTGTCATATGACAGTCTAGCTGATACTTCTTCTGTTTCCACTGGGATTTTTGCAAAACAAAATTGACCATTTACTTCACCGGTTGCTGCAGTCAAAGTCACTGATGTTGTGACACATTGCTGATAATTGCCAACGTCATAATTATTTCCATAGAGCACACCTGAGGGATAATGTCCCCATGCATCCAAGACTATAAATTAAAATATAATCAAAAAATTTTACTAATGTAGTTTTTTTTAGAATTTAAGTATTCTAGGTCAACAAAATTAAATGTTCTTATTATTACACATACTTTGATAAACATTTCTAAGAGTTTTCGATGTGCTGAGCACATCGAATTTTCAAATTTGCTCTCGTTTTTTAAATATATTTCCGCTACAAATCACAAGAAAGTCATTTTTTTCATCAAGTGTGTTAAAGTATGGTAATATCTTACAGCAACAAATGTGAGGGATAAGGAAATACCTACCTAGTTTTCTTTCTTGTATTCAGTTCAAATCATTTCGATACCCCTTTTCTCCTTCGTTGTGTTTCTAATTTTATCCTGGTCAACAAAGTTTTTTATTGCCAAACAGAAACTATATTTTTCTTAAGTTTTTCTATGTTCTGAAGTCAGAATGTTTCTATCAGCTCTCATTTTTAAGATACTTAAGCTAGAAAATCAAAAAAGAACTCCTTTTTTGCTTCAAGCCAAAAATTCCTTCGAGAACTGCGAAAAAAGTTTTTTTTTGTGATTTTCTAACGTAAATATCCTAAAAATGAGAGCTGATACAAGAAAGGTTATGTTCCAAAAAAGATAGCTTTAAGGAACAGAAAAACTAATTGATTAAGTGAACGAGAAAAATTTACGCCAAATAACAAAGATGTCAATGACCTCGAGGTGACAATTCAAAGTTGCATTCAGTTGTCTTCCTGCATACTTCGGTTGAAACATTTATCAGTTTTCCCACAGAATTACTGCCGCACTTAGAGTAGGTTCTTATTTGAAATAGGAGATATCGAAACTGGTTTGTAACTTTCCTGGTGCCGAAAAAAACCAAACAAAAGTATGATAACTAATTTTTTTTGATAAAGAAAAAAATATTTATCTTTGCAGAAAAAAAGATCAACCTTTCTTCGATACTTCTTCAAACTTTGGTATCATTTAACCTTTTTCAGATTTTTCACAATTGCCTGTTCTAACTCCACATTACACAAACAGACAGAATCACTTGAAAAAAAAACAAAAAAAAAAACTGATGGACACCTGACACCCCAGTCAACACCTTACATTTTCAGTTCGCATGCACAATCACTGTACTGAAAATTTGATGGAGGTTCAAAAATAGATTTGGAACATAATATCTTTTCGATTCTTCTGTTTTTCTGCTAGTTTTAATATAAAAATTCACACTTTTTATAATTGTAGCCAATGATTTTTTAATTGATCTTAAGAGAAACTTACATGGAGCAACCTTACGATCTGGCATACGATCTCTTATCTCTTGTAAACTTAGCAGACACTTTTGTTCGTCATAATCATATGAAACACCTTTTCTTGCTTCACTTAATTGTTGTTTGTTTCCTATTTCCTTATAAAATAACTCCTGCAGAAAATCCCTTGACACAGTGACATTATTCACAACCGAAAACGAATTAATTCCGCTCGTAAACAAACTCGCGATCACGAAAAGAGAAAGATACATTTTAACTAAGAATTATTTTATTAACCCTACCGCAATGGGATTAACAAAAACTAAACTCTATAATAATGAGTAACTCTTCTTTTATTTGAGGTCTATCAATTCATTTGTGAACTATAACTTTATCAATTACTGATATGGCAAACTGCTGCCTTTTTAGCTTGGTCAAAGACATGCTATAAGATAAAAATCCTATATTCTTATCATAATGAATATAAGTGTCTATTAAAATTTTTAATTTTGGCTATCGTCGAAGTCGTCGTGACATTGCTTATTTTTTAAACTTTTTTGCTGTACGTGGTAGGTATTGGTTTCGTGTAAAAATGTTGGTAAGATTCTTCAAAAATTCACATTTTTTTTTTTGAAAAATGTTTTTCTTGTTTAAAAACAATATCAGAACATAAATCCCTGTTTTTTATGATCCCGAACTTTACAGGCAATTTATCCTCTGAAGTCGTCTTTAAGAAAGTTTTAGCCGAATGCTTTTAAGAGTTTTCACAAATTTATTTATTTAGTACAAAATCGTATTTCAAATCATAGTTCCAACGGTGTGAGCCCGAGTTGTTAACTTCATTTTAAAAGGCCTTGCTAAATTTCATAATAAATTTTAATCGTAACATCAATGATAAGTCTGTTTTGATTTTGGAATTATTTTGTATTAAATAACAAATTTTTAATATTTTAGTCAATCATTCAGATCGTAAAATACGCTTCTTCGTATATGTGATAAAACAGTTTCATATGAGAAGAAGTGAAGTAAATAAAATCGAAATCAAAACATAATTAGATAAGTCTAATAGTACGGGAAGTTTTAATTTTGTTTTGATGATTGTTTTTATTTTGGAACTTTACTCGCGTATTTTTGATGTAAAAAGCAAAGTTCTGAAAGAAATATACATATGTAAATCCCGACAAAATTCACTCAGGAAAAAACGCCTGTATCTGCGTGTCACCAGGGGCCGGATTTAAAAAGGCTATAACCTTTCATTTCAATGTCATATAGACTCCATGGTCCGACTTCAAGCCTGCAGCAATGTGGATGTGTGGTAAGTTCTAACCAGTGAATAAGCATTTACGAGTATATTGGTATTAATAAAGGTTCTTTTTTCAAGAAATAAAGAAATTGAAGGTTTTGAAGACCTTTGTTATTAAAAATAATTATTTTTCTTCAGATAGAGATACTGGCGAAAGAAACATCGGCTAGAAAGCAGAGATCAAATTGTTAGGTACACAAATGATAGATAAGCTAACTTTAAGCCTCGCTGCTCTAATATGTACATATGTTAAAACTGTTTAACTCTACAGTTAACCAAATTTGATTAAAACAAATATATAACCCAAATAATATAATTAAATTATTCCTATTAAAAAATATTGTTTTACTAAATAAAACAAATTCAAAAAAATTTAACAATAACTTTTTTGGATGTTTTTAATTTTATTTCACTTTTCTTATAAAAATATATTGTATTAGGTAACCAAAAACTTAAATTTTCAAGCCAAGTTAATACTATGTAGGCTTGGACTACATTAGAAAGTTCGTGCGATCCAGTCGTGCATTTAATTTTTTGTATGATTTGTGTATTACAACTTAAGCTAGAGCAGATACAACTTCTTCTTTGGTTTTAGCCTAACAAGCACTTTTCTAAAACTAAAACGGGATATTCGAATGCCAAAGCCACAATAATTGCTGCTAGTAATGTCATTCCAAAAGTACTCCAGCAATAAAGAATCTATAAAAAAAACGGTTAAGTTTTTTGAATAATTACGTTAAATTAGAAAAACTCGATGCTTACCGTATTATAATCTGAAAAATATATTGGCGTACGCATCATTCCAAATTGTATTCCCAAAACAATCATATTTGTCAGATACATGGAATAAGTCAAACGTCCAAGGGGTTGCCAAAATGGATGTGATAGAAAAGAATTTAAAAATCCACCAAATCCAAAATGACAAGCAAAGGTTATCCATGCTAAGGCAATGCCCCATGTAAAATGTTTCCAGCCTCCATAAATTGCAGTTACTAGAACTGAAGAGCGACCATTTTCTGTGAAATATGGAGCGATAACATTTCCAAGCAATAATGTTAGGCTAAGAACCCATAAAATTAGTCGGAGAATCTGGAAATAATTAGACGACGGAGATGATAAAATTTGTGGAACGTATATTGTTCTGTCTTTCCGGTGAAGAGTCTTAAAGAGCTTACTTTGGGTATATGGAAGGTTTTCTGTCGGTTTTTATGCATAAAGTAGCCAACAGCTAATCCAACCAACCAAGGCGGACATCTCGCATGCGTCGGAATGTACGTCCATTCCCATTTGTTTTCATTAGACCTATTTTGAGTTAAAAAATAACAGAAGAATTTCAGGAACTTCTTTTGTATGGATTTTAAAATTTGACATTTAACTTACACGTTTAAAAGTCCAGTGAATCCTTTTGACAAGTAAACCGCCATAACTTGTCCAACCGAGATAAGAGACAATATAAGCAAAACAGCGCTAAATTTCATTCCCCATTTCCAAAGCGGAATCAGTAAAAGTGGTGACAGCACGTATAGTTGAAAATCAGCTGCAAGGTACCAAGTTTCATTATTGCACTAAAAGACAAATAGACAATTCTCCAAAGATTATGTGAATGGACTTATAAAACAAAAATTCTGTAGTCAACTCAACTATTCCATCTGGATGATAGTAGTTTTGGATGTATAGAAGATTTGGCCACCAAGTGTTTCTGTTGCATGTATTTTTCGACAAAATTATATCTCGAAACGGTCCAGTGTAAACGAATTCATTTATGCTCACAACAAATAAGATTGTGGCTGCAACAACTGGTGTCAAGCGGATATACCGATGCACGTACATTATTCCAATATTGAGTTTACCATTTCTATGATAAGAACTGATATGTAATAAAAGGAAGAAATATTTGGAAAAAGTTTTCAAACGTATTATCCATTTTTTGAAATCCAGTCCAGGCCGCTAGAAGACCACTTATGAAAAAGAACGAGTCAACTCCCATACCAGCATTCATAATGTACATTGACCATAATGTCTTGGACCACTTTGAGAAAAGATAACTTTTAGTTGATTTTTTAATAAAAAAAAAGTTTCGATATTTATATCTTACTGATAGATTGTCAATTTCATTGATCCAAGGAATATATGAAGTAAGGAGGTAAGTGTGAAAGTTTATTATCATTATCATTGACAAGACTCGGATTCCTGTGAGACTGCCAATAGTTTTTGGAGATTTGTTTGTGTCGATGGCAAATAATTTTTTTCCATTTGAAAGAATTGAAAATGCTAGAAGAATGGGCTTCGGAGATTCTAAAAAAAAGTTGTTAAAAGAAATATGAACTCAAATATCTATGCGTTCCATTCTTTCCCCCAGAAAGTATTGCCCAACCCTTTTTCACTTCTAAATACATATGAAAGTAAGTAAGTCAGGAGATATGAGTGGTGTGGAATTTCACATCTTCCATTTCGATAATTCAACTTACTTTTACTGTTTGTAGTGAAGATGTCATACATTGAACTTAAAATCATCAACGCTGCAAATAAACAAAATATTGCCCTACAAAACATTAATGTTAAAAAACAGTACAAAACTATGTTTTTTGGTGAAACTCCAAGACAAAAAAAAATTTGATTCAAAATAAATATTGGGGAAATAATAGGTACAAATAACGAGTGTGAATGATCAAAAATTTTATTTGTTGTGTGCTCGTAGCAATTCGTGTTTACTTGGGGGCAGAGAAATTTACTCACATTTAACATCCGTCTTTAAAAATTGTTCCCTCAGCTGGAAGCAATAGAACTCAAGGCATACAATATTGTTACTCCCGAAATTTTGTTTCGAACTCTCTTTTTGGTTCTTGATTTTCATGCTAAATATAACATTCCTGGCAAATTTAGTTTTATTTCGGTTTAAGCTATTACATACAAAAAATTTACATAAACTCGTAACCTTTGTCTTTAGTTTTTAATGTATCTATCAATTTATAGTCGGATACTGAAAACCAGATGCTAAAAAGTGTTTTAGTTTTCGAGAAAACTCGAAATAATGAGGTCTGGATCAGTATTATGTTAGGGTGTAACCGCAGAACAAAGTTTATAGTAATAAACTATCTCTTAATAGCTAAAAATGTCAATTACTAAAAAAAATCGCTGTCAAAGAAAGTTGCCTGAGCTTATGTTGCATAAGCTTTGTCTCAACGTTTTGTCCATAAAAAAAAAAACATTTTTGAGTTATTTGGTGAATTCCAACACTATTTTGTATTGCAAAATTATGCAAATATTAATTTTTCACTCATTAGTATCGTTCAGATTTAAGAGTTTTCTCCACAGACACAAAAAAAACCTTTATCTAACACCATTTGTGAGGTCATTTTCTTTGAGAGTTATTTCTTGCAATTTTTTTTTTTTTATATAATTTATTTTACTCACATTCCAATAAAATTGATAATCCTTAAGGGTGGTGACTCTCCAGTTAAACAATTCGACACTGATATCCCTGTCATATTTGTATTGCTGACAGGTTGCGAGAATATTGATGTTAAAAATTCTTCATGGCAAATATCGGGTACGCAAATTCCAACATTTATTTCAAATTTATCTGGCACCGCAGAAAGCCGAGCAATATTCTTTTTCACCGGTGGATCATTAGCTGGTTGAATTTTGGCAAAACAAAATTTACCATTTATGGTAAACACTTCGTCATTAAAAAGTGTCACAGATGATCCAAGACATTGGTCAAAGCTGCCAGTGTCATAAAAGTTGCCATTCTCAATGCCAGATGGCAGTTTTCCCCAAGAATCAAAAACTAAAAAAATAAATAAAAATAAATCGACTTGTTACACTGTGAGAAATATGCTTACATCGATTTACTTCCGAATTTGGAAAGTGATTTAACAATGCAAGCACTTGGTTGACACATGAATATGATGGAAGAGACATGGTTGTATTGAAATTCTCATTATTTTTGACATTTTCAAATCTTTCACGTATTGAATCACTTAGAATATCACTTGACACTGTTACATTATTTAAAACTGATTTCGAATGGACTGTTTTAAGACGAGCACTTATGAAAAATAATTGAAAAATTAAATACTTTAGCTGTGTAAAATTCATTGTTAAATCGAAAATAAAATTAAAACACCATTTGATTTTATGATCTTTTGAGATAGATGGCTTGTTGTATACTGGACATTTTTTTCCATAAAAATGTTGTTGTTTTGCAAAAACAAAATTAGATATGCAGAAAAACTAGTTCAATGGAAGAAGCTTCACATGAATAAATTTATTAAACAAGAGCCAGTTATACAGACAAACATTTATACAGCAGAACTGAAAGTTTTTTTTTTTAGATTTAGGTCCACCATAGAGAAAAATAAAAAAATAGTAAAATTTAAATGTAGAAAGCTGTTGTCAGATCCTCAAATAAAGCGATCAACTGGTATAGCGATGATGAGGATAAATCGTCCTATGCCGGGATCTTCATCTACAGTAATTATTGCCTAGGCTACAATACACAAATTTCATTTAAGTACTCATTTACAAACTGTTAAGCATTTTATAGACTAAATTTGTTATACGCTTACAGTCTAACTTCATTGCCCTAATTCTAGTTTCTAGTGGATTGTTTCATGTAGTCTTTGATAAAAAAAAAACACGTGTAGGCCACAGTGAACACACTATTTTTTTCAGGTGTACACAAGAAAACAAGAAAGCTAGTTAGAAAAAGTTAAGTTTATTTTCTCAAGGTAAATAATACGCCTTCTATCAGATATTTGATTGTTTTTATTCTAATCTAATCAAATTTACTGTATACATTTAGGAGCTGATAGCTTCCATTAATGCTCTCAAATTTAAAAATATGAATGAATTAAAAGTGTGAACTACAGGAATAAAAAAATATGTTTATTTTAAAGCGACTAGTCAGCTTTTTTTGCAAATTCAGTTATTATTGGTTTTATACGGTTCGTTTCGTTTTTCTTATTTCGTTTTTTTGCTGTTTCGTAAAAGTCTCGAAACGACTTTTTTGTTTTGCATTTTTGTTGCTTAACTTTTTAATTCTTTTTTTTTTTTTAATTCGATAAATTTATATACTTCGTTTTCTTCTGTTCAGTTTTTTGTTTTTTTTTTGTTTTTGTTTACTCTGTTTTCGTTTTATTTTGCTTTGGAATAATTTTGTCTCTAGTTCACTTCGATTTTTATTATTTCGCCATCGTTTGTTTCGTTTTTGTTTTTTGTGGATGTTGAGTTTCGCGGGAATTTAACGCTTTTAGGCTCTTAACATCCACAAAAAAACAAAAACGAAACAACGATGACGAAATATTTTAAAATGAATTTAAAATATTTCTTGAATTCACTTTTCTCATCAACTTTTTTTTTAAAATAAGTATACCTAGTATGAATTTAAACAAAATCAAAAGCAAATCCTTCATATTCAAGATTTTCCTTGAACATTTGTGTAAATTTAAAACATTAGATTAAAATAGAATTAAATTTTTGCAAAGAAATTTGGGTGTCGACGTTGATTTTACCATCAATTCTAACCAAATTAACAAAAAAACCTAAAGTCCAAGTAAACAAAAAAAGGAAATTACCCTAATCGAAATGATCTTTATTTAAAGTAACCCATTGCACTTGTAATGGAAAAACAAGAAAATAAAATGGGAAGTGTCCATGAGGTGAAATAATCGAAAAACTAAGTTGAAGAAAAACTAAAAAAAGGAATTATGAACTAAACTTAAATAATTGTGTGAAAAACGAAATAAAAACATCTAAACAATGGGTATTCTTATCAATAACCTACATACATTTCTAACCTAAGGATTATTACTTTATAGTGTATAGACAAAGTATAGTGATTGACAAAATTGCTTTTAGAATTAGTTTTTTTACCATCTTTTTTTAAATCGGTCAAAAACACCCTCCAGTTCTTGCGTGATTTTTCTGTGCGTTGTCCTTAAACCATAACTGCTTGATTGACTCACTGATAGATTATCAAAACTATTGAGAGCTTCCCATCGCCCTAGAACTTGAAAAACTTGAAAATCTAAGGCCATTTGCTAGTTTTTTTGATTATAGTTCAATCATCAGCTTTTCAAATAATTCGAACACACATCGACTTAGCACCACACAAGTTGTTGTTATTTAATTCAAACATTTATACACCAGGGTATTTAAGTTTTGATCTGGACAAAATACTCTACAGCATATTTATTTTTGGAAATTGTTGGGAGCAATATCCTTAATCATATCCCAAAAGTCCCAACGAATCCCATTTGGGGGAAAAAACTGCATCAATATATAATGTCAAAATAAGCTTGTTTAAATGCTGAACCGATTGAGATCAGAACCAAGGTAATCCGATCATTCTTAGTGGATATAATAATCCTTTTTATGTAAAATCCTATCTTCAGTGCAACAAAGCTAATTTTTCAGGCAACCCCTTTCCAAAAGTGGTACAGCGACAAAATTTTACATGTGCAACGAAAACCAAGAACCAACAGAATTTATCTAAATATTTTGGTTAAAAAGGTGTTTTTTTTTAAAGCGACAACGTTCTTCCTTGCTTAAAAAAAAACACCCTTTAAACAAAAATATTTCGATGCGCTCTTTTGTTTCTTGTTTGTCATGATAAATTAAACGTTCACGTTAAATTGTATCGCTGTAGCACGATTGCAAGGGGGTTTTCAGAAAAATTACCCCTGTTGCACTGAAAATAGGAATTTACATTAAAATGACTCTTTAAAGCACCTATAGTAGTCGCACTGCGTCTACAATGGTTTCAGCATTTAAACAAGATTATTTTGACACTTAAATGATCTCCCGAGAACAATCAGTTTAATACATATAGCTTAGCCAAAAATTGCATTATTGCTTCCCAAACCGGGATTCGTTGGGACTTTCGAGACATGATTTAGGATATTCCTCCCACCAATTTCCACCAACAAAAATGCTGTAAAGTATTTTGTCCGTCTGAGGGGTCGGTTATGTCTAATTTCCACGGTCTATTAGTATTAATTGACAGAATAGGCAGCCTTACTGCGAGTTTAATAAGATATACAAAAACCGATTTTAATTGTTTTTTTTATTTGCCGTTATAACGAAGTATTCCGCAAGAGTCAGAAGTGCTCTAATAAAAGTGTCGTCTGATATTTTAAAATTCTGCCACCGCCGCCATGTGTATATTTGCTATCACCGAGTTATTACCGTGTGTTCCTATACATTTGCTTTCACTTAATCGTTTTTAAGAAAAATGGATGGTTCCTATTTTAAGTGCACTTTTGTTGTTATCACAATGGGCGGAATTACCTTTCACGTTCATATCCGAGCTCTCGTTCTATTTCGTCTTTACCATGTCTCCAATTACCCAATAAATAACTTGTACACATGTAGCACATTCTTAAACATTCTACTAATTTGTTCACTATTTCAGATCAAATACGCTGACATGTGCTTACTTATACAGTTTGCAGAACCAGTGCGGCGCATGGCGGTAATTATGGCACACACTGAAAAATGTGGATATTGATTTCTTGCATTTTTATTTTATTTATTGCTTAATTTCTACCAAATTAAAACATTTGTATAATTCTTAAATATAACCTTAAAACTGAACAAAACCATATTTTCTAAATTTCAAAATATTTCACTTTTTGGTTTAGGTAACTCAAGAACAACTTGATTCGAATCCTTTGGCTCTAGTGGTAATTTTTTTTCTGATTTCTGATGTCCAAATATAAATTTTTCTAGCACAAAAACTGGAGATTCAAATGCTAACGTCCACACAATAGCAAATGTCAATGCGATTCCAAATGCACTCCAAAATTGAAGCAGCTAAAATGAGAAAATTTCAATAATTATATCAAGTTTGACAATTACAACTAGCAGCTTGTCTTATGTACCATGTGATAATTTGAAAAAAATATTTCCGAACGAATACTTCCAAAATTTATATTGATAACACTTAAATGTATGAGGTACAAAGAAAATGATAAACGACCCAAAGGCTGCCAACATGGATGTGACAGAAATGAGTTGATCAATCCTCCAATACCAAAATGACAAGCAAATGTTAGCCAACATAATGCCACAGCCCACGAAGGCCGTTTCCATGCTTCGTACAATGCAGATTCTAACAATGTACGACGACCATCAGCATCAACTGTAAAATACGGTCCAAATAATATGGCAAATAGTATACCAAAACAAGCTATCCAACCTAGAAGTTGAAATATCTGCAAGAAGAGAATTGGTTTATTAAGCTTTATTACGTCTGTTGTACAAAATTTTCTTCATGTTCAATAAAAACGGTGGCCAAAATACTTAATTCTGGAATTAGTAGAACAGTGCACCGTTTCAATTAAGTGCAAAATTTAAGATATTAGCTTACCTTTGATAAATGGAATTTTCTCTGCCGATTGATATGCATAAAATATCCAAATCCTAAGCCCACCAACCATGGCGAGCATCGAGTATGAGTTGGAACGTAAACTTCTGCCCAGTTTCCAGGATTAGTTCTTGAAAATAAATGATCAATCCTTTTTGTTAGAAATTTAAAAAAATAATTTTTGTAAACTTTTATTTACCCAGATAACAGACCGGTATAACCTTTTTGAGAAAAAATAACCATGACGCATCCAATTGACAAAAGTGACAGTATCAGCAATACTGGTGCAAATTTTTTTCCATATTTCCACATCGGAATCAGCAACAGTGGTGACAGAATATACAGTTGGAAGTCCACGTTCAAATACCAAGTAACATCAAAGCACTGTGATTACAAGTATTTTTTTAAAGAAATAATTTTGTAGGCTCTCCTTCAGATGTGCTTAAAAACTTACCCTTGGGTCTTGAATAAAATAATTAGGAATGTAAAGTAGGACTGGCCACCAATTTTCACTATTACATTGATTATGTGAAATAAAATGTTTTCTTAATGGACCGGTATAGATCAGTCTATTGATACTGAGCTTGTATAAGAGGACAGCAGCAACAGCAGGCGTTAGCCGGATATAACGATGCACGTACATCATAAGAAAATTTAGTTTACCACCTCTATAAGTTGAAGAATATAAGTAAAATTTCTAAAAATACAAAGTACCTATAGCTGACTTACGTTTTATCCAATTCCTTGAATCCTAACCATGCAACAAGAAGTCCACTGATGAAAAAGAATGTATCAACTGAAACGGTGCCATTTACAACTGTCATTGACCAAAATTCTGTATACCACTAGAAATACAGTTAAAAATTTATTTTTTTAATGCTAACTTGATGGTATTTATATAAAGAAGACATACTGGAACCATATCAATTTTATTGATTGCCGGAGCATTATTGGCCTGCATGAAAGTGTGACAGTACACAATCCACATCATCGTCATGCCTCGTACTCCTGTCAGACAGTCAATGTTGTTTGGTGAACTTTTGGTATTGATGGCAAATAGTTTCTTTCCATTTGTCAGAACGGAAAATGCCAGTAAGACTGGAATTGGTGATGATTCTAAAAAAATAATTGTTTTTCTTTGTAAGTCGATACTTTGCTGAATATTAATGCACTGGAATTGGCGCACTGGATTTATTTTCTTAACAAACAATTCAAGTTTTTGTGATAAAATATAAATATCAGCAATCTCTAAACACTGAAGAAGTCAAAGGCGGAATTTCTCATTTTTACTTAGGAATGAAAATTATTTCTCAGGAACCATAAAGAAGAATTGTTAAACTTACTTTGACACCGAATAGTGACGTAATCATACAAAGAGCTCGCAATCATCAATGCGCCAAATATTGAAAATACCGTTCTAGAAGAGGAGCAATATTTATTAAAAGTTTCTTTTAGCTTCTGGTGTAGATAAACTTACATTCCAACAATATTTATTGTTTCCAAATCAGGTCTCTTTCTATCTGTACACTGGGATACATCTATTCCCGCTAGTGCACTATTAGATAACTTACTGACAGCATTTTGAAAAATTTCTGTCAATAAATCAGGACTACAGCTCTCCGGAATACATATTGCAATTTTTAATTTTTGATCAATGTCCTTCAAACTTGCTCTCTCAGTGGACGATTGTTCATCCAAATCAAAAACCATTCGAACATTTTTCGATTGTTTAGAAATGAGGGGAATGTTTACAAAACAATACTGGCCATTTACGTTATCTATGCTGGATTCACTCAAAACAATCGAAGTTCTCGTACACTGATCAAAGTTCCCCAAACTGTAGAAATTGCCGTAGAGTATACCAGATGGTATTTTCCCCCATGAATCGATAACTGTGAAATAAAATTGTTGGATTAGAGAATTTGATATCAAAAATTTATCGAATAATAATAGTTTAACATTTTAATCCGCCAAATTATTTCAAATTCATCTTTTAAATTTCGTATAAATTTTGAGCTGATAGAACAGATTGGGGGCTACTCAGTGAGTAATCGTGGTTTACTTATGAGAGGGTTCAAGAAAATGTAACTATTAGAAATTAATATTTAAACCTTAATAGCTTATAAAACTCGACGGACTGTAAAATGGTGATAGATGTTGTAGATACTATAACCGATAAAAGTAATCAAAATTTTCTTCTATTGAACGACTAAATGACGGAAACAACAATTATTCATTTTTTAAATTTTGTAGTGATTATAGTAAATTAGTTGAAATTTTCAAATTTGAGCTTAAAATTTTTGTACAACAAAAGCTTACTGAGCTATCGCGTCATAAAAACAAAAGTACCATTTCAATTATTTATTTCATTTTGAGACGGATATCTGACCGATAAAAAATCATAAAGAAACCAAAAACCTAAAGCTTAGTAAATTTGTTTTCATTTAACCAAACAAAAATTTTCCACTTTTTTTGACACAAAAAACAAAAACAAAAATTTAAAGAAAGAAAGTGGTCCCTCTGTATTTCTTATGATTGCGACATATTTATAACTCACAAAATTAATTTGCCAAATGATTTGGATAGTGTATTATGTCACGGCCGGTGATGTAACTTAGCTATTATTTTTTAGTACAAACGAAATGCATATTTTTTTCATTCGTTGACTCGACTAATTGAATTTTTCTCGACAATGGCTATAATGATTTCGATTAAACTTGGTACATATTATGTTATGAGCGATTGCAACAATATTGCATTTTTTTAATTTTTCTTAAAAAAATCGAATAACGGAAATATAATGAACATTCTTTTTGCGAAAATCACCATAGTTTTTGGTTATCTTCTTAAAAATCTTTACACACTCAACCGATTTTGTTCAAAACTTGTCAAAATGTTTTTCTTATTATTTCAAAAAATATTGTGTATTTAGTTTTTCAAAAAAAAAAAAAAAATTAAACAAAAATATTTTTTTTTTTATTTTTTTTTCCAATGTATAATAATATACCAAAAACTGAATTGTTTAATGACTATCAAATATTTTTTACTTTGCACTACAAGAGCGTGTATTTTATTTCTTTTAATGTGGCAATTAAGAAAAAATAATACTGATTTTCAAAGACCCGAATAAATAATTTTTTTTTATTATTAATTATATATGTATATGTATGTACATATAATTAATAGTTATATTTTTTTTTTTTTTTACATGAGTCCAATGTAAAACGATACACTTTTTTGTAGAATATTTCTGGAAACAAAAACAGTCGAATGGAATAATAAAAAGATAGGGAAAAAAATTAAAACATTCACAATTATCTTTGAATCTAAATCACGGCGGGGTGCCCTATGTACTTCTTCCTCAAAACGCTTCATATGTCAAACCAATGCTTTGGTTTTATACAAATACATATATTAAATATTAAAAAAACTTTAAAATCAATTTTTTATTATGCAGCTTTATGTTTCTTTTTGCCGGTGTAATTAATAAGAAATATAGATTTTCAGGATTAAGTGTTGTTATTTGTGTTCCAATCACAATTGAGGCTGTGAGAGCCATTGTGTCCTAACTGATTTCTTTACTATTTTTTTGTAAATTCCGAGACTAATTTCTTCTTTTTGAAAAAGTTGTACTCATTGATATGTCATATATATAACTGTTTCAAAAGAAACCAATTTTTGTATTTACAATTACAAGTTTTCACACCGTTTGGGCATACTCACAAGGTAAAACTTGGGGATCTGGCAGCCTTTTAATTATCTCTCGTACTTCCAAAATGCACTTTCTTGAATCATATTCCTTTGAAACAATTTGTGGAGAAGAATTAAGTAAGTTATCGTTACTGATGATTTCTTGAATGAAAATTTCACTTAGAATATCACTTGAAACTGTCACATTATTCACAACCGCTAGTGAATCTATTCCATTAATTAATAAATTTATGGACACAAAAAATACCAAGAAAATTTTTGCCATTATAAAGTCCTTAACTAGTTTTAAAAAACTTGTGTCATTACTCGGCACTCAATATCTGCGGACTAAATAATAGTTTACACATTAGTTTTAAGTTAAATAGCATTCATTCATTATTCAAATAAAACTGACCAGAGCAAGAAATCGAGATAAGTATTTTAATCGTTGATAAATTGATTGATAATAATATTTTACACAGGAAAGAACATGTATTGTAGTCTTAATTTTAACTACGTGAGCCCTGGGGATATAAAACGAGATTGAAAACAATCCAATCTATCGATTTTAATCGATAAATTTTATCACTAGTACGAAACCGAAAACTTCTTGACATTAACTCTCTTCAAATTTCATTAAATAAAAAAAAAAAACTCAAGAATTGAATATCACTTCCTTGAAACGCTAGAACTATAATGACATTTGTTAGAAGGAAAAGCATTTTTTTTTTTAATTTATGAAAATAAATATAAGATAACATTAAATCTAATTCTATTCTATTCAGAAGTTTTTGTTAGGCATCTGTAGAAACAGATCACGTGGCACTGTTCCTTGAACTTGAAAATTATTACTCGTTTCTGATTTTCTTCGGCTAAAGATAAATTTCTCCAATACCAAAACTGGTGATTCAAAAGCCAATGTTACAACAACAGCAGCCATCAGTGATATTCCAAAAGAACCCCAAAATAGAAGAAGCTTTGAAAAAATAGAAAAAATAATTTACTGTGTTACAAAAACTGTTGCTGAATAAACAAACCATCTCATAATTTGAGTAATGCAATTCCCTTCGAATCATTCCAAAATTCACTCTCACTACTGTCATATGAATGAGATATAAGGAAAATGTCAAACGTCCCAATGGCTGCCAGAAGGGATGTGACAAAAATGTATCTACTATTCCACCAAAACCAAAATGGCAGGCAAATACAATCCAAGTTAAGGCAATGGCCCATGAAACACGTTTCCAAGCCTCGTAGAATGCAGCTTCTAAAACTGTACCATCCATATTGGCACTAATTGTGAAATAAGGCCCGAAAACTATGGCTACGAGAATGGAGATACTTATTATCCAACCTAGAATTTGGAATTTCTAAAGAAAGGGAAAGAAAAGTAAGGTTTTGGGATGTTTTTGGGTATTAAATAGTATTTTACCTTTGATGGTCGAATTGTGTTGTTTCGATTAATATGCATGAAGTAGCCAAATCCAAAGCCAACTATCCATGGTGGACATCTTGTGTGAGTTGGAATATATGTCAGACTCCATTCTGCTGGATAAGTTCTGTGGGCAATAAAAATAAAAAAATAATTTTAGAAGCGTCTGTAGAAAAAGTGTCTAGAAGAAAAGTAAACAAGAAATGAAAGATTGCTAGAACGAATGTATTGAAAACGGGATTCTCCTAAGGATTACTGGTGGAAGGAACTGAATTTACTTCTATTTTTGTGTGATAATAAGGAGCCTTAGACTTACCCGGTTATTAGGCTCGTAAATCCTTTGGATATGTAAACAGCCATTACACATCCAATTGCTGACAAACAAATGATAAACAAGACAGGAACAAATTTCTTTCCCCATTTCCACATTGGAATCAGCAGCAGTGGAGATAGTACATAAAGTTGAAAATCAACTGCTAAGTACCAGGTTTGATCAAAACACTGCAAATATAAAGTAAATTTCATTACGTTTTGCTTAAAGGTTTTCAAAATGCATCAAACCTACAGTCGATACTCGAAAATAATTCGAAATATATAGAAGAATTGGCCACCAATTACTACTGTCACATTCGTTTTTCTCCAGTGATATGTATTTTAACGGTCCAGTGTATAACAGCCCGTTGATACTAAAGGCAAATAGTAGTACTGCTCCAACAACAGGTGTAAGTCGAATGTAGCGATGGACATACATCATCAGAACATTAAGTTTTCCATTGCTGAAATGAGATTTATTAGCGTTTCGATTGATGAATAATAATGTCCAGACTCACGTTCTATCAAGTTCACGGAATCCCAACCAAGCTACAAGCAGACCACTGATAAAAAAGAACGAATCAACCGATACAGTTCCATGTAAAACATGCATGGACCATAATTCCTTAAACCACTAAAAATATAGAAGAAGAAACAACAATGTTGTCAGTATAAACGGTTTCGAATTTTGGTATGTCTCCGTTTTGGAATTCATTTCTAGGCAATTTTACATACCGTTAAACAGTATACTGTATTGATAGCTGGAAAATATGCACTTGTCATGTAAGTGTGGCAGTATATGACCCAAGTCATCGATAGAACTCGAATTCCAGTAAGACAGCTTATCGAATTTGGTGATCTCTCAAGATTTATTGCAAACAATTTCTTTCCGTTTGTCAGAACAGAAAATGCCAATAGAATAGGTATTGGTGATTCTGAAAAAAATAAGATGTTTCTATACAAAAGATGTTTCTTACAAATATCAATAGATGATAAGAATACTTTCAAAGTACGTAATCAGAAAGTCATACAAGGAACTCAATACCATCAATCCAGCAAATATAGAAAAGACAGTTCTGAAAAGTTCAAAGTGGTTAATATGCAAGAAACTAATCTACCAATCTCAAAACACTTACATTCCAACAATATTAATTGGTTCATAAGAATCATTCCTTCCTTCTGTACATCTTGAAACAGCAAAATCTGAAAGTAACCCATTGGGAACACGCTTGGCAGCTTGTTCGAAGACATATTCCAAAAATCTCGGGGTACAGCTATTAGGAACACATATTCCAATGTGTATTCCACTTCTATCCTTGGGGCTGTATCTAGACTCAGTTAGTGGTGCACCCCAGTCAGGTATTCGAGCTTCTCTAATAGCTAGTGGATATTTTAAGGGTATCTTCACAAAACAATATTGAGCATCTACGATACCCGTAAAATCACTCAAATTCACCGATGTCTTCACACATTGATCGAAATTGCCAATTTCATAATTATTTCCATGCATAAGTCCTGATGGAAATTTACCCCATGCGTCGAAAACTACAAAAAAAAAAACAATAAAATTATATTTATCATTATTTGGGTAAAATTGATAAAATCTATTCTTTTACGAGTTCTTCAACCTCAACGAAGTTTAAAATAATTAATTTCTATTATAAAAATCGATATTTATCTCTCATAACATGGCGTCACTAGACAGAGGCTATAAAATATTTTACTGATCAATAAACACGAATATCACCCGTAGTTCGGATGATAATAATAGCGTGCAGATACATTTTAGTTTAGATTAACTCGTATTGAGTAAAAATCGATAAAACTATTTTTGATAGGAGAAAAATAGAAAACACATTTTTTAAAAGATAATTTATTACTTGTAATCACAGCACAGGCTTAATACGAGTGGTAAATTCGGCCTTTCGTCCTTGAAATCGTTAATTAAGCTGACCCTTGAGGTTTAGAGGTAGCTACCGAGCATAGGGATTATGAATGTTATGAACCAACTACAAACCTTGGATATAAATGATTCAAATGTTGACAACACTTGGACTTGTATAACAAATTTTGGATCTGCCAGTGCAATGTTCGGTCCTTAAACAGGCCAAGTGCAAACAGTATGTGGAAAATTTAAGATATGTAGAAAGATGACATTACAGTTTTTTAGAAAATTCGGTTTGATATCTACTTCGGTATATTTTTATAAAAGGGGACGGATACAGCGGCTGCTGTAAAACGTATAACGAATTGTATTGAATTTTATAGAACACAAATTTTTAAAAATTGTATGAGTATATGAATTTAGGGGGACAAGCGCCTCCCTGCCCATTGCATTAAAGCACATTAAAATTAAATGGTAGCTTACAAAAGTTAATGACAAATAGATTTTTAAACTCAGCATTACATTCACTCAGTCAAAACTAAGAAATAAGAAAGAAAATTGCCTTAGTTCTTAGATTTTTTTTATGAGTCTATCTAATAATTTCAAAAACTACTTACACGGAATGACTTCAGGACTGGGAAACTGTTTTATTATTTCTTGAAGACTAGCAAGACATTTTTCCGAGTCAAAAGAACGAAATGAAGGACCAATAAGATCCTTGTTTTGACGTATTTCATTAAAGAAAATATCATTCAGGAAATCACTTGCAACTGTCACATCATTCACAAGCGATATTGAGTGCGTTTCTTTTATAAATATACTTATGGCTAAAATTACACAAATTAAAAAATTCATGTTTTTGATGTTTGCTTCCGAGAGAATTTTTTCACACTGAAATGAGAGGACCTTAATGATGGCCAAGAACTGGTTTGCTTATCAGATTTGATGTCGCTTTTATTGCATTCATAAAATAACGGATTAATGAATCCATTATATGTGTATATATTTTTTTTAAGGAGTAAATGATTGCAAAATATGTGTCCAGCATTAAGATAATGTCTCTTATCATCATGTCAAATCTAAGATTTGACTTGAAAAATTTAAAAAGCGTTGAACTTTCGTTTTCTTGATAAACGCATAACAAATAATTCGTACCAAATCAAAATATTCGTTGAAGACATTTCGGGTTCTTAAAAGGTGTCATCAACCTGCACTTGTAGTAAGTGCAATGACTAACTTGGCACAGCTTATGTTGAATGCTTGCTGCTGATAGGATTGTTTTATAGATTGTTATCGGACATTCAATACTCAGCGGTCACTTGTATAAAGATAAAATTAAAAATACCCATGCTTTTATGGAGTACCTTACTATTATCATTTGTATAAAGCCTTCTTATTTAACTTCGCACTTGGTCTCCCAAAAGTGGTGAAGTCATTATAAGTCAAATATTGCTCGGCCCTCTGAACCTTTCATCCTGTTGATGTATTCTAGGTTAATTTACACACATCTTTGGCAGACTAGCTGATAGAAAAACTCTCACGATACGATTAATTGATTTTACAGCAGTCGTAACAAAACAACTATACCGACCGAAGAAAAGCATAGTAAAACAAATATCGAATCACGGAATACGACGAAAAAAGGTTCTGACACAATGTCTTTGAAACATCGATGATGACCTAGTCATCAATACGCAGGGAATAGTAGATTAATTTAGGCAGCATTTGGTTAGTTGTAATGCAACATGCAACATTTGAATAGTGAGATAAGGTTAGAAGAGAACCCACCTTCAGTCAATGAAGATTCAATACCACTCCAGGGGGCCGATTCTGATCCGGTGGATAAATAAATAAAATAAATAATTATCACATTTACTACTCCCGCATTTAGCTTGACATTCACTTTCAAATTTTTCCGTGAAAGAAAATTATTGATTATGAAGGTTAAAGCATTTATGAGTGAAAAACTTTTTGTTTCACTTTTTGACAGAACCAGAATCGGTTTAGATAGGGTTGAAAAAATATAACGAAATATAAATCGGCAGGCTGTAATCACCCATGTATCAGCAAACGAATTCTTTAAGCTCGGTTGTAATTAATTGTTAAGACACATTTAACATCTTTCATCAACTATGTACATAATATCGTTCTCCTCATGACAGAATGATGAATTTGCAAAATTGCAAAGCCTTTCTACTTCGGTTTAGCCAGGGCCGGACCCGGAGCTAAATAATCCGACCAACGGTTGTCGCTTGGACTAATAGGAGTACATACATGATGTATTTTGTTCTAAGGATAGGACTTTCAACAGATTTTAATAAATGATATCTCATTTGATCCATTAGTAAAAGGATAGTAAAATTAAAGTTAAAAATAAAAATGTTTGCAATCAGAACATTGCTTGAAAAGCTCTGCAACGTTCAAAAAATAGGAAAAATCATGTATTTTTTAGATTTAATCAGTTTTAAAGTGTAACTGCAAAAGTATATATATATTTTTAAAAATCACTTGTTTTTTTCTTTTCAAAACAGTAAAATAATTTTATACTGGATAAGAAATGACGGAGTAAAAACACGGTTTTTTTTGGCAATAAGATGAAATTTTGAGGGTTTATGAATGTTTTCAAGTATCATTATTTGATCTACCCAGTTATACCTACAACCTCTGATAGGTCACTTCAAAAGTAGCTGCATTTAATTTTGTTTGTAAAACATTGTAATTAGAGATAAGTTTATTTCTTGAGAATAGCTTTATTCTTTTAAGATTTTATTTTATATATACTAATAATTTGATTTTACATTTTCATTGATTTAGATTTTCTCTTGGAAAAAATAAATAGATTTATAAATGAAATAACAAGTGAAAAATAAACAAGTTAATTAAATTATCTTACGACTATTCGCCCTCCCCCCCCAGCTACCGCACGCACTGGGGTCCATTTTGACCGAGTACAATTGCAATTGCGATTGCTAGTTGCATCGACACTTCTTTAATGTTTTTTTGAAGTTAAGGAATAAATGCAAATAAAACGCGATATGAATATAAATAATAACAATTTCACAACTGTTGAAATTCTTCAAATGCCATTCCGATAAGTCAATTCGATTGTTTGTCCCGCCGAGTAGTCAAAATTTGGCTATTGGTACGGAAACTACTTGCACTTTTCAAATAAGACCAAAATTATAAAAATCCGTTGCCGTTTAATTACCTACTTAAAATAAAAAGGGATCAATAGAATTCGTGTGTGTTTACGTATCAATAAAACGATAATGATGATGATGATATAGATTATCCCCTACTAACTTAGATTAAATTTAACCTTCTGTACAAATGAAGCTCATTTGATCTTTATCAACAAAAGATTAAAATACTAATAATATTTTACTGACTTTTTGTGTTAAATTTTTTTAATACTAAAAAACGTATCTGTTTGAACAAAAATTCTAATGTAGCTGTAAACTTTTGTCCATTCCACAGATATTAAGCACCAAGTGATGTTGATTTTTTATTCTTGTAAAGAAAATCATATATAATGATGAAATTTCTATTTGTGTTATGTGTTTGCATAAATTCACTAATCATTGGAATTGATTCAATTACGGTTGTGAATAATGTGACCGTTTCAAGTGATATTTTAAGTGAAATTTTCACACAAGAAATCATTAATAACTATGATTTGGTTGATTCTTTCCCGAATATAGTTTCTAAGGAATATAATTCGAGAAAGTGCATTTTGGAAGTACGAGAAATAATTAAACGGCTGCCAAGTAGACAAGTTTTACCTTGTAAGTATGTTGCCAAGTAAGAATCTAATGAATCAAAATCCTATTTTTCGAAATTTTTAATTTTAAGAAAAGAATGCTTTAAAGTAAAGTTAAATGACATATCCGTTTATCTGGTGGTTTATACAAAATGGTAAGATCTCGTGTTATTATTTATCATCGAAACGTCTAGTTTGATTAAAATTCCGAGTTCTGTGAACCATCTGTATTTCTTGTTTTAAGTGTCTAGTCATAATAGTGCGAATATTGACAAAAGCTAGTAAAATAAACAAAATGCTGAATTTTTAAGATTTGAAAAAGTGTTCGTCCACACTGGCAAAACCACTTCCTAAACTTTTCTATC
This sequence comes from Meliscaeva auricollis, assembly GCA_948107695.1. NCBI lineage: Eukaryota > Metazoa > Arthropoda > Insecta > Diptera > Syrphidae > Meliscaeva > Meliscaeva auricollis. The sequence continues at coordinate 1,678,459 of OX403617.1, forward strand.
CGCCCTACTCAAGTGGTGTATTTTTGAGTTGATGGAATACAAATATTTGTCAAGCAAGTCCTTAAAAAAGGCCAATCTTTCTCACCAATTCTATCGGCCAGTTGCAATTGGTTCCCTTTATTCCAAGGTAATGGAAACGTAAGTAAATGATCAGCTTAAGAAAAACCTTTAAGAACGATGTTTGTAGCACAAGTGAGCCGAAGGTTTAAGTCTCACCGGAAATTGCAACAAATCCTTACATCGTTTTAGAGTGATAAAGATGATTGCACATGATATTTCAAAACCCTTTGATAAAGTTTGGTATTAAGATCTCTTATCGAAAAATGAGTGCATTTGATGTATTCGATGGATTTACTCCGAAACCAGAGGAAATATTTATTTAATGCTTCTAAAACACAGTGCTGCTTACTATTGTTAAAGAGATACCTTACCCCTATACCACTTTCCATGAATAGTACCTGCATCCAGGAACAGCTTTCCATCCCCGAAAGGTATGTGTGATTTTAAAACCAACTCTTTTAAAACAAGTGCGTATTCAACGCCGCCAAAAACGCTGGAAAATTCTAATAAATGTTTCCTTAGTAATTTTTCAACCCATCAGATCTAGCTCTTATTCAAAACAAGAGTGCAATAATGTGTTCAGCCAGGGCTAACGAAACTAGGTATTGTGCTGCCAATCTATGTAACTGATGTGCCTCGGTTTTTTTTCCAAGACGTATAGAATTGTTAATGCTTTGGAAACGTAGCTTGTAATCGGCTTTCAAGCCGCAGTTATACTGAAACCGTTTCGAAATATTTGGATTGATTGCGGCTTACTTGATTATAAGTCTATTTTCGCTGTTATAATTCATACCACTATTCTAGAGACAGTAGAGTCTGCTTGAAAAGATTTTTATATAGAAGGAAAGGATTTTCCCATATCCGCAGTGTAAAGCATATAGTACACCGAAAATGAGGGACTTTTTGACAATTTACCCTCTCAGATTATATACTTGTTGATGGTAGACCGTAAAGTATTAAAGTATCTACCATTCACCATTCAGTAGTTCCATTTTCTACAAAACTTTCACTTACAAACCACGATCGCATTCAATGGTTGGGCCAAAAAAATAAAAACAAAAAAAAACTTTAATAAACTTTATATACGACATCTTTCTGCGGGTTTTTCCAATTATTTCAGGTGCTAGACTACAATCGATTAAGTTTTTAATTGTTGTTTGATAAATTCATGAAAACAAATAAAAATGTTCTTATCAACATTATTTCTTTTTTTTAGATAATTTAGTGAAAGAATGAATGAACACGTAGTGAACAGATTGTGATTATTGAAGCAGTAGGTACTTACCTTGTCTTCTTGTTTTTCGTTTTGAGTTTGTATTCAATAAGTTTTTTTTAATAATTTTATACTATTCAAAATCTAAGAATTATAAATAATAACTAGTAAGTAATTATGTGGAATGTAACTGAAATTATTTGTAACATATTTCTTTACCTGAAGAAAGGGATAGTCTTCCCCAAAACGTTTTGGAAAAAAAAAATTACTTTTAGGCTGCGGAACAAATGCATATAACTTATCAAAAAAATCTAATCTTACAGTTATAGACTCATGGGGAAAAATACCATCTGGGATACTCTATGGCAATTTCTACAGTTTGGGGAACTTTGATCAGTGTACGAGGACATCGATTGTTTTTAATGAAGCCAGCAGCGATAATGTCAATGGTCAGTACTGCTTTGTTAATATTCCCCTCACATCCAAACTATCGAAAAATATAGCATTCGATATGGAAGATAAATCTTTTACTGAAAAAGCTAGTTCGAAGGGCATTGGTATAAAACTAAAAATTGCAATATGTATTCCGGAGAGCTGCAGTCCCGATTTATTGACACACATTTTTCAAAAAGCTGTCAGTAAGTTATCAAATCTTGCACTGGCGGGAATAGATGTATCCCAGTGTACAAATGGAAGGAGACCTGATTTGGAAACAATAAATATTGTTGGAATGTAAGCTTATAGATACCAGAAGCTAAACGGAACTTTACTAAATATTTCTCCACTTCTAGAACGGTATTTTCAATATTTGGCGCATTGATGATTGCGAGCTCTTTGTATGATTACATCACTTTTCGGTGTCAAGGTAAGTTTGACACGTCTTCTTTATTAAGTCCAAATTCAAGGTATTTTATAACCTGTTAAGGTTTCTGAGAAATAATTTTCATTCCTGAGTAAAATTTGAGAAATTCCAGCTGATACTCTTATCGCAAAAATTTGAACTGTCTAAGTTCAAAAAATAAATCCAGTACGCTAGTTCCAGTGCATATTATTCAGCAAAGTATGAACTTCCACAAAAAAATTTAATTTTCTTAGAAACATCACCAATCCCAGTCTTACTGGCATTTTCCGTTCTAACAAATGGAAAGAAACTATTTGCCATCAATACCAAAAGATCACCAAACACCATTGACTGTCTGACAGGAGTACGAGGAATGACGATGATGTGGATTGTGTACGGTCACACCTACATGCAGGCAAATGTTGCTCCAGCAATCAATAAAATCGATATGCTTCCAGTATGTCTTCTTCTCAAAAAATACCACTTAGTAGCTCTAAAAATTAAAATTTTTACTTTACTTCTAGTGGTTTACAGAATTTTCGTCAATGATAGTTGGAAATGCCACAGTTTCGGTTGATACATTTTTTTTCATCAGTGGACTTCTTGTTGCTTGGTTGGGATTAAAGGAATTGGATAGAACGTATGTCAGACATATTTTGAGTTTTAGAAATTTTACTTATATTTTTCAACATATAGAAGCGGTAAACTAAATATTCTAATGATGTACGTGCATCGTTATATCCGACTTACGCCTGCTGTCGCTGCTGTACTCCTTTACAAGGTCAGTATAAATAGACTGATCTATACGGGTCCATTGAAAAAAGATTTCCTTTCAAATAATCAATGTAACAGTGAAAATTGGTGGCCAGTCTTACTCTACATTCATAATTATTTTATCCAAGAACCAATGGTAAGGTTTTGAAACCTGCGTAGCACTGAATAAAAAACATTAATATTTTGTTATCATTATAGTGCTTCGCTATAACGTGGTATTTGGCCGTTGACTTTCAACTGTATATTCTGTCTCCATTGCTTTTGATTCCGATTTGGAAATATGGAAGAAAATTTGCACCAGTATTGCTGATACTGTCACTGACGTCAATTGGATGCGTCATGCTTATATTTTTTCAAAGTGGTTACACCGGTCTATTATCCGGGTAAGTAAAAGTTTACAAAACTAATTTTTGATTTTTTTAACAAAAGTATTGATCATTTTTGTCAAGAACTAATCCTGGAAACTGGGGGAAGGTTTACGTTCCCACTCATACTCGATGCTCACCTTGGTTGGTGGGCTTAGGATTTGGATATTTTATGCATGTCAATCGGCAGAGAAAGTTCCATATCTCAAAGGTAAGCTAAAAAGTCTATAAAGTTTCTTGGTCTGTGGAACGTCTGTTAAATTTGTATCGTAATTTTTATGGTGTTTAAAACAATTTTAGACTCTATGGTGGAAAATCTTCTTTCTGAATAGAACAAAATTCTTTTTTCCAGGTCTATCAACTTTTAGGTTGGGTAGCTTGTTTCGCTATCCTCTTCGCCATAATATTTGGACCATATTTTATAATTGATGCTGGAGGTAATGGTACGATGCTAGAATCTGCATTATACGAGGGCTTGAGACGGCCTTCGTGGGCTGTGGCATTGTGTTGGTTAACATTTGCTTGTCATTTTGGAATTGGAGGATTAATCAACTCATTTCTGTCACATCCATTTTGGCAGCCTTTGGGTCGTTTGTCATTTTCGTTGTACCTCATACACTTAAGTGTTATCAATATAAATTTTGGAAGTCTACGTTCGGAAATATTCTTTTCAGATTATCACATGGTATGAACTACTATGAGATTGGTTAAAATTTTAAAACTTAATTTAATTGATACGATTACTGTCATTTTAGATGCTTCAATTTTGGAGTGCATTTGGAATTGCACTAACGTTTGCTATTGTGTTGACATTAGCTTTTGAATCTCCAGTTTTTGTATTGGAAAAATGCATTTTTGGACATAAAAAAGCAGTCAAAAATATACAACTTGAGTCAAAAGGTTCAAATCAAGTTGTTCTTGATGTGTCTAGGCCACAGAGTGAAAAACTTTCAAATTAAATTAATTTTATTTTAGTTTTAAGGTTATGTTAAAAGTTAGTTAGTAAATTAATAGTTACAAAAAATAAATAAATTTGGTACATAAGTATGTCTGATGTTTAATTTTTTCCAAATTCTAAAGTCTTACTAACATATATTGTTTCTTTTGATGACAAAATACAAAACTCTCCGTTAAAGTTATTCTTTATAAAAATAATTTGCATATAAGAAAGATAGAAGTTCTTTTTTGTATTTATTGGGAACATTTTATAATGATTATCATCATTTTCTAGAAGAAACTTAAATATAATGTAAGAAAGTTGTTGAATTGAAATATCTTGCTAATATAAATTTTTGCTCTCTTGTGGAAACTATATATGTATTTAAAGGTAACAGAAAAGTTTCACTGATGATGAAAAATTTAAAGCCTTTGCGAGTATTTTAGTTAATTTTTAAACATGGGCAACATAATAATATAAACAAATAAACATAATAATAAAAATCTATTTTAAAGTTAGTTGCAAAAGTTTTGTATGATATCATCAATTATGAAATTATTATTAAAAAACTGTAGGGTTATTATACTAACTTCCAAACAACCCACCTAGAGTCTGCTACTACTCCACATTTCAAACACAATCAGAAGATACAAATAGTTTTATGCTAGTATTCGATTTTTAAAAAGAAGGAGGTTCTGAATCTCAATATGACTGTATTTTTTTTTCGGAAGGACGAACCGATTTTGATGATTCTTTTTATAACGGAGAATGCGAAAAAAGTGGGTCTCGCAATTCTGTCTGTCTGTGTATACCTCGAGCTACAGCTTAAACCGCTCAACCGATTTTCTTGAAAATTTGTGGTTAAGGCTCTTTGGTGATTCCCTAGATGAGAAATTGATTTTTTTAGGACTTAAACTAACGGTACTTCCCATATAACAATCAAAGAAGAGTCAACTTTTTTCAAAAAAACGGCTCTAACGATTTTGATTAAATTTTTTTTGTCTGCTTTGCTTTTGTTAGGAGGGTCATACTTTTGGAATGAAAGAAATGTTTGTAAAAATTCTACTTACGGTACCTACCTCCCATAGAACCGTTTTCTTCAATTTTGGCATTCACTTAAACTACTCAACCAATTTTGATGAATTTTTTAAATGGAAGTTCCTTAAAATATTTAAAATTTTTTGATATAAAAATTAAAAAAAATTATTTTTGGATTTTTAAAAAATCTTTCAAATTTTTTTTTTGAAAAATCAATTTTTCGAAAATGAGTCACTGTATTTTTTTTAGATTTTGGCTTAAGATGTATCTTGAAAATGGCATACCAACTTTATTTTGAAATAAGCTTTGAGCATTTCTATATATAATTTTTTTTTTTTTTTTTAACGGCTCTAACGATTTTCAAATTTTTTTTTTCTGAAAATTTATCTTTTTTAATACTTAGTATGGAGCTCAAAACAATTTAAGATGGTGTTTATGTCATTTTAGTAACGACTTAAATTTTTTTTTGTATTTGTTATAAAATTATTTATTTTTAAAAAACCAATTTGTCCTTGTCAGTATCTACCCAGTTTCTACAATACCCAACCTTGTCTTCTTTTATTTATTATCTCAATTTTAAAAATCAAAAGAAAACTGTCAAAGATACGACCCTTATAAACTATTATCAAAGTGGGTTACTATGGCGTATGTGTAACTTTTGTTTGTACTGAAAAAAACTTAAAAAGTTGATAGAATAAAGCTATCGCTTTCCGATCCATTAAACTAATAGTTAAAACAAGAAGGAAGATAAAATCAAGCGCAAGACAATGTTCAAAAATTCATAAGTAAGCCGGGTCATATGCTTTGACTTTCCATCAGAACTTTCTTTTTTAATTTTATTTTTAAATGTTTTTTCGCCTACAGCCTAATTTACAGTTAAGCGCCAAAACAAAAAAATACATTTATCAAACTGTTTTCTGTCTTTACGGACAGTAATCGTTTTTATTATATAAAAAACCAAACTTGTTTGTCATACTCTAGATAACACGTAGGATACTTTTTTTTGTAACAAATCAAAACATAGGAAGAATGCAATTAGTTGTTTTTTTGCTCGCAAAAATTTGTTTGCATACAAAAAAAAAACAAAATTGCATTTGTAGCCTCTGGTACCAATTGATATAGGAAAAAAAAGGTTTTTATGTATTAGTTACTGTGATTTAAAAATATAAACATCAAAATATGGCACAAAATTATGCCCAAAACAGACTGACATTTGCTTTGAATTTTTGTTTTTTTGTTTTTGCACGCTGAACTGTAAACTAGCCTTACAGGACAAAATTTGACCACTTAAAACTAAATTGTAGCAAGCAGTAGAGAGACTATCCGTTAAAATCCCTTGTCGTAAGATAAGTCAAAAAGTGAGCAATAGAATAAGTGTTTACGAACCTAATAATAAATTTTGTTAAGTTTATTTTAATTTGTTTCTTAAGAGGAGTTTATTTATCAAAACAAAGACTGAATTGGTAAAATCATTGTCGCCGGAAGTGCTCAATTAAGTACATTTCGTAATTTGGCTAATTTATACCTGGGAAATTGTCGAAAATTTCTTGATTCGCATATTTTTAACTTTCTAATATTGATCTCTTGATAATCTTACAGTCAAAAACAATATTTTGTATTTCTATAATATTTTTATTGTTCACACATTAATTCTCTCAGTTCAAATACTCATAAATAGTTAAAATCTAATTTTATTCTAAAACTTAGTATAAATCTAGCAAATTTGTCTTCTCTAAGCAACTTCACTTTTAACTACCGTCGCAGAAATCTCATCAATTGTTTTCGCTTTCTTAGGTTTGTCTTTGCCAAAAATAAACTTCTCCAATACCAAAATTGGTGCTTCAAATGCCAAGGACATCAGAATTGAGAACAAAATTGTTAATCCAAATGCACTCCAGAATCTTATTATCTGAAATTATTACAGAAATGTGCAGAAATTACTTTAGACCTTTGATTTAAATAGAAAAGAAATTAAATTAACAAACCTCTTCGTATGCGCTGAATAACACTGGCGTTCGTGCGAAACTAGCATTGAATCTTATAACCATAGCATGAGTCAGATACATGGCATATGTCAAACGCGCCAGTGGCTGCCAGAAGGGATGCGATAGAAAAACATTCAAGAACCCTCCGAATCCATGGTGGCAGGCAAAGGTTATCCAAGATAATGTCAAGGCCCAGATGCCACGTTTCCACCCATCGTATATAGCAGTCTCAATAATGGTTCCCTTGCCATTGGCATTTATTGAAAAATAAGTTCCGAAAACTAACGATATCATTGTGAAGAAACAAACAAACCATGCAAGGAGTTGAAACATCTGCAAAAGTTGTGGAAAAAAGGTTACTTTCGTGTTCTGGACCCTGAGCTGCATAATGACAAATTTACCTTATTTAATCGGAATATTCTTTGACGATTGACATGCATGAAGTATCCAAAGCCAAAGCCCACTAACCATGGTGAACATCTTGTGTGCATCGGGATGTAAGTAAGATTCCATTCTCCAGGGTTTCCTCTTTAAAATTGAATAATTTATTAAAATTTTACAACCTCATTCTCGGGTAACCAAATGAACTTACCCTTTGAGATCTGTGAATTCATTGATAATATAGACTGTCATTATGTAAGCGATTGACATCAGGATCAAGGCTCCTATAACGGGTGCGAATTTCTTCCCCCATTTCCACATGGGAATGAGAAGAAACGGTGCAATTACGTACAATTGGAAGTCTACAGCCAAATACCAGGATCGAGCTAGGCACTATTGGCAACAATTTATTTGTCATTTATAATTCACATCCAAAAAATTCAAAAGTCTGAAAACATACCTTTGGCTCAGTAATATAGTAGTTTTGAATGTAAAGAAGATTCGGCCACCAATTATGACCGTTGCATATATCGCCACCATTAATGCCTTCTTTCAAGGGTCCATCGCCAATGATGTCCTTTAAACTGTAAAGAACCAACATCACGGCAGCCACTAGTGGAGTCAGTCTTATGTAGCGGTGAACGTACATCATTATGATGTTCAATTTGCCTTTTCTGTAATTTCGGATTTTAATTTACATCTAACCACAAATTTAAGCATTGTTTTACTTACGTTCTATCCAATTCCCTGAAACCAGACCAGGCCACCAGAAGACCACTCAGGAAAAAGAAAGAATCAACTGCCAAAGTTCCATTAGCAACATGAAGGTAGGCAAAGGATTTTTTCCACTAAAACATAATTTTAAGTTAAATGTTTGTTGGTGATATTGGAAATCGTTTAACTTACTGCTTCGGCATCCAAAGCGTTGAGGAATGGAATTTGAAATGAGATCATATAGGTGTGACCATACATAATCCATGCCATTGACAGAACTCGGATTCCAGTTAGACAATCGATAACATTGGGTGAGCTCTTTGTCGATATGGCGAACATTTTTTTTACGTTGGTAAGTATGGAGAAGGCCAGTAAAACGGGAACTGATTGTTCTGCAATTATAATGAATAAATAAATAAAACATTTGAATCGTCTAAGAAATATATTTGGCACACAATAAGTTAAAAGACAGTTTTGTTTTCGAATTCAAGAAGAAACAAAATACTAGACCCGTGTGCGATGAATATTTTCTTGGATTACACAATGGAAAGCGTTCTGGAGAACCTAACAATAAATTTGCAGTTGTAAAATAGCAAACTTCCTGATTGGCAACGAACCTTTTAGGAGAAAATAAACTAAACTCAGAAGAACAACAATGTGGTAGGACTGTTTTATCGCAAGGCTCTTACAAGAATTGCCAACAACATCGATCGAGCTATTGCATCCATTCATAAAGAGAGCATGGACGTCTAAGTGCTTACCCGAGGATTATAAAAATGGGAACGATCGTCAAGCTTCTGGAAAAGGGGATTTGATGCTGTCTGAAAACTGAGGAGGGCTTTGCGTGCTGCCTAGGATTGCTAGAGTATAAAAGAGATCTCTTATGTCGACCTTACACGACACAATATAATTGTACAATAATATTGTGCAAAAATTTTCACCCCTATTACAAAATCCGACGAATGCGTTGTGGCGGGATTCGCACTTATTTGAGCCATATTCTCTTTTGTATAACTCGCAGGTGAGTGATAGTGGAAATGGTAAGGTAGTTCCACGTAGTGGCAATACAGTTCTTCTGGCAAGCTTATAATCGCTTTAAATGCGAATTCCAATCCTGCGAATCACGCTGACTCTCCGGGAATAAGGAATGGAAATTCCGTAATAGGCATATTAGTACGAAAAAGGCTTGTCCATAGAGGGCTCAATATTACTGTGGAATATTTTTAGGTATGTTTCTTTATATATTCTATGTCTGCGTCGTTGTGTCAGGTCAACGGATAGAGAAAGTAGAGAATTTTTGTCTCTTCCAAATACGGAAATGAAATGAGAGAAATTTTTCGACTGTTATTTGAATTGGGTTTTCAGTAAAAGGACCTGTCGCACTACAGGTTTCAATATACAAAAAGAATCATAACTTTTCTTCGAGATGTTATACAAAAAGAATCATAACTTTTCTTCGAGATGTCATACAATTTTAGTCTTATTCGTTATAAAATTGAAAACGTTGAAATAATCATTGAAATAACTTCTTTAAAGCAATTTTGTTCAAAAATATAATCAAACAACAAAATTTCAAGATGGCGGTGATATTTTAAGACGGCCAGCAAACAAACAAATGTTCCACCTGATTTTATCATAATTGTACTGCAAAACATTGAGTTTAAAAAAAGCAGCATGGTGCAGCCTTAAGGTTAGTTTTCATACTAGTCAATACTCGAACACATACACCAATTGGAATAGCATCAGACTTTATAGTGCTGGCCTTATCGTCAAATATGTGCGATACCTTTAAGATTTTCAAAAAAAAAAGTAGGTACTTACTTCCGGTCAATGTAATTGCAAAATCATAAATTGAACTCAACACCATAAGAACACCAATCAATCCAAAAATTGTTCTAAAAAAAAACATAGATACAAAATTTAGATTAAATTAGATTCATGGTATTTTTAACTTACACTCCAACAATATTGATTGCTTTCCAAGAAGATCCTTCAGCAGTCTTACACATAGAAATAGTTACATTTGCATACTTTTCCAACTGTCCATTATAAATTTTCTTAATAGCACTGTCAAATATCGGCTTAAGGACCTGAGGACTGCAGGTATGGGGAATACATACTCCAATATTAAAGTTCAATGCTGTGATAACTGGTACAGTAAGATTGTTTTTTTCTCTAATTGGTATTTTGACAATACAAAATTGACCATTGACATCTCTGATCACTTCGTCTAGGAATATCGATGTTTCCATACATTGATCGTAGTTACCAATATCATAGGAATTTCCAAAAAGTATTCCTGATGGTATGTTTCCCCATGCATCCAAGACTATGTAAAATAAAAAGTTGAAATTAATTTTTTTAATTTAGTTTAGAAATATTTTTAATATGTGTAAAGTGACAAGATGAAAACATTTTCTACCAATAAAGAATGTTCGTTATATTTGTTGCTTGTCTTGCCCTCAAAATCGGAGCAAGAAAAGCAACAAATATAATAAAATAAAATAAAAATTGAAATAAAAATTAGTTTCTTTGCAGAGTTGCCAAACCAGGAAGAGTATTAGTTTTGTCAATTTTATGAACAATTCTTGTCATAAATAATATAATTGATTTTCCAATATATCTCATTTGTGTTCTATTAATAAATTCAGGAAATTTTTCATCGTCTACCAACACCATATTTTCTATTTATCACTATTTAAATTAACTTAAGCATATCATTTTTATTTTTAAATAAGTGCCAAATCATTTCTTCAATATTTTACCGTGATAATTGTTTTCACAAGATAATTATGTGCTTGCAAAATTTACCATTTTAAAATCTAAAAGAATAATAATTGTGAAATATTGAAAGGTCAAAAAAGACATAAAATATGATTGCTATCGTCCAAAAAAAATCATATTTTCACTTGACGTCACTAAGCACAATAAATAACAGAGTGAATTTATCTATCTTATTTTATCTCACAGTTATCTTGAACTTAAATACATTTCCAAAACTGATAAAAAAAATATATAATTGACAGACGTTTAGCAAGTCCAAAATGTATTTTTGAACTTTAGCCGTAATAAGTTTTATGTTCACGATAATAAAATTATTTGAATCACGTTTACTTTGTTTAGTGCAAACATTTCTATTTCCAGACACAAAGCTTATGAATCGATTAATAATAAAAACAAAAACAAGTAAGTATTTTTCTTATCAGTTTTTGAAGATCAAATCAATAGAACTATCTACAGATATACGAAATACGACAGTTTTGAATATTGTTCAATCGTGTGTGTATAAACAAGATTATGTATTTACACAATCAGCATTTTTATCTCTCATAAATCTTAATACAGTTATTATGTTTACAAAATAGATACAGGTATTGGAACTATTTTCCCGAAACTTGCAACTTCCTCATACGACTTTCAAATCAGATAAATTTGTCTTATGCATACTTTTAGGCGCTAAAAACACTTTGAATTTAAACCTTTATTTTTTTTCAGAACCGACTATGCAACGAAGATCCACTAAACAGAGGGTATAATGTTGACAGAACTATGTTATATGGGATTTAATCCTTAAATGCTAAATTATAGAAAAAAATATTAAATTAACTGTATTTTTTATTCCTGCCAAACAAAAATAACAACAAAAAATTAACATTTTTTTTTGTCGATAAAATAAAGAAATTCAAAAAAATGATAAAAGATTAAAGTGATATGTATTTTATAATTCCACATAAAAACAGTCACGCGCCGTCTTTTTTGACGTAACTTGAGGAATTCAAAATCGAGGATATACAACACCTAGATTGAAGTAATGAGGTTCCGTAGTTCTATTTGAAGGTAAAAAACCTCGTGTAAATAAACATCTGCGTAAGGAATTCCTTTCCCTGGTAACTAAAATTTTCCTAGTTTATCAAAACTCGATGACAAGTTTTTAGCTTGTTTTGAATCGAAAAATTCATCAGATGTTTTGTTACGTCTTCATAAATAGTGAGTGATTTGTTACAGAAAATATAGCAGGGAACTGTACGGGCTGTACAGTTTACTTGGGTACAGGGTATCAGCCTTGTAAAGGTGCAATGAATGGCTAGTCAAATGCTGCGACTGCACCGTCCCCGAAAAAGGGACGGTGCAGTAAAGCAAAGTAGGAACTCCCCTTCCCCCATTAATGTTTTTCTGTGTTTTTTTAATTTTGTTTAAAAATTTATTTATACATAAAATATAATAAAAAGTAACAAATTAATAGCGATGGAGATTTCATAGAGTTGAATACCTTGTATAAGATAAATTTGTTCCTCTTAAATTCAATGGACAATGTTATGATGGTTGCTTCACCATTTCGGGAAAGGGCAAGAAATAAAAAAATATTTTAAAGCATTGCATTTTATTGTACGAGTCACAAGTTGCATTAAGTTGTTATGATTTGAATGACGTTTCAAAAATTCGTAACATAATACATCAGGGATGTTTACTTTTTCTTTACTTCTACTTTAATTCCCTTAAAAGAAGAACATTTCCTCCAAACATTCTTACCTTTTGAGAAACTCTATGGTCGGAAAAATATAAAAGCAATGAGTTGCGTTGCAATCTTTAAACAGCATCTTGGTTGCATCCTTTAGCGATTGAAAGAACTTTCTACTGAAGGAAACCCTGCTACAAAAACCATAGCTTTCTAGCTTAATTGTGCTGTGAGTAATAGAATTGTGCTGTGAGTAACAACGTTAATAACATGCCATTTTGTATATTTTCTGTTTTGAAAACAAATTTTCTTTTAAGGCTAGCTCACGAATAACTGAAACCAATTGACTGGCACTCTCAACTATTTCCTGTGTGCGTATAGTTAAGCAGGAATGGAGGAAATAATTATAGCATTTGAACGCAAATTTCTGGGAATGAAAACAAATTTTAAAAACTTTTTTATTCAGCATCAGCTTTAATTCGAAATTCTATATTATGCTTAACGATCATTCTCGAATGATATGAAACTAAACCCTGAATATCTTCAAAATCTGGACACGAAGCAGAAATATTTTCCCAGTAATATAACTTTGCTCATCATATTTCTTGATCGCTACCCTGTACCTCTAGCAAGGTTGATAGAATCCTTCGCTCGTTAAAGAAGATGTAAGGAATTGGCTTCGTTTTACTATGGTTGAAAAGCATTATAATGGATATTTGATAATCCAAAAAATTGAGATGAGAGATAGTTCGTCAAAATTATAAATTTAAAGATCTATGCATGTTGAGTGTCCACAGAATATTTGTAAGAGAAAAAGAAGAAAAATGGTGAAATCTGTTAAGAACTGAACTAAATGCACAATTTGTATTATTACGTTAATTTGTAACCTATGATCAAAATCCTGCGTACACTCTTAAATTAGGCGGAAGTTGATAGGGACATAATAGTAGTGCAAGTAGCTTAAAAACTCTTTAAAGAAATCGGCTGTTAGATTCACTATAATTTCTTTTCAACTCAATTTTGTATTTCAAGGTATTACCAGGCTCAACATAAATTTAATTTAAATTCTCGAAACGATATTATCACTTTTTCACTTTTGTTTCATTTTTTAATTATTATTTAAGAATATTAATTTTATTGATAACAGATTTAGTACATATTTATCTGCAAATTTGTTTAATTTTTCTAATAAAAGTTTTTAGTTTTTTTTTAATTATAAAAAATATCTTTGCTTACATGGAGCCACTTTCATATTTCCTGGTAATTCTTCAGCAATTTTACGTAAACTTTTAAGACATTTTTCCGAATTATATTTTTTCGTAAAATTACGACTTTCAACTACCACTAAATCACGATCGGTTAAAGTGTCTTTTTGAAATTCTAAAGTTTCTTTGTAAAACGTTTCACTGAAACCATTTGTTGTGATAATTAAATCATTCCCCAGGGAAATTGAATTTATTTCGCTTGTAAACAAAGCTACATGAACCAAAAATAATAAAAATCGCATTTTCACTATTTTTTCTATGTTCTAGTGAGTAAAAACTTTTACTCCGCACCCGGCTCTTAATATGTTAAAACTAAAATTCAAAGTTGATAAGTTAAGGTTTTTATTGCTTTCTGTCAGATTAATTGCTTGGATAATGAATTTTATAATCTTTTCTGATATGCTCAATTTTTATCACCGATTGATGTAGTCTATCGGAAAACCTAAGAAAGTTAAGTGTTCTATTGAGTCGAAAGAAATTGCTCTTATATTAACAAGGCCCGCTTATTTGAAGAATACATTTGAATTCTTTCGATTAATAATTGACATACACTTAATGTTGCCAGCAAAAACGTAGTAGTCACCGGCAACAAGGTCGCTGAAACATTCTGAAGATCACTTTTTCTACAAATTCTTAACTTGCCTTTTAAGCTTTTCTAGAGAGTATATTCCCTAAAATATAAAATTGAGCACAAATGAAAAGTTGTTGATAAATCAAATTTAGAGCTTTTGATAGCGTCAAATTTTCGGTGCATTTTTTTTTTTTTAGATTTCATGTCTGTCCACTAAGTTGTCAAGTCGTGATGTGATCAACGCCATGATCAACAAACCGACTTATTGATATCGTTTCAGCTGCCCATATGTATGATTATTTCTCGAAAACGTGCCACTTGTTTTCGGATATTTTTAAAGGTAGATAAATTGACTAAAGGCCGAGAGACCCCCTAAGCTAGTTGAAGTGTTAAGTTTTTTATGAGAAAACGATCAATATTGATGATAAATATCTAATTGCACTCGAATTGATTATTTTCATAATCGGACTAAAAGTAATCGTATTTAACAAAATAGAGAAGTTACAAGATCTTAGAATAAATTGCAAAATTAAATTAGCAATTTCAAGTAAACATAAGCACCCACATAAGGGTCTATCTCTCCAGTTCGTTTTTGTTTCTAATCAAATTTGTTGTTAAACTGTCTTAGTTTAACATTTGTACAATATTTTCAAGAAGTCATACACCTTTAACCTTTGTGATTTCTTTTAATTTCTCAAGTACAACCTCCATCCAAATCAGTTTTATTAATTCCAAGAATGATTCAGCTAAAGAAAACAAAGAATCCAGTCTTTAGGAAATTTTAATTTTTATCTACTTCTATGCGTCGCTATCTGTATCAGGACTATCTAATTTATTTGTTAAATAAAATAATTAATTTGAAACTACATATCACATTAATTGAAAAAAAAGTGTTTTATCAATAAAATGATTGAAGTGGTTGGATTTAATTATTTTTGTTGAGATTTGGAGTTTAACCCGGTAGTTTAGTATTTTCCCCATTTCAGATAGAAGAAATAATGATAAAGAGTCATCAAGTGTTTAGTTTATATCCAATAACAACATGATTTGAGCAGTACATGCATATATATTTAGAATGGTGACATTTTTATACTTGACCCTGAGCTAAGGTTAAAAAATTTTTGGTCGAACTTGCAAAATGAAGTTGAAAAACAGTAAATCTTACTGAAAAGTACTCTACTCTTGTATGAAATATTTCTAATCATATTACTTGGTTCTGGTGAGTCTTATTGTATCTTAATAAATCTCTTTAGGTGTTTCAATAATTAGAATGCTGAGACGGAAATACGGCAAAGTCTAGTATTTCATCATTTCTAGCATTTGTTTTTGAGAACGTAGTACTTTTGGTTTGGAAACTTTTGGGGTCATTACGATAATTTTATATATAAAAACGGAAAAACGGCTTCAAATATTTTCGATTTAGTTTTTTTTTCGTTTGTATCTAAGGTTTTAGAAGTCTACAACCCATTCTTCATAGAGTCCGAGAACTTAAAGTGTAGATTGTAAGTACTTTTTTTTAAAGAAAGGAGTTAGTCTGAAAAGGAACGACAAAATCTCCATAAAAATGTGAAATACAATAAATTTGACAATGTATATGTTTAATTCATAGGAACAAAGCATACACAAATCGTAGACGAGTATTTAAGATGGGAGGGGTTTTTTTTAAGTCAAATGCACGAGTTTCGCAGTTATGTGATACGTATTTTCAACGCATTTTCCAAAGGTGAATGCTATGACAGTTTTTCAAGTTGACTTTTATCAAATTGTCTATTTATTTTAGCTTGGGAAACTGGTTTAGAGAATCAAAAATTAATGGTAGTAAAAGAATTCTTTAAGACTTTGTAATTCCTCTATAACTTTTCCTTCTTCAACAATCCAAAGATTCTACTCGTGAGCTTATCAGTCGAAAAGCTAATACCTATCAGCTCCACCCATCAGGAGTCTGTTCAAAAGGTAGTTTCATTGTTTAAGGCTGTGCACGTGCAGCTTAAATATAAACAACTTTAAACCTTGATATCAGCTGTACCAGAGATACACTATGGGTGTAAAACTACCTAATGTTCAGCTTTCTCAGTTTTCGGCTGAAATCGCCGCTTTAAAACAAGTGCACCCTGATAAATGATGCTGATTGGTGACCAAATGTCCCAACTAATAGTAGTTCCGTATTTGAAGTCTAAATATTGGTTGTTTTCTTACAGTACGTCTTTCTACTACTTCCTTACATTTTATTTTGAATGCACTAGTTCAGAATACTGACGTTATTTAACAATTTGCAGAGGATATTATGTACATATATGCTTCTTAAGGAAGACCGGGGTATTTAAATTGCGTAGGTTCGAGTCAACCATATCAAATCGTTAAAGAAACATCAAGTTCCAAACCTAATTTCTGGTTGGATAATGAAAAAATGAACGTGTTGCCGAGCGAGAACAATCATTAAAATATTTTTACATACGCCTCCAATCAACCAATCTGATGCGGCCACAAGTCAGTTAAACTGCATTTATTTATTTGATTCCATATATAAAAAAAGGCAGTTAAGTGGTATTCTATATTAATATGCCACAGAGCATCATCTTTGGAAAAGGTTAACTTCTCTCCTTTAAATATGTGGTTCCATAAAATAGCTCAGTTATTTGAGTTTTATGATCGTTTTCTGTTGTTGTTGTTGTGTCTCCCCAACATCATACACAAGATCCACACCCGGAATCGATGTTATTATACTGCGATGGCCGCTACCTCTGAGTAAAGTAGCCGTTACCGCTACTGATTCAGCTTCTGGATGATAGAGTAGCTGAAGTCTGTGTGAAAAAAAAAAAAAATACCTATGAAAAGACCTTTTGGCTTTGATGCGTTTTATTCTTTTTTTTTTTCTCGTGAATTTTTTTAATGGCGAACTTTGGAGTCCATTTATAATCTTTTTGTTGAAAATACCAACTTTAACAAGTTTTCATAAATTCACATTTTATACGATGATTGTGTCATAATAATCGAAGAACCGAAGCCAAAAGACTATCAACGTTCAATGTTCAACAAGACAAGATTCCAGGCATCTGATACGAAAATGATGCCTTTGAACGTCTGGGGCTCATTTGTTGGCCGATTATTCGACAAATGAGCAAAATTGTATTCGAAGTCGAAGAGAAAAACAAGAAAATTAATGACTATTATTGTATTTGCCAGAGTGTGGTCAGTCTGTTGTAGAAATGTACAGTGGTGCGAAACTTTGATTCTTTAACAAATAATTTGAACTTAAAATATAGTCAATGTTTTGTGGTTTAAACAAGTTTAAGAAAAATTGGTGCTAGATGGCGCCACTTGACATGTGGAAATAATCAAAACGTCATTGCCTCACACTCTCGGCAGATTCACAGACACTGAGTTTTGTTTTGTTTTAATTTTGAATGGTAGATTGTCCCACTGTTTGTCGATCGATAGCATCAGTTGAATTGAAGATGATGACGACGCAGCTATACCTACGACTTAAACAGCTACCGGTCTTCGTTGAGCCCCCAAATTATTGCCTATTAATGGTCACTCTTGTATATTTCGTTCATTGCAATATCTCCCAGGTCTCGCCAGACTGCTAACTTTTGGCATAGTATGGATTTATTTCAAACGATTTTAGCTATGAAATTAGATTTCCACTTACACTGAGTTCGTACTTTTTGACACCATCCGTCAGTTAGAAGGTAGCCATAATTGATGCTTATTTTGGATTAAAACGATGCTAAGCTCTTTAATTATGTACAAGTACGAGTATATGCTTGGTACTTCTTCATCGGAGTGTCAGAGTGTCTGGTACTTTTTCATCTAACACGCTCGTGTCAAGTAATGTAGTTAAAGTGTGGCTTAGATTGTTTGAAGTGTTGTTATAATGTTTCGGAAGAGAGAATTGCTGACAGTTTTATGGTTGCATTAAACTCGATCGTAAGAGATGAAATTTGACGTACAACTTTAGTGGTGACTAAAAAAAAACTCATTTTACATTCACACGAATGATAGAATGCCATAAAATCTGCCATATTGTAAGCCGTTTATTACTATAATCGTGTTAAATGGCGAAAAGTATAGGTACAAAATGGCAGGAAATTATGACGTCTACATGACACACTGTGAGATGTTAAAAACGGCTTGAAAAAGGCTTAATGTTGTGCACTAATTTATCAATGATTTTCAGCTCAGTTTTTTTGTTTGTTTATTCAATTTTTTTTTCATTAATAAAAAAATCACTTCCTGAACACTCATTCTCACCAACAAGTTACCAAAAGAAAAAAAAAAACAAAAAAACAACAACCATTACTGACTGACTGATCACATTACAACCACAAAATCAATATAATAAATGAAGCCTCTAACCAATTTATAATGAACACTTTTATTTCTTTAAATCGATTGAATTTATTTGACTGAAAATAAAATTACATCTAATGAAACCAATTTGATTGATGATATTTTTTAGTTCAGTGAAGGTTTGTGTCTATCAATTAGGCGTAACGCAAAAGGTAAAGAAAAATACAGTAGCATAATAATCTGGACAAACAAGGGACTATACATTCCAATAGCATATAGCCGTTAGGTAGGTGTACTAGGTAGGTACAGATGATGAAGTACACGTTGAAAGGTATTTTGTGTCAAGTTCCTGGGATGGTCATTGGTCATGTGTGCGTGTCTGTAGATAACCTTCTAATGCGTAACTCAGTTGACATTTTATGTCCATTAGTTAAGTTATATGGGTAGATGGACCAAATGATGATAATGATGACGAAGATATTTACTTTAAAATTTCTAGTATTGTGTTTTTTTTCGTATTAAAATATTACTTTATTTGTTTTATAATTAAAAAAAATAAGACACATTTTGTTGAATTGTATCTCTAGCTATGTCATTTCACTTCGCAACACTCGAAATAGTATTTGGCAAAAATATTTGAGATCCAGATCAGAAACAGATCATTCTCTTTATATGGAAGCGTACAGAGAGTTTTCTGCTCTCTTAAAACTGCTTTATGATGCATACATGATCAAATGCAATTTTATATAATCTCTGACCCTAAACGGTTGTGGCTGTTCATAAATCTAAAAAAAAAGTCAGATGGTTATCCTAATACCCTTAAGTTAAGGGCACTAATTTATTTTCTAATTTGTTCAGTCTTTATTTTTCCGAGAGTAATTTTGTGCCTGGTATTCACTACTTCACATACTTGAACAATTGTAACTAAATATCATTAGCATCTATCATTAATGTCGACGATGTGGTCAGCAAAATTATAAAACTTAAATGACCCGAAACCAATGCTGTTTTTTCTTACATGAAACCAATACTTGCCCTATAGAACAAGTAAAAAGAAGTTGATGTTATCGCGAAGGATTTTAGCAAGGCGTTTGATTAAAATCTCCCAGAAAATTATTTATTTCATACTAAAGTGTCGTGGATACCCTCTTGGTTTCATTCAATGGATGGTATCATACTTATCTGACCGTAAATATCGTGTCTTATTTAGATCTTCAATATCAGAACCATTCACAGCCAAATCTGGCGTCCCTCAATGCAAACATGTAGGTCCTACTATTTTTATTCTATCAATTAAAGATGTAGAATCCGTGATTAAGCATTCGGAAGTTTCAACGTACGCAGATGACATGAAAATTTGTATAACGATTTCTTCACCTGACGATACTTTACTTTTGCAAATCGATCTTAAAAAAATTGTTTGTTTGGTTTAATAAAAAAACAATTTAGAATGTTCCTAAGTGCCAAACTATTACATATTCCCACAAGAGTGCCTGCTCGCTACAGCGAGATTTTGATATCAATGAAAGTTTGTTTCCAGAGCAAAACGAGAGAAAAAGAGAAACTGAAACTGAAACTTTTTGTTGTACAAACTTAACAAGTGTCATGAACTTAAACATGCTTATTTAATTATTATTATTATTTTTTTTTTTTACTTTTTTAATAAAGAGTTTTGGGATAGTTTAATTTGATTTAATTAAAGTAAATGGTGAAATAAATCTGACATCACCAGAATATTGCAATTAGCAATTGAGGAACCTTTTTCTCAAAACATAACAAGTGTATTTTTAGTTTTTTTTTTCATGAGAAGGTTTTTTTCTTTTTGTATGGAATAAACATACGAATTCTTAAACCCATCGAAAGGTTTGATTTCATTTCAATAAGTTAAAAAAGACCATTTTCTAATATAAAAATATAAATTTAGCTTTTAGTTTTGATCAAACTTTTCGTATACATTTGAACTTTAAAATTTGTTTACAACAGACCTGTTGGAGCTGTTGGCACCTATTCCGAGATGATTTTAATTGAGAATACTGTAATGTTGATACTACATTTGCTTTATTTTGACCTATTTAAACGCAACATTTTTCGAGATACAGCTTTTCAGAATGTATCAATAATTTTCGAACCAATACAAACTTTTGTTTTTCTTTGTGAATTATGAGATGAGGAGATGACCTTGTAGGAAATGAACGACCTTCAATTATTCAATGATTGGGGGAAAATCTGATTTTCTGATTAAGATATACTAGACTCGTTTTTTAAGAGTTTTCTTATCCTTATGACTGTTTCAGTGACGAATATCCCTGATTGAAAAAAACAACCTCGAATATATTCAAACAATTGAATTTTAAAACTGTTCTAATTCTTTGAAAAAGAAAACAATTCTCTTTGTGCATTTCTCAAGAAGAAAAATCAAATTGAAAAATTATTTCAAATATTGTGACCATCTCACCTTCAATTGTTCTCTGTGACAAGTGACACTATGCCTGAAGGATTCTCCTAAAAACCCTAATTATCTATAAATCAAATCAAAATATTGTTTACTCTCAGGTAACCACCACCAACCACACCATGCATGGCATGTATCGATACCTTCAAAGGCACAACTGATTTTCTACTTCAATCAAATTAGGAGCAATCGATGTTAGTCATCAGAGAGATTGGAGAGAGATTTTGTAATTTGATCCGAGACAAACTTAGAAATGTGTCATTCTCTATCAGGAATGTCAGAGTATATGCTGATGTGTCAGATAAATAATTTTTTTTTAACAAAATTAAACAAAAAAATAAAAGAATAAACATTTGAATCTCAAAAGGAAAACTGAATACAATGGAATCGATAATGCAAAGGAGCAATATTACAACACTTGGCCGAACAACAAAAGGCTGAACCTTAGGACCAGTTTTATTTTTTTTTCCTTGATACTTTTGGACAAAACAATGCCACAAGTGCACTACTTTCGAAACCATCAAGAGCCAAAATCAAGACCAAAACTAAGGGTAAGCATTCACATTCATCCTTTTTGAGTTCACATGACACATTCCACATCTAGATTCGAGTATTATGCATGAAATGATTCCACATCTCCCGCATTGTCTATTGTAATAGAGTTGGTTGGTTGCCTGGGAAAACACGATGCATGTTTACACATTGCTTTCGGCTACCGAATAGTTTCCCTATTTTACTGGAAAATTGGAATTTCTTTAAAATATTTCAAATAAAAAATTTAAAAAAAAAACTGATCGAGCGAGAATATCAATATTCGTTTGAGGGTAAAACTAGTTTACCGCAGCACAAAAGACCCAAAGAAAGGTCTTGATACCCTTGTTACGTCATTTCATTAATAACTCCAACTGAAACGAACTCCCCCGATAAAACTCTCGCAACGTTAATGCTGTCATTGTTGTTTTATGATAAAAAGGATGTCATAAAGAAAGGATACAATGTATAGGTACCGAAATGGTCGGCCATCCGAAGATGAAAAAGTTGTAATTCATTTGATTTGAACCCGAAATAATAACTGGGGAGGATGTGACAATGACAACCGGGGGTCAACTTATATGGACATTATTTATGAACGGTCATCCTTCGGTCAGGTGAATATTTTGAGGAGGAACAATAAGCAAGTAACACCTCATACACATCATAATCACCACCACCTTGTTGTCGTACGTTGTAACAGGAAGGAAGTCATCGCTTTA
Source organism: Meliscaeva auricollis (assembly GCA_948107695.1). Lineage (NCBI taxonomy): Eukaryota > Metazoa > Arthropoda > Insecta > Diptera > Syrphidae > Meliscaeva > Meliscaeva auricollis. Next base: position 1,701,057 of record OX403617.1, read on the forward strand.
TTATTGCAATTGTCAATCACATAATAGTTTTCTACGACAATCAATTATTAGGGTATTATTCTATTTGGTCTGATCAGGCTAAAGTTATGGAGTGGAAAAATTTTGGAACTTACTCTTCTGAAGGTTTAGGTATAACTCCGCTTGTACAGGACGACAATGTATAAATCTTGCTGCTCCGTCAAAGTCGAGAGGAATAACAGGTCTGAAGGTCTTAGGCAAGGTGACGCGTTATCATGTAGCCTGTTTAACATCGCTCTTGAAGCAGTTGTAGGCAGATTGAAAGTCAACTGGTAAAATCTATCAAAAGTGTTAGTGCATTTGCCAACATGCAGGCGGCAAAAATTGGCTGTAAGTGTAGAAATTTTTGTATTTATTTATTTATATCTTTATTAAAAGGGAAATTAATTACAGTGCTAATATAACTAGCGAGCTTTAGCTACCATGACTACCAGCTCGAGACAAAATTAAGTATATGACCAGCATTATCAACTCAGCGGAAATGTCATGATCGATAGATAAAACTTCTGAGCAGCCAAGGACTTTGTCTACTTCATGAGGTTTTGGGATGCACTAAACGGAAAATTACTCTTCCTAATCGCTAGTTCTTTGGGTTCAGAAGGCTTTTGGGTAGTAAAGCCCTCTCTAATAGAACCAAGAAGACTTTATAGAAGATTTGGGTAAAAGCTTCCTCGGGTGCTTTGAGAAAAAGTTAAGAGAGAGCAGAGCAGAGAAGATGTGAAATTGCTTCTTCTTCTTTTTCGTCTAAACAGCTCGCACATGAATCTGAATTGAGATTTCGATCCATTTACAGATGATACCACAGGGAACAAAAGATTAAACTGAAATTGAATGGAAACACAGATAGAATAAATCGATTGCGGCAAACGAAAAAAATGCCCAAACGACTTTTTCGTTTGCTGAACAATTTATTGGCTTCGTTTGCAGCAAATTGGTAAATTCGTTTGGGACAAATACTTGCTGCTAACTATTAAAAAAAAGTACCGCTTAACAGCTGTGATTGAACCGGCGGTGACCTCGCGCTTACAAAGCGAGTATCTTGTCATTCCACTACGGAATAAATTATTTATGAGTGGCGTAAAATGCACATAAACAAAATGAGAGGACGAATCGTTTGCGTCAAAAGACTTTTCGTTTGTTGGATAGTAATTTTGAGAATTCAACTTCGTTTGCAGCAAACTCAATAAATAAAACGAATGAATAAAAAAACAAAAACTTACACCGGTAATTGAACCAGTGACCCCTTGATTTCGAACAAAGGCTGTTACTATTGTGCCACAAACAAGATAACTTTCGTGAAGCATAGAGAGCACCACAAAAATAGAGTCAATAAGTAAGAAAATTTGTTTTCTGCAGTCATTTGCAGTAAATGAAGTGAATTTCTTTGCAACTAACTACTTTCTGGAGAGATTCTTCGCAAACTATTTATTCGTTTGCTGAATCTGGAATCAATTCTGATTCAATTATATATATGAAAACAGTGCAATAGGTAGTAAAACTTAGTATATGCTGCATTTCAAAGTCTACTCTCATTTAAAGTTCACCTAGTTATTGATGAAAAGAATTGATTCAGAGAAATCAAAAATTTCTAAACATGTTCAATATAATAATTTATCGCTAAGTGACTCTGTCAGAGCTTAGTATCGTTAACAAAATAAATGCTAAGAAAGACCGATCTGGGTTTAAAGTTACATCTGGCTCGACAGAAGCACAGTAGTCTTTTATAGACATCTGGGAGCGGGTTGAAGGGCCCATTTACGATGTGTTGCACTGCATGTGCTTGTGCATTTCGAGAATACCACACAGTGTATCATCTTTTCAGTAAATATGGAAACAACTACCATCACTATACAAAATGGTCATCGCCTCTGTGTCGTATCATGTCGGTCGGTCGGTCAGTAAGTGGGACAACAATCCAATGTGCTGCGGAACTCAAGGCGACCGACCGACGACGACGACGCAACGGATGACGTGACACGAAGAAGCGCATTAATTATTGAATTGGACTCCGACAAAAAGACTTCTAATGATAACTTATGGCCAGTATTAGAATTAAGCAGACTGCTACCGTGCGACGCTCCCTTCACTCACACACTCCCATGATGGTCAGCTTCGAAGATGCGTTCCCCAACCCAAAACACCCATGTCCAGTCCATCAGTGCATACGTATGCGCAGCCATTGTTCGAGATCTGCCTCAATGGCTTAAGAATAAATGGCTTGAAGCGAATGGCACTCTTTAATAATTTTCATATATTTTTCTTTCTCTTCTTCTTATTTTTTATTTATAGGTATCTTTGAAATATTCCTCGATTTGTCATGATAGTTTTTTGGTGGTAGACTGGAATTTTTCGGCAGCATTATTCTCTGTTTAGATTATGAGCTTTAACTAATTGAATTGCAGTTTGTATTGATATAGAATTTAAGGAATTAAAAAAAAAATAAATAAATGAAAATAAAAACGGTAGCCTAATGCGGCTGGGCGGTGGGACAAATAAGACATCTAAGGTTGGTGTTTTTGGGATTTGTTTTTTTTTTTTATTTATTATAAATGGCATCGATTTTAGTTTTATAAATTTGTGCCTACAAAGTTGTGGGGCGAGTCGAGGTTAGATGTTATATTTTGATATTGATTTTAAGCCTGCTGAGATGTGTTGAAGATATTTTTGTTATTCAAAAGAGCTCGAAAATTTATATGCAAATAAAACTGACGAAAAAAACAGTTGAAGTAAAAAATTCTTTTTGTATATAAATAAATAAAATTATTGAATAGAGGTCTTATATCTGCCACAAGTCCTTAACTATAGATTTATAAAAAAAACAGAAACCGTCAAGATTATACTTAATTTGCTTCATAATTGAAATTAATAAAATTAAAGAAATGCATTTTTGATATGACTAGCTCAAGAATCCCAAAATCTAAGACATCTTAATGAGATGACATAAAAAAAACAAAATGAAGAAGAAACTCCGTATAGCCAAATACGTAGAATAGATTTAAGTTTTAAACAAATAAATAGAGTATGTACGAAAATTTTCTGTGACTGCTTGCATTGATTTTTCATAACCACTTTCATTGGGTAAATTAAGAGAAATTGCCATACAAAACCAAATACATATTTGACTCCTTTTAAGTTTTCGTTTTTTAAATTTTTCAATAGGATGTCAAAAACGGTCCGAAACGAATAAAACCGAATACGTGTGAAAGAAGCAGTCGGGGAGAGTGACCTAAAAGGGCCCCCCTAAGGAAAATGTCCCATATCTCTCAATTTAAAAAGTTCTAAAAACTAAAGTATAGTAGTAGTAAAGTAGTAAATTTTTTTAATTTTCAAAACGTCTTCAAGTTCAAAGTTTCCGGGTTAAAATGGCATACTCGCATGCAAAGTGTGTTTTTGTTCAGGCACCTGGTAAGCAAGTTTCAAACTACCGTTGTCCGTTGTACATGTTGCTTTGTTTATCTGCTTGTGTAAGGTGGTCCTAAATCTCCCGAAAACCCATCTGTAAGTCAATTTAAATTTTATTTTTGTTGAGTTAGGTGGTTTTTGAAACTCAAAATGTTTTATTTCCGTTTTTGGACGGCATTTAGAGCTTTTGATAATGAGTTGTTTCGTTTAAAGAAACTAAAAATGTAAGAGTAGGTACAAATTGGCCCACTATGTCATTTTACTCAGGGGCCATCTAATTTGTATTTATCTTTTAACACCGAAATAAACTGGAATAGTTGTAGGATTACTAATTTCAGTAAATGAAAACTAAATACTTCATTTTAATATGCAATTACCGTCTTTTCGAAAATGCAATTTTTTGTTGATTTTTTATCCAATAAATTTTTCACAAATATGTAAATTTTGAGTTGTCAAATTTCAAATAATAGCTTGAAGTTGCAAAAATTTTGTATTTGTCGGTGATACAAAATAAACTTAAGGTTTGTGTTCACAAAATCTTATAATTCTGTTCGATTCAACGATTTTCTAGTTAGTGGGCCATTTTAAGCCACATTCCCCTACTTAAGTCCCAGGATCATTCTCATTTTGTTGGATTTTATTTTAAGTTGATACTTTTAAGACTCGTTAGACATTTACAGATGCGAGCTAATAATAAGGTAACCTACTTGAATTTGAAAAAAACAACATTTAACAAAAAAAAACATAAATAAAATAAAAAGGAAAATCGGGGAAAATGGCCGCCAGAAAAGTTAAAATATTTGTTCAGCTATAGTCAAGAATACCTAGATCAGCAAATTTTATTTATTTATCATGAATAGTTTATGGTACACATACAAAATTATTTAAACCGTTTAACTGATTCACTAACTCACTGCCAGCTCATCAAAATTGTGGGCCATTTTCTGTCATCTTAGAACCTTGAAATTTAGAACAACGACAGACTTTGCGGCTGGAAAAATCGAAAATTTGGGCGTGGCTTCCAGCCATTTTCACTTAATTGGTATCAAATGTATGAAACACTTCTAACCAGGCTTTGAGAGACATGAAATTTTGCATATTGCGGTGCATATGCGGAAAGAACTTTGAGATTGTTCATTAATAATTAGTATCAATCATCCTAGATTCTTAAAATTTTGCACTGTTATTGGTTTTGCGATGCATATGAGAAGTGTAAAAAGAAAGGGCATTTCTGACAAAATATTCCATCAATCAATAAAATGTTGTAAAATAATTCTTCCGGGTCAGAAATCTTTTTTGTCTAATTGCTCTGAACCAGTAGTTCAATTTTTTTTCAAGCGTTGTTAACGATGCATGTTAGCCGAATGAACAATTCACATTTTGAACCCCAAGTGCCAAACGCAACACTATCAAAAAATTCAAAAGACCACAAAATTAACTACATTAAATTGCCAACAATTAAAGTCAAGATCATCTCCGTAGACCAAAAATTTGCAATCCTACAAAGTGATCATTATTTTCGAGGTTGGAATTATTAAGGTACTAAAGCAGTCAAATAAGATTTCACTTAGTTCCCAGGTTACATTTCACAAAATGTGTGGCAGTGCCTAATCATAATTATTATATTAAAACATTTTCATACTTTGTTCCTCCAAAGACGAAAATTTTAAGAAAATACAATGAACATGAACCCATCTCCGCGTTATTCATCGCTGTGAACAAATAAAAAAAAAACAGAGTTAAAGAGCACTCCTTTCATCCCGACACAAAGCATTTGAACTTTTTTTCTTTTCTTAGTCCACATTCACACACCCAAATGATTTTTGGACATTGATTGAAAAGGGTTTTTACCTTCTTTTTAAAAGTAAAAAATGAGAGATGATGGTTGATTAAGTTAAATTAAAAGAAACGATTCCCTGTCCCATCACATCAAGCCGGCCTTAAAGAGTTTGATGTCAAAGTAGGTGAATCAAGTTTTTTTTTTATCCAAGATTTTTTTTTGTATTCAAATTCAAGTAGCAAAACCATTTTGTCAACAAAAAAGGTTGATCCTTCAAAGATAACGTCTATCTTTTAAATTTGATGCAATTCTTTAAAAGAAATATCGTCAGAGAAGAGGTCCGCTTTGAGTTTTTTTTTTTGTTCAAGACTAATGGAGACAAATCCATCAATATTTTCACAAAACAGCAACAACAAAAAAACAAATAAAACAATCAAAAGATTAATATTGTTACGGATTTTAACATTTCTGATTTACATTAATTAATATGAGGCTTCTGCCAAGTGACCAGCATCATTCAAACCACGGACCATCATCACAACACAAAACCACCTGCCGAGAGCTTCGACGGTAGTTCATAATTTTGTATTTTTTTTTCTTATTTTGTATTGAAGAAGTCTCTCTTTCTCTCACTGCGGTGTCATAAATCTCATTGAAAGTTCCATTAGTAATTTTTACATAAAGTGGCAGCCCGTCCCTGCTACTTAAACACGTTATACCAACAACAACTCATTTCATTATAAATTAGTGTAATCAATTAATGCCGCAAATAATTAGCTCCACTTGGCTTCCGCACGCATGGTGTATTAAATAAAGTACGGGCGTGTGTGCAACAGTGTCGGCTATGGTGGGGTGGAGGGGACTGTAACAGTGCTGTCTTCTTAAGCAATTATGATTTTAAATAGAGAACAAAAAAGTAATATTAACCTCTGCAGAAGAAGTTCAAGAATTTTAAATTTGAACTTAAGTCCTTAAACAATGTAGTAACAATTGAAGGTATTTACACCATAATAATAATTTGTTGCTCCACACAGCCTTTTTCTCCCATTTGGACATGGAGTTGATTTGGATCTTTTTGAAAAGGTTTTGAGTAGAGCTATATCGTTTGATACCAATATTTTCACTGTACGATCATTTTAAGACGATTTGTTTTTTTTTGGGTACACTGTTGAAGTGCATTTGATGGTCAAATCGTGGAGCAACAAATTCGGGATAAGATCAACTAATTAGCAACAAATTCCTGCATACTTACTTTTTTCAAATCTGTCTTACATTTTCATTTGGCAGTGAAGTAGTAGAAAACACACACATTACAGAAGGTACTCACGACAGCGCTGACATCAGCCATACGGAAAGTAGAAAAATAATAATTTTTCGCTCCTAACGACTATGACAACCATCAACCATGTTTTCATGTTCATGACTTAGTTATGAGTTTACTTGGTGGCATTCTAATTTTTTATTACATTGCTGGCTGGATCATTATCGTCTTCGTCGTCGTCGTGGTTGTAGTTTTCATTCGTTTATTGTAGCTGGTAGTGGTCATCATTATCATCGCGTAGGTACCAAATGATTCAAATCATAAATAAACGGCCACTGGTTGTACAACGCGTATCCGTTTATATAGTTTATATGACCAGGTCGGCCATTAACTTGCACTGGGGCGGCAATAAAATTTTTATTAACTTCGCATATTTACTTTTGAAATAAAAGCAAAACAAAAAGAATGGCACCCAGCGCACATAACCTGGAGTATATTATTCGCTCAGGATGTCCCCAACACTCCCGTCTCTGTAATTTGCATATCGCAGTTATTAACATTTAAATGCAAAATTAGTCCCACGCCAACATCACAGTGATGGAGAACACCAGGGGCGGATCACAGAGGGGGTGGGGGTCGATATCCAGACATCAGGTTGCGACAACAATAAACGACATCAAAGATGAGAGGGGGTAGCCATCATATAAAATAAAAGATCACAAGCAAAAAGCCGAAAAACTTATAAGGTAGCACCATCAATGGCAACAGCAGCCAGCAGCAGGAGCCAGCAGAAGATCATCGTCGCGTTCGGTGCAAAGGTAATAACACAAGAATGTCCATAAATTTGCGTCTTCAAAGTTTTTTAATCGAAAAGCCCGAATATGACAAAATAAGATACACCATCAACCGTCGACGACGAGAGAAACAGATACACAGTCGGAGATACAGTCAAACACACATCAACGCGCTCGGCCGCGCTCGGCCCCGTAAAATTATGAAAAAGGACCCTTTCTTCCACGAGCAGTCCTCGCAAAAGGTGTGCTCCTGAAGTTCCAAGCTACAACATCCCCAAAGCAAAAGCAACGTCCCAAAACGACGACACATCATTCCCATTCCAATAAAACGAAAAATAACAAAATTAAATTGTGAACATAAAATATGGCCATTGTGGACATTAAAATTGAAAATGCGCCAGAGCGAGATAGGTGCGGCATCTTTACTGCTCGCATTGATCGCACTTTGATCGGCGCAGTCGTAGTGGCGACTTTATGTTATATTTTTGGACTGGGCATAGCTCCAGTGCATCGAGATATTCCAAAGACTTGGAAGCAGTTTTAATAATAAGCAAATAAGTCACAAAAGATCACAGGAGCATGGCAAGCCTGGCAAGGGCTTTGGCGGAGGGGAAGACCGGCAAAAGCCATAAATTATCAGGGCCGGAATGTGTCTCGAATGCGCTTCTGTGCACCGCTTTGTCGACGTCGCTGTTGTAGGTATATTCGTTCCGTATGGCAGTTTATACCACAAAGGAGACCCCAAATCCCAGCTTCGGCATTTCATCGTTCCGTAATCATGACAGAGTTCCAGGTGTTTTAGTCACGGATATGCCTTTTATACATATATTATGATATGCCTGCGTTGCGCTGCGCTGGAGGAGGGGTCCTCATCGACTTTGACTTTCAACTTTTTCGAGATGACTTCAATCTTTATAAAAAGCGACAAAAAAAAATCATAACCAAGAAATCACCATCTTCAAAAAGGGAGAGCGAGCAGGCAAGTTACCGCGCAACGAAGCAAGCATTAAGGAAAGTGAGATGAGGAATCGGAATCTCCCTGCTGCCTGCGCCCGCCGCGCTGCTGTACACAACATCAGGGAGCAAAGACATCGATATTATTAGCGTAATAAAGCGGCGTGTGGTTTCTTCAAATTTGTTGTCCTCCCAGCGGGTGTCCACCCTACCGAATATTACTCATCCCGGTCATCATCATCATCTTCATCAGAGTCATGAGTGGCCAGCGACGCACGGTCGCAACGCAGCCAGTTCAGCGGCGCGGAGCGGCGGTAGTTTCTTTAAAAAAAATGATATCAAATTTATTAACTGTCGTCTTGTTTGGGATATGTTGTTTTGCTGGTTCTTCTAATAGGACGAGTTGGTATTTTGCATTCGAAAGAAAAAGAAAAAAACGAAAATGTATTAGGTCTCGAGGTTTTAATCAATCTTTGTGACATTTATTTTGCTATGACAAAAACAAACTGAGGTAATCGTATGGGTGGCTTCATCATTTTATTATTCCCAATGTCTAAGATTCTACATAAATGTGATTATCGACAGTATTTTTTTTTTTTAAGTACCTAGAGGTAAAATATTCATTTATACTTTTTTTATCAACCCTAAAAAAACACATTTAATTTATGGGTTACGGTAGAAAGCCAAAAATCAAAATCCCGAACGTTCAAAACTCTGAAAATTTTAAAATACCGGAATTTCCATTTTTTTTCTGAAGGATTTGGTGCTCTGCATTTTAGCCTGTACTAGAATTTTGAGATATTTAATTTTAAAATTCGTAAAACAGAAAAGGTTTGGAGAGAAAAGGAGTAGAATGGATGCTAACAATTATTTTTGTTTGCCAAAATCTTTACTTACGTACTTAGGTATACTAACTTTGGTACTTTGTAGGAGTATACAGTTTATTACAAAAATCACGATAAATCACGTGAAAGCAAGTCAAACCGGACGGAATTAACTACCCTAAGAGTTTCGAAAATCAAGTATTCACAAGTCACAGTTTTCGATATTCGGAACCGGTAATAAGCAACTTCGGATACTTTGGTATTCAAAAGTACTTTATCTCTTAAGAGGTAAATATTGCCGCTTTTGTTGGATCTTTATATTTAAATTAATGTTAATACATTAGTGAAATTTCGATTTTGATTTTGATTTTTTTTAATTCAAGAAAAAGTTTCTGGCTCTAGGATAAGCTATTGGATTTCTTCTAGGGGTTATTTTTTTACCAAATCCACTCGTTCTTACAACTTTGGATGGACAAATTGAAGTTCTCCGATTGGGCTCTGGAGAAGATGCGCCTAGATGATTAATTTCATCGCAAAATCATCTTCATTGATGAAGCTCATTTTTGGCTCAAAGGGTTCGTCAATAAACAAAATATGCGTTATTGGTCACATTTTGCTTTAAGAAACACCATTTCTTCACAAAAAATAACTGTTTGGTGCGGTTTGCAGCCAGCGTGTTTTGATTGTATTTCAAGCCAATTTTTGAAATATCTCAGATGGTTTGCGTTTTATTAAAAAAAAAAACCTTGTCAAGTCCTTATTGGAAAACCCTTTACCTAGTTTGCTCAACTTTTATACTACTTTCTGGTGGAAAAATTGGATTTAACATCGACTTAGCATCATAAACAACTCAGCAAAAATCAGAACTACCGGATTTGACGAAAGGTCTTATGTATATAGTTACTTACTATTATATTTATATTCATTTTGTACACTTAAAAATAAAACAGTTTTAATTATTTTGCCTTTATTACTTTACATAAGAGTGAATTTGTGTTAAAAATTCAAAAGCTTTATTTTGTATAAATCGAATGTAGAAAAAAATGTTCTTTTCGTACTTAGGTTATTTAAAAAATTGGTTTCTGCTCGAAATTTAGGAGAAAATAATTTTAAAAAAATAATTAAAAAAAAAAAATAATTAAAATTAATATTTTAATTGGAATACTAGAAACTGTATGGTTTAATGTTTAATACATCAGAGCACCTGTTCTTTTTTTATCAATTAAAACAATGCCATAAAATTTTATAGAAACATAACGTACAATTTTTAAAGAAAGAAATCTTCTCAAAATTAGTGGTTGGTAGTTTTTTTTTCAAAACTCTGAGTTTAAAAATACTTGTTTATAAAATTATTTATTTAGATTTATTTAATTAAAATTTAAAATAAAAATAAAAAAGGGCTCTAACTGTATCAAAACATATCAAATACTATCCGTGGTATCCCTTGTGTTTGTCTAAGCCAGCGTCTCAGCGTTTTTCTAAATACCACCGTTTGAAAAACAAAGCAAACTTTCGAAATGGGAGTTGGTTGGATTGGTTCCGAGAAAGTGAATTATATGAGTTTAATGACAACACTATGTTTCATTTTTTTCCTGAGCGTAGGAGCTCATTTCAACAGAAACTTAGTTTTGGATTTTTATGTTCGCTGTTGATACCCATTTGATACACTAAAAATAAAGAATCAAAACATACCAACTTTCCTCTATTTGGTCCTTTAATGAAAAGAAAAACCTTTATCTACTGTACGTATACGTATACCTGCTATAAATCTATTTCCTCATCGGGAAATTATTCATAACTTCCATTTGATGATAACTTTTATATTCTGTTTCTTTTTCCTTATTACTTTAAGTGTAATAAGCCCGTGGCATTTTTTAATGTTTTTTTCTGTATTTTTTTTCTATTTGCCTTTGGTTACACCTTTGCCCGGCAGCAGCGTCTTACTTTCCATTACCAAAACCAACCTACTATCATGTGAAGCCATATTATAGAGCTCAATTGAGCGTTAAAGAACAAAAAATAACACTTCTTCTCCTTCGCAGACGAAGAAGAAGAACAAAATTAAATTAAAACCCAACCAAGTGTATTCGCACTCATGTGAAAAGTTAAGGGTAGTGGGTTAAGAATTAAGTAGGCCACCAAAGGTATACACATCCATCCATACACAATAATATTGCATTTCCAATCAATCACCAAAAGGATCGATAAATATTTACCTTGCAAGGATGCTTGGCAATTTCAATAATGTTCCATTTTTGCCGCCACTAAATTGCCCTCCAGGCAGATGCTTTTCTAATGATTAAAATCCAACTATTTAATGTGAACCATATATTTTTTTCTTAGCGCAAAAGATGAAAACATAACAATAATTACATATCCTTATTGAAAATTATTCCTCTGCTAATATTGTAGGTCAAAGAAGGAATTAGGACCTTTTTATCCTGCATTGATTGCCTTGATGCACCTGAGAGGAACTTTTTTCTCAGTTTTTTTTTTATGTAACTTTGTTTTGCCAATTGCGAATGTCGAAATTAAATGTTCATCTCTATTGGTCTCTTTGTCTGTCTGTCTGGAGTTTTTTTTTTCTATTTTCTTCGTCTGCTGAGCTGTGTGAAAGGAATGAAATCGAAAGGAAAAGAACTCATTCGGCAACCCTATTGTCTGGCTGATGTCTGGATGTGGATCTGTGAAGTTGTTGGCTGAGTTTGCCGCACTGGCAACTTGGTCGACAGCTTATGAAAGGATGGATTAGGCCAATAATCTCGGATGAATGTGATGCAATGAAAGGGCACCCGAAGGCGATGTGTCAATACAAGTAGTTATTCCCACCAGTACCTACAAATATATGAGAGATTGCCTCTTAAAGGACATAGTTTGAGGCAATATGTTTTTTTTCCCGGAAGGTCACGTCTATGAAATTTCAATTTTCTCCCACGACAACAAACATTTATGTTTACTCCACTTGATCACCCCCTTAGGTTCAGAATGATGCACATAGTAGGGTGTTTTTTTTTTTTTTTTGATAGGTATCTACTTTATGTTTGCAAGAATTTGTAATTAAAAATGTTGAAGAAATACGCGAGGTGTCTCTAAAGTATTATTTGTTAATCCTTGAACTCGTGGAGGTTGATTTTCATTTAATTTCAGTAGATCTGAAATTATATTATTATATTTGCACCCTCTCGTATCGAAATTCACCTTGGCAAAAATTCTTCTTCAGAAAGGCAGTGCAAAACCCTCAATTTTTGGTATCCCTCAGGGAAACCACCTAGCTCCACAATTTCTTATTTGTTGTATTCCAATTGCATTCTTTCTTAAAAAATAAAATGCACGTACTTGCTCTAAGAGCCCAAGTTGCTGTGGATGCTAAAGCTTTATTATAGCTACTCGTATAAAGTTCTTAAAAATAAATAATCATATACCAATTTTTTTAAAAAACATTGAATTCATTATAAAAAATGACTTAAAAAACTTCTTAAATTGTTTTGAACTCCAAACTAATGCTTAGTACGTAGTTGAAGCGAAATGAAATTTTTCTGTAGTGTCCACGTTCACAGCGAAACGATAACGAAAACATAAATGAAAGGTATTCAAGAAGTATTCTGCCAAATTTTTAAAATAAAAACTATAAAAAACAATAAAAATCTAAGCAAATTTTAAATACAAAAAAATGTGTTAAAAAACCAACACATAAACTAATATCCAACCTATCCGGTCGAAAATAATGTGGTGGGCAGTAAATTTCGAGTGCAAAATGTCAACTTCATCGGTCGAATTGCGTAGAGGTAGGTCTAGGTACTGCTGAACGAAAAACAGAACGAAATTTTCCGTTTAAGATTTCTATAGGATGATTTTTGTATAGGATTTTTCGTTTCACTACAGCTTTTAAAAGGCTTTTTTAAAAACATATTTTTTATATATATAAAAATACTCAAGAGTTGTTTGAAAAAATTTTAGTAATATGCCATTTTCAAGAAATATTAATGTACATCTAAAACCAAAATTTCAAAGAAAAATACTTATTCACACAATACTTTGTTAAAGCATCCTGAAAAACTGCTTAGCCTTGTGATATAATGCAAAAAATTAAAAACCGAATGGTTCACTATTATGTATCGTTTGATTTAAGTAGAACTTCTTTTTATACAAATTCATCCGTACAAAAAAGCTGCAAGTTCAAGTCAGTCCTTTGTTTAAAAAAAAAAAAACATTTTTCTTAATTATTTCGAAAAAAAGTAAATATTGTGGTAAACATTGTTCTCACTAATAATTTAGAAGCTCTTTTGATTTCCCACAATTAGAAGAAAAAACTATTTCCTTACGACTAATAGAAGTCGAGGTATCCAAGATTGAACACAGGCATGCCGTAGCGAAAACAAAAGCAAAATTTCGTTTTTGTCGAATATCTCGGCTCCAACATGTTTTACAATTTGCTATAGTTTAGGTACATTTTTTTCTTCACTTTGGTTGTTATTATTTTATTATTTTGCAAATGACGCACCTAATGGCTATTAAATTTTAAATAAGTTTGGAACCCTTAATATTTCCAACTAATTAAAAAAAATTAACTCCTTACCACCAACGAGTGTTAAGTAGTTCATGTTTTAAGAAAAGTCTAATTCACACATAAATTTGATTGTTATTTTTGTTATGTTTCAATAGTTGTATGGAATTCATGAAATTCGTTTCGCATTTCAAACTTTGTTGATAAATTAATTAAACGGCTGTCCTTGGTCGTAAAGAACTAATATTTGTTTCAATTTGTTAGGAATATTGAAGGCTTCAAAATTAATTCAATAGATGTGCTATTTTCAACAAAATTAAGAAAAAAGGTGCAATAAAAAAATAAATTTAACTAACTGCAGTCTATTATTTATTTGTTTGAACAAAAAGAAAATGTTAAAACAAACAATTTGTATTTTTATTTTTGTCAATGCAACATGTTGGAGCCGAGATATTTGCCAAAAACTAAAAATTGCTTTTGTTTGCGATTCGACATGCATTCTTGAACACATGCATGATATCTCGACTTTTATTAGTCGCGAAGAGTTAGTTTTGTCTTTGTGGGGAATGAATAGAGCTACTTAACTAGTACAAACAATGTATACCACAATATTAGATTTTGTTGATATTGTTACGAAAAAGTGTAATTTTAAAACAAAGAACTGACTTTAACTAGCTGCATTTTAGAATCGATGTATTTGTACCAAAAGAAATTGAACTTTATTGAAAAAAAGTATTATGATCAACCATTTGATTTTGATTTTTTTGTGTCATGGCATACTGGAACTAAAATTAACCCCTTTCGATCCATGAGAAAAAAAAACTGATAGTGCAAGGTCAAATGACGAATTAACTGAACTACAAATCGAACAAAAATCTATTTTTGAAAAAAAAAATTTAACTTTCTTAAAAATCTAAAACAAATTTTTATTGGAAATTTTGATATGGAATATAGTTTTCAAATTGTTAAGATTCTTTTGGGGACATACCAATTGTCATTGAAATCCGTGGACATACAAAACTTTATGTCTAAGCACATGTCAAACGTTCAAAATGGTATGCCGAACTTATTCCCATATTCTGGTTCCACACTGTTGTGTTGTACCTACACGGTTTTCATGTCAAATGTGTGACATGTGAAGGCACTTTGAATATTAATTTTTCAATCAAATTCTGAGATACTATCAAATATTTTGCCTGAAAAATGAAAGTACTAGAAATTATCGGCTTTGATCTACTGACCCTACTCTGTATTGTTCTCCTGGCCATTTGGGTTTATCCTGCACGTCTATCTTAAGCCTGAACATTTAAATTTAGCTGCTCTTATTGGGTTTTTAATAATATGCATTTTGTTGTATGAAGCAAAAATCCGTCCTCCAATAAGTTCCACACAAAATCGTAATGTTTTTAAAATAGTGACTTGTAAACACTTCCTATTGAAACATCTTTCTTTCATTAATATATAATTTTATTTTTATTATTTAAAGAATAATTTTCATACTTTTGGCAACTGACGCTACAAAACTTAAACTAATTTTTGTTTTCAATGTCGAAGATTCGTAAATTAACATTTTTATCTCTAACAAAATAAACATTTTTATTTTATTACTTTTCTTACTCTTTGCAACTGTTTAAAGTTGTAAATGATTAGAGACACTATAAATCAAAATGTTAACCTCTAAATAAATAAACTTAAAACATAAGAATTTTATTAGAACTGAACACGAAACGGGGTTACTTTGTCGAGAATCATAAGTAAACAGAACTTTTGCGATTGGTGAAATTCGTGTCTCTCTTTTCAACAATAAAAACACTGCTGCAGTCACAGAATAGTCAACCCTACATCTACGTCTCGTCTCTGGTTTTGTGGGTACCTATAAATTATAAGGTGTAATGTTATGATTGTGATAACTTTAAGAACTGTAAATTTTATGACAGTTTATATGGCCCGCTCAGTAGCCTGTTGTTGATAAAGCTTGATAATTTACTATTTTCATTCAATTCCATTGATAAAGTTGTTGAAGATTATTATTATTCAGTTCTTACATCACATAATTCCGCCGCAGTCGTTCTCGTTGTACATATTTTTCTCTGATTGTGAAATTAAAAAACAAAATATTCGTAGTTTTATTTGCAAAGTGCAAAAAAAAACCTAAGTTTTCAAAACTCAATTCGGTTGTTTCCTATAAGACGCGTTCTGTTCTGACAATCAAGAAATCCGAGTGATAAAAATAATAATAATAATCATCATATCAGCAGCAGAAGCGTTAGCCGCACCAACAAATCAGGTAGGTGCAACTTAATAAAAAAATAAAACGAGTTCCTTGAGTTTTATAGTTAAAAATAGTTTTAAAAAAATTGATTTAAGAAAAAAAAAAAACTAAAATCCAATTAGGATTCAACTGAAAATCAATCGGAAATTCCTAATTTGACCGCACGAAAAGCTATAAAATTATGATTTACATGGTTGCTCAGATTGGTTTAAATTGATCAAGGGTTGCCAGTTCTCTTTTTTAAGACCTGTTGTGAGTTCTTTTATGAAATAAAGTTAATTATTGTTGATAATTGTTATTTTTCATCATTCCTAATGGCAAAAAACGTTACAAAGTGTAAAATTATGACGTCACATATCGTTAACTTATGCAATGTTAAAGTGTCAGAATGTGACATATTTTAACTATGTATTTCCAACTCATCTTTTGCATTTGAGTTTTGATTGAAAATAATATGTTCTGTAAAAATCTATTCTGTTCTGATTTCAATGATTAAAACTAGTAGAAGATAGTAATATCTTCTAGTAAAAATACAAATAAATATGTTCCACCGGTCCTTAAAGTCTATTAGGTTTTCCTACTTGCCATTCATTCAGTTTCCTTAGATATATTTCCGCCTCCTACAATTCATCCCTGGTGGTAGAAGTTCATCTTCGACTATTGTATGCTATAGCTGTAGGTACTTACTTTTTGGTCGACTGAGTATACTACCGTTCTTCCAAAAAAGTACTTAAACATGAGGAATTATTAACAATTTTAAGTAAACTTTTTAATTTGTTGGTAAACAAGTAGATTTGCGGAATTCAAAAAGAATACCAGAGTGCCTAAAAGTATTAATAAGTACTTTAGGAATTGAGTAGAAACTGACAAATGATAAAGTATACAGATTTTTAGAACCAAAGTAATCAATTACTCATGTTTAAGTACTTTTTTGGAAACGGTAGATGTAAATATTTAGAGTTCTTTAAATCAAAAACCAACAAATTAATGTTCTAGTACCTACTTAAAAAGTTTCAAATTTCAAGCAAAATTAGTTTTAATTGTACCTATGCTTTAAGGGAACAGTTTTTATCAGAAAACCATTACACATAAACCATGAGTTGCACGCAGTGATTTGAAAGAAAACTTTAAGAACGCTCCACCCTAATGTAAACCTATAAGTGCTTTGTGCATTTTACTTCTTTAACTAAAACGTTAATGTATTTACGATGGAATTTCACGTATCTGCATCTTTTTCTCTTAACTGCCTGAGCAACTAGGATGGAGATTTATGAGTTTTTCTTTTCTCGATAGTTGCTCAAATTTCTTCAGTAATCAAATCAGATGGCTCATCCTCATATTTGCTCCCCTGCTGTTCCTTTCTTGAATGCAAAATTGCTTATTTGTGGAACATCTTCTGTTTAACCTTGATTCCTCCATCACCGCCATGTTTTCCCATAACCTGACCGAACTCACCACTGTTTCTTTCAAGCATCGCTTGCAAATTACCATATTGATGTGTCCCCCATGTTGTGATAGCCAGCCCATTTATAAAAAGTTGTCTCTTCGTCAAGAAAACCTAGTACTTCTATTGAAACGTCACAATGTATGATGGTGAAGCGACGCGACGCACGTACAATATTCTCAAACCTTGGTTTTACGATACTTAGGGAGCTAAGGCAATATGAAACAAGTTTTTGCCCTTCCGCAGGAAATTAGTAGTAAAACCTTACATTGGAATGAATGAAAGCGTTCCACAAGATGTTACGGCTAAAAAACAGTTTCTGACAGTGGGGCTTAAAGGGAAAAACGCGAAGGTATTATGGGAATTCCTAAAATATATCAATCAATCAGCCTTTAATTGAAATAACGGATATCAATTGTAAAGCTACAAAATACACAGCTTCAAAACTAGTACTAGGGTCATTTTTTTCTGAAAAAAGTGGTAGAAATTATGTTTTCTATTTCACAACATCATAACAAGATTGAATATTGCGATCATATTATTACGAACACTTAATTTCTCATTTCACGAAAATTGCATTCTTTGACTTCGGTTTCGAAAAAGAACAGCAGCGGAGTTTAAGACTGGTTAAGTGCAAACAAAGCATTTTGAACAATTCCACTTTTTAGCATGGCAACCCTACTCATATGATGGCAGTGAATTCCACAACACCAAGGTCGAACGAAATGTTTGCCTCTTTCGCAACAAAACTAATAAAAATATTTTCGAAAAATAAATTAAAATATTAAATATTTTAGCCAATCATAAAAAAAAAAAAAACTTTGCATAATTAAATTTGTGTCAAACTTGAAGCATTCAGTTGCGGCTTTCACCCCTTCTATCTTAAACTTTTTTGATATGTTGGTTCGCCCAAATATGTCGATCTTGTCATATCACTGTGGCGATGGTGGCGTGGCGGAGTATGGTTATGGATGGCGCGAATACCAGAATTAAAATTTGAATAAACTCCCACATGTTGGCGCGCATATTATTTTGTTTATCTTTTTCATATCTCAATAATAATTGTGACGTATAATTCCGTAAAATTGCTAATTAAACAAACATTCGTATGGGTTACGCCTACACGCCTACTGTTTGACAGCCACATAGCGATCACAACAGCAGCAGCAACAGCGCACACCTAACGAACAAAAATATCAATCAGCTTGGCACTCAACTCAACTCATTGTGTTGACCTTCCATCAAAGCCAACAGCCAAGTCAAGTCGAATGCTCAGCCACAGGCAGCTCCTCTCTATTATAGGTAGGTATAGCCGTTCGTACCTATACCTTACGTGTCGTCCGTGCCAGCTCAAATACCTTGCGCAGACGGGACGTGTTGTGGTAATATAGAAATACGAGCGTAGCTGTCTCACATCAAACTACCTCCAGTCCATTTAACACTTCTCTGACACTAATCCTGGCTTGATGAAACTAATTTTTTATGCCCACAAACAGTGACTGGCTTTTCACTTCGAACGGGCTACACATGCGGCTGGCTCTGGCTGACTGACTGGTTGGCTCGACTCGAGCTCTGGGCTTGGATATTTCGTTTCAATTCCTCCCGCGGAATTCTGAGCGTCTATACCAGCATTGTCAATCAGGCGTTACGACCGACGATGCATCGTCATGGTTGATTTCCTACTTGTCAGATAGTCTGACGTTTCATTCGGACATTTGGTCATCTCGAAGAGTAATTTAAAGAAAAAACTTTGTTGTTGTTCCGAGAGACATTGATTGTCGTCTCTTATACAAACTTGAAGAAGTAGTGTAGCCCTCCCGGGGTATAGCACACACAGCCTGTGTCTTCAAGCTCGAGGAGAGATCTTATCCAAGCCTGAAAGCAAACGAAGGTAGTGCCAATCTTGTCATATTCATTTCACATTCACTCTCTATATTCTTGAATGACGACTAAATTTCATTGAATTCCGGATCCAAGAGAGAATTGGGAAAAGCCAGAAACAATATTTTGAATGTCGTCTCCCGACCGGATGTGTCAGCATAATTTTTATTTTAATAAAAATTATAAAAAATGTAAAATTTTGTTGTTTATAGTTTTAGTGCTGTTGTATATCTACCACACGGCGGCGACCAACGACGCGACGTAATGTTGGCACCACCACGATGGATCTACGATGCTCAAGGCTTTCGCCGGCAAAAAACGAATATGAGTCGTAAAATGCTGATCATATTCAAATCAACTCGTTCTCACAATTACTTTAATTATTTATTCAATCAAGAAAAAGAAACACATCAAAGTTTTGTGTTTTTTTTTTATTGATTTTTGACTGATTATAAATGGGAAATCATCATTTTTTTATAAAAAAAAAATGGAACTAATGTCAAGTGTGGGCAATAAACTTTGAGCCATCACACGTTCACACCATGTGGAAGATGAAAAATTATAGTTTCCTATTAAATATTTTAGATCCCCTGTTTAAACTTATTATGAACCGCTTTGAAAATTGTTAAAAAAAAATGGAAATTTTTTTTAAAAATCCAAAAATTATTTTTTTGAAAATTTTTATATCAAATAATTTCAAAGTTTTTAAGGAGCTTCCATATAAATAAATTCATCAAAATTGGTTGAATCCTTTAACAGAAAGTCAAAAATGAAAAAAACGGTTCTATGGAATTTTGACAAACATTTTTTTTAACCCTACTAGCAAAAGGAGACACAAACATTTTAATCAAAATCGTTAGAGCCGTTAGAGAAGGGAAATTGAAATTTTTTTAATACCAAAACTAACGGTAACTGTCTTATAACCATTAATGAAAAGTTAACTTTGTTCAAAAACGGCTCATACTTCTAATAATTTTAACTCTCATAGAACCGTTTTTTTTTTTTCATTTTTGACTTTCTTTTAAGCAACTGAAGTAATTTTGATGATTTTTTGTATGTGGAAGCTTCTTAACAAACTTAAAATAATTTAATATCAAAATTTTCAAACAAAATTTTCTTTTGATTTCTAAAAAATCTTGAATTTTTTTTTTTTTTGAAAATCAATTTTTCGAAAACGGGTCGATGTTTTTTTTAAATTTGGTTTTAAATGCGGTTTAATATTTTCTTGAAACTGGTGTACCAATTTAATTTTTACTTGCGATATATTTACTATATATCAAGTTATGCATTCGTTCAAAACTAAAAGTTGAGATAACAATCAAACATGACATAACGATGATAGAGAATGAGAAAAAAGTGGGTCCGACAATTCTGTCTGTCTGTCTGTATGTATGTATCGGATGGGTCGATTTACTTCAAACTAGGGATGTGGCGGTTTTTAGAGACTATCCCCAGACCATTTTTTAATTATTTTTTTTTAACCAAAAATAACTGTACTTGTCATATACCGGCTTAAGAAAAACTCATTTTTCTCCAGAATGGTTCCTACGAATTTTATTAAAAAAATCATGGTCATTTTTTTGGATAAATCATTTTTTTTTAAAGACCGGTATTAACGGTACCTGCCATAGAACCCTTTTGTTTAATTCTGATTTTCTCCTTCATGACTCAATCAATTTCAACCATTTTTTTTACATGAATGCTTTTAAGTTGCCGTAATAATATTTAGTAAAAAAGTTTTAAAAATTATTTTTTTGGATTAAAAAAAAAATTAATTTTTTTTCAAAATTTAGTTTTTAGATGTTGATAAATAATATCCTAAACATTTCGTACCAATTTTTTTTTTTATAGAAGTCCTTGCAAAATTTTATATAAAAAAAATAGTTTCTTAAAAAAACGACTCAAACAATTTTCAATTTTTTTTTTCTAAAAATGTATCCTTATAGAAGAAATCAGATTGCATACCTTGTTTTTAGGTTAAATTCATTTAAGACGCTGTTTTAGTCATTTGAAAATCGAATTTTATGTCTTTTTAATTTTTTTTTGTAAAACTGCATTTACAAATTTTTAATTCAAAAGGCTTAGCATATACAGTAATTTTATCTATAAGATCAGTCGTGCATTTTATTAAACAAGTTTTTAGAATTTTTATATACAAAAAATTATTTTTTTTTTTTAAACGGCTCAAACGATTTTCAATTTTTTTATTTATTTATCTTTTTGAGTCAAATACAATGGCATAGTTAGTTTGCAGTTCAAAACAATTTATGAAGTTGGTTATATTTATTAAGTCATATGTCAGTTTATATTGTTATTTAAGTAGATAATGAATTTTATCTTTTTGTTACATTTGTTTTGAAATTATTTATTTTTAAAAAAACTTTATATAAGAAGCTTTAATGTCCACAGCAACTTTGACCCTAAGAGCAAGTACATGCAACCCAGTCGCGTATTTTATTTATTTAAAACCGCTATTAACTAAAGGCACATGTCATTATAACGTTTTTTTTTTATGAAATCTTTTACGTGTTAATTTTAAGTTGTCGTAATACAATTTGGCAACAACATTTTTTTTAAATAACTTTTTTTAAATGAATTTTTTTCAAAATTTAGTTTTTAGGTATTGATAAATAGTATCTTAAGAATAGCATACCATTTTATTTTTTTTTGAAAAATCTTTTGATTTTTTTTTACGGTATAAAGAATGGTTTTTTTTTTAAATTAGTTCTAACGATTTAAAAAAAATAAAAGAAATTTTTAAAACTAAAGAAAATAAGAAATTTTGTAAAAGAAATCAAATCAAAAAGTTTAATGAAAATTGTGCGAGCCAAGAAACCTCTAACCGTTATGTACCTACTCGTTCTAAGGTTTAAGTGATATATATAAAAACAAAAAAAAAATACAATCTTGAAAATGTATATTTACAAAATTTGAAGCAAATCCGTCGAACTGCACACGCCCGCCATGACGAAAAAACACTGTTTTACAATTCATCATTTTTGTATTGTTTTTTTCATGAAACCAATACATATCAGCATTCAGAATCAGCAAGTAAGAATCAAGAGCAGCAAGCAATCGAATACCAGAAACTAGTGGGAATAAAGAATTTAGTTTTTAAGTTTGAGAAGAACTTAAATTAAAGTCTTAACATTCTAAGCAATTTTAGTTATAAGTTAGAGCAAGTACGTGTGATCCAGTCGTGCATTTTATTGTAGCGTGGGGAATATTTGCTCAAAGTTTAGAAATGAGGTGAAAAAACAGAAAGTTTCATCTGTGGGCGAACTTAGAGAGGGCAAATAATAATACCTACCTTAATCAATAAAAAGTTTATTTGCAATAATTGGTGGCCATATTTAAAAAAAAAAACCAAAAACATCTTAAAATTCAAACGAGAATTGTAAAAATATGTCAATCGTAAAGAGTAAAATTTCTTTTATGAATGAACAATAATAATATGGCGTTAAATTAACGATCCTTTCACATAAATTTGCTCTTTAAACTAAAACGTGTAGGTCATAAGCAATTAAACTCATGCAAAAATTATTATTATTTGCCAACCTTTTTTACGACCTTTTCAGGTAATAAAACAAAAAATTCTTTTGTAATAATTTAAAAGTGAATGAATTAGCTACCGATTGATGAGTATTCCATAAATTTTACTACATCACTGCTGCAATCAATAAAACATCAAATTTGGCAAAAGTAGATATGTAACTTGAGCTCAATTTTAAAAATATCGAAAAGTCGTAGGTAGGTTTATTTCAAAATTTACTAAAAGTACTCAAGTTCTATAGAGAGAGGCAAATGGTAGTTATAACAACAACCAACAACTACAACAACAATACAAAAATAATACGTTAAAACGTATTCATTCGATTTTACGATGCAATTACGAACCACGGTCATAAAATTCAACCCGAACTGTGCGGTGGTTAATCCGTTTATGGTGCAATCACTTTTTCTTTTTTATTGAGTTTCTTGTTTGCGTTTTGTTAATTTTCCATCGGTTTTTATTGTGTTTGTGTTTTCTGAATAAAAATCCTACGGCAAAAGTATCCTAATTAAGGGAGAGCGAAATACTTGTAGAGAAAGGGATGATGTTTTCCTGGAAACACGAATGACCAACAAATCTAAGCCGATCGGTTGACACATTGTCAATTACGTTCATGTCCTGTCCATAGCGAGGCTTAGAATCTCCTTAATTAGAGAGTTTCTATGTTCTGAAATTTTATTTACTGAGATGTCTATTTATATAAATAAAAAATATCCTTACTACAGGAATTATATTAAACTTTTCAATAATAAATTGTTAATTTAATTCAACACCTTAAGTCTTTGTTAAGGAATGTTAATTCGAATACTTAAACAGGATGAATCACAAGAGGCGAATTATAAAAAAAAAAAGATATCCTCTTGCTCTTAAACGTAATCTACTTCAGGATTATTTTTCACATTCATCCCTCAAAAGTCTATTTCTATCTCGCCTCTTGTAAATGAGTTTAACCGAGAGGAAGTAGATATCAGTGCGAATATCTGCGGTTTTGTTTAACCAAATCCCAGAAAAGATATATTGAATGGAATCTATTCAATTGTAGACATGTAGTTTTCTTTTGATTAGCTCGCGTTAATAGGCTTTGAGCTGAGGGGTATAAAACCTTCTGGAAACAGTCGACTTATGAGAAGATTAATTAAATCCAGAAGCATCGAGAGAGTTTAAACCGTTTTAGTTTTTTTTGTATCTATGTTTAATTGTTCGAGGGAGTACCCATAGGTATACATTTATTTGCTACGTTTGTCTTGTTTTTTTAATTTGTACCGAAAACAAACGTGAGCTTTTGGATGTAGCGCAGATAGGAATATTATATCCCTATCTGCGCTACATCCAGTTGTTCGGTTTCAAGGGTTTTCAACAAACGAAAAGTTTTTGCTGGACCGGCAGCGAGAGCCGGCGACAGATTTTGGAAGTGATATCATGAAATGATTGGTATTTTTGAAAAAGCCTTTTAATTTATATGTATGAGCTGTTGACTTCCTTCTATCTCTACGGAATATGCACATAAAGTATGAGTTTCGAGTAAATATTTTACGCGCAGATGGAAATATGTAAACTATTTGGATATTTTTAAAGGCTGTAACGATTTTCCAAAACTTTTCTTACAAAATTAATTTTAATAGAAGAAATCAAAAGGATACTTGCTAAGTTTATTCAAATCTATGTAAAAACCTATTTTATTAATTTTTAAAAATAATTTTTATTTTTTTATATATTTTCTAAAGTTAAACACTTTAAAAATTCTAAATCAACATTTTTAAAAATCTAAGCAACTTCCACTTTAAGTACCTACGTGTGATCCAGTCGTGCATTTTTTACTAAGCACGTATTGTACCTGTTGAAATACTGAGTTTATTTATACTTCCAATCAAAATTTCTTGGTAACTTAGTTTCGATACTATTGTGTAAAAAAATATATTTGTCAATAAATCTATTATTCTGTTTTTTGTTCTAATCGCATCAATAACAGAACAGTTTAGAACAGGATTCTCTGTACTTGATTTCGAGTCAGACTAGATTAGAAAAAAATCTTGAGAACTGTCAAATGTGTTTGTTATTAGCTGTAGAAGTACAACTTTTCGGTGTTTAATGAGAACATTTCTTTTCCGAGCAGATCTATTTCGTGTTTAATGAGTTAAACAGGATTTTCTGGTCTGGCTTTTGAGTTAGAAGAGATTTGTGAAAACTCTCAAAATCAGCTTGTGTATGTATCACCCTCAGAAACGCCACGCTCTAGAAACCATAATTCGCGTCCAAGTTAAAATAAGACTTTACACTTCTCTTCGAAGTCGTTTTCCAGAAACGTCAATTGTCGCTTCTAGAGCATGGCGTTTTAGCACAAACGTCTTGCGGAATAAGGGTGAATATTTTAATTCAAATACTGCGTTGCGAATAGCAAACATAAATGGACCTGATTAGTGGAATTTACATCAAAACAATTAAAATGGAATCAGTGGAGTTAAGCTCGGATGTTTGAAAAACAGTAATTGTTTTCCTAACACAAGATTTAATTTTTTCTTATTAAAAAAATTGTAGGTACTTTCAAGCAAGCAAAAAAGTTTATTTATTTTGACAACTGTATTTGCCTCGTTGAGCACAGCTACAGTATTGTCAATCGTTCAGGATTAAGATGCAATCGATATTTTCCTACAGAATTAAGAAACCGTTTTTTAATGAATATATAGGATAACTTCTACATGGACAAGTGTTTTTGTTTTAAATAACGAAAAATTAAGGGCTAGTTAAAAATCTTTAATACTGAATTATACCAATGCATTTTTGAGAGAATGTGGCCATTCTCTGTTCTGGTCACTGGTCACTTCTCAGTGACCAGTTAACGTAGGTTAAATTTAATCCGACCGTGTTTAATCGTATATCTAACCTAAGAAGTAATTAATTTCACATTGTTACATATTTGATTAAAATGTGCAATTTTATTTCAAGTCGGTTCAAGTTTCAGCATCAAATAATTTTAAACAGAAAGGTAAGTTTGGTCTGGTAACTTAGCCATAGCAGATTCGAATCTCGGTCCTTGCAATTTTTGTTGAGCAGGTATTTCTTTTACAGGTAAATGGCGTATTGGTTTAAATAATTTTTTTAAGAAATATTATCAGAAATTTTTCTTCTTGGAAGCTCGATCTAGTGAAATGAAACATGTCCTTGTCAACAATTTGCTTAATTGTTTGGCGTCGAAATCATTATTCAAAACTGTCCGGGAAGTCAAGGCCCTTACTGAACGAGTTTTTGCATCTTACAAGAAATAAGATATTTCAACCAATACCTCTAAATGAAAATTCATCATAACTTTTTGCTAGAAGAGACCCTTTATGCTGGTAGATCCATTTACATAATATACAAATCGACAACCAACTCCTGAGGCCATTATCTTCAAGTCCACAGCAATACATATTTTCTTTGGTCAATAAACTTCACTCTTGCAAACCAAAACAAGCTTTCACAATTATACTCGCATCTTTCAACCTAAAATTCCCATCAAACTAAAACTTAAAACCGATCTAAAGTTAACTAGCCTCTATTATTAATTACAAAAAAAAAAATAATTCCGCCACAAACAATTTATCATTCAAAAATCATAAAACTTTACGAAACCATTAATTTGTAATCAAACGAGACCTGCACAGCACATTGGCAATTGGGGCTTGACCCGCCCAGAAAAAAATTAAATCCAATGCAGAAGCCCATCACAGTATCATCACTTTCCGAAAGAAGAATGAGTTCGAACCAGCCTCCTACTCAGTGGTTAATGGCCATAAGTGAATAGCCCCGCTGGGTCAACTTCCGTACTAAAAAGAGAACATACATATACGAGAGGCTTTAAGAGGTGTATAGTGTTCCTAGGCTTTAAAGATGATGCTGCATTCAAATGCGGGAAAAATAATACAACATCAACAGCAGCATCTCTTTTTAAACATCAAGAAAACCAAGTTGATGAGGATGGTGCTGATGCAGTGGATGAGAATGAGGATGAAGATGAGCAGAGGCGGTGGTGGTGCAGCAAGACGGGCAGATTTGTGTTTGGTTCGGTGATGGTGATGCTTTGTTGGTATGACCGGTAGCCTAATCCCATAGTGGCTAATAACATTGTTACGATTTAATGTGTTCCTTCTCTCTATATACCTTTTCGGATATGAATGGGAAAATTCGGTCCGACACATCCCGAGATATATGATGATTTTATGCGCGCCCAACGAAATTATAAATTCATCTTTTGCTATTCACGCATGTAATAGACAGAATCTCCATTTGGAAAATTTCTGGGATGGATTTGAGTCCATGTGGATTGTAAGGGCCTGTTACAAGGGCCTATAAGGTGTGATAAAAATTTAAATTCAATTAAACCCAACTCATAGTTTTGTGAAAAGCCAAAGAAATTTTGTTCAGTGCGTGCAGTATTGTGTTTTCTGAGCATTTCGCGACATTTGACATTGGGTATCACATGGAAGGGTTAAATATAAACAATTCCAAGGGCTCCATGTAACCCCAATGCAACACTGGTGAAATCTATCCACCTGGTCAGCAGCACTGGACACTGGACAGTGTTCCTATATGATTATGCACCTTAATTATCATAACTAACGATATCATATTATTAACGGAAATTTGTTTAGATTCGACTCTCTCGCATTCCGATGTTGTTTCGTTGTCAGCCCAGGCCAGTCAGTCGGTCGGTCGTTGGTCGTTCAACGTTAAATATCAGAGTCGGTGTGGTTAAAAGTCTAATTTTACTACTCGGCGATATATTGTTGTTCGAATTCAAATTCGGGGTTAAACAGGAAGGTTGATGTGCGTAACATTGGGTGTTTCATTGAAATGTATCAATGGAATATTTTAACAGGCCGTGTTCGTAAAATTCTTTTATTTTTCTTCCAAAAAAAAAACAACAACAATATTATTAAGTATTGCTACTTACCTAGATGCGTTTTGATTGCTTGTAGAAATATGTACGACCGATGGAAATCAAATTCTTTCGTCGGAACATCAACTTCCAAATATAATCTTCTCAATTTTATCCCATTTTGATGGTAGGTAGGGGGTATCTACTGGCAGGAAGAATGTTAATTTTTGGAACTTTGATATTCCGATTTGTTGTTGAAAGAATATACCTGAAACAGGAGTGATAGTTCTGAGAAAAAAAGAGTTAAAACCTTTTTTTTATCTTTGTTTTTGCAAAGTTCATTCATCTTTATTTCTCATTAAAGGAACGCAATTGGTCAGAAGATTTTTGCGAAAAGAATGCGTTGTGTGATATATTGGGGACTGACGGAATTCAACACGTAAATTATTATATCAATTTGTTTTGGGTTCAGGCCAGCAACGAACGGTGGGGTTCCAAATTGATGATTAATCGTATAAAAAGCTTTAGAGGTGTTGGCTAAAGAAATTCCATTGCAATTTGATTTGTGGAATCGGAGGCACCTCTAAACTGGATGAATCAATTCGATTTGTTAACATTTTTGACAAAAGTCGGTACAATTTTTATTTGTTGCTAGTTATTCTGTTAATTTGCTTATATTTATTATTCACTTATCATAGTAATGAAATAAATTCTAAAGGAAAATATTTTTTAGAGGTGATCTTATAACGTCATATTTTTCTGCTTCCAATGTAGGAATGTTTAGCACCTCGATACTTCTCATGACAATTCTTTTCAAAAATGTTCAAATGACCCCTATTCCCTATTATTTTTTGCATTTACGGAGTGTTGCCATAGAAAAATTTGCTAAAATTTGCATTTATAAAAAAGTCTGTATTGAAGATTTAAGTTTAAACTCTTATTTTGGTTTAAGGTGCGCGACCTTCAATGTCGAAAGACTACTTAACATTTTATAAGGAAAAACTAGATTTTCTTTTGATGTTTTGAGTGAGATAGCACTCTTCTTCAGAACTCTAAAAATAGTAATGAATTTTCAAAAGATTTTTGAAAATCAAATATAATTTTTAGAGTCCTCAAGAAGAGTGTAACCAAGTTCAAACCGTCACCGTTGACAGAAAATAAGGAAAACTAACACCACCCTTGAGCAAAAGAGCTTAAAACTTTAATTCAATAAGGATCACGGAGGTTAAGGAGGTTTTTAATTTAAATTCACTGTGTGAAGTATTTTGAGTTATTTATTGTAGATATGTAGTCATTTGTTATGCTGCACTATTTTGAGCCTAGTACAAGGAACCACTTACCGGTAAGACGTGCGAATGAAAGCAATGCATAACTAAGAAATATTAAATCGATAAGACTGCAATGGCCAGTTTCAGTCACAGAATAAATAAAATGTTTGCTCCAACTTTAGTCAAAGTTCATTATTCTTAAACTAGTTAATAAACATTATTTTAGAGTGAATCACGAAAAACTTAATCAATCAGCAAAGAGATAGCAAATTAGATAAAGAGATAACATTTTGTGAATAACTTGAAGAATGCATAGAAAAACAATCTACAAATATAAATCAGTGATGAAGTTTGATAAAACAAATAGCAATTGAGCATCTGGAGCATTTGAATAAGACAGAGAAAAATCTCTGATTTTTTCAAGTATTTCGTAATTTTTTTGTTTAGTTTATGGGTGCTGATATGTTCAAATTAAGTTCGCTTGCCAGTGCATGCATCATGCACTCATGTACATGTACAAGTACTGTTGGACGCTTCCCAGGATCCCAGGAGTAAACAGATCGGGCCAATCGCATCAAGTTATAAATTACAATTAACAAACAATTATTCACAAAAATTGTAATAAAATTAGAGAATTCTGTTGCACTAAATAAGAAATCCATACAAAAAATTAAAAAATTATTAAATAAAACACAAATACAAATTTGTAATTGGAATTTGTCAATTGGTGCAATGGGGCCCTGATCTTATATTTATAGTTTGATTTACATAAATTGTTTCTTGATTATGTTGGTAACTTAGTTTTAAGTTTTCTAAAAAAAAAAACAAAAATTGTGCAATCCAAAGTGACTGACGACGGTAGTGTAAATTACGCACTATTTTTTTCTCATTTTAAAGATACCTAATAAAACTACTTCTAATATGAGATGTCATGACATTAAGCCAAGGGTTACAAATATTGTGACCCTAAACATTGATAAATTTCGAAAACATCAGGAATTTTTCGTTTGGAGCTGCGCCGAAAAACAAACATAAGCAAAGTACGGTTTAATTGTTGTTTAATAGTCATTTAATTGTAGCAAATACAAATTTAGCATCTTAAACTAAGACCTCTAATCGCCGATTGTACCAAGCCCTTTTAAAAGTTTAACAGGCTTTTAAACCTTAAAATGACGTTTGTTCCATACAAAAAACGTCATTTGCAAATTTAAGAGGCTTTAAAATGTTCGTGCAATCGGCCATAAGACTTTTAAGATAAAGTTAAAGTTAACTTAACCTTCATTTTATTTATTGTTATGTTTATTGTAAAATTGCGATTTCTAAACAAAGTAAGCACATGAGCACTTGCTTGTAATAAACAACTTTTTCAGCTTTGACGTAAACAAGATTCTTTCATGATCACACACAAATATCATCATGCTAACAATTTTAAATTTTACAAATGAAAACAAATGACTTCCCACATTTAAAGAAATGCACTTCGCATTTAAGCGACTTAAATGTGCCCTTCTTTTTGAGGTTCTTTTGCAAACAATATAATAATAATTATTTGCATCCCTTTATTTTCCAAAAGGACATTGCCTCGCAGTATACGATGTTTTTATTGCTTTAATCTTCGCATATGGATGATTAAGGTGACACCCTTATCCCAGTGTGCAAAGTTAGAAGCTTATCCTAGGTGCAGTTTATGAATAAAATTTCTCGAAATGAGATAATGATTTGCAATACACTACATATGCAAATGTATATGAGTCCTTTCTGAAAAATTTCAATAAAAATAAAGAAAGCAGGTAGGCACTTTGACTTCCTTAAAAACACATACATCTTCCAAATGAAGATTAAGAGCAACCATCATGTACATATTTGTCTTTCTTACTCACTCACATCACAACAGGACAGGTATTCGCAGCCATAAACAGATAATCATGTCCTTTTGTTTCTTCTATGCGAAAAGCACTAAGCGCGCGGATGCCGAAATTAGGGTCAGTGATTTATGCTGCTGAGGAAGGTCCTCAGTCCCTTAAGCTGCCACTACTACCACTTGGCTGAATATTACAAGATGAGGATTTAAAAGAAAAACAATGCGTTTCTAACCGCACAATGCCTGCGAATGCGGTTAATCCTTGCCCTCCTCCTACTTACTTATACTTATTCGCGGTTTGCATTGTTTTATGTTGTTTTCGAGCAGATAGAGGTACCTATGAATTTGTTTTAGTTTTCGTTGCTGTGGTAGATGGTTTACGAGCAAATACGTTCAAGTTGAGTCAAATATTGTTCACCGAGTTAAAAGGATTCAGGTAAAGTTATACAACAAAACAACAACTCTTGCCCTCAACCATCAGGGCTATATAGATACTTCTAGATACATGAAGCTACTATAGGTAGTTTAAAACAATAGATTTTATTTCATCCTGATGGACGGTCGTAAAGCTATCATCATTACTTTTCTTGGCTATTTGACAGGCCCGAGAACAATTGCAGGTATAAACAAAACCAAAACCAATACTGCTACTGTCCACATTGGTCGTTCCTCGTGCTATATGCTTTTGTGTCTTTATCTTCCCGTCTTTTGTTATATCGGTTTCTATATTTTGGCAGTGAAAGATAAATGTATTAATCTAGTTTAAGGAAATGACGATCCTTTGTGTCCTTCTACTTGGAGTTGTTAGTAGATACAAGTTTCTAGGAATAGAAAATTCATAGCATTGCCACGATATCCGCGAAGAACAATTAAGCAATAAAACTTAGAAACAAAATAGGAACCATTATTATGTGGCTTTGTCTTTGTCAGGCAAATATTGTAAAAGAAAGAGATTTTATAATAATTTGTGGCACACTTGGTAAAAACAAACTGAAATTACTCTGAACAATAATCAAATTAATACGAAAGTAATAAAGGTAAGTATACTACGATCGGTTTGAACTTTGAACAAAATATTGTCTATAAACTTTGGTTTAATTCAATAGGAAATAGAAGAGATTTTAAGTTTTATATTGTTTTGGTGTAGGTATCTAAATTGATTTCTAAAATCTGACGAAGAAAGAATGGTTTTAATGTTGCCCCTTATTGAATTTGTTTTATTACACCGATCTGCACAAAAATAAACTTTTTTTTTTGTCCTTCATATATTTTTTTGAAGTTATGTAAGATTGGACTCTTCTGAATCTAAATCTGGTTTGAGAAAAATTCTATCACGTACATTTTTATATTGATTTAAAAGAAATGTGATTGTTTTGTGGAAAAGGGCTCTCGCTAGATTCGGTCCACCTCGTAAATATATTCAAAACTATTTAGCCGACTCGACTGAAATTTGAAGGACTTATTCCAAATATCAGAAATCAGATTTGGTTTTATTCACATTTTAAACCGTTATTTAAAAAAAAATCACCATTATTTTAAAAACTCCTTAGTTTTTGGGATATACACTAAAAAAACCTCTAATTTAGAGGATAGTAAGGAATTTCTTTACTCTTGATACTGGCCAAGTTGTTTATGGCAGTAATCAAAGGAAAACCAATAAAAAAGGATATTTTGTGCCTTTGAAAAGCACTGATTTTTTTGAATTTAACACCATTTTTTGTGCAGAATCTAGAAGCTGTACAAAAAATTGGCCAAGACATACATTTCGTAATTGTGTCTACATTTGATCAACACGGTTTTAGCGAAAAATTTTCATATTTTGGATTATGCACCAAAAACAATAAAAAAAACTATTTTTTGTAAGTTTTTCAATGATTTTTCATGTTTCCCGTAATAAACTTTGTTGCATAACTTCGGATCCCAAAAAAAATTAAGTTAGACATTGAAAATTATTACTTCAGAACTTTTCACCCCCAAAACCCTTTAATTGGACTAAAGCGAGTATTTTGAACAAATTATACATTTCACTTTGCAATATCTTTGCTCCGAAAGCTCAAATAAAATTGTGCGTACTACCTATCTATTATTTTTTTTCTTTTTCAAATAGCCACAAAATGTCAAATTGTGTTTTTACAAGGAAAGTTTTGTGGTACTTTTGATTATTCATATTTTATGTTTCTGAGGGTGCTGACTCAGAATTCGATGTTTGCCAACAAAATTTCGTGATGATTAAAAATACAAAAAAAAAGCGAAAACTTCAACCTTTTTCTAGTTTTAAGGAAATATAATCCTAAAGTATTTAGTTGTTCGTTAGAACTATGAAGCTACAATTTAAAAAAAATGCTCGAAATTGTCAACTTACCCATAATATTTTCAAAATACGGCCCTTTAAACTTTATCAATTTCTGAGACATTTATGTTTAGTAATTTTATTTTGACACAAGAACATTATTTTAATTCTAAAATTTGCTGAAAATGTTCACAACAATGACTCGATATGTGAAAAGTGCGTAACTACACACATAATTAGTCATGACAAAAAACTAAAATTTCCCCAAAACTGCAAAAATGTAGAAAATTTCGAGCTTTTTTTTGAACACTTTGCATTAGGAGATTTTGTTGGCAAAAATTAGCACCTGCAAAAATATAAATTATAAAGGAAATCAAAACTAGGGCCTGCGTCGTTTCTGAATAGTGAACAAAATTCGGAACCACTGCACTAACACATGCACTTGTGATAGACGATGAACCTCCGGTTCGGTTGATCGTTGATGATGATAAAATCTGAGTTGATCTAAGCTCATTACATCATAGAATCTGGGGTGTAAAATTAGAATAATTCAATAGTTTGAAGAATCAGTAGCTTCAAGCTAAAGTTGAATCTTAAAAAGGCATTCTTAATCAATGTTTCATGAAATCAATTTTTCCCAATCCACTGATTTCTGAAAGTATATTAAAGACATATTGGGATTTCCAAATAAAATGTAAAGTTCGGGTTTCAACCTAATCGAATCTGTCAGTGAAAGATTCCAAGTCGGAATTAATACATAAAACAATTATTTTCATTTTAGTTTTTTTTTACTTTGACTCAACTGGATTTGTTGCAATGTTTTCCATAAGATACTTTCATTTTTGAACTTCAGAGATTGAACATTTCTGATCAACGTTTTTAAGCTGCACCTGTTACGTTCTCTATTTGCAAGAAGTTAGCTCTGTAATTTCGGATTTTTATTTATAAGAAAAAAAAAATTCTTTATACCCACCCAATAACATGGATTGATGAGTTAAACTTTAATAATAATTCTTAATAAACTTTCTTAATAACTCATAGAAATCTACTTTTCTTTAGGTTTTTTTAATTAAAAAAATTAATTAACCAACAAAACATGTTTCGGTATAGTCAACTGGGGTTTAAATCCTTTACAAGGGATTAAAATTCTGAGTCGAGCAATACTAGTTTTATTTATAATTTAGAAAATTATGTAAGAGGAATATCACTCTTATATAATATAATTATTTGTGGTAATACTCTTCAACAAATTTGACAGTAAGTAGTTAATAACACAAAATGATCTGTTTAGTGGATAGCAAATGTATAATGTGGGTAATCATGTAAAGGATGCAACAGATCTGTTATCAGAAAGAGTCTTATTTATGTTAAAGTAAAGTTACTCTACGAAACTTCTAGCATTTGGAACATAATTATATCCATCTTGAGTACCATAATCAGTTTCAAAAAATGTATGTAAACAATACAACTATTAAACACCTGTATACTACATATTAGAATTCCTAACTAATCTAACTTATTTAAAAAAATAATTAGGATTAAATGTATGTCGTTTGGATTAACTCTTGGATTAAAATATGTATCTCTTACGAAGTGAAAGAGCTAGCAGTTATTTTATTACTGGTTTGTTATACCTAAAGATTTAAGGATTTAGCGGATCAGAATTGTTTTGGAGTTAATGAAGAAAAACCATCATAATGTTTAGTAATTTCTCATAATTTAGGAAAAAAGAAAAAAAAACTAAAGAAAGCTTAGCACCTGGTAAAGTCTTGGTAACCGTAGTAAAAGTACATAGTAAATGTGGTTAACAAATTGTCATTTCTATAAAAATTGTGACATATTTCCACATTTACTAGGAGTTTACTTGTAATTCGATTCACACGTTGTTAGATAGTGTTTTTAATGGCTTCAAATACAATAAAAATGTTTTTCTGTAAGTAAGGTTGCTAGTATTTCGATTTTTTAGAAAACTTGAAACAACCCGTTACCGCTTAAGAGCTTCTCGCAGCATCTTTACTCTCAAATGGACACCCACCTTTAGGACTAGTACTTGACTAGTACTTCCATTAGGACTCAGCGAAAAAATATGGCAGTTACACAGAAATCTTTCAACAAATTCCGAATATCTCGAAAAATTCAAGGGTCTTTAATTTATATAGGTAGATATTGCTTCCATCAAACAGTGCTGAAGTTCCAGTTCAAATATTTTAGGACCTAACAAGTTTCAATTATAATGCCCTCAAACGATATTAGGCTTGTGTTTTAAAGAACACTTATGTCAAATTTATAGGAACACATTCAGGCAAAATTTCCCACATCATTCGGGATAGGGAGAGAGAGAGATAGGTCATCTATGATCTCAAAAACATCTCATTAAATACAGTCGTGGGTTTTTTTCTGTATTTGTTGTGTAACCAACAAAACACAAAACATGTTTATTTAATAGTCAAGTTTAATCTTAGTATTAAATGAGCTCACAAATACACCATCACCATCGCCAACAGCCAGAAGGAATCACCATAACCACCCTTTTTGGAATGTGGTAGGTACTTACCCATATAACTGCTACCCAAAATCTAGCTGTATATTCCCTTCATTTTCTACAGCGAAGCAATGATGGCATGTAGAAGTAGCATATCTACGAGTTGCTACAAGTATATACATAGATACAAGAGTAAGTAGGTATATTTTGTACTTTAATGAAACAATAGCCACTTTGATTGCATTTGCAACATCAATGAGTTTGCATCAAGTGAAGAGAGTCAGAGTCAGTGTTCTTGTGTGCGTGTGTATAGCTGTTTTGAATGCATCCAGAGAGCTAAATGGCGCCCAACCCAAGTCACACCCACCTATTATTTAGATTAGTACTTACATTCATCCTCCATACAACAGCTAGCTAGCAAGCACCGCACCACCATCAACAGCAGCAGCAGCAGCAACGTGACAAACAAAAGCATAACCTAAAGGATACCTACTTAACGAGATAGGTATACCTATAGATAGATATGAATACCAAAAACCCTGCATTTAACAAGGAGCATTGAAGTGCGCTCCTTCAGAACGGTTCTAGTTTTAGCCTCTATTGTCCCAAATGGAGGCAACCCCATTTATTGGCACAAGTGGCTACCAACCTCTCTGTAGAAGGTACCTAAATGTGTATAAGGCTCATTGCAGCTCCCCCGATTGTTTGATTGTATGTTTCTTTCTACATATATCTCGTAGCTATATACGTGGAGCGACGACGACAACGACGTCTCCATGACAAAGAGATTGCGACAAACAAGAGTCGACTTTTTTGGTTTTTTTTTTGTTGACAAAAAAAAAAATATAAAGGATACCCCATCTCCCCTACGTTCTTCCTACTTACAACCATCAGCAACGAATAAACGAACCAACGAAAAAAAAACATGGCGAACAAAACAGATTCAGATGCAAATAATTTAAACATGACGGGACCGGGATCGGAATCGGGATATTTCCACGATACCTACACCTACCTTATACGCCGCACCGTCGAGGCTATACAAGTATACAAGTCTTGAAATTGCCGCTGCTGCTGCTGCTGAGGCACATAAAAGTCACCAACGACAAACGAACGCACCAACAAACGAAAAGTGCCTCATCAAGAAGATATTAAAATAAAAATGGTAGAACCCGTCAACCAGCCAACCAACCAAAAAACAACAACAAACAACCAAACACAGCCCTTGCTTCTGCTGTTGAATTAAAATACTTCAAAAATAAAGGTTGATTTTTCAACATTTCCATGTTTCGCATTGAAAAAAAAAATGAAAATAAAAAAAAAAGAGAAACAAAAAACAAGACGACGACGTTGAAAAAATGCTGCACATTGATGACAGAGGCACAGAAGCTGAAACCCAAAAAAAAGCTAAGAAATAAGCAAAAAAAACGACGAAGAAAAAAAAGTGATTTCTTCAAAAGTCAAACCCACTCCCATCTGGCTGGGCGGCAGGGAGTAGTTCAACCGAGACCCCCCTATCACCGAATCTGCCGCCACCGTTGCCGTATCTATTAGTTTAACTCAAACGAAGAGAAGACGACGACGACGTCAACTCCCGCTGTGTTTATTTGTGGCATCGATAAATTTGTATCTAGATAGAAAGATACTACGACCAACATCTATCTTTCTCACTCTCTCCCGATGCCAAACATTTCCCACCACCATTATACTGTCTCACTCACATCTCGAATGGAAAAATGAGGGTCGATATTTGAGGCGGAGCTAGCGACCATTGCTACGCAGGTATTCTCGAATCCGATCGAATCGAATACCCTGCGCGCTAGAACGAGACCATCTCGCAACAAGTGTGGGTGCAATGGTGAATCCATCTATCTATCTCCCTCACATATATCCAACAATTAACAGGGTGTGCTCTTCTCTCTGTCATACTTTAGCCCCGCTGGTGTAACCGGTTTGCCGTTTGTATACAACACACGACACGGCGGATGAAGGTGTGTGGCCGAATCAAGTTTTAAGTCTCTCAGTTTCAAAGTGACGTTCGTTCGGTTCGAATATCTGCTCGATTCGCATTCGAATCTGGAAATACGTTTGTTGTTTTTTGATGATTATTGTGGTCTGTAAACAACAATTCGCCTTATACCTACTATACCAACTCGTATACTCGCTCCTCCGCTGTCACCTTATAATCACTTGTTTTTTTGTCGTCTTGTTGTTGTTATTCTAAGCTGTGAAGGCTGGTGTTTAAGCGGTGCGCACTCTTTTGGATTATAGTTACAGTGCGTTTTCAATTATTTATGTTTTGGCAAAATCGCATCTTTAAAACGCGATTAGCATAGATAAATATCTACGAACTTATTCAAAGACTATCAATCACAGTTAACGGATATAACTGTTAGCATACACTCTTATCTGTCAAAATTCATAATTCATCAATATTCTATAACGAACTTCCATCGATAACCGACGGACGGACTCGTGCTTGTTTGTGTGTTTTTTTGTTTTTATTTTGATTTTTTTGTCGGGGAAAACTCCATTTGTGTTTTTTTTCTTGTGTCAACCCTGTGTGATCCCATAAATTTGGATTAAAGTGCAAAATATATATCTCCCATTCCGCATTCAAAACAAGGATATACATCGACTTATCGACAAAGCTACACAATTTTTATATTTAAGTCGATGTTATTAGCAGTGAAGTGCGCGTTAAGTGTATCAAAATATTGAGTTTAAGTTGCTGAAAAGTTCATTCGATTATGTTGAATAGAATTTGTTAAAAAAATAAAATAAAGATACAAAATTTTCGCGAGGAAACAATTTGAATAAACTAAAAAAAAAACGGACTTTGAGAGTAAAACGCTTGGACTATCTTTTTACCTTTATACAACAACACTTTTGGAATATTCCTGCGGCAATTTTTGTATTCGAAGCACCAAGGCTTTGAGGAGAGCTTAGCTGATTTTTCTAAATTTTTTTTCGGTAAGTAAAAGATACATTAATAGAATCCGGCCCCGCCGACGGTGTTTACTGTGTCGTCTGCAGTGATTCCTAGCGGACTTGTACTTGCATTTTTTAAATTGAAATAAAGTTGGACAAGCTTTGTTGAAAGGAATTTTGTATCCAACTTTAGTTGATTCTAAACTATTTATGTGAATCTATTGAGAATAAGAACAGTCTCTTAAATCACGTTTTTTTTGAAGTGGTAGACTACTCATGTTTAGTTTGAAAATCATAATATAAAACTAACTCTACACAATATGCTTTTCTAGGCGAGCGTTCTATTGAAAATCGCTATTACATATTTAATTTCATATTTTGTACTTATTTTTGGCCTAGCGAATCAACGTTCTACCAAATTGTCTTCATTCTCATTTAATAACAAATTCTCGTTGAACTCGCTGTCCTTAGGTATCACTAAATATTTTGATTCGATGGTATTTGACATATTCAACAGCTAGTAGGTATTCGCCATTAATTTCAGCGTTATGAAAAATTGGCTTTGACATTTGTAGCAATTAGCTATATTATAGCCGCCGAGTTCCTTCGAAAGTGGCAAACTACATGAGTAGATATTTCACTAGCGGTTTTCCATCGAATTTCAATTTACTCAGCAAAAAAGCATGATTAGATGTTGGTATACTAGATTATGATTTGTTTCGACTTATGATAACTTTGCAACTTCTAAAAGACAATGACATAGCAGGATTTTGTTTCAAAAAGTGCCTTAAACTTTTCTATAATAATAATAATAATTGCTTAGGTTTCAAAAGGGTATTCATGCCACGATGTAAACACTTCGTAAACGAGTGAATTGGTGGTGACGTTTACGCAGAGCTTACACCTTACAGGTTGCATGAATATCACTAGAATCTTATTAAAATACCAAACGACTTTGTCTAAATATCATTACTCGTTTTGTTCAGTAAAAAATTATGTCATAAATTTAATAAAATATACTAAAGGGGGAGCTTAAAAGAATCTTTAGATCAAAATATCTTTGTGACAGTTCAATTAAGTTCAGTAAGAGTCTATGGAATCGGAAACATTAACAATTTTACCTTAATCGTACGATTTTTAATAAGAAAGAACAATTTCTTTGAATTTGTATCCAAATGATTATTGGAGAAAAATTTAAATGACTTTTGGACGGGAATTTCAGTACTACCATAAAACAAATAAATTTGTTATAATTATTGTGAACACTTAAGGATTGAAGCTTTATACCTACAAGTGTCGTAGTAGTAGTAGAGTAGTTATACTCAAAGGTCTTAACTTTTTGTAAATACCTAGTACGTTTTCAATTGTAAATACCCGTCCCGCACTTAATCTTTATCAATCGCCGAATATGTTTGAATTGGAATAAAATGTGATTTCAGAAATATGATTCAAGATCGCCACCCTTATAAATTACACATAGGAATTCGGTAGTTGTTTTTGATTATTTTGCAACAATAACTTAAACACATTACAATAAAATTAACAGTGTTTTTAATTTAACTTACTGACATTCTAAAATAGTTTCAAAAGTTAAGTTAAGTAGCCAACATTAGCATTAAGTTCTAGATCTATATTTCATTATATTACCTGAAACCCAGGTTTTTTAATATGCCAAATTATATAACATAATTAATAGGCTTTGTTTAGTGAGAAAAAAAACAGAACACGACAGAGTAGATACATAAGATATGTCAGAAAACAATAAACAACAATCACTATAAATCAAATTTTGACAGTTGTTGGCAATCGGTTGTACTTTCTTTTGACACAATATTTAAATTAGTAACTTGGGCAAATTGCTGATAAGAAACTGTTTAAGTTCAACATAAATGCCTAGATATGTTTTACTTTCCATGTACCTAATGTCACATTGAGTTTCGTTTCAGCAAACAGCTTTTAAAGCTAAAATATCGCTAATTCACAACATAAATCAGAGTTGTAAGTCTCCCTGTAAAACAAACAAAGAAGGTTAACGTCACTCAACAATTGGTTGGGCTATTTAAAAGGTCAGTTAGCTTCTTCATCACCATCTTCCTTAAAACCAAAGTCTAATTATTTACCTTTTGCATTAGAATACATCCGAATTAAGTGTTCCTTTGAATATCTACAAAGGAATAGTGTTTGGGTTTTTTATTTACTTTCAATGAAAGCTTTCATTTTAGCTTCCTTTCAAAATATATTTAAATTTCAAAAGTGAGAATAACTAAATGAAATACAAAGAGAAGAGAAGAGAATTTACATTTATAGTATGTACTTTCGAAATAAGTTAAACAAAGTTAGGAATTGTTTATTTGATATTAGTGTTAATTTGGCTCCGCGCATTACCTTCTTAAATTTAATTAAATCTTAGCTATTAACTATGCATGCATTCCTATATGTTAACGACTTTTTATGTCATTTATTGCATTGATTCTAGTCCCCAACATTAATTAAAGTAGGCTCCCGAAAAAGAAAGAAAGACAAGATATTGAAAGTCTCAAAAAGTTGTTGTACAACATTCAAAATGATAGATTTTTAATCAAGCGTACATAAGTTATGAACTCTCATAAACCTATTCACCAAGGAATATTAGTGGTCTCGACCACTCATAAAGTTAAGAGTGCTGACTCCGAAAACTCCGATATGACCGCTTGATAAATACCAGTCTTATTTCACTTTTTTGGCGTATTATTTGGAAAATGATTTTTTTCCCAAAAAACGACGAATAACCATTATAATACATAAACAATTACAATTTATTTCAACTTTTTGTTTTTATAGTGTCTAAATACAACATGTTTAGTTTTTTGCTGGACGTTTTTGTTACTATTTTGCAAATGGTTGACAAAATGACAGTAAGTTATAAATATTCCTGAAAAATTAAAACAAAATGGAGTTTCTTAAGACCACTAGCTCTTAGTTTTATATTTCGTGTCAAAGGCAAAATGCTCAGTTTTTCAAATAAAATTATTCGACGATTTTTGAGCGGAGTTCCTAAGCCCTACATAAATTGATAAATACATAAATTGTTTTTGCAAAAAAAGTTTCTTTGTTTTTCGATGATTTTTCATGTTTGCCAGGAAAAATTTTGTTGAACAAATTCAGATATTTTGCCCAGCTCAACGGAAAACCATTGAGATAACTAGTTGGAAACAATTACAACAGAACTTTCCACCTATAAATAAAATTTGATTATACTATTACTGTACCTCTTGAAACAATGATAAAAGTTAAAAATGCATAAAAGAAACATTTTTTGAACATACTTCACTCATCTTTTTTTTTTCTTTTGTCAAGTTTACGTACTTGTTTGTGTGAGTTTGTAATAAATAAATTATAGTTTTAAACAAAGAATTTAATAATAAAGACATGAAAGTAAAGTTGGTTGTATTTTGGATGGATGCAGAAAATAATATATGTATAACAAATTGAACGGAAAGCTATAATGGAATGAAATTTTATAGAACACGTGTGTAATAAAAGCTACGAAATTGATTAGTGCATTACAAGGAACTTTTGTATTAATTCATTTAAGCAAATATAAACATTCATACACCAAATTGTTCTCATCTTAAGCAAGCTAAAGATTAATGATGCAAGATTTTTCAGAAAAACATAAGAAAAAATGCTCACCCAATAAAGAAGCTTCTGTATTTAACAAAATCTCTTTTACTTTTGTAAACAATACAAAATAATGAATATATAAATAAACCTAATTGAAATCAATTCAACATTGGTATTTGTACACAAATGAATTTATAACTGAAACTTTGACTATGAGAACCTTCCTAAAATTTTCCACTTTTTGTCCCAAAAAAAACAAGAGCTCTTATATTTTACAAATTCACACAAGAATCGAGTTTCACCTTTAGTAAGACTAAAAACAAAACCAAAAATAACAAAAAAAAACGATAAAATCGAAACCGTTTATTACAAAAGATACTACAGTTTGGCATAACCTATCTAATTTATATTTCATTGTTTCACTAATGGCAGCATATTATTTATTGTCGATATAACAGAATACATCAAATATATATATATTTTTATTTATGTTAATTTTCTTCTACCTCTATAGATTTGTGTCGATGCACTAGACTTTTGTCTAGACGTGCATTCAAAACCACACACAGAATACGTAAATGCAAATTTTTATATCGAAACAAAAAAACGTTCAGATGCAGTGAAAACGTATAATTATTATTACCTACCTCTTCTATATATTTATTGTTATTATTTAATCAAAACCAATAAATAGTTAATTCAAATTTCAGATTTCACACTGATTAATAAAAACAGAGAAAAAAAACCTCACACAAAAAATATATAAAAACAAAACTGACCACCGGAGAAAGGTTATACCCATACTTCTATCGAGAGATACATTGTCAAGCCGAAATAGATAGGTATCTCTATGCCTGCACAGATATACAGAAAAAGTATATAATTTTTTTATAAATAAACGGTATAGCCTATATTTTGTCTCTAATCTATGGCTAAATGCATAGATAATTAATTTATGCACATTTAACACAAAATATAATTAAGTCATTTTAATTCATCATTTGTATGCTGCCGAACAAACTGACAGCATACTATACAATACAGTAGTAGACCTGATATGGATGCAAATGGACAGCACAAAAGTAGTATCCTCTTGTGCTGCTGTTTTTTTTAAACATTATATCTTTTGTTATCACGACAACAACAAAATTATTATTTATAATTTGTTTTGAATTTTTTCCTCCAATTCCTCTAGAATTAAAAAAAAACTCAACAAAGTAGAAAATAATTCAAAAATCGCTCATAAATTAGCAATCAAAATTTAATTTATTGTACAAGTTTGTTGGTTGCATAAATCTTGATATTTTTGTTGGTTTCTATTTTGTGAAGATACAAGATACAAAAAAAAAAACGGGAAAAAGATGCATACATTTATTAACAACAGAAAAAAGAGTTTTCCCTCGGCATTGATTATGATATAATTATTAATTATTATTGAAAAAATGTATCTGTTCCACCACATGTGTGTATCTTTTTCTTCATTTTCTTGGTTCTATTTCCAAGAAGATACTCTTTAAGATATTTTTTTTTTGTATTGAAATTAGCATAAAAACGCAATTTTAAATACAAATTAGTTACATTAATCTAACTGCTTGATTTCTATTGCTTTTTAAAAGATTCTACTACTTGTAAAGAATTAGTCGATAAAAATTTGGTTTGTGTTTGATGTTAGAAGAAGTAGGTTGGTTGTTGTGTTGATCGGTGTTACTACTTGTGTTTTTTCTTCTGTTTTTTGTTAAATGTTTTATTAATTTTCTTTTTTATGATGAATCGCTACTGCGAGATAGTTATCTTTTCGTTAAGGAAGTCAACTGATTAGAATTAGATTGTCTTTT
This sequence comes from Meliscaeva auricollis, assembly GCA_948107695.1. Taxonomy (NCBI): domain Eukaryota; kingdom Metazoa; phylum Arthropoda; class Insecta; order Diptera; family Syrphidae; genus Meliscaeva; species Meliscaeva auricollis. Next base: position 1,744,869 of record OX403617.1, read on the forward strand.
TTTTTCAAAACTTAAATGTATATTTTATAATGTGTTTAGGAAGATGCGCAATAAAGATAGATAGATAGACATACAGATACAGTTTCTTTGAAATATAATATGAATTTTAAGTAGCCAGAAAATATTAGTAATCTGACAGCAACATAATTTTTGTAAAAAAGATATTTTTTTCTTCGTTTATAAGAAATCAGTTAAAACGAAGAGGAACTAAAATCTTCTACAAATGTGCTTAGATTATTATTATTACTGTTTTTTTATTACGACTTTTAATTACTTTTATTCAAATTTAGTTTTAGTAAGGTAGTCTTGGTTTAGTTTGTTTCTTTTTGATTTTGTCAAAAGGAAATTTGTTTATGGAATCTTGATTTTTTTATTGAGTTTTAAACACCTAACCCAAATATTTGAAGTTTAAATAGAAAAATAACATCCGCGTAACAATATATATTCTTCATATACATATTCTTAAAAAATAGATATTGATATTTGATTAAGCAAAACAATTTGTTTTCTATTTGAAAGAACATTGTATGGCAAATTTAAATGTAATGTAATACTAATTTTGCTTGATGGCATATAGTTTCGAGGCATAGTCGTATCCAGGGGAGAGCTAGGTTCAACTAAACTAATCTAAAAAATTGGTAAGCTCGCCGAAGAATCCAGACCTGGATATGAAAATAAAAATAATCTTAAATTTAAGAAACATTTCTTTATTGTTTTCGAATACTTAGAGTTTAGTTCAAAAAGGTTCAGAAATTTATTTTGTTATATAATTTAAAATTAGCATAGATATAGATGTCACATTTGCTCAATTATTGGATTATTATTTTGTGTTAGGTACATACTTTTAATCCAAAGTGATCCTATGTCGATTTCAATAGTTTACACCAAAAAAGTAGGTACCTGCTTAAGAATAATAATTATCGTTTGTTAAAAGATCATGCAATTTTTATGTAGTAGTGCTTTATATTTTTGTAAAATCACTATTTTTATTCTGAAACTTTAAAAGTATTTTAAATATTTGTCTTTATTTCTTAACGAAACGATTGAAATTTAGTGATTTTCCGAAAAGGTTGAAAAATCGTGTTTTTTTTTAATTTCTGACCTGCTGTTACTCGATGGGTTTTGGTCCGCTAAAAGTGAAAAATGTATCGTTGGATTTACCGTTATTGATTTGTATGCTAATAGCAGAAAAACATGTATTTTGCTGATATGTCGAAAAAACTTCGAAAAAAGTTAAACGTCGATCTACTTTATCTCGTTTGTTAATAAACTTTAAAATCAAATGATTATCCAGTAAACATCGACAAATAATTGTTCTTAAATTTTATTACCTTAAATTTTTTCGTTGGATTTATTGAAATTCAACGGCAATATATATGCCCAGTTTTTGCCAAAACTAAATTTAAAGTTAACCACTTTATTTCTTTCTTATAAAAATTTAAAAAAAATGTAGGTAGGTACCTTTAGTACCAAGTAGTATAAAATACAAATTTTGAATTGCATTTTTCTGGGAAAGGCTTTGAATAGACTTATGCCATTTTTTCCCTTTACCCTTCATTTTAATTTATATCCAATATTATTTAAGCAAGTACGACCGTTTTATAGTTATAGCCTCAATAAATTGGTAAAACACAGTAGGTTTATTCTTTTTTCCCCCAATGGTTAGGTTAATTTAATCAATTTAAAATAACAAATCTTTCACCAACAAAAAAAAAAATAGAAAATCTTTTTAATTAAAAACTCTAAAATTGATTTATTTATTTATATGCAAATACCCCTGTTCTCGATCTCTAGTGATTTTTGATGTAATCGAATAATAAAAATGTCACCGGCAATATTAAAATAAAAAAAAAAAAAAACGTCAAAACGCCTACGCATAAAAAATGTAGATATGCCCCTACAAAATGCGATGTTCATTCATCCGGTATAAAACAAGAAAATCATAAACAAAACAAAGAAAGCAAACAATATGTAAAATAAAAACAGAGTTCCTATTGTGGCAACGCGCGTTCTTGATAAGTATCAGAGAACTATCGAATGCGAGAGACGCAAAGTGGATTTTTAAATCATAAGTCAATCAAATTGAAATAATCTTAAATGTGAAATAGGTCGCCGTCGCGTCGTAGCTATAAGAGAGTAGGTACTTGCTTGTTCTCAAACACACAAAAACAAAAAAATTCAAATAAATACGTTGCGTACCTTACATAAGAAAACAAAATCAATTTGGAAACTTTTTGATCGTTCAGTTCGATATTCACAACAACAACAACAAAAAAATACACAAAAAATAATTGTGATGGTGCAAAGTGACACACCATAACAAAACAATCTGAAGACTCGCTTGAACAGCAGCAGCAGCAATATATCCATCATCCATATAATAAACCAAGCAAGCAACCAACCTCTCAAATGAAGGAGATATATCTTTGGGAAAACCGTGAGGTAACCTAATTCACATCTCAAATTTCATCACAAAAGTATCTGAGGTAGTTCTTGAAAAGCCTTAAAATGCTTGTTAGGCACATAAAAATCTATCTATTCAGCCGTGTAATTACAAGTTTCCATTTCATTTTTGGTTCTTCGCTGCCCGTCCTCGTACTCGTATAGAACGCATATATACACCTTATCTCGATTTTTGTTGCTTGGTTGCCGTTTGAGTGCCTCTTCAAATTCGAATCGGATCGAAATCGGGATCATTACTTCAGTCGATCATTCCTTTTTGTTGTTGTGTGTCCAATGTTGTTGTTGTTAATATTATTATTTGTGAGTAGGTGTCGGGGATCAAGAGAGGACGACGACGGCGCACGACGACGACGGCAATGAGGGCAAAGACTCTGATGTGTTGACTTTCGTTCTTTGGCAAATTTTGAAGGATATATACTTGAAAAATGGGCTCAAGTTACTTTATTGCATTCGGAGTGCATTATCGAATTCTCCAATCTCCACTTAACTTTTGGCACACGTCGTGCGTCATCGTTGGGGGTTTCAGATGCACTTTTGTTGGTTAATGTTTGTCTTTTTTGACAGCGAAAGTTCTTTAATTATGATACCCATTGTGATTACTTTTATTGAGTGATGGTTAGGCGCGTATTGAAAATTAATTTTATACCTTCTTCTGTTAGAATTTTTAACTTTAAGCTATAATTTAGTGTACCTTTATAATTATCACTGGTGTAACACTGAAATCATACCTTATAGGATAGATCTCCTATCACGTTCTGTAGGGGTTATTTAACCAATTTCTGGATTAAGGGCCAAAAAAAAGTACTTTAGACTTTCAATCATTGAAAAAATTCAGTTTTATTTCATTTTTGAAAGGAAGACACTCAGATCTTTCGAACGATGTAAAAAACATGTAGTTTGCGTGAATATATTCTCAACTACTAAAATTTTGATATTTTTCCTAATTTTCTAATTGGCCAGTTAGATCTTTAATCTTTCTTTTGTTATCACTTGTTCGAAAAAGTGTCTTAAAAGTATAAAAGTTGACAATTTAAAAAAATTGAAACTGTACTGATAGTTATTTATATTGAACATACAAATTATGCTAGTTGGAACTTGGATGGCAATATTGCTTGCTACACTTCCGTTTGTTGTATTTAGTATTTTACAATTCTGTCAGGGGAACAAGCCAGAACTTCTAATTTTGTTAAATAATGAAGATGCACTTTTATGAATAGGGTTTCTTTGAGCTCAGTTTTACTTGATGACTACCCACAAGAAAGCACGTCTATCATCAGAAAAGACGAATCAATTTAATTCTTGAAAAATTCAAACGCATACGACAACTTAACAGTTCGTATTTTATCTTAAACTCCTGCCTAATGAATTATCATTTGCTTATGTAAGCGAATAATTTGAAGTCTGAATGCCAAAATATTGTGCCACCAGAGTTTAAAGGAAATAATTTTAACGAATCTCGTAGAATAAATGGAATTAAATATATTTCTTCGTTAATTTATTTTACACAATTTTATTTTTTGTTTTTAATTTGATTTTATTTAACATTTTATTTTTATAATTTCTGGTTGTAATGGAAAAACCACTTATCTATAGTAAACAAGTTTGCATTGAACTCTTTCAAACATTAAACAATTTTATTCAAATTATTAATAGATTCAATAATAAAAAATATTTCTATAAAATATTTTTAGCGTCCGTCGTAAATAATTTTATATGCAAAAATACATTAGGAGACTCAATAAAACAAAAAAAAAAAAACTATACTTAAAAAAAACCACTTAAAAAAAATATAAGAGAAAAAAAAACAAGAACAATAAAAAATACAAAAATATTAATTTTATTCTAACGAACATTTTAACCTTAATTTTGCACTAATAACGTTCATTATTCATATAGAGGTAACTGTGATGAGCTTGTTATAGAATAATATCGAATATTATTATTATTAGTTTTTTATTATTTTTTTTTATTAATATTTAGCATCTTTTTATGACTAACTAAGGAACAAAAAAAAAACAAGAAGTCTCGATTAGCATAAATATTTTTATAACTTCAAACGGAAAAGAGGTATATTTCAACAAATGAGCGTTAATACTAATTTAGTCAAACAATTTAGACGCAAATTTCATATTTCTCCGTCTGATGATAGATATTGTTGCCGAATAAAAAAAAAATATTTTATCAAAAAAGTATTTTTTTCTTGTCTGCAGTGTCTACCTACCGTTTTGAGTGGCAATTCATTAAGTAACATGAAAATAATATGGAAATTTGATTTTTTGTTGTTGACAGCCACAGGGTATTTGGGGGTCAAAAGAGAGTAGCCGTCGTGCTTTTTTCTTTCATTTTCTGTCTATCTTCAAACTCTAATTGAGTTGTATTGTGATCTCTCATCAAATTGGAGTGTGTTTTTTTTTTCAAACATCGAGTGTTTGTTTTTATATCTAACGAGATGTTTTCTTAAATCCCATCACTAGCTAGCTACTGTATACAAAAACTGTCACACGGGATTTTTTTGTTTTTGTAAAATATCAAACTCATTTAATTGTTAGAAATCACAACAAAGATTCATTAAGTTTCAATTTTTTTTTTTAAGTTGCACCAAATTTAAAGAAAGTCTCACAAAACGTGACAATTTGGAAAAATCTCGAATTCCTATATCATGTCTTTGTCTTTTGTCATGAGAATTAACTGTCATTCAGTTATCTGACAGGTACCTTATACACGCGTTCGAGAATTTTCAGTCATTATGAAATAAACAAACCTAAAAAAAAGGAAATATGGCTAAACGCAAGCGGCACGTTTTTCGTTTTCAAATCACAAAAAAGAAACCATTGTTTTGGTGTTTTTGGGAGTAATTACATGCAAAATGAAACCAAAAAAGAAAATAAATGAACAAACCACTTGGGTGACCTAACGAAGAGTAACAAATTTTGGGTTTCCACATAATCCTCTGTCATTTCTGTTTTCCAAGAATTCGCTAGCAGGGCTTAACAATTGTATTCGTTGACCTGTGAAATGTTCCAAAATTGAGTGCAAAAATATTTAAATTTTTTTTTCAATTACCTTTCCATGGCATATATACATAGGTAGGCTTTGAAGGGTAGATGTTGGCAAATTTTTTGGCGGAAAATATAAATCTCTACAAAGAAGTACCGACGGTACATTATTTGTCACTCTCTTCTTCCCATATGAGGATAAGGACCTTTTTTTGATTTCGCCTCATACATATATAAAAACCTTTTTTATCACTTTGAAATGTGAATATTGGAAAATCATCGAACCGCAGGCAAAACAATGCCATGGTTCACCACAAATATATCGTTGGTTCTTCCATTTATTGTCAGTCATTGGTACTCGTATATGCATAAGGATCCAAGGTTTTGAAACTGATGACGATGAGTTATTTTACGTTTGAATGAGTTTTACTTTTAACACATCACATCTGCCTATACTTTACCTCTATATAGTGTCTGTATAAGTTTTTCCTTTTTGTTTTCAAAATGATGATTATGATCTGGAAAAAAGGGGCGTTACCCTTTCCCTTGTTTATTGTGTGTAAATTGAAAACTAATTTTTGTTCATTTTTTTATCATTTCAGAAACACAAGTAAAATAAATTCGTTCACAGTGGCGCTGCATTCAACAGAAGCCCTGATGGCGGCGGGCTTTCTAAAATCAGGAGATTTAGGACCACATCCGCATAGTTATGGCGGTCCGCATCCACATCATTCTGTACCACATGGACCATTACCACCGGGCATGCCAATGCCATCACTTGGACCCTTTGGGTTACCTCACGGTTTAGAAGCTGTTGGGTTCTCCCAAGGTATGTGGGGTAAATATCGCAATTTTTGTATAAAAAAACATTTAGATTAAAAAAAGCTAAAATATTGTTGTGATTCATTTATTCATTATCAAGCGTAAGTTAGTGGAGATGAAAACATGGTGTAAATGAAAATGGATGTTTAAAATCACAGAAAGAAATTTCATTGACTTTTCTATGTCCTTTAAATTTTGATAGGAGTTTTAGTTTTGATTTTTAATATTCGTTTACACCATGTTTAAATTTACCCCCAACTTACCCTAAACTAGCAGTAGATTGGTTAAAATTGTATTTTTGAAAATTCATTTTTCACCAAAGCTTTAAAGTTGAAAAGTATTGCTAAAGTAATTTTGTCCTTCTCATCCAAAGTAAAACAGGAAAAACAAGTTGTTCAAACAAATCAAACAAAGCTGTGAAAAAGTTGATGGAAATTGTAGAGGGGTAGCCATCAGTTAGGTTCTTTTTAAAATTGCTTTGAAAAGGTCACCACTAATAGATACATTTACATTTACTGGTTCCTATATCTTGATTCTTCTTTTTCTCCACTTTATGGTTAGATATTTCTTTATTTTGTGTTGAAAAAGTATTGCAATCAGCAGAATTTAAAATTAAGTATGGGATGCATATGAGAAGTAGTGACGGGAAGTAAGCAAAATGCATTCTTCAACATTAAATCGATTTTCTCCCAATTACTTCGATATTTTTGTAGTTCCACCTTACATATTTATTACAGAATGTATTATTTAACTATACACCATTTAAACTTAAGATATATACAAGAAAACAATCAATATCAGTCACAAACGTATTAACATTCAAGTGATTTTCTTAAATCAAGTTTTAACCTCAGCTCTTTTGTTTATTGCCTGCACTAACATCTAAGTGAAATAATTGCGTGCGGAACAAACATCATATCTATTATGAGTAAAAAAAAAACAAACAAGTTCACACCTCAGTTAACATTATTAATGTCTTAACAACATTTAACAGGTTATAAATATATTTCTGGCAGATAAACTGAGGAAGAAAAAAAATTAATTCTATCGTAATTTTGCAACTTTATCACGCAAGATCTTTCAGGGGCGTTGTTGATAATTCTTTAAAAAATTAAAAAAGTTGCTTCAAGTTCATTGAATTGAATCTGTATTTGAACAACAAAGCATTTCCTGAGTTTGAGATCACTGCATCAAAGTCATCCTCATGAGTTTTTTATTCACAATGCGCGAGGTCATTATGAAGGCAAAACAAATAATATTATTATCACAAATTAGGTCACATCAGGTATTTATATTCTTATATAATTTCCTTCAAAATATCCATTTGATCTTATTTATTTTGACTTGTGTATTGTCTGGCAATTAAGTTCACACACATAACTCATGTTGATGATGACGACATTTTGGGTCACAATGCTGGTATCATCGGCAGCGGTGGTGGTGGCTGGCGTCAGGAATATTTATTGTGACACTCTCCAAAATGAAATGAATTACAAAGACTAAAAGGAGGCCACTCTAAAAAGATACAACTAATGTATTTACTTTATTTTTTTCTTCAGAATTTCATTCATTTTTATCTTTTATAAACTTCATATATTTTTTTCTCTCTCATTACTTTTGCTGTTCATTTAATTCATCTTGTTTTTGTATTTATTTTTTCTTCGTTACTTTACTTTGCACTTTGTATTTTTTTCTGTTGTCAATTACATTTTTATAAATTAAACTCATAAATATCTTTTATATTTGTATTCTCTTAACGCTACCTTACCATTTTTACTCTACCCACCTCCTCCTCTTTGTCACATTCCCATATTACTTGCATTCAAACTGCGTATACAATATTTTCTGTGTGCTTTTATTCCAAGTTGTATGTTGTAGTCCATTATTCATTATGTCAAAAAAATATTGATAATGATGCAATCCAATATGTACCGTGATTTGACATCAAGAAAAAAAAAATGATCACAAAAAGGAAAAAAAAATAAAGTTGTTATGAGTCGAGATGCAGAAGATGGAAGTCAATGTTCAATGTCATTTTATGCTAATTGAATTATCAAGACATCTTGTATAAGACTTTATACGAGTATTCAATTCAATAAAATGATGTAAAGGAACAAAAAAAAAACACCAGAGGACAAAATTATTACTTGAGGACATATTTTAGACTTTTTTGCTTTATTTATACACTCGTGTAGAGTAGAGTAGTAAAACTTCATTCACCATGGATTCTTTTTTTGTTGTTGTTTTAATCTTGTAAATCGGGACATCTTGAAAGGGAACTCTTTTCTTTCTTCTTTTTTTTTTCTTTGACTTGTTGGTTATCTGCAAAAGTCATCATTATTGACGTTTTATTGAAAAATCTTGTCAATATGTAAAAGAAACAGAGTAAACATTGACAAAGTGGATTTCGTGTTTGACTTTCATCTTAAAAAGAGAATAATGCGTAAACAAAAAGTGGGGATCCTACAATCGTTTATTGGAGAAACTTGAGTGACTTATTAAAAACTTGTTCCCTTTTTGCTTTTGCGACCGAAAAACAAATCTCGTACCAACTTTGTCAGGATTTTAATAATTTTTTATGATACTTTTATTTATTAATGATAGTAAAATCTATTGTGAATTGAGCTTAAGTCTTCATTAACTGTATTTTTCACATTCAACAGATTTATTATTAGTAAGGAAAACTCATTTGAAGTTCAATTTTTAAGAAACTGTTGTTATTTTACCCTTTCAAAATTATTTACAATATTCATTGGATTTGATATAGAAAATATTCATAAAGATAAAATTTACAAGAAATTTAAAGAAAAATAATAGTAATTCACAAAAAAGATTAGTGTACTTGTTAATTTCAAAATATTAAGTTATTATAAAAACTTATTCTCATTTTGTTTTCTTAAGTTCATACATCTCTCGTTAAAAATAAAAATAATTAAAGACAATATTAAAAAAAAAAAAAAAAAAACTCACACCTCAAATTTTCCATTGTGAACTAATCTAGAAAGTACTTTGAATGAAAAACAATGTAGTAGGTGTTTATTCGAATGCATGGCCACTACTCTTTCCAGTGAAATCTTCTTCGTGATTTTTGTTCAATGAACCTTTCAAATCTTCCAAATTTGGAATTGAAAGTGGTAGAAGATTGTTAGAAAAATGTTTTGCTCAAGAGATTAGTAGAAAAAATTTATGAATTAAATTTGTTTGTTCCTTTTGTCGCAGGAATCAAATTTAATTCAGCTTACTATGTAAAGCTTGAATTTCATAAATATAATTAATAATAATTCTGTCAAAATAAATAAAAATAAAACCAATATACATTTATTAAATGGCGCCCAACACATTTTCTAAAGGAAAAACATAATAAATTATTGAATTTCTTATAAAAGTCGATTTATATTACATATACATATATTGTATGTCAAATATCACTCAAGTAATAATTCCCTTAATTGTTGCACAAAAAATCAAAATAATATTACATATTCTCTTGAATGGCGCCCAACAAAAGAATTGTTAAAATTTTCGAAAATTCAGAATAGAAAAAAAGAAAAAAGATTAATTTTCATAATATCCGCAAGCTCAAGCTGCGTTTAAATAAATTATATTAATGCTCTTGTTTAAAGGAATAAGTTACATATTCGAGTGTATAGATAATAAGTATGCCTATTACGGCAGGATCAGATGATATATTCTTCATTCAATTTTTGTCAAAAGAATGAATTTCTCGAAAAGAAATTCAATAAATATCTTCCAAATAAAAGTATCAAATGGCGTCCAGCGCTGAATTTATAAAAAATACAATTTTAATGCATATATTTATGAAATTCATGAAAAAAAGTCAAATCGTAGCCCGAAGAGTTTGGCAGAAATGTTATAAACGAGTACGAAATTCTCTGTGAAGAAAAACCATTTAACTTCTGAAATGGCAACCAACACCAGATTTAAAAAAATGTATTTTCTGATAATTTGGTTCATATTCAAAAGAGTCTTTCAGGAATTTCTTAAATTGTTGAAATGCGCATAATTTAATTAAATGGCACCCAACGCATAAACCAATCTGAGTGGTTACTTAATACGAAATGTCTTCAAAATAGATTCCATTCAGTTTCAAATTTTATTGATAGCAGAAGTAAAAAACTTTGCTCTAGAAATTTTATTTACAGTTCTGAGAAACTTGAGTTAAAACTGAAAATGTCTCAACAAAGTTCATTCCTTCAATTCAACTTTCTAACTTCCGTAAACACAAAAATTAGCAAACAAGAAAAAAATCACTCAAAGTCCAACATGACAGATGTGCAAAGTTAATTTGTCAAACAGAGAATTAAAACTTCATTTGACAGTTTGACTTGTATAAGAGTATGACGTCTGCCTGCTGTCTCATCTAAACAAGGCTTAAAAATTCAATTTTTTCTCCCTTTCTCTCTCACTCTCTCTCTCTGTGTAGGTATTATTTTTTTCTACAATGAATAAAAAGTTAGAGTAATAAATTTTGTATTTCTTTTAATTAATTCCATTATTTGCTGCTCCCACTGGTTCTGGTTGGCATTTATACTCTTCATTTTTTGTTGTTTGAGTTTTTTTATTCCATTTTCTTTTTTTTTATTATTTTAATTTCAAGACTTGCTACTGCAGATGTTTAATTTTTTTTTTTTTTTTGGTAAATGTGAATCCGTTTTTGGACATTTCCCATTTTGAATGTGACTTTTGTATTACAAAAAAAAAAAAAAAATTATATATAAACGAGGGTTCTTGTAAAGTAGAATGTGAATGTATATAGCAGGAGAATATTTTAGGCACGCAATAGGAATATAAACCTCCTAACCTCCTATAACGGCTATGAAATATAGTGGCACCCTAATCGTTTCTACCACCTAAAATTTTATATGTCACGATCTGGCGTAAGTATTGTTAGTGTTTTTGGCCCTCGTCGTCGCAGTCAGCGTCACCAACGTTTCAAAACACAATGAATCGAATTGAAAATTATCAAAAAAAAAAAAAATGAAAGAAAGGACGAACAAACGGAAAAAATGCCTACTTCGATACGTTTATGAATAGTGAAGCTTAAGCCCCGAAATGGGTAAGTGGGTTTTATGAATAGCAATAGAGCATGTTCCTCCCTATGTATACCTAAATACTAGCGGCGCATAATACACAATGCAAAGGGGTAGAATTATATAAGTTCCATCATGCTTACACATTGGGTAGAGGTATATAAAACGAAAGGACGACGATAGGAATGTCCTTATGTATCTAAGCCCCTTGTTGTTTCAGGGAGCTCTGTATAAAGAGCTGGGTTCTCTCTCTGAATAATAAAGAAGATGAGAAGGGTAGGATGGTGATGCGATGGTTTGAACAATATAGGCAGCCGCTTTATGGTGCTTTGACAACAAGAGAGTTGAGCGTTTTCATGGGGTTGAATGTTGAAATGGAGTGCGGATGAAAGAATAGGATGATGATGTATTCAGCCAGCCAACCAATTGTAAGTAGGTTGGAACAAGGGATGTTCTTCGGCACAAAAACAAATGTGGTGGTGCGGGTATCTCGGAGGTAAGAGTCGACGAAAGTTAAGCAAACGTTTGGAGAGGTTTTTTTTTTTTTTGCTGTTTTTGTGATTTGCGTATGCTCATTTCTTACATTACAATTGCTTTTCTTTTTCTTCTTCTTCTTCTAGCCCATTGTATTCGTGTTCTGAGATTTTGTTTATTTTGACGTCCAAGTGGGAGATGAAGCGTGATGGAGGAAGATTCTATAAAGAAGAAAAATGTCTGAAAAGTTGAACAATTATTATTATGTCTGCGAAATTAAGTTAAGAGTGTTTTTTTTTCTTCTCTTCTTCGCTTACTTCCTTCCTTCCGTTCTACTGTCAAGTGAAACCGGAAAATATCTACTTCATTGCTCTTTAAAGCCCATTCAAAATGTAAGATGTAAGGGTTTCATCGTATAGAGGGACGCAGATAGGGTATAGAATTGGGGGCTCTTTCATTTACAAAACTCGTCCTCCTGCTTTTCCACCCAAAAAAAACATAAGCGGCTTATCTTCCTTTCGCAGGTCTCTCTTTTAGCAAACTTTTGGTCGATTCCATGATGATGATGATGACGACGGAACGAGAACGAGAATGAACGTTATGGCACAAGCTTGCTCAATGGAATAGACTCGCTGTTTTTTGGCCCACTACCTTCATTATTTATATTATTTATAGATTTTTTTATTCGGTTTGGTTATAGCTTCGTGTGCAAAATTTAGTATCGATATCTGCGTCCAGTGAGGACATTACAATCATGATGATTTATTTATGATATTTGGGCAAAAGGAAAAAACGCACCATGAATAAATACAATTTATATAGATTGAAGCAATGTTTCATTCTGTTGTTGGGGAATGGAGATACTTATTTTTACCTACTCGAATATGCAATTAAATTTTGGAATACTTTACTGCTGGAAACAGCAGTTTCAATATAAATTATTAAAACAAAGAAGGGTTCAGTGGGTGGGGAAATGTCTTATTCTTCATACAGACTGCTTTTGGATCGAAAATTACTTCTTTTTAGATTGTATCAGTAAGTAACTTCTGATATGAAGTCCAATGTTGGGAGTCATTTTGTAAACTGATGCATTTTCGCTTACATTAAAAGAAATTTCTTTGAAAGATCCTTTAAAATGTGAATCGAATTTTCCCAGGACACTAAATACATTAAATATGTTTTACTTAACTAAGTGTTGGGTGCCATTTATTTAGTTAAAATATGTTTGCTTTATTTTGCTTGTTTATATTCGGCAAACTCTTGTGCTTATGATTTGACTTTTTATTTTTGAAAATGGTGTGTATGAAAAATATATTTTAGTTTGAAAGTCTGCTATGGGCACAAAAAGAGCGAAAATTTAAATTATCTATTAGTTACATTAGAAATTTCCGACAAGTCTTTGTGTAAACATATTCTTTTTTTTTTATAGATCTTCGTTCTACGATAGACTAAAGAAGTTTTCATAGAATTTATTGTAGGATAACTCCTCAAATTGGTGCATGCATTGGGCGCCATTTTGTATTTATAATGACAGATATACATAGGTACATGTTTAGTAAAAAAAAAAATATTTCTTTCAGAAAACACCACACAAACTTAGAACACTTATTTAAGAAAAAAATCTGTTTTCCGTCGGCCGATTATTTGTCAATACATACGGCCGCTATAAACACAATTGGGCGTTGGGCGCCATTTAAATGAATTACACATTTTCGCCACTATTCTATTGCTCGTTTATTTATAATATAAAAGAAGTCATGCTTGCTTTAGCAAATCAAATTTGGAAGTAGGTATTAGGCACTCACTATTTCTCTCGACTAAGAATTGTGGAGAGTGAAAGCCACTTAGTTCTTCTCTTTTCCTTTTTTACAAGCAATTTTGCCACAAAATTCGTTTAGTATCTCTACATCATATTTTAAATAAATGTCTTGTCGTCTTGGGCGCCATTTTGTAAAATAACTTTATTTTCCTTATCGTACATAGAAATTTAAGCTTTGTTTATATTAGGCACATTCTATTAACATAGACCTGCAACTGCTTTGAATCGCACAATCTGAGTGGCTAGTTCATGTCATGAGACTTCCCTACCCACAAATCGATCGTGCAAAATGTGTGTCGAGGCATGCGTTGTGTGGCATGTACGCGTATTTCCATCTAGTTGGAATCAAATATCGGCGGTATACAGTTATGGCCATGAAAAGTTAGTTATTATCATAATCGATTATGGCAATGATAAGCGAAGTTTAATCCATAACGAAATACGGACCAAGAAGTGAAATTCCAAAAAGCAATTTGTGTTGGCGTTTCTCTCGTGGATTAAAGTCTAATTAAATTCAACAAGTTTTTTGTACTTTGTAGATACACTCATCTATTCATCCTGAGCGTATGTTGGGCGCCATTTAACGTTATTTCATAATATCAGTCAACTACTTTTTTAGATGCAGAATTCTTACACTGAATACTTATCTTTGAATTGCTCTCATCAAATTAACTACTAGATCATCATTGCTACAAATACAATTCTAGACTGTTCTCAGACGGTGCGCCTTTTAAAATAATTAAGAACTGTGCGCAATTGCAATGATTTCTTAACCTCAGAAATAAAACTCATAACTATTACATATTTATTAAATTTTAAAGAATATTTGGTCACGTTTTTCTACGATAGTACCGTCACTTCAGTTTTCCGCGTTGGGCGCCATTTAAACTATGCTATAGGTAACATGTCTATTCCAATTATCGGGAATCTAATTTCCGAACTCAATGCTCCAATTATGTCTATTTGATATTGCAAGACATAGGTATGAAATTCTATAATTTGAACCAAATATTAAACAGTGTTACCTAAATCGCAACAATATTGAATAGGAATAGCTTTGTTAAACATTCTTTACTAACTTTAACTTTTTTCCAACTTAATTTACAGGTGTAAATACCCGCAAACAAAGGCGTGAACGTACAACATTCACACGAGCGCAATTAGATGTATTGGAATCACTTTTCGGAAAAACACGATATCCCGATATTTTTATGCGAGAAGAAGTTGCTCTAAAAATAAATCTGCCCGAATCAAGAGTACAGGTAAGAAGTCAAATTTAAAATATTTTAACTATCAAATCTCTTAAATTGCACAAAAAAAGGAAATTACAAACAGTAGAGCCACCCCTGTGTTTGACTTTCCGACTAACGGTTTTTCTAAATAGCACATGTGGTATGTCGTTTAATAAATTTGACATAGACACATAAAATCTTAAAATCCAAAAATCTCTTATGCAAACAAACTCCCCGAGAACAAGTAACGTAACTTAATTTGGGTAAATTTCAACGCTAATGGACGATGCGTTCCGGGTTGTTCCCAAAACGATCCATCTTTTGTCCCAATTATATTCATATGACACTTTGAGGGTTTTCTGTTGTGTTACTGTTGCTGTTGATGGTTGCTTTGCAATGTTTGCACGCCCAATGTTTAATTTGAAACTGCGCCCAAAAAACCCGAAGGCACAAAAAAGGGATGTTACCATCTCTCATATTTGTTTTTACCTCAGATAACAATAAGGAAAGAAATCTGTTTCCACCCGACAAAAATTGAATTATTCTGTTTGGTTAGGTGATGACGATATGAGATGGTTGTTTGCGGGTATACATCATCATCATGCAAAATATGTTTCATGTCCTTTTCGTCCTGTGTGTGTTTTCTTTCCTTCAAAACTTCTTTAACTAGAAAACAAAAGTGCAACAATAGAAAAAATAATTCACAGCCCAGGGTGAAATATGTAATTTTATCCGACGGTAGCGGCGGCGACGGCGTTGTCGTCATCCCTCTCTCTTTCAATTGAATTTGTATACTTCCATGACCGTGTTCAATTGAATTGTCAAACAACCGCTTTTCAGTTGACAGTTTATTGTCGATAGTGATTTCTGTAAACACAGCCGTCATTAGTACTTTTTTTTCGACTACGCATTAAATATTTTTGATTGTGAATAACCTTCTCTATGTCTGCTGTTGTATTCGTTTTCTTGTTTTGTTTGTTTTTTGAAGAAGAAGAAACAAAGGACATCGTCCTTTATGCGAGTAGTATGCCTTTTTGGAAATAAAAGAGACATTCCATTACATAAGTGAGGCGAGCAAGTATAGTATACAATGACAATCGATTGAAGCCTTAGATATTAAACTTGAAAGATGACACCTTTCTAGTTCTATTCAATGTTTAATGTTCACCCTATGCATCCAATAGTCCGTGTCCAGCCAAAAGAAAAGAAAAAAAGAAGGCGATAAGTCTGCACAGAAGTCATTAAACATTTTTTTTTCATTTCGATATTTATTTTCTTTAAATTGTTATCCTATATCTAGTTTTGGTATTGATTTTGTTATGAAAATATTTTTATTTTGAATTCAATAGTTTTTTTTTGGCTTGTGACACCTACGGCAATATGGCGGGTATATGTCATCATGACACTTCGAGTGGGTAGAGTGTTATTATTTAAAGTTAGGCTTCAAATTTGTCATGATTTGAGATGTAACTTTTTTTTGATGGCCTTTAATTTGAATATCTACTCGTATTCTATTCAGGGAATTAAAGATGTGATGACACTTAAAACTAGACCAAGATTTTTGACAGCTGACATAAATATTGTTGATTGTGATTTAAAATAGGAATATTTCATGGTGAGCTAGCTTGAATTTTGCACAAGAAATTATGTTTAACTATAATACTTAGAAGATAACTGAAGTTTATGTGAAAAAGTCAATAAATTGAACGCATCCTTCATTCACAATAATTTAATATACGCTTTTTATAATTTGTTACATAAATGTACTACGCACCTAGAATGAAGATACCATATAATGAGACTATAAATGGTATGATCCTTGACCCTAAAACATTTGGGAAACATTTCAAAATGATTGTAGAACTACAAATTCATAGACTCTGGAACAATAAATCTCCACCGATTCATCACTCTTTTTGTTTATAAATTATTGTTTGTTAATAAATTAATATTCCAGAGCAATTTGCATTTTGATTTCACTTACCATATCACAGAAATGATTAATAAATCATGAATGCAAATTATTTCTCTGTCAAGTTTTGATTTATACCTATTTTTAATGGCGTTGGCTTCTATTTATATTGGAGAATTTGAACTGTCATAAGTTTTCATCAAGTGGCGCTAGTTGTTGCATATTAAAAATACTGATTCACTTTTAGTGAATTTTTTAATGATATTTACTATTTTATAAAACTTCATAAAGAATTTTAAAGATTTTTTTTTTGTTAGTATGTATTGTGATCAAATTTTATTTTATTTATCATTTCTTTAATTTTGACACTTGAGTATCTTGAGTAAATGCTAGTTTGCAGTTCAGCGTGCAAAAACAAAAAACAAAAATTCAAAGCAAATTTTAGCCTGATTTGGGCATAATTTTGTACCATATTTTGATGTTTACCTATATCAATTGGTACCAGAGGCTACAAATGTAATTTTGTTTTTTTTTTTTTAATGCAAAAAAACAACAAACTGCATTCTTAGCTTTGTTTTGATTTGTTACAAAAAAAAGTATCCTATGTGTTATCTAAAGTATGTATTATGTAATAAAAACGATGAACAGAAAAGATAGTACACAGTTTTGCAAATTTAGTTTTTTGTTTTTGCAATGAACTGTAAATTAGGCTTTATTGAATGCGACGGAAGTTTTCATTTTGCATTTTTATCAATCTCAATAAATCTTAGGGCTGTTTCACAATAGTATATCATTGACCAACTTCAGCAATAAGAAGAAGCAAGAGTTCTTATAAGTTCTAAGCGAAAAATTAATTTGGTGTCTCTGAAATATTTAAAAAAAAAACACTATTTCCATTAAAACTTAACAATTTTGAATTTCGATTCAAAAGTATTTAAGCGAAACTGAATTTATTTAGAATTTATAAAATAAGACTCGTTCTGTTCCAAGACGTGATTTTTTACGTGATCAGACGTTATATATTATTTAAAAATGCAATTTAAATAAAATCATGTATTCTACTGTGAACCCAACTCTGTTTCTGTTTTTCATTTTTTAATGAAAACTAATCACAATCAAATTCTACTTTTCATTTATTATGGGGACTTTTTTGTGATATACACATTAAGAAATCATCGCAATTGTGAAGTTTTTAATTGAATCATTCACAATAAAAAGAAAACAAAAAGCACGACGTTTTCCTAAATATTTAGTTCACAATAAATACAATATTCTTTTAAGCAATTTTAAAGAATTTAGTTGAGACCTCCTTCATTTATTTCTTCAAACAACATACATATGTACACATACAAGAAAGAAATCAAATCAATTAGCAAAAATTCTGTGTAATAAATTCTAATAAATTATGACCTTGTTAGTTCTGTTTACTTTATCACGATAAGACTCTGGTGTCATATCTTAAACTGCCCTTCTCATCTGTATTCAATAATAAAGAGAGGGTGATTTCTATACACTAAAAAATATCATTGTTACTGGCAATAATCACATACACAAGAGGCAGGAGGGTTATCTACGGAGAGAGGTACGAACAAATAATAATATGAATTCATAACTTATTTTTATATCAGAAAATGTGGCTGGCCGGCAGCAGTGTGCGGCGTGGTAAATTTTCTATCACGCCCAAGTGATTATGATCCTTAAATTCGATAGCGACAACTACGAAACAGGGGGAATAAACTTTTATTCCAAACAAGAGCGAGAAAGAGATAGAGGGAGGGAGAAAAAAAAACGAAACGATAGAAGCAATTTCCCAAAGTAAATAACTGTGGTTATCCGAATGAATGCCTTCGCAAAGTCGCGCGTAATGTAATAATTTTGTTCTTTCTTCTTCTCACTTCTTCCCTCTGCTTTTCATTCGATTTCTGGATTTCTCTTTTATACAATTTCATTTTATTTTTTTCTTATTTTGTTTGGTTACTTCCTTGGTTGGTGTTGCGGATAATTTTTTTTTATTATTAATGACCGAGCGCACCGAGAAATTTTATTTTATTGTCGTCGTCGTCGTCAAATAATCTCAACGAAAGTTTATTTTGTCATCGGTTGCTCGCACACAGATGTTTTTAGTGATAAATTTTCTCACAATTTGTATCAATGTTGATAGATGGCAAATAAAATCTGTGTTGTGTAAATTCTGGGGTTGTACAATAACAATGTAGATATACCTATACTCACTGATAGAAGGAAAAAGAGTATTACCTATATCTTTTGGCCATTGTGTACACACCCTTTATGACTGAATCACAATCATATTTTTGTAATGAATTTGTATCAGATTTTTTTCTGGAAAAGATTACAAATGACTTTGAATTTGTGTAATAATATTTTAAATGGAATTGTTCATCTGATTATTTTATGAGTTTTCATCCATTATTTCTTATTGTGAAACTTTTTCGCAATTATTTCATTGATTCTATGTAGGTATTTAAACAAAAAACTTGATTTCTGACTTTTATACAAATGCAATTTCTTGTGTTATTTGCAAAGAATATTATAAAAACCTCCATTGTGACCTTAAGTTTGATATGACCTTTAGTTTACAAAGTTACAATTATGACATAACCTTTATTAAATTAAAAACATTTGAGAACCTTGTAAAAAATATATCAAATCAACAAAAATTGTTCAGTATAATTCACAATATGCAAAGAACTGTAACATGCAATTTGAGAACAATTCACAATACATAATGAAACTCAAATTTGTATTTCGCTCAATTTAAGAGGTACACAGAAGTATATTGACTGAATTACCTAAATAAAATGTAATTTTCCCATAGCAGGTGATTTGAAAAAAAAAATCCAAAGCACTATTGTGAATTATTGTCCCAAAAGATATCAAAGTTTTCCTTGAACTTTACTATAGCATCACATTTTTTCGTAAAATGCTGATAGCTGAGTTTTGATACCCTAGTAAATATGCAAAATATGCCCAAATAAATTTGATTATAATTCGCAATATTAAAGGAACTTAGATGTGCATTTTGTTAAATTATGTTTCATAGAAAAAAAGAGTTTTTATCAGCTGAATCATCTAAAAATTAGTGTAATTGTGCTGCATTCGTTTGATCTTTACCACTCGTCATCTAATTTCTGTTATTCCATATATAACTGCCTTTGATTCACCATCGGAACTAATTTCTATCAAGTTCAACTGATTTACCACAGAATTTTTCTTTGATTTATCAAAAGTTAAAAATTTGATTAAAAAATCGGTTTTCTCAATCAAATCAAGAAACAGTTGACTTATCAAAGAAAAAATTCTCACAAACAATACGCCCTGCTGTCACCTATCAAAAAATGTACTCCATTCACAATTTAGCTAGAATTTCAAAAAAAGAAAAAGAAAAAAAGGATAAAAGAAATGGGAATCCTATAATGAAATTCGATACGCCTTGTTTAATGCTCTTTTCTGGCAATGATTTTAAAATTCAATAAAACGCTCGAACGCACGTACGCACAACGACACGACTTGACAATGCATCACCACCCTTGCTGTGAATATATGGGTTTTGAATTGTTTATGTAAGTTGCGGGCGAAGAAAGGAAGCAAGGACGACTACTCAACTATGATTCTTTGCATCCATTAGCACCCCCGAAATTTGAATCATTTTTCCCTGTTTCTTGTCCCCCTTGAAATAGCAAACGGAGAAGGCAACGAACAACAAGAAGCATTATCGTCAAACTACGGCACTTTGCGGATTGTTTTCTCTAGTGGTGGTGGTGGTGGATGGGTGGTTAAGAGTTCCGGGGGAGTTTTCGGTTTGGGTTTTTGTGTTTATGATGATGACTTCACAAGACCGTGACTCCTTGAAAAAGGACGTTAGGGGAGAGGGTGGGCTAAGTAAATACTACTTGTTTGTTATTTCAGTGCGATTGCTTTAATTGAATTCACCACACACAACTTGACTGTTGATGCGACTGTGTAAACTAATTTTTGTTCTTTTCTTTTTTTTTCTTTTTGTTCTACAGGTTTGGTTTAAAAATAGACGCGCCAAGTGTCGCCAGCAACTGCAACAGCAACAACAATCGAATTCGCTCAACAGTTCGAAGGGCAATAGTGGTGGTGTTGGATCGGGCGGAAATTCCGGTTCAAATCGCAACTCATCGAATAGCAATAATAACAGCGGAAACGCCAACAATCAAAATAGCTCTAGTGGCAGCGGCAATTCAGGAACAAACTCATCGGGCACTCCTGCGAATAAATCGAGCAATAACAACAACAACAACAACAACAGCAACAAATCATCAGCGAATTCAGCGCCCTCTGGTGGTGGTGGTTCTGGTGGCCAATCGATCAAGTCACACCATAGTTCCTTCTTAAACTCGCATTCCTTGTCGTCCCATCATCATTCAGGCGGAAGCATGGCTGGCAATGCGGGAAATTCGGCTGCCAACTCGCTGAACCTCGGCAGCGGCGGTCACAATTCCTCGCCCATTCTTCCAACACCCGCCACCTCCGTCAGTCCTGTTAGCATAGTCTGCAAAAAAGAACACATGGGCGGCGGCGGAGGAGGTGGTGGCTATCAGTCATCGGCTGCTTCGAACGGCGAATCACTCCGTGCTGCATACGATTCCATGAAAGACACGTCCGGCGGCGAACTTGGCTCGGGAAGTCATCACGCCAGTCTCTATGGCAGTGCCAGCACCAATCCCAGGCTGGTGCAGCCAGGTGGAAATATCACACCCATGGATTCCAGTTCGAGCATTACCACCCCATCCCCGCCCGTCACACCGATGTCGCCACAGAGCGCCGCTGCAGCACACGCTGCTGCTGCAGCTCAGTCCGCTCAATCGGCCCACCACTCAGCTGCCGCTCACTCTGCCTACATGTCCAACCACGACTCGTATAACTTCTGGCACAATCAGTACAACCAGTATCCCAACAACTACCAGACACCCAGCTATTACTCCCAAATGGAATACTTCAGCAACCAAAATCAGGTTAACTACAACATGGGACACTCCGGCTATAGTGCCTCCAACTTTGGCCTCTCACCGAGCTCCTCATTCACGGGAACCATGTCCGCGCAAGCCTTCTCCCAGAACGGTCTCGACTACATGTCACCCCAAGACAAGTATGTGAACATGGTGTAGGAGATCCTACAGTCGGCCGCTGGCAATGTGGCTCTAGAACAACGGATAGGTGGCGACACCCAGGCCCTCGAAAACACATATCCTAAAAATCCTCGATAAAACAAAAAATAATTGTGTCAGTTGTCATTCGCTCACACAGCCTGGATCAACGAAATTCATAAGTGATAAGCTAAACTTAAACAAAAAAAAATATTTAAGAATTTAAATTTATAATTCTCCATTGACCGTTAAAAATTGTAAATATGTATTTAAACAAAAAAAAAAAAAAACTTAAAAAAAAACAACGGCCAGAGGATTGTTTCATTCATCTTACTCATGAATATGTACCTTGAATTTAAATGAGAAAAAGTCAAAAACAAGTTTCCAATTCCCTTTCCTTTATTTTTTAATTTTAGTAAAATCAAAAAAAAATTAAAATTAAAACCTAAACAAAAAAACGAATTCCCCATACAAAAAAAAAATCCCACACATCATCATATCTTTTTTGTATAATAAATTTAAAAAAAAAAAATCTCTATATATACAAACTATAATAAATTTTAAAAAAATAATTAAAAAAATAAAATGAACATAAAAATTATTTGACAAAAAAAATAAAAATAAACAACAAAAATATATATATTTAAATTAAAGTAGATAATTTGCATAGTTTTTAAGTAAAATATTATCTATAAATTAAAATCAAAATACAAAAAAAAAACAAAAGTGAGTAAGTTAAATGAGATAACAAAGTAAGAAGAAAAAAACGTTATATAACAAATTGTTTGTAAAACATTTTTAATTTTATTAATTGGAATATTTTTTTATTTTTTGTATTATTTCGTTTTATTTTCCCATTAGTTTAGATTTATTAGTTTAGATTTATTATAATGAAAAAAATAATGATAAAAATAAAAGAAATTTAATTGTATAAAGGCAAAAATAAACAAAAAGATAATTATATGAAAAAAAAATTGAAAAATTTTTATTTTTGATTTAAGACAGACTAAAATTTCAGAACGATTTGAGTAAGTATGTGGAATCCTAGAAAGATGTCAAGCAACAATATCCATGAAGTTTCTTCCTCCTTTCTCGATTTTCTTTTGTTTATTTTTGGTACAAATGTCAAAATTTAGTTTCGGTAATGTAAGTCACTGTAGTATTTTGATTAAAGCTAGTTTTTCACGATTTATGTAAACACAAAAATGTATCTATGTATAAATTTGTCTATTTTTTTAATATAAAAGCACAAAAACAATTGAGCAAAAAGTAAAGGGCTCAAAATGCATCCCTGTAGAACGCCAGCAGAGGCAAAAAACTATTCTATGTTAAAAGTATTTTTGTTTTCATAAACAGAAACATCATTGAGACGCCAAGCGATGCTTGTTTATAAATCAGCGCCTGTCTGTTGACTGTATCAAACTCTGCTTTGAAGTCAACGAAGCATACGCATACGAAAAGCCTCTTGTTCTGCTCGACAAATTTTATTGCAATGCTGGTTAGCGTAAAAATGTGACCGTTAGTAGAGAATCCAGAACGAAAGCCGTCTTGGAATATACTTAGAGGATTGGTGTCTTTTATCCAGTTAGATAATTTCCCTACGAAAATCTTTCTGAGCGAATTAAAAATAGACATTCCTCTACAATCTTTCAGTTGACTTGGATCACCTTTCTTAAAAATAACAAATATAACAGCGCTCGTTAAAACAATTGGCACACACTCGTCGATATAAATTCTGTTCATATATTTCATGGCTTGCTCAGTACTACTTACAAGAAATCAATGGGTGGGTATGCCGTAACAGATTGGAACTTTGTTCTTCATAGAAAAAAGTGACGCCTTGAATTAATTTCTATATCAGTATCGATTCGGTTCCGTAACCGTTTCTGTTATTCGATTTCTTCGATAAAGATGAATTAAATAATTTTTTTGAAAACTTTAGAGCCATTTAAAAAAACATTTTTTTTTAAATAAAATTTAAATAAATAAAGTTTGGCCAATAATCCATGCTTTTTTGATGGCATCAATAAGCTTATCCTTGGTATTATATTGTTTTCCTGACTTATAGATCTTGTGCGTCATCCAAACAAACATTTTTAATGATATTAAGATCAGGAGAGTATGGTGGCCACTCAAGTAACGAAACATTCTTACCTCTATTCCATTCTTTCAATACTCGAGCGGTATAGATAGAATCGTTATCGTGAAAAATAAGCTACTTATTAATTTGTACAAAGTAGTAAAGAGTAAAAAAAAGACGAAATAATTTAATAAAGAATTAAAAAAGTGTAGGGTTTTGTTTTTTCTCACCTTTTTCCATAGCTCCTAATAGGGCAAGTATATTAATCAACATTAGAAGCTTGCCTCTTTATTAAGCTGATCTTTTAGTCAACTCATACAACCTCCCTCTAATAAATATATCTGTATTTCAAAATTCAAAGTTTTGTAAAAATGCTTTAAAAAAATATCGTTTTGATAATGTAAAAAAGTGCGCTCTCACAAAACGATATGCTTTTACAGCATTTGTACAGAATTTTGATGTACAGAATTTTGAAATACAGTATTTTGACCAACTAGAATTTTGCTTTACAGAAATTTGACTTACAGTATTTTACTCGTACAGCATTTTGTACATACAGAATTTTAACATACAGTATTTTGGCATACAGTATTTTGAATACAGTATTTTGCCACATACAGTATTTCGAACCCAACCGGTGTTTTTTGCAGTTTGCATCTTCGCAAATGATCAGCTCTCCTTATGATACGTTTCACGGTTTAAAGACTAGCTGTTACACCTGATTTTACCTTAATTTTTGCACCAGTATCGGGTAAATTCGAAGCAGTTCTGAGGATTGCTCTTCTATTGGTGGCTGATGTGGCTGGCAGGTTTCACCTTTCATGTTTTCCCGTACCCGAAAACGTTCTTCAAAAAACTGTTTATAACGCAATGGCTTCTTCCAAGTTTTTTTTTTTGCAATTTTGCGGTTAGACAGTCCTGTCCTGACTCTTTAAAAGCTCAACTTTTCCCTTTTCTTGTGGAATCAAAGCCTGTTTTAAACCATTTTTTTTTACGTTTACAAATTTTCACTAATTGAAATTCCACCGAAGTGAAAATAATAACCAATAGCAACCACAAATTGAATACTTCGATATATGCTATAAAAAATCAGTTTTCTTAAACCGATATATGGCAGGTATGCTTATTTTTTAGCCCAAAAAAATTAATTCGACAAACTTCTGCGCACAGTCCCCAAAAAACGACATATAGGTACCAAGCTTGAAGTAAATCAACCCATCCGTTAAGGCTGTGGCTACAAACTAACAGAAACTTTTTTATCATAATAAACAGAAGCACAAGGCGCATGCAATAAAAGCACCATGTCACCATTTTGAAGAAGTGTTTGAAGTTTTTGAAATGACAAGCAATGTTTTTATTAAAATATTACTATACTCAGAGGAGATATATTGGTGCATTCAATGGACTCTATCTCTGGTCTGGGCAGAAATTGGTATTGCAACATCAAACTCTGTTTGCCGATAGATTGAATGCGTGTTGAAACAAACCTTTCATTCTCCATCAAATGAATAAACTCAAATGAATCTAAGTTTACCTAATTGAAATGTTTCGCAGAACAATTGATTAAAAACACTTTGGTTTACTGCAAACTGTTTTTATAAGAAATGGATCAAAATTGATGAATTCATGACAGGGTGTATCTTGTGTCGTTTTCAATTGATGTACGGAAGCATCCAGAATTCTTCTGAAAATGTTTAATTGGCACACAATATAACAGTTTCAGAAGACTTCTGGATGCTTTTGGATTCTTCTGGACGGTCCAATCAAAACGACATTTGAATTCGCCCTCAAAAATTGTTTCAAGCCAAAATTTGTGTAACCAATATTTGTACCTAAACATGAAATCCGACACATGGTCGCATATGTGACAAATGTTTGCATCCAATTGGCACATAAACATCGATTTTTATCAAATTTCTATAGTTGTAAACCTTGTACTTAGATGTGGAAGCTTAAAAAAGATAAATCTTAACCATGAAAAATCATTGTCTGTAAAATGAACACCCTGTTTCACCAATATCCAGAGAAAGAATACAAATAAAAAAAATATTGTCAATCAATTCTGTTGGCTGTGCGACAATATCTTCTGGATTCCCAATCTCCATATCAGTTATTATTACTACATCACCGGTGAAATCTCATAACCTATACCTGCACCCACATTTTTTTATCCATACGTTCGTTCGTTTATTTATTTTTTTTTTTTTTCAATTTGTACGAGGACCGAGATATTTCGATTCCGATTCTATATTCACCAGCCAGATGCCAAATGAAATTGATTGTCATTTACTTTATGACATCAACAGCGATGTGAGTGGAGTGCGTGCTTGTATGGCTGCTTCGATGTGATGGAGTCAGCAAGAAATCTTATACTCGTATAGCTATATGAAGGCTGGAAGCTGCTGAAGGTGCCATACACATTCGATGGAACCGAACCGAACCAACACGTCATCTTGACACTTTTTGCTGCATGGGGTTTTTTTTCTGAATTCGATTTAGAATGAAAGATGCATAATGAAATGCATAATGCATTATGTAGGCTTGAGAAGAGTGTGCCTGTACTATACAAGTTCCAGGTAAAATGAAAAACATTTCTACAAAAAAATTTAAAAAAAAGTTAATGAAAAATATGTTAGCTTCCCGAATGGGAAGAATACAATTAAATGAGACTCGGTGGCATTCATATAACAGATGTGATCTAAATGACTTGCTAAAAGCAACTTCAAGGCATCTTGGCTAAACGATCTTGATATGAGGTATGAACATTATACTATATGCTCTTGAGAATCTCCTGGGATTTCAATAGAATTCAAATGAATATATGGCCAGTTCTTAGCTTGAGTGTATAAAATCTAAAACCGATCGATAAATATTAATATTTTGTATTAATAAAATTTACAGAAAATTTGTACCAATGAATTGTTTAAGGTTTAATGTTTTCACAGTTTTACAGTTCATATTTAAAATTAATAGTCTAAGAGCCGACAGCAAATTTTGGGAATGGATGTATAACCAAAATCTGAGTATGCAGTTTTACAAATTCAAAAGTGTGGCAGGTTTGTTTTTCAGCCTAAATGTCTAAATAATGATCATTTCACCAATAGTGGAAATTTTGTGACTGCTTTTCTATAGTACATACTTCAAGCTACTCATAAAAAATATGTGGGTTAAAATGTACCTTTTTTCGTATACTCAGTGTTGGTCTTTTTGAAACTTACGTAGCTGACGATCATTTCACCACTATATTTTGCTCCCATAATTATTTAAATTTTATCTACACTTCAAGCTACTCGTTAACACCAAAAACATTTTGGTTAAAATCAGTTCCCTTGAATTATTAACCTTAAAAGTACTTGTATACTGAGTGTTGGTCTTTCTTAAATTGGCGCAGCTGGTCGTCACTCCACCACTACCTTTTGATTTCATAATTATTTGACCACTCGCCTAATCGTAGACACAAATAATTGGGTTATGTCGAAACATGAAAAAATATTTGTTGGGAACTTTGCTGTCATCTAAAGGAGCGCTGGGGAGAAAACTATAATAGAAACTATAATATGCCTGTAACTAACCATCGAAAAGCCGTCTAGTTAACGAAATACTGGCAACGGAAAGATAACTCTTTTGTGCCGGCCTGGGCAATAATATTGACGGTGTAAGGGCTGTATTGCACAATAGTTTTGATTTGCACAATGTATTGAATGATATTAAAAAAGTTGAATATTTTCTGAATTTGTACCCAATATTTTACGTTTCCACAACGAGTCAGATACTGAATAAGAAAAGAGATATATATTGTGTCATGTAAGGCGGGCATGATGCCGGCCTTATGCCGGCCTTATGCCGGCCTTACACGACACAATATTATTGCGCAATACTCAGTATTGTGCAAAAATATTGACCGTGTAAGGACTGTATTGCACAATATTTTCGGTTTGCACAATATATTGAGTGATATTAAAAAAGTTTAATATTTTCTGAATTTTTACTCAATATTTTCTTTTCCACAACATGGCAGATACAGAACAAGCAAAGAGATGTAGAAATATTGCGCAGTAATATTTAGTCGTGTATGGACGACCCTTTTTCGCACAATATTTTTGTACAATATTATTGAGCAAAAATATTGTGTCGTGTAAGGCCCGCATTACACGACACAATATTACTGTGCAATAATATTGTCCAAAAATATTGTGCGGATAAGGGGTTTTCTTGTAGTATTTTTTTTTTTTTTTGTTTCTAAGTTGTAGCTTATGCAAGTTCGTTTGTGGTTTTCTTTTAACACAATACGAAATTGGAAGCATCTAATGGTGCAAAATGCATATTTTACTCGCCATCTTGAATATTTAAAAAAAAGAAACTTTGAAAAAAAAAATTTGTGAAATACAAGCCATTTTTATCGTAGAATCCAAAGAAGCTAGACTCAATACGATCAAATGACCTTGGAAAAAGTTACAGCCCTTTTTCATGTATCGCCTTGTTTTATCAGTACAACAGTAAACTTATCTCCGAAAACCCTTCAAAAGTCATGGTACATTGATCAAATTTGGCTTGAATATTTTATTAGCCATTCCCAATAAAATAGAATTACAATAATTCCTAAAAATATATAAATATATAATGAATCGGTAAAAAGGTGTATTTTGAGGAAAAGTGAAGGTGTGGTATATGTTGCAGTAGAACTTCTCTTTTAAGCTTTATTACCAAGAATTAAATGAGGCGAGAGAACGAATTTTGAAAGTAAGACCACTCAATCTTAAATCAAGAATAAACGAGCTAAAAACAATCCGAAAGATAATTAAATACAAGAATATTTGTTCTCATTATGGTCTGAATTTCAGCTTTTGTAATCTTAAAATTAACCTTTAACATTCTGGAAATAAGAATTCTAGGCTTATAAAAAAAAGCTGAAAACAAGAATTTAAGGCTTGGATTGAGAATTTTCGAGATTAACAGACTTTTGTCAACGAATCGGTTTGATTTGATACCGATATTCTTGATTTTAGCTCGTTTTTTTCTTAGTGTACCTTCATATGTTATGATAATAATAATTCTTAGGTCTTTTTCCCTTTTATAAACCATATGGTCCTATTCCCAACATATTTATATATATTTACATCACATATAATCGGTAAGTTTTAGATAGTTTACATTAGCTTTCAGCACTCGCCCTCTTCTTTCCCTGTATGAAAAAAAAATGTTTAACAAACAGTTATCAGTTATCAGAGTTATTTACGAGAATTAAACAAAGGAAAAAAAAAACAATTGACAGCTACATTCTTATTAATTGAGGAGCGCTTTACAAACTCAACAAACGCCAAAACACCGAAAATGAGATATTGGCATCAAAATGTTTGTTGGTAATTTCACATGAATTTCAGCTGGTAGCATTTTTGTATTAAATTTTAAATGCTTAACGAACAAATTCTAGTATCTTCTCTTAAAATAACCATGACTTTGAGTTATTAATCTCAAGCCATCTTTTGTGGTTGAAGCAATTTAGTTACCGTATATGGTCAATGAACTTTCAAATAATTGCCCTAATTTTACAAAAAAATGACCTCCAGCTTTTGCATACAAAATTCAGAATTCTTCTATCGATTTTACTACATTGTCCCTCCACTTTGACAAGCACTATAATGAGAAGCGAGTGCAATATTTGGCACTCTATTGTCTCTGATATCCTTCGAATGTTCATTAACTATTTTACCAACAAAGTGAATATCGTCAAGTCACACTATATACCGAAGTCCTAGAAATGTCTCTTAGGGTAGGTTTCTGCTATGCGCGAGTATAATTTTACTTTTTTATTTCAATTGTTAAAAGTGGTGTTAGCTTTTGTGTAAGACTTGTTACAACTGTTGCAACGGCAACAACAAAACAAGGAATTCCAATAAATACCAAATTGCAACTTCATCATTAGCCATCAGCTCACATATTTTTGCTGTTGTTGTTAAATGAAATGTTGTCACTTGAGTCCAACTGAAATTCAATTCAGCAGTTCCACCCTGCTCCACTTCTCACTGCCTATTTATCCTAGTAATGGAATATACCTGCAAGGCAAGTGACTACCCCCGCGCAACAAAGCAACTGCAGGTCAATTGCAAGCGAGACCTGCTTCCAGACGTGGTCAGTCTTACTCGTCGTCGTTGTTGTCTTCGGTCCTAGTTTTTTTTTTTAACAAAACGGAAATAGTAGGTGGGAAGCCAATAGATGGCAGCATAATATTAAATTTAGTTATTTCACTAAGGAAAGAAGAAGCAGAAGCAGAAGAAGAAAACTAGTAAACAATGCAAAATGCGAAAAGGAAACCACTCGCAGCTATTTTAATCCAATTGTAGAATGCCAGTAAGTTTTCATGTTTGCACAGTTGCTCCGCTGCGTCGCACCCACCGCCACCACCACCACCGCCCTGTATAGTGTCATTGTCGTTGACGTTGTTGGTAATTGCTGGCAACATGAAATTGCAACACAACGTTCCTAGGAGTGTGGACGTCAGCAGCGAACCAAAGACCAGTGCGGCCAGGCCAGCAACTAAAACGAAAAAAAAAAAGCTGTTCGTTGCAAAAGTGCATGCGAAGCACAACCAACACTTAAATGTCGACCGAAATGTAGTTTTTGTTCAAATGTTCAACTACAGATATAAAATAACATGAACTAGTTCTCCTTTGCTATGATGGCTCGGCCCGGCCCGCCTGGCCCGGAGTGCATGAATGCAAAATGCAAGCCATAAACAGAAGAAGAAGAAGGAACGCAAAGAAGCCCCTGGATGACGGCGGCGATGGTGTATAGCGGCTGCAGCAAAACAAGCCAGGTCCGGGAAAATTGCAAACGGAATGTAATAAAATAAATAATTGAAGGAAATTCTATTCGATTGAAGAGGCCATACTTTGGGGCAAGTATATATACACAACACGAAGAGAATACAAACAAAATGTTAAGGAAAACGTGAAAATGACCTCCCTATGATGGGTTTCTAGAGGGGGGGGGGGTATGTGGGGCGTCAGGTGGGCTATACTATAGGACGTAGAGGACGTACAATACTCAAATGACGTTTGCAGCAATACTATAAAAAAAACAACACGAACTCTATTCCGTGTATTCGAGAGTACTTCTAGGTTTTTCTTTACATGAAAATTTACAAAATAATTTCCCAGATTATATGAGAGTCACTGTGACGATAAAGGTATGCTGTGTCGTCGTGTTTCTGAATTGAATTTCGAATTCAATTATAATTAAACGAGAAATTCATTTCGATTGAACGTCTGTGGGCTTGAGAATGTTTCAAAATTATGTAGCATCACATTTAGCAATTTGTCAGTTTAATTATAAATTCTACTCTGTGGTCCAATCAACGAATGCGTGTAATAAATAGACTGAAGAAGCAATTTGGAAGTGTAAATTCGTTTGCCCTTGATCGGCTTTGGTTTAGTAAGGTGTCAAAAGGAGATAAAATTATCTTTCTAGAGACAGTTTTTTTGCAAGAAGTAGTTTTTCAGTAGAGGATACATCCGGATATGCAGAACAATCGTGGAGAATAAACAATTAATACTAAAAAAATTAGTTAATCCACAGTTAACTCACATAATTTGGTGAGTTAACTCGTGTGTTTAACTTTAATCTTAAATTAAATTAGCAACAAATTAACAACAAAATATTAATCACATTTCAATCTGATACAAGGGAGTTGCTTTGCTAAGTTCATATGAAATTAGCGGAAATTCAGTCACAGAGATGTTTCATTTGTTTAGGTTTATGAACGATTACTAAAAAAAAACTGTTTGTGATAAGCGAGTTCTCTCAAGAAATAAATATCAAATACAAACCAAAATTATGTAAGTACCACTACTACTGCCACAAGTAATAAGCGAAAAATTAACGGCAAACTATACAATGAACTATAAATTGTCCTTGCTAAACTATTTAGGCTTAGCAATTTGGAACTTCAATTTGGTGAGTGTTTGAAGCATACAAAAATGTCACGCACTCCGCCCACGCCGTGTATAAGGCTCATCCACTTATTTATTTAAGCAGGTCAGGTATCAATTAGGAAATCCCGAGAAAGAAATAAAAATCCTTATCACCGCGATTAGTTCCCATAAATTAGCAAAACTCTTTCATATTTTTTTTTTTTGACTTTGGTTCACATCCATAAATAAATATTTACAAATTTAATGTTGAC
Organism: Meliscaeva auricollis; assembly: GCA_948107695.1. Taxonomy (NCBI): domain Eukaryota; kingdom Metazoa; phylum Arthropoda; class Insecta; order Diptera; family Syrphidae; genus Meliscaeva; species Meliscaeva auricollis. The sequence continues at coordinate 1,777,032 of OX403617.1, forward strand.
TAGCTGAATGCATATTTTAATTCTAATTGCCTACCAAACGCACCCTCTTATTGTGTAGAAGGAATTTCATCAGTCAACCATGCTGCCTGCCGCCCGGGAGCAGGGTCTTCAGGATTAGAATCATATTTCATAGTTGAAATCCGCAATGAATTAGAAATCTGTTAAGTCACGTGTTTCGGTAGACAGAGATTAAAAGAGGCCAACAAACAAAAAAGGTATATGAATTCGCCGTATAGACTGTATAGACGTGTATAAAAGCATTGAGTGAGTGGCTTCCTTGTGTCGCTCGTCCTGAACACCAGCACAAGCACATCAAGAACCTCCTTTGGTTTCAATTCTAATTCCTAATGATTGGGTGTAACTTTATAAGGTGCACGCGCCCATAGATAGATTATGCTTCCTAAATGAGGTCCTTTTGATGTGGGAAAAAACCGAGCAAATTGAATTGTTTGAAAGTGGGGGCTGGTACAACGAAGAGGAAGACGACAACAACGAATAGTGAATAGTGTTTTGGGAAGATAACGTCGAAGAGTCCTAATTTTTTTTTTTTATATTTTATTTTATTTCTTCCCTTGTGAAACAAAAAACTTCCATATCTCTACCGAACATCATTGCCAGGAATAAAAACACACACGCACACTCTGTAACCACATCGTATCCTGAAAACCAACGAACGTTAATCTTCAGAGATTGAATCCGATAGAACACAGCATGCAACCGCTCACTGTTGTGCCCTGTCCGCTCGTTCCACTAATGGAGTATCTACCAGTTGAAGTTGAGATTGGAATTCCTTGCGCTTTGTTTCCTCTTTGGTGCGAGGTTGACAACGATGGTGATTATTGGACAGATTTTGGAGATACCATCATCGAATTCCAAAGCGAGTGTGCCACATGCCGAGTGCGAGTTAGTTGGCTGGTTTCGGCAGTCTAATGGAGATATTCGCTTGGTTTTTCAGTATTTTACTTCCGATAATCCTTTTTCAATTGTTTTCTTCTTCCGTTTGGTTTTATTTCTTTTTTGAAAAAGGACATTCAAAGTGATTTTAGAAGGTCTTACATCAGGGATGAAACGTTGCTGCACTGATGCTCATGAATGGATCAATTTCGAGTGAATAATTAGTATAATCGAATATTGTGTAGAAGTAGAGAGGCTTTAGAGTCAAGGGTTTAATGAAATGCGTGTAAAAACTGACTTATTGAATCAATTAAGTTAAGACTTTTTGATTCACGAGTATATTTAAATGATAGAAGTGAAATTAACATATTGTAGATATCTCAAGCTGAATTATAAGGTTTGTTATATACGTACCTCACCTTTTGAATTTAAAGCTTTCAATATATTACATTTTAACAATGACTCTTCTTATTTTGTTCGTTAAGAATGTAAAAGCTTGGACATAAATGCAAATATGCAAGAACAATATGAAGGATTCTCGAAATGGTTGTCTGACTGGAGTGCTTCGCTAAGCTCATGTGAACTTAGATTGAAATGAAGAAGTTGTGATTAGATTGAAATGTGATTGATATTTTGTTACTAATTTATTACTAATTATCTACGGCAATTTTAATTTTTTCTCACTCCTTTATTTCTTGTATTGTTCTGAATTTTCGCTAATTTCATACCATAAAACAGTAAATACAAGAGCAAAAAATCGAAATTGCCATAACCAATTACCAACAAATTAGCAACAAAAGAACAAACTAATTCCATTTTCAGTTGCGGGTTAGAGTTACTATATGGTTGAGTGTCCTTTCGTAGCAAAGAGGCTTTCGTCCAGTTTAAATCACGGGTTGCTCCGGTAATATCACGCGTTTGCCCGGTGAAATCACAAAAATGCCCGTCTTACACACTGATACCCTCAATGGGGTCCTAAGTTAAAGGCTGCAGTTGTGAAAAAAGGTGATCATTCACATTATTCAAAGTACGCTACGAATGTACCCAAGAAAACAGAACTGTGGTATCTTTGTTTACAAATATTTTCTAGAGCCAAAGTGGACTTTAGTATTTCTAAGCATTTTCTTACTTTAAAATAGAGGAAATTCGAAACGTTATCAAGAAAAATTGATTGCAAGTTTTTTTCATCCAAATTCTTCCGATGATCTTTTATGAAGATGAAACCTCAAGTTTTGTTTTAAGATCGGTCTATTTTTTGACTGATTGCTAGACTTTTAAGATGTTTTTGGAATTGACCAGACCAACTTAGTTTATTCACAGACAACTTCTTCAGTTTTAGGCATGAATAAATTGTAACACCGCTGTCTGGTGTCCATGCAGAATGAGTGCATTTTATCAAAACTGAAAAATACAGTTTGCAACAAAAATTAAATGTGCGCTTCGAACATCATATTTGATAGGAAATACATACGTACAAAGTACTATTTTTAATTTCAAGAATGAAATGGACAAATTCGTCCACAGTCCTAAAATTATCATCAGATCCTTTTTTGTCTATCCCACAATGATATTAAGATGCGTGTTGACATTTGTGTTTTGTCTGTGCTTAAAAATGTGAGTGATCTTCCAAGTACTGTTTGTTTTTTTTTTGAAATGTCAAAATTGACAACTATGCAAATATCCTATAATGATTACAACATTTTTCATCCCAAAATGATAAATATTACATGAAGTTCGCAAGGAATTTATTCTCATAAAAAAAGAAAACATAATGAAAAGTAATTTCTTTTTATGAAAATAGACTTTTCCTTTTTATTTTGAAAAATTCTTATTCCAGGAAAAGAAAATTCCCACACTTTTTGCCCCAGCAAAGAAAAAAAAAATAAACAAAACGATCTAACACCGGCCAGCATCAAACCCCAGGAAGTTCCCAACGCATAGACATGGTCCATTCATTAAAACTGAAAAATACCTGACAGGCTATACTATACAGTCTTTTGTACCAAACACCCTCATTTTTTGAACCTGCCTATAGCTGATGTTTACACCAGCAACGATAACAAAACATTGAAATATTAACAATAACGACAATGAGTTATTTTCGTCCTTTTGTCCATAAGAAGACAATTTTCAACTTTTATACGTTCTTTTTTTTTTTGGAATCTATTGGTTCTACTTCTACGGTTACTACTTCCTTCAAGTGTGGAAGCTGTTTTGCTGGAGGTTCATAAAGATCTGTTAACTATTTCATAATAGGTGTTGATAATGAAGGAAGGTAATTGGTTTCCACTTCCTGACAGTTTTGTATCGTTTTATGTTTTTGTTTGTCGTGATTGTACAAATAATTCGTTCCTTTCGTATAAGAAAGCACGGTACCGACTTTTCTATTTTGCTAAAGGGCATTCATCTTTGCCGAAAATGTAGCAGAACTAATTAAGAAAGTGATGTTAAAAGTGTTTAATAGGTTACAAGATGATTTGTTGTGAAACCGTGAAGCGAATTATTTATTATGTCGGAACTCCAAGAAATCCTTAAAGATCAGTAGGGTTAAAAACATCCACAAAAAGTTTCTGTTCCTGAATGATGCAAGTTTTTTTCTGAATAGAGAGCATTTAACGAAGACTTTAACGAAACTGATGAAATCGTCCACAAACATAAACTGCAAGTGACTCAGACGCATGGAAGCTCTAAGTGTTTTTAGCTTAGAACAAAGTTCTTTGACCCTTACATATGGGTATTGCATGCATTTCCAACGAAACATAAAACAAATAACAACGAAAAGGGTTGGAAGCCTCAAGCAATTATATTTCACAATAATAAATTGAAATAAAGCGTAAAGGATGAGTCGAAAGGTAGGTACCTACTTTATTGACATTTCCCACAGGTATGTGCGTGTGGCCACTCTATAGCACATCCTGATGACATTTCCGAACTCTCCATTTTCCATCAAGCCAATTACTTCTACTGTGGCACTCTTTTAATTTTCGCTAATCGACAATAAGGTCCTTGGGCGTATTGTTCGCTTTGTCAACTTCGCATACAAAAGTGCACGTTTCCGACATATGAACGAAAGCGCGGCGGTGGCGGCAGCAGTTGTATAGTGGCAGTGTGACCGACCCAAGTTATGTGAGTTTGAAAGATCTCCAGTGATGTGAGTGTCCCTAAGGGTGAAATTCCGGAAGCCATTTAACACAATTAAACGTGATCCTATTAAATATATAAAACGATAATTTATATGTTTTCGATAAATTCCATTTGAGATGGTTGTTCCTTTTTTTTGAACGTTTGTTTGTGCCTTTACCTATGTAGATGGCCGGCAGTCTTCGATTGTCATTTCGTATTGTTCTTCATTCATTTGTTTTTTTTTTCCTTTTTTTACGATTCTAGTGAGTAAGCTAAGGAGAATTCTTTTTTTGGGAGCGCAATGTTTGTTGGTTCATACTCACGTTCATGGTTCCCAATCGAATCGCTATACGTTCTCAATACTTCCGGCTTTGTGCGGAGATTAAATTCTAGACATTGCATCTCCCATTAGCTTCTATTTTTCTTCCAGAGATATCGGGACTAGAATGAGGCGGGTGATTCTGGAGACAAAAAAACTAATATGGCCGCTCTATTCGATATGGTTTGTTTTTTTTTTTATTCTATAATTTTTATTTCTGTCAGATTGCGCGTGCGTTGGTGACTTTTCAATCGGACATTGTCATCAAAAAAAAAATTGCTTTTGCCTCATGGTGAATATGAACGTTGTTATTTATACGTTTTTTTGTTCATTGTCATTCCCTTTCCTTTATTGCCTTCTATAGTTGGTCTGGGCCAGGATAATCCGCAGACTAATTGTCTGAGTTACATTTTGATTTGTGAAACTAATTAGTTCGACTATATTTTTTTTTAGGGGACAGATTTTGTCAAGCATTGTGTTGGTCCCTTAAGGAAGAGGTTCATCAGTAATTGCTATTTTGATGCTTGTGTTTATGTCTATCATTTATATTTTCAGATATGTGATAACACTTTTTGAACTTATGGCCCCTAATATACCCAGTCAGTTCTTTAATTAATGTCATTCCCTCGAAATTGCTTATACCAATAAAAAAGAAAATGGTATATGGAAAATGTGTAATGCAGATGCTGCTACAGAATTTAAGGTAAGGTTTCGTTGTTTAGGCCGTATGACACTTCATCTATACCCATTTTCAACTCATTTTCAAAACAAGAAAAAATAACAAAATCTTAGGAAATACCTTTACGTAGATCTTACTTAGTACAAACGAAGATAGGAAAGGATCGGCTAAATACTGTCAGCGTTATTAAAATGAAGGAAAATATCAGGTCTAAATAGCTCACGATTCTCATTTCAACACTTATCTACATCTAACTTCTCCAAGTTAAAAAGAAGGGGCAGTACTAGAAACATGCGATAACTGATGATCAAGCTGAGAGTCTCACATCATGAAGATCGTTGATTAGCGATAACGGAAAATAACATGCGGTTATGGAACTACCTTTCATTTCATTTGATATAACACATAGATAGTTGTTTTATGCTTCTTACGATAAATGTATCCGCAAAATGATAATTCAAAAAAGAAAAACCCCTATTATGGATGTCATTTGCACTGATACGGCAAGTAAATGACTCTCTCTAAGAACGACGATTGATACTACTTTACTATTACTATAACTTGGTGAGTTCGTTGTGATCCCCTAAAGGGGCATAGGGCCTTTACTACTCCTACTCGCCACCGTATACGGTTTCTGGAAATATACCGCAGTTCTCTCCAACTCTCATCCGCAGCTGTGTAGATTCCTTGCTTCTTGGATGACCCGACCCTCAACCTGCCAGTGTGAGTGGGTTCTACTGGATCGCTTGGCCAGCATTGCAATCGTTGACTTTTCGAAACGTATGACCAATCCAGTGCCACTTACGTCTGCGTATAGTACTGTCTATAGTTTCTGGACCAGCTCTTCTATGTAGTTCTTCTTTAGAAATACGATTTGGCCAGAAAATCCCTAAAGACCGAAGTGCACTGAACTTAGACAACGGCAATATAGAATCTTGCTTGTATGTAACAACAATATTTAACAACAACATAATATATTGACCGTTGGTCATAGCTTATAACAACACAAGGCATATGATGCACAGAGAAAAGGAAACTGTTTTAAGCTTTGATGACGATGCAATGTTTTAGTCGTGATTGCTGAAGATGAAGCGGAACTGCTTCGAAATGCATTCAGGTACGTGTCGCGTTTGTTTTTATTTGTTTTTAATAATTTTTTTTGTTAAACGTAAATTATGAACAAGTGTGTATCGACTCAAGTGAAGTTATAAAGGTGTTTTAATTGTAATCGTTAATTTATCGAACTTCACGCCATTCAACATTAATTTATTATCCTTAAGATGTTTCGTATACACTAATTCAAAAACAATTCCAGCTTACTAGTTAAGATTTTCCACGTGCTGCAGGCTGCAGCCAAACAGAAGAACGGATTAAAAATTGGAGCGGAACAGTTTAAGCTAGCTCTTTATACTAATAGAATTATTTTTGTCTTATTTTGGACAGCATTCTGAAAGTGATGGTGATCCATGATTCTATGAGAGAGTAAGCATACGGCTTCTACGTAGTCTAGATGTTTTAGTTGGGATGTCAGACTCCATTGAATTCCACCACTTCCATCCAACAGGGCTGCACGCAGCACATCAATTATCACTTACAGGAAAAGTATTGGTGATAGTATGCAACCCTGCCTGACTCTACATTCGACTTCAATTATCACTTACAGGAAAAGTATTGGTGATAGTATGCAACCCTGCCTGACTCCACATTCGACTTCGAATTCATCTGACAACCTTCCTTTATGCAGATCGTGACATTTGCATCCATCGTAAGTTGCTTGTAGCAATTAAATTTTCTGAAATGCCACTCCTGAGGCAATCAAAAAAATAATATGTTGACTCTATCGAAAGCTTTTTCGAAATCAATAAACATGAGGTGATGTGGTGATTGATGTTCGACACACTGTTCAATAATGATCCGAAGGTGTAAGCGTGGTCAACACAGGATGCACCTGTGCGGAAACTTGGTTGTTTCGAGTTGAGTTTGTCTTCTTGATGTTCCTTTATTCGCTCTAACACAATTTTTGCAGCTATCTTGGCAACCGCAGACAAAACGCAAATCCCTCTCCAGTTTCCACACTACATCAGATCTTCTTTTTTCTCTCTTGAGTGAATGAAGTGGCTCACTCTTATACCGTCTAGTGTCTAGTCCTACTGCCTTGTTGGTCTTCAGTGTTTTAATCTCGGAAATGATCTCTCTTCTCTACTGGAAGGCATTTGTTGCTCCGGAAGGGTCATCAAATGTTGGATGCACACCGCTGGCGAACACAGAGTTTAACACCGAAGCGAAGTGTTTCTTCTGAACTGGGCCTCATCCGTATAACGCAGAGAACAATCTACATCTTCTAAGTGATTCTATAAAAAGTTCTGCTGTCACACCGACAGGTTCTGCTTCTTTAGCTAATGCGTTGATGTAGTTACACTTGTCACGTCGCACGCTTTTGTAAAATTCTCTCATTTTCATACGATATGTAGACTCTAGCTCATTTCTCTCTGCTGCTCGAGGCAACATGAGATGCGATTTTCATAAAACTTCATATTTTGGATTAATAAAACGCTCAGCTTTGTTTTGGCATCAGTCTCCCACGTCTTTCGGTCAAATTCTATATTTGTCATAATCTTCTTCATTTGGAAATATACCATATAATTCGTATTCATAAACATATTCTTATTTTACTTACAAAAAAGAAAATATACGCATTCTTAAGGCATTCCCGAAACTCATTAACAATTCATTTTCTTGTATACCTTTTTCATGAAATAGAACCTTTGATTATAATTATAAAAGCACAAGTAAATGAAATTCAATTCAGCATCAAAACAGACAGCTTTCGTATTATTGCAACAAATGGAATATTACATGACCAGCCACCGCAATAATGAATTCCAAAGAGGATGCATTCAACAGAGATATTGCCTCTTGGGAATCCTCTTCATCATAACAGGAACAACCAGCAGGCGCATCTTCTAGTACATCAACATCAACATCATCGACCGTATGCCATGCGAAATTCAATATCTCTTCTTTTCTATAGGACGAACCAGTAATAGATTTGTAATTACCTTGCACGCCCGACCGGGTTTCCAAACCCAAAACAAAACCAACTCAAACCACCACTGATACCGAAGCGGAAGCACCACCACCCCATGGCGAACTAAATGAAACACTAACTGCCTGTCAGATATGAGTCTACTTCTACTACGAGTACTTGTCAGATGATGTTCTCGAAGTTTGTGTACAAATAATGGAGCTCCTGGTGGACTTGAGTTCTGCTCCATAGCCACCCAATGCTCGAATATAAATTGGTTACACGGTTATACATCAGTTTTATTAAGTAGGTATGTTAGATTGTTACCACGTTGTTGATATTTCCATTGTTGGGTTTATGTCCGCATGTTTATCGAGGTCGCATTCAAGGCAAAGTTGCTGCCATCTTTTGCTGAACAAGAAAAAGAATTACGTCAGAAAATAATAAAAAGTTCTATCACCGTCACCGCAACAGAAGCATAAGTGCCAAGTCGAACCATCAGGGCCTTGTCTTGCGACTTAACAATCCCTTGAGAGATTTAGCTGCGCCTCATTGGACATGAGAGGGTGGAAAATTCGATTCGCCTTCATTGATTTAGTCGTCGTTGCTTAACATCAAAACGTTCCTGCCGCTACGCTGGCTGTTGCCGAAGTAAGTACTTATCCTTTGGGAAATCCTAGCCGAATCGAAAGTTGGTGGTTTTGAGGCTGAAAAGCCACCACCGAACCATAGAGAACAATCTACCTCCCCCTCCCATGGTTTCGCCGAAGGGGGCTGTGAAATTAAATCTCAATGAAATGTAATTTATTTGTGTTGACATGTGTTACAAATTTTGTTCGTTTACGTTTTTTTTTTCTTTTAACTTGTTCGTTGTGAGTTTTATATTGAAGAGATATTTTATTTCGGGTTGATGTGGAATCGGGCTTGTTTACACCCAGCTTTTAACTCCGATGATTATTATGAGATGCTTTGCGCTATGCAATGATGACCCTGCTAATGGGTATCAGGTTTAACATGATTATGCGTTACATTGGGTTTTCACTTAGAGCCTCAGTATATCTAGAGAGATAGATAGACGACCTAGATTAAGACTTTATTTATGGGGAATGTTGATTTGTACATATATCACGAAGGAATTGATTGGAATCATTCACTTTTCTTCTTTTTTGTTTGTCTTTGTTTGATTCGAAGGGTGGATTGCGTTTTGGCGATGATGACATAAATATTGAACAGTTGCAATGTGTTTAAGAGAAGGAGTTAATACTCTGTTAAGAGCGGATTGGATGTGTTGGTTTGTTGGCGATTTTGATGTGATTTCTTTTAATGCGGTGACTTATTGTTGATTGATTGTTAATATATTTGAACAGAAAATTATTCTAATCTCCACGAAAGTCCAGGAGCAGAATTACAAACAATTGTTTGTAATCATTGGAAATGTTTAAAGACACAGGTTAATCTTAGTTTATATTGAGAAATTTAATTATGTTGATCAATATCTTTCCAAGTAAAAGGATTAAAAAAAAATTAACTAGGCTTTTAACAGTATCTACCATTTTTAATTTAATCTCATATATAATCTTAAATAATTGTTCTCTGCCCAAATTGTCCAATACCATATTCATGCAAAACTAGATTTATCTTGGTACATTTTTGTAGATAAGATGTTGTTGTCTGGCAAAGGACATCATTACAATCTAGCAGACAAGATTAATTCTTGGAATAAAATTCTTTGAAAAGGTTCACGCATCCACCGATTCATTAAAAAAAAAACAATAAATAAGTAATTATAACATTATGTTCTACAAATTTTCTGCACTTAAAAATGAAAAATCCAAAGAATCACTTCAATTATAAGGCGTCCTTTTTGGTTAAATATGGGTGTTTATGAGTTATTGTCCTACACATACAAGTTTTCGAACACTCACCTCAATTCTTTTTAAATTAAAACCGTTACCATCACACACATTCTTAAATTCATTTTAAATTTGACTTGCAAAATGAATCAGAAAGTTCAAAAATCATTTTGTTAGTTCCGAAAAATAAAATTAAGACCTCAATTTGGGTGGTAATCTTATATATAATGTCTAGCACATTAAGTGCATAGTATTATTATCTTTTCCACCAAATGATAGTTGCATTCACCTTTATGTTTTTCTTGGATTACATTATATCACATAAATGCTCTAAGAAAAACAAAAGAGCTGAGCAGAAAACTTTATACAAACGTGGAAACGCACAAACCTTCAAGTATTCTATTGTTGTTTAGTTATAATACTAGTATGTATAAATTCATAAAAAATAGTAGGTAACGTATATGTTTTTGCGGTATTCATACTTAAGATGTTTTTTTCTTTACGAATGAATGGTTTCAGCTTAAATTGGGGGGAAGAAATAGATTTTAGTGGAAAATCACTTTCTTTGACGAACATTTTGGAATAGTTCTTCTACTTCTGCGGTTGTTTGTTGTCACTTTTATTTTATTTTTTTAAGCTCTTCTCTAGCAACATATAATAAAATAAACCGGCAGACACTGTTTTTGTAGCACACTTTATGCGGCCCACACAAACCGAAGGGGCAAATTACATTCATATCAAACGAAAGCATATTTTGCATAGATGTGCAGTGGCTATATAAATTATTTAAATATTTTACACTAAAATTGTTTAAAACAATGAATTAGAATTGCAAAAAATGCAAGGAAGACAAAATAATTGGAAATGTCAAAGCCACTGACACATGAAATGTCAAATCCAACCCAAGACCAGAATCCAAAAGATTGAGGTAGATTCACACTAAGGTTTGTTTATATTACACAAATTCGCCAACACGACAGAAGTTGTTGAACATGTTGTTGAATGTGAACCGGGGGTTTCACAAAATATAAGGCGTTTTTTTTAGTAGCTGAACTCTTACAATAATGTTTTTAAACGTTAAGCGTTAACTAAAATCGATACTTTTTTTCAAAAAATGAAAAAGAATACATACATACATGTACTAGCGACATCGTATAATTTACATCAAACAAATTTCAGTTCAGACATCTATATCGGTGATTTTCTGAAAAAAATATAATAAAAAATAAATTGGCACTCGAATTTTGAGTGCTGGGCTAGTTTCAATTAAAATAACAATTTATTGACATTATTACGTTCCCTAAGTGGTTGCCAGCGACCGCCACTCCTCCGGTGAACACCAGCGCCAGTGAGTTGATGTGGCCACTTCACCCAAAGATTGGTAAGATTCACTTGAAGAAAAGAGGTCAAGGCTCTTGGCACTTTATCTTTGGGTATGTTCGGTTACAAGGCAGGCGACTATGTCTCTTAGATAACTTTACAAACTATGCAATGTAATTTTATTTTTTTAACACACGCGTAAAAGCTGGTGTCATAAATGTCGTCCTTTTAAAATCAAATTATTACTTCACGTGGGCCATACATAAATTCATTTCGAACATACATAAACCTACTTTTTTTCCATCAATTTTTTTCTCTGGTTAAGTATGATATGTAAATGTCACGTAAGATTTTATTGACTTGAATCAGGTAAGCGGAGTTGTGTTAGTACCGTGAAACTATTGAGTTAGTATTTTTATTTTTTTTTTCATTAAATCAAAAAAAACTCTGCATGTTTAAGATGTCTTAGTTGTATATAAGATGCCTAAGCTAAAAACTGAAAAAAATCTAAAATTTTCGAGTGATTTCTGCAAACTTCGTTTTATACTATTTATTGTATCTGTCCTAACAATATCTCATCCAATCATTAAGATTTAGAATGTATGGGCTATATAGGGAACGAAATTTTCAACGAAAGACAGCAAAAAGAGTATTCGGACTTCAAAATAATAGTGATTGAGGTGGGTACACTACAAGGAATTATTCTAGGTCAATTCTGAATTTTTTACTTATCCGAGATGTAACTCAAACAAAAGACAATATCGTTGCTACGTTTGATGACACAAGAACAATATTAACAGCCGACAAAAAAACTAACAAATCAAAAAATATTCTTAACAAAACTTGCGTTCCTGGATTCTGGATTCTCATGATAATTGGAAACTTCATTCCAAATTTAACTAGTGAACCTACCATTATTTTAATGAGACCTACGCTTATATTTTACTTGTTGCATAAAAATGACGATAAATTTACTTTGTAGGGTCTTAATCAATCCAGAATTAAAAAATACCCTTTAAGCATGTCTCATATTGCTAGATTGCATTAACATGAATTTTTTAGGTTGACAAACCTTAACTTCCCCCCCCCCCCCACTCACCTCCCATATCCTCCTCTTTTAATGCGCCTTTCAAGAACGATGGGGTGTTGGGGCACTTTGGACCTACAATGGATGCTCATCAAAAAAAAAATTTTGAATTTATTATTTTAACAATCTCGGAACCAAACTTTCTTTCTTTCGTTAAAATACAAACTTTCTAGGAAAAAAAAAACAAGATACCTATGCTTATTTTCAAAACAGGTCAAAGACAGAAGAAATTCAAGTCAATCGATTCAGGTTAAGGTCTCAGTCATTCGATGAAACTTTTTGCTAAAGTTTGTAAATAAAACTAAAATTCTTGACAAAACAAAAACTTAGATCAAAGTCTTGATTATATTTACTCCCATCAGTGAGATAGTTTCAACATAATTTCCCAATAAAAACAATCTTCAACACGAAAAACTAACAAGGTGCCAGAAGTTGGATTTAACACTTGCATAATCTTTATAGACTTTAGTTTAAAGTTAAATGTAAAACTTCTGTTTTCACAAGAACTCATAAAATTTAAACACTCATAAATGCAAGAGCATCAACAAATGCCTACACCTCCTCCCGCTCTTTGCAATTCCAGATTAAATTTACATTACCTATATTAATTTCCTACCCATCATCATTATTATCATCGTCATCGTTGACAGAGGTAAGTATAACAGAGCAGCGCGAGTTATATCCCCCGGGACAATTGTAATTTAATTTATGCATTTTTGCTTTCATATTTTATTTTTTTACTTTATTTTCTATCTATAGCTAGATAGAAGGTTGCTGTATAATTTTCTGCTCTGTGTTTTGGTATTACAATTTCATTAGCTGGTATGTAGGTTTATTTTGGAGGGAGAGAAAAAAAAGCTACAACAATTATTTTAATGAAATTGCCATACCAACCAATTCGTTTTGCAAAAAAAAAGGAAAAAATAGGTACAACATCCCTTTTTTTTGTATTTGTAACAACTCATCATTCATAATCATAACTGCATAGATACAGAGATGTACAATAAGTACAAATATCTTGCCTAAGGACGACGAGATACAAAAAAAAAATGGAGAAAGAAGTTAAATCCTTGACTACAAACTATACTATCAACCCGCAAAGAAAATCAAAAATATATCTTTCCACTTCAAAAATGTATCTATTCTCCCCCAACTCACAACCACTAGGTATAACGAAAAAAAATCCCCAAATAAAAGAAGCAAAAATGGAAAACATTAAATAACTCTTGTGTTTTCGATTTCAAAATGAAATTAAATTTAATGAGCATTTTGTATAGAGACACAGATACACTTATATACCATATTTTATACATATTTATCTAACTGTAGATAAATAGATACATAAAGTCACTCAAGCAAGGAATCGAGAAGACCTGAAAAGAGGGTGATGTGAGACAGCACTGGGATACCTCTATCTATCTGTCAAGAAATTTAATACTGCCTCCAAGACAGGAAAATATATAAAAGTTTGGAGAGTGAGCGACCACCCACCTACACACTCACACCCACACCCAAAACTCAAACTCAAACCCATCATTAGAACCAGAAAACATCGAAGAATGTTCTCTAGGAATTCCCTCTGGGAACCTTCTTCTAATGTTGGTGTGGTGTAGGAACAAACTAATATTTCATGAGAGCTCTGGAGAGAAAAAAAAAGAAAAAACGAAAAAAAAATTGGCTACACAATCGAAATGCGCTAGCCATAGATACACAAGTAGTTACTTTTGTTAGAATGAAGAATATTAATGGGAATGGTTGTACCTATAGATACTTTATGTATCTATATCTTTAGCTAGCTATACAGTAACTCTACGACGACGTTCAAGAATAACATTTTCAGTTTTTCATTTCAACATCAACATCGTATAGGTAGGTAGGTACTCGGTACTCGCTCGTATACTCGTAATCGTAGTCATCGTCGTCTTTTTGGTTGTTTCGTTTTGCAAATAACAACAAAACGTCCCAAAAAAACAATCTATGTATCTTTATATGTGTATATTCATGTATAAATCTAAAAAATACCACTCAACCGTGCATGTACATCAGCAGCAACCATCGCATCAGGAACTCCCACAATCCTGGCAAATATACAAAAAAATAAAAAACTCAAAACGGGAAGCTCCGCCCCAGCCGCAACGAGATACCAATTTCTCAGATACTTTATATCTCTTCTTACACATTCGTATCCGTATGCCCCCAGTTTTATGCTCCAAGCGCAGAACTTGCGCAGAGATACTTTGCCATTCATCTCGTTTTTTGGAGTTGCCAGTATCTCTATATCTATCTATCTACCTTTACAAAACAAACATAACAAAAAAAAAGTATCTATAGATACAACGAGACCAAGAGCCAAAGCCATGTACCAAAAGAGGAAACCCCGATAAATGCCTGCGTTTCTACCCTCTCACACACAAATAGGTAATGGAGATGGACAATATAAATGCGGTACACACAAAGTAAATATGTTGACTAAACTTTGGCGTATCATTCGTGAAAGTGATGCTCCTCATCATAGGTAGTCATCTCCACATCATCCATCCATAGTATCTATAGAAGTTTTGTTATAAAGAAAAATTGTATCTGCGACGATATACACGAGAGACGAGACACGGCCCAGTAATGGTTACTTACCTTTGCTTATTCAAACACAAATCTCACTAACTTACCGTTGTTGTTTGGTTTGGTCATAATATGAGATGCCAATATCCCCTACCCCATAGAGATACCTAACTTTGCCTATAGCCTCATGAGATACGTACTTTGGTATTGTGTACACAATTATCTAATTGGATGTATGGAGAACCTCCTTTCTAAAAACAACGAAATACTGTTGCGTAACAAACAAAACAATAATTATTGTGTTATATCGATTGTGGCTTAGGATCGAGAAGAGCTATCGAAATTCAAAAAGAAATTACTGTTACCTATTATACTCCATCAACCGTCATTTGCCATATCGCCATTACAATCCTCATCAACGGCCATTTTGATGATAATCAAAATGTTACGACAAACAGACAGATAGGTACTCTATCGTTGATGCAATTATTTAGAATTACATCTCTTGCCAATAGTTGCGGTTATCTATCTCAAACAAAGGACCCACACTCACAGATACATAAGTATCTAACCCAGCTTCTACTTATATTTCAGTCAGATACACTGGCTCACCTTCTTTTGGCAAAGTGTAATCACATTTTCAAAAAACTAGTTTCCAATGATTGTGTCTGGGGGGCGCTGCTGCTGCTGGCACTGATGGCGATGGGTGTTGGTTCGAGTTTGGAGAGATTTTGGGTGGTAACTTTCATACTTCATTCGTCCTCTACACCGCCATTGTAGCATACCTATATTTTCTGGATGCTGTGATGGAGATGGGGCGCATCCTTTTTGTATCCTTTATGGTTCCTCTTTCGATGTAGTGTAGAGATACATAAACAGAATAAATTTTCTACCATATCCAGCAGAGAGATAGTTGGATATTTTATTTGTTGTTGCAATTTTACCATTTTTTTTTTTGTTGTCTTTTTTTTATTGTAAATTCTGTTTTGTTATATTTTAAAATTTATTTTGTCGGTTTTCTTTTGCTGAACTTGCAAACTTGTTATATTTGCACACACGACGAATATTCGGAATCACAATCGGAATCGGGTACTTGAACGAACGCATGAAAACTCAGTTTGTAGTTTGTCCTTGTTGCAAAATTATATACATATCTACTTCATTCTATATTATATGTGTATTTGAAAATGACTGACTCTGTAGTGAAACTATAACTATTTCGTCCTTTATTGTCAGTTCGGTTAACTCTCTACGTCGTCGCCGCGTCTCATACAGTGAAAACAGAGGTATTCTCTACCTACTTTAATTAATTGCAATAAAAAAAAAAGGAAATGTCTGTTAATTAATGTGAGTTGTAATTTTGTGTATATAAATGTGCGTGTTGTTTTTTTTTTTTCTTCTTTTTTATATTTACTAAAACACGAATAAAATCAAATACAAAAAATAAGGATAACTTTTTTGTGTAGGTATATTAACTTTCGCTTAAATTTTGTATAATGTGTTTGTGTTTTATTTTAGGATTTATAATAGAAAAAAAAGAAAAATAAATAAACAAATTTTATGATAATCACAGGAAAGTGAAAAACCAAACAGCATAAAACTGTGCAGTGAAATTAAGTAAAAAAAGAAGGATTAAAGTTTTATTTTCAATCTTTTTGTTTGTAAAGTTTATTATTATTATTTTTTTTTTGTGACCCTGTGTAATTTTATGTAGCTATACCTTCACAAGAGATGTGTTTTAAGACTAGATTTTGGAATAATTTAATAATAGAACACCAAAAACTATGCAAAATAAAATAATGTTAAAGGATTTTTGGTTAAATGTTTATTCGTTTGTTCGTTATAATTTAATATTTAATTTCTACTTAAAAACCATTAAAAGGATTCTTCAAATTAATTTTATGAAAAAAAATCTTCAGGATAAACAACGAAAACACCGTGATTTTTTTTAAAGAGTTAATCTGCTTATTGACGGTTAAATTTAAAACCTTGTTGCGGTGATGGTATTTAGATGATTTTTACAGAAATCAGAATAAAACATTTTTTAAATTAATAACATATTTTCAAATTTAATCGTCGCACATAGGGAGGTCCTTAAAATGTATAATTAATAAAAATTATAATTCGTATGAATAATGTTCACATGATTTGTTGTCAGTTTTTCCATAATTTGTATGTTGTTTGTTTACTTTGCTTACTTTGTTAACCTTTGACTAACTGCATTTTTAAGCAATAAAATTATAAGTTTTTCTTTGTGCTATATCTCCTTAAATGTCCTGTTGTGAATTGAAAGAAGTCAATAAAGGCTTAAAACAGAATAAAATAGTGCTATCAAAGTTTAAGTAAATTTTTAAATATCAACGAGTACTTAAACATTTTGAAAGAAAGAATGGAAGAGGAAAAGAAAAAAAAATATGTTAAAGTTTAAAACTGCCAATGGAAAAAAAGTAGTTACACATACGCCATAGTGACCAGTTTACCTTAACGTTAAAAAATAATAAAAATGTCTATCGCTGTGCAAATTACGAAAGCAGTTCAACTTTTTTGACTTACTAAATACTTATAAAGTATATAGAAGATAATATTTTTCATTTGGCATGTCATATAATCTGGAACCCTAAAATACTTACATAGCAAGTGAAAACAAAAAAACTACATAGTTTATTACTAAATCCTGTACAAAATACAAAATAAACCATTTATTGTTTGTTCGTTGTCAAGTGTGACTTCTGTGCACATTTTGTACTTAGGACTAAATAAAACTTGTTTTCGCTGCACTTTGTTTTATTCGAGTTTTGTTAAATTTTACAAAATAAATTTGAAATAAAAATAATTTCATTCTAACCTTCCCCTAAAATCTACATAATCAAAATGTAAATCATAAATCGGCCATTCCAAACGGAGAGAACAAAAAACGCTTTCAATGCCGTTTATCTCATTGAAGAAGTAATATTTTTTTCTTGAAACTTTGTGAGTGTTGATAGCATTCATAAATTTATCTTCCTAGAAGTTTCATCGAAAAGTAATGGCTGCCAGTATAGTTATTGAGATAGAAAAACGGTAAAGGAGAAGACGCGTACTCGGTTTTCTCCGTTATTGTCTTTCTACTCAATAATTTTACTGGCAGTTAAATATTTTTGAGGACGATAACTTTATAAAGTGCCCTCAGCACCCACAAAGTTTGAAGAAAAAAATTCCTTAATGAGATAAACGGCATGAAATGCGTCTTTTTGTCCTGTCTGTTACTTTGGAATGGCCGAATTACAAAGATTTCGCTTCAATTCAAGGATTTCTCATGTGCCTTCTTATTGAGGAATTTGCACTTAAAGAGAGGCAAGTCCAATTTTCATTAGTTGTAATAAAAACGAACAAATAACTTTCAAAATATGTAAACCTATGGTTTATATGTATGTGGCTGGAAGATACCCATTTTACTATAGCTTCCTTGATTTTGGTTCTCTCGTTTTTACATCAGACGTCTGTGCAAAACTATATATGTATGTATATGTACAGAAGCCCGTTCGTTAGATCACCCTTCAAGGTAGAAAAACTATTTACAAAAAATCAAAAAAAATCCTCTAATTTTTTCAGATTTTATATTTTGACCTCTTATACTCCCTGTAGGTTCTTCAGGTTACTTATGGGAAATACATAGGATTTTTCGTATGTTTCGGAGTTTTATAGTCAGTTCAGTATACTTCCCAAAAATTGGAGATGGTTGAAAATTACTCTAAAATATGTCACGTTTCGAGGGAAATAAACCGTTTTTTATATTTTATTTAGAGGACAAGGCAATTTTTTCAGCTATTATTTTTTTTTTAATTTACGGGTCAAAATAATTGTGAGCAAATAGTAAAACAACTTAGTTTTTTTTAGAAGAAAAAATATGTTGAGAATTTAAATTTTTTGATAAAATCGACGATATAATCTCTAAATTAAACAAAAAAAAATTTTTTCTTCGAAAAGTTTTATATTTTAGGGTAATTTTTCAAAATTCAGATTACGTCACATTAAAAAGAAAGAGAGAATGACGTAAATTTAAGTTGGTATTGTAATAACCTTGTGTAAACTTGCTTTAATTTGTAAATTTCTTTTAAAAAAATGCCTGTAATGAATTCAGAATTATCATGTGGAAGCATGGCGCACAGTGGGGCGACTTGTATAGGAAAGCGGAAAAAATCCCATAAAAACTAAACCGCTCGACCGATTTTGTTGAAATTAGGAATAATAACTAGTAGCAAGAGAAACTTACGCTTATAATTTCCGCTCACTGCCACGCCCAGTTTTTGTTAATTGTAATAAAATCTAAACCACAAAACCGATTTTGATTTTGAAATGATAAATCAAAGGGATGACAAATTTAAACTACTAATTTTCAATCCCTGACACGCCCACTTTTTGGTCGTTTTAATATAATTCTTTTTCACTGCTTTTGTAAAGACTTGCTCTTAGTTTAAAAATTTCACCCACTTTAATGATTTTATGTAATTTTTAGTATTCTTATTTTTAGGCACACTGGTCTGCAAAAATAAAGTTGTTTTTTGTCCGTCATATAATTTTGTTAAATTAAACAAGACTTGACTTTTTTGAATCTAAATCTGATTTCAGACAAATTCTATCACGTATAGTTTTTTTTTAATTGATATTTAAAAAATGTTTTGTTTGATTTGTGTTTATTCATTAATACATACACACATTTTTAAAGGTTATTTAAAAAAAATCACCATAAATTTCAAAATTCCGTATTTATTGGACTGTAAAAAACTGAAGAACATTGGAATTTTTATACTTTTGGGATTGGACTGATTGATTATGAATAAAAAAGAGCATTAATCACAGGAAAATCAATAAAAAAAAATTTCTGTTTTCTGTTTTTCAAAAAGGACTGATTATTATGGATTTTTCAACATTTTTTTTTTTTGTGAAGAATCCAGAAGTCGTACAAAAAATTGTTTGGAAAATAAGTTACTTGCAATTTTCTCTACTTTTATTTTGCATAAATTGTTTTACAGAAAACTGGTCACATTTTCAACTATACGCCAAAAACATAAAAAAAACTAGTATTTTTAAGTTTTTTTGGTGATTTTTCATGTTTCCCATGATAAAAATAAAATTGTATGAATACAATTTACAATACAAACTTTAAATTTGTACTCAGCACCCCAAAAAACATAACGTTAGCCATTGAAAATTATTTCTTGAGAACTTTTCACCGCTGAATATGCTTTGACTGGACTACAACTACAGAGAATATTTCGGACAAATAATAAATTTCACTTTGCAATATCTTTGGGTGGAAAACAAATTTTAAAAAGATTTCAAAGATAAAATGCAGTTCTTTCACATCTCATTCGGACTCAGTGTGCCAAAATCCTTAAGAAAATTTTAATTTGGTTTGAAGGCGATTTTCGTTGCAGAAAATTTTCACCTGCTTAAAAAAAAAGTTCATCTAACTAATGTTGTGTTCTCAGATAGAAATGAGGACAAAATGACAATAAAGGGTCCTAACTCTATTTCTTAAGAATTGTTGGAGTGGAGAAAAATAATAGAACTGAAACTTAATTGCAATATCCTTTTTACTTGCTCTATAGGGCAAGTATTGGTTTCGTGTCAAAAAAAAATTTGAGGTTTTAATCAAAACCAACATTATGGAGAAGTCCAAAAAGTGGTTTTCGTCATGCCATCCGTCGGTCTGTGCATCTGTGTGTCCATCTGTACACTTCTCCACTGCCCAAACGCGTGGACGGATTTTCTTCAAATTTGGTACAGATGATTTTTACGTAATTTCGAAAGTTGATTTTGTTTTTTTTGAATATCTCGTCTAGAACTAATACCTCCCATATAACGGTTTTTAGTTATTGAGTTTTTCTCGAAAACGGCTGTTACGATTTTGTTAAAAATTTTTGTATGTTGTACAGTGATTACAGCAAAACTGCATTTTTAGTTTTTCCCAAAAAAACTCGAAAATCGGAGAAACAGCGTTGCCGTTTTTTTTATAATTTTTTTTATTTTGTTTTTTTGTGAATATCTCGTAAGCGGTTAAAGCGATTTTGACTAAAATTTTATTTCTAACACAGATATTTATTTTTATAAACCTTTTATAAGAGGCTTTAACGTCTGTAGTAACTTTAACCCAAAGAGCAAGTACGTGCGATACAGGCGTACATTTTATTTTTATTTTTATGCAGATTAAATTTTTTTTTAATACAATTTCGGTAAATTTTATTTCAATTCAACCCTATTTTAATTTTGTTAAGCTTAATTTTAATTCAATTTATTTTAATTTTAATTCATTCATTCAAAAACATTGCTTAAAATTTTTCGATTTCCACATTATGTATTTGAGTATCGATTGCCTTAGAATAAACTGACTAATCAAGAAGGCTTTAAAAGCTAGTGATTTTTTTTTTTTTTTTGTTTGATAGTTGAATGTGAAGTTCTCGAGTGGGGGGAGGGGGGTCATGGCATCATGAACTCCCCTTCTCCCGTTTATACGTCACTGGTTCAAAAAAATGTTTCAGAAGAACTTAAAATCCTTTACGAGGCCCAAATAAAAGCACCTGTTATTGTTTCATTCAAAACTTCAATATTAATATCGACGAAATATATAGCAGCGTAATTGCACGTCATATAATAGAAGCACAATATACAAACCGCACTGAAATACATCCTGCTTAATTACCTACATGTAGATTATATGTTAGGTATTTAATAGCTGCTGCTTCTTCTTTTAAATGCAAATGTTCTAATAAAAAACAAGTCTCTGACAGATGGCTCAAACAGAAGTTCAAAATAAATACCATCATTTTGTAATTAACTTTCTACACCTTTGCGACACTTGTTTTGCTTATTTTTTAATAAATCATACGCCATGCCACGAAATACCGCAATTATAAGTCTTAAAAACCCCTTTAATTTTCAACCCACACAAATGATGCGAAACTAATTCGCGGTATCAACAGTTATTTTCATTGAATCAGTTTTTTTTTTCTGTTATAAGAACGAGAATTCCCTGTCCATGATAATATAAAATCGTCTATAATATATGGTGTCACCATAACCATGCTCGTATAATAGAAAATCGCGGTTGTACACTTGACATCCGCAAACACTTCATATTCCGATATATAAATGCCAATATTAACTACCCCCTGCTATGGCAAGTCTTCATAAAGCACCCGCTTCTCTCTCTCAACATCCATACTCCGTCCTCAAGTGTCCTTGTCGCGGCTAAGGTGGGCAAATAATATTTAAGCCCTCCGGCTCTGCCTCTGCGAACAAAACTATACTCGACTTATAAAAGAGAACTGACGAAGGAAACGAACAAGTCCTTGTTATTATACGAAGCCGTATTAATTTCGATTTAACAATTGCATTGAAGAAAGAACTAACGCAAAAAAAAAACACACAGAAAAGTAAATTCATAAAAAAAGGACGAAATTGTTGGAAAATAAATATGTATTTAAGGAAACGAGTGTGTTCAGGGCGGGTGGAAAGGAGGTAAGTTTGAACAACGATGTTCACTTTGAAATTCAGTTTATGAAAAAAGAATGTAAGCCCCTTTCTTAGCATCTTTTGGCATAAAAATAATGCAAAAAATGAATTTAATAATGAAAAACAAAAGTCACATGTGGTAAATGAGGTTCTTTTCTTTAACGTAAAGCTACTTGAGTACTTGTTTCGGCCGGCTGTGTAATAAATGAACTGGACAAAGGGCAACTGTGTAGTGTGTATTTAACAAAGTTATTACACAATTTTAATTTAAAGAGGTGTATAAACCTAGTTTTATTACAAAAACACGGAATCAAAGGGGAGTCAAAATCAATAAATACTTAAACTTTAATATATTTTACATATACTAATTTTGCATGATCCTTTTTACTTGCTATGTAGGTACTATAAAGCAAGTATAGGATTCGTAAAAATAATCGAACTCGAGATAAAAAACACTTACTGCCTTTGTTTTATTCCAGGTAACTATAACCGCCGAACACAACGTCATCTATGTTATTACTCGACATGTGGAGCTCATCTCTATCATCTGGGTAAGTAAAAAATTATTTGAATTCAAAATAGATTTTGACAAGGTTCCCTCTGAGTAGAAACTAGTTGTCTCATAACCTTATGACCAGTTTATATCAGTGCTGGATTAACTTTGGTTTAAATATGAGTTATGGTTTTCCGTGCGTAATGGTTATGACTATTACGCCGAAGTTATGGGTTCAATTCCCAGCCTATGCCATGTCACCTTGTTTTTTTCAAGGGTACTATTTCTTGCGAAAAATTGAAAAAAACCTCCAAGAGGACAGCTTGCCAGGAAAAGAGAACTGCTTGTCCCAAACCTTAACTAGCCGTTTGGAATTGGCAGAAAATTGTAGGTCTCCTCCATTCCTGCTAGATTACACGCACACAGGCAATGGTTCAGAAAGTCTGTCACTAGACTTGGTTCGTCGTAAGCTAGTCGTGCCACAAAAATAAATTTTTATTTATTTCCATCTGCCTGTAAGATGCACTTGCAACTAATACCGGACAGATAGAAATATGTCAACCGTCTTGAAGCAAACTTTTGAGTA
This sequence comes from Meliscaeva auricollis, assembly GCA_948107695.1. Taxonomy (NCBI): domain Eukaryota; kingdom Metazoa; phylum Arthropoda; class Insecta; order Diptera; family Syrphidae; genus Meliscaeva; species Meliscaeva auricollis. The sequence goes on from OX403617.1 coordinate 1,800,464, forward strand.
ACATATAAGGAAGACCTATCTTTGTGGCCATTCCAACTGAATCCAGGTATCTACGGATAATGCCATCTACTGGCAATGCTCAAAACAGCATTCATAAAAAAAATCACTAAAAATCAACCCAGCTGTTCTTGAATTTTATTATAAGTGATGTAACTCCCAATTCCTTATTTATAAAGTTTAGTTTAATAAAAGCTTCTTATAAGAATTGAAAAATACCTAATAGAAAAAACCTTATCTCTGATTGGGTCTTTTTGTGTTTCAAATTTATTAAAGGATTATTGCAGTCCGTAATAATTATCTAAATTAAGTTTTATAACAAAAACTCACTTAATTTTTTATAACTTTAAGATTAAAAATAAAATTTAATCAGAACCCCCTTGATGTTTTCACTACATTCTCAGTCTCACGTTTTATAAAACGTGGTTTTTTTTGTACGTATATACAAACATAAAATTGATCTTATAATGGACGAATTGCTTAAGTCGTCTTCTAAATTATTTTATCGGTCTCGCTTGAGATTTCAAGATGCGATATGCGCGTGCATCATGAGACCAAAATGAAACAAAAACAAGAAGCTCAAATATCGCGTCACCATCGAACCAATCAAAAAATTAATAAAACTTAAAAAAAAAATGATCTGAAATTTGTTTAGAAATTCAATACACTTGAAAAGAGTATAAGAATCCATTGGTGGCCGCATATTATAAAGCCAGAACCAAACAACGCAACATTATGATGTGAAAACCCCCCAGCAACCAGCAAGTCGGTGAGAGACATTTTATATTGGTAAAGGATTAAAGTTAATACCCATACCTCCGAGTCATGATGTTTCTGTTTATGTTGCATATATACATATACGAAGATAAAATATCTATATATGAAGAAATAAATTAAATAAGTTTCGTTGTTGGAATTCCATCAATAACACCCAAGACAAAGTGCAATTTGATAGACCGATTTTCAATTCTGTCAAAGCAGGAGACGACATCGACGACGACGATCGACGAAATAAATACAAAAAAAACTCGTCTTCCAGTCGTCTTCGATAAGTTCGATAAGGATAAGAAGCAGTCCCTTTGTCTGAACTCTGAAGTAATAAAAAAAATTAGATTTTTTTTCACTACTCACAAAAAAAAAATAAACTATAAAATGAACGCCATTGAAAGGGCGTGAGGATTAAAAAAATTACTACTCTTTTATTTTTCAGATCGAATTCAGTTTCCTTTTTATTATTTATAATCCTTTGGCGTAGAGTGACATTTTTTCTAAAATCAAAAAAAAAAGTTAAAATCTTTTATTAGAAAATTATTTCGTAATGATCTGCTGCTTTTTTTTTTTTTGTTGTTCAGATTATAATTTCTTAACCCAAGTCTGTTCTTAGTACCATCATAAGATCAAGTTATTGGGTATATTCTTGAAAATAAATTGAACTCAAGATTTCAATCAAAAATTACTTCCATTACCCTTGTGCAATATGTTTTCGGGTTGAAATTTGAGTTGATCGCTTTTTATTTTTGAACATTCTACCAATTGTCTTGGGACACACTTAGCTCAGACAAGATCCTGAGTTTTCAAAAGATAAATCTTTTTTTCTTTTTTTTTTGTTCAAACCATTAACTTCTAGAGGAATAATTTTAAAAAACTAGTTTTGAAGAACATAAAAGTATTAAATTCTCCACATATAGGTAAGATTCTCGAGACTTTCAAAATTTAAGATTGGAAATCTAAATTTAATTTCGTCAATATTACTTACATATTGACGAAATTAAATTACCAATTTGTTTAAAAAACTACAACCTCTGCAAAACTCATTTAGCTTCTAAACTTGTTTTAAGATTAGCAAATAATAGCAAGTAAAAGTAGAGTAGACCTTGCCCAGTGCATCCCATTTCAGTTTTCTTGTTTTGTGAAGAACATCTTCAAACTTTGTTTGTGCTCCTAAATTTTCGTGGTTAACCCATTGCTCTTTGACAGGACCGAAGTTTATTATCGAGGGTTTTCGAACATACATTAAATAAAGCTCTCCTTTAAATTCATCGATGAGGGAAGGTAATACGATTTATCGAAATCGTAAGGGCAGTTACATAATAAACCTTATCAAGATCGGTACAAGTTTAAGAAAAATCAGAACAAAATGTGCCATTATAAAATTCAAAAACTAAATTATACAAATTTAATGAGTTCATGTCAAGGTATTCAATTTAAAATGCTTTTATAATATCCTTGGAAACCAAACTCACAGATTAACATACCAATTTAATATATTTCTTAACAACACATCCCTTTTCAATTGGTCACATTCAGCTCATTAGAAATATTATTTCAAGCTATGAATATATTTAGCTGGACAAAAAAACAAACCATATGGCCCGTTTTTTGTTGCTATTTAAAAAGAAATTGAAAGAACAGAGTCAAAAGTTGCTATGCAACATTGGCATCACCCTCTATTAATCAACCACAGAGGCACGTTTCGTAGATAAATATTTCAGTATAAGAGATTTAAATGCAACCTTTAATCTCTTTTTTAACATCATTATGAAAGAATGTATCTATACCTTTTTTATATATTTTTGAAAGGTTAATCATTTGAAGAGGTAACGTCGGCGGCGGCGGCAGCACTATGAACAACGACAACGGTAGACTTTATTCCTGATTAAATTATACTTTTGCAACCCCAAATTTTAAGAAGGTATTATTGGCATATGCTCAATTAATCGCAAAGAACAGGTGAGTTTTGATATGGAACGAGATAAATTCACCCCATCATCACCATCACTGTAGGCAAGAGGAGATAAGGAATCTCTTTTATCTTTTTTTTTATATTCCAATCTATTGTCAGGATTGGGCTGAATATAAATATTTGTCATATGGCTGGGTCTGGATGAAGATTTAAATTGTATCAAGTCTAGTTAAAAATGACAAAAGAACGTCATGTACATATTTTTAAACATGTTTATACTTTCTTATCTGCACAAATTAAGACAAACATAGTTTAGCCTAGTACTCAGCTGAAACGAAACAAAATATTCATGTAGTCTCCACCTCCACTGCAAAATGATAACGATAACATAAAAGAAAAATATTTATGGAGTATTTTGTCAAATTAACAACATACAATAGAAATCGAAAAATCTTCTACATTCAAATCTAAAATGGTAAAAAAGCCGATAATTATACCAACATCCATTCTTTCCGGTCGAAAAATATGTTTCGGGTAGTAAATTGTGAGTGCAAAATTTGTGGAGGCTTCTCCAAGGAATTTGACTGTCTTCAGTTTCGCTGGTCGTACCGCTACGGTAAGCCCAGTACGCTGCTGATGCGAAACGAAACTTTTCGTTGGTCTCCACCAAGAGAAGCAAAAACAAAATTTTTCATTTACGATTTCGTAGTGTGTTTTTTTGTATTATTTTGTATTTTTGGCTGTAGGACGAAAAGCAGAACACAATTTTTTTTTACGATTTCGCTGTGTACTTTTGTATAGGTTTTTTCGTTTTGTTTCAACAGCGTATTGAGCTTTATGTATGCCATATTTACATGACTGAATATTAATTTGACAGAAAACTATCAAAATAATGAATACAATTAGCCAGTTTATGTTTCTGAGATCTCACAGCGCTCAGCAACCTGAACATCATGAAAATCTCTGAGATCTCAGGAAACCTAAACTGGCTAAATAATTCATTGATCGCATCCATTATTACGAAGACAAATTAATAACGCCACTTTGAGCCTGATGCTATGTCAGTATACTGGAACTGTGCTAAAAAGAATTATGTTTTGCTTTGATTTTACTGCCTCTTTCGAATTTATAGAAGATGAACCCACTATAATAGTAGTTTCTGTAGCAGTAAAACTACGCAATGCTGCATTTTTGGGATCCAAAGTTAATAATTTTATATATCGATAAACTAAACTTCACTAAAGGATCCCTCAGGTCAAAGATGAGAAGTATTTCCCAAAGTGGCAAAGACTAAAAGCTATCAACAGTTTATAGAATCAAAAATCCATGATGTGCTGTTAAAAATGTTTTCATAATTAATACACGGCTGTGCATGGTTTTCGAAAAAACTTGGCAAGGATCAACGAATAACAGCAACTCACCTTACCTCCTTTCATTGAAGATCCAATAGTGCAGCTATAAGCATAAAACAACTCGAGGCGTGCATGGTGTCCGAATCGGAACAAAAATTGAGCCACTACCCGACGCATGTAGTTTTTTTTTTTGTTTTAATTAGCCAGTTCAAGTTTCCTGAGATCTCAGAGATTTTTCTTCAAAGCAGCTAAAAAACGAATCCAAAATTGTGTTTCCTCCGTTTTTGACAAAAATTGAGGAATCCTCTACAGGTTACTGACATTACTAAACTCTCAGAGATCTCAGAAACGTGAATTTCCTAAATTTATTTCTTACTTTAAAGATTTGTTTAGAACCATACTTCTGTCGGAGACAATCGAAATATTGCGAAAATAAATCGGAATCGGAGAGAAAAAATCGCAAATATTTGAGACATATTGCTAACATTTTGACATTTACAACGCATTACTTGATTTTTTCGGAATTTCATGCGGAACAGTTTTTCGATACAAAAATTCATACTTTTCGTAGAAATCGGAGGAAATTTTTTTCCGATCGTATATGATGATCAGCTATATTTTAGGAAGTAGTTGGTTCTACGGTTTGCCAAAACAGATATAGGTTAAAAATACTTTTTTTCTGCCGAGTGTTGGATGGACAAGCATAAGAATAAACAATTCTTCAACGTTTAAGGGATTCTGCTCGCAAAAAGGCGAGTCGAGAAGAAAATAATATATGTAGGTACAACCGCAATCTTCAAAGATGTTTGTACGTGTCCAGGGATGTTGAAATAGCCAAAACACATATTGCGTCGGCCACTTCGAACTAATGAACGACAACGCTCCAGCCAGGATGAACTTTGAATATCAACCCTCAGGTTCGATACAACAAGGATGACCAGAGCGATATGGTTTGGATCATTGAAGGTGGCACACTACTGATAATGACTGTTACATAAATATTTGTTCTGTTGGTGCAGTGATTTTTCTTCAACAATTTGGTACATATTCGCAATATTTTGCACTAATCGATAGTTTTTTTTTGCTGTTATTTAATTTAATTAAGTTTAGTTTTACATTATATAAAGCCTAATGGGAAAGATAACCTATATTGCTTTTCTTCATATACATAACGTATAGTGTACCTACCCTTACCTTCTCCAAATTCAAAATATATTTCTCTTAAATATTGGTGCAGCACAACAAAACATATCGCACCCATTGTCCAACTCCATCATCATCATGGAATATAGAACCGAATCGAACGAGTGATGACGACTACGGACGGAACGAACCCAAAGCCAGATTAATTTGCCAGATCTATTCAGAAAATACGTATTTCCAAATATGTAGGTAATCGACTCACAAACACACAGAGAGATATAGAGCCATAGAAACAATAGATCTCTCTGTGCAGTGTATCTAATGCCGACCGAAAATGAAACGTGCGTGTTCAAAATAGCAGAATGTTTTACACATTCGTGCACAACTAGGCAATGTTCCTTGCATTCGTTCATTTTTAGAACAAAAAAACGCATTCAGCTTGAGTATATACTGCCATCCAGTGCTATACCACTATACTGGCAATTCAGCTATCAACAATAAAGGATCTCTCGAAAGTGGCCAGATATCCTTCATTTGTTCGAGGCATGCACATGCACACACGATTCGTATTGATTTTCCAAAGAGTGAGGGAACACCATCGATGAATGACGACGAGCGACGACGTCTGACACGCCGAAACCGAAAGACGAACCTCCTGCTCCTAGGTATATCCTTATTCCGATTCCCGATGACGAACGACAGGAGCAGGAGATACATACCTACGCTACAATCTTTTGTGTGTTTCCAAATAATATGGTCAGAGATATACGAATGTGGATTCAATTGGCAAATTGCTATTGTTTTCGGATTTGGAAATCTCATTTTTCGTTTTTGCTCTGTTTCGGTGTTTTTTTTTTTTAATACAAGAATGAGAGTAGGATTGTAAGGTACGTAGAGTAGGTACATGCAAGTACGATAGGAGGTCCTTTTATCTCCTATAGATAGAATATTGTTTAAAAGGAAAATATGGGTTCGTTTGATTTCACAGACAAATTCTCTGATTTGATGCTGTCAAACACTCACTGAGGCAATAAACACTCATTGTTCGAAGTTTTCTGGGATTGCAATTTGAAAAGTGTTTTCACAACATTGTACTTTGCAAATTGATAATTGAGAATTTCGTTTTTGTGGACGGAAGAATTAAAAAGAAAAAAAAATAGGTGATGATGGGTATATTTACCGTGAATTGATGTACAAAGTAATTTCGTATATTTGCAATTATTCGAATGGAAATATTGTTTGTTTCTTTCAACAACTTTTAGGTACCTTTAGCTACTTATATGAATTTTTGATGGATGCGAAAATAATTGTATAAGTAAGGTTAACCTTTTGAACAAAAGGTTCCATTAACAGTCATCTTTTGACCGCAAGTTCAAGAAGTTAAGTATATGTAAGGACTATAAGTTATGCATGTGGCAATATTCGGGCCTGTAAGTCATTTGATGTAAGGAAACCCCTTCTTTAATTAAATCAGCAAACATTAAAATAAAACTTTAATTTAGTTACAACATTAAAACTCCCGTGAGATGATAGATATTCGTCACTAAACACATAAGTTTCATGTCTCTCTGTCTGTAGACATGCATGAATATCATATACCGAGATGGCAAAAGTTTTTGAAAACCGTTTTTAAAACTACCAGATGAAACAATGAATGAACTAAAAACACTCACTTATAACTAAAGTCGGTTTTTATATGTACATATATCTTATTATATACGCGCAGTTAGATTGCCTTATTCTGTCAATTTACATTAAAAGATTTGAATGAAACAACAACAACCTGTGTGTTTTACAACCTAGTTCATAGGCAATTTCACTAGCGTTCAAGCCAAATTACATGCATGTACTATTTTTGGGAGTTGGTTATCAGAAAAAAAAAATACCTGTTGCACGAAAAATAGAAACTTAATAAAAAAGAGTTAGATTAGTTTAACAGATATAGTCAATCCTAAATTTGCAATATTTATGCATTTTTTATAAGATGGTGTCCTAAAAATTCACCATATTGATCGGCTAGCATGTTCCACTTGATGTTATTGACGTCTTTAAGTTTTTGACCATTACCAAATTAATAAATTGCACTTTCATTTTGGCAGAGAAGGCGCAATAACTTTTTTTTCCCACGAGATATGGACTTTTGCCCATACAAAAATTAATGCACTAATTGAGACCTTTCCAACGATACAGGTGACTATATGTTACACCCATTGGACGCTGTCCATACAAAAGTGCCCATTCTCCTTTTCGTTTCTCAAGGCTACTTACATAAAATAAAAAATAGAACTTCAAAGCATTTTTTTGTTGTTTCGTGAATCAAATTGGACTATTATATCAGTTAATATCGGTGACTCACAGTAAAGAACACTTAAATTTGTATTTAAGTGTATTTATAAAAATAGCTTACTAGTTTCATCGAAGAAGAATAATTAACGTAACGATTTAGTTTCAAAGTTTTTTTTCATTTCATTTTGATTGACAACAGTCTGTCAGTTCTTTTTCGTCTGCTGATTTAAAAAGGTTTACTTGTGGTTTCATTTTTGTGTTTTTTGCGAGTTTCATCAAAAACTTGTGGACTACGAAAACTTGTGGTTTACGAGAAATGAATTAAAAAACTTGTGTTTTCGATGTAAGTTTTTTGTGTTTTTCGCAAAAACTGCGTTTTACGTTCGGTTTGAAAAGGCTAATAACTGTACATTACTACCAAGTTGTTAAAATTTAGTGTCAAATTAATTGCCCGCCACGAGCTAAATTTCTACATTTTTGTTTGATATTGGAATTTGGGTAAACTTTTTAGTATGGGAATCGACGACGATGAGGAATATTTGGAATATCAATCGTCCGATGCAATAAATTTAACTCATAAAGTCTCCAACAGAAAAAAGGCGTAGAAGAGTGGAAAACAAAATTGCATTGCCTCTAGGGGACTAGGTATACCCTAGGCAAGGTGTACATTTACCTAGAAAAAAACTATAACTAAATATTTTTAAATGCAATTACCTTCATTTTGGCACAAGAAATTCTCACAGAAAAATCAGTTGGCTGTCCAAAATAATACCTTTAACAAAAAAAAACCGACTTCAATTTTAAGACTTTTGATATTTTCTAATGGATGCCAATGTCATAATGGACCTAATTGAAATGGGACCCTCAGCTTTCAAATACAAAAAAAAAACATACAGTCATACATACTCTCTCTTTTTTGGAAGTCCGTAAAAAACATACAGTCGAATTTAAAACCTTCTTCTTTTTTGAAGTCGGCTAAAAAACAAATCACATTTTTTTTCAAACGAGCTAGCGGTTGATGTATGTAATTGCTAATTCAAAAGGATGAAAAGCCTAAAAAAATTGTTTCACATATAACTTATTATAACTCCTTAACGGTGAATTTAATAATATTCTTTTTCACAAGATTTGTATGGTATAGGAACCGTTAACAATTTTTTTATAAAAGCTACTCTTATCTACATATAAAAATATAACTTTTTTAAGAAAATTGTTAAAAAGTCAAAACAACGGGATTATTGCTATTTGCTCTTAAATGACGAAGTCTTTGACAAATTACTTATGCTCATTTAAAAGATTTTAGTATTTCACATTAGAGTTGTCGTGACACTCTTTTCGATGCTAGCGATTGGTTAGAAGATATAGAGCCCTGTTACGGTTGTCAATAATTATCAATACGATATTTGACAATCATCCACAAAATTTATGAACCCGTATTATCGTTATCAACTATCTATTTTTTTGATACAGTGTCAGATTTAAATACAACTGTTCCATTGACAAATTTCATATTATGGTTGTTGTCAAAAAAATTGGTATTTATCAAATTTTCCGTCAATTACAGATTCCTGGTTGATAAGCTTTTTTTAGGGTTATTGCCTGTTTTAACTTGAAACCTTGCACTTTTTAATTGTTTTTCATAGAAAACTTTATTACTGAGTAGATTTCACAAAAAAATGGGGCCGACAAGCACTTTATTTATTATATTTTCTGATTTGGTTGGCAATTAGTGGTGTGAAAATTATTGACTATTTTCACTTGAAATTTAACGATATATATACTTTCTGAGAAAGTATTATAACCAAATAGAATTCACTGGAAAATTTGCGCTACAATCACTCTGGAGAAAATTCTATTTTACCGAGTAATTTCACTGAAAAACGTGCACAATAACCACTTTATTTTTCTTTTAAGCATACAAATAACTAGAAATATAAACATTTATATGTAATCAATAAAGTTTCTTCAGAGCAAGAGAATAACAAACAACCAATATCCAATCCAGAAAACTCAAATGTCAAACCAAATATCAATTCACAATCGTTACATAGCAATCAAAATTCACAATACTCTTTAAATGTATTGTAATACTAAAATTTCAATCAATTGATAAGTTTTTTCGTATGTCAATTTCGTATGATATTTGACAACCGTAACAAGGGTGATAGGGCTTTAAATTTCGGACACACTGATTTTCCTTTTCGTACTACCTCATCAATTTTTAAAGTCATTATCATGTCTATTATGCAATTCGCAATATTCTACTCCCGGGTAGTCAGCTTGATTCACAGTACTCATATTCGCATTAAAAGCAAATATGAAACTTGACAGGAGAGGAAATGGTAATGTTCGTTCCTTGCAGTGATAATATATAGTTCACCGGAAAGTTCCATAATTGCTTGAAATGCAAATGCGAGGACTGCAAATAAACCTGACTCCCCCTGAGTAGAATATTGCGATTTAAAATTGTAAAAAACTACAATTCTGTTTGTAAAAAACTATAATTCTGTAAGCCTCATCAATTAAAAAAAAAAATATACACCAACAATAGTCGGGTAGGTATCATATCGAAGCTTAGCCACCTAAAATACAATCCAAAGTCAAAAGTTGTGATAGCTATAACTCCCTTTACCAAATCAGTCTATTTATTTTTATAACCCGAAATGTATTATATTTACATTATTAATTTGTGTTATACCGACAAAATATAAGCGTATATCCATTGATATACTATGTATACTCATATTTTGACGAAACATCCCTCTTTTAAAGATTTATTTTATATAACTACACGTACTTTGTATATATAAAAATGTAAATAGGGTATGTGTGTATGTTTTTATAATTTTAGCAGATGTCACCCTGATGCAGATTTGAGATTTTCACCATTTGCAACGACAAACGCAACAAATCCATCCACAGTAGGAATAAATCCAACCCCGTGCGGTGGATCTGGCCTTGGACCAGGACCAGGTGTTGGTGGACTCACGGCAGCAATGCCATATCTTAAGCCAGCACCCTATCTTATGACAGTGGATTCATTGCACAGCATGGGTTACCCCACAACAAGTATGTGCAGTAAGTACGCACCCCTTTCTAAAGTATCCTTTTTATATCCTTGATAATTTTATATTCTGTCACTCTGACTGTCACTATACTACGACTGTTAATTCTGGTTCAAAAAATTACATAAGGGTGTGTGTGTGTTAAAAACAAAACTACATACAACACATCGTCATCACTCTCTGGTTTTTTATTTGTTTACTTTTCAACACATCATTTTTTATGCTTCGAAAGTACCAAGCCCAGCGCTTTGCATCAGAGTCAGAGAATGCTCTGTGAGAAATCCGGCAGCACAATTTTCTAGGGTGAATATTCTGCGGAAAGTATAAATTGCTTAATTGAAAAACAAACAAACCGGGCCACCCCAAAATGCAAACACTATCACTTCAGCAAGAAGATGTTAGGATTCAGGAACCCAACAAACATGCAAGCAATGGCTTCACAAGCCTCCAGGATATTTGCCCACGATTAGCTCTTAAGAGCTTGACTCTCGGTGTTGTGGGTTTACGCAATTGCGCTTCCGTATTTGCCTACGCATTATTCGCTCCGTTTGGCCAAGTAATAGGCAGGTACGGACGTCCTCGTGTGTGTATGTACTCCTTAATTCTTGATCCTTGTTGCCTGTTCACTTGTCTGCCTCTGCATATAAGGATTCAAGCAGCCAAGCCGTGCGTCTGCCCGCCTGCACATTGCAAATAAGAAAAACGAATAAAAATGATAATTATTATTATTGTTGTACTTGTTCGGAATTGAAATGGATTCCGGTTAACACCATAAAGTCGTTAACGACCAACTTCACTCGATGGGCTTTATGATCATCATCATGGTTACGGATGCCAGCCAAAGCCAACCCTTGGATATAAGCACTGCACGTGCCGTAGTTTTTATTGGGCAAAAACCTGACGCGAAATGCTCGTCTCACCGGAATTTATTTAGTCACGGCTGCTTCTTGAAAAAAATCCAAAAGTCCTTAAGACCATCAATGACCCCTGGCGCTTGAGGAATGCGCCGTGCCGTGCGTCGCCCGTGTCGGTGTTTAGCTTAGGCGTTTTGTCACAGTCAAAAGGTGATGTAGGTTTACTTTAGATAATAAAAGTGATGTGGTGTGCTTTTTTGACACGTTTCTTTTTTTTAGACGTATGATGGCTTTTAAAAATTGTTTGTGTTGGTTATTTTAAGAAACGTCGAACACTTTGCCTTAAATCAGATTAAAAATATATGTTTTGATGGGTGGGGGTTTGCAGATAATGCACGGAAACCGAGGCGGGAGAGGACCACCTTTACCAGACCACAACTAGACTTGCTGGAGATGCTGTTCAATAAGACAAGATATCCGGATATTTTTATGCGCGAAGAAATGGCACTCAAAATTGCACTACCGGAATCGAGAGTTCAGGTGAGTTTCTTTATTTAGAGCTAATGTCAATTTTTTGGTGAATTTTTTAAAAAAGGTTAAATACGTTGAGTTTTTCTAATTACACTGGTCTTATAATTTTTTTTAAATTATGTAAGATTGGACTTTTCTAAATCTAAATCTGGTTTTAAAATTCTTTTACGTAATTATTTTTTTTAATTGATTTTTTAAAAATGTGATTGTTTTGTAGAAGCTCTCTTAGATTCGGCTGACCTGGTATATATTCAAAACTATTGAGTCGATTCGTCTGAAATTGATCATTCATCAATGCATAGTCACATTTTAAACCGTTATTGATTTCTCATGTTTCCCGTGAAAAATTTTGTTGGATACCTTCAGATTCGTGCTCAGCATCCCAATAAACATAAATTAAGTCATTGAAAATTATTACTTCAGAACTTTCCACCTCTAAAAACGCTTGAATTGGAAAAAAGAGAGTATTTTGGTCAAATCATAAATTTCACTTTGCAATATCTTTGCGCCGATCACGAGTTTTTAAATGATTGAAAATAATTTAAAATGATTTTGAAATGCATTTCATTCACATCCCATTAATAGTTTTGTAATAAAGTATTTACCAGTAAAGAAATTCGATGTTAAATGTACAAAAAAACGGGTTTTTGACATATTCATATTAGCATATCTCGAAAACGTGACGCGCTAGTGTAGTTTTTACTTTTCGGGTTCAGCTTGTCAAAATACTTTAGAAAAGTATATTTTGGTTTGAAGGCGATTATCGTTGTAGACCAGTGTTATTGGTACAACCAGCACCAGATTTAACCTTTTTGGTCAATATAAGCCTTTAGAGTCGTAAGGAAAAGATGCATTATGTTCTACATATTTCCGGAATTGCTTTGCCCTGGTAGTAGTTCTAGTTACCCATATGCAAAGCTGTTTTTGAGTCCCCACGTAAAAAATTGAATTATTGCACGAAAATTTAATGCAAATTAAACACTTTTAGCTTTATAAAATTTAATATAAAAAAAATTATCAACGATGCAAAGTGTTGCTTGACAAAAAAAAGTGTTGCTTGACAAAAAAAATTGTCCCACACGACAAGGTCTGTTTGGGTTTTACCCAAAACAACAAATATACCTAAACTGTCAAGCCTGTAAAAAGAGAGTAGCGCACATGAGAGAGAAAGTCATTTCCCCTCCCTGAAAAAATCAGTCCAATGCCGGCCTTACACGACACAATGTTATTGCGCAATACTCAGTATTGTGCAATAATTTTGACCATGTAAGGGTGGTATTTAGTATTGCACAATAATTTCGGTTTGCGCAATATATTGAGTGATATTAAGAAAGTTTAAAATATTTTGAATTTCTTGTACTCAATATTTTTCGTTTCCATAACGAGGCAGATACAGAATAAGCAAAGACATATAGAAATATTGCGCAGTAATAGTGAGTCATGTATGGTCGACCCTTTTTTCACACAATATTTTTGAACAATATAACTGCGCAATAATATTGTGTCATGTAAGGCTCGCATAAGGCAATTTCTTGGGCAAAAATGAGTTCTTTCAAAGTCATTTGATGCAGAAAAAGAAACAAACAAAAAATTCGCCTACTGTGAAATGAAAAATAAATACATTCCAAATTACACCTGAAAAATCTTAGAAAATATAAAATAGATTCTCGATTTTTATCCACATGAATTCTTGATACTGAAATTTTGAACGCTCACTTTGAATATAATAAGAAGTTTTTTTGACAACTCGGTCATTCCAAAGTAACGGCAAATAAACGCTTGCAATGCCGTTCATAACATTGAAGAAGTAATGTTTTTTCTTGAAACTTGGTAGGTTTTAAGGGCCACTTCATGAAGTTAACGTCCTAGAAGTCTCATCAAAAACTAATGACTGCCAGTAAGGTTATTGAGATAGAAACACGGTAATGGAGAAGACGTTTACTCCGTCTTCTCCGTTACCATCTTTATAACGTCTAGTTGTTAAGGTTATTTATTAAATTTTTTTGTTTGGTTCTGATTTGACAGTAGGATGGAGTCACATTTCACTCTAGATTTCACATGTGTTTATACTTTGTGAGATAGTGTGGAGTCACTTTGAGCGGGTTCTGGTGATTCTGCAGCTTTGGTGGAAAGTTCTTGTTTCATGTATGCAATTTGCACTACAGCAGTTCTTTGAATTTTATAGCACAGATAATCCTTTTCAAAACTTTTAAGTCTTTATTTTGAAACAAAATTAGGTATGTTTACTGGCCTAACTTTTTCATGCTGAATTTGACTTTTTTCTACTGGTTCCCGTTTCGGAAATTAAAATAAAGATGTGGAAAACAATGTGGAAAACAATGTGGAATATTTAATATTTCCAATCCACATTTTGTGACTTACCTCTGGTTGGGGATTTCATGCCAGTAAACACTGAGTACTTGGTTTAACAGGAAAGTGCACCAGCTAAGAAAGTACCCAAACGAACCTACGGAGAAGTGACTCTATATAAAAAATCTGGGATGAAATAGCGGTTTTTTAATGAAAGAGGAGTGCAATCTGATGAGATAGATGTAAAAAAGCTGCCTTCGTTACAATCTTAGCTTACGTAACTAAAGCTGTATTTTATTTTCCCTCAGAACTGAACGGATTGGATTTTCTCTCAAAACTACATGCATAACATAAACAACGGAAGATCCACATTATGTACTTGTTTTTTTGAAAACAAAATCCAGACCTGGGGGAAAATAAAACACAGCTATTAATACAAAAAATTCTGCCAAAGTTAAACTGTTATCAATAAACTCTAGCAAAAAACTAATAATTATCCTTAAAAAATCAGCGGATAGTTTTTTTTTAAATAAGAAATCTAAAAGATATTGAATTATTTTTTATGTCGATTTTCTTTTGAAATAGAGATTTTGGGCTGAGATTTGTTAATATTTCTTGACAAATAGATAATAAAAATAAAAACAGATTGATATTTTTTTTTTGTAATAGTGTCGAAGCTAAATTTGTATACTTAAAAAAAACTTGTCAAAAATATACAAAAAAAATGGATACAAGATTTTAGGTTTTCCTTTTTGCGGACGTTATACATTTTAAAGATTAATGTTTTTTTCAAAATTCATCACGTTTTATTATTAAGAAATAATTACAATTTCTTTTCCGACGTTTCGAACAAGTTTGGTACATACCCGTGACCACGAATGATGTAACTAGTTCGAAACGTCGGGAAAAAGAAATTGTAAATATTTCTTAAAAAATAAAACGTTCCGAAAAAAACCTTAATCGTTAAAAAAATGGATTCAAACACATTGGTGTTTGGAAAGTGAGTGTGCAAATAGGTGTAAAAATCTTGACTTGGAAATATTTGGTGGTAAATAGAATATGAGAAACCAATATTATCCTATTATTTTGACGGAGATAAAAAAAATTATCTGTGGTGGTTAATAGAAATTCACATAAGATTCAAATATCTCGAGAATAAACCTTACCAGGCTCAAATTTGGTCTTCACTTGATTGCATATTGAACATCTGAATATAGGGTTTTGAAGATCTTGATTTAGTGATTTTTCTATAAAAAAAAAATCAGCAGCATAAAAGTTCAAAAACTAGTTCTGCTCCGGTAGACAAAAATCCTCGTTAGGCCACTGACAACAATTTCAGTTTAATGTAAAAACACACTAATTGGGCCGTTCTCATAGATGTTGTCTAAGCCGTTACTAAGAAAGACTCGGGTTTTTCCTGTACAAATGACATAGGATAAACCCAAGTCTTTCTTAGTAACGGCTTAGACAACATTTTTGAATATGGCCCATTATGTTAACACATCGCAACTTTCATAATTGAATTTTTAACAATTTGTCCAAGAAAATTGCTATGATATAAACTTTTACCATTTTGGTGCTTATTTAAGTAGTTGTTTTTCAATCAAATCAATAAAAGTGTGTCCGTAGTGCGTGCAGTAATAAGCAATAAATTAATTATCTACAAACATTTTTGTAGATTTAGACACACGATTCGATTAATTTGGTAATCTATTATAGTTTATAGCTATAGGTTAGGTAGGTACCTAACCTACATTAACTTAATCAGTTTATTGTGAATCAATCTGGAGATTTGAAAAGGATTAGAAGAGATAATCTTAGATTATTGGTCCGTGGAAATTAGCATAGCGCAACTGAATTAATTGACTCTCAACTGAACTGACTGTTAGATATATTTATTGTATTATTTGTATTTGATATGAGATTTTCTTATTTAAAAAAAGATTCCATTTTGATTCGAGAATATTTTAAGAAGGAATTTTAATCTTAAAATCTTAATCTTTTTCTAATTACATATGTTTACTTTAAAATTGTCGAAACAAGTATCTAGTTATTGTTATAAACGAAATTGATTTTAACAATATTTTTATGTGGAAAATAATTTACAAATCGCTGCTATTCCTATTATAATGTTACATTATATCTACCTGCAGTAGGCATTCCTATCCCTTATAACATCGTTTTTCTACTTTTATACCAAAAAAGAGGTGCTTGAACTTGAAACATATTGATTTATTGTTATATCCTCTTTAATCCAAAATAAATCCAATTTCCAACGATTCATCAACTTGCAAAACCATTTTCAAATAAAAACGAAAGTTGATGAATTCTCTATCAAAAATTTAATGTAAGAAAAAAATGAATAATAAGTAACTGCGCAAACGTAATGCAGACAAACCACACAAAACGATAACAGTCCACGCCCTAAACTCCTCAAAAAACACCCATAAAATCATGATTTTCTGCATCAAGGGTGGGAAACGGTATCCGCCCGACATATCATCAATTCCACTTTCCGTTTCAGTTTCACCCCATAAAACTACTAATAATGAGAAGAAATCTAGTTGCGCACACAAACATGGTGCGGTTTGGATTCCTCTGTTTAGTTTGAGTCGAGATTGAAACTGAGCAGTAAAAATGTAAGGAACCGTGGACATTTTCTATTGTAATGGATCACGCATGTGTTATACTGTTCTTGATTTGTGCACAATTGATGGGTAAAGGGAAAACGCAAAGAAGTCACGTTTCCTGTACGTGAGTTGAATTTATGTGAGTCTGTCCTTAAAAAAAACGCAGTCACAAACAATATCGTCCCACAATAACATTAAAAAGTCATAGGTAGGTCGTATGGGTATTTCCATCTTCCCGCTGCTGATTCTATTGTCTGGTGGCATCATTAATGTTGACCCCTGCAATCTAAAAGACTACAAGAGAAAGAATACAAATGAGTTTTTGATTTTATTTTAAATTAATTAATGACACCCTAACGTAACTTCAACTCTCATAACTTACTGCACTAACACTTTTTCATTCAAACAGGTCTGGTTTAAAAATCGACGAGCAAAATGTCGCCAGCTGCAGAAACAGCAACCGTCGGCCGCCAATCTGTCAACATCGGCGACAAGGAACGGGAGCAGTGGTAGCAAGCCCATCCCCAAAGATACCAATCGTTTGACATCATCATCGTCCTCGTCGTCGTTGTCGTCCACATCGATGACGACGACACCAACAACTCCATACAACAGTAGCGGCAACAGTGGAAATATTTTGGGCAATCTCACAAGGTCAAGATTGCTTTCATCTTTTGTCAAAGTCACAGCCGAAGATAATCATCAGCATGTTGGCAAAGTTCGTCCGGTGGCAACGAACAAGTTGAAGGACATCGAATCAAATATCGGCTACAGTGACAAACACGGTACAATGGCGACCTCTGCACATATCAGGTGAGTCAAAATTAATAGAGAATTTAATTTTCTTTTTTTTTCAATAGGTATTAACTAAACATTCTCTCAGTTCCTTAACAGAAACCCCCTCTCCAAGGGGAGATGCATTGCCCCTGCCGCATACTAATTCTCCAATTTATACCAAATCGTCCCAAAGTACCAATTATCATGGGACGGGAAATTTCCAACCTGGGGTGAGTATTTGCTAAGACATATAGCAAAGCCCAAAACCAATGTAATACTGGGTAATGTTGCTATAAAATGTGCCTCAAATATAATTTGAATGAGTTATTTTAAAAAGGAGAGTTATTTTTAAAAGGAGTTCTTATATCTCACTCGCAACTTGTGAAAAAAAATCTGGTGAATATTCTAATATTCTTTGTTTCGTCTAAAAATTATTGTAAAATGGACGTATATCGTTTTCACAATAACAGATTAATTTATTTTCTAGCTATTTGTCGTTTTAAAAATGATGTATTTTGCCTTAATCAGTGTTTGGATTTACAATACTATGAAAAAAAGAAATCAAATTGGATGCAGTCTGAATCAGGGACTTCGTGTTACTTCGGCTGTTAAAAACATAATGTAGTTAATTTTGTTTTGCAAAAAGCTTTATTTTCTCACGATTTTTTTTGAAATTGTTGATTCCGGTCTTAAAGCTCTCATTAATTGTCTGCACGACGCCGACGCAAGTGAAAAAATTGCATTGAAGATTTTCCCCTTCTAAGAAGTTTCTTGCCAGCCGTCTGGTGTGTTCTTGGCTATGATTATGTTGGAATGAGGGATATTAGACCCCCAATTTGGTATAATCTGGGAGCTTTCTTGCTGTAAATAAAATACTTTATTGACAAGAGAGCCTTAATACTAATTTCAATCTATCAATATTTTAATACCATAAATTTCCTACCAGGCGACATTCCCTATGTTAAACCTCGCAGGGCTAAGGTACAACCTTTTTCAACAGTTTAACATGCGGGAGGATATATCGGGGTGGTGAGCTAATTTTATAAAAGCCATACGGTGAGATTGTCTGAACATTTTTGCATTAATACATTAAACTCCACCAAGAAGTGGACTAAAGTAATTTGGTCAACATACCGTCGCAAGAGTTTGTAAATTTGCTAATTACCAGATAAATAATTTTAAATGTCAGTAAATGGTTAAACAAGGTTTTCAATGCTAGTTCAGTCATAGAAAATCGTCTATAAATTGAAGTTTAATTTTTAAAAAACATTTACTGTTGTGTATACGTAACATTTTTTTACTAATGTGAAATCTCAAACAAAAATTAAACTTCGAAGAGAATATGCGATATTCTTTTCGGCAATCATATCTTCCTTACAACACGATTTATTTCTAGATTTAAAATTTTAAATATCATGAGAATTCTATCAACTTCTGTACAAAATGACTGTACTTTTCATGAAAATTGCATAAAATTGTATGTATAATTGTAAATTTTGTATTTAATTTTATTTATATAGGTTGCCACACCGTACTGCAGCAATAACTCAATTTGGTCACCAGCCTCCATAGAAGCTAACATGTCATCTCCTTCAATGGATTCAAGAACCTCAGCATGGAGTCCAGCTTCAGTAGTGGCTGCGGCTGTTTCATCACCCACAAATTCCTATCAAAACTATCCAGGATACTATTCAAGCGTAGATTATGCTGGAGCTGCTGTAAGTCAGAACCAAATTTTCCTTAAAATGCTTTTTCTGTTATCTTGTTTTTTTTCTTTTATTAAGGACAATGCAATCGAATCTGGCTGGATGAGACCCCGAGAAGAGAATTGGTTTTGTGGAAATTCAACACCTAATTGGGATAGTATACAACGAAGTAATAAATAAATTTAATTTTTAAATTTTCTGTCTTTCTTTTTTTTATAAAAAAAAAATCTGTAAATAAAAATATTTAAAATAATAAAATGACTTCAAGTTTTTTTTTTTAACTTTACATTTCGCTTTTTTTATTTGTTGTACAAACTAAATGATATCCTTACAAAAAACATTTCATTATTAATAATATTTTTTTTATTTTATTTAATATAATAGTTTTAGTTTATTTATTTATTATTTAATTTTTTCTCCATTTTTTGTTTGAACATAATTTTAATCATAATATCACTATAGAATATGAAATATTTACAATACTTAGAATATACAATTTTGTTTTCATTAAGAAACTTTCACATGAAATATTTTATTTTATTTTTTATATTTATTCTTTTTTTTTGTTTTTTTTTTTTTATTTTTGTTTTCTGGCTCTAGAGGTGAGATACTATAACCTTTTATGCGTTCAAATTTTCTTCTCTAGTTTTGCCACTTAACTGTTAGAAAAAATCTCTTAAACAATTAACTAAGCATATAGTAAAACATCCTTACACACCATAATATTTTTTTTTTTTTTATTTTATGTTATCTATTTATATTTATTTTTTATATTTTTATTTTGCTGTTGCTGCGGATTTTAGAAGGAATGATATCATTCGAATGGGATTTTTGTATGTTTTTTTATGGTATTTATTCATGTCTTTCATAGTATGACATGTCATAAGTTGTGACTTCTTAAATATTTGGGTCCATTTCACACATAACCACAGAGATAGTTTGGAGAGCTTTTGGCCAAAATCGGGACCTGTTATCGAGCAAATGGCTAAACGGCTTCATTCACTGCAACAGCCGACTCTCGGAACCATGTGCAAAGCACCTACTTAAATCGTCGGCGGTTAACCGGGCTTAAGTTTTTATCAGTGCCAATGACAGGTGGAGTATTTTCATTTGTGAGAATTGATTTTAACTGGTCAGTAAAAGTCGATATTGTCAGCGTGTGAAAGCCGGCTTATTTTTTGAAAAACCGGAAGATCGGTACCGACTTACTAGACACCGGGTATTTGTGAAATGGACACTATTCTACTTGAAATGTTGAATCGATTGATTCGGTCAACTCAATTATATATTTTTGAGTCCAACAAGTTTGTCGAATTTACTCTTTGATTCGATGGGATGATTGTTTTTTTCAAATTAATGAGACGAAAATGGATGCGATGAGGATAATTGGTCAAAATTCATAATAAAAAATGATTTTTTATAGTGTGTCTGCCCAAGCAAGTGTATCTAGGGACCTATTTTTTGTTAAACTAAGGGGTGCGCTATGAAACTCACGCAAAATTCAAAATTTGTGGCATAAGATAGTAGTGTTGGAAACAGTGACAGCTGAAGGTTCAGAGTTAAACAAATAAATACTGTTTGGTGCGAATTTTGGACTCGAGTCGTTAGCGGACAATTCTTTTTTGAAAATGTGGCTGGTCACGCAGTTCATAACAATGATTGGTATTTGTTATCGCAACATGATTACACAGTTTTTAGTGCTAAAAAATATGGATTTGGCGGAGTAGTGGTTTCAACAAGACGGTGCGCTGCAAGAAAAACAATTCTATGGCAGATAGGCAGAAAAAAACTGAGTTAATTTTTCGCAGAAATGAGTTTTTGGCAGATTTGAATCCTAAATGTGTACTCTGCTACATAATTTATACCAAATCACTATAGTTAAGCTGTAAACAGCACATTACATAACAATATAATTCCACTATTTTAAAATTTATTCAGACAAAAAATCTTAATTCCACAAATAAAGTTTTTTTTTACTGGATTTTTTTTTATGCCAATAGGAAGAAATACAATAATTTAATACAATAAAAGTAACATTCTAAGGATAATGCTTAGGATTAGTTATTAACAAAAGATCAAAATCAAGAAAAACGGTGATCTGATAATACTAAGAAAAGCTGGCATGTTGTAGTAGCCTACAATATGTGTATTCCATTGAACCTAGGCATGTACTTTTAAGTACTACTAAACTATTTCAAAAGCAAATAGTCCTTCGCACCTTATATCACCTTTTGATATAAGATGCAGCTTAACGAGAAATAGGTCCCCGTTTCGAAACAGAAAAACAAAGAATATATACCGCGTATGAGATTTGAGTTTTTGTTTTCTATCTTTTTCTATCTATCTATCTATGCTGATAAATCGAATAAGATATTTTTTTTTTAATTCACATCAATTAGATAAAAACACGAGATACATCTAAGGGTCTGCTGGTACATAATAAATTTCAGTATTAACAGACACAAGAGTGTGATGATTTTTTTTTTTTTCATATAATGTACCTATAACTGAATTTCTTTTTGCTTAATTCCAAGAAGAGTCTATTTAATTTGTACAAAAAATTTGTTTTACGTTTTAATTTATATTTTTTTTTTTGTTTATGCACTATACGAGAATAATATATATATATTTTTTTGTTTTAATTTTTATTTATATATAATTTTTTATAGTTTACGTTTTTATCACCAAAAATTTAAATCCCACTTACATGTTCTGTTTTTGTTTTTTGTTTTTTTTTTCTTCGTTTTTCTTTTGTTTCTTTTTTGTGTTTTTATCAAAAATTCATTTACAAAACTTATTAATTATTATAGTTGCAGTTATTTTCATACATACATACATATATTTTTTTCACATTTTTTTTTTTTTTTTTTTTATTTCTTCTGTTTTGTTTAGTTTAATAATTTATTTAATAATTGTTTTTTTTTATGTAGATATAATTAATATTTCTCATTAAATCGCTGGCCATTAATTTCTGTATTGTTTTATTTATTTTCTTATTCATTTTCGGTTGAATTGTTATTTTTTTTTTCTATATTTTTCGATGGGGTATTTTGTTTGAAGAAGTTTTTCTTTTTTTTAAGCTGAAGTAGAATTTATAAAAACAAATTTTAAAAAATGAGACAAAATTTGAGAAATTTTGCAATTAAAATTTCAATTAATGTTAAACCGTTAGTATTTGACTTACAATTAGATGAGAAATCAAAGCAAACATATTTTTTTCTTGGAAAATCTCTAAGTTTTTTTTGATAACAGCCATAATTTTTTCTTTGAGAGCTAGATAATTTGTTTGTTTTAATGAATTGAATTTTTAACCAATTAGAAATTTGTGAAGTATTTGAGACATAATTATGCAATTTAAAAATAATTTTTCTTAATTTCTTATTGAATAATTTTAATAAAATAAAATCTGCAAGTCATAATTATCTTTCTGCTACCAAATAGTTTGGCCTTTTGAATGAAAAATAATTAAAGTTTTTTTGAAAGAGGAGAAATTCAAGTCATAGATTTTATTACTGCCTTAAAAATCTTCCAGGAAAATTTCAGCCTATTTCAGTTTGTTTATTGGGTCTTGTAAAAAAAAATTAAAACTTGATTACAGAAAACGTGTGAAACAAGCCTATAAGGCAACAAAAACTTTATAGGAGAAGTTCACTTTCAAACTTGTATCCGGTTTTCAAAAGAAAATCTAGTGGCATTGTGATTTCTTATTAGAGGACTCAACAGACTGTGTCATGTAATATTCTTTTGAACAAAGAATGAACAAATAAGATATCTTAGTGAACCTGGAGTGGAATCGGCTAAGGTGATTTGTGATAATTGACAGTTACTAAATTCAAATTTGGTTTGCCTAAGGTGATTTTCACATCTGACAATCAGGTGGGATTAGGAAAACATGTACTAAATACTACTGTATGCAAAACTGTCATGAACTTGACTTGAACTTGTAGGGAAATCCAAATATAAAAAGCAAATATTAGTTTCCTGAAGCTTTTGTGTGCCGGCGAATGCACTCCCCAGATTTGTTTAGTGAATACATTAATCGGAAAGGCTTTCACAGTCTTAATATGTAGGCGACATAAGATGCTTCTAAAGAATTCACAACCGTAGACGCTACGTGGTCAGACAGAATCACACTTTACCTCCAAACGCTTTAAAAATATCATCAAATATATACAGACAAAACATTCAAGCATAAGCAAAAATCACTCGCTTTGCTTTTCGACCCATCGAATCTGAGTTTTAGCTTAAGCTACTTAAATCTGAATATGTCAATAAAGAAATGAAAGCTAAAAATATGAACTTTAGGCATGAATTTTCCATCTTAAGCTCTTCAACATACTTGTTTTTTTATTCACATGAAACAAAGCCGAAGGTAGAACTGTCTAGCCGTAGATACTAGATAAAGCTATGACTTGCTAGATTAAGCTTCTTACACAAAAGCTTAATTTATTTTTATTCACAAGACCCATTGAAGCTAAAATACTGGAAAAAAAAGTATTTGCTAGAAACTAGCTTAAGCTTAATTGCTTGTTTGGTATTTTTTTGTAAAAATATACAGGTGAGAAAACAAAATGGTTGCTGCCAGAATCAAAACCCAAGCTTTAAACTAGTATCGCACAAAATTGTGTACAAATTTGTGTGTCATAAAAATGCACAAAACCATCTGAGCGACAAATTGGATCACACGATTTGTGTATCATTTCTTGTCATCTAAAATTGTGGTTCAGATTGCATTGTATATTTTTTTAGGAAAAGTACACTAATTTTTTGTGTATACACGAATAGTAAGTTTCTAGCTTCTTACTAAAGAAATTTTTTTTTTGATTTGTATTTCGGAAGCAAAAATTGTTGCTTATCATTCAATTTTGTTTGTGTTCAAATGCAGATGCATGTATAATAGTAATTGTATGAATGCTCGGTATCGGGATTGTCTCGTTACTCAATTGTAAAAAAACTTTGGCTGTATACCGAACGATTTTAGTAACATCTCAACCATCACCGATTTTGTTTACCTTCACCAACATTCTATTATGTTCAGGAAATAATGCCCAGTCAATAGCAAAAGTCTTATGCAAAAATGATGACTCTAAGCAATTCACAATTGGGGGGTGGTTCTGGTTCTGTGAAAAAGTGAAACGAAAAGCTTTTCACCTTTTAACTCAAACAAGCGTTTCTAGTTCTGTGAAAAAATGTCTCAAACCTTCATAATGAATAATTTTCATTCACTGAAAAATTTGGAAGTGAATGTCAAGGTGAAAACAAGAAAACCAAATCTTATAACGGAACTAAAAATAGTAAGAAAAATTAAATACATGAACCAAATTTATTGCTGCGAATGTGAAAATTATTTATTCGATTAATTTATTCCATGAACCAGAATCGCCCCCTGGCCACTGCAGACGCATTACTCGAGTTACAATGGAACATGAATTTCTTTCAAGGAAGTAAGGCTAAAGAACTATGAAAACGTCCAATAATTGTCTATTTTGTCTAATAAAATCAAACTGTAATGCAGATACAAATATTCAGTACACTAATGTTTTGAGTTCAATGAGAAGCTCTTGCCTCTACCCTATTATTGGAAACTGAGTTCCGATAGTTAAACAAGTTTTTACAATTGTTAAAATGTCAAAACAATCAATCATAATCATTTTGTATTACATGTTAAAAAAAATATCAGACAAATTTCATAAATGTGAATACTGTGTTATTAACAATTTCATCTAATGCAACCTTCCGAAGTAGAACTTAAAATTTTAATCAATATGGCTGTTTCATCGAAAACTCAAATTACCCAGTCATAACATAGCCGAATGGAGATCCTAGGTTTTAACCTATATGTGTGTGTTTTTTTTTAATCTAGCACTTACACTTTATGTACATAAAATCAGTTAAGAAACGATTGATTGGATTTGATTTCTAAGAAACAATTAATTTTCTACATTATTTTTAACTTGTCTATTCTTAGTTTACAATTCCTCTTTCTCTCCTTCTCGTTCTCTATTCACAAATTTTAGAGTTTTTTTTTAAGTCTATTTCGGTTTAAACATTAATATTATTATATTTTTTTTTTCGTTTCTTCTAAATTCTTAAAAACAAAAAAAAATTAAATTTTAACAAAAACAAAAAAAAACTTAATAAACCTACAAAAGCAAAAAAAAACTAAACACATGCCATTATTTATAGATTTTGAGTTACAGAACAGATAGTACTCGTAAATAAATTGTAAAACAAAAATTAGAATTAAAAAATCTCAAAGTAAGTAAAGAAAAAAAATAAAAATAAAAACAATTATTCAAAATATAGAACACAAAAATAACAAGGGGATTTTATGAAAACACAAACAAAAAATACTAAATAAAAATAATAATAATAGTAAAATCAATAATATTAATAATTATATGTACACATATATATATATATATAGAAAAATATTTTTTGTTTGTTTTGGTTTTATGACAAGAATAATAATTTGGTAGGAGTTCTGTTTACACCTCGCTTCGTATATGTTACTTTGCTTTTTTTTTCTTTTTTCTTTTATCAGATATTTTTTTTTTATATTAATTTTGTTTTTTCTTTTCTTTCATTATTTTATTTTTTTCTTTGTTTTAATTATATATAATTTCGTAAAATAATTATCTAATTAACTTATGATTAACTAGGCTACTAATCGCCAGGATGTTCGGGACAGGAGCGATTTACTTCGAACCATCTATCTATACATCTGTTTTAGAAGGAGAGATATTAATTAATTTTCTTCTTTTTAATGAAATATTATATTTTTTATTTAAATTTTCTTACCCTTTGTGATACACACAAAGACATGGCAGCCTTGCAATTACATCTCCAGGATTTAATTCCTCTAGGCAGATCACACATTCACCTTTCGCATCGGTTAAAACATCCTCTGTAAAAACAAAAAAAATAAGAAATTGGTTTTATAATTATTATTTTCATTTAAAATGAAATTTAAGAAGAAGGAAAATTTGTCATTCGACTTATCAGGTGTGTATTCATTTTCGAGCACAAAATAAGTTTTCGAGTTAAACTAACTCCATATCCCTTATGGACATAAGCTTAGTTTAGTTTATTTTGCCAATATTAGACAACAAAAAAAAGTATTTACATGAATTATTAATATTATTATAGATATACAAATAAACAGCTAAATATTTGAATTTATACAATATTAAATAAAATGAGAAAAATGAAATAAAGAAACTTTAGTCATCATGTTTTGCGTAGTTCTTTTCTTAACAGTTTCTCTGGAAATATTAATTGAAAATAATTCAAATTAATTATTGGATGTTTTCTAGCATCGACTGAAAGTTTCATGAGAAGAGTAATTATTCCTTAAATTCGATTCGTTTAAAAATTTTAAGTTTCGCAAATTGTGAGAGTTTGAATTAACAGATATTTTGAAGCATAAAAAAGGTGAATCTATGTTACTTTTGAAAAAAATCAAACGCAAATAAGGCCTCAGACAGATCTCTACGATTTTGAAGACTACACATATCGATAAGTTTTAAACGATGAGAATACCGAGGCAACACAAAACTATCAGAGCTCCACCCAAGATCTCTTAATGCAAAAGAGTAAAAATTGTTTTTGAACGGATTCAATTTTCTTAACATCAATATTCTAATTGAAACCGAACTAATGAACAGTTTTGTAAGGATCATTAAAATCTAAGTTTAACGAAACCTAGCGTACACATGCTTTTAGAGTATATTTTGTCGATATGGTATTTGAAAGTGAGTTTATTGTCAATAATAATCCCAAGGTCCTTTATTACGTTCTTACGAACCAATATTTATTCGTCAATGGTGTAGTCAAAATTGATTATTATTTTCTTTTTAGAAAATGAAATGATATTCCACTTATCCACATTTAGCTTCACTCCGATTATATTACACCAATCTACAATTGTGTTTAAGCATTATTGTAATGACTGTCTGTAAAGTGTACTATTAACATTTTTTTAATATCGTCTGCATAAAAAGATATCTGCACCCTCTAAACAACAGGGGTAAGTCATTGATTAAATAATAAAAATAAGAGAGCCAAGATGACTACCTTGGGGTACCCCAGAATTGACATAAATTTGACGAAAATAACATCACAAAACCTGACACACTGAGTACGATTAGACAAATATGACTCAATCCACTTTAGCAAGTTCAATCATGCATGTCATACTTTTTTAGTTTAAACAGAAGAATACCATGGTTAACTTAATAGAAGGCTTTGCTAAAATCAATATTATATAGCATCAACCTGGCTCCTTTTTCCCATTTCTAGAACAATGTGCGATGTATAATCTGCTAGATTAGTGGTCGTGGATCTACCTTTAATGAAACCATGTTGATGCTCACTAATGACCGATTTCCGTTCCACACTAAGCTTATCAGTGAATATTTTTTTCAAATAATTTGGGAATAGCTGATAAGATTGCAGTACCCCGATAATTATTTATACAAGACCTATCACCATTTTTTATTTCGCCATTGTTTGGGGAAGAAAGAGAGAGGTTGAAAAGTTTAAATAAGACTTTTGGCAATACTATCAGCAGTTTTCCTTAAGAATGATGGTGGAACACCCTCAGGGCCACTATAACCTTATTAACATCAATAACCTTGAGTTCCCGAACAAGTTCCAACATTGTAATTGACATAGGACTAAAGTGGATATTGTTTTCTGAAATATGATGGAAATTATTACTATCAAATGTTATAGAATCTGTATAGACAGTCAAAAAAAAAGCGAATAATTCACAAATATTATTTGCTTCAGAATGCATCACTCTCCGAATGAGTTGTTATGGAAAATTTTTAATATTACGTTCAAATTTATAGAAATGACGATGATTTTTCTTTATAATATTAAAGCTTAAACCAAGAACTAACTATTAAAGTTTCAAGAAAATGTTCCATGCACATTTTTATCGTCTAAAAAACATGGCAAAAAGTGTAAACTCATTCGAAGAGTTGCAATAATAAATTTACCTTGACATTTTTCACAATAAAGCTTCAACCGCTAGAAACAGCAGTAAACATACCATACCTGATGTATACATGAAACAATGACGTCGCTGGATATGATGACAACACTGAAGGGATAACTAGGTAATAATTAATAATGAGGAAGACGCACGCACTGTGCTAAAGTGAATCTCATGTCATTTAACACAATGACGGCAAGCTTGACGAAGACGACGCGACGCACAGCGACAGACAACTATGACAGTGACGTGCACACGTGACATTGTTGCGAATGAGTTTTGGGTTATGTATGTGTATTAATCAATAATAATTCTTTGCTTTAATTTGCAAAAAGTATTGTAAGTATTCGAGTTTGAGAAGTAATTACTTTTCTAAAAGCAATATCATTAAACAAACAATGTTAACTTTATCATTATAAATGATCGAAATAAAATTTATTTGATTGGGAAAGTCTTATCAGATCGGGTTGTTTTCACAAATAATGCATAACATACAGTCTTTTTTTGTACAAATTGATATCTAGTGTCAAGTTTATGGACTTGGAACTTATTCGATTGCATACAATAAGTTGTTTTGTACCTAAATTAAAGAAGTATAGCCAATATTTGTATAGAATGTAGGATCGATAATTTTCTTGAATATCTCAACTGTTAAAAATTTCGAAGACGTTATTATTGCAAGTTATTTAATTATCAAACAAAAGTACATTACGATCTACTTAACTTTTATTACAACTTGTATTTATTTATTTTAATAATTAACAATAGAAATTATATGATATAAGGGTCAGTTTTTCATAAGATTAATGTATTGCACACGTAAGTGGACTCTTACGGGCAAAATAACTTATTTAAATAGAAGGTACAATGCATTATTTTTCTCGTGCTCTATAGGGCAAGTATTGGTTTTGTGTCAAAAAAAAACTTTCGAGGTTTAATTGGTTTTCGTCATGCCGCAGCCTAAACGGGTTGACGGATTTTCTTGAAATTTGGTACAAATTACTTTTTTGTAATTTCCAGGGGTTTTTTTTTTTGTTTTGTTTTTGAATATCTCGATTAGAACGAATACCTCCCATATAACGATTTTAAGTTATTGGGTTTTTCTCGAAACGGCTCTAACGATTTCGATTAAACTTGGTGTACGTTATGTTATGAGTGCTGATTTTAGTGTATTTTAGGTTTTTCTCATAAAAATTCGATTAACGGAAATATGGTGAACACGTTTTTTTCGACATTTTCCATTATTTTTAGTTATTTCCTTATGTATCCTTATTGGCTCAACCGATTTCTTTCAATACTTGTCAACAGGTTCTTTTTATGATTTCGAAATAAATTAGTAATTAATTTTTCAAAAAAAAAATCATTAAAAAAATTAAACAAAAAATTTGTTTTTTTTTTTAAATAGATATTCAAAAACTTAACTGTTCAATGATTAACAGATATATTATTACTTTGAATCCAAGAACAGTCGAACATTTTATTTGATTTACAATACAATCTAATGTATTTAAAACGCATGGAAGATGGGAAAATATAAACCATTAAAATATAAAAAAAAAAAAAAAAACATTTTAAGAAAATAAACCACCAGGCAAAGGTTTATTCACAGAAACATAATACATTTCATGATTATAAGTCGTTAGTTTGTTTGTCTAGTCTAGACTCTAGTTTAATCTTAAAAATGTAGTACACTTTTTTTGGCACAAAAAACAAACAATTAAAAATAAAATTTGACCCCCTGCATTTCTATGATTGCACCATAAGACAATTGTTTAATAAAAGTATAGGGCTTCTAAATAAATTTTAATTTATATCAATGCGACTATAATTGACAGTCTTATAAAATTCACAAAAAATAAACAACACAGACAAAATTTGTGTCTTAAATTGTTTGGGATAGTGTAGATACTTTTTCACTGGCATCGTAAAATAAATATTCAGCATCATATTGAAGATTTACCTTCGTTGAAATTTAGAAAAGTGAATGATATTAAAAAGTTTGTTTTTGAATTAATTCGTTTCCAGGACAATTTGTCTGTTATATCATTGAATTTTTTAGTTAACTTGTTAACAATCGCGGAAAGAATTCTCGAAAGTAAAACAAATTAGAGGGGATATAATAATTCCAGGAAAACAAAAATCTTTGGAAGATTTCCGATAGGATGCAATTTCATATTTTTTTTTTATTTTCTCACAACATAATTGTATGATAATTCATTAGTCATTACGAAGATTAATTTGAATGAAGAAAGAGATCTACTCTAAGAAATATTTTATATGGAAACTACTCATAAATACTACTTTTTAAAAAGACAGAGATTTCCAAGAAACTTTAACAAATCAAATTAATTAATTAATTTTATTGAGTTAATTCCAACTTACCATTATATGAGAGACGAGGTTTTGTTAGGCACATAACTAAATGACATTCAATGTCATCCGGCAGAACGAATTTACTACATACTGGGCATTTGATACCTGTTGAATAAAACGATATAAAAAATGTTAGTTAAATTGAAAAATATATAAATTCTATTGAAATAAATTAAAAATAGGATTAAATTGTTAAAAAATATTTTCTATGCCGAGAAGTGTGTATGATATAAATTGTTATAACATTATTAAAAGAAAATACATATTTCTCTTCTTTTTTTATATAAGAATTCGTTTAACACTATTAAAGTTATGCGAACTGTGAACTGATATACTCAATCATGCATTTTATTAAGATAATATTTTCAAAAAAAAACTTAGATTGAAAATATTTTACTTCTTGCTTGAGTTATGTATGCACATATTTGTTTTTTTTTTCGATTTATATATTTTCATGATAATACGAAAAATAAGGTGATGGAACTAACGGCCGATAAATAGAGAATAAATGCATTGAGTTTGTTGATTTTGATTTTGTTTTCAAAAGCTTACCAGTACTTCTAGCGTTTAGAAAAAAAAATAATTAGGTATATCGAATTCCAGCTTCAGCTGTTTATTTAGTCAAACAAAAAAATACTGACAATATTCAATATTTGCTCACGAATATTTTGACACCCCCTACAGGATGTCAAAATAAAAAATAAAAATCCTAAACTTACATTTTTTTAAATAAATAAATTATTTAAGATTAAAAAGTGAAGAAGAATAAAATATTAATAACTGGAAAAAATAAACATGAAACCGTTAATAATATTACTTAACTTTTATAATTTGTACCACAACAAGTATTAGGTCACGTCCTACTTTTCATTTTTGTTCTTTTATCCTCCACTTTGTGGCAGCCATCTTAAATTTTTAATATTTTCTAATGCATTCGGAATGAATAAGCACTACAGTATCTTCTATGTAAATTTTATCAAATATGCTTAAATCTGTTGTTTAAAAAAATTCAGAACTTTGACCTTGGCAACAAATGACTCTACTACTTCTTATGTTGAAGTATTGTCGTATACTTGTAATTTGTTGGAGAAGGCGAAAGAATAGCCTCCTGGTCATGAGCTTCCGCAGAAAATTCAACCTGAGTATTTTTAAAAAGCATTTGATATATTAAAGTGACGTGAAGTGTATACCATAAAGACTCTGATATCTTCAGACTTCATTTTGACAGTTCAATAGGTATGTTTCCTTACTATTTTTTAACACCAAAACGTTTCAAACTATATATGGATAAAATATGACTTTGAAAGCGATTATTAAAATCAACAATAATCTTGGGAACTCAAAATTAAAACAAAATAATAAAAAAATCTAAAAATAGAAAAGAAAAATCTTAATTTGAAACATGATTTTATGATCTCCTCTAGAATAAATTTACATTTTAAATTCAATAGTTAATTTAAAGAATAGATAAATATGTAATTAACTTTCTATTCCAATTAAAATCCAGTTTTGGGCTCAAAACAAACTTCCTACATACTCGTATCTCTCTCTCCCATAAAGCAAATAGTCGAGGTTAACTTGTTTCTAAAGTCACGTAGTATATTTTAAGTACACGTTTAATCAACAAAAAAAAAAAAGTACAAAAGAAGAAAAATCCAAACGTCAACAACATGCTACTCGTACTACTACTCTACGTCTACAACACAACACAGAGCAGAACGATTAAAACCATTCTACCATATTACAAGTTGTTAAGAGTATCTAGAGTCTACAAAGTTACATTTGTACGTTGTACACTCTGGTAGATATGTTAACTTTTGTGTATGTACATTTGGAATAAATTAAGGACAGAAAATAATAAAAAAAAGAGAATAGGTAGCTCCAACCAAGTGAAAAAATAGACAAGGGTTGGGGTTGACTTGGGAGGTAATTTGACCAAAGTCAATATCTTTTTTTTTATAAAAATAAAAATAGAACACAAACCATTAAAAGTTATCTTTCGGTATAGGCAGGTGACTGTCTGTCTGTCTCCACAGTCAATAACTCACCGTAAATTCTTGTGCTGCGGTGCGATGAAGCATTTAAATGACGGAATTCTGTCTCAACATCCGGCATACATATGCTGACAACATACCCCATGGCAGCAACGAGAACGATGGTATTGGGTTGGGTATTATATAGAAGAGTGGGTGCGCGCTGAACAATAGGTGGGTACGTTATATTATAGTAGTTGTTGTTTCACTAAATCCACTTGTGCCTAACTGTTTGAATAAAACCCATTTCGAATATCGATTGTGGGTTCTCTCTGTCGTTGTCGTCGTTGGCCGTCACTCACATCGAGCATTCCTCATATTTTTCAATCCCCCTTAATGCATCTACATTATACTCCTCCAGCCCCATCAATTCTAACCACATATCATGCTTCATGCCCCCCTCTCAGTTTTATCGATCGCGAAATTTATATTGTGACCCCTAATCAAAGTGCCGTTGGGTATGACATGTACTCGCTTAAACTAATGAGTTCACAAAACACTCAGTCTTTGAATAGAGGCATGAGGATAGGGTTGATGGTTGAAGAATGGAGAACCATAGAGGGCTGTCGTGGTGGTACCTACATATTTGAGTATGGAGGGGGGTGGGGGGGGGGTATACTGGTGAAAACTTGTTGCGGATTCGTTTATTTATTCAGAAATTAGGAAACCCCACAAGATGTTTTACGGTTCAATGCCTGCATAGGAGGTGGGTGATTTATCTCTAGGGACTGAGTGTGAAATTTCTTCAAAGATACATTTGTTCCAACAATGTTCTGCCGCCTTCACATACATTATTATTCGAATTCCATGTAAGGTGCGAGGGAGGGGTGTGTGGGGTAGTGTGGTGTTTTCAATTTGCTTACCTGCTGCCATTTTAAATCTTAATTTATTGCGAAAAGTTGAAAGATATACCTGATCAGGTTATAATACTTGAACTTCTTTACCCTGCTGTCGTGCTGTGCTGTGTGTTTTATGGTGGGGGAAAAAAGTAAACAAATTATAAATTAAGAGAAGAAAAGACAAGACGACCATGGTTGCCACTTTGCTTGAAATAGCTGTACCTACAAATTTTAACTTTTATATTTTTTTTTAATTATTGAGGCATCTATGAAAACGGGCAAGATGGTAAAAGGTATGCTTATACTTTAAGCATGTTTGTCTGTCTAAAGCGATGAACGAGATAAGGAAATTCAAACGTAGAATTTCACACATCCAAAATATATCAGCTATTTTGAAAGCTTTGAATATCTCATTTTAAGAAGGTCCTGGGTATGGGTGTTCTAGCGGTCTTTTTCAGAACGTCAAGCTTTAAAGGGTCAACAAGAAACTGGCATTTTTATTGCGATTGTCAAAATATCAATTGATAGTTGATAAAAATTGAAAATCGTTACCTTATTATTAAATTTGTAACTGTTGTTTATTGAAATAAATTAATAAATATTACTAAAAAGTTGTCCAACTATTCAATTAATTAGGTTTTAAAAGAAATTTCAGTATTTATCAATTATCAAACGATCGTTGACAATCACAATAGGGGTGTGAATTTTTTCACTACAAGAAATCGTTAAAATTTCTTTGGTTAGCAAATTTTGTATATTTTCCAATAATTAATATTTTATTTAAAATGTATTTTTAAACAGCATGTTGTTTTTTTAAAACATATATGTTTTTCATTGGAAGCTTCAAAGACCGAAACAAATTTTAAAATCGGTCGAAAGACTCAGATACAGGTAGCTAAATTTTTCTTATTTTTAAAATAAAAGAAAAAAGAAATTTTTAATAAAATGTTCAGAGTTTTGGTATTAAATTCTAAATAGCTTGTTCAAAAATTAAAATTTTGTTTATTGAACTATTTTTTAACTATAGGTACCTAACGAACTCGAAAACTCTTCGGTTGTTTCCAGGAACTCTATTTTTTGAATAAATTTTGGAAAAATCGCCTGCTAACTTTAGAGGACTACAAATGAATCGATGATTGTTTAAACAACATACCTATGCATAGATAAGTGAAATTTTTATTTTTTTACGAAAAACCCTTTACATATTTTAAAGGACGCGGCCGAGTCGCCCAAGTCGTCGAAAATATGAGCCGATTGTAAAGTTAAAATTGTCAATGCACCCGCGTCGTATAAAATAAAGCAAGTTTTGTCCCATTATTTAAAAACTCTTATGTTGTTTTAACAATCATCGATTCAAATAATGTCTAAACAAATTGACATCTATGCAAATTGTAGTTATGCATCTTTAACACTTTAAACATCGCAAGTAAAAATTACTGAAATAATGTTTTTATCAGGCTTACCACATTAGATACACATTTATATGCAGGTACCTACTGTGCAAGTTTGCAACTCTGATTCACTACTTAGCAGATAAATTAAATATTTTCCAAACACAACATCCATAGTTAATTGACCTTTTGCCACCACCATGTAGGTATACGCTCCTGTTCAATATGCAATGCTAATTCATAAATTCAAATAGAATATTTAACTACATGTTAACTGCTTCTTCACATAGACAAAGCACTCTTCTTTGTTAGAGTGTAGTACAAGTACTTTCTAATAAATAATAACAAAAAAAAAAAAAAAAAAACAATTCTTTCAAACAAAGAGATTTGTTGTCAATAAAATAGAAATCTATCAAAACTCAGCCACTTGTGAAAATGACAGATTTCTGCTGGCTGCTGCCATGACAACCGAACCCGACCCCACTGAAAATCCACTCAATATTCGAGTACCATAACTCTTATCATCCAGAATCATAATACAAAATAAAAAAAAAACAATGCACTCAACTCATTGAGTTGATTGACTCACTTAGTCCCCGACACAACAAACAAGCAAAAAAAGCTTATCTGTTTCAAGTTTTAATTTTATCAATTTACCAAAACTCGATATGCAAATTAAATAAAAAAAAATATAAATATAAAAACAAATTCAAACAATTGCGCAAATCTTGAACAACAAAAAAAATTAATAACAAAAGAATAAACAAATACCTACAAGATGAAAAACAAATTAAAATACAAATAAAAACCAACCCAAGTACGTCAGATGACAAATTATCATGATGGAAAGAGTAGAAAAAAATTTAAAAAAAACACTTAACAAAAGGCTTCCACCACACGCATGAGTTTCTTTTTATTCCAAACAAATCATTGCAGCACAGAGCACACAGCATGACAACGTTAAAATAAAAAAAAGTGAAACATCACAAATCACTGAACCACTTTGCCAGCAATCAAATTAAAATGTGCTGATTTTATTATTTATTTCTTATGATTCACACTAACTTTCTGCGGGAAAAACTGTAGGTAAACCGAAAATACAGCTACAAATTAAAAAGGGTACTCGCCGAAAGAAATACTTGTGGCTAGTAGGCGCATTGCAATGGTTCTGTACAATTGACAGGCTGTTCTAGTGGGGTATGGCTTTACATATCCAGTACATAATTTTTTGCTACGTGGGGATTGTAGGCTGCGATACATTGCGCCAAGCATCCCCTCATCTAATATCAATCTAATCTCTTTATTGTCATCAAAGAACTATACCTACAGCTATACAGGCAACTAGCAGCATCAGTGTCAGTTAACTCAGTTTTTCATTGTATCTTTTGTGTTGTTCGTTCCGGTGTCTTTTTTTCGTTTTGCATTCAGTTTTGTTTAGGTAGCATGCGTTGCGTGTAGTGTACGTACGTAAACAAGATACCTAGTTGATGTAGAGAATTTTGTTGATGCGGTGTGTTCGGTGGTGTTGTTTTGTGGACTACGGGTGGTTGCCATTATGTTTTAATTTGTGTTCTAATTCAAGATTATCTTATCGACAGAATTTACCGATTAGCATTGTTTTCTTCTTGGCATTTTTGAAATGTTTTCAACTTGAAGGTTATAAAAAAAGTGTTAGATTTAGGCCGATTTTCATCACTATTGCTTATTTTAAGGCAAACTCTGAAGAGTTGAACTTAAGTCAAGAGTTTAAACTCAAGTTCAAATATCTTTTTTTGCACACATTTGTTTCTGAACTCTTTAGTTTAAAATATAAAGTTGCCAACTCCCAGTTTGAAAAATATCCCTCGGATATTTGTGACAGAAAGCTTAAGAATGTTAGTTCCAAATTAAAATTTGAATTTTGGCTGTCAATCAAATTAAATTGACAGCCCAGCTCAAGTGGCAGCTCAGCTCAAATTACAGCTTAGCTGAACTGACAGCCCGGCACAACTGACAGCTCAGCTTTAGTGGCAGCTCAGCTCACAGCTCAACTTTTATTTGGGCTAGCTTATTAATTTCAGCTATTTTATAAGCTGTTCTGTGAGCTGAGCTCACTTTTGAGCTGAATTACAACCCTGCTAGAAACAATACTCAACGTGAACCCTTATTTACGCAAGAATCGGCAGCAAATAGCACCAAACTGGTAGCTAATAATACAGTGCAGATTCTATAGAAATATACGGGAAATAAGGTACCTACCTATGCATTGACATTGCATAAGCACTTCACGACCGCTTTTTCTAGCAAAGACCGATTCCAAGACGGATACTGGTGATTGGTGAATGGTTCTTTTTATAAACATTTTTGAAAATATAATTTGTTAACATTTTATTTATTAGATTTATTATTATCAGAAACAAAACCAAATTTTTGGCAAAAGTTTCGATGTGCTGAAAACTAGTCTGAATTTGTTTAAAGTGTAATCAATTATTCGGGCTTAAAAAACATTGCAAAAAACATGTTCTTGTTTCTGAAAATTAAATCTTCTTTACCCAAAACATCTTTAAAACAGTGTTTTTGGGAAGTTTAAAATTCGATATATGAAAAACTATACATGGTAAAGCAATTCTGATACTAGATTCTAGTATCTTCATTATTTTATTTCAAATATTTTTATTTTTATTTATTTTCATTTCATAATTGCCATGACTTTATTCATAGGAAAACAAATTGTAAAACTTTATGATGAAAAAATAAAGAATTAATCTATTTATCTATTTATCTACTAGATTCTAGTTAGGAGAGTCAAAATCTTGGCAAAATTTTAATTTGGTTTCTGTTGACCACTGGCTGATATCGATCTTTGTTTTTTGTTGTTTTTTTTACCTAGTCTCAAAAAAAGAAGATTTAACCAAAAAGAAATCATCTCAAAATTTTCAGTATTCAAAAATTTTGTCGTCAACAAATGATTGAAATGAGTTGATTAAGCTAGTATCACACAATTTGTGTAAACACCAAAATTTATGTACAAATTTGTGTATTTTTGACATAAATATAAACAAAACCATATGATTCACAAATTGGATGACAAAAAATGACATTGTAAACACGATTTGCATATCATTTGGTGTCATCCGAATTATGGTTCAGATGATATTGTGTATTTTATTGCAAAAATACACAAATTTTTGTGTAAACACAAGCCGTGCGATCTAAGCTTTACAGCTAAACTATAATGGTTTGGTTCAAGTTATGTAGCTCACATGTAGGATTCATGTGTCAAGGATTCATAATCTGTAAAAAACTCATTTAAAAAGATATTTCTGGGGAGAACTGCGCTAAAAAGACTAAAAGCAGTTAGTTTTTGAAAAGGCATATCTCAGCCAATTAAATATTCCTATACTCTTTCAGTCTTTCATATTAAAATTTAAAACGTATTTTCCTTACATGTTTTGTATCTGTATTTGCTCAGACTAAAATGAGCAGAATTTTTAATAATTTCATAGGTAATATTTATAACTATAAAAGTCAGTCTCACAAACGACTTAATTTCTCTTTAAAGGTCAATATAAATTACTATAGAATTGAAGGCATATGGATATGTCTTGGTTTGTTGAAGCTAATTTCAAGTGAAAACATTTTTATTAACAAAAAAGAAAATTATAAAAAAATAATTAGACAAAACAAATGAAACAATAGAATGGCTGTTGTTCTAAGCTTCGTCATTAGAATAATTGTATAGGCAAGTGTTTTTTTTTTTTTAATAATAATTAAATTAAACAACGGAGGTATCAACACCAAATATAATAGCGAATAAAATTGAAGAACAATAATTGACTGTCGTAAGAGATAAAATAAATAAAAAAAATAAAAAACAGCTGCATTAGCGTGCCCAAGTTTGCAAGCAAAATTATTATTATAGAGAAACTTTATTAGCAAATTTGTTGTTTCTTTTTTTTTAAGAAAAAAACATGCAAACCACCCATACTGTAATGACTTAAAACAATAAATACTAAACAAAAAGAAAAAAAAAATTGAAAACACCTCCAACCACGTCCGGGCCAAGAAAAAAAAATATGAAAAACCCATAAAATAGAAAATAGGTCAGAATGCAAATCGGACAAGAGTTAGAGTAGATACGGCGGCGCTTGGGGGCCAGCTGACTGGCTGACTGCTGATGATAGTTAAAATTATTCGACCTCCTTCTTCCATATTCCCAGAGCTAGCATGTAACTGCTGCTGCGGCGGGCGGCTACTTCTCCTGCTAATACCCCAGAGTGGATTGATTATAATCAAAAACACAAATGTAAATCAAGGACACCATCACGACCACGCTCTGCCGCAGAGAGAACCCGATGATATTCCAATTCGAATCCAAATCCGACATTTTGACCTACAAGCAAATATCTACACGAAAAAAAGAACCCTTTCATCCACACATTTTTTCTTCTTTTTTTTACTATTTTGTTGGCAAAAAGAAGTTAATATTTTTGAACTTGTCTCTCCATAATTTAGGACAACATAAAATGCGATCCATAAAATGAAGAATTTTAGTTTTTCTTTTTTCCTTGTTTTGTGTGTTTAGAATAAATTTTAAATTCTATTTTAAAGTATACGATGGAGTAGAAAATAGTATTCTTCTATCTCTTTCTCACTTTTTTTTTTTTAATAAGAAACACTTTCGAATAATGAAAAACAACAAAAACAAACGCGTGGTTGAAGGGAAAATTCCATGAATCAAAAAAATGCGAGCAAAAGGAGGTATAATGCGAGTTTTTTTACAATGGCTCCCGACACGGCACAAGGCTTCTTTTCCACTGGCCACTAGCAATCCATTCATTGGTAGTACAACCTACAGCTACCGGCAATCCATTATGAAGAACAGTGTATCCTGCTAAAGAGCTACATATACAAATATACAAATAGTTACATGCTCCTATAGTGTATTGTATATGTATCTACGCCACTTTCAAGAATAAAAAAAAAAAAATATCCTTGCATATACGCGATATACCCCATTTGCGACCTCTTTCGGGTTCGGACTATGTAGATGTCGAAACGGTGGTACGTGTACCTAGAACAGAAATTAAAATAATAACAGACCATTCACAGTCAAGTAACCGTAACTCTGTACACAACAAGGAACCTCTTCGTGTATTCATACATCACAAGGATTGGAATGAACAGTGCTGTGCTATAGTACTTAAAATACTTGAAGAAAAGTTTGCTGAGCTCAGCTGATTTTGCTATTTTGTGCTGTACTTTGTTGTCAAAGGTTGCGGTGTCTCACGTATCACGGATATATCATGTAAATATCACAGAATGATCCATTTAGTTGCCAAATAGGATTAGAAAATATCACCTATAGCTTCAATAAACAATACGGATTGTTCTTGAAAGTATCACGGACACCCCCAGAATGTATCATAGAAATATTTGTTAAGTATAACAGATTGCGTTGGGAAGTATCACAGATAGCTTTGTTGAGTATCACATAATGCTCCGGCAAGTTTCACTAATTGCTTCGGTACACGGATTGCTCCAATAGGTTCTGTATCATGAATCTCGTCATCAAGTATCTCGGATTGGTCGTGTTAGAATCACAGATTGAAGAATAATGTTTGCCAGATTGACTTTAATTTGTTCCTTTAATTTGTTTTGGTGATTTGATGAAAAGTTTTCAGATAGGATACAACCAGCAAGTATCACAGAAATCTTTCTTAAGTATAACAGATTGCTATGGCAAGTACCACAGATAGCTTTGTTAGGTATCACAGATTGTTCCGTTAAGTATCACAGATTGCTCCGGCAAGTATCACTGATTGCTCCGGTTAGGTTATAACACGGATTGTTCCAGTAGGTTAGTACGAGTATCATGGATCTTGTCATCAAGTATCTCGGATTATTCTACTTTTATAAAAATCAAGAAAAATTGATTACAAATAAATAATTTCACACAGCACTGCATCATAGAACATTTGCTTGATTTCAATGAAATGCATTCGTTTTTCGTATAAAATAATTTGCTTAAGAGGACGAGGGCAAAGGAAATAATTCGTGTTAAGTGTTTTTATTTTGTTTTTGTAGACAGATACACAACACTTTAGGTTAATGACGCACCAAGTGTTGTAAGGGGTTCATTTTTTTTTTCTTTTTTTTCGGTTGGAAATATGTAATTTGGTGTCTAATTATATCTAAAGCAAATTATTATTTGTTCTTGTGTTTTATACAAACGAGGATTACTAAGGCTTCAAAGTCGAAGTATATAATGACAAAATTCAAATTAATTTTATGAATCACATGACGGGAACTTTTATCATAATATGTACGTATACTCCGGTCGTTGCTCGATGTCACAGGCACCTCTTCTAGAGCTATTCATTATTCATCTTAGAAAACAATTATCGCTTTATTAACTGCTTTTATTGTTTTGTTTGCTTTTATAGAATATACAAACGACAAACCAGAATCTGTATATGAATCTTGAAACTTAACAATTTGTCAAACGGAACTCAGCCGTAAAAATTAATAGACACAAAATATTATTTGTTTTTCCCAAAATTAAGGTATATTAACTGATTACTTTTTGTTTTATAAATAAATAAGTGAATTGGCTGATGATGACTTTTTGATTTAGTATATAAGAGCTAAGAGGGTGTTTTTTTATTTTTGTTTTTGTTGATGAAATATCAGGTATTTCGTTAGAAAAATATTTATTTTTATTTGTTACATTTTTATTGATGAAATAATCAAATTAAACTCTCGTTTGTTCAAACGAATCATAAATATTAAAAAAATTTCACAAAAAGAACTATTTATGCATTAGGTTTTATGATGAACTTTAAATCATTAATTTATGATTAGAGCAAGCGAGTCTTAATGGGCCGCGTCCGTTATGTCAACGAATCCGTTGTCGATGATGTTAAAAGTTCGGGTACTTTTTGTGTCGCGTCTGTTGTTATGGATCGCTTCTCATAAGAACATGTGTATTTTATTGAGCTGTGAGTTGAAAACGTCGACGTAATGCGGGCCTTACACGACACAATATTACTGTGCAATAATATTGTCCAGAAATATTGTGCGAAAAAGGGTCGGCCATACACGACTCAATATTACTGGGCAATATTTCTATGTCTCCTTGCTTATTCTGTATATGCCTCGTGGTGGAAATGAAAAATATTGAGTAAAAGTTCAGAAAATATTAAACTTTTTTAATATCACTCAATATATTGTACAAACCGAAAATATTGTGCAATACAGCCCTTACACCGTCAATATTATTGCACAGTACTGAGTATTGTGCAATAATATTGTGTCGTGTAAGGCCAGCATAACGCACGCGACGGATTCCATGGGTTTGCCCCTTTATGTATATTCACAATTATTATCAATTTTTGTCGTTTGTCGAATGAATTATTAAAAAAGAAAAAATCATCCACATTTTATACCCGGAAATGCGTTAATTTTTAAACCTTTAATATTCTTTGAGGTAAAGGTGAACTAAAATATACACTCCACATCGAGCGGTTAAGGTTTGCGTTTTTATTTCAAGGGAAAAATATTTTTTTCGACAAAGATGGTGATCCAGTGCTGAAACTCTTGCTAACAATGTTACAATTTTGCAGTAGAAAATGCATGTAACAGGGCTAACAAACTTTGAAATTCAGTTGATCCAGAGTCACTTACTAAAAGTGGCGAGTTTACATGAGCTCAACTCAACTAGAACTGTTAAATTAGGCCTACGTAGTAAATAATACAAAAGATGTCTTACAGTTGTTGCCAATGCCGAAGAGCGACTTCAAAAACATCAATTGTTAGATATTTAGTGTTTTAAAACCGACTATCGGCATGTAAATTCTAAACGACTTTACGCTCCTTATGAAACTGCTCAGGGATTTTCTATTCAACATTTAGGCCTTTTTTCAATAAAAAGATACCAGACTTCATATTTTTTAGAGATAAAAGTCTCCAAACTAATTGTATGCATAGTTTAGCCTTCAACTTTGTCAAATATGGTACATTTCTACAGAAAAACGAGTGTTTTTAGTGTTTTAGTAAAAAAGAAAACTATCTTAAATTTTGTATGCTTTTGTTTAAATTAAAATAGTGTTTAAACGCTTAACTTTGAAAAAATCAGTTTGGCAAAAATAGGTATATTTTTCTTTATTATTTTTAAAAACAATTTTTTTTGTTCTGATCGAAAATAATTTTCAATCACACAAACTTGACAGTAGAATGAAGTTACTTTACACTTTAACAATAGTACGGGTAAAATAAGTACTTAATAAAAAAATATTTGTACCCTCATGAAACTTGGCAAAAAATTTACATTTGCATTAGATTGAAGAATCAAAAGAGTCCATACAAATATCTTGGGTGGAAGGGCATTTTTTGGTGGTAAGGAGGCAGTTTTTTTTACATTGATTTTGTGTACCTACTAATTTACTCGTACTACGCTGTTGACTATTGACACGGAGTGTATGATATAATTAAAATGAAAGTTCTTGTAATCAATCTCACACAGGTTTTGAACTATATCAACCACGAAAGAGAGAGTAAAATAAAATAACATCAACAACACACATAAAAACTGAAGGCGTTCAAGGTGTTCAAGCTCATAATTCATAATCCAGTTAAGGGTAAACGAGGTTTATTTTTTATTGTGGCGTCAGTTTTTTTTATTTGTCGTTTCATTATAAATTAAATGATTGACAGACAGACCAATGATGGAGTAACTCAATGCACATTCACTGCACACATGCACAATTGAAGTGACTTTTATATTGAATATTGCTTTGCAAATCATATTTTGATATGTAAAGCAGACGTTTTAGGTGCATTGAATTTAAGGGTCATATTTCCTAAAAATTAAATTACATGTTCTTGATGTTGAACAATAAGGTTTTTTTTTTTTTGTAAACAATGTGAGGTGGGTGTTAATATATGGAATAATACTTGTCCCATTGAATTGAATTGAATGTATTTTATTTAGCTTCAAAAGCCATTTAGTTTTCATTTTACTTTTTTACACTTATAACTATTCAAATTATATAAACTTTTAAACATTAGACATCAACATCACTATCATTAAAAAGTAAGTTAGGTATGTATTCTTAAAAAGGTTATATGTATCTCTAGTTGTTAGAAATAAAGTAAGGTTGTGGATTACTACGGTTTGTTAAGCGCCAAATGGAAATGTAACCTATTCACTGGGTTCATAACAGTATGCACTGTTGTGATTATTAACATATTTTTCAAAATGTTATATTACCGTACGCAGAAGAGAAAATGCCGTTATAATGGAGTAACAGCAGGTTAAAAACTTTTAAAACTCGTTTAAAATGATTAAAATGAAGTTTCCGAATAAATGGATTGAAATTTAAGATTCGCTATTAGAGTCTCCTAAATGTATACAAAATTTGACAAGGTTTCTTCAGAAATAAGGATTGCCTTTACTTAAGATCCTAGGATGCCTAAAGAACTAGTGTCTCCAATAATTTCTCAGCCTTGTTTGAGTCCGAACAAAGGGTTTCGTAACCAAATATTAAAGAAAAGCCTTTTCAGAAAAAAAAAATTGCTTAAAAAAAACATATTTTTTCCAAATTTACGCCTCAAAAACGAATAGCTATAAGTGACCGATTAAAAAAAAA
Source organism: Meliscaeva auricollis (assembly GCA_948107695.1). Classification (NCBI taxonomy): domain Eukaryota; kingdom Metazoa; phylum Arthropoda; class Insecta; order Diptera; family Syrphidae; genus Meliscaeva; species Meliscaeva auricollis. The sequence continues at coordinate 1,845,064 of OX403617.1, forward strand.
AAAAAAAAAACATTTATTATATTATTTCACCCCAGAGAACACTTCTGCATCAAAAAATCACAAGTGCAAGAAACTTGGAGATTTTCTGATATAGGAATCATCAGGCTGTATAGGAATACGTCTTGGTTTCCAGACTCGCGTGACTTCGCTTAAAATCCATTGACAATTTTAAGTTTTTTAGCAGTACGAATAAATTTCTAACAGAAATTACATTTTACGTCGTGTTAAAATTCTACCAGAATAAAGTAATGACAGTTTTTTCTGAATACAAATGGAATGTCTGAAAATATCGCGTTTTTGGTGAAGAACCTTTGTTAGAATTGTCGCGATTCATATGTTGGATTGCAGTTATTATCCTACTTCTTCCCTGTTTAATTCTAGGACCCCCTAAATAACTTCATCCGAAACCACTTCGGATTCCGACGATGCTCAATTTTATTTAAATAAAAAATAGACAGACAGCGTTCTATTCTTTCAATAATGTCGAAGCTTAGCACAATCTAGACTCATACATACATACATTGTACCATGGAAACATCATTCATTGGGTATATAATATCATCCATCCATAGGAACTATTATATACATATGGCGAAGTGTTGTGAAACGTGTGACCCGGTCGTAATCTTTGCTATCTCTCTTTGATTAAATTGTTAAAATCTCCCTGTGTATCATTTAAATTTCGCATTAAATAAAAAATTCAATTTAATTTTGAAATAAATTCATCGCAGAAAACTTTCCAACAATTAAACAAAAAAATTCAATTAGTCACTCTTATACCATAAACACTTTGAATCAAACTTAATTGTCTAAAATAAAAAAAAAAGGTCTTTGAGAGAATCATTAAGATTAAGATTTTTTTTTTTTTTTTGTTGTCATTCATAAAGATTTAAAATAGCTCACAGATTCATTAATAAAATAAGACACTTATTAGATTGTGTTTTTTGTTTTTTTTTGTTTTTCGAAGAAAAACTTGCTTATCAATGGTCGTGCTCTTATATTTTGGAAGATTTGTCAAAAATATAGGACTTATGATTCATGATGAATAAAAATAAATTAAAAAACATATTTCACATAGAAGTACAGCTGTTTTAAAAAAGAATAAAAATATAACTGCGAAAAGAATTTTAGACTCATGAATTTAGTTGTTTTAAGATTTGTTAAAAGAAGTTTTTTTTTTAATTCAATAATATGCTTTCCATTGCGATTCAACAAAGAGAAAAATGAAGAAAGGGATTTGATAACTCAATATCTACATACATGAAATTGTTTTTTTTTTTTTTTTAAAAATTTAACATCTTTAACATTTTCTTCTTAACATGAATAAAATGTGTTTTCAGCTGCGGAGTATTTAAACAACAATATTTAAAAAATAAAATTAGTTATTTGGTGGGAATATATTCTCGATGTGCATTCGAAAAAGATTTTTGGAGAGGCTACTTTTCTATTCTGAGCTGACCTGAAACATTGGCAATAAAAATGAGCTGCCATTAGTGGAGTAACTTTAACTGAAAAAAATGAAATTCAAATGTTGGTACCTATTCAAGCAGTTTCCTTTTTAACAGTTATCGGTTAAAAATTGCCGTTTTTAACAATAGACGTTTTTCTTACTTCGTTCCAAACAGAACCTGACCTGCCAAAAATAAAGTGTGTTGCATTATTCATTCAGTGCGTACAAGTCTTTAACCCTTTTCCTTTTCACCCCTTTTGCGATTGTCAACTACCAATTGATAATTGATAAATACTGATAAATACTTTAAAACCTAATTAATTGAAAAGTCGGACAACTTTTCAGTAATATTTATTAATTTTATTTCAATAAACAACAGTTAGCATCATTCTCAGTTATCAAAACTTTGACCAATTGAATAATAAGTTACCGATTTTCAGTTTTTATCAACTATCAATTGTTAGTAGGTATTTAACGCCTTTTTATTTCAATAATTTTTTTTTTGATTTAAATCAATTATTCAGAAAATTCCCCCTCCCATCTGAACGGGTGAAAATAGAATTCTATCCTAATAGTTGGTTTCCTTAAGCAGACCTGGACATTTTTGGCGTAGTTTATTTTATAGAATTTTAACAAATTTGTTTGATAAAGAAAATGTTTGTTCACCAATATCTTATTGTTTAGTTAAACAAATACAATAAGGACAATTTTTAACCGGTAACTGTTAAAGTACATATTTTTAAATACCAACATTTGAAAAAAAATCATCTAAATCGGAGCAGTTTTGAACGCTTCCGAGAAAATTGGCTTTAGTTCCTCCGCTACATCTTGAAACAAGTTTGAAAAACCGACTTTAACAAAATTAACGTCACATGCTTGTATATGAATGAATTCCACTAGTTGATTCATTCACCAGACTAATCTGCTTTAATGACAAGGTGTGTAGTGATATTAAAGAATTTAAGTTCCTATAGCTAATTTAATACAAATGCATTTGCATATCTAAACACTTATTAGAAAGAAGGTTTTTTGGAAATTCAAATTGTACGTAGAGTAAAAGGGGGTAGGTACATATCAGAGAGCGTACAAATTTTAGTTAAAAACGAGTGATCATAAAAATTTTAGTTCTTATTTCAATCTCTTTAAAGTTTTTCATTTACAAATTTTAAGTGTAGGTTAGGTACCTACCTAACAATCAAAAACTACTTAGGCCAAGCGGGGAGATCTATCAAGTTCTGTACGGCTTGTCGCACTGATTATGAAACGGTTTGTAAAAATTTCTGGAAATCTGGATTTAGGGCAAAAACATTTTTTTTACACTTCCAGCCGCTTCTGAAAGTGTTTTATTGGACTATGATGACAGTTTCATTCTTTGAAAAGAAGAGAAATTGGCTTCTGCATTTGAAATCAGAATCAAAACTTTGCTTTGTTTATTAATTACTTTTTAAAATACGAGTTTGTTTGAATTTGCAAAAATCAGTTAAGCCACATTGGTTATCACGGCTTGATAGGTATGAGATAATAATATTTTCTTTGATGGAGGGCGCATAAGCTGATTTAACCCGTGGGTATTACTATTATTACGTATCTAATTCTTAATATAGTTTAAATTGTGTAACTCATTTCTTGCACACTTCTTGTAATCATAAGCGTTGCTTGTAACTAGGAACTCCAATTTTACTGGTAGGTACACATCTTGAGTTCGACATTTTTATGATCCAAAATATATTAATAAAAAATTGAATAAATTATTATTATCAAACAAACAATAATAGTTTAACCAAACTAATGTTTAACCAAAACTGCCTAAACTAAGAACCTACCTGGTGTTTCTATCTTCATCAGCATCAATATTTACCTATAACAACTTTGTGTTTTTGTTTTTGTTCAAAAAGCCACATATCAACAAACCTATTACCTATAAACTGTCAATAGAAAACTAATTCGACAAGTTTAACAAGTCATTGGGTAAACTAGTTTTTTTTTATCAAAATAAACAAATCTAATAATGTAGGTATAAATTTGTGTGTCAGAAATAGAACACAACAACACTAATATGCTAAGTATATTTATTGAAACCTTACAAAAAAAATAAAACAAAAAAAAACCATAACCTGCCTACATACGATTACCTATAATCTATACCTACATATACCTTATAAGGACAGGGCAAACAAAAAAATTAAAAATAATAAAAAGAAGATAACATTTAAAACAAAATGGATAAATGTAGATAAGTATGCTTACCAATATATTTGCTTGTTTGTTGTTGATGTCCATTATGGGCATTTTGACTGCTAAAAGCTTGCCCCATTTTCAATTATTTATCTGAATTCTCAGTCAATTCACAAAAAAAAAAAAAAAACAATGAGACGACTCTAATGACGTTGATTAAATTTAATATTTTTTTAATTAATTAGTCGTCGACTTCGTCGTTGTCTTGATTCGATGAAATTGCAAACAAAAAAAGTTGTTAGATGTTGTTTTTTTTTTCTTATCACTCAAGTGATAACACCAAAACTGACTAACAACAACACAATCACAATAACACCATCTCTACCGCCGACAACGACATTAATGAGAAAAAAGTGTGCTGCTGCTGCTGGTGCTGGTGCTTAATGGCAAATATTAATCAAAACAAAATAAATTAATAAATTTGTTCACGTAGAGAGGTGTTTGTAGTGGCAAATTTTATTAAACAAAACAAAAATACCGTTAATATGCGAATACAATTGCGTCTTTTAATTCTTAACTAAAAGCAGAATAAAGCTAGAGAGCTGGGTTATTATCGTTCACGTTCACTGCCAGCTTTTTATTTTTTTCTTTTTTTTTTTTTTTGTTAATAAAATATCACCACCATGAATATTGAAGAACAAAAGAAGCGCAACAGAGAAGTGTTCCTTTTTTTATTCTGGGAGGAGGAATGGAACCGGAAAAATGATTATAGCCCAACACGATAAAAAGAAGAAGGTACAACAAAGACACTCTGTATACAACACGCTGCTGCTCCTTCTTTGCTGCCTGGCTGCAGTGTAGGTAGAGGAAGTCACAATTCACACAACAGTCTCACTTTTTTTTTTTTGGTTTGGTTTCCTCTGTTCGTCGTCGTCTGTCTGATGGTGCTGCTTTTGCAGTTGAATTATTTTTAATTTTCTATTTTTTTTCGCTGAGAATTATTCTATTTTTGGGATTAAAATCGGTCTAAACGATGCGCGATGTCTGTTTTTTAAATCGAAAAACAAAAACTCACACAGCAGAGATCACTGATTATTCGCATGTATCCTGTCTGTGTCTGTCAAGCAGGGGGTATTTTTTTTTTTTTCAAATTAAATTTTATTTTTTAATTATATGTAGCTCTCCACGAGAAAGAGATTTTCTTTTTGAATTTTATCAAATTCTGTAAATTACCACGAATTTTTTATTTTTTATTTCGAAATTTTCTTTCGCAAGAATTTTGTTAAATAATAAATTTGCGAACAAAATTTTTTGTTCAACTTGTCTGTCCTGAGAGGAGCTGAAGCTATACCGAAGAGCACGTAATTGAAACTGCTAAATAAAATTACTCATTTATTTAAAATTCACAAAGAGACAGGCCAAATCAACCGCACAAGCAGCAAACCAAGTACCCGAGCGCGAGTACGAGTGTGAGTATGAGTAAACGAGACGATGGAATGGAGGAGCTTTTAGAGTTGAGATGTCTGCCCTGACTATTGACTGACTGAATAATGTATATTCATGACGACCAACGAGACAAGTAGCTTCGAATTGGGCGAGAAGTATAATCTCATAGCTCACACAGGTTGACATACAAAAACAAAAATGCAATATTGCCCTGGTTAAGAAATGACAAGATTGGATAACAAAGTTTTCACCTTTTTACACCAAAAAGGTAGCACTTAAATTCTATCTCTGCCACATCTTCACTCAAATTTTGTGTTGTCTTCGTCTGCTTTTGAATTGCAAAGTGAAAAAAGCTGCACTGTATAAAAGTGTATATTGTGGAGCGGCAGCAGATTTCGATTTTCTATGTCGACTATCTCTCGTTGCTCTCTCTCTCTCTTTCTGGTTATGGTGGAGGAAGCACAGTCTGGTCTGGTATCTGTCTTTTTATTTAAACTTTGCTGTCTCTCAAAGTCTCGAACTCTTGAGTGAGTATTATTTAAAAAAGCTTTTTTCTGTTTGAAAGACGAATAAAACGACAGTGGGGTTGGTCAGTGAGAGATTTAAGATAAAAAAAACACAAAATGTATATACAAATCTCCTTCACGATCGAAACTAAACTGAACTGAATGCGGCAAGACATTGAACCTGGCACCTCTTGAAGGTTATTTGAGAGTTCATTTTATTTTTATTTTTTTTATCAATACATCAACTTATCAGAAAAGGCCAATGGAATGGATTTGCTGTTCAAAATCTGAGGTAAACAAAATTCATTATGGCAAAAGTGGGAAAAAAGAGATAAAGAAAGTTCACAAAGGCGTTCCATTTTTGATTAAATCTTATCAACAAGAACGCAAACCGTGATATCAGTTATTGGCTTTCTGATAACGAGTGTTTTGTTTACACTTGTTTTTTTTTTTGTCATGGAATATTCAGATAGTATTAGTGTTATTGTTATTTAGGGATAAATATTATCAACAATGGTTTATTATACACTTACAAAAAAGAATAATCTATCTTCGGGAGATTATTGGTTAAATAAGACGCAGTTTGGCTAGGATATTTGGTTTTGTAACAAAGAATATATCAGTCTCATTCAACGGAACTTCGTTATAAGCTGGCAAAAAATCAAACGTGATTAGCTTTCTAAGAAAAGCTATTTGATAATTTGACTTGAATATAAAAACTTTCCCTTTATTATGCATACGACGGAAAGTAAATTTAATCAAATTAGATGTAATTTTAGAAAATTATAACACTTAAGTCGGGCATAGTGTCACAACCTAAAGTCATGAACCCAAAAGTACAATAATAGCTTTTTTGGGTCCATTTTATTACTGGGAGCTAAAAATGGAGATGAAAAATAAAAGAATTTTTGATTGTTAGATTTGTTGTTACTAATAATTTACGCTGCAGCAAATAGCTTTCCTAGTTTCCCACTTTCTACAGAATTTTGTTGATAGATTTGACTATAGATGGTCCATGTTGAACGAGCTACACTAAAACCCTCTATTTAAGCTATACTTAAGCTTGTCTTTTAAAGTGGCTATAAGATACATAAATTTTATAGCGTAAATAAAAGCATATTGTGTATTTTAAGAATTTATATTAATAAATAAAATAGTATTTTAAACTATGCGGCGCGCGGTCCAAATTTCCTAAGCGGGCCGCAAGTTGGGTAAAGCTTCCCTATATTAATGATTGCTTCAATGCATTTAGACGTTCTGTCTACAAGGGGCTGTACAATGTACATTATTGTCTACACACTACACTATTACACACTTTCTAAGAATAGACCAGTAAAAAAATTATTCGCATCATAAATTATTTTATTAAAAGACCTTTGAAAATTCAACTGGTTTCATTTTTTTTTTTCATAGAAAACATTTATGGGTTAGTGAAAAGAATTTCTATCGCTTGACTAAATTGATAAATAAATTGATAATATGTACAAAAATTTACATGCGGGGTGCTAGCAATTCGCAGTTCACCTATAAAACCAAAAAAAGATGTATTTAATTCTGGGAAAAATACTCCTACATCTCAGAGTCAAATATGAAGTGGAAATGGAGATTGGCGTAGTATGTAAAATTTCGCATGAATAAATATATAATTTTTTCAGCGATATACAAATTTGAATTAACCCATAAATGTTTTCTATGAAAAAAGTCACACATACGCCACAGTGACCGTTTAATTTTAATCTATTAAAAAAAAAATAAGACATTTTATTTAAATTTCGTATGTTTACATACTTGCAGTTAGGCTGCAGTCTTCCGTCAGTTTTCCTATTAATCTTTGAACAACAACTTGAAGGTATTACCACCAACATGGCTAGAGTTATAGCTATTTCAAGGGTTCTAATCCTCTCATCAGACTCCTTTTTCCGTCAATTCCATTTTGTTTGTGGTGCTAATCCGTAAAGTTATTCATTTTAATCGAAAAACTTTTTCCTATACCCTGATAGTATTCGAACCCACGCAAGCTTAGTTTCAGAGGCCAGTACAGTACGCACTAAACCACACTTTTTTTTTGGTTAATATAAATGGTTAAAAAAAAATTTAGACCATAAATAAAATTATTATTATTTTAATGCCTTTGTATGACAAAACAGTTAAAAAATGTGCTCAACGTGCCCGCCCTGCTTAGGAAGTGATTGTTTATAAAACTAAAATATTTAAATAAATACTATTTACAAACACGATAAAAAAGATTTAAGAGTATTATTTTTTAATACTGTCTTCAGATAATAATAATAATTTCAATTAAATAATTTTGAAATATTAGCGGAAACCTCATTAAGATAGCAGTACAAAAAAGTAATTTTGGATGTCGTTAACATCACTTCAATGCTGAGGTTACGATTTGTCTTAAAATGTCTGAACATTGAATTGTTAAGGAAAAATAGAGTCGGGTAAGGAATTCTATATTCGTGTAGTTCGACCAAAAAAGAATTTCTATACTTTATGCGGTACAGCTGAATTTTGGCTCAAGGGTATAACGATTTGCATTCCTGGTAGATGGGTTATTATGGACAAAATTGTTTCAGGGAAAGAATGCATCTGGCTATTTCAGTAGAGTTCTGACTTCAATAAAATGCACGACTAGTTCGCATGCACTCATGTAGACTCTCATGTAGACCAATTCTTTTATGAACTTAGCTTGAAAATTAAAGCTATTGGCAATGCAATTACTTAATCGAAAAGCAAACAAATGTCAAAACAATTAAGGGTCACAGACCAAGGGTCGAAAAACCAGTTTTGGGACTTCTCCATCAGCCTTGGCCCTTAGTAGAATTGAATTCCACACGATTACTGATATAGCAGGCGGAATTTAGCGTGTTTATCATACTCTTTCTTTAAGTGGCTCACTGAGATCGGAGATCGTAAGTGAAAATGAGAAACAAGGTCAGAAACAGAAGGGAGCCATTGGGCAAACCAGCATTTATTTTTTTGTTTTTTTTTGTAACTTCAGAATTAAAACTATTCAATTTTTTTTTTTGACAGTCAGACTAGAGCAATGGTCTAAAGTTGCTAAGGGTGTGAATACGTTTATGAAATATTTTCCGGAAAAAGAAGTGAGATATAAGTCAAGAGGGTTTCGGAGTTTGGCTACAACATCTGCTATTCTTGTTGGCTCTTAGTAAAGCTGAGTCAGGGGGTTAAATTCGGAAAAGTTCTTAGCGTACATAAGTTATGATGTTCTGTTGTTACAATGTCGAAACTTGTTGGGATAATGGATTAAAATCACCAGAAATTATAATTTCAATGTTATTTGACACAACTCCTTGTATGTAATCTGACAGCACAATAAGCTGATTTAAGGTTGAATTGTTGTCAAGATTAGTAGTTACAACAAATTTAGAAAAGCTTAAGTTGTGGTTTTTGGGACGCCAACCCCCTGGAGATATCCGCTATTTTTAAAAACGCGAATTGATTTTTATCTCCAAAACTATTAATTTTTGTAAAGAGGTTTTAAGACAAAAGCTGTAGATTATATATTTATCTTTAATTTAGACCGTCAATTCTAAATGTGCGAGCTGCAGTTTTGAGGTTACGACTACTTAACTTTATTTTTTAAAATTCTGTTTAAGGGGCCAATCCGTTAAGTTGACATTTGAACCGACAGCTCGATAAAATACACACGGTCTTATGAGAAGCGTGCCATAAGCAACAGATGCGTGGAGAGGAGAGGAACGTGTGGAGTTATTTTATTGAGCTGTCAGTTGAATGAGCCACCCTTTAGTCCACGATTACAACAAACATCAACTCTAAAACCACTTACCGTAATGGTAAAATTAAATAAACACAAAAAACTTCGACACGAAAAACTAGACAAGACTATACAGCCATTGACTGTATTATTGGTATCTTTGAATTTTCCTCAAACAGTAACAAGAACTTTACATTTAATGAAAAACCTATCCCCGCACATTGAGTCCGAAGCGCAATTATAAAGTCGTTTAAAAAAAAAAATAAAATGAAAGTCGGCGAAGCGTCATTATTAAATAAATTAAAATTAAAAAAGAAATAAACTATGTCAATGTCTTATCATGTATCGCTCTATCACGAACACATATTTTTACACTTTCCAACGAAAAATCAGACTCATCATATTTCAGACAAAAAAAAAAACTAAATAAAACATCAAATCGTTTACCAAGATTGCATAATCATAGTTTCATACGCAAATGGCTTTGTTCTCGGCGCCTTAATATAAAAAAACCAACAAAAATAAAAAAAAAAATCATCATAAACAAGAGAACTTTCATGCGACTCGCCATCGCACAAACGAATCGTGGTGACCTTCCACGCAGAGATAGAATATATACACGTTCATATATCCATGGTACTCGTACCGTACAAACTATCATAGTTAGTGGTCAGTTCTCACTTAAAAAAAAAGCATAAAATTGATAGTTCCTATCTGCGAAGCACAAACAACCAAACCAACAAACAAACATTCATTTGATTTACTCACCGTTTAACGACCATATATGAGATGGCAACGATGTCGCTGTGTACACTCGACCCATGGCACTGTTCGACGATGCCGCCACCGACGCAGCTATACCATCGACTATTCCAGCTTCTTCGACCTGTTCCAAGCTAATAGCACCGCCAGTTGTTCCGCCGTTTAGCAAAATAGAGTGGCCACCGTAGATGATGCGATCGCCAGGTCCTACGGTGTTGGAAGTACCCGACGACACCACTACCGCTGTCGAGCTAGAACCTCCACGATTGATTACCGTGCTGCGATCATTATGGCCGACTAGGTGTGGATGGTGGTGATGATGATGATGGTGGTTGTGATTGCTGCCGCCGTTGTTGTTGTTCCCAACGCCACCACTCCCACCGCCACCGGATTGATGCAAGTCTGGGACAGAAGAGAGACTTCGAGCTCTCTGACGATCGTTTTGTGGGACTTGGATGCCGGGTAGGGCACGCAATACGTTGAAGCCGGCTCCACTGCCGGGTGGAGAAGTCACCTCGGTGCTGGAGCTGCTCGAGAAAGTGCGCGTTCGTGGACTCTGGTGACCACTGTTTGCTGGGGTACTCGCCTTCGCCCCCATCTATCTGAGTATGGTTGTTGTTGCTTTGCAAAAACCGTGAAACCACAGACGGATACTCAAGTTATCGAACTACGAATAAAGTTTTCTTCCTTTTTTGTCTCGCGAACCAAACAACGAACAAACGAACGAACGAAACAACCCTTTCTTGTTGTCTTGAGAACAAACAGAGATCACTGTGAAAACAAAGGAACTTTTCAACTTGAGTCGAGGAAGGAGGAATTAGTTTGGGTGGGCGAGATGGCTCTTTGTTCCACAACTGCCTGACTGAATGCCGCAGAAATTAGTTCACACAGCCCGCGGCGAGGTTTGCAATATAAATTTATACTTTTCTTATTCGTCAAAATGTAGAACTTCAATCGATTGTCATGTGCACTCAATTAATCTTTATCACTTCATCTTGGTCTTGGGTCTAGGGACTAGGGACACAAGAGCTCTGATTCACTATGAAAACTCACCAATTTCTTTGCACACCCTTCTCCTTTCGTGTGTCTCACTCACGCGATGACTGATTGGGTGTTTTTTCTGCGTTTTATTGTTTTTGTTCAACCAAAGTTTTCTTCCAGAGATTATGAAGCAGTTTTGTTGATTTCTACCGAGAAAACCTTTTTTTGTGGAAAAAAAAACTGTTGGCTGCCAGATGACCAAGTCTCTTTTGTTATGGATTCTTGTTTTTTTCGATTTTTCTATTTTTTCTAATCACTATTCTCTCCGGGAATGAAAAGTTAAAAGGGGTTGCTGCTTTAATCTGTATTCATCGTTACTCCTCCGACCAATTAACTAATTTATTTATTCGGTTTTCGTCGGGGTAGACAACAAAAAAGACCAAATAATGCCTCCCTGTGTGATTTTATTGCAAAATCTTTCTTCTGCTTCAGAATCAGAACACTTTGAACGAACTCTGTTGGAAACAGAATTTTTTTTTTATTATTTTATGTCGCCAACATGACGAAAATAAAATTTTGAAACTGCAGAAATTTTTCAGACAAAACAGACAGCTGTGTTTTTTGTTTTTTAACTTACTTTTTTTGACGCAAGCTTTTTCGAGAGACGATGACGTTTTGAAAACTGTTTGATTTGTTTATCAGATGAGTCCGTATATTTTAAAAATTTATTATGGTCTGTTTGGGTACTCCCCAAAACGAGAATTTTCTAGTCCTCGGTGAAATGTCACGAAAAAAAAAGATGCGAGAGAAAACATCAAAATTAATTAAAAGAGACGCAGGTTATGCTCTTCATAATAGTACCTACCTACTGTAGATTCTTCTGCATACAAACCCAATTTGGTACTTCTTCCACCCTATAAGCTATACCAGACACTTTAACCTCTGGTACCTACTCGGATGTTGTGAAACACTCAAGTGAATGTTTTCTGCTGATTGCGTTCTAAGTAGCTGAACTGGAACTTTACTTCTTCACTGTAAAACAGGCCCTAATGGCCTTTTTCACGAAGTACAAGTAAAGTTCTGAGTAGTTACCCACCAGTTAAATTACCTTCCAGTTAAATCCTCAAGTTACAATCATCTTTTTGATAAATTTATGTATTGGGTAACTAACTGATAGCTATTCCAGTTTCCAGTAAATAAATTTTTGACAAATGGAAAATAAGAAATAAAACTGTAACAAATCGTGTTTTGTTGTATTTTAAAGTGCAAATATAAAATTTTAAAGTGAAATAAAATGGCAAATAAAAGAGGACGATATAATATAAAATGGCGGACACAAGAAACAAATGTAATGTTCTCACGAGATAAAAGCTTGCCCAAACTAAAGTGCGACAGTGCGACACGACAACGTCAAAATTTATTTACATAGCGTCATATGAGAGTACCCACACCAAATGTGATTAAGCGCAAAACGTTTTTCATATAAAAATCATGTCGCACATGTCGTGACGCACTGTCGCACCTTGGTTTGGGCAAGCCTTAACTACAACGGGGTTAACTCGACTATTTAACTTCGAAAAAATGGTGTAAAAAGCTTAGATTTTGTATTCTCAACAAGTGGTGTACTTTTTTCCTGAAAAAAATAGACCTATAAGGAAAAAAACTATTTTGCTTTTGCAGTTTTGAAAAAGTGGCCATTGTAGTTAAGCTTTTCAAAAAAAAAAAACACAATAATTTTGAAAAAAATAAGTCCTGTGTAAAATGTCGCGTAAAGGCTTGCCCAAACCAAACGTGACGCACTGTTGCTTAAAAATCGTGTTTGTTTATAACTTTACAAAGTTAGAATCTCGAAGTTTAAAGAGAAGACAAAGACAAAAAATGGTCGAAATTCATAGCTGTGTTTTATTTTCCGCCAGATCTGATCCGGATAAAAATAAACAGAGCTAATAATTTTTATCAACTTTAATTTTCAACTCCAACAATTCTAATCGAAACTTGACATCTCCACATAATGTGTCAACAATTTTGTTCTGTCAAAGTTTTCATAAATTTTTGTAAAGAATCGAAATAAAAAAAATATAAAATTATTTATATTGCAAAACTGCAAGTTTTATTGATAAGAATAATTGAAATCAAATTAAAATAGGTAACAATGTCATCGGCAACGGTAAGGAATGTTAGTTTCGCATGCTTTCTTAGTTTCCCTTAAAAATTAGCTTATAAAATATACATAACACAATAACTAAAACCTGCACTTGAAAATGAATATTTGGCAATTTATAGAGCTGGCACGCTTATACACTACTCTTGATAATATCTAGTCTAGATGCATGTACTAAAACCAAACTTGAGTAGCTAGTTGCACGTATTTTTGTTTTATTTTGTCTTTAAAGTGATTGTATCAAGTCTAAATGATAAACATTTTGCTTTGCAAATAGATACCTCTTCTCGATGACGATACAATTCCATTTGGTGAGGAAGAAGAACTTCGAAATAGCCCACCAAAAAAATACACGTAAGTTAATTCCAATTCAATTTGTTATTTACTTTATTCAATGTCTTGTCTTTTCTTTCTTTTTGTTGAAAAAAAAAAAATGGTTTCTTACAGACATCCGTATGTTGCATTTTTTCATTTGTTCTTCCGTGGATTAGCGATTTTCGTTTATGTCTTTTGCAATTGGTTCAGTGAATCGTTTATTACAAGTTTTGTATTTGTAACACTTTTGCTGTCAGCAGACTTTTGGGCTGTTAAGAACATAACTGGACGACTGCTGGTGGGTCTAAGATGGTGGAATTATGTAGATGATGAAGGCAAATCACATTGGGTCTTCGAAGCAAAACAGGTAAGTTATTCTCTCTTAGATATAAAAAGTTTAATAGTATCTACAGCATAGTACGCAAAAAAAATACTGAATAGGTACCCTTAAGCTGCATTTAAACTTACATTCATCATTCGATGGACGTTGTTTGTTCTTCACCGAGTATAAAATTTAGTAAACAATTCGTTTTATAAAAAATAATAATGTTGGGAAAAAATAATAAAAATCTTTCATTAGTAAATTATTGAGACCAAAAAAGGGGAATAAGAGAAATCTTAAAAAATTAAACTATTCACGACTAAGCCGATTATCTGCAATATTTTTGATGGATTAAATATTTAATATAATTCAGCCCTTTCACAGATTCCCTCGTAATGGAAAATGCTACGAAATTTGAAGTTCGTCGCGATTTTCTACAAGCTGATCTTGACTAAGTAAGCTCGAGTTATCGAAACCACTTTATTTTTATTACTTTCGATTAATTTTTATTTTGAATTCACTTGTTTATTGCAAAAAATGCAAAAACTTTCAAGGAACAAACAAAAAATCAACACAGATTTTTTTAATTAATAACATCAGCATGTAGAACTCTAGAATCAAACAATTTATAGAGGGGATCAAGTATGTAGCAAATCTCCCCTTTTTGTCATCAGGTCTTTATAGAAAGTAAATTTGAATTATAAGAAGTTGTGCGTACCTAGTATCTGAAAAAAAAAAATATTCATCCTTTCCAACCTATCTCATTTCAGAGTAAAATCAACATTAACGAGGCCCGAGTCTTTTGGCTAGGTCTAATTTTGTGTCCAGCATTTTGGTCTCTATTCTTCATCTTTGCATTTTTTGGATTAAAATTCAAATGGTTATTGCTGGTGATGATTGCATTGGTACTCAACGGAGCAAACTTGTACGGCTACATCAAATGTAATTACGGTGCAAGCAGCGATCTCAATTCGGCCGCAACTGACTTTGTTAAAACGCAAATCTTCAAAAGTGCTGTCGATATTATGACTAAACCAAGTAGTCAACCTACAACAGCCAAACCTACGGGTATTGTTTAAAACTAAATTCATTCCGTAATTTGTAATTAATAAATAATAATCTTACAATTAAAATTGCAAAAAAAACACAAAAAATAATAAAAAAAAATAAACAACACATTAGTTATCTAATATTAATAGTATATTATTGTTTTCTTAATTTACAAAATATTTTTTTTTTATTTTTAATATACATACAATTTTATATATATTATATTTAGTATATATATGGATATAATTATTTTAACTATATAACTTCTATTTGAAAAGATAGAATAATAATAATAGAGACTTTCTAGGAGAGTGTTATGTTATCCCATGTTTTTTTTTTTTTTTTGTTTAATTTGGTTCCGAAAAAAAAGGTAAATGTAGTAAATTAAGAAGTAAAAATTTTTAAATAATAATATCACCGCTTGGACAAACACTAACAATTAATGACACATTTATGTATGATGTATTTTGTAATTCAACATTAAGAATATTGCTGGACTTTTGCTTTGTTTTTAAAATATAATGAAAATAATAATTAACAGGGTGTTCCTTTTGGAAAAGAAGAAAATACAACAATTTGAGTGTTCTATGTGCATAAACATTAACACTTATTAAGGCAACTTAGACCATTCACCGTTTTAACCTTTGTCAACAAATTAATTTAAAATGAAAATGCACATTGGTCGTTATTGAAATTTACGAAGATAAACCACCAGCACTAGCACTACTGTTGCGTTGGCGTAACAACTCATCAATCTGTGCCTTGTACATGTCTTTAACATCAACTAGATCCAATTCAAGCTCCTGGGCTTGTTCGACCTTTTCTCCGTACATCTGCAGTAGGGCATCATACTGACGTTGAAGTTCGGCGAAATTCTTTTCAATATCCTCATGAAGTTGTACTTTTTCTTTGATCTGTGAAAAGGTACAATTTAATTATTTTTGTTTTTTTTATTATTTAAGTGATTTCGAATTTATATGTAAATTACATTTTCCAACTCCATGGAAAGATTTGAAATTTCTGAATTCAAGACATCTCGCTCCACTTGTAAACGGGATAGTTCCCATTGTAATTGATTGACTTCACCATCACGTTGCTTGACAAGAGATGTCAAGTGTTCTATTGTACTTGCGTTGTGGCTCATGTGTGGCAGATTTATATGCATTCCATATACAGATGTGGCTTGGCGACCAGAATTCGATATGCAATCCAGATCGTCCTATGAATAAAAAGAAGTTACTTTTTCAGAAGCTAAATTAAGCAAGTAGGCAACCAGACTCCAAATCTAAAAAAGCCTAAGATCGTAAATAGAATAAAATCTAATAGACCGCTACAACTTATGTTGAACGTGTTTTCTGGAGCTCATGATGCTTGATGCGAGCCTGGAAGGACTATGACAGCGATTTAAGGAAGACAATCGAATAGCTGCGTCAGAAGTGTTGAGTTTCTTACAACCAACACAACACAGAAAATAATGGTTCGACTCCGATTGTGCACAGGAGGTGTATAAAGTATAGCTGCAGCAGAAAACTAGAGCTTGGCAGCAGCTCTATGTTGGCCGAAGCGAAGATTAGAAATGCTACGAAGCGAGAACAAAGATTACCCACAACTTGAAATCAAGGCGAAAAGAGGTGAATCAAACTAAAACCGGATAAACGAGCTGCCGAGGATGCAATGGGAAAAGTAGATGCGCAGTCGATGCTTAACATCTGAAGAGCATATAGAAGCATCAATTGATTTGAAATAGGTAATGACAGCTTACGAGAAATTCATGGTCTTTTAATTTTAAATAACAATAAATTGTTTTTTTACTTAAGCATGGCATTTAAATCCAAAGACCACTTAATTTTTAATGGTTGCTAAGGTTACCCAATAAGTTGAAGTATGTCCTAGATGATAGCCCCTCGACATTTTGACAATAGTTCCGTTACTTTTGCATGCCGCCTTCAACTTTTTTTCGTTGTTTAAAAGGTCTTTTAATTCCAAAGATTACTACATTGCTTCTAATTGCTAAACAAGGGGGCACCAAAGAGAACTGCCAAGTCCATTTTTAATACCTCGAACTTATTACACTAATCAAATTCCTAATTTGCGACGAGATCGATGTGATTTTAAGAACAAACCTGTTTTTGGTACTTTTCCTAGCATAAAATCAGCAGCTTTTAGAATGGGACAGTCAATAACGAGGACAAGAGTAATATCGTGACTATTAGTAAATAAAACTTTCAAGACTTCAGGACAAAGAAATAACCCCGGAAACGACATCACGGCATAAATCAAGCGTTGAACATCTCTTGCTTATTGTAAGACATAGGAAGTCAATTTTTAAAACCAAAAGCCCAATTCTAAAAAAAGTTAAATTATATCTCATACTTACAACTTGCCAATCGAGCGATCCCAATGCGTCATCTACAAGACTAAGCGTAGGTGATGAATTATTCGGCCTCAATGTGTGATGTGCTTCATCAGAATTACTCGCTTCACTCATAGACATATCTCTGTTGCGATAATTGGTTGGATTATCACGATGTACTACCTCTACTGGCCGTTCCTCTTTCTTGTGTGTCGTCTTCAATGTTTCATACTTTTCCTCCAAAAGAGCATATTTTTGTTTAAATTCATCGTGTGTTTTCTTCAAGTCTTCAAAACTCTCCGTCAGTGTTGTTAATTGTCTAGAAAAAAAAAACAATACACTAGGGAAAATGCAATTCAAACCTCTAGTATCTTCACAAACCTTTTCAAATTTGTTTCAATGAGTTTGCTATCAAGACCAGCTTGATGAAGTGCTATTTTTGTTTGCTCCTCTTGCATCAATGATGCAGAGAGTTTCTCTTCGAGAGTTTCAATTCTTGATTGTAGCAGGCTGACCTTTTCCTTAAATGAACTTTCGACATTTTCTAAGCTTTGAAGACGGGCTCTTGAGAGTTCTGAAAAAAAAATACAAAATAATTCTAATTTTTTCTAGAAAATCCTAATTTGGTTAAAAAAAAATTCTACCTAATTTGGTTAAGAACTCCTTCTCTTGCTTGTCCCAATTACTAGTTCGCATTGTGAGTGTAGACTGGAGAGATTCTAGCTGTCGCATCAAGGGAATTGTTGTTAAACTGACTTCTTGTGTAAGATTCTCGGCTCGAATTTCAGACTCCTCCAATCTTCTTACCAACTCAGAGTTCTCCTCTCTGAGTTTCTGTTCTCGCATGGTCATGCCAGCTTCGGATATGCGTAGTTTTTCGCGCAATTCATTTAACTGCGCCGCCAATTCATTTCTTTCCAATTCGGCTCTCTCTTTTTCCTTCTTGAGTGTTTGAAGCTCTTGAGTGTTCTTAGTCAAATCAGAATGAACTTGTTTACGATTTTGCAATTCAACTTTGGCAGCTTCCAGGCTCGCCTGAAGAGTACTCAATTTGGAATTCAAATCTTCAATTAAACTTCTTGCGGTGGTATTCTCCTCTTCGAGTTTTCGCTTTTCTGATGAAATTTTGTGAACTGCTTCAATCTGCGAACGCTCGACTTCCTCCTTTGCGTTGAGAGTTTTCTTCAATCGTTCGACTTCTTCAGTTAGATCTACAATTTGCTCTTTGTTCCGTTTGAGGATGGCTTCACTGGTTTTTTCCTTGGCACGAAGCTTTTTAATAATATTCGAATGCTGGAGGACTTCTTTGGACAGCTTCTCGCCCTCCAGACGCAGTTCGGAAATCATTTCATCTTTTTCTGCTACCACTTGGGCGAAATCATTTTTGGGAATCTTCGTTTGGATCTCCTCCTTTGCTGACTTCAATTGCAAACGCAGTCCATCTCGCTCACGAATACTCATTTGGAATTTTTTCTCCAAAGCCGACAATCGCTGAGTGTGTTCTTCGCTCTCAAGGTGTTCTGTTTTTCGCTTCATCAAATCCAACTGACTCTGGTATTCGTTGTTTTTCTCTTGAAGTGCTGCATTCTGGCGTGCTAGCTCCAGCAAACGTAGTTCTCTGGACTCAAGAATTTCACTCAACTCACTGATGCGATGCATGAGTTTTTCAGTATCAGATTGTGAATCCTCGGATATGGTTGAAACCTCGGAAGGCTCTCGAAAGTGACCTTTTTTAGTTGGCGGAAATACTACTTTGGCTTGTTTTACAGGACTCGTTCGACTGGCGCTATTGGCACTGCTCGAGTCTCCATTGGGATTGGAAATTATTTCGATATCCGATGATGTTGTTGTTTCGATTTCATCGTTGGAATTGTGCCCAGAGGATGATGGACCAGAGTTGATTTTGACCAAATCTTTATCGTCGGATGTGACAGAAGCAGCTTCTACCATTTGGACATCTTCAAAACTTTGCGTGGAATCTGAATTGACTGTTTGTGATTCAAAGAGGGAATCTTCTATTGCGGTGTTTTGGAGTTTCATAGGGGCAATGAGTTTTGATTCAGAAGAAGATTTGAGTTCAGTTGCTGGAAGAGAAAAGAGAATAATATAGATCGGGAGACGGGTTTACAACAATGAATGATCGAGTATTGAACATATTTCATTCTAATGGAAATTAGCTATGCAGAGTGGAGTAGAACGCAGCAGGAGTAACTGGAAAAAATTGAATAATTTTTCTAAACATAAGCAAGTGATACATTTAGTAAAAAATGGGGCATCCAATCGAAAATGATTTTGTGAACGTATACAGCAGTAGTAGGATCGATCCTTTCTATGGTTCGATAGTATGGTGGCCCACACTTACCAAATCATATAATATCAATAAGTTAAAAATGGTATAAAGAACAGCCAGGACGATGGGGTCGTGGCGAGAAACTTCGACAGCACAATTTTCACTAATGGCTCGAAGATGGAGTGTGGTGTTGGTGCGGGTGTCTTTTCTGAATGCATGAACGTGTCCAAGTCTAATCGGCTTCCCAATTTTTCCAGTATTTTTTAAGCGAAGGTACTAAATTGAAGAAAGAGTCTATATTTCTCTGGGAGTTGTGAGGCAATATTTTTTTTCAATTTCCCTAGCGGAATCAAATCGCAGGTGGAGCAATCTGACTAACTGTGTTATATCAAGAAAATTATGGCCCATTTATATAAAAACCGAACAAACGACCTAATATGCAGGCCCAGGTAAGACATAGCCAGAGTCATTGCTTCCTGTTCAGGACATTGGCCGATAGGGGAGCGTACGGTGAAGTTAGGCATTCCCCATATCACCTTCTGTCGTAGTTGAAAGGACCTTCATGAAAAGGAAACGGTCTTTCACCTTCTCTGTCAGTGTCCTGCTCTTAATAGAACAAGAACGCGACTGTAGTTGGAAAAGCCTTTTATGAAGATGTTGGTGAACTTTCCGATTTAAAGATAAAAGACCCTGATCGTCGTTTATGAATTGGTCTTTTGAACACCCATTGCATTACGAGACAGCAGGTTGGTGAAAAGATTTGGTTTATGAGCGGCTGGGTGATCATGGGATGATTCCAAGGCGGTAAGTGGCCTTATATCAGTTCAGCAGCAACCCACAAATGTCGCTATCTTGGGCGATGGAACAAATTCAACATCCCTCCCAGTCAAAACTATCAATAGTAAGCTTATTAGTTTTAAAATCAAACAAAGGCAGAAAGGCTACAAGCGAGCGATACTCACAGTAACCCTTTTGTGTAACAGACTTGCACGTCGAGTATTCTGCTGGAGGAACTCACTTCGGCTTCGGGCCCTGCGATGCTAAATGGGAGCATTCAATAACCCAATATATCAATGATACCAACAATAGGCTCAGTAACTTTAATCAGGCAGAGACAAAAACAGCTACCTTTTCGAGCAAGAGATTAGCACATCGGGTATTCTGCTGCACGTAGGTATTCTGAAGACGTGATCCACCATTAACTGAAGTTAGACTGACCGATACGACTTATGTCGTTTTCACGTCCAGAAGAGTGCGAAATCATCCAGAAGTCTTGTTTAACAGAAGAACTGTCATATGTCATATTTGTGCTAGTAAAACATTTTCAGAAGATTTCTGGATGCTTTTGGACTTCCAATCGAAAACGTCATAACTCTACCTTTCATTCTTTGACAATCTTAACGAAATTTCAAGAACATAGACCAAGGAAGGTGAAATGAAGTCCAGATTTGCTTTTAACATTAAACATAAGCTGAAAATAGAATAGAGCCTTACCTAATGGAACAACAACCATGTCGTTTGTTTTTGTAGCGCTCTCACCCATCACTGTGCTGTATGACATGGAGTCATCGTCTTCTTCGTGATCTCCATCGCTTCCAATGATAACAATGCTTTCGGGAAGAGATAAATTCGAATCGGGACTCAATACTTCGCTGCTGCATGTTGGAGTCGTTATCAGTTCTACGGACTCGGAGTTGTTTACGTTCTCCGATGGGGAAGTTGGAACTGTACTCGGTGATGTGGGAGGTGACAATAAATCCACAGAATCAGAGTTCGAAGTCACAGACTCTCGCTTTGATAAAAGTGGTTCGGTTGTTGTTACCGAATGCCGCTGACCACTGCCACTTTTTGGCGGAGTTGTTATCATTTCCTTGGCATTTGGATTCTCGAAGAAAGACCCAGTAAACGAACCCCATGCTGCTTGCGAATCTGTCGATTTAGCTAAACCCAGCGGCTGCATTTCTTGGACGGGAGTAGAGGGAGCAGTTTTACTTTTTTCTGTTGCAGCTGTGGCAGCAGGTTCAGCATTCTGATTCAGGCGTTTCTCTTTTGCCCCTGGGTCTTCATCGAGATCGTCTTGGATGTCCAGGGCTTTGTCAATTTGTTTCTGGGCTTCTTTAAGTGCGTGTTTGGTTAAACTCGCCAGTCTTGTTGTATCAAACCAGCTCATTGCCAGCGAAAAGCATTACGTTTCATACAAAGGCAGATAAGCTGGTAAATAGAGATATATTTTCTTCCAAAAAACAAAAGCAATTAATCCGTGGCAATAACAAAAACACTCTTGCTAGGGATGTTTTCAATGCACTATTAAGACTTTTTTCTAGTTTAACATTATTGAAAATAACAATTACAATTGAAACACTTGGAAGGGTATTTAACTAATTTGTTTGTATTTTATTTTAGGAAAATTTGAAAAAGAATTCTATAAAAAAACTGCGGAAAATGAAAATTCGCAAATTTTTGTCACGTCTCTCGTCAAAAGTATTCTGACACTGACAGCAGAAAGTTGACATTTTGAAGAATGCGTTCCCGGTTATGGTTTTTTTCTTCATTTTTTTATAGCACACATCACACGTCACACCATTGTCAATTTTCACTGAGTCTGCACTGAAGAGGTTAATATTTTGTTCTACTGGCGTTGGCAGTGTAGTCGTTACAATCGTTGAATGTATTTTTAACTGCATCCGCACATTTCTAGAAAAGGAATGCTGGATCTCAATTATTCTAAGCTTTAAAATCTGCAAAAAATTGAGAAAAATAGGGCTTTCCTGATTATATGGCAGATACCGTTAGTTTTAGCCCTAAAAAACAAATTCACTTACAAAACATCATAACTACCTACCAAGTTTGAAGGAAATAGCTTAGTTTGTAGCCTGTTTTGACTAGTAGCCAAATGAGATAATTTAGCAATTCTGATCATTTCGTTTGACAGCTCATTTGCTGCATGATAAACAGAAAACAAGGTATGCTCATTAGATTTTTGGCAGGCTTTCTGTGACGTCATAGTCATCTTTCTCATCGGCAGTTCGCCCGAACGTCAGTTATGGGTTTGGACAAAACATTTTTTTGTATTAAAAACAACAACAATGAAACTGAAAAAAACTCGATTGTCAGCATCGTCTGACTCTTTTTTCTTACACACCTTTTTGTATCTGCGATGCAGCTTGTTACGGAACAAATTTGTGGGATGTGCTTATTAATATTTTGGTTAATTTCCGAGCTAATTTCGTGCAAATGAGGTGGAAATTATCTCATTTCGAGTTAAGAATTTGTATGGTTAATTTGATCCAAATTATCTCATTTTCTCTAGTCGAAACAGGCTGTAGATAGAAACAGACGAGCGGAAAGAAATGCGAGATCCACTTTTTTCGCTTTCTCTATCATTGTTTAATGTTATTTGTCATGCGTGGTTGTTATCATCATTTAAACTGGCCCTATAGTACCTACCGTACCCACATAATTATATCGTAATAAAAACAATCTATGGTGACCTATCAACAGCCTTTTATTTATTACAATCCGCCAGACCAATAGTTGTTCTCTGCATTCTCTTCATATGTATGTCGCATAGTCGGCTATTACATAGTGCAGCGCGTGATTCGCACTTCACATGAGTGCAATTTAATTTTTAAATCATGATTCAGCGGTCAAATTTTGACCGCTCGGAGGTACTAGCAGTAATAATTTTCTTCTGACAAGAAAAGTACCAAAAAATAAGGAATAAGTTTTAATGTAATTATTTACATATTTACATACACAATCCAGAAAACAATTTATCCGTAGTGCAATAGAAAGAGCATCGCTTCTAGACCGTGGGTTTGCATGTTCAAATATCTAGTCGTTGAATATTTTAAAATTATGTATAAATAATTATTTATCAAATTTAAATCACTTATCCCAAATAGACCGAGAGTCCACAGCAGATTTTGGGTATGTTGTGTGGGTGATGGCATAAAATTATGGGTATTTTTGGAAAGGTCCTTTGATTGTATGTATGAGATGTCGAGTTCTTGCAGTCCGTAGTATGGGGCGAACAATCATAAAAAAATAACGGTAATACCTACAACTAAGTACATATTATACTTTTTTTAAAGCCAATACTGGGTTCTATTAGTCTCTTTTTTTATCAAGTAAAATCTATGCACAGTTTTTGAAAAGAAAATTATCTACCTAGTTTTAAACTCAAAATTTTTGGAAAAAAATTTTAAGTGTTTTTTTTTTCAAAATTTTGAGATTTTATGTTATTTCTTTTTTCTTTGAATTCGTTGCTCTTATTAATTCTTAATCAGACACCGGTAAAGATAATTTTATGTCTTTTAATATAAGTATTTTACGTGGTAAATGGAAAATGGATCAATTCATTTACAAAATGACTAAATTATCATATTTTTTGCTTTTTATGGCTAGTTTACAGTTCAGCGTGAAAAAAAACAAAAATTCAAAACAAATTTATGTTTCTGTTTTGTGCATCATTTTGTTTCATATTTTGATGTTACTACATATCTTCAAAATCACCGGTAACCAATTTTTTTGCTATATCAATTGGTACAAGAGGCTACAAAATTTTTAGAACAAATGCAATATTGTGAATATAGTGAAAATTCTCAAACTCATTTTTCTATTCAACATTTCAAAAATGGGTCAAAAACCTTAGATTTTGGATTCTCAAACAAGTGGTGAACTTTTGTTTCGAAAACAAATGAATCTACAAAAAAAATATTATTTGCACTTTTGCAAAAAGTGGCCATGTTAAGGGTTTTTCATATAAATTTTTTTCACTTCGTGAAACGGAATTCTCCTCTACAATGTAGGTAATTGCAAGAATAACCAGCATCTTCAACTCATTGGTATTTTTTTAAATTTTGTAGAACTTTGAAGATTAAACATTTTACATAAAGAATTTTGAACAAACAAATAAAAACAAACATACAATTTCGACCTTTCTCGAAAATGAATTCCTGAACTCTATTTTCTGTTAATATTCTCTGCAACCACAATGCATCAATTAATTTCAATACAGTTAGTTGATAGTGAAAAAACTTGAGATCCTGTTTCAAATGTAACATTGACCACCACATTATTATAGCTCCAGTGGCGCAATTGGTTAGCGCACGGTACTTATAGACAGTATTCGATGAGCAATGCCGGGGTTGTGAGTTCGAGCCTCACCTGGAGCAGTGGTTTTTTTTTATTTTCTATATTAATAAAACACCTCGCATGGATGTACGTAATATAAAAAGGGTGGTTCGTTCGTTCGTTCTGTATCTGTTGGTTGATTATTTTTGGCTTTGGTGGTTGAAGGAAATCAACGAAAAAAATCATTTATTTATTTAAAATTATACTTTGCTTCAAAAATTGTTTGGCAGTTGGTGCCATATTAGTGTTATAATTCAATGTCTTTTTACTTGCGATATATGTATGTAGGTACTATATATCAAGTTATGCATTCGTCCAAAAAACTAAAGTTGAGATAACAATCAAACATGACATTACGATGATAGAGAATGAGAAAAAAGTGGGTCCGACGATTCTGTCTGTCTATCTATCTGCCTGTATGCATCGGAGACCACAGCCTAAACGGATGGGTCGATTCACTTCAAACTTGGTATGTGGCGTTTTTTGGAGACTATCCCCAAATGTTTTTTGATTTTTTTTTTGACCAAAAAAAAACGGTACCTGTCATATACCGGATTAAGAAAAACTCATTTTTCTCAAAAACGACGCCTACGATTCTGATTAAAAATATCATGGTCATTTCATTGAGTAAGGTCTATCTTTAAATGAAAACCATTTTTTTTAAAACCCGTTATTAACAGTACCTCTGCCATAGAACCGTTTTTTAATTCTGATTTTCTCCTTCATGACTCAATCAATTTCAACCATTTTTTACATGGATGCTTTTAAGTTGCAGTAATAATATTTAGTAAAAAGAAATTCGAAAATTATTTTTTTGGATTTAAAAAAAAAATGAAATTTTTTGTTTTGAAAAATCATTTTTTCGAAAACTATTCAATATTTTTTTTCAAATTTTAGTTTTTAAATGTTGATAAATAATATCTTAATATGGCGTACCAATTTTTTTTTATAAAAGTCCTTGCAAAATTTTATATGGAAAAAATAGTTTTTTAAAAAAACGGCTCTACGATTTTCAAATTTTTTTTCTAAAAATGTATCATTATAGAAGAAATCAAATTGCATAGTTTGTTTTGAGGTTAAATTCATTCAAGAAGCTGTTTTAGTCATCTGAAAATCGAATTTTATGCTTTCTAAAACTGCATTTACAAATTTTTTATTAAAAAGGCTTAGCATAAATAGTAACTTTATCTAGTGCAAATACAATATGGTTGGCTTGGAAAAAATCTAGGTATTGATCAAAATCAATATTATTTTTTTATGAAATTTCAGGAACAAAAATAAAATAATTGTTGCTGTTAAGAAAAGAAAATGTATATTCTTTGCTGAAATTGTTTTATGTGCAAAAAAATATTTAAATTGATTTGCCATCGATTGATAAAAGTTTCATAATGCAACATATGTATATTTGTAAAATTATTATCCATAAGAAAATTTTTACTGATTGTTTTTACTGCTCTCTATAACTGGCACCTAAGCTATGACCCCAGGTTAAAAATAAAAATGCCAAGTAAAAAATTAAATTTAGGTACATATGCTAGGTATGAGGATGTTTTCCCAAATAATTAAACATTATTGATTTTAATAATTTATTTAACACTTTAATTTACACATTGATAAAATTCTTTTAATTTGTTAAGCTATACAAGGATTGAGCTGCTCTAAATAAAGGTTAAAGGTTAACAATTACGGCACAGGCTGGTGGCTAACTCTATCAACGACGCTGACTAACTGAATAACCTCTGGAAATGATATTCCTTTCGTAAATGACTGATCTTCTGTTCTGCATTTCTTTAATATGAACCAAAAAATTCGAATGCAGATTTTGAAAAAACAAAGCAATGCGCATTATATTAAAACGTGATAATTATGCTAACATAAGAGAAATGCATGAGTCCCTAAACTGGTTCAATTTTCACCAAAGACTATTTATCCTGGCTATGACGTTCGTTTACAAAATAAAAAATAGCATGTGTCCTGAATATCTATGTAAACATGCAACAGCGTAATAGAGACGACCTTATAGTCCGAAGAATGAGAACAACAAGAAATCAGCAATCAACTTTTTATTCCGGTTTCCAAGCATACAACCAACTTCCACAACACATAAAAAATTCAAATAACATCAACATGTTTAAAAGATTAATTTCAAATCATGTTAAAAAACATATTACTTGAATTATATAAACTCTAATGAACTATTTTCTATTTTGTACATATCATTTAAATTTAAATTCTCTTCAATGTAAATCTTATTTTGTGTTAATGTATACATTTCTCCCATTATGATTTATCTAATTAAAATAATGTTAAAAGTATTATGTAATTTAAATGGCACTCGTATGCCAAATTAACAATAAACAAACTAACCAAAAACTAACAACTTGAACACTTGTGTCAACAAAATAGTGCTTCGTTTTTTTATTTTTTTAAATATTTGGGATAACCCAAGCGCTACATATATACAAAAAAAAACATGAAATAGAAAAAAAAAACCTACAGTTTTCTTGGAGAGAAAACTCGGCCATTTATACAAAACTTCGAAATTTTATTTTTCTACAATTTTAATCCTTATAATTTTTTTTCTAATATCTATTTTCTCTAATTTTCTATTTTTCGAGTTGAACCTAAAAAAGTTGTCCTAAAAGTGAAAAATAGGCTTCTATTAATTGTAAGATTTGTCCATTTTCGCTTTGAAAAACTATGTTCAAATTAAAATTTTCACTTTAACAAAAAATCACTCATACGCCATACACTTTTTTGTTTAATTCAAATATTTTGATAGCAGACCAGTGCCAATCCAGTATTCAGATGGCAAAAGATGAAAAAAATACTAGAAGGATATGGATGATGATGGCATGGGAAAAATTATGAAAAATGGTATATCAAAGGGGAAAAATAAATTGCCTACAAACGGATTGGAAGAAAGTGATGGGTGGGCGAAAAAATTGGGTTGGTGTCGAAAATCGTGTTTTTTTTACAATTTTTATCAAAAGTAGACATTTTATCGAAAAAAGTTTAAGATAAGAGTTGTAGATGGTTAAAAGATCTACAAGTTTTGTTCAGATAATTTTTCTATATAACCTCAAAAATATTAAAAAAATGACAAAAAACAAACAAAAAAAGTTAGATCTTTATAAAACTTGGTCTAAAAGTACATTGCTATGTCTTTTACTCATACAAATTTTGTTTTATCAAAATACTAACATGTTTTTTACAAATATATTTTGAAAAATTTTGAGTTTTGAAATGGATTCTTTTAAAAATTTGTCAAAAGGTATTTCTTATCGCTTGAAGAATAATGTTGCTTAAAAAAGTCTTGGAAAAATCAAAATTTCCTACTACAATTGTTCATATATTTTCAAAAACTAAATAAATTCATACAAATTCCTCAATAAGATATTGAGATAAAGCAGAACATGTAAAGAAATTTCATCGAAATTACAAAATTACAAGAAATGTCCATAATTTTCCGAATCACTCCAACAATTAAGTCTAAAAATTAAATTTTAAATATAACCAATAAAAGGTTAAAGCCAAGGATATAGCTCAATTGTTTGTTCTTGAGTCTTAGATTATTTAATGATAAAACTTACTCACTGGCAATAATTGTATTCTTAAAAACGCAATGTCGAGAACATGCTCTAATCAGTATTCCTCTTATTTTCATCCGTTAAGACTGTTTTTTTTCATCCAACAACTTGTTTTATATTTCAGTTTTAACTTATTTAAGTTCAATAAAAAAAAAAACATAATTAATCCGACAGAAAAGTAAATTTTCTTTTTTTATTTTTATTTGAATTATTTTTTTTTTTTTTAATTTTAACTAAAGAAACAAATCATAAAGACCTACTAATTATTTTGTTTGTTTATAAATAAGAGAAAAAAGAGATTTTTTTTTCAAAAATATTTCCGTCCCCCTTCGCACCTAAAGAGAGACACCACCGACTGCATTGGCGCCCCAATTAGGAAAACTCCGGTTTAGAATAGAATTCAAGCCCAGATGCAGATGAGATTTACCTTCTAGACATCTGCACGCGTCGAATTCCGTTTGATTACATCTCAGGTCACTCAAGCACTATTTATATCGGAATAGGCAGCAGCACACAATTTATGTATTATTAACAAAATTTACATGCAATACCCACATCCATTGCTACGATATAATTGAATGGCGATTGGCTTGCATTTAAGTGGGACGACGATGAGACTCTATATGGGAGGCGTAGGCGATGGTGCGGTTGTTTACCGCATTGTATTGTATTGTTATTTGAAGTAATTTGTATCTGAATTTGTTTGTTTGTTTGTTTGATTTGGAGTACTTATGCTGTGTGCTTCCAAACTTCTTTGTTGTTTGTTTAAATATTCGGCTAATTGTTTCTTTGTTTTCTCATATTTGTTTTGTTTGTAATTTATATGGTTGCATTGAAGATGAGCCCCAGGACAACACATGGTCCTATATGTATGGAGACTGGTTTCAGACCCAAGGGGTCCAGCCTTCGTACAAAACAGCCAGATTGTCGGGATTCGTTGCTTCGCGTATCATATAGTCAACTTGTTCGGAAATCGTACAGCGACGATTCGGATCGGGATCCCTACCCTCTAGTTTCATGCGGATTCTCTTCCATACTGATACGGCGTATGCATTACGTTTTTGTTCACGCTGGTTGCCTAAAACAAAAAAAAAAAAAAAAATATTTTTTTTCTCTTAAAAATAAAAAAAAAATTAATTATTTTTTTTCTCTTAAAAATAAAAAAAATTAATTATTTTTTTTCTCTTAAAAATAAAAAAAATTCACCTTTCTTTGGATCGTTTGGCATTGAACCTCCTACATTTCGGCGGTCCATGGAATCGGCGTGGAAGTCTTCCACCAGGTCAATGAGATCTGTGTGATTCTGCTCGACGTCTCGTATTAAATCATTTGCTTGTTCAAACATTTGTCGAACATTGGCCTCGGCAAAATCTCTACACAGAATCTTCATGTTGAGATCATTCAGTTGGGCAAAGAATTGCCGGAAAATATATTGAAACTCGCGCACTCGCGCAGTGCTTTGGCTGTCAGTGTCTACCTTTGAAAAGAGCTTCAGCAAATGGCGAATATCAACTCTGAGTTGGGTATCCATCAGAGATTGCAGATCACTAGAACAGCAAAATACTTGTTCTTGAATATTTTGGGCACACTTCTCCAGATCGGCAATCTGCCTGTGCACTCCATAGGTCATCTCATCTAATAGTCCTGATATATTGTCGATCCAACATTGATCCAGGGTGCCTTCTGGATCGAGCAGCTGAACAATGGACTGCTCAGTGGGAGTGATCAAAGATGCCACTCGTCGCTCTGCAGTATGAGTTTCCTCCCATTGCGAGACTGCATCCAAAAAAATGCTATCCATTTCGTGATTCTCGGCTCGTTCTTGGAACAGTTCAAATTGAACAATTACTCCCGTAAATTCCATTAGCGTATTCGACAAACTCGTGTGGGCTCGGAATTTCTCCATTTGAATACGGGACATTTCTTCGAATTGATCTTTCACACTTACCATATTTGGATTTGCTCCGGCAGCCCACTTCAGGCGCGGAATTATAGCGCAAGTATTTTCATCGATTTCAGCTTGGATCTTTTCCATGGTTATCTTCCATACTGAAAGACTTTGCCGACTGCTTTGCATTGTCGCCAAAAGTTTTTCTCTGGAGATAATATGCCCAAAAGGCTTAGCATGGGCGCGTAAATTCAACTCATTTGCCCAAAAGTGCGCAGAAGTAATCAAAGTCAAATGTTCGACCAGTTCCAGCTGCGAGTCCAACTGCATCTGCATCAGCTGGAGGCCACATTTACGCTGATGAAAAACAAACATGCTCTCGGCAAGATCTTTTGCATTGTGAATGTGATTCTCCAAACTGTATATGTCAGAGAAGTCTTGCAGATATCTAGAGTTGATGTCTTCAATTACAAGTGCACCGGCTAAAGATGTCAAGCCATTTATACATTTCTCCTGAAGGCCAAGGATAAATGTCCTTATTGGATGATTAATCAATCTGACATCATAGAGATTGTCCAGATGACTGTTGCAAAGAGATTCCGTTTGTTGTTTGGCTATGCCAAATGTATGTAATAACGCAACCATTTTGTTCTGCTCAAAGAAATCTTGCCCCGCGGTAGGGTTAAGTAGCTCTGTGATAATTCGTTGGAAGTTGCTATTTGTTTGAGCTGATAGAAACTGCTCCCAGTTGGTGGCTGATCTTAGACACTTTTTGGCCTCATTCAATGTTTTTTGGCAAAGTGTAAAGTAGTGTTCGATTTCGCTTAGGACATAATTCAGTCTGGATTTTTTCAAACCACCCATTTCGTTTTTGAAGGAAACATCTTGGTGATGTCCATCGCCGCTAATTGCATTTTGGATTATCGTTAGCAAATTTTCGTCGTCGTTAATCATGAAAAGTTCAACAATCAATGATGGTAATTTGCAGTGTGATGCATTTCTTAGTGACCTGATTGCCAAGAATGCTGTTTCAAGTGTTGCCAGAATGTTCAAGACATTTGGGGATAACTCAAAAATGTATTGTGAACTCTGTAAGTATTGTATGTAGTTGATTTGATAGTCGAGAACATCAATAGTTGAGGTCTCAAATAAGAACATTTCACCATTTGATTGGACGATGTGTTTGAGTGTGGCAAAGCGTAGGGCATGTAATGCATCGATGCCTGTGTTAAGGAATCGGTTTCTGTTTTCTTTCAGAGTGTCTTGCTGATCCTGCAAAAAAAAACACACCAACATTTTTCGAATTATTAATTATTTTTTTTAGAAAAACTAAATTTTAAACTGCGTTTTTCCGACTTTTGAGCAGATTTAAGCTATTTTCCCCCTGGACTCTTAACTTCCGATAAAATATTGATAAATAATTGTATTTTCACAGCCACTAGTAGTAACGCAAGAGCCCAAAACGTGAAAAGCTCAGAAACCAAAGACTGTGAATTATGTTTTATAGGTAAAATACAAAATGTTTACCCATTTTGTTTGCCATGATAATTCTTTAGACTGGATATTCCGTTTAGAAGATGCAATAAAAGAAATTCATTTTAAGTACGTTTTTAGGGTAAAACGAAACTCGAATGCAAAAATGTTGACAGACGAAATTGATGAATTTTTTGAGGACCTCTGTTCAGGTTGTTGAGATTATTAAAGCTTTTGGAAGCTCTCAGTGGATTGATTTTAAGAGAAAAACTCGAAAGCACTGCATTTTTTTTGTATCAAATTACTATGCCAACAAGTTTTTCAGTAGGAACATAGATTAACTGTTCTTATATGAATTCAAAAAGGGTCAGCGAACACGCGTTAGCATTTTTCTTCTCCCGAAAAACGCATCTGACAAAATAAGGACTGTTTAAGTGCATCTTGATCTTAGAATATCCAGGTAAACTATAATGAATACATTTTCTATAATAGATAGAAGTTCTGTCTTCGCCGGCAAAAATTTTGTGTGTGCTAAGACTATTTAGAAAAAGTGCACTGTTATTCCAGTTTATCTTCCAATAAAAAAAAGCCCAAAAAAGAATGGGTAAACATTTGTGCATTATACCTTTAAGACATAATTCAGAAGGTCTTACAATCAAAGACACTCCATTAAAGATACATTAGTTGTATTTTATTCTTTGGGTATTAAAACTGATTTAACAGTAACTAAACGCAAATTCCAAATATTACATTTCTGATGTGATTGTAACAATTTTAGAAGTTGTTTTAGAAAAATTCTCTTAATGCCACTTCTATTTTTTTATATTGCAGTTTCGGAAAGGGCTCGTTATTACATTTTGTAAAAAAAGAGTCTACAAATTTGGGTAGATCTCATTTTATAATCTTACTTTTCTTGCAGAATTGATTCCTCAGAAAAGACCATGAAGATTTGGACTTAATTGCCATGCCACACTTTGCAATATAAAAGAAAAAGATAATCTATTCACAGCATAACTTGGGGCACATTTAACAGTGCAACGTTTGACTTATATTCAGCTACCGAGGTAGGAACATTTTAAAGCAATTGTGATCAAGACTATAACAATAATTATAGGTGGAAATTGGTAAAAAAAAGTTGTGTCGGAAAGAATGAAATAATCTTTTATTTGCATTCCAAAACCACTGATCTGTAAGCCTGTCCCAATATAATTGTGAAAGATCATTTCAATACTGTTGGAAAGTTCAAATTTCTTCAAACTCAAAGAAAAATCCAAAAATTATTTTACAGATTTCTAAAACTTACCGCTACCACATTCTGCTCATTTGGGATATTAAAAGTTCTCAATGTAAAATTAGCTTCAATCCAAATTTGTTCCAATTTATTGGCATATCCAACAACCAAATCAACAAACACCGGAGAACTTCTCAAAACGAGTTCTTCCTTTGCCAGGACATGCAGGTCATCTTTAATTTGCGCGGGTTCCTTGTGTCCTTCCAGCAGATCTCGATACAATCTCTCATATTTGACCAAGCGAGATTTTCTCAGTTTTGAATGCGGATAAAATCGCATAACTTGAACATATTGATTGATAGCATCAGTGCATATGAATGCAGCTTTCTCCTGTTGCTGTAAAGTATTGTCCATTTCTTTGCGAGCAAAGTCTGACTTGCCATACAATACATTCTGAGCACTATTTTCTAAGAGTTCTTTGACAATATCAAATTCATTGGTAGGCTTTGTGCATTGTATGCCGCGGCGTAATGAATTCAATTCACTCAATCCACTAGCACCAAGTAGGGTATGGAAGTACAAAGTCGTACTGGTTCTTAGATCTTTTTGATAAGCAGTTATATTCGATTTTACAGCAGCAAAGTCATCAGCAGACTTTTTATATGTATTATATCGCTGTGAGATGGTGTTCAAGGCATGGCTTCCCATTGCACTTCCTAGTGTTTCCAACTCACGAATCATCGCCAGCTGTTTGGTCAAAGCATCACGTTCCAATTCAGCTTGGTGTATACTTTCACGATTGTCTTCGAGATCTTTGAGGGAATTCAGAACCTGCTGAAGTTTGTAGATAACTTCGTCCCTAGAAATTGATAAATTTATATAATTTTAAACAAATTTCAAGATTATATATGAATGTACAAAAAATAACTAACCTGTATTGTGTCCAATAGGGTTTGATTTCGGTAAAACGAGCAAGAATTGTATTTCTTGTTACTTCTGTTTCGGTTTTCTTATTGTCTTCGGCTTTTTTCTTTTTCTTACAATCATCTGCATTGTTCGAAGCTGATGTTGCTTTGAGGGCAGCTATTTTAGCAGCTGCAATTAGAGCTGTTGTCGAGCGGGTACTGGTTGTTGTGCCATCATCGCCAACTGCCCAATCAACAAGTGGATCATAGACAAATGCCTCCAAGAGAGTAAGTAAAGTTTCTCTTTCTTTGCGAAGGGTTTTAAGAACATGCTCACAACCTACACGGAATGCACCCTGAAAAAAAAAGTTAATACATGTTTTTTTTTTTTAATTAAACTTTCCGTGCATATTTTCTTTAAAGTAGGTATTATGATTATGACTTAGGAATTAGGTGGTTGATTGTGTAGAAATCGGATAGGCACTGATCGGAGCCAACTTGGTGAAAGATAGTGAACTGCAACTTTTTCTACACATAAATTGGACGTCAAAAATAGAAGGGGCGAATATAGTGAAGGCCCGGAACTACCATGTGCTTATAGCTACAGTTACCGTAAGTTTAAACGCACAGTTGAAGTTCAGAGATCCCAAGCAAACACCCGAATGCCCAGGTTCAATACCGACAAACTAAAGGATCCGTCAGTGCGCCAACAATCAGCAGCACAGAAAACAACTCTCCGAGTAGTGGAAAAAGAGAGCGAAGAAAGAACAAAAGAGAACCCGGAAGACACACTGTATTGGCCACCTCAACTCTTTCATAGGATCATGGATATCCATCAAATCACCACAAGGATGGAGGAATAAGCTGAAATCCTGAGGCTCAATATTTCAGGACAACTGTGAGAGAAAGTAAACAGCTTTCAATATCCTGGGAGTTTTGGCTATATCAAAGGTGGAACTTAACAAGACATGAACAACAGCAGTATTAGGAACGCAAAGGATGCCTTTCGAATGCTGTCCAAAAAATGGAGTAAAAAGTCTTTCAGCGTAGAGACCAAACTGCGACTGTGACGCTCCAATGCTGAATCCGATCTACTTTATGGCTGTAGTACGTGAAAAAAACCTTATCAAGAAATCTGCAAACGAAAAATCTTAAGGATTTTCAGTTGAACAGGAATATACGCAGCTGGGGAAGAGGTGAAGAGAACTAAAATACATTTCCAGAAACCGTAACATGACAGCGCGTAGGAGTATTGGGGGCCCTATGCCCCTTAAGGGATTCACCACGGACATTATAATGTCGTAAGTAAATACTTAAAATTAGAATTAAGAGTCTGACATCGATGAGAAAACAATTTTTTTTTAAATGTTTTTTTCCTTAATTTTGTTGTAGAAGAAAAACTGTTTCCCTGCAATCTTCATATTTTTGGCCGTTTTTGTTTTCTTTTTTGCTATTTAATAATAGACATTTAGTCTATCTAGGTTAAGGGTTTACCGTGCGTCAATTTTATGACGGACTTTGTGCCTGGTTATACGTATATTCAAATTTGAATTACCAAAACAGCCGACAAAGCTTCCGTAATCTTTGATTTGGGGCTGCATGAAAGTGCAAGTTAGAATTTGATGTGATACTCTATCAACCAAAAGCTACCAGTAAACATTTTTATTAACAAAAAAGAAAAAGTAACCATCAGATAAAGAATTATCATGTATAAATATTGTGCTTGGATAAAAAAAAAAAACAATTTGAAGGCGATAATATCTACAACTAATCTACATCAGATGCACTGATATAAAATCGTAGCGACATGTTGGGTTATAGATTAGGGTATAGGATTGTTTTTTTCATAGGTACTAGTTTGCTGAAAGAAAGTTATCATTGTTATCGTGGAGTAGTGTTTGACATTTTTATTCCCACGCAGTATTTAGATTCGAATGTTCCAAAATATAGCGAAAACAACTTAAATATTTGTTATGATCATGTAAATCAATTCAAAGGACATTAATGCAATAGATAAGAACATATAACTAATAATCACAACCAGTGTTACCCGATTTGCATGTGAAGCTTTGTAGTGACAAAATTTTCCTGGAAGGTTTCTCTCCTTTAAAATTTGGGAATGTGAATGAAATTTCGAGCAAACAAAATATTTAAAGTGAAACGAAATTACTCTGAAGATTTCCAATTGAGCCCATAACGAGTAAGTCTATGAAAAAATGAAGCCTAAGGTTTGGCCTGACTACACGAACTGAAAAATCATTATTTACATGATCTGAACGGTATTATATTATTTAAACTAAATTCTGAGTCCAGCTTATCCGATTTGGTATGCTTTGAGTTAAGTTAAGGATTGAGTTGGCTGATACGAGTTGTCCCAATTGAGTTAAGCTGAGTTCAGTTACATGCAGTGAAACCCTGGCACACAGTACCTTTCTACATTGTTAGGTTAGGTTAGGTTAGGTTAGGTTAGGTTAGGTCAAAGTGGCTGCATCTGACACATTTAGACCAGTAGAGGTCCATACCACGAACTATAAGGAACAAAGTGTTTCCTACTAGTTAAACCATTTGGAGCTTCTGATGAAGCGAAGGAGACTATTAATGTCTGTGTTTATGAGATCGCTAAGTTTAATGTAGAAGTATTCTCATAAATGAAGTTTACGTCTGTAAGAGATAGGAGGTGTGAAATTGTTTCTTCTTCTTTTTCGTCCAAGCCACTCTTGCAGAAATCCATGACTAGTAGCTATGGGCTGGGCATACCTATATTTGCTCAGTCGGACATGATAGGCATTTCCAATCAATTCTGGTGATTTCATCAGCTTAACAATTTCCCGGGATATCTCTATGCCCCAGCACCCAGAATAGGTGAATATCAAACTGTTTGGCCATCTCCATTAGAGACAATCGACAGTCTTGGGCTGTGATGGAGTTTGAGGAGAATGATACAAGAGATTTTAAGGCAGCCTGGCTATCTGAGAAGATGCGTATAACCGAACTGGATATCACGTTTTCTTTAGGCAAGACAATAATTTTTTATCACCAGAATTTCCTCTTGGAATACGCTACAATGGTTTAGTAGGCGGAAGAAGAGACTTAGGTTTAGTCCATCTGAGTATACTCCACCCCACTCCATTTTCAGATTTCGATCCATCCGTAAAAAAATATATTGATTCTGTCGAAGCCTTTTCCTCCCAAGCTGACCTTGAGGGAATGGTGACTTCAAAGGTTTTATCGAATGTTCCGAACAAGTTCAGAATTATTTTGTGGCCAATAGAGTTATTAGTCCATTGAGAGATGACTTTGAGACGTAAGGCTGTGTCGCGTCATTTGTTTGCTATCTACATAGCTGTTAAAACAAGATAATCTAGTTAGTTTAGTTTTGAAAGATTTGCGTATGAATGAATGAATTTTATTTTATATAATATTAAGGGTAAAAAAACATAAAATCATATAAAAAATTTATGAAATAATTACGATACCAACATTGGTTCCACTAAGATATATCTCTCTTGTATGTAACCCAAAATTTTGTTTCAGGACGGTTGACTTGTTTCCAACTTGTCCGAAATATGCACACAAAGTATGAATTTCAAGTGCATCTTACGGGTAGATGGAAATATGTAAACTGACTTTAAACAGTTTTGTTTATATTATGCTAGGAAGATTTTTCTTAGTTGCTATCATTTTGTTTGTTGTCATCATAATTTAAAAAAGCTGACGTTATTAAAATTTAACTTGCAAACGCCCCAGCTACGGACTGCAAGAACTCGACATCTCATACATACAATCAAGATGCCTTTCCAAAAATACCCATCATTTAATGTTATCATTCACACCCAAAATCTGCTGCTGCGTTTTTTTACAACTTAGGTCCGCGGCAGGAAAAATTCGCCCCACTGTACAGGTGGCAGGCATTGTTTTTTTTTATCCTAAAATCAATGTAAACTAACGTTCGAGACAAGTTTTAGGTATACACATGTGAATGTGACATCTTTTTTACTGACTCTTTAACACTTATTCGCCAATTTTAGCCCCATTTTGTTGATAACCTATGTTATTACTTCATACAAGTGTCTATATACTATACAGACATACTCTATAGGCATTGAAAAGTGACGCTGGCTCCCGGGCTAAGAAGAATAAGTCTTTTAAATGTTTTTTTTATTTATTTCAATACGATTCTTTTTTACTGAGATTAGTCGAGCGAAAATGTTCAAAAAAATTTTTGTTTATTCTTGTTCTTTTAACTTTGTAGGCTTGTGTAGTTTCAGTAATTACAATAAAGAACATTTTCCTTCATACGAAAGACAAAATACCATTTGTCACACCCGCAACGTTTATTTTTGTCACACCCGTAACAGTTTCAAATGATTGATTTTAGAAGTTTTGATAGTGCCCGATCTTATTTTAGAAATGGTAATGAAGTTCAATATTCAGGTAAATAGCAAGTTAATAATCTTTCTAAAACGTTAAGTCCAACACCACATAAATCAAATATCTGTTTTTTCAAATCTCTTGCTTTTCCCCTAGTATTTTGTTTAAGATATTAAGGTGACCTCTACATCTTTAGTACGCGAAAGAAAAAAACAAAAAAATGTCTTGTAACACAGTGGCAACACTGTTCACCACCCCCTAGTGTAGTCGGTAAGACAGCTTGTAAACTTGTGACATATTTTTTATATCGATAATAAAAATAACAGCTTTATCATGACCTCGTGTCTCATGTCTCCTCTTCATGTCTACATCCTTTAAATCACTTTATTATCACACTGAAATTCATTGTATCATTAGACATGTTAATGTTGATGTCGTTGATAAAGACAAATACTCGGTCGATCGAAATCGAAAAACATTTGCAATTTGCCCTCGGTGGAGAGTGGAGTATTAACGTTTTTTCGCATATCCCCCAAAAATGTTTTTTATAAATTATTGAGTATTTTTTTTTTTGAAAATGGAAACTGTTGTTTGTGAAAATGCTATTTGTGTTGAGATTGAAACTGCTGTTGATGGAATCAATCCGGAAGCCCAGTCGAAGCCATTCGAAGTTAAAGCGGAAATGATTGTGTGGATTGTAGTACATGTGGTTCTTTTAATCTTCATAATTGGCGGCAATCTGTTGACCATAATCGCAGTTCGGATATGTCGTCGATTACGGGCGGTCGTTTCGAATCTCTTCATTCTATCGCTTGCTGTGTCGGATCTAATTGTCGGGCTAACCCTTCCCTTTCACTTGGCCTTCTTTCTTGGCCTGGGTCTCGGAAGATCCGAGACCCTCTGCATACTACGATTCTGTATCATCATTTTCGCTTGCTGTATCTCAATGTGGAATTTAATTTCGATAGCTATCGATCGATATATTGCGATTATGTATCCCCTGCACTACAGACGGTGAGTTCGAAAAGTGTGTTTGCTTGGGATTAATTCGAATATCAAAAGATATATCTTCTATACAAATAGATTTATCACACGGCGAATGGCAGTTTTTGTTATTGCCCTGGGTTGGATGGTGGGATCGATAATAGCTTCGATTCCGGTATTTCAAAATAAATGGGAGACCGCAGCAAAGTGCGAATTCAATGAAATTCTTCCGTCGTGGTATATAATGGGAATTATAACACCTGTGTTCTGTCTCGTTTGGATTTGTATGTTGTTTGTTTATGCTAGAATCTGTCAAGAAGCTAGCAAGCAGGTTAAGCAACTGCAAATGGCCACAAGTTGTCAAGTTCTTCCATCGGATTCAAAATCCGTACAGGTGAGATAATCTTTCAAAAGTCTGTAATACTTATTTGCGTTCAATTATACAAATCTTTGCTATGATGTTTTATTTAATTTATGAAAAAAAAAAAATCTATTTATTTTTGAAAATGATGAGCTAAGAAAAAAATCTGTTTACAATAAAAAAAAAAGTAAACAAATTTAAAAAAGTGATAATAAATACCAACAGAGTGTAGTTTGTTTAGGCTTCACGTAGCATGTGGCATTCATTCAACTTGCAAACTTTTTTCTTATTAGATATTTCATATTAGTTTTTTGTTGTTGGTTAGTTGAAATGTTGTTTGTTTTATTTGTTTTGAGGTAGTTGTGTAAAAAAAAAAAAAACACAAAACTTTGTCAGTTATTTATGTGTGTATACAAAAATACCCTATGTGGTATTTTTACTTGCTCTATAGGGCAAGTTTTGGTTTCGTGTCAAAAAAAAATTTGAGGTCTTAATCAAAACCAACATTACAATAATGGAGAAGGCCAAAAAAGTGGTTTTCGTAATGCCGTCCGTCGGTCTGTGCGTCTGTTCATAATAAGAAATACAGGAACGGGTGTTTGGCGAACAAAGTTCGGCACTTCACAAAGTAGTGTGAGTTGCAAAAACACAAATGCATTTGCACAGGGCCGAATTGCAGTTGTATGGCAACTCGCAAGGCTCCAAGATTCATTTTATTTTGTTTTAACTATACATGTACCAAACAAAAATTAGTGCGCCCCTGAACGTGAAATTCGTAATTTGAAATGTTAATATCTAAAATGTGATTGGTTGATTCGATGAAAGAGTATACTTTTATTTTGAGGAAAAATATTATTTTTGTTGTTAATACTTATTAGAAAACAATTTTAAATAATAACATCACTTTGCATAGCTTAATATTGCAAATAAAACAGTACGGAAATGTGAAAAATATAGTACTCGGCAAAAAGGCATCTTAATATCTAATTTTGACAGCCAACCCAAACAAATTGATGCTGCACCGCTATACACTGTAGATGTGATATACACCCATTCCTTATCTTCTTATTCTTTGTTTACAGTCGTATTCATAGGCAACGTATTCAATTAACATTGAAATGTAATCCAACCAATTTTTAAGAGTCATATAATGTATTGAACATATGTGTCTATGTGAGAGTAAAAGTGGTACGTATGAATAATTACAGTTTTGTCTACCTATATTTGACAGTTCGTTATTCGAGTTTTTCAGTTTTTGACGATCAGCTCCTAGGTGGTATTTCCAAATACTCATAATTAAAAAAAAAAAGTATCATTTTTCCCATTTTTATTTCAACCCTCGATACTTACATATGAACTATTGTAAGACTGATAATATAATCAACAAACGTAGTACATAATTTAGTTTTAATATTTGGACAGCTATAGCAATCCTTTGTACTATTATTTTAAAGTTTTACCTAAGCGGTCACTGTGGCGCATGTGGAACATTTTTTTCAATCAAAAAGTTACTTTTTAACAAAAACATTTCTATCGCAAACCAAATACTAAACTTCAATTTCCTATAATTGGCGATGCGGAATTTAACTTAAAGCTCGTGTGCTAACATGTCAAGCGTTAATGAAGTTTTTCCAGGAGTGAACTTAACAAAATATTATAAGACAAAAGATCAAGTAGTTAGTGTTGAATTTATGCTATTTTGTAGATATCAGCTTTTCCTAAAACTAATATTACATAATACAAAATAATTAAAATTGTTTTTTTTTTTTGTTTTGTTTAATTTCTTTGCAGGTTGTTCTTCTCATCATGGGCGCCTTTTCAATATGCTGGCTACCTTATTTCTTAGTTGCTTCTTTGCAAATATTTGTGATGTTCGATGCATGTCCGATTTTGTACAGAGCCGCTCTGGCACTCGCCATGGCCAATTCTGGACTAAATCCAATCATTTATGCTTGGAAAAATTCCAACTTCCGAAGATCTTTCTGTCGATTATTACAATTCAAAAATCCCAATTGTGCAAGCAATGGCGATTACAGTGTGTGGGAGCATACTCCCCGCAACGGATCCCAACAAAAAAAGACTTCAGATGCATCTTACCCCCCTGAAAGCAGACTTCGCAGCCAATCACTTGAATCCAGCAACGCAGTGGTTGTAAATTGTAATCCAGATCCAAGAAATGTCATAGATTCTCCAGAATCAAATAATGAACACTTTGTATTTAATTTAAGCACTAATCGAAATCAATTGACAAATTACGAGTCCAGCTGTGTTCCAGCGAGAAAGTTTTACTCACCATGTGAAGTATGCAAAATATTGATGGGAACAAACATGATTGATTCGAGAAAAAATTTTAATGGATTTATCATACCATGGAATTGCGAAGAATATAATCATAATAAAATAATAAACACTATAAAATGTAGATGGTGAAATATAATTTGTACAAGAACAAAACTATATTATTGTTAGTTTTTTTCTTATTTATTTTTTCTAAATGTTAAGTGTTTCTGTCAAGTGTGTTCATCAAAGTATCATATTATCGGGGGAGGGATGTAATAGCCCTTTAAATTTTCTTTAAACGTAATACGAAAACATTGATTTCTTTTGTGTGGACCATTATAGTTTATCTTAATTGTTTTTTTTATGCAAGCAGCATTGATAACTGTGCAACTTTTTTTTTTATGTTAATTAAAATAAATTTATTTTTTTCAAATATATCGGCGTTACCGCCTTTTTTTAAGCCCCGGAAAAAATTTTCTTGACTTTCAAATTTGAAATCAGGGGGTCATTCCGTAAATCGATTATCGCTAACTGAATCGTTTCGACAATAGTCTTGTATATATTACTCTGAAAACCATTATAGTTTGGACATTAAACACATTAAATTACAGTGAGTTAATCAGTAAAGTGATTGTTCAATTACAAATTATAACCAATTACTTGCATTTTGCTAGATTTTTTATTGTTGAATCAAAAAAGTACTTCAA
This sequence comes from Meliscaeva auricollis, assembly GCA_948107695.1. Taxonomy (NCBI): domain Eukaryota; kingdom Metazoa; phylum Arthropoda; class Insecta; order Diptera; family Syrphidae; genus Meliscaeva; species Meliscaeva auricollis. Next base: position 1,887,546 of record OX403617.1, read on the forward strand.
CCGTAGCTTGGAAGTGTCTGTTGCTCTTAATAAACAACGAGACGATAGTGATAGAGTTACGTAGAACAAAATCAACGACAATTAATTTTACGACTGTAGTTTTGACGATTAAAGTATTTAAAATTAAGGAATAACCCTCCAGAACGGAGGGTTGTCACATCCGAGATCCCAAATCTCATCCCCACTTCAGGCGACAAAATATTTCTACCAGACTTCGACTTTAAAACCAAAAATCTCTGGAATTTAATTATATTTCCGTTCCCAAATAATTTGTTGCCCCTATTAGACTAACATGACATCATTTTTTTTTTTAAATTTTAGCATATCTGATGAGCTGAGCTGAACCGAGCTATGATGATCCGACATCCAAACTTAACTAAGTTCTAATATCCATGCAACAATTAGTTGGGTCTTATGCAAAATGTAGTAAAACCAAGAAGAACGCCTGAATAGGATTTCAATTAACTTCGAGCCTATATTACACCTTTTTTTCATTCTACGGCAAGATTCCTTTAGGATTTTTAAACAATTTTCAGACTTTAAATCGCCAAAAACCCGAAAATAGTTGTTAAAATATGTAATTAAAAGTTCTACCCCTAGTAGAAAATAAAAACTCACCTCTGTTCCAGTCACGCCGAGAGCTTCTTCCAAATTAGGTGTCATCCGGAAGGGAACCTTCTCAGGCACTCGCAATGTTTTGCCCTTCTCAAAACATACATTATAATCGATATGCACAATTTCACCGGTAGTCAGTTTCACCAGCACATTATCTAAATGCCGATCCCCAAGGCCAATAACATAACCGATTACAGACGTCACAGCCACCGATAAAGAATACTTTCGGATAGAAGCACGCCAAGTCGCACAATTATCACTGTGACACCACAGCTCCTTAGCAAGTAAATCACGGGGAGTTTCTTTCGACAGTTCATCTAAGACTTGTCGTAAAGTTGTTAGAGGCCATGTTTTCCGACTATCAGTGACTTTAATGTTTTTCTCCGCCAGCAAGGGACTTAGTTTGTTGTAAAACATTTCCGAGGGTCTAAGCAAAGCCGATCCATTTCGGTCTTTATTAGCAGCCTCTCGTTGTTGCCATTTCTTGTAGATTCCAAAAAGTGGCGTTACACCATCGACCCAACTGATCAGACCTGATTGTGGGCCCAAAGGAATCACCGAGTAGTGGTGAGCTCGATAGACATTGGTATTAGTTCGAGCCATCATGGAATTCGATATCGATAAGAACTGCATAATACGTTCGTCCAAATGAAGATCCTCCAAACCTTTGAACAAGTACGTGTATCGTTTTCCATTGCTCCCAAAAAATGCCAGTTTCTTCGGCTTGGTTTTAGTTGGCAGAATATAAACAGTGTTATCTACGGCCTTAATGAAAATAGGTTCGTTTTCGGTCGTCTCAACTCCTGGCATGGAGATGGCAGTATTCCGCATATTCGCCAAAACCGGACTAATATCGAGCATCTTGAGCGCAGATTGGGAATTCTTTTGCAAGCGCTGTTGAAAAACAGTGTACAACTGTTTGAGTTTCTGCCAAGACTCATTGACTTTGCCCAGATTCAATGGCTTATTCAGTTCTTCGATGGTATTCTCAATGATGCTGGAGTATTTTTCTTGGAAATTCCTCTCATAATTTGTTTCTGCTGGCTTCGAAGTGACGTCAAACAATTTTTTGAGATCATCAGCGATATGTGTCATTAGGATGGTGTGTTTAGCATTCAAACTGGTGTAATTCTGCATAGCCGATGGTTTTTTGGCTTCTAATTCTAGAGCATTGAATAAATGAGAATACTCGTTGTACAACTGCGTCAAAGAGTGTATCCAGAATTCATCCCACAACAGAGTAACACGTTTTAATTCACGAACTAGCAATTGCACTTGTTGAACTGTCTCATGAGCTTGATTGGACAGAGTGTTTAGCAATGAGTTGAAGCAATATGTTAGAGGATTCAATTCATCTGGAGTGGTAACTTCGTCTTTTTTGTGTTCATGGAATGCGCCGACTACAGCAGGGAATATGATTAAATGTGGTGTATCCTCGGCCACTCGACAGAGCAACTCAGACACTCGTTTCCTCACATATGGTTCGTGATGATTCAAACGACTGAACAATTGTGGCACTATGACCTTCCATGGACGTGTTGGGGTGTAACTTAAACCTTCTTCGAGAACTTCCTGCAATCCAAATGCATGTTTAACCACTAAACGCAAAAGTCTCAGAGTAGCTGTTACTAGAGAGCAATCTCCCGACTTTGCATCATGACTTGACGATAAACTGAGATACTTGAAGTATGCCTCTGCTGCCATTTCATAGTAAACATAAACACTCTTGTGAGCCTGCCTCCAAATTTGAATTATAGACATTATCACATTGACAGGTCTTTCCTTGAGTATTGGAATTTTCCTCAATTGATTCTCAATTAGTTCAGTTGAACTAATTTCATTTGTTTCCATGTCTTCATCTTCTGTGGCTGTTACTTGATGTTTGTCTAGAACTTGAACAATGGCAGCAACGTCATCATCGGTAATATTGACAATGAATTCTTTAATAAGTTCAATGTCACGCTGAGACAGTCCGGCCTTGTCACAATTGTCTTCAGTCTTAGCTTCGACCAGTTTCTTACCCCAACGATAACACCAATTACCAAAAGCTGACCATGACCTTCCAGAGTGATCGCATTGCAGGACACTTGCTTGAATGAGTTTGCCAACGGCCATATCGATTGGAGGTATGATTTCGTTGAAATCTTCATCGGGGTGACCTGTAATGAAGGATAGTTGATAAATGATACTCAAGTTATAATAAAGCTTTTAAAGTTACATATTGTCAAGTTAAGCATTTCCACCCGTTTCGCGTAACCCTCAAAAAATAAAGGCTAAGTAAAATGCGAAATAATTATGAATTTATAATTAAAAAAAAACTCTACGGCGACCATTGAAACCGTTTGAAAGCTGAGTAAAACACTTTTATTAAATAGTCAGTTGCAATTTCTGAATCAACTCAAAATAAGATGTTTGGTTGCTGTGGATTATGAAATCAGCAACGCAATCACCCAACAACACGGAGTAAAGTAATAAACTGATTTAATAAGTAGATTCCTCAAAAGCTTAACGAAGGATGCTTTGACCGATTTTTGGCTCTGGAAAGCAGCTAAGCGCCTGAAAAAACGCAGTTACAAAACCCGCACTTAAAATCTTATGATGGGAAATGGATCGGAAATCCGAAAGAAAAAAGCTAACCTCTTTGCAGAACATCTTGCGAATATTTTTAAGCCATTCCCAGCAAACACATATGATAACAGCTTACATTTAATTGATAAAGTAGATGAAGTTGAAATGCCAATAGTCAAAGAAATAAAAAGTATGTGTCAATATCAACTATCAAACAAAGAAATGCCATTAAGAAACTTCATCCAATGATTCAATATTTCCCACATCATTGGAAAATCGCTAAAGTAATTGTTATACTTAAGTAAAGAAACGACCAAAAGAAGTGATCTCTTGCAGACCAATATCGCTTATACCAATTATGGCAAAAGTTTTTGAAAAATTGCTACTGAAAATATTAAGCAAAGTCATAGAAGAAAGAAATCTAGTACCAAAATCAGTTGTCGATCTTTCATAGATTGGTTCAGATTTCGACGTGGTTTTAGTGACACTACTTGGTGTCGATTACTGCCAAGTGTCTTTTGAAGATTTCCACCTCCTGCAAAAAAACCCTTTACTTTGTTTTCGCTTAATTACCAACTAAACCCAATTTCTTCGACCCCGTTTTAATAATAATGTCAGCCATTAACCGTTTCGAATAGGAATTCTTAAGCAGAAGCCATTTGCATAACAAAGAAATATACAGGTGAACATACATATATCTACGAGATAAATGTGCTTTTCTATTTGGCTCGAAGGACTACAAAATTTAGCTTATGATTCAAAACTAATAAAAGGTTCATGATAACTTTCGCATTTTAATAATGATTATAAAAAAATTAAATTTAGATGTTTTGAATAGTTTGGGACAAAACGATGTCAAAGAAGTTTAAGAAAAAAAAAACTAACTCACCTGAAATATCTGGTACACTGATGAGTAGATTCCTCAAATGCTGTTGACTATTGCCGCCATTCTTTTCATCCAACAAGAACTCATCAGAAAACTGTTGCGGCAGCCATTCACTCAGAGTCAGTAACATTCGAGAAACAGTCTCGGGGTACTGTGAAGCTTTTTGTGTAGAAACCTGTTCGATAACTTGCAGACAACATGCCGATGCCAATGCCACAGCATCACTTTGTCGCTCGGCATTCGTATACATACACTTTGACATCTCACTAAATCCTTGTAGGATTTCTGTATCGCCAATATCAAGTCGTATCTCATTTTTCAACACACTCGTAAAAAGTTCCTCGATATTCTTCCCCACCCCTTTCACTTGGAAAAACCGCTCCAACTCCGATTGGCACAATTTATGATTTCCATCCTTTCGTGCCACCGAGGCTACATTCAAATACATGCTGTGTTTGATGTCACTTCCTTGCCGACGAGCAAAGAACTGCGCCCAATTGACACATTTGGTGAGAGTTGCTGAGTCTTCAGTTGCCAAATATGCATCGAAAGTATCGCATGCATCATTCTTATCCAGCAACTTAGAAGCCACATGATTGAGAATGGTAAAGTCGTGTAAATGCTCACTGTAGCCTTTCTGCATGCTTTCTTGCAGCCCACCTTTGATGAGTCTCGAACAAATTGCCAAATCACTTCCGTCACCACTCAAAGTCAAAGATGTGAGGGTGCTTCGCAAGGAACTCAGCACTTTGTAGCATGAAAAATTCGAAGACAAATCAGTTGGTTTTGTTTCGAGATTCTCCCATTTCGATAGTTCCAGCACAGAGATGTCGGCGTTGTAGTCGTGATACAAGTTCTCCATCACTTCCAATTGACTGGCACTCATCCCAATTACCGGAAGTGTATCTCGCTTATCAGACTGCACGTCATCCAAATGACTGCGTAGTCTTGTAAATTGATTGGTGAAGTACAAGCAGTCAAACATTTGATCGCCCAAGAACTCCCGAACATGACTATCGATCTTCTCGTCGCTTGCTAGAACACTTGCATATCCATCAGCTGCAATCTCTCGATGATCTGATGCATGCTCTGAGGCATATTTGATCCATTGATAGCGTTTGCCTGTCTTCAATTTGATCCACACATACAAACCCTGCAGTGAGTCGGGTTCTTTGCATTTGAGAAGAGCCCAAACTAGGGACATCACTGTGTGATCGAAAATCATATCGTTGGTCTTACCAGATGCGACCAAACTGCGGAGCATTGTCTCGGAATAGCGAACCACCATTTGCGGTTCCATGCAGTGTATGGCTATGAGATTGACGGCTGTTCGAATGCGATTAAACCACTCCTTGCAAGTAGGCGTGTTCACTCGGAAGAATGTCTTTGCAGGCTTTTCTGGTGCCTGCAGGGCGAATGCTGTACCCTCGGCAGCGTTATAAATGCATTTCTCCAAACACTCCAGGAATCCAAGAAGTATTCTGGCGTGTTTCTCATTTGCTATCAACTCAGCATCATTCTGAATTCGATCGGCAGAGTCTTTCAAAGCCAAAACTCGTGCATACTTCATGATGATCGATTCAATCTTCAGGAACGTGTCTTGGGGCTTTCCCAACTTTGTTCGCAACTTGTTGTTCACACAGTATCGTGCTGCCTCCCATTGAATCCACGAAGTCAACATATTCTGATTCCCCAATGTCGTTCGATAGAAATCACCTGCCTTCTCACGCAACTCGGCAATCCAACACTTGGGGAAGATGTCTTTGAGAAATGTCTCAATCGTCTTACACTCGCCGCCGCCTTTATTGAGTGACACTTTCTCTACGAAATCGGGAAAGTATCTTTCTTTGAGGCTAGCTGTAAGGGAGGTTGAGATGTACCACTGCTGCAATTCACTGGCTTTTATATGTTTCATTTTGAAGACACCCAGTTCTAGGCAGGGATTCAACAGAGACACATTGAGTGGCAGTCGGCCAAAGACTCCGCAGTATGCCTCTCTTACGCGAGCATTTGGCGATTGGAAATGCCCAATTGAGGCTCCTCTGATCAGCATCAGGGTTCTGGAACTGAGGAATTCATAAGTCTGTAGAGTTGTGATGCATTCTGCACATTCGATTGGCTGCAGAATTGACGTCGTGCACAGGGAATCACAAATCTCAATGAAATGCTGGTGATCCTTTAGAATATGAGCACTTTCCCTGCACTCAAAGAGGAGGTTATTCACCCAACTTAGAATAATTTTCAAAGTAACCTGAGACAATTGGCCGGCTTGGGTGAGGACCTCGGCCAAGAATTGCAGAATTCGGCTAAAATTCTCCGATGTAGGACTCGATTCATCCAGAGACAGTTTGGCAAACAAATTATCCGTAAGCAGTCGACTGGACATGCGATAGTTGTGATTCTTTTGGCAATGCGCCGACAACAGACTAATTAGTGCGCAATGGAGGGTAGGGTTGGTAGACCAGATTTTCATATTTGTCGATTGGCAGTTGGTAATAAGAAGTTCCAGAATAGATGGATTCAGAGCATACATTCCAATTATAGAGGAAGTCTGTGTGGCAAGGTTTGCCAGTGCCGAAAAGTAAAACGTGAGAACAGATTCGGCCTGTGCTGATGTATAAACCGGAGGTAGGTCAATCTCCGCGTTAATCGAATCGATGGACAGTTCAATGTCCAGCAGAATGTGACGATAGGCTTCGAGAAGAAGTGGAACATTTTTAATCATCAGAATCTCATGATAGATCTTCACCAAGAGTTTAAAATTTCGATCGTCTTGAGTGAGTTTGGTGCGGTTGAGGAAGTTGCCATCCAGTTTGAGGAGTGTTGATATAAGATTAATGGGTGTGTTGGCTTTCAGTTGATTGACTATGGTGAGGACTAGGAACAGTAAACTACCGACTAGGGTTACATCGAATCTATCCATGTTGCTGATTTCAATGCGAATGATGTCCTCGATATTCTCAATGAGCATTACATCTTCCATTTTATTGTAATTGCTAAAGATCAAAGTGAAGAATTCATTAACCGAATAGACAGTCTCCCCGCAGGAACTGTTTTTCAGACTTTGTTTCGCTGCAGTTGTGATAACAATGACGGCAGTTTTTAGAAGATTCTTGCCCACTGTAAACGCAATGAATTCTTTTGGAGTTGCTAGGGATTTCATTATGGAATTAAATGCTCCCACGAAGGCTCCAACGCTTAGTTCGGGACTGGCTAGAGATGATTTGGTAGCTGAGTTGATATCATCACATGCCGCTTGAATGTCTTCGAGAAATTGTCCCAGCAAACCGAAGGTGAAATCTAGTTTTTTGACAAAATATTCCGAGAGGTTTTGTAGGACAGTGGAGCAATAGTGTTTTAGGGATTGTGATTGTTCGGTTTCTAGATGCCAACCGACAATGATATCCACGATGTCGGTGAAGTGTTTTTCGAATGAACGTTTGTAGTGTTTGGAGAATTCAACAATTGTATCGCTGACTGCCATGAAGTTATCAACGAGATCGGCGTTTTCCAGGTATTCTTTGAGAATGATTAGCATACGTTCACTGTAGACAGATAGATCTTTGTTAACTGCATCGCAACTGTAATTTGAAAAGACAAATATAAATAAGTTTTTAGTGAAAATGAGTTAAGCTATATGAATGATGGGCATTTCTGCTAGAGCGGATATTAAAAGAAAATTGTTTCAGGGGAATGATGCACCTGGATACTTCGTAGAGCACTGACTAAAAAAATAGCAAGACATTTTGCCGATGTTCTAACGAAACTAAAAGGTTATGTTCTGAACTCTATCTAGAAGAACAAAAGACTTTAAGGTGATCCAGATCAGAGATGGGAGTCGTACTCTAACTTTGGACGTATGTATGTACGCCTGTACGCCTTATAAATTGTTGCCATGTGCGCAATTAGTTTTTCCACAGGAGGTGGTTAGTTATGAACATACCAAGAATTGAACATTTTTCAGTCTCTTCGATCGATGTACCATTCATGAATAATGGTAGGAGAGAAATATTTAATTTTAAGCAGAGAGAAAACAGCGTTGGGTCTTAGAAGCATCGACTTTTTTTGTACCTAATGTATGCGGCTTAAAACCGAATGTAGCGAGTTTTTCATATTCTCCCGTTGCTGAGCTGAGTGTGATGTTATCAGCAAAACAATTGAGTAGACTTGCAGTTACAGACAAGGTAGAATTATGAACTTAAGGTTCACTCTGTAGCCCTATACTCCAAGAAAGTTTTCTTTCGGTACAACGGTCTTACGAAATTTTAAATGGAGCAGCGGGATGGTTAACTTTGTACCAATATTGCCAACATGCTCTTACTTATCGTAACAATTTTTTGTAATACTAAAAGTAATTTTTAATTTTGCAGTTTAAATTTAAAGCATATACATATATGTTAAAAAAGCATTATTTAAAATTTTTTCTCTGTGCTATTAGTCATTATTAAATTGTAGTCAATCAGTATTACTGCCAAAATTTTCTTCTTTTTGTGTTTCAAATCACGTAAATAAAATTGATCCCATTACTTTTTTTAAAATTGTAATCATTATTGAAATTGTAATAATTTTCTTCTTTCTGTGTTTCAAATCACTATAAAATTGTAATTTAAGTTATTAAAATTATACGTATTTATCGTTGAGATGTATCTTAATGCATATTTTGCTTTTATACTTCACTTTACTTTGTATTAAGTTATATTATACTTTTATTATTTTATATTTATCATATTTTATTATTCAAGTCATGAAATGTCATATCAGGCAGACGGCAGGATTGCCATGTCTTAATTCAGTAAAACTTTGTATTTATACTTGTTGATTTAATAAAGAATTTTATCTATCTATCTATCTCTACTTCAAAGTCAACTAGACATTCTAGGATGGATTTATTTTGGACCCTGTTAGAAGCACCTTCTATGTCTAAGGAATTAGCAAGTAGTTGATTGTGTTGTCGATTGTTCAATGTTTCCGTGGATTTGCCACGTAAGCGTGCTGTGAACGCAAGGATTTTTATCTAAGATACCCTTAATATGAGTGTCCACGACTCGCTCCAAAGTTTTTAGTGCGAAATATGTCAGACTGATTGGCCGAAGATCATTGGCACATACCAACTTTCGGAATGAAAACAACTAGAACTTCTCTCCATGATGGTTGACACATAGGCATCCTCTAAAATTATTTTTCAGCCAATGGAACTGCTATGTCTAAATAGGCCTCTAGTGACTTCTAAGGAGAAAAGGTGTATCTACTTATAAGAAAGTTAACATGACTGACTGCAGGCGTATCGTGGTTGCAATCTTCGCAGCCTGGAAAGTGAGTCGTCATCAGTAATTTCACAGTATTCATTTGGGAATAGTGCCCAGGATCCTGGGCGTCAGGCTTTTTTACAAACGAAGGTTTGCAATTTTTCTCGGTAGAACTTTGCATAGGTTCGCAGGGTCTTTTATGTTTTTTTTTTTGAGTGTCAATAATCACTCCAGCCTCGTTTTTTGGATGACGGTAGTGAAACTCTTGTAGACTCCTTATAAGGTTGATAGAATTCGTGTTTAGGGCAGATGTTTAATTTGATAATGCCAACTTCATGAGTTTACACAAATCTTTTTGGAAAGGATTTTGCGATTATAATTGACTTGACAAGATATTTTAAAGGTGACACTTATTGACGTTTCAAAGGTGTTAAGATTCACATAATGTACCGTAATCAAGTCTTGTCTCAGATTTGGTATGCTGCCAAGCTTAGAGTGTATAATTTGACCGAATTTCTGTCAGTCAATTTGTTTAAGATTTTCATTGGGACGAGTTTTATGCTCGAAATTCAAGTTGAGCAGTATCTTTTTATGCATGGTGTCCGTTTTTTTTTCAATATAAAATTTCCTGACTTTTCCTGACTAATTTTAAAATTTTCCCTGACCAAAAAATTAAAAAATATTGTTCGATAAGTTCGCTACGAGAACATCACTTAACGGACTTCTTTCTTCTATTTTGGAGACTACATTAATAATTAGTTGGCGGCATTCGAGTTCAAACTTTAAAATTTCTTGTTCCTGTCGTACCTTTCATTTTCATTGCAATCAACTTATTGGCCTTAAAAACAATCTCAACGTTTTTTACTTCCAATAAATTGTCCAATAAATTGGACTCATTAGTAGATCAATCACAATTAAATCAATATAATCGCCTTGATATTTAGTTACAAAAAAGGTTCGAATTCCGATGTAATAGTACTAGCAAAATGATAGCTTGGACTCGAAGAACTCGTCTTTAAATAAGTTTTTGAGGTTTTCAACAGGCTGAGATTTTGGAAGATCTTTTTGAAAAGCGAAGAAATGTTTGAGCTAATCAAATATATTCAAGCTACTCTCCAAACCCATTTTTTCTCCAACCATCCATCGAACCCCGCAATATTTTTAAAAGAAATTTAGTACACTTCTTTTTGGATGTAAACAAACACCTGCTTCCAGGAGTGTCTTTGAAAACGAAATAAACACGTGTCAAGAAAATGTGAAGGTCCCAAGTAAAACTCGCGAGCACAGTCTTCATGGCTCTATAAACAACATGAAGACCACATATCCCAATATCAAGGAGTTGCATGGCATCTGGATCCGTCTTTTTCCACTCTTGCCTGAGATTTTTTTTAAGTAAGAAAATAGCATTTGGCCCGTCCATAGACATTCGATAAAGTTTATGTTTGTTTAAAACCCGGATCTCGTTCGAAAAGTGTTTTAAAATATGTTTAGATTTTAAATTTTCACTCTCTAAATCTCGATTACAGACCATACCTTTCGTTTCATCCATTCAAACCATTTGTCCTTTTTGAACTACTTTAAAATATTCGTCAGACTTATCATGAAAGTAGGGAGCTATAACATATGAACATTTTTTTACCTAGCTTAAAATTGCCAGCAATTTTTCTTTCAAAAAACATTTATCGAAATATATTCGAAATTTCTATTGACTAGTTCAATGATGACCTTGATGAGACAACTTAAAGACACCATCGAATCTCAGCGTCAATTGAATCTGATTCAATGAAAGTATAATTAGTTAGGTTCTGTGAATCTGGATTTGTAGTTTTATTTTGTTGAGTTTCTGAGGTCTCGTCTTAACGAAATGTTCGGTCAGGAAAAAGTTTCTTATGTTGTAAAGTGAAAAAAGAATTTCAGCGAATTTAAAAAAAAAAAATGAAACAGAAAAAGAAAATCCCTGACCGTTTTCCAAATTCCTGACTTTCCCTGACCAAAATAGTGTTTCCTGACTTTCCAGTTATAGCGGCCACCATGTTATGGCTTGAAAAGGAATTAATCTTAATTTTAAAGGAATATGGAAGAAAATTTAAATCAAATCAGTAAAGATTGACGGTAAGAAGTGGCTTTTGAATCATATGGAACAGCAAGCTTACAAAAGAATAGTGCAATCATGTTTCATCTAACAGTTATCCTTTATCACCACAAGACCTCCAAAACAACACAAGCAATATCCTGCAGTAGTTAAAGAAATGATATTATCGGTAACAAAGCCCTAAAGTCTAAACGGGGTCATAGTAAACTGCATGACCTGCTGCAACAAGAACTACAGTGCATCAGGATTATGGAGAACTATCGGCAGAAAAGTCAAAAAGAAGTTTCTGTACTTGAGCTTGAGAGAAACACTAGTTGTAGATGACGCTTTTTTATTCAATGTTGACTAAATATCTGAATGATAAGTGAATGACTAATTGTCCTGAATTGATTTTCTCGACTACTTTGCATATAAAAATTGTATTTTTCACACAAAAATATTTCTTACCTAAAAGTCGTCTTCAGCGAAAGCATTAAATACTTTTGGATGCTGCGACTGGATGCATAGTTCTTCACAATATAATTCTTGTAAACTGGAAAGTCAGCTCGATTAACATAGCCCATCAGTCCGAATATCGTAGCCATTTGCCGCAGACATGGCATCGGAGCTTGCTTCAGTATAATCATTATTTGTTCGGCCAGAGTTTCAAACGAGCGGCAGATGTACTGCATGTTCGATTGATTCCTTACGGCAGTCTCGAGTTTGCCACACAATTCCAAAGCACTCGCACTGGTGTTCTCGTCTAGCAATCGACGAAGTATTTTCGATATACGCATATCCTCACTTAGGAGCATCATGAATGGGGTTAATTTTTTATTCCGATTTGCTGAAATAAAGAGAAAAAAAAAAACACAGTTAGAGTTCATTGGTTGGTTATAATGTGAATATGTAAACAAACAATTGCTGCTGCTGCTACTCGGACCGAGCCCTGATCCTCGATGTCCATCATCTGCAATGTAACGTTCGAAAGTACGAGAGCTAAAAGTTTTCGGTCCATCCACAACTGAATTCATATCGGCCGAGGCTATAGTGCTTCTAACCATGCTGCTGCTACTGTTTGCGTTTTGTTGTTGCAATCGCCTGGGTTGATCGTCTCCGAGATTATTATTTGTCCAATTGTACTGACCATTTATCTCAGGCTTCGAGGAATTGTCCGAAGTTGATTTTCTAATGGCGGCCACTTCCATGGAAGCCATTGTTTTTGTTGGTCGATTATTAAAAATGTTTGGAAAAGCAAAGTCTGCATGGTTGTTCGATTGCGATTGATGGTCCTTGGAAATAATTCGCTTCTGTGCCACATTTTCTGAGTCCGAATCTTTTTGCATTACAAAGGGCAATTTAACAATGATTACATGAGTTTGTTGATGTTAGTTTTTGCTTTTTTATATAATTTGAATATTGATTTGCAAAAAGGTTTTTGTGGGAGTTTTCTTTTCTTTAGTTAATTCAAGGAAAATCTTCACGAGAAAGAAATTCGCGGTTGACTTTTTTTGATAACTTGACAGATAAAAAGTAAATGACAGATGTGAGCATAAATTGTCATTAGGGTTATTGCACAAGAATTTGAAAATCGGTGTCAGGTTTGTAGCGTTCAGGTTTGGAGAAACAAAAGTTGATAAGTTCAAACCACTGATACCTATAAAACACTCGATAGTGGATTCCCTTCTAAGTATGACAGTTTTACTTAGTCAAATTGAAGATGACATTTTATGGTACCAAATCAGAGTTCTATCTCGCTCTAAACAGGTGAAAGAAAGAGACAAATTTGTATGGACATAAAAACACAAAGATGGCGTTTGGTGTAGAAAAAAAAATTAAATTGTTTATTTTTCTTGACTCTTACAAATTACTTCATTTAAATTTTAAAGTGTGTTCATTTAATGCTCTGAAACTTCTTTATAAATTATGTTATTGAATTTATTAAAACACACAATGCAAACAATTCAACAAATCACAAAAAGATTTTTGTTATTTATTTTTGTTTATTTCATTTTGTATATTGGAAACATTTTTTTCATTTTTTCTTATGTCATTTCATTCACAATGCTTCCAAGTGTTTTGGTTAAGCCCCAAGACGTTTTTTTCGTCCGGGCGTACAAAAAAACACACCTTTTGTATGCCCGGGCTAAATTGAACAAAAAAATAAACGCTCCCTGGGCTACGCAATTTACATGTTAAATACAATAACAACTTAGCCCCTCGGGCTTTGGAGCTAAGCCCCGAGAATTCTCAGGGCTAAGCTTTTTTAAGGGGTTAAAATCTGTGTTACCAACTCATTTATGTGTTAAATCATCAATTAATCGATAATTTTGCTGTTTTTATACAAATTATCGATGATGTTACCAAAGCATTTATCTGTTAAATCATCAATTAATCGATAATTTTGCTGTTTTTATACAAAATATCGATGATTTAACAGAAAAATGAGTTGGTAGCAAAGATTTTAACCCATTCAAAGATTTTAGCCCTAAGAATTCTCGGGGCTTACCTCCGACAGCATTTTTTTTGTTTAATTATCGCCCTTAAGATAGCGATAGCACTCACAATTTAAGAACCTATTTACCAATGGAATAATAGTGACTTATAAGCATTCTCGACGACTGCATGGGTGGTATTCACCGAGTCTAATAAATTAATTAATTTGAAGCTTTTAACCGCCTTGTAAGAGAGTGCACTCTCTTACGAGGCGGTTAGGGCCAATTTATTCGCATATTTGATCATCTTTAATAAATGATTATTTCAAACTGTAAATCGGCAAATGTACACTTAATAAATTTTTTTTCTAAGAATCCATATTTTGAGTTGTTAATCATTGAAAAAAAAAACAAAATTGATGGCAAAAAAATGGCAGCTCTCTAGTTCGCAGCTAATTTTTAATGGTGCCATAGTTGCTTGAAAAAAATTGTGAATTGAAAACAGAAAATAAAGAACATTTAGGGCCAATTTGTTCACATTTGATCATCTTTAATCCATAATTATTGCCAATTGCAAATCGTAAAATGTAAACTTAAATAATTTTTTTTGCAAGTTTAATAGTTTGAGTTAATTATTATTAATGAGCTAATCAACCAATTTTGGGATAATTATTGATTATTAATTTTTTTTTCCATAATAACTACTACTTTACTTTCAATATTCTGTGCTCTTCTTGATTTGCATACAAATACTTAATATCGCATGATTTTAATCGCATGAAATTATGTTTAATTTAAATTATAAGAAAATTGAAAACTACTAAAAACAACTTTTTACAAAAATAAATAAATAAAAATTTATTTAATTATATTTTTAAAACGTGAACTTTCCGATAAAAATCGATATTTCTAATATTTTTTTAATTTGTATTTTATTTTTATGAAAACAAAAACAAATTGTTCCCTAGTATTGCATATTTTAAGAAATAACTCCAAAATCTTTGCAAAATAATACCCATTTCGAATTAATTTAAATTAATTAAAATTAAAATTCAATAAATTCGTTTTGTATTGAATTTGCAAAATCAATATCATTTTTCGGTCGATGGTTCGAGCCTAGTTTGTGCATCAGTTTTTCAAACCACTTATGGTAAAAATTTGATGATCGGGTGTGGTAGCCTGTGAAATATAGCTATAATTCCAGCCTATGAACTTGGTGGTAAAATACAGGTTGTTTTTGTTTCATTCAAACTTTAATACCTATTTTATATTTATTCCATATTTTTTTTAAATATCTACAAGCCCATTTCACCATAAGATTTCCCAATATGTCTTGTTTTATTCCTTGAAAATTTGGGCCACCTGGATTTTCTTCTGTTTTCAAACAAAAACAGTTGTATTTATTTGCAAAAAAATAAACAAGTACAATTTTGTCTCTATTTAAGGAAATGTCAAAATTTAACCACTTTTTAGTCTGCTCCACAGTAGGTTACATTCTGCATTTTAGCCCATCTTATTCACCAGGCTAGGTCAAAATTTAACCAACGCAAAAAATTAAACCAATATTTGCAATCCACACACAGCTTAAAGACTACTCCAAAAAAGAGTTGCGATCGTTATCCTAGCAGAAACACTTTTTTTAACCGCTACCTCGTCGTCTAATTTTGACGCCTTACCTAACCTAACAAATTAAATGGAACCCACCACGCAAACAATCTTCTAATGATACATTTTGATACAATGGTGACAAGCACTTTTTGTGGATATAGCCTCAACATTATTTCGACGTTCGTTCAGAATCATTTGGTGAGCTTTGATGATGTTATTGTTGGTGATTCTTTTTTCGGAGGTACCGAACATAATTTCATGGTGGTAAAAAATGACGGTGCAGACTGCCAGAGTCTCCATACACACCATTCAAGTAATCATTAATTTGTGAAGGCGTATTGCCTTTAAACCTATTACAAAATCCGACGAATACGTTGCGACATCGGACTCACTTAAGTCATATTTTTTTTAGTACTTATAGAACTTTCAAGTGAGGAAGTGTCTAAATGGAAATGGTAAAGTAGTTTTTCTTAGGGATAATATAGTTTACCCGCCAAGTTCCATTATTGCTTTAAATGCGAATGCGAATTTTGCCAATGAAGTTGACTTCCTGGAAGTAAAGTATTGAGAATTCCATAATAGTCAAGATTTCACCAAAAAAAATTTAGCCCTATCCCTGAAACGGCTGATAGAAACATTGCGGGTCAAAAATAGTGCATTTTCAACCATTTATTGAAGAGTGTTGCCATCGATTTTGAAGTCAAGAGATGGATATGTCAAAATTGAGAACTATAAGCCTCATGTTTGTAATCAGTAACATTTTAAAACTGGCCCTACAATGTTTACTCAATTCATTTACTTTTTAGTAAATTTCAAACAGACTCTAAACCCTTTCAGATCTTTTTTTCTTCGATGTCTGCATTAAGGACACATCTTGACATTCAATAACAAATTTATCAAAACAACTCAAATCCTATTTGCCTAAGGTCAAACGACAAAAAAAAACAAATATTCAGCTGCTTTCAGGAAAGAAGATCAAAAGATATTTTAAATAGCTCACACCTTTTAATTCCTCTCTCCATTTTACTCTCAAAATGGTTATTTTTCAATATTTTTTGTATTACCAGACAAAAATGCTCTTTTTCGATTTTTCGTAACTTTTACAACTTTTAAACAAAAGAATCTGCGTTCAGGCTATACAATGCTCGCATACAAAAGAAAACACTTCAAATCTAACAATGCAATCTGCTTAATAACCACTTGAGAATGAATACTCGATTTTGGACCCAGTGTATACGCATATCTACTCGGATTCGCATTCAGTGAAGGCGTAAAGATTTAATCCCAAGAACAATGAACAATAAACAACACTCGAAAACCCAGCGGGACACCAGTTGTAATTATTTCTCTATAGGTTCGATAGCCCATGAAAAACTACATTCCTGTTATTCATCACAAGGTGTTTGGTCTTTGGTATAATGTCTTAGCTGCTATATGACTTCTAGGAAACTATATGAGCACCAGATTGATGGAAAGAATTTAGGTACCTGCCTTAGGCATGCACTTGAAAATACAAAAAACGTCATAAAACCCAAAAATCGCGGGCAGGATTTTCTCGAGTGGCTATGGAATTGGCAACAATGGAATCCCCTCGAGTCCTTATCCCAAAATTCACGCACCAAAAACGTCTGTTGTCAGTCTGTTCGCCAGACTTAGAAGCGCCATAAGCGTCAATAAGAAATAATAACTCACAAGATGCAGAAGGACAATCCCAACGAAAGGGACCAATACCAAGAGACTTTAATGTCACAAAGCGTCAGATGTAATTTGGGTCCTGACTCAAAGGATCACTAGGTGCCAGGTACAATGGCTCTTCAAGAGGGTGTAAAATCGAAAAACAATTGTTTTCAATTAGGTATATCACAAACAGTAATTTATGACCACAAAAACACTTGCCTGCATGCCGGTGCGGTGCTCGGCTGAAACAAAAAGATCACATTCTGAATCATGTGTAAGCGCACCTTTAGTCCGTTTTTTTTTGCCGTCAAAGTTTTATCGCAAAAAGGTAATCTTTCATAGAAAATCTAATTTCTATGCGAAAGAGGAATTATATTTTAAGTTCGAAAATAAATCATAGATCCGTTCTTCATCTTACTACTATCATCAGAGAGAATATTATTGCTGAATGACAATTAAGGACAACAAAAAATAAAAGTGACAATCGCCTGGAATGCGAATTAGAATCAAAAGTGTGCGCACTTATCTAACACACACGGCACAGAAATGGCATACAAATTGAAAAAAAAAAAAAATAACTGTCATTTGACGTATACGTTGAAATCTTTTGACAAATAGGGGCAAAAGTAAAAAAGAGTAAAATATAAAGCCAAATAAGCACTTAAGTTGCTCGCTGACTTGACAGTCCAGTGCCCACTCCAACAAAAACTCCTATAAGCAAATCAATAATTCATAACCAAGCACGTTGCTTGCTTTGCGTTATAGCTACTGCTGCTTCTGTACTGCAGCAAAGTTGTTATAAATTCAAATCAAGTATTAGGTTCTGTTCAGATTATAATAACTTATCTGGAAAATATCTTTTTATGCAATTTTGTTATTGTTCTTATCAGAAAGTATAGCTTTTTACTATGAATAGCAACGACTGTGTCGCGACGAAGATATGAGTATCGAGTAAGATTTCGAGCGACCCCTACAACCATTATTTCGATTTATTTGTTTGAAAAATTTCCCATTTTTGAAGTGCTGTTTATCAAGACATTATCAGACTTACACAGCTGCGGTTGCACTTAAATTATAGCTAATTTTGTCATCTTTATCAGCTAACTTGTGACTTTTTCTATAGGATGCACTTTTATAAGGCAATAAGGTAAAAAAATAGGCCAAAAGTTTCGAGAGTTAGATAGAGCCTTACAATATTTAAACTCATTTTCTCACTGGAAAGAATTATTTATGATGCGGTTGAACTTTACTTAAAGCTCTCTATAGGTCGTTAAAGCCCACGCTAAAAATTAATTATAAAAACAAATGAACTAACCTAATTTGAGCATATTCACATTCACACAAACACAATGATGAACGCCTACTAATTTTGTAACAACGAACCTCATCTCAATTCCGAAGCTGCATTAACATTGAATTATTAAATTTACATACTCATTTATTGTTGTCATGAAATTGACTTTTGTCAACATAATACATATAATAATGTTGCAAAGACGAAACACCTTCCTTCCATCATCATACATTCTCATTATTATGTCTGTACGTCGCATATACTTTGTGGCAGGCATTGTACTATGTGGCAGGCATGTGCGTTAAAGAGCACGATCGGATGAATTAAAATTTTAAAATTATGCAATTTTAATTGTCAGAATTAATTTTTTTATTAGTGCGAGTTACAATAGTTGCACAACATTATTGAATATGTAGATGTAAGTAAATGCACTATTATACTAGCGAGTAGATTATTGTTAATATGAATTACTAAAACCAACGTGTGTGTTATTAAATTGGCCTCAAGCGATTGATAGGTTACATTTGATAAAGAAACGCAAGGCTCTATATTTATTAAGGACAAATGCAATATACCTTGCAATGATCCTTTATCACGGATTAATATGCTTATTTGGCTGGAATTTTCATGGAATTTTCTAAGCATTGGCCAAAGTCGGTCCCTTTGTCGTCGAGATATTAGGGTTTTGAACATTTTTTAGTAGTTGAAGCCTTTAAATAAACTGGCAGTTTAATTTTCTTCCAAAACCCTACAGCCTACACCAACAGAAAATTATTTTTAATAATGTATTACAATTTCTTATCGGATGTTATTGCCTAGAAATAAAATTTGTATAATAATTTGATAAGGGATGGAAAAACAGCATGTAATTTTTTTACATAAAAAGGTTAAAAAATGTGTCAAATAGTAGATTTTCGATTGTCAAACAAGTATTTCAAAAAAATATTTTACTTTTGCACCTTTGCAAAACTTGGGAATTGTTATTAAGCCTCCATGCTACCAAATTTCTGTTGCTAAAATGTTCGGAACGTATTGGGGCGTATTCATAGTCTATTTTAGACTCCAGTTTGTCTAAGACAATTCAATTCAATTTCAATTTTGTTTTATTGAACATAATATTTACAATTTGACTTAAACATACAAATAATATAATACAGTGGCAAAATGTTAGAATTGTTGGCACGTAATATAGTGGCTTAAATTAAAATGAATATATATGTAGTTATATTTTACATGTCAAAAAATAAAAAACTTAATATTTAAAGTCGGTTGACTTGGTTCATCTTGGGGTGTTCCTTCCCGGTTGTCAAATGACAGTGCTGCTTAGCGGTTTGTCTAAGACGGGAGTTTAATGTTTGTTTTTAAGGTTTCAATAAAATAAATTCCATCAGTATTGGATGGTCTATAATGCATTCTTGATAGTACCTATTGTGATTCAAATTTCTAAGCGTCATTTAGATCATTGACAACTAAATTCAACTTTACACTTGCACAATGCATATTTTGCATATTTCGCTTGGATTACGTTGTCCTTTCCCGATTTGGTTAAAAAGAACTGTCAAAAGCTTGTCCATTGAGTATAAGAGGATCGTATTCTGCATCTTAAACAAATTTAACTAATGCAGAGGCATTAGTCTTTGTGCCATGATGGTGTTCTACTCTATGAATCCCACAAAAGCTTCGCGGACGATTCGTTTCTTTTTATCATAAAATCGAAGACTACGGGTGTTTTCATAAATAAATGGTTGCGAAGTTTGACGTAATGCAAATTTTATGCAAAACGCATATATTTGCAACGCATATAACTGCGAAGAAACATATTTACATGCGAAAATAGTTTTTCTGACTGTAATATGATCGCAAATATTAGCATTATGTAGGTATAAGTAAAGCAACCATGCATTTATGAACGCATCCTATGTAAAGGAAAGCTGTTCCTTGGCGGATATGTCATGACTTTTATCACCCATCAGTGAATAAGCACATGTAACGCATTGTTCCCATATTTCAAAATTTTGTACCTTATCACTCTTCTACACACAAATGAACAATTTTGAACTCCCCAAAAAAAGTATGTAGTGTTTTTTTTCCATATTTAAAATACTGCGTGAATTAGACGAGGTAAATCTGGTAGAAGGAAAATTTAATAAAAGACTGTCAAAAAAAACAAATGTTTGGCAGTTTGTTGACCACATTTACCATTATTTACACGTTTACAAAGAGTTGCATTAATACCCTAATTAGATTTTTTTGTTTAGAAAAATTTCGCAAAACAAAGCATGTGGCCCTTAACGAAACAATTATTTGCCAATTAAGTTTTCTAACAATCAAATAGAACTATCTATGCGTTTAATAAATACCTACCATAAAATCTAGGTTATGAGGGGAGTTTTCTTTTATACTATCTACACGAAGCATAAATTAGTTCTGCAAATTCATACATAATGAACCTTATTAATTAAATTACACATCGCATACATTAAATCATAATCCAGCATAACAATACAAATCAAAACATTATTCTGTGTTGTGTGTGGTTAGTTGTGGTAAGTTGAATAGCAATGGCAAAAACGATGACGAATAATGAACAAAAAGAACCTAACTAGAAAAGAAGAGATTTGTTATTGTACACAATTTGATGACTTGTGTTGAATGCGTTATTGTTGATAAATAAAACAATATAAATAATGGTTTTTTTATTCTTGTCTTCATATTTCTGGGACTGTGGGTTTCTTTTCTTAAAAAAAAGAAGAGTTTATTTTATTTTGCCTTGCATGTGTGTCGCCTCTTTTTAAATTTGAGTCCGGGTTTGATTTCGGAGACGCAGACATAAGTTGAGATAGAGCTAGAGCTTTGCCTTGTACATTAAATCAACACTCAGACTCAAGAATATAGATACAAACTATTTTTTTTTGTTTGTGTGACCAAAAATTCGATAATATTCCGTCAGCTCATGAAGAATTAAAAGTAAGCTTTTGGTAGCAGACAGCGAAGATTAAGTCAGTAGCTGTCAAAAGGCTAATGCTATGGTTTAATCTTTTAACTGACAAAAGTTTTAATTTGACAATTGATCCATGTTCTCAGTTATTCTGCTCTACATGCTTTTCGTCAGTTTGCGAATAAGTTGTAATGCGACCCACTTACCACTTTACCTGTTCTTTCCATACTGATAAATGCTTACCGGCTGACTACATCAGATGCAAGTTTCAATTTCAATTTAATTTTAAATTTTTTTAGTTACAAGAAACTGTCAGTAGCGGTTTCTTCAAATTTCATATAAATCTGACCCGTGCTTGTATTGGTTCTATATATATGTTGTTACCAGATATTATTAAACATCTATATATGTATATGTATGCAATTTTCCAAGCACCTTAATGAGTTTTTAGAAAAAAAAACACATCTGGAAATACTTTCTCTTTTTACTCTTGTAAACTTCACTTTCCACAATTTCCATCTTAGTATCAATGTTCCACCAACTCCCTCCGATCTCATTTTGACTTTTTTCTTTCAATTGGAATTTCTTTTAGCTAGCACCAGGGCTGTCAACTTACTCAATATTATTTACTCATTATTTTTAATATGTATCGATCGTCGTCGTTCAACTTTCGCTGCAATCTGAAGATGAGTATTGAAGTTCTTGAAAACGCAGTTTATTAAAGAATAAATAGAAGTTTAAGAAGTTTTTTCTTTTCACTCATTATCTAATTAAAAAAAAAAATAATAAAGTACCAATTCGAATGAATAAGAGTGTTTAATTGTTAGTAACTCCAAAGCGGGTTTTCTTAATATTTTCCTAACCCGCTCTTTCTCTGCTCCTGCTTGATCTCCTTCTCCCATATATTCTTTCTCCTACACACAAATCTCTGGTTGATCGAGTCGTTTATTTGGTCGTTTGATCAACACGCTTAGAAATGACCAGGCAGAGAGAGACCAGAGAGTATAAATTGTCCACAATGATCGTTGTCTATATTTGAAAGAACTTTAGCCTGGCTGAGTTTGGCTTCACCCCCATCTACACCGCACCAGCACCTCCTCCTCCTATACTGTTGCTGCATTCTCCCGCATATTTAACTGGTGCGTTTGTAAACATGATGTGTAGTTTGAACGAATACAAAAAAAAAAAAATAATAAATGAATAAATAAATATAAAAAGAAAATCTGAAAAAAATAAACCTGACTATTTTATTTCGGAAGCCGGCTTTTGTTTTTTTTTTCTTTTGTTGTCTTCTTTTTATCCTTTTTATTCTTTACTCTCTCACAAGATGTTTAATTTTGTTACGGCATTAAAAGAACGAAAACGATAATCAAATACTTTAAAGAGGCAAAAGAGTAAAGCGAAAACAAAAAAAAAAAAATACAAAGTACTCGTACTTGGATTTTCTTGTACTTGCTGATTTTACATTGATATTAGGGGTAATCATGCAACCTGGTAAACTCTCGGTAAACATGGTAGAGTACAATATCTGGTAACAACTGGAACAACTGTCGAAACGATCAGTCAAACGATTGTAAAAAAATTACGTGATTTGGAACTTAGAGCGACGATTCGGCCCCTGATTTCTTTTAACAAATCTATTCTTTTTTCATACACGAATTGTATATGAAAAGTATAGCGATTGTACTTTTTTTATTTTGTTGTGGGTAATTGTTAAGACTCAATTTAGCTTCAAGGTTCGTTTTTATTATTATGAGCATTATTTTTAAGTTTTTCTGAAATGTACATAAATGTATTAATTCATTTCCAGCAAAAATTTGTTACATTTAAGTAAGCTTCATTTTAACTTTGACAATTTTCAATTTAAAATTATAGTTAAAATTATTTTTCTATTGGAGCACAGTCGATTCTCGTTCTGTTGAAGTGATACATTTTAAACCTCTTTTACGCCAAAACCAATGGTGAAAATTTGAAAAAACTTCCTCCATTTTTCCTTATAATTTGTTTTATAAACACATATATGGGTTAGTCGGTACAAACTAATATTATTTTTACTTTTGTTTACTTTTGCGATGTACTTAGTATATGTATGTATGCAGGGTTTCGAAATTTTTAACACCACATATGCAAAATAATATCTCTATAATTTTAAAGGTCGCAAAAAAAGTCGAATTTGATAACCGATTTTTTTAATATTTTAACTTTACTGGTCACTGTGGCGTACGTGCAACCTTTTTTTCTACTGAAAAATTGTAAACACAGTTTTTGTTTTTTCCTCACAAATAAATTTTAAACAAGTTGACTATTTTAATAATAAAATATTTCATGCTTAACATTAAGATCTCTAATCAGAATAGCTTACACCTTTCTTAATTTTTTTGTACGATCAAATAGCCGGAAATGCACATGCACAAGGATATAAGCTATGAAATCCTTACCTCAGGCCAAGCTCGCTCCGAAGCCAGAAGAGCAGAAGCTCACATATATTGCCTGTTTGAGGTTTACCAGCCAGCAGCGTTGGGGCTTCAAACTAAACTCGGCTAATGTGCTTTAGATGACCATGCAAATCTGGAAGAGTGCGATGAATTTCAGAAAAACCACAACCGACCTTCCCGATGAATTGCAGCTAACATAGGTTAAACCGAGGTCAACAGCCGTTCTGCCGAAGAAAGCATACTTCGTCTTCCACCGGATCCATCCATTGATGCACGAAAGAAACGGATTCAGCCAGAGGACTAAGCTGTTGCCCTACAAGCAGCTTATAAGGCCCATCATTACCCTCAAATTCTCAATATAATTCACGGATTTAAAGACATACATAGGCAAGATAACATTGCATTTAACATTTACGAAGAAAATACCCCATCAACAAGGGACTCTAAGAAGAGTGAAACAACTTTGAATTGAAATTTTTGAAAATCTACCTAAAATCCTAAGATTTCCTTTAAAATCCAGCTTTGTTTCAACTAAAAAATCATCAAGTCAAACTGAGCAGTATAATTGCAGGGGCTTCTGATTGTATATGTCTCCTCTGTCTGGTATAAGCACACAATATCTTGTGTGTATTTTTATTCAAGTGTCGTTATGTGTACGATGTTATTTTTTTTTTTTTTCAATTTTTATTCTGTCACGATCATATCGCCATCAGATCAGATCGGTTGTTGACTGTAGTATGTGGCCGTAGTAGAGTTGTAAAATGGCGAGAGCGAAAGGCTGAAGAGGAGACGTGGAAGCAGAAGAAAACAAAAATTAAAAAAAAAAATAAGATGAACTGAAACCGATTGGATTGAATAGAATTTTTGTTTTTTTTAAATGTTTTTTTTACTCACTCGACTCACATATGGGATCGGGATCGGGTTATTGGTTGTTGTTTGGTTGGTTTTGTATTGCTGCACGTCCCCCTCTCTTCACCTTTAGAGGGTCTCCAACATGTCATACACAAAGAGTACAGACTGGTCTACAACAGAGATTCTCTTGGCTGCGGTTCTTCTTATAGAGTACATGACCGGATTTTAGGAAAATGATTTAGCACAGTAATGTTGGGTCATACTTTAAAAAAGAAGCTTTTCAATTACACAATTTAGACTTGAACATGTTGTTTCGGGCTTACCAATTGTAATAGTAGTTCATAAGTACCTTACTTTACATTAAAAAACATTTCAAATCCATTTTGTCGATGAAACTACAAAAAGATAATGAGCCAAAATTGCTTCCTTGTGGCACACCAATGAGAAAGAATTATTTTGATGAATGATTCAAAGATGCAATTTTCTTTCAAAGGCAATGGAACTGTCAAAACTGATATAAATTAGATGAATCCTATTCAAGTTAATTTAAATTGAGGTCTCAATAAATGGAATTTTACTTAAGGGCGGGAAAGCTCTCTTGGGGTATGTTAAGAGCTATGGACTATGACGCCAGGTGGCTGGGTGAAAGTTCTAGTGTATAGAACCTTGATTTTAGTTCAGGCGTACTTCGTCTTGTGACAAATAGCTGACAAACCTCAAAGTTCCAAGAGTACTATCTGAGCGAAACTTTAGTCTATAAACAGGGGTGTAAATAAATGAATACTTATGAATTAGTAAGAAGTTTAGCTTACCACCGATCAGCTAATGCCGGCCTTACACGACACAATATTACTGCGCAATACTCAGTATTGTGCAATAATATTGACCGTGTAAGTTCTGTATTGCACAATATTTTCGGTTTGCACAATATATTGAGTGATATTAAAAAAAATTAATATTTTATGAAATTTTACTCAATATTTTTCGTTTCCACAACAAAGCAGATGCAGAAAAAGCAAAGAGACACAGAAATATTGCGCAGTAATATTGAGCCGTGTAAAGGACGACCCTTTTTCGCGCAATATTTTTGGACAATATTATTGCACAATAATATTGTGTCGTGTAAGGCCCGCATAAGAGTGTTTCGCTAAGTTGACATCAAGTAACCGCATTAACCGCGACGAATTTCATTTTATTCGCAATGCTGCCAAGTGTTTTTGTTAATGCCCGAGGCGTTTTTTTCGTCCAACTTAGCTTGGGCGTAAAAAAAACACACATAATGTTGCTCTCAAGGCCCCAAGCCTAGAACTTATAGATGCCCTAACCAATCTACTACTCTGTTTATCATTTATTCCGGCTGTGGCTGTTGTGCCTCTGTGCAATGCTGGGTCTCACCGCCACCACCACCGCCATCGCCACTGCCATCACCACTGCTGTCGATTTACGCTGCTTATTGTGGACTTGTAGAGTGTGTTGCTGTGTGTAGTGTAGAAGTAGATACTACTGCGGGTGAGGACACTTACTGATCGTAGTTTTGGGGCTCGCTTCCAATGTGTGGTGGTGCTTTGCTTTGGTTTGGTTTGGTTGCTTGCTGGTACTTCTCTGCTTTGTGTCGCACGCTCTACCTCGCTCTATAGCGCTAACTTAGTTTGTTCGTTGCGTTCGTTTTTAGGACTAGTTCTCTGACCGATTGTTTGCGTTCAGTATGCTCCATAGTTCTGAAAAGATATCACGATCGTTCGACATCGTATAACGTGTGCTACGGATCTTTTCATTTTACATTTCTTTATTTTTTGTTTCTTTAATTTTTATTGATGATCTCTAGAGTTTAAAATTATTTTTAATTTCAACTTTAATTTAAGAAATTAATTTTACAAAATTTGATATGAATTTGTGTTTAAGTTGAGTGGCTTAGCCATATCAAAAAGTGCTAAATCTAGTGGAAAGATCGGTATTAAAAAGGAAGAAAAATTTTAAAAAAAGTTTCAAAGTGTCACAGTGGCATTGGTTACCCCAGGCATCTTTTTTTTCAATTGATAAGCTTCGTTATAACGAGGCGAGAAATAAGTTCAAAATACAAAAAACAATCATGTGTTTTTTTATTTGTGAAGAAAAAAAAAATTGAATACATACAAAATACTCAATTCATGATAACAATACTAAGCGGTGAAAAAATATAAAAAAAAGAAAAAAAAAAAAAAAAACTACACCAACCAACCGGCATAATTATCAGGAAGGAATCTTGAGAAACAACAAAATTATAGTACAGATCTTGAGAGTAGCAGAAGTTCAATAATTATTATAAAGGCGGGTAACGAAGTGAGTTTTTTTTTTATTATTATTTTTCAATTTTAATATAATAAGAAATGTATTAATAGTCTATTGTATGCCTTTTTGAATTTGCGATTAGTTTTGTATTTAAATAAATTAATTAAAATATTTATTTGTGATGATGGTGGCAATGGCGATGATCAGCCAGCAATTACATAATAGTCTGGCTGTTTCTGTTTTTGCTGTTCTGGCTGGTGCTTAACCCATAAAGTTGTGTTGAGGAGAGATAGGAATTTACTTTTTTTTTTACTTAACTTAAATTCCTGTCAAATGAGTTAGGGTTTTTTTGGTTTTGTATTATTTCTTGTTTTGATAGATGATTATCAAGAGATGGAAATTTTTTATCAATTTTATGTGATTAAGGGTTTAGAAGAGATCGATCATAGGAATTATTAGTGTTTTTTTTTTTCTGTAATTCTTATCTCTTTCATAACAACAATTAATAATTTATAATGTTTTCAACTTTTAAACGGTAGCTGAAATAATTAAATAATTTCTATTGAGGTATGATTATTGTAGGAATTCAAATTTTTGGAAAGGTATTTGATTGTAAACAAAGTATTTTGGGTTTTCTGTTCGACCAGCTGTGTACAGCAAAACCCAAGTTAAATTTCACAAAGTCAACAATTGTTAAATTAACTAGGTAGCCCTTTTGCTAGTTGAGCAATTGGAGGTCATAAATTATAAAGATGATTCGGGTTCAGTCAAGTGAAAAGTTGGTATAATTTCTTATTTTTTTAAGCAAATGCTGATGACAGTATGGTACCTACCTAAATTTTCCGTTCGCATATGTTCATAGGTATTTTAATAATGAATTTGTTCTAATGTCGTTTCTGTACCCAAACAGTCATATAAAGACTAAGATCTCAGAAAGTTATTTAACGTACCCAAGTACGAAATTGCCTTTACATTTCAATGATTTTTAACAGATTAATCGTTTTGTTTTTAATATCTTAAAAATAAAAAAACAGAACTATTACAACAATTTGACTATTTCACGATCACTCCTTACAATTTACAAGAAAAAACACTTCCAACTAACAATTTTACAACCACTAACTTATCTTTAGCAATTTCAAAATTAAACTCCCCCGAACTCCCTCTTTTTCTCTACGTATTTGTGTGAAAATTTACACACTTTCGAAATATTTACAGAAACAGCGCAATTTCGTTAGAAGAAAATAGACAATACACAGGATGGCTATCATCGCTTAAGCGAAACCTACCCCTGCTAACCTTAACTATCACTGTGTAAGGACACTTAAATTCCTTAGAATTCCTGAACAAAAATCCAAGCATAGAGTTTCCTCTAGACACAATATAGTCCACATGCATTCTGGTTTGGAATCGAAGATATGTAACTCCCAAATCTTTGTGATTATAAATTCTTTGAAGAACATTAGTAGTCAACGAAAATCGGACTAAAAGACCTAGTAAAAGTGAGAAACCAACATTTTATTGATAATTAAATCAAGGTCGATTAACAGACACCATTTTAACAAAGAAGTTTAATCATTTTGGAGTTGCATACAATCTGAAAATTAATTTATTGTTCTGTACATCGCTAAGTCATCAGCAAATGAAAGGCATTGTGAGTCTAAAACAAAGTTAGGTAAGTCATCAACAAAAAGTATAAATAAGAGTGGACCCAGATGACTTCCTTGAGGAACTCCTGAATAATTCAAAATTATTTCCTTTTGATCCAGTCAAATAGCTGAGAGTGAAAACCTAGAGATTTAAGCCTTTGAAAAGTCGGTGAATATGACGTCAACTTGGCTTCTTTTTTCGATTGTATTAATTTAAATGTTTGTTAGTAGTGTGAGGTTATTTGCTGTGGATTTCCCAGTAACAAAACCATGTTGAAAGGGCGAGATATACATATGCTTTTACTCCGTCATACATTTTAGTTTTTACCAATAATTCAAAGACCTCGATTTGAGAGTTACAGTACATAATCCAATAAAAAACAAAATAGGTGCAGCCTAGTGGAGAGAAGATGGGGTCACGGAATGTGGGCTAATACTGTAAGTTAACTTATTCTAAAAATTTCCCTATAGTTCTGTCATACATTGTGACTAATTCTTCTTTTCTTAGAAACGACTTATACAACGTTTATTAAGTTTTGTTTATTTAACAGATTTTAAGAATCAATCATCTTCGTTAACCCAGAATTTTTAGTGATGTTGTATAGTAAAAAAAATTACCAAAACTGCGTTTAGCTACACAAAAAACAATAGATTGTATTCAAAAATGCTTCAAAACAAATTCTATTTTGATCGGGGTAATACTCGAATTTTAGATTTTGATGAGCAGAAAATTTGAATCAAGGTTCAGTTTCAAACTCTTCAATTGCTTCAACTTCAAACTCAAAACGTTTGAGTCTCCAAAAAAGTTTTGCCGATTTTTAATAACTTCATAAAGCAGCTTTAAACTGAGGTACAGTAAATAAATAAATAAATAAATTCCATTACCATTTTCTAAACATAAACTTCTTCCGTAATCCAATGATAGTATAAGTCATATTAATAAACGTAACACGATCTTGAAAATCAATTAAATGACCAGTGTAGGTACCTTATGCCTACCTTCTGCCTAAAAAAAAAAAATCTAATTTGTGTTCTTGATCAGAAAATTCAATAAATCTAACAAGTATAAAGGTAAAATCAAAAAAAAAAAAAAAAAACAAAACATATAAATCCTAATACCCGACAGGCTAAGTTCCAAAATGACCTTGACAGTGAGTATAGTGAGAGCGTATACAAGACTTCATATAAGAAGAAAGAAGAAACTCAAGTTTTGGCCATGTGAGCAACTTCAAGTTGCTTTAAATTATAACCCCAAATGTGAATACAACAGCCAGTCTCTCCACTAACGACGACAATACTAAAACACCTCCACCACACCGCTACCATAGCCTCCAAGTCGACTTCTGAGAGGTTGAAACACACAAAACATACGTTCGACGGTGTGGCGGCGGTAGCGGCGTGGCGTTGGCATGGCCCGGGCCAGGCCAGGCCGACCAAACAACATCAAGATCCAAGATGCCAACAAACATGGGATAGCTAGCGATGCACGTAAGCGCGCGTAGCATAGCAACTTCAAAGTATAGAAACGAGAAATAAATCTATAAATGGTTTTGGTATTTCTTTCCTCTTTGTATGGTTTGTACATGTTGTTGTTGGGTCGTTTGTCTTTTATCATCTCGATACTCGTATATATACTCGACTCGTACTCTCGGTACTCTTGGGCTCTCCCAATATGCAGTGCCAACGATCAACAAATAAAAAAAAATGAAAAAAAGAAAAATAACAAATACCGTGAACTTATTATTCTATGCTTGTTTTGCAACATGGTTGCCAGGTGTATTAATTTATTTTTTATTTCTCATATATTATAGGTTTTGAAAATGCTCTAAACTGTAACCTTAGAAAAATTGATCACGGCTTGTTTCCATCTGCCAGATGTTAAGTTAAATTGTATAAGTTTATAAGCAGCGTTACCACTTCAGGAAACAAAATTGTAGTAGATTTGAAGAAACAAATGTAGTAGATTGAGGAAAATTGGAGTAGATTGCAAAATTAACTTTTTTTATAAAAATAAAAAAAATTATATTACATTATTTTACTAAACAAAAAACATGAAAAAACTAAAAACTGAAATTCTTCAAGACTTCATTTTTGTATATACTTAAAAAATATATTACAATATATTGTTAAATAACCATTTTTTAATAAATTTAACAAAAAAATAATCATGATTGTGAGTAGTAGGGGGATTTTTAAATTTTTTGAAAAATTGTAGCAAATTTGTTACAATTATTGTAACAAAGTGGTATCTCTGTTTATGAGTGCATGTTACGCACTGATGGAAACAAGTAAACCATCTTGAAATATACTGTGTGGTTTCATACATAGAAGATCTTCCATATACTTATAAAGAGGGTTGAATCCAAATCTGGATTTACCATCTTGTAAACCTGGATCGAATCGAAAAAAATCTGCTCATGGGAAATTGCATTGTTATTGCGCAGTAGCTTTCAAAAGCCTCCAGTAGGGTCTGCACGAATTCCAATTTTTTTTTGTTGTTGTAAAAGTAGCGTCTCAGTTAATTGCAAATATATGGTCAACCAAAAATAGAACCCTTTAGTAACCGGCTTATTCTCCTACTACAGCAAGTGCGCTCAATCTACCAATCAAAATAGGAAACCTCCAAAAAGTATGCAATTTTCTTAAGAAAGTATACAATGAAAAATATTATCAATCAAAAATATAAATAAAATACATTTAAAATCAAAGTAGATATAATATATAAATACAACAGGGTTTGCCTAAAAATAATAATCAGAAATAAAAAATGGCACTTGGCAACATTTGTTTGATTTTTCTTTTTATCGTTAACAATTTTTCTTTTTATTCATTTAATAGTCTTTACTCTACCACGACACGATTATAGTATCATAGAGTATTTTTTTTCTACTATCGTAATACTACGTTACGATTTACAAAGACAACACTTGTGTGTTGTTTACTATTACTATGCTAGCTATATGAGCCTACATGAGTAATGACGACCCAAGAGAAGGTGTATGCCAGTGAGATAACTACAAATACGGGCATTGAGGTGGGTAGATGAGATATGTAGATAGCTAGACAGTGGTAACCAGTCTTGGATCAGCTCGACTCGACTTGGCTCTCAGTTTTCCTAATCGCTACTTTACTACAAAAATAGTGGTAGTACCAGTTTTTTTCGGTTGATCAGCAAATCAGTCGTACTTCTTGTGTTGGGAAGAAGTTGTTCTTGTTGTTGTCTTCAGTTTGTATATCACCTTCACCATCTCCCTTGTCTCCACCCAGAAGCAGAAGTCAACGTACACCATCAGCATCAGCAGGTAGAAGAAGAAACCAAAAACCTCTTTTTTGATCGTAGTTTCGTAGTTGATGTTGTTTTTTACAACAACTTCCAATTCCAATGCAACAAGTAGACTCTTGACAAAAAAAAAAAAATCGAAAACTACTCCCCAATTGGTATACGAACCGAACTTGTATCTCTCTAGATACTATGCGTACACATGACGACGAAAATTCCTCTGATGAAGTAGCAGACCCTAACCGGTTAGGGTAGATTATGACGCAGCGAACGTAAAATATCCGTCAATCCGCTGTTTTTACGCTGCCTGGCCGTATATACTTATTCGTATATCTAACTCGGTGCTATATAGGTTGGGATTTTGCTGCTCTTGGTCGTGGACTCGTGGTCAATTGAGAGTCCAAAAGTAGGAGCCACAGCCATATTACGAGCAAGTCCAAATGGAAAGAAGAATTATTAATAAGAAAACCGGCTTTTTCGAACGAACATGATTCAGAGATTCAGAGAAACGGGGAAAAGAGAGGTATTAGTATAACTCCACAAAAGGAGAGGTGCTGGTTGTTGCTGCTGTTAATACTGGTGATCAGGTAGCATACCAAAATCTAAAATTGTGGAGTAACCAAGTGGTGTGGATACCAGATACTATTTATTGATGACAATGATTATTAAAAAAAAAATCAACAAGCTGTGTCTAAAAATGGAAGGTGATATTTTGGAAAAGTTGTGTTTTTGTGTCAATAACTTCCTACCGAATGTTAGATTATTTGATTACAAAAACAAAATTCAAATTGAATGGATTATGGTTTGAGCTTGGAAGTTACTTAGTCTTAGATAAATATGTTTATCAGCGATCGAGGGAAAATGGTGATTGCACATTAAATTGTCAGAATAAAGTAAAGGATTTTTGTTGTTTAGTTCATTTTTGTTTTATTCAATGTTGCAACTAGGTGTATCAAAGCTAGAAAATAATTCATAAAAACTTAGTTGCCAATAATTTAGAACTCTCAATTAATCAATTTTCTTAATACAAATGGCTTTTGGCCTTAAAACTATTTTAATTCTAGTATTTTAATCCTTTTTTTTTAACCAAGAAATATGTTCACAAAAAAATTTGTATTATATAATTTTATATTTTTACAAAAACTTAAAACTAATTAAAACTACTTAAAAACTAGAACAGTCATAGTCACAGTGGGGGTCATATTGAAGAAAACATGAGTGTTTTGTTAAATTTGTAGCTATTTTTTTACAGGTGAAAGTGAATTCCTCGTGGGGGGAGGGGGTCATAACCCCGTAACCCGTCCCCCTCCCTGTATACGTATACGGTGATGAGGGTCATGTAGCAATCACCTTCAGAGATGCCAAGTTACTTTACCACTTCCATATGGACCAGCTTGTGCCAGTTCTTTCTCGTATCCCTTAAGGGAAACGTATATTACTGTCCCACGTTCGTTGAGTTGTATTGTATCCTCCATTTGTTTGAGGTATCCATCAATTTCTATGTTTGACAGATTCAACCAATTGATTTCGTGCGCTTCATTTTTATTTATAAATTAATTTTTAGAAGCTGTCTACACCTTGACTTAAATCCTCAGTTAAATTCATATAGAATTGTGTGTGAAAGCTAAAATGTTAATCTTTGCAAATTAAGAGGAACAAAATTCTCTTCAATCTGTTTTTTTTGACATTAGGTATGTTATGTAATTAATAAAAAATGGAAGCACGATTTTGTTTAAAAATGTTATCAAATTTTTTAAGTATTTTTTTTTTAGAAATAATAATCTTACTCTGAACTATAGCTATTTCCGTCTTCGTTTGTCATCTTGATTTCTTATTAAAATTAAAATCTCAACTTGAAATGATTAAATAATAAGTTTTCTGTTAAAGTCTTATAATCATTTTAATGAATTTAGATAAGAATATGAAGAACGTACATATAAGTAATTAAAAACTCAATGGGCATAAATATCAAGATTAGAAATTAAAAAAAAAAAAAAAAAAAACACCAAATTAATTGGTAAAGCCATAAAGAAATACAACCATTCATCAATTAATCATAATGAGCTCATAATTCTCACTTAATTTTAATCTTTAGTACAATTTAATGATACGGTGGCCAAATACATATTCATATTGTATACTTTACGCGCCGTAGAATAATTAATGAACATTGTTCATACATATCTACGAAATGTTCTCCTAGTTTAAATTGCGCAAAACTTATCATTTAGAGAGGGTCTGGTAAAATATCAATTTATCTATTATACAATTTGAGCACAATAATTATTGCATAGAAACTACTCAGCAGTCTCTATACCTCCCCCTTTACTGCAATTCAACTATCCCAACAACAAACTAACCTAAACAATAATTCTAATTAATTTTTCAAATGGTTCGTTATCATTTTCGCTGCTCTTGGTTTTAGTGAAAAAAATTAAATACACAATAGCACAGCCAGTGAGGCAGCAATGAGCAACAAAACCTAGATAAAGATAGACGCAGAAATATTACAAATACTAAACCAAATAAAAATAAAAAATGTATGACTTGTCACACGAACTTGCTTTGGGTTTAAATGTCAACTATTACTATTGGATTTTTTTTATATAAACAAGTGGCTTAAAATGTACCACCCTGTTGGAAATTGAGAGATCTACTTTCAGTTTTCATACGGACGAACAAATGATAAATCTTTCACTTGGCAAAAATCAAAATCATTTAAAAACCTTCCGATCGATGTCAACCCGGCCATTTTGACAGCTCGTCGTCCGGTAAGTTAGTCAATGTGAACCACCTATTAGGTGAGCAAACTATTTAGTGGGTTCACATTGACTTACTTACCGGACAATGAGCTGTCAAAATGGCCCGATTGATATCGGTCAGGTGGTTTTCAAATGATTTTCTAATTGGTAAAAAGAGAGAGCTGTCACTTGGTCGTCCGGTAGGTAAGTCAATGTAATCTAATAGAGCGTTCCTATTTGCAAATTTTTATCATCCTGCTACAGATGATGTTCACATTGGACTCTCTCTGCCAATTTATTTTGACGTAAGTCCAACTCGTCGTGTTCAGACACAATTGTGTGAACACATGGATTTTCATAACTTCTATATTTATTCTGGCTCTAAACTTAGACGAACATAGAGAACAACGAATGTCAAAATAGCAAGTGTCAAAAAATCAAAAAAAGTTAAAAATCCTGCCTCACATGGGATGACAAACCCTTTCTGACCATGCAGAGGGAGTGAGGTAAAGCGCATAGACATCAAAATAAGTTGGCGGATTGAGTCCAATGTGAACACCGTCATAGGGTGATACAATTTGGACTAACATTAATTGTGTTCAATGACGTTTAATTGTGTTCAATGCTGGACTAAGCGAAACAGAAAAGTACAACGTTTTACTGTTTAATGAGGTTTTTCTGTTCTAGTTTGCTGTTTAATGACGCTATCTGGAACGGCTTAGAACAGGCTTTTCTGTATTTGCTTTTGAGTCAGAACAGTTTTGTGAGAACTGTCAAATGGGTTTGTTGTTGTGTTCTGTCAAGAATTGCTATTCGTTGAATATGAAACAAATTGTTTCTTTTGTCAACAGTGACATTCTTACAACCGGTTAGTATATTCATTAAGAGATCTTTTAATCAGAAAAAATATAAATAAACTAATTTTTAAAGAAAAAAGTTAAACCATATAAATTGACAGATAATTTCTATTAAGTGACTTTTGTGACTTGGGTGCTTGTCGTTAAGGCCTTATCCTAGTATGACTTCTGAAAAACCCCCACAGCCAGCACGAACAAGGTAGCATTCGGGAATTTTTCTGTGACTTGTGCTCTCTAGTGTACTGCACGAATTATTGCGTCTACTTATATGTTGTCCCGATTCTTGTAACTTTAACTATTGGGCACGAAGAAGTTTGCAAGCAATAAGTAATAAGGGCCAACTTAAAAGTAGCACCCCATAGTTGCGAATGACCTGCTTATCCTGAAGTAGTCAAATCAGTAAGTTGTCCTGTTTAGTACCGTGGGAGATTTTTGGGTCAAAATTTGTGTCCCTATTGATTATAATCTAGACAGTTTACACAAAAGTCAATAAACTTTTCATCATTGTCATTTCATTTCAAACGCTGCCGTTGATGCAACCCGAAACGTAAGTATTTGAGTGTCGTATACCTTGGGGCTTCGATGACACTTAATAATATCTTTACCTTGAATTTAGTATTTAAAATGGATAAGTTTTTTCTATCTAAGTACAAGTAAAAATGAGAAGAACAACTTACGAAAATACTCCACAGAAAAAGGTGAAAAATATCTAGTGAACTTTAATTAGCACTGCACTGATAAGATACTTCTCTTTTCTTTTTATAAATTTGAAAATTTCGAACAAGTTCTTTTCTTCCATAACTTAGTTTGCTATGCATGTGTGCCCCAGATGTGGAGCTAGAGTTGAAGCGATATAATGTGGCATAACTGAAACGATATTTTATATGAATTCCATTGAACTCTGATGCACCACCGATATGGTGATGGAAGAACCGGGTAGCAACTATTTAAAAAAGAGTTCAACCCGCTGCTGTAGTTCATTGAGTGATTAGTTTGGTCTATACAGAAATTGATGGAATAGGATAAAAATAGAATTCTTGTGTTCTTCATGTTAACGTATAAACGAAACAAAAAAATGCCTGTCAGTTGGTATGAATTTTGACAGCACAGAGCTCAATAGCTCATCATCGTCATCATCGAATTTTGAATTATATTTATAGAACTTGATTATTGTTCCCTTGGAAATTGTAATAAAATAAAATGAAAAAATCTGCACGTTAAAAAGAAACCATTAAAGATACTGGATACCTACCTACAATTTTTATTTGCTTAAAAAAAAAACAATGAATCAAATGTCAAGAAATTTACAAATACAAGGTAAAGCGATAGCAATAACTGTCAAATAAGATGTCACAATGGTTGTCAGTTTCATTTCTACTCAATTTCGACATTCAGTTAAAAAATATGTCAAAGCGGTCAATTTTTCATTATAGAGAAAACTTATCTTAGTTTGACAGCTCTTTTCTTTTATATAACCCCTTCTTAAAGAATCTAAATTATGTACTGTACATAGGACTTTATATTTGAATGCGATTGTACGAGCGTTGGAAGTATCCATATACAACGTAATATTTCCATTCGAGTACTTTTTGAAGTGAAACCTCCAAGCTGTCATTATCTAAAATGTCATTTGGTTTCACTTGGGAATTCATTCATTCTGAAATGGAATGGAACAAGAAAAAGCTTTTGCAAACAGGCAGGGGCTACTAGCTGTCAAAGTTAAACGTGTTTAACATAGGTAGGCAGCAACGACTAATCAGCGGCTCGTACTAGCTACATATGTATAGATGTGACCCATGCTTGAGAGGAAGCATGCTTAAAAGTGTCAAAGCATGGAATTAAGTCTTGACGCTGACCGATGTAATTATCGCATTGACTTCGTGAAAGCGAAATCATCAGGTTGTTCTTAGAGTTGGTAATGAGTAAATTTCCCAATCTTTCATCTTTCGGTCACCTGGTTTGTGCTGAAGGGATGCTGTTAAACATTGTCGACTTGGTCAATACATAGCTTTATAGGTACAGGAAACTTCAAAATTTTTAGTTGGTTAACCTTATTCTTAACAATCTAATTCTTCTTTCACAGTTCTACGCCAAATGTCAAATAAGTCATAAAATTAAGACTTGCATTATCTGTAAAACAGTAAACAATTGCCCAGATTAAATAGTCAACTAGAAATGCAAAAAACGTCTGATTAGACAGCTGTCTATTAAATTTACTTGACATTGATAGCTAGCATTCAACCAGAGTTGATTAAATTGATTTAAATGTCTCTATTTGTATTATTTCTATTAATATTGTTTGTTTCTAAGCAACAGCTGACTTCAACTTCTCCTGCACTTCACATCTTGTAGATTTTCATCTTGCCTATGCAACATATAGATTTCCTTTTAATTTTTGTTTGTTATTTCAGTTGCTGGCAGTTAAAACTCCACGAGGATTCGCAGAATCTAGAGTTTATTATATTTGTTGGGCGCCATTTTAGGTCGAAAAAACAAAAGACATTGATTTGCATGTCATTGTTATAAATTAAGATTAAATGACTAATAATTTCAACAATGACAAACAAAGCTTATGAAAAAAAAAGAAAATGAGTAATCTTGAAGATGATGAAGATGATAGCTACTTATATAATAATAAATAAAGTAATTGCATTCTAATTGTAACGATTGCAAAACATAAAACTAATTGAACTCTATGGCAAAATTGACGATCGCATCCAAGCAGGGGATCCGTATGTATGTATCTATCTTATACAGTGATGATTATACAGAAAGATATACCATCAAGAAACCAAGCCAGACAAAACAAAACGACTTTTGTCTGCTCTTCACTTAAACTATACAACAGATAGACGTGCTAACAATCATGTTTATTATATCGTTTTTTTGCTTTTCTTTTTATTAAGAACCTAAATGTTGTGTTGCAGTTTCACAGTTCATAGAGTAGGCTAGAGAATTCTGTGGAACATATTTATCAAAGTAGCAACCAGCGCAGCGCAACAACTTTTGTCGCGACACTCTGTTGTTTTGCTTTGCTTAGTGCTGGCGATGCTATATCTACTATTGTAGCTAATTGTGATTTCGACTTCTGTTTGTCTGTCTCTCTCTGCGAGTATTTCTGCAACATTCCCAGTCACTGACGACATTTCATAACACATGAAAATTCCCACTCATTTATTGCAAACGATCTAAATAAAATAAAAAAAAAATCTCTCTGAAAATATATTTTGCATTCAAGTGCCAAATTGCGCTACATAAAAACAAAAAGTAACAGGGACGGAGTGAGACAAATTGTCTTCTTAAGTATGGCCGAGTAAAACATGGGGCAGGATTTTACAGAGCTGGGAAAGAGTTGGAGAGAACTGCGGCATTCTTCCAGAAACACGATATTGCGAAAGAGTGGTGTAGGCCCTGATATGTAAATCACCACCAGAGTTGTAAAAACCGCAGTCTTTTCAGTACTGCAGCTAATTGACTAACAAAAACTAAATTTTTTAAGTCTTCGAACTTAAAAAATTCCTTTGACTGTAAGACTACAGTCAGCAGTCAGTACTGAAATACTGACTAAATAATTAGTGAAACCAGTTAATTGATATAAAGTTAATAACTGCATTACTTTTTGACTGGTTTTAATCTTCTGTTTGGTAAAATGTTTTTGTACTGTTGTGTTTTAAATTTTGGACAGGCGTACTGCCACACTTCCATGACACTTTTCTTGTAGGAATATAGAGTTCTGAAATTAACAAGAAAAGAAAAGTAAAACATTTCTACTGCAGTTAATTAGTTTTTGGCCAATTAAATCCTTTCATTAACTGTACAGTCAGTATCTGACTGCTTACTGCTTACTTTGCAGTTAAAGCACTAAGTAGGAGTACTAACTTAGAGTTAAAATTAAAGTCAATTAACAGCAACAGAAAAGAATACCTTAAGGTGGGCCCCTTAAAAGTTCTTCCCGAAACAGTAATCAGTCCGGTATTGTATAACTTCTAGCATCTAAAGTTTGCCCCGCAGAATACTAGAACCAAGAGTGCAACCACGCTGCCACATGATATGTAAAATAAAATACACGTACATAAAGACTCGTAGTATCTGTAGTAAAAATGTTGAGATAAAATTGTAAAAGATAAAAATAATTCCTTTATACAAAATTCTTGTTATATTTTATTTTATTTTTTATTTTTTTATTTTTTTTTTTTACTTTCTTGTATATTTTGTGTTCTGCCATCTCTTGCTTCATCAATTATTTCACACACTGCGCAGAAATTTACTACACATTCTTGCGTAGATGCCTCGATTTAATTTAGTTTTTTATTTTATTTCATCTTCTTCTTTATATCTTACGCTCTTTGTTGATATAATTCTTGGTTCTTTTAGATTTTTATTTTAATTATTTTTTTCTTGTTGGTCTTTTGTGTTTTATTAATTTGTCAGCTTGGTTGTATGGACTTGTGGTGAGGAAATGCCTACTCTTCTGCTGATGACTATGACTCTGGCTGGCCGCTTGGTACTGGTGGCGGCGCGGTAATGCTTTTTCTATGTGTGTTTACGCGCTAATAAATTCCATTAGTGTACTTAGTGGTTTCTATTTATAAATGTACATCATATACAATAAATTAACTTTACGATGATTTATCTGAAAGGAAAAAGAATGCTTAAGAGAAAGAATGTGTGTAGAAAACAAAGAAAATAAATAAAATTCTTCTCAACAGTCATTAATTATTTATATTTTTTGTTTTTTTTTTTGTTTTAGGAAAAACCTAAACATTTTTTCGCAAAGAAATGAATCAGTCAACAAAAGATTTTAGTTTTTTTTTTAAATTTATGTTTACAATAAAAAATAAAAATATAAAAATTGAAACAAATATTTTTGATAAATAAATGAGTTTATAAGTTATTTTGTAGAAACCACTTAGCATTGTGTTGTTATCAATCCAAGAAAAGTGTTGCCATATTCTTGGTAAATGGCTGAGATTTTCATGGTGATATATGTTTGGTTATCGATGATAATTTTTTATCGATGGCAAAACATGACAAATGAACTATGGCTTTCATCAGCATGTACCTACATACGACACATGGGTATGTTATATCTATTTGTATATTTAAGTAAGTTAAGTCGTGTGTCAACTGCGTTAAAATTTTAGTTAAATTGAGGTGGAATAAAATTTAACTTTTCGTTGTGTATTGAATTTGAAAGCTCTGAATGAATTTTTAAAGCCTTTATTAGGCCAAAATTCCCTAATAATTTCATAAAATTGCGATAAAATTAAATTTCTTCGCAAACGAAAAAACGTCGGTAAATGTGGTCTATACGTTTACGGAGATTTAAAAACAAATAGCAAATACTTTTACGTTTCGTGGCTTTTATATGCCACTATTCGAGTCCCGTTTGTTTTGGTTAATATGATTAGCGGTAGTTTAGTAAAAATAACAATTCGAAAAAAAACTTAAGTAAAAGCAAGAATATTATCCCTAGATTGACTAACATAATCGTGCTTTGGCGTCAACTCCAGTCACGGGTGGTCTGCCTCTCGTGGTATATGTGTTTTTCTTGTAAGGGTTATTGTTTATTGTATATTTGGCAGTGGTCCATATTTTTTCCATGATATTATGTGATTTAATGACGATGTATTAACTGGAAATCGCAGCGATTGATTTTAAGACCTATACAAATCCCATATTTGTAGTGCCACTAAGTTTACGAAAAAAAGCAGCCTTGTTTTTTGTGAAAATTTCCACTGTGTTGAAAGGTTGATGAGAGTCATTTAAAAAAAAAAAAACCTAAATGTCTCTTTGCAGAGTTGATATGACTATTGTAGACCCTTTCGGTTTCTCATAGTAGGTCTGCTTAACTTGAATCTCAACATTACTTCAAAAATAAAAAATATTGAACATTTAGGTTATGAGCTTATGACCTTAACCACAATCCACAAACAAGGAACGATTGGTCCCCTTTTGTTTTCAACTATAAAATTTTATTACTCAATATACAAATTCTTTTCTCATTACCATTAAAAGGGTATTTTGCTCTGTCCGAATGTTTAATACTATCCCACTGTTGCCAGATTGCTCAACTCACACTTTTTTGTTTGTTCGTAAAAAAATATGTATTTGTATGTTTTTTGAATTCATAAAAATATATCTTAATTTTAAATTCCTAAACACCAAAACTAAACAAGAAGAAAAAAAAGAAAATTCTCCTAAGAAAAAATGAAAAAAATGTTGAGAGAGATCAAAGTATAAAGTATAACCACAGACAATAGCGATACAAAAGAATGTTTTTTTTTTTTTTTGTTGTGTTGTTTATTTATTTTATTTTGTTTTCATACAAAAGTAAAAATACAAAAAATAAAAACATTCATACAAAAATCAACAAATTTTATGCACAACGTCATTTTTCATTCAAATTTTAAGAATTTTGATTTTTTTTTTCTGTCTACGGAATGGCCGTTGCGGCACGGCAGGCATCGTGTAGTTTTTCAAATATTTATTTTTTCATAAATTACCGGTTGTGTGAATAAAAATACGCAGAGAGAAAGATTTTTCTCAAAATAAAAATTGAATATTGTGTAATTTTTATTTTCGAAACCGAAAACGTATTGAGAAAGCACCTCTATATTGTATACAAATACTTTGCATGCGCGTTGTTTGCCATTTGGCGTTTTGTATATTTTTTTCTTTTTGTATACAAGCTATCTCTGCAATTTGATTAAAAATAGAATATTTTATTTACGTCCGTCGGCTATAGTGATTAAAATGAGTACAAAAAATAAACTTTTTTTTTTTTGTTTTTGATTTTAGATAACAACACGTTCTTGCATTTTATTATACAAAATGATGATTGTTTTAAGAACTGCGAAATAAATGAACATTTTGAAGTGATTTTTGAACTGGGTGTTAGTATTTTTGAATGTTGACATATTAAGAGGTTTTCATGATAAAAAAGATGCATGTTAGATGGATAAACGACAGAAAACATTGTATAAAATTGACACAGTTTTTGTTGGCCGAGTTTTTAAGGTCCTTTTGAAAATTACTTCGATTAACTTAAATTTGTTAAGCTTTGCGTTGGTGCAGATATCTCTAATCCTCAGATAAAATTTACATCTAGTTTATCTTCAAACTTCAAAACTATTACTCTGACGTAACTGGCATTTTGTGGACGTTTCTTTATCTATTTGGCATTGTTTGGTTGGAAAATAAATCAATTAAAGGTATATTTTTAATCAATCTGTTAGTTGTGTGCATTATAGTCGAACGCAAAAAAAAAAAAAACAAATTACGAAATAAGTCAAGGTGAATTATAAAAAAAACTGTTCAATAATTTTTACTTAATGTAAAACACTGTTGTAACTTTCAAATAATGCGTTTAAGACTTATCGTTTCTGACATTTATCAAACAATCGATCAAACTCAAACTAAAAGAACTGCAACGTTTTTGAAATAAATACAATCATTTTAACTGCTGTCATCACTTCTACAGAAGACAGCACTGGGTGGTCGCGTTTAGTGACTTACCGCCGATTTCACCAAGTCCTTTTAAAAGTTAAACAGGCTTTTAAACCATAAAATAACGTTTATTCAATACATAAAAAAAATCATTTCAAAATTTAAAAGGATTTTAAATGTTGATGAAATCGACCATTAGTGTGCCAAAAAACAATTAATCTTTCCCATTATTAAGTAAATTAATTTTGATTGTGGCATATGTACATTTGTCACCAATTTATGCCACAAAATATCATCCACATATAAATTAATTTATCCATTTTCTTAAACTCAGAATATCGGTTATAATGTGACATTACAAAATGTAGCTTTCTGACAGTTCAAGAGTTTACGAAAAACATTCTTTGTGCTCTGAGCTGCTTGTGCTTTAAACTGCTTAATTGGGAGGAGTTCACAGACTAACTTACCGGCAGACGAGATGTCAAAATGGCTGGATTGACGTCGGTCCGATGGTTTTCAAATGATTTTGATATTGGCTGAGAGATTGAGCTGTCATTTGGTCGTCCGGTAAGTTAGTCAATGTGAACCCCCTAATGTGACCCTCCCTATTTTAATGCGTTGGCATGC
Organism: Meliscaeva auricollis; assembly: GCA_948107695.1. Classification (NCBI taxonomy): domain Eukaryota; kingdom Metazoa; phylum Arthropoda; class Insecta; order Diptera; family Syrphidae; genus Meliscaeva; species Meliscaeva auricollis. The sequence continues at coordinate 1,931,042 of OX403617.1, forward strand.
TGCACTACTCTCTCACATTCCTTACGAGATTCCCCGGGTTTAAGAACATTCAGTTCAATTCAGTTGAGCGACTCTTATTGGCCAGTCAAAATTGTCAAAGAAATTGTGGTGTTTGACAGCTGTATACACAATGTATTTAAAATAGTATTGCCAATGCTGGAAATTATGACTGTAGCAGGCTTTATAAATTTTTCTCTGCTTTAATATCCATTTTTTTTTGTTGTCTATCTTTTAAAAAGCAGGTCACTAACATTCTTATTTTTAAAAACAAATAAGTTTGTACAATTTATGTAAAATAAAGGAAATTGCAGTTGAATCCTATAAAACAGAAAACAAATATATTTTCCTTAAAGAAAACAAAATGAAAATCTAAAATTACACCAAAGCTTTTTTGTCCATGATCCCTTTTCTACCAAACAAACAGAAAAACATACTTATAATAACACTCTACGCAAACCTACACTTTACAGTAAAACAACAACAAAATTGTATTTACTCTTTCCTCTCTATTATAATAGTCCCCTTTCAATGAAAACAAATAATACATAAAAAAAGAGAATGTACAAATTTGCACGTGACAAAAGTGCGCAAGAATATCCTGGAAGACCTTAACCTCAAGGATAACTAAGGACCAAATAATATACTATACTACATACTACACAGCACTTACACGAGCTGGCAAAGTTTCACAAAAACAAAAAAAAACACGAGCGGGGGGCCCATACTATAATTTCATTCAGAAATAAATGATTTACACACACTAGGCCCCATCGCTGCTACCACCCTGAATGTCGTACTCGTCGGATACGCGTATCGTATACGCCTGTATAGTCATAGTAATATGTTGAGCTCTTCTGCCCATTCATCCATCCATCCATCCAGTCCAGGGATGTTAAGCTTTACGGTATACCTTGTGCTGGTTGTGCTGGTGTTTCGCTAACCCCATTTCCTACCCTCCCTACTCACCACACATCAGACAAAGACATTTATCTATAGGTTCTCCGAATTCCATGGAAAAAGCTTTTGCATGCGCATTGGAGCTATCCTATAAGTGCCATCAGTAGAAGTTTTTGGAGCTGTTCCGTGCTGTGCATGCCGTGGGGTGAGCAGCAATAGCTGCTAGCAGCTACAACAATTGAAATACTTCTGGTGTAGGTCAACCTCAACTCTAGGTATATGACAGTCGAAACACGCGTTGCACCCTTCCTACAGCTTGACGCAAAAACACAAACCCACGTTTTTCCCTTCCTTTGCTATACTTGATGCAAACACATCACAAGCACTAGTCACACAATGCTGTTTATAAAATATTGGTTTATACGATTTTTATTAATCGAATTTCAAAAGTGTTCTTGAAGAGACCTGTCATTTTCATCAAACAATCCTCGTAAGAACTATACTGTCAGTGCAAGATAAAACAGAAAAAACAGCAAATGTTGACATGTTGTGGAATCATGTTGTAAGCTGATCTTGACATTGTCATTGTACAAAACAGTTTGGAAAAGGAAAACAAATGTGTTCTCTTATGTTTCGAATATTACAAGAACACATGGTTGAATACAGCTAATTATATTTGTCTTTCAGTGTCAGGGTACACTCATTTTCAGTTGTTTGAAAACATCCAATGTAAGACAAATTGATTTATGTAACGTTTCCACAAAAAACTAAATTGAATTTAGGACAAATCAGGCATTAATCTTGAATTGTTTTAACTATTAAACAAGAGATATAACTCCTCACTTAAGATTTTATCAACTTATTTTTCACTTAAGATCTTTAAAAGAGAGCAGATTCTGCACTCTCAGTAGCAAATGAAAAACGGCATTTGTTTGTCAATAAAAAATAAATGCCTTCAGCAAAGTAGAAACAACTAAAATAGGTCAATCAAACATGATTGGCGAAGTTTCTGCTTCTAAGCAGAGATTTATTTTGAATTTCTTAATTTTACGATATTTAAATTTCTATGATGCTAAACAGCGTGATAAAAATAAGTATTAGGGTGAGGGAACAACTTATGTTAGACTGCTTAAGGTAGTACAAAAAAATGTTGTTCCGCAGCCATATTAGCAGATAGCTGAGTTTCGTTCAGTTTTATTTTCTAACGTAAAGTGTACCCTTACAAGTGCATATCTTACAGCGAACTGCATTGTTTGATTCTCAAAAATGAGAAGTTTTTTAAGCCCAAACATAATAGAAAGAACCGTACGGTGTGCGCCGCCGCCGCCAGCCGGCCGTATGAAAATAACCGAACACACGCAAATCATACAGCGCAACCGTAATAGCGGACGGCTCCGTTTCGTTCAGTTTTTTTTCGAAATTAAAGGTAGGACTATAATAGACGGACGTGTACGGAAGAAAGAACGAAAATAAGCTCTCCGAAGCGACAAACACGCCAATTGCCCATAATGAACGTGAGTGATTGGAAAAGTAAATTTTTCTTTGTATAACAACATTTGCAGCCAGCTGCCAAATTTCTTCCATAATAGTTGTCAATGAGCGCTCTTTCCCTCCAAAACAAAACTTATCGAAAACTGCACGTCTACTCTAGTTTTACTTTAAAGTCCGCTCCTTGCCGTAATTTACTTCCGAAAATCTGACACCTGGCTTGAATTATCAATTATGTAATTTAATTCATTTTCAGAACTAAAAATTAATTTGAAGAAAAACTAAGAAATATTTTTATTTGTATACAGAGAAGCAAATAATTCAATGGCCGTCACCATAATAATGATTTGTGAAGCTTTCGATAATTTTTCTTGGGGAGGGAAGAGCGCTTCTCGACCTGCTATTTTTTCGTATAAAAATCGGCAGCCAGTTAGAATTATTGTTATACAAAGCTTAATTTAGTTACTTCCAATTACCGAAGTTCATCATCGGTTAGGTGTATGTTTCTTACTTTGGACATCAAATTTTTGTTCACTGTTGGCAGTTGTTTTAAAAGGCTTCCGTCTATTAAAATGTACTTCTACCTTTAAACGAATTTATTTGGTGAACTCAGCCCTGGTGGATTTTCTTCTTTTAGTCAACTGTTGCATTCGACGCGTCCTATCTCACTGAAACAAATTAAGAGTTGATTTGTTTTTGTAGCTGTACTATTAAAAGCTGCTCTCATCTTCTTATGAACATAGAGGGTTATTTTTCGACATAACCGACACTAAAATGCTGATCAATTTTTTCAACACAGCACTATTCTTTTATAATTGTGTACATACGAGTTCAACCCCGCCATTATTGTAACCTCCCAAGTCCTCCCGGTAGTCGTTGTTGTAAAGAATGAATTACAACCTCTTAGATTTTGTTCTATAAATGGATATTATGGGGCTCGCTCTGTCATCTGAGTCGCTCTCTGTTATGTTGGTCTGCCGCCACCGCCGCCGCACCAGTCGGTTGACTGGGTGCTTTAGCTATTTTTTGTTAACAAAACAAAAAACCTGAACAAAAAAAAAAAAAACATACGGTGTGACGACAAGCGACGCAAACACAATAGGCCGGAGGTGGAATTATTTCCCTCTTCCATTCACATTGTGTGTTGAACCATGTTGTTACGTGGCTTTGTTCTTCGTCAAGCCATTGTTTCAAAAGGTACCCAGTACCTACATGCGGCGGCGGCGGCGGATAAGAAAACTAAACTCAGCTGGAAAGTTGATACTCTGCGTAATCATTCATCCAGTTGTTGGTATGGTGGCAACTTCTAACGGTACGATGCCTTGAATGGCACAAAGGCCATTCTCTCTCTCTCTTCTATATCTTCACTATATCTCTTTGTGTGCCTCGAGCGAGGTGTCTTTCAGCTCGAATTTTTGCTTTGTTTAAATTATGAGTTCATTGAGGAGTGTAATCTCGCGTTAATTAGGGTTCAATCAAGTAACTTTCTAGCTACGTTATCCCTTGAACTTTATTACAAATATATCAACATCATCATCAGAGTAGAGGAAAAGTCCTTTAATTTATTTTTAAATGAAATCGGCCTTGAGGAGAGAACACACGATATCTCTCCTATTTCTATATTTTCCATAAAAAACAAGGGATGGTAGACACCCCAGCTTACCACCCACCCGCCACTACCTCAAGCCTTTGAAGCCGGCTAATGACTAACACTTTGGCTCCTCGCAGGTACCAACCCATAACGCCAACGCAGAAAAGGGTGGCACGTTCCGTCGTCGTCGCGTCGTCGAACAAACGACCTTCATTCTATCCATGACTGTTGAATTGTGCAATGGTGAAAGCTTTTTTTTTTTTGTTTGTTTTTGTTGTTGTGGGTGAAAAAAAAACAACCCTTGTTCGACACACTCTGTTCGATGGAAGTGAAATTCCTGGACAGAAGACAACGTCGACGGCGAAGCCGACAGTGGGTCTTGACTAGAGGAGGGTAGGGGAATATACTCGTACATAGAAAAATAGCGATAACAAACAACATTAATGCTTTTTTCATTCAGAATCTTGTTTCAAGGGATGGTTGTGGTGGTGAGTGTACATGTAAACATACACACGTTCAATTTATATATTAAAATGTGTATCGGATCTTTTAGCAATTCCATTGGGGTAGATATTATAGAGACTTGTGTGTTCCAGAGACCAGATACTTACCTACCGTACGCAAACACACATACAATCGAATGACTGCTCCAAAGTATGGAGATAAAACAAAAACAAAAAAGGTTGGATACCTACCTACCTACTTAATTTTATTCGTTGTCTGTCTGTAAATTGTGACAAAATGGCACTGAGAAATATATTTTATTTTTGATTTCAGCAAAATATTAGATTTTAGTCTGAAATCTGATTATTCTGGATCATTTATAAACGATTTCTTTTTTGGAAGGCATTAAAATTGCAAAATTAGGGCGACATTTTCTTCAGGAACTAGGACAAAAACTTCTTGATGTTTCCGTCAGTCATAAAAAAAGATTTTTTTGTTTAAAAGTTTTGACAATGTCGAAATCAACCAGATGAGTGCAAAAACTAATTATGTGCACTCTTTGGATGCATCTGGTTAGTTATGGTGACATTTTAAACGTCTGGTAGCCATATTTATTACATATAGGTACTTCTTTTTTTTCAGTATGTACAACATGTTACAAATAATGAAAATTCACATTAAGAGTGACACTCACTTTAAAAAATATACAAAAAAAAATAATGTCAAAAAATAAGTATGTACTAAAAAACAAAATTATTTAACTTTTCAGATATAAATTGATATCTCTCTTCTGAAACTTGTGCTGTCTTTTTCACAAGAAGCTGATTTAAAGCATTAAAAATGAGACAAACAAATACATATGTATTATACGGATGGAATTTTTAAAACGTCACCTTTACTTCTTATAAAGCTGATATCTTTTGCAGTTATAGAGATAGGACAGATTTTTAGGACACTTTTAAAAAGATTACGTTTTAGTCGTTTTTGCCACATTTTTAACTCAACAATTTTGCAAATGTCGTTTAGATCACTCCCATACTAAGGTGACGATTTGTTGTCCGCTCTTGGTCTACTTAATTGAATATTAGTATGCAAAGTGAGGGAACTCAAAATATTATAGTTTTACTTGCTCAACTTTATTTTCGATCAATATCTGTGAAATATTTCAACAAAATTAAAAGGAAAATATAATCAATCCACGTTTGTACAATTTAGTGTGGTATACGTTATAAGGCAAACAAAAATAAGTAACTACATCCCAACCCATTATTTTGTTGCACACATCAATGCCAACAAATGCTGAAAGTTTGAGCCCTCTAAATTAGTGGGAAGAGGGCACTTATCAGCTTGGAAATATCAATAAACTTTTTTTCATTCAAACAGGTTTGGCACGTTGTTGCTCCCTTTTTTAATAGTGGGAACCTTATATTTTCATTTTTAGTATCAACTTATCTTTTATTTGGCACTAATTTAAATCTCTAACCTTATGAGCTAAGTAATCCAACGTTTGTCACTTGGACTAATAGGAGTACCTTATGTATTTTGTTCTAAAGAAAGCAATTGACGTCTTTAAAAAAAATCCTACTGTCTACAATTTTCAACAGATTTCAATAAATAATATATCATTTGATTGATTCGAAAAAGGACGATAAAAATAAAGTTAAAAATCAACATTTTTGTAATCAGAATACTGCTTGAAACGGTCTTCATCGTTCAAAAAATAGGAAAGAACATGTATGTATGTAAATTCAAAAATTTAATATTTTAAAAATAATGCAGTAGTGCATTATTGGATACCCATGACGTTGTAATTTAAAGGGTTAAAAGAAGTAGAAGCCCAGTTAACAATGTATATATTTTATTTTTACTAGCATATGTAGTAGTACGTACGTACGACCATATCATCGCAAAGAAAACTAACCGCTATTCGCCTTGTTTAATAATTTTAATATTTTTTTAAACCGTCTTTTTTAATTAAATTTTTAATTTTTTTTTTTGTTTTCAGAACAAGTGAATGGATTATTCCGAAATACTATGCGAGTGAGTAAATCAAAACTGTGTTGTTTTAAATATTATTCAAAATACATTAATAGTGTTTTCCCACAATTATTTAAATGACTTTCGTTCAATGTCTTGTCACTTCATGTAGCAATGCATTCCAGTTTTTTGTGTGACTCATTCGTAAATTCTATTTTTATAGTCAGGTTTCTTCAGCAAATTTCCCCTGAAATAATGCTTCAAAAAAATCTTATAATTACTGTCTTAGAAATACCAATACTAATTTATATTTTATTGTATTTTTTTTTTTAAAGATAACAGTTTGTCCCCTGAGTCCAAGATTTTTTTAAGTTGGTTTATTTTATTTTTGATAAGGCAACGCTTATAAGCTTAGTTGTTCAAGTTGATTTTATTTCAAAATTTCCCGATTTTAGTTGGTTTTCGAAGATTGCCAATTCTACCTAATTGGGGAAAATAAACCTCCATGCCAAAGCACTCTTTTTTAAATCTATAAATTTTCCGTCTGAAAATAAGTTTAACTATATGAAAATATAAAAACTTGTATTTCAGATTTGTATCATATTTTTAAAACGAAAAATATAAATTGATGCAGTTAAAAAAAACTTTGAGCATATCTTTAGGTAAATGGTGTTTATTTTTGTATAAAATATACTGAAGTTTTCGTTTAGTAATAGGATTTCTTGTTAATTACAGGAGGCTGAAAAATAATTTAATCGCATATTTTGTTACTATTGCATTTTTATAAAATTAATACAGAAAAGAAAAAACAAAAACATGTTACGTATACGCCATAGTGTACCGTTTTTATTAAAAACCATTTAATTATATATTTCTGGGCGTAAATAGAATTTTTATGGGTTCAATACAGAAAAATAAGTCGGTCTTTTAAGTAACTAGGTTGGTGGTTAGCGATTACCATGGATTTATGGGGTAGTTAAACAAATAGACACACAATAGATGGAAGGTATATGGTTAATTTTTATTTACGATATAGGTTAATCATTACTCAAAAAAAAAAGTTGATATAATTGTCACATTACGATGAGAAAAATGTGGGTCCGATAATTCTTTCTGTCTGTCTGTCTGTATGTATCAGAAGCCACAGCCTAAACGGATGGGTTACTTCAAACTTGGTATGTGGCGTTTTTTGGGGACTATCCCCAGACCTTTTTTAATTATTTTTTGGACCAAAAAAAACTTTACCTGTCATATACGGGTTTTAGAAAAATTCATTTTTCTCAAAAAAATAATGGTATTTTTTTTGGAAAAATGAAAACCATCTTTTTTTCAAAAACCGGTATTAACGGTACCTGCCATATAACGGTTTTTTTAATATTGATCTTCTCCTTTGTGTGTCAATCAATTTCAACTATTTTTTTTACGCGAAAGCTGTTAAGTTGCCGTAATAATGTTTAGTAAACAATGTTTCGTAAATTATTTTACATCTAACATTTTTCGAAAACTATAAAATATTTATTCAAAATTTAATTTTTAGATGTTCATAAATAATATCTTAAAAATGGCGTACCAATTTTTTTTTATGAAAGTCCTTTCTCTAACGATTTTCAAAATTTTTTTTCTGAAAATGTATAGTTATATAAAAAATGAGATTGCATACTTTGTTTTTAAGGAGCGGTTTTAGTCATTTGAAAATCAAATTATATGCTTTTTAATTTTTTTCTAAAACTGCATTTAAATTTTTTAAGTTAAAATGGCTTAGCATATATAGCAACTTTATCTATAAGAGCAAGTACGTGCGATCCAGTCGTGCAATTTATTTGATATTTAAATTGATTTATGTTAAGAATTTTATTTTGTTTAATCTTTTGTATCGATATCTCACTTAAAAATGTTTAAAAGTTTCAAAATTTGGCAAAAACGTGTTCAACAGGAATCCAAAGAATTAAACATTTTTCTGTAGATTCCTGTTTGCATGTTCAACAATGCATGTCAAAAAATGTTTCAAGTTCAAATAGATTTTTGGAGATTTGTAGACGTTTTTTGAACGAATATAGAAAAAAATGCAAAAAAATACGTATACGCCACAGTGTACCTTCTTTTTAAATCAATTAATTATACATATATTTCTTGGCATAAATTGAATTTGTATGGTTTTATTACAGAAAAATAAGTTGGTCCTATAAGTTGCTAGGTTAGTGGTTAAAGATTATCAACGATCTCTGAGCTTGTTTAACAATTTTTACCCAAACCAAGTGAATACTCATTTCCTAAAGTTTATTATTTTAAAGAATTCTGTTGAATTTTAATACACTCGCACTATTTCGAACCGTGTATCTAAGATGGTTCCCTTTGAATAGAAAAATAATTGAAAAAAAAACAACATTATGATTGACATGAAAACACCCGCTTTTGGTGCTGTGTGAAGTGTGTACGTACAATGTGTATATCATAAAGATAGCTACAGTAAACAGAGAAGAACTAAAACCAATAAAAGCATAAACATTACTGATTCCGTACACACTATATATATTTTTTTTCTTTTACTTTAGCCCAAATAATATAAACCAAATTAATTATCTTGTGCTTTTTCATGAATATACACACATATGCATACAGCAACACCCAGCATTATTTACAAATCCATTCAATGTTCCCCCGCCACCACAGCCGCGCCACTATACTATAGTATAGTGGCAGCCTAGCAGCTTAACTGATTCCACCAGTCGGTCTCTCATAAAAGCGCTGGTTGCCTGCCTGATGTTATTTTGGCCTCTCCCAATACCGAATGACGATGACGACGACGGCGATGGCAACGAGAACGAACCCAATGGCAGTGGGTTGTATACTTGTAGTATACAGTGTGCAGGGAGTTTATCACACGGGAGAGGGCATAGAGGGAGAACCACCAGAGTTAAAAGTCTTGTGTAGCTTGAGAGTAGAAAATACAGGAGAATTCACGGCTGGATTTCAACTTCAATTTATTGGTTAATTTTACTTTGTGATTTGAGACCGAATATCTTTTAAATGCAACTTGCACTTTATATTTAACAGAGCATTCGAAAGAATTTTTTTTTTTTTGTCTCAAACCAGAACATTTTATAAGGAATGAGGTTTATTTTATATATTCAAATCGCATTGTTTTTGTCCAAAAGTAGTATTTGGGTTGCTGTTGCAATGTGAGAAGTGGTTTGTTAATAAAAATAAGACTGGCCTGGTATATTTACCACCATTCTTTATTCTTAAGTCATAAAACACTCAATCTCCTGCCGAAAGAACTAAGTAACGTGTATGCTTCCAATTAGAAAGCTCTCCATACTCCATCTACAATTCGGATTCTATAGGTTGGCCCCTTAAAGACCACAGCCTGAGATAGCAGGCGTCACTATAGACAACCAGTCTAGTACACAAGTAGCACAAACAAAATAGTATAATTTCGGTATCAGCTTACTTACTTCATACTTAATTACATCTTTATTGCTATGCGAGGGTGTCACTGTGAACCCGCTACTAACTACTTCTGGACCTGGAATCTTTAGTCCTTCGAAAGACATTTATTAATGTAAGATGCTTTGTAGACTCAAGCACAACTCGATTTCTACTACAGGATTTCATTTAGTGTCTTATCGATATTTCAGGAATAACCGGGTGTGAATTATAATTGTATAGAAAAAGTACTATATCACGCATTATAGGTATGCAGCATTTGGTCATGGTATAAGTGGTGTGGTTGTTATTGTAATGCATCATTACAACTTTAAGTCTTAAATGATCAAAGTAATTTGTTTCTCTTTGGCGCTGACCAATTCCAATCCAGCCCTGAGAAACTCGTGTCTCTCGTTGTTGTATATTTTACAACGAGAGATTTCTCCGAGACTTCGTCATGTTGTGGGTGAGCCATAGTAAAAGAGATGATACTGGAGCAGAGGCAAAGAGAAGGCTTGACAGCGCACCTCCTTAACCAGCCAGCCACCAACCAAACTGGGTGCTGCCTGCTGCTCCACTAAGTCCTCCAAGTTCGTTCGTAGTGTAATAGTATATCACGTGTACTCTTGGTACTACTATAGTAGAGATACTATACACCAACGAAACATTACGTGTATCTCGTAACGAACAGAGAGATAGCGAGGTAAATACCACACACCATCCAGTTTGGTGATGTCCATAGAGTAAAGGAGATATACTCTACTCTCGCCACTGCTGCCGCCGAACACACAGAGTATTTCCCGATGTTGTTGCTGTTATTGTTGTTGTTTTTTTCTTTTTTGGTTTTGTTTGATTCTGTGTTTGTCTTGTTTTTTTTTTCTTTTACTCGTTCGTCTTTTCCTTTTCAATTCAATAAAAAAGCTCCTCGTGTACAAATCTCATTCGGCTACGGTACTCCATGCTAACCGCACCGCCCGATTTCTCTCTCGATTCGTTATTATAAAACGGGTGCACGGGATTCTACAGAATTATTTTAGATTGTTATTGTTTTTTTTTTGGTTCTGTTGGTTTTGTTGGTTCTGTTCGTTTAGTTCGAAGAAAAAAATGTGTTCCAACAATCGAGTGTCAGTCGGAGTGACACAACGACGAACTGTCACTGGACTCTTGTAATAAACAAAAGAAAAAATTGCTAATTTAATGTTGTTGTTGTCGTGGGTGGTACATAATAAATTATAATGTGATGGTAGTGGAGAACTACATTATGTAATTTTTTGTTGTTGTTGTTGTTCAGAACTCTTTCGATCGGTTTTTCGAAATATATTACAAATTTTCAAAAACAAAAAAAAAAATATGCAATCTTAATCAGTTCTATAGAACATGTGTAAGTGAATGTGTGTGTGTGTGTTTGACTGTATGTCTATCGGTATGTGTTCAACACAAACAAACAAACAATCAGGATTTTACACACAAATCTGACAAAGGAAAACGGAAAACTTTCGTTCAAGGCCATTTCACCGACATAGTATGAGAGGGTGGGCCAACCAGCCAGCCAGCAGCCAGCAACATGAACAAGAGCACACTACCCATACCAAATGATGACAGAGAGAGACAAAAAACAAAATAACAACAACAAAAAAAAAATTGTATATGCCAAATCAAGTGCAAGATAAATGAACATAGTTTTACTCTCGTCTCAAAAAAGAATAAAAGAGATAAAAATTAAAACGCACAAATAAAAACATTGCGGTGGTATCTAAAACTACAATATAAACATACCTAACAGAAATGAATGGATTTTATCTCACGTCAACAACTACTACTGTCATCTGTCACTATTGTTATCTGTCAAAAATGTCGATTTGATTAACGAAAAAAAAACTTTTTTGCATACATATTTCCCAAAGGTAGGTGCAAGTATTATTTCCTTATCTCTTCTTGCTTCTCTTTATTTCATTCGTTTTAGTTTTTTTTTGTGCACTTGTGTATGTATTTTCACACTCACTCTGTATACTGGGACTATACAATTAAATACAGAATTAAGTTTAAATAAAAGGGAAAACAAAAATAAAATGAAACAAAAAAGTTTATTTGAGCAATTAGCTTTTATGGGGTGAAAAGCTGAATGAATTTGAAGCTAGACATGAGTTTGATGGCTATAGAGCTCCAATAACAATCTAAAGGGGAGAAGTGTTACTATACACATATTCATACATATGTGCATACATGTAAACTTATCTCTAGCTGCGATACTATGAATGACAGTTTATTATGTGTGTCGGTTTTTCATCATCTGTCAAAAAAAGGCTTACATTACCTCATTAAGAGAGCTTCGTGTGTTGTCTGTGGGAAATAGAGAAATACCATATGATAGATACTAAGCTCATAGATAAGATACAATATCTAGTAGGTATAGCAAGGAGGGGTCAAGCTGCTATATCTGTCGATGGGTTTTATTTATTTTTTCATACAGATACTTCTCGTTATTTCTCCATTAACTTCTTCTAATTGATATCATTTTACAATAACTCATCAATTCTTGAGAATTAATGGATTTGTAGATACATATATACGGTGAGTATATGTTTCTTTGGTTCGTTTCTACATTTAAGTAGATATGTATGTCTGCAACACTATAGTAAAGGTTGCAAAATACTTTATATATTCTCAGTTACTGTGCTAAATAAACAGAACACGATTCTCTGTGTTATGTGTGCATATGTTTGATTTTGTTGAAAAAGAGAAGAGAAGAGCAGAAAACACGAAGGGAAACACACAACACAACACAACACGACAAAAAAAGAAACAAAAATTATTGCAAACGAATCTAATTTAAATTTCTATATATAGATATCAATTTGCAGTGACGTAAATATTTATATAGAGTTTGTAGATATGTATGAAGGTGCTCATGGATAGTACGTGTAGTGTGTAGGTAGATTATGTTATAATTGGCAAATTGTAGGTAATAGCTAGGTACTTAAGTTGTACAGAATGTTGCAAACAAATCAGGTATGTGTGATAAAAAAACAAAACTGTTTTATTCTTGGTATACCTAGAACCTACTTAGATATTGATAGTATTTATCTTTAGGTATATGGTATACATATGTTTAAATAAGATAAGTTTATAGATACAGATCGAATATTATTTTCGTATAGGTATAGGTACTCAACGATAAACGATAAACGATTTATTATTCTTTGAAAAAACTATCAAAACATTTAATTTTGTTATGGATGTAATTAATAAATACATAGGAAACTTACAGTTTAAAACTTTATGGCTCGTAATAAACATTTTTTTTTTTGGACACCGAGTAGTCGAAAATTTATGATAAGATATCAATAATGACAGTAAGCCAGTACATTCTATTGAAAATGGATATATTCCAGAGTTTAGCAAAATGTGTACCTCTTTTGTTTTTATCTTTTAATTTATTAATCAAATTTTATAAAATTATGTAGTAGGTACCTACCTATATAAAATTATCTATAAGTCTGTTACTAGGTGCTGGAGAATTGAGTATGAATTGTGAATAAATATTCACTTTATCAATTGGATTTTTTTTTTTCAAATAAGGCATTAACAGTAAGAAACTATATGTTACAATCATGGTGCAGTTCCTAGATATCCTTCCTCCATTTCTGTCAATTAATAATCAATACAAACTAAGGATTCCGCACATTTTGTGCGGACCATTTCCCAATGGTCCTTGGTGAAATTGTCGGACATGTGAGTTTGATGTTATTCTCATGGAGCTCCGGATCAAAAGTCTTTATTGACAAGCAATTGAAAAATTGATAATTTTTTTCAGGTAACGGGACTTTGCAGATGACAGTCTAAACTTTTCTTATAGAATATGGAGTACCTCTCTGTACTATGTTTGGCGTTGTGTTTCAGTAGTATCCAAATATTTTTGGGGTCACTTACTTAAAAATTAAAATAGACCATTCATATCTATCAACTATATTTGATAGATGCCAAATACTGCTCCAGGTTCTCATTTACTTAAAGAAATGATAATCATATTACAATAATTCCAGGTATTCAGGGAGAATTGTCAAAAAATGTATCAACGATAGTTACCAAACTGTTGACGTAAATACAATCCTGAATAGTGGGGACTCTTTCTTTATCTACCTACTTTTAACACTAATCGGGAACAACTACGTGGGCGTAGTAGTATCCTGTACTCTTTGGGGTGCTTGATTGACGTGAGTCTCCGATATCCCTTCCTTCTGAACCAATAACATTGACATCTTATCATTAACATTCAGCAGAATCGGTTCTGGTCATTTTATTAACTGGATATCCCCCCCCCCCCTACCTCTTCACACGATTTAATTATTTATAACTTATTATGTTTGGGTAGTTCGTGTCGAATCTTGTAATCATCGTCGAAATTGTATCACCCTTCCCTTCCCACGAAGGGTGCTTTTATTTTGCCACTTCCCAAGCAAAATTCAGTTGGAAATACCCAACAAAAAATTCCCCAAAAATATGAGTCCTCAAAATTAATATTTAGAACTCGCGCTCAGTGTCATTTTATTCTATTCAGAAAAAAAAGAAAAAAGAAAATTACTCTGAATTAAACGATCTACCAAAATGTCTATGGCGACGTAATTGTAAATTACATCCGTGAGATAGTACTGGCCACTAAAGTCATAATTTTGTCGGTTTTTTTTTACTGTTTTTGCATAAATAGTTGCACTTTCAGGAAAAGTGTGAATAACAAAGTTGTAGAAAGTTGTAGTAAATTATTTGAAAATTATTTCAAATAAGAAAAAAAAACACAGTCCAAAAAAAAACATCCCAATGTTTATAAATAAAAAATATAATGTATAAAGTAAATATTGAGAGAGAAAGCAATTTAACTTGTACTGTTCATGCACTCAAGACATATCTACCTTCATCTGTAATTTGAAAATGATAAAAATTATATGAAAAATACAGTGATAAACTGCACATGGGTTGCCTAGCTAAAACCTTAGAAAACAAACCAGCTTAGTTCTCTCTGGTAACATTTTGTAATATAAATATTATACTAGTTCATCCTCTATCTGATGTCCAGGCGTTAACGGTCAAATTTTGTTGTAAGAGGCATTTACCTATGCTAAAAATCAAAAGATTTCTGATTTAAAGGTTGAGTCATATTAATATTGATTTCACCATATCATGTATTTTCAACAAGTTATTTTTACAAAATAACCATAATGTTAAATATGTAATTTAATTTATCTAAATCTTAGAGATTTTATCGTTATTAGTTCACAATCTTAACCACGAACTTTATTTTTACACTTGTTCGCGTTACTATAGTTACTGGCAAAAGTAAGTAAGTGTTTACTGTTTTAGGCAATAGTTATCTAAAAATAACTGTTAAGGCTATAAAACGATGGTACCAATCACAATATTTGTTAAATTACTTTCAACGTTTAAAAACTAATATCATCTTAAAAATAATAACTAAACCGAGGTCTGACCAAAAGATGTTAATTTAAGAAATAAACTATGATTATTTTTTTTTTACAAATCAAATAGGTACAATAGCCGTGTTCCTTTCAAGGTTCTTTGCCACCTCCAAACACTCAAAAACATATAATCTAGTACTACAATTTACACATTATGCTCTATTGTAAATTATAAGGAGTAGATGAGAATTCCATTGATTTTCTTCATGTGTTTTCCATTGAAAATTACTAGCAAAGTACTCTTGGATACCACCACTAATCGGAACACGGCTAGTGTAGTTAGTATCAGGAAAATGTTATAACACCCAAAAATATCAAAAATATACTCGTATATCAAACTATAAAATTCTAATACAATTGCTTCTACAATTTCTTCTTCATTCATGAGGTCAAACAAAACTACATACTCGTATATGTGTATACAACTACTCGTAACTCTCTAGCCATAAGTTTTCTATATTCTTTCTAAAAGCTTTGAATTAAATATTTATGATAAGCAATTATTATACTTTAATGTACTCGTATCCTACACGAGTAAATACTTATATATATTTTACTCATTTCAAATGGAAAATCTCAATAGAATTGCGTGGTTGTGTGGATGACAACACAATGTTCATACATAAATTTAATTTATTAAATTCAGAAAATATGAATTAAACAAAAAACAAATTGAAAAAAAAAGATTAGGTATAGCTATTTTTAATGGCAAGTGTGTGCACATAATCGGAAAGCGACAACACAGCTTTCACCATCTAGGTGTCATTGCCAAGGCCAACAAGCTTTTTGTTTTTGGGGGGCAACGAAAGGCGACAAGACAATCATGATAGACAATGCCGGATTTTGATAACTTAATGTCCTAAGGCTGAAAGCGTTCTATTTCATTGCGGGCCCCTCGAGTATCAATTTATTAATCTGAAAAATATGTATTTTTCTTGTTCAATTTTGGTTTCGAGATTTTTCGGCCTACATTGGCCCAAAAATCTGCTTAATTCGAGAACTATCATAGAAGGTTTTATGAACATGTCGAGTTTTTGGCGTAAACCTGTTTTTAGCTTTGTAAGATCCTCAGCGATCTCAATTCATTTAATTTGTTACAAAGTGTTGCACTGTCCCTTGCTTATCTTTTTACATTTCATTCATTTTACATTCTTGTACAAAATGAGGTCATACCAAATTTGCCCGTTTTTTTTAACTAAAAAGATTTACGTCCATATTATTGACTAAATTCGAAACTAGTTTTATCTTAAAAAATAGTTTTTTAAAGTTCAAAAGTTAGATATTCTCTACAAATTGTTATTACTTTAAAGTTTTAACATTTAAGACACCAAATCTGAAATTTGTTATCTTTAATATTTCAAATTCGTCGAGATATTTCAACATTTAGGCTTCATAAAACTAATTTTGAAAACAGGCAATGATATGGACGTTATATATAATAATAATATGTTTCAGAAAAAAGTTAGCGGATATTTCTCCAAATAATCAATGTCACTTATTGTGCTGCGTACTGCAAAAGAAGAAGCTCAGCAAATTTTTGATTTCAATATTTTTTGCATTATCGGATTTTTCGGTTTGCTTCAACTACTGGATATTAGGTTCAAGAAAAACATTGATGACTCTAAACACCCCCAAACATAGAAGGTAAAAGCTCAGGTAGATCAGCAAGTTATAGTGACATTCCTGGTGGCACTAAAACACATCAGAAAAGACAGTCCGGTAGATTATCAGCATGCATTAGTGTGTTACTGGCGCTAGGACACAACAGGCAAGAGTTTTGGTAGATGAGCAGGTATTAAATAAAGAGCTCTTGTTGTCAGTATAGACAAAGAAGGTTAAAGCTCCGGCAGATCAACAAGTATTATTTAGTTGTTAAAAGCTCCGTTAAATCAGCGGATATTAGTGAGAACTCTGGTGAACAAAAGAAACGCCAGGCAACAGATTTGTAGAATAGATGATATAAGTAAGTCCCTCTTGGCACTATACACACAACAGAAAAGGGCTCTGGTAGCTTATCAGGAATTAAGCCTATTTGCAATGTAAACAATAAAAGCACTCTGGTAAATCATTAGATATTATGCAAAGTAAATGTTCTGTTAGCTTAACAGGTATTACAAACACAGGCGAAAGCTCCGGTAGAACAGCAAGTTTTAGTGCGGTGGTGTCTAAAAACGAACTTGATAGTTTTTTTCGCTGTGGGAAACAATAATCATTCTACATAGTTTCAGAGTAAAACTCAAGTAAACTCCTAGAAACTGTTTTTATTCAATTTATGGGCGGGATTCATACTAGTTACTCAAGTCGAGATTTTGTTCAAGTGTATGCTTGAGAATACTTTTGGAAACTTGAGCCGTTCAAAATCAAGATAAAGAATGAACGCTTAAGCATTAACTTGAACAGCCTCCATTTTGTCTATGAATACGAACTTCGGTTAATGAAACGCTTATGATTCTGAACTTATTAGAGTTGAGAACAATTTTGACTTGAGTAATGACCATAAATTCCGCCCTATATCTCCAGTTACCTGCAAGATAACTGAATAGATTAGTTAAGTTATCTCAGGATTGATGCTTGTCAATAATAACAAGAGTTATTTTCACAATACCACTCTTTGATTTTGATAGTTGAGTATACCTACTCAAGTTCTAGTTAGTTTTCCATTAAACAAAACTCTTCGTGGTCAAAATCAGGTTAACATGCTTGGACAGTTTACTTTACACTGAATATATGTGTTGGTTAAACCTTTTTCTTGACCCCCCTCTTTGAGATCGAATGCCCTAAGTTTATCCTTACTTCACTTATCACTAGATCCAGTACTGGCAAATCAAGAGCATGCTCAACAATTCAAAATTCATATCGGCATTTGGCTAGAGATTTAAAAATTCTGTTTATATATTCTTACGTTTTCTTTGACTTAAACTTGAACATGTTGGCAAGGTAGTAGGAGAGGTAGGTAAGGTATCTCGACTGATAACAATGGCGATGATAAATTTTTAATTTTTTTTTTTTTTATTTTTCCATTCTCTAGCCGGTAAGGTGACTATTTTTAGGCATTTTTATATACTCGATACTTACTCGTGTATACAACAATTGAGTTCAGATACAAAAATGTAGATATATCTAATGAATACAATATTGTACACATACATTATGTGTGCGAGTATATTCAGATTCGGTAGCTGGTTGTATTTTATTATATAGGTAGTTTTTTTTTTCTTTGCTACGTGTGCGGCTTTGGCGTGTGGCGTCAAAGGAATTATTCATCGGCTGGTCTTGGGTATAGTATAATAATAATCGGTGGGTAAAACAACAACTTTAACAATTGCCAGAGTTTCGCATGCCGGTCGTTGATGTTGTCGCTGTCGTCCGTCGTCAGTCGTCGGTCGTCCTACACACGCAATTTTTAATTCAAAAGAGAGCGAGTAACTAACTATACATTTAATATGTATGGTGTTCAAGTTGTAGAGACATTTATTACAATCAGCGATCCCGGCAACGTAAAAGTATCTACGTGACTCAGTATTAGTACCTACAGAATTTTTTTCTCAATTCAGCACAGTTGTTGTTGTTGTTACGTTCGAATACAAAATGCTTCGAACCTTTTTTCAACAGAATTTCTCGTTCAAAGAAAAATGTTCTTAAATCAAACAACAACAAAAAAAAAAAATACGAAGGTTTTTTTTTTATTGTAATGTGCGAAGTTTTTTTTTAATCAACAAAAAAAAAACGTGTGTAGTGTTGTTTTGTTATAAGTTATAAAAAAAAACAAACAAAAAAAAATATGAGTATTTTACTAAGCAATAATTTTGCATATAAATATTATTATATATCAGAATTAAATACGTTTATCTTTATATTCGCGGGTCGTATCGAACGAATGAAACGCGTATCTATTACAAAAAGGTGTGTTTTCATCGACGCCAGAATATGACTTAAATACAAATTGTTTATTATTCAATTTAGAAGGAGATATTATTTCTGTGATGAATTTGATTTTTTTTTCTCTCTTATCTACTTATTTGATTTTTACTTTTTTTTGTATTTAATTGAACATAAGATACTGATAGAAAATATGAATTGCAAATTAAAATTCACAGTCAATTATATTATTGTTTTGTTTATTTTTTTTTTTTTAAATTAATACAAACAAAAATTACATTAAACTAGATACTGCATATCGTCACAATTGGGTCTCAGAAACAAAGTTGCAGCTTTGTTGAGACAAGAATTTAATGACATTGATAAAATGAGGCTGGATGTATGTAGGTAGGTAGGTATCTTTAAAGCAAACAAATAATGCGTGGGGGTTTGATTTGTTGAGAACTTATAAGTTATTCTATAACTACATATAGTGTGTTTGGTTTCAAATTGCTTTGAATTTAAACACACTGGATTAAGTGTTTAGTTCCAGAGCTAAATGTATGTACAGTAGACTCGCGTTAACAAAAACACCGGCTTACGTGAACACCGGCTAACGTGAACATAATTCTCCTTACACTGACTACTCTGTAGCGTGAACACGGTGAGAAAGCCCTATAACTCGAACAAATTTAAAATGCATTCATAGTAGAAAACATTGCTTTCTTTTCTACTTTTGAATCGTTTTTACTAAACGGGGAAAACCCGTTATTGATTTCTCGTGAGTCCTGGCAGTTTTTGCTGTAGTCTGGTAATAAGTTTTGTGAGCGGTGGTGATTTGGCATGACCTTATCTAAAGTTTTTCTTGTCTCTAAAGGAGAAAGTAGATGTGATTGAAAAATGAAAAGCAGGGTCAAGCGTAACTAGCTTAGCAAAACAGTATCAACCAACGAACTCTTTTGACATCAGCTACATTTCTAATCGAAATAATATTGAAGTTTAACACATTGTAGCCTGTATTAGGCTTCAGATTATTCCTCTGATAGACTTAAAAGAAGCCACATAGCTTGTTGAATATTTAATTTCGGTTCACAAGCTCAATGCAAGCACTTAAGCAGTGATGACTTCAAGAAAATCAAAAACTTGACCTTATGGAAGTTAAATTGTTAGTTGGGCATGCTTAAACGTCTCCGCGAAAAGGCCGTGTTTAGCAATTTGCAAAAAAAGAAAATCCAGAAAAAGATAACTCATTTTTTTCATTAATTTCAATGAACCTTAATTTTATTCTTAAAATTACAAACCGAAAAACAAAAAAATATATGAATATGAGTTAAAAAACACATTTCTAATTTATTTGGAAAATGTAAGAACTACAACTTCGTTAGCATGAACAACTTCGCAAACGTGAACACGCTCGGTTTTTAATAGTTCACGTTACCGCGAGTCTACTGTATATACAAATTATGATTTACGGTAGATAAAGGTGATATAAGGTAAGGTTCAATGTTGCGAGGATTAAACCCCGTTAGGTTATCTCTATCAACACAGACTGGTACGTATTTTAAATTAAATGCACGACTGGATCGAAGGAGCTTGCTCATGTAATCCAAGGCTATTATGTATTTACTTAGATTGAAATTTTATAGCTTTTGGTTTTATTGAAAAATTATTTTTTTTTCGATTATGGGTGAATGATTTTTTTCAAAATTTAGTTTTTATTCGTTGATAAATAATACTTTAAAAATGGCATACCAATTTTTTTTTTATTTTTCTATTAGTTTTTTTTTTCAAAAAAAATTCTAAAATTTTTCTTTAATCTAATCATATCAAAAAAGTTTAATCAAAATCGTTAAAGCTATTCTTGAGAAAACTCAAATAGCTCAAAAATGTTATATGAGATGAGAAAATCAAAGTAAAACGTTAACAATTTCGAATAAAACGCGAAAATTTTAAAATCAAAAACGTTCCACTTTGAATACACAATAATCGAACAAACGAGAATACGAAGCTGCGGTGCTTGTATTGTATTAGGTATGCTGTCTAGGTTTTACGTTTCATTTTTTCCATGAGTGTATATAAAAAATTAGCGAAGTAAGAATGTTAGTAAAAAAAATCATAACTATGAAATCTGTAAAATTTAAAATATTTATTAAAATTACTTTTAGCTTTTTATGTAAGAAATTACGTCAAAATCCGTTGTGTGGCTTTGTGAGAAAAACAGAAATACTGAAAATGATTACATGAGAGGTATACTATTTTACTAATCAATACATTTTTTATAATTCAATAGTAGATACTACCTCACTTGCTGGACTACACATACAATTTTAATTTTTTATCTTGAGTTTCAAAGACGGAGCAGTTCAAACTCAAGATTTTAGCTGTCACATTGGCAACTTCAGATTTAAATTTAGCGTAGTTAAATTTAATCTAGATTTTTAGCTAGATTTATATACACCTTAAGATCAACTGGTCACTTATGTGTGTATATCCCTTACTTTTTTATAAAAAAATATAAATATTCCAAATTATTATGCGTGTAAAATTAAACATATAATAAATTGAATATGGAAATTCCACTTTAATGATCATTGAGTTCCTTTAAACCAACCAACTTGAGGTTAACCCTCTATATAACGATGCATCATTAAACATTCAACCTAAATATTTTATTAATGAAATTTGTTAATGAACTACATATAATTATGCAGTTTGTCATTAAATAATAAATAAGTTAATGTTTTTCAATTTTTATGAAAACCCAAAAAAAAAATATTTACCAAGAACTTACAAATCGAAACTTTTCAATCTTATACCTGTCAGTTTATAAACTGCCTCATTGACATTTTAGGCGCGGCAATCAATAGGTACTCGTACCTACCCAAAATTTTGTAATTCTCGCTAATCATCTTTACACCAAAATCATATTATTCTTCAGTTACTAGAATCAAAAAAAAGAAGAAAAACAAAAACAATATAAAAACATCAAAATATAAGTAAATTTTTCAATGTGTATAGTGTGGAGTAGATATTATTATATTGAGAGTATGGAGCGCATGGTGCCTAAGGACGCACAATAGAGGCCTTTGTCCAAACTCAAGTGTGTGCATCAGGTACCTTCTATTCATATTGTAGAGCGAATATAAAAGGAATATCATAAAACACAAAAAAAAAAGATAGATAGATGGATGGATAGTGGGAAATTCAATGAACCATAACGAAATGTGTCCTTTATCGCATCATCGTTGGTAGTCGCCTACCTGTGTAGTTGTTGTAGTATTTTTAATGTTTTTACAGTGTTGTTTCTTTCTGGCTATCCTTTTATTCAGGGCTGAACTATGTTAAGCCCTAAGGGCGCCATATATGTACTTAAGAAATTAATTTAATGGCTTAATATGTTTTGAACATTTTGATAAAAAAATGTAAGGGGCCTTGTTAAAGATAAATCAAGAGCCCTTTTCAAAAATATCAAAAGTGCAGAAATCTAATTTTCGAACTCATAAAACAAAGCAAAGTCCAGGAACGTGTAGAACAGCTTTCTTAAAACAAAAGTGATAAAAAAATATTAATAAAACCCAAAACATATCCTACCATCGGGCCCTCTATCAACCCTATTTCGACACTGTTCAAATGTATTCAATTTCTGGGTTTATTATTTTTATTGTTGTTGTTTTTGTATTTGCCTACATTTGTATGCCTGTGTGTTTAATTTTTTCAACCGAAATATGAAGGTGCCATGGGTGGGTGTGCTATCATATGACCAAACATCCATTTGTATCTTGGTACTCACTCGCAGGTACAAATTTTGAAAAAAAAAATTATTGAAGAAGTCCTGGAAAACCCGAAAACCATACTCTAGAGTGAATGGATTACCTTATGTGATGTTCTAAAACGAACTAATATTGAGTGTTTTCTTTTCTTTTTTTTTTTTGTATTTTGTTTGATGTTTTTATTGCTGCGCTATTAAGGCTGACCGAAAATTATGGGAATGCCTTAGTTTAGTATGATTTTGATTTTTGAACTGATCGGTGATCTTAGAAATACCTAGACGAAAAGTTATTTTTTTTTTTACATACAATATACATAAATGTACTGTGATATATAGAAAGTGTATGCCAATAGAGAAATTGTGTGGAAATATTAAACCGTCCGTAAATAATTGTCACCAAAATAATTAAAAGGTGATTTGGTAAACAAATAGATTGTGTCAAAATTGAAGTGAAAACTGTCAAATTAACATTCATTTAATGTGCAAGGAATTTTAATTTGATAAGACAGAACCCTTACTACAGCCCAGAAATGATAAAAAAATCAATAGATAAGAATTGTTGACTGACCCTTTAATAGTTGATTAGTACTTTCGGTGAATATAGGTAGTTGTTCAAGAAAATCTTTGTTTCTATACCTAACCATTTTGCAATGTGTTATTTTTGAGCATGTAATGATAAGTTTTTTTATGATAAGAATTATGTATAAAAAGCCTTTAAGGATTTTGAAATGATATTTAAAAGTGTTAGATGACCCTATGTTAATATCGAAATGTGTGATGAATTCATTCCAAAAAGATGGTGAATTGCATTTTATCAAGCTTTAATTGAGAAATATATTCGCCCTCTTATTTTTTTTAATTTAATTTAAGGTAAAATGTTGATCAATATTCTTCGCAGTGCTCAATAATGATTGACATACAGATACATAAGGATCCAATTTGGAAAAATGCTTTCCTGACGTGAGTGTCTTCTCGATGATCGGTATTTCTAGATTTGGCGTAAGATCTCCGCGGGAATACAGTCGAGTTCGACTGCCGCAGTATTGTTCTTCATTGATGCTTTTAGCGCAGAATTTGTCTCTCCTCTGATTGCTTTAGAAAAATTACTGGTTAGTTCTGTAAAATTGCGGATTGTTCCAGTTAAATCACGCAATGCCTTGGTGTTATCACGGGTTGCTAAGCTTAACACACGGACTGTCCCAGTAAAATTGCAGTGTTATCCGATAAAATCCTGCGATGAAATTACTTGATTTCTGCACTAAAACCACCATAATGGGGCTTTCCACGATAAAATTACATGTTGCGTGCGTCGTCGTACGGTGAAAGCTTTTGTTGGGTGGTAAATCATTAGTTCCCCCCGGACTGTTCCGATATGTTTCTATTGTCAATCTGAGGATGTTCTGCTGATAGTTCCAGATTTATGTATATTATTTTACGGAGAGGTGGCCCCATCAACTCACTGATACTGGTCTGCTCCGTAGGAGTGCCAATTGCTTGTATATGAGCGAGGTGTCCATTTTCCATTTGTTGCTGCACCAACGTGAAACACGCATTAAAGGTGTATTAAATTTGTTAGCGGGCTACATATGATCGATTATTTCAAAAACGAATATGATAATCTCGTTACGGCAGATTTTTAAATGAAAACCTTGTTTTTTTTATTTTACAATAAATCATTTTTACAATTTTTAAGTTCAAGTTACCTCAACTCTTGAAGTTACTTGATCTTTAAAATTGAATTTATTCAATCACTCCACTTAAAAATAAAAATAATAATAGTTTTTCCTATTTTACTTTTTCTTTATTCATTTAAATCATTTTTATTAATAAAAAAATATTTTCTTCTTTATTTCAGATTCTCTTGTCAAAAACTAAGTAATCAATGAATTATTACGTACCCAAACCACTACGCCAGAATCAACTATAAAAACTCAAGAGATATAAATTCTTAACTAAAAAAAAGAGAAGCGAAAACTGAATTAAAAAAAAATAATCCTGCACTTCCATGTCATCAGCTGTTGAGAGTTTTGGACCTGCATCAGCTGCGGCCGCACATCCATATGCTCATCACAATCCTTTTGCTATTGCTGCAGCCGCCGCAGCCGCTGGTTCAGCTGCAGCAGCAGCTGCAGCCGTGATTCCTTCGCACCATCACCACCACCACCTGCATCATCACCATCAATCAATCAAAACAGAACCCGGTCTTGAGCATCAATATATAAGCTCAATATATAATAATATCAGTGTTTCTGCCACAAATAGTCATATTTCCAATTCACATTTGGGAAACGGTGGCGGTAGTGATCACTTCCTGCCACCACCACGGCCACCAACATTATCACTGACCACATCAGCGTCAGTTACCACCGCCAATATACTGCCTACTCCGTTAGCCCTATCGTCCAAGACGTGTTCACCACAGGAGCAGCCAAATTCACCACGAAATAGATCTCCCCGCTCGAAAGCGACAAATTTTCAAGGTAAAGACGGTATTTGCTCCAGCAATAATATGTCATCGGCAGAATTTGCGCGGCCACATCCCAAACAACCCCGTTACAATAACAACAACAACAATAATAATGTAAATACCACCAACAATAACAACAACAACAATAGCCATCTCAACAACAATAGCTACACCACCAATGCCATTCCATTACATTTACGTTCAACGAAAGCTGCAACTAATCTAAGCAAAGGTTACAACCACACCAGCAACAACAACAATTGTTTGAACAATAACAATGTTTCGGCAAGTGATAAAAGTAGTAATAACGGTAGCAGTAAATTAAGCAACAACAATAACAGCAGCCATGTGGTGAATAAATCCACCTCGGTTGTATTGCCTCGAGCAAAATACTCAAATGAACAGTCTGGGCCTGTAAATTTAGTCACAACCAATAACATCAACTTGATGAACCAACACAACAACAACAATAATTGCAGAACACCGCCAAGTTCAATTCCACCAGAGGTCTGTCAGGTCTCACCGTCATCGTCGGAAGGAAGCGATTGCAGTCGCAAGTCAGCCACATCATCGGAGATGTATCCACAAAAGATGCCATTTACAGCGCAATCACTAGCTGTAACTAATAATGCAGCAGTTGCGGCCGCGGCATGTGCTGCAGCTTACCAGTATAACTATCCTCACATGTATGCCAGTAGAGCCCTCTATGGGTAAGTTTTGTTTTAACCTGAGAAAACAATAATTTCCTAACTACGTTTTTTTGTTTTTTTTTTTATTTCTCAGGACATCAGCTCTCTTCCCGGGACATCATGCACTTGTTCACCACAACACCTTGAGACCCTGCCCAACGTATATGGGTGGACAGCACGAAGCTTTCTCACCCTACCTACAGGCTGCAGGAGTCTATCAGTCCAGTGTCCCAACTAACGTTGTGCCCCCACCAAGTGCCGGCCTTCTCCGAACAACAACTACTTCCCAAGTGCTTTTAACCAACAACAACACCAACAATGGCATAGGTGTTGTTGCAAACAAACCTTCCAGTCCATTAGAACGCAATTCCTCCTATCCACCAAGCAACTCGAAGGACATCAGTAACATGAATGGCACTTATTTAAATGGCAAAGTTAATACTTCACCAGCTGCACCCGAGTCTGTGAGCGGATTCAAAGTACCCAGTGGGAAGGAGGGCTCTCTTAAGCACAGAATTCTAACACGGCCAGCACCATCTGATAGGGATGCATCAAAACGAAGATCACCAATAACAGCTGCTGTTGTAAGGTGAGTTCATATAATTTATTCTAAAGTCATTACTTCCATTTGAAAAAAAATTTGGTGATATATTTTGACAGTTTGCTTTTATTTCCACCTCACAAGTGTCATTTAACGCAACAAATTGGTTTAAAAAAAAAAACTAATTAATGATTTTTTTTACTCGGTAGATCAAACAGCAATAGTTCCACCAGTAATTTTACTAAGGGAGCGTACATCGAACTGGCCAATGGTGCCCTGCGAAGAGTGGAAGATATGAGAACTGAGGATTTTATACAATCAGCGGAAAAAAGTGCGTTTCATCAGTTGGCAGAATCTACTGTGGTGAAGATTAGTGCAACACAAAGCAGTGTGATAATTACGTTTAGCTATGACAAAAATCGTTCTAAGGTGAGTTGCACATTTAAATCGCGTCAATCGTTTTATTTTGATATAATCATTTATGTGGTTAATATACATTAATATACATTATTATTTAAAAATACAAAAAAGAGGTGAGGGCACCTACAATTATTATTGCCTTGAGTTAATCGAATAAAAAACCTACGTTGCCCATGCAGGTTAACTGGTATAAGTGAGGTGAATTCACAAATAGAAATGTCAAATCCAAACAAATTTATGGAATTGAAAAAGAAATTCAAAATAGTGTACCTAACACACGGTTAGGTAAGGCAAAACAAATTTATGTTTGCCTTAAGAATTTATTAGGAAATCGGTGAATTTTAAAGTTTTATAATTTGATTTGAAGTGGTAACCACCAGCAATTAAACAGATTCTGCTGATAACAACCAACTGACGCCGGCCGTTCATTGCGAAAAGCTTTCGCTGATGACAATCTAACGTCTTTTTGCTGGTAATCAAGTGGTTTTTAACGGTAAAAAAAAAATAGTTTTTGTTGGCAATTAAAAGGACATCGTTGGCAATCAAAGGATTATCGCTGACCGGTTTTACTTCACACCCAGTTAAATAGCTTTTATTGGCAATCAAACTGCCTCCCGGTTTTAACGGCACTCAAAGAGCTTGCGCTGGCAATTAAACGGTTTTGGTTGGTAATCAGTTTTTGCTACCAATCAAACAGCTTTTGTTGGGCAATCAGTGGCTCTCCCCAGCAATCAAGCAGCTTAGGCTGGCAATCGAACGGCTTTTAATGACAATCAAACAGCTTTTGCTGATGGCAATCAAAAGCCTTTTTGACAATTTGATGGTTTTCATCGGTAATCAAACAGCTTTTGCTTGCAATTACACGGACCTCGTTTATATTTTTTTTTTTCTTTTTTTTTTGCTTTTAAATTACATAGATATTTTTCAAAAACGATTTTTTTAAACTATTTTATTTTTGTTTATTTTAAGGCTGACGTCGAAGTAACACAAGAGCATCCATTTTTCGTCTACGGCCAAGGATGGGCCTCATGCAATCCCGATTTAACTCTGAAGTCTTTTGGATTAAGATGCCAGCGACTACAAGTTGGTGATATTTGCATTTCATTAATATCGAAAGATCAGCAGCAGCAACAACAGCCTCTTCCACAAAAAATCCAGGACAAACACCAGAGCCAAATTTCAGCTAATTGCAATAATAGTAATAATAATCAACAAGCTCCGTCCCAAAATTTTGACAAAAGCGAACTAATATCGCTTCCACAAAATCTGTCCAGAAAATTGCCATCAGCATCAACTGCTGCAGCTGAAAACGCGATTCCTCTAACCAATGTAGTGGCCAGCAATGTCGCCAATCGACTTTCTAGCATGGGCGCTCCAACCTACATACCTAATTCCCTAACTCACAATCCTTACGAAGAAGCAGCAGCTGCTTATGAAAACACGATCTCCAGGCACCATGAATTTTATCAGCCTCCACTTCATCTTCACCATCCCTATCACCGGCTTCTGGGTCATACTGAGGCGACATCGAGAATTCCTCTTCAACATCCACCACCGCAACCACCACCACCCCAGTCCCATTCCGCTCCAGTGCAAAAATCCCGCCCACCATCCAATCAGTCCTCCTATTACCCAGAACCTCATCGTTCTCCCCCCATCATCAGCACTGCTGCTGCACAAAACAGCTGCAGTAATGAAACGCAACAACTACAGCCAGTCGACGCTTCCTTATCTCGCAAACGGCGGTGGTCAGCACCGGAGAGCATTTGTGACGACGACGAAAATGAATGCCAACCGCCAACGGCTCCAAGACTTTCATCAAACGTAAACGCTTACAATTCCTAGATAAGTCCAATCACAAAAAGCGGGACGAGGAGTTTGAAAAACTCCCTCGCCCCTCCCCCCAAAACTGATACATATATAGCTAACTATTCTTAAGTAAAGGACAAGGTCTCTTATGCCATGTGGAGCATGTAGCCATAAACTCTAAGTACCATATAAAATTGTTGTTAAATATGCTAAGGATTTTATAAAAATACATACATAAATTTATTATTTCCCGATGAAACGCAACTAAGTCCACTGTACATAAATTGTATACACACACATAAATATATCTATGTATATATTTGTAAATTATTATAGGAAAGAGTCATATCTTTGGATTTCAAGAAATGAAAGACAAAACCGAAATCAGGAATCTTTAGGCTTTATCTGCGAACTGTCTCAAGTCTCGCTTAAAATATAAATAAAAAATAAAAACAAAAAAAAAATATATAAAATATATATATATATATAATTATATATATATATATATATAATATTTTTTTTTTTAATTTAGTTTGCTCTTAATTTTATTTTCTTCCTTAACTCAAATTTTATTTCTAAGAAAAACGATTTTCTGGTTTTTATGTTTTGTTTTTTTTTTTTTTAATTTCCCGATTGCATTTATGAGAAAAAAAATATAAAAGTTTTTACAAAAAACTACAGCAACTGTTATAAATTATTAAGTTTTTCGCAATTTTTTTTTTTTAATAATTGTTGTGCAAGAAATTTTAATTTTATTTAAAAGAATTTTTTTTTTAAATGTTAACGGAAAATTGTGATGAAATAATGAGTATTATATAAACAAAACAAAAAAACAAATTCGGACATTTTAAAATTAATTGAAAACGTTTGTGCAACACATGGTGGCCTACGCTTAAGAATTAATTGTGAATTTATATAAAAAAAAAATAAAGAAACAATTGAAAAAAAAAAATATTTAAGAAATTGTAAAATTACACTACACGCATGCACTTGTAACCTTAGATCTTCCTTTCTGGTGATTTTGTTTTTAATTTTATTTTATAATTGTAATTAATATTATTAATTATAATAATTGAGAGATCTGTTTTATATTAGATTGTAATGAAAATATACTAAAAAAATGAATTCAAAATTGTTTTGAGTTTTGTTATTTCAATTTAATTATTTACAGTCAGTTGTATCAATGTTTTAAACCTATATGGATAGTTAATTTGCAGAAGGTGAGGTTGTGCTCTGGTTCCAGGTAGGGGTAAGTGGTCACTGTGTCAGTTTAATTTTGTATACATAGGTTATAGGTGAAACATCAAACTTGAATCAAAATATGGCCGTTTTTTACAAAAAATGCTATTTTTGTTATTTTATATGCCACTTTAATTAAAACTTAAATGATCATTTAACAAATCGCAAAAGGCCATTTGTACAAAACTTAAACCTAAGCTGACACAGGGGCTGTGAAAAGACACCACCGATCCACCGATAGGATTACAAGCTGTCAAAATGGATAAATGACAGTCGGTCGGATGGTTTTCAAATGATTTCGATATTTGCCCAGGGAGAAGGCTGTCGTGTGGTCGTCCGGTAAGTTAGTCATTGTGAACCCCCCTTTACGCATTTGTCTTTGTCACCTGTCTTTTCGTTTTGACAGTTCAATAAAGTAGAATGTGTCAAATTAATATCATTACAATGTCGTTAATGTGACGTCAGGATCGGATGTGAGTAAAGGCCAAACTATAATAGGCGTGAGCGTACATAATGCTAATGTCAAAATGGCATAACATATGCAAGGGAGCGAATAAACACAATTTCATAAGGTTGACTATAATGAGAACATGCGTCCTTCGTCAAACATTCGTTAAGCAAAAGCTGTGTGATCTGAACCGTTCGGTATATTATTTAAATTGGAGTGAGATGAGATACAAAGAAAAGGGATGAAAGCATTGCATATATTTTATTTTATACTTTTGCTTTGATAAAATGATTTAGAAATGAGTGATTTGTTTATGAAAATCATTTTAAAAGGGTAAATAAAAATAAAAAAGTAAATTGTGACAGAAAGTTATGCAGGCATTATGTTCATTATGGCTATTGTTCATGTTTTCAGAAACATGACGAAGCAGTTCATTCGGATTTGACATTTGCTTATGTAAGCTGATGCCTATTATAATAGTTGGGCCTTAAGTGCGAAATAATGTGTCAGCCATGAGTCACTTCTGAGCCACATCTTATGTAAAGCATGACATTGCATGATATCAGATTGACATTATCTTGATATCAATGTGATTGCTAGGTATACTGTCTGAAATAACTAGACATTTTAAGTACTTTTGGTTAAAACTGTTTGAATGCATGCCAACTTGCAAGCCATAACTTAGAACGTGTGTCTTTGGGGTTAGGGTATTCATGAAACTTTGTAAAATATTTGATAAGTTTATTTTTTAGATAAGTTTGTCTTTCGGTAAATGAGCTGTCAAATTTTGTATGAAAAAAGTTCACACAAATTAAATAACTTATATAACTTATCCAAACGTCATTAGGGAAGTTCACATGGGCCAGGAATGCGAGCATTCTCGCAAGAATGTCTCGACAACATACGAACGATGCTCGTCCTATGAAAGGAAAAACCAACATTAAGTGGTAGGTAGTACGTAGTACACATTCTTTATTCAAATGAATAAAATGGTCATTCATTCAAACTTTTGCGTAATTTTATCTTTTTACACAAATGATAAACTGATCTAGTTGCATGAATACCCCTACTAACTTCTTTATGTTAACAGAATTTCGGAAGTAGGGACATCAAAATACTTTGCAACGTTCAACGATAGACACTCTCGAGCACATTCATTTCGTTACCTGACTGAATGCTTCCCAATCCGCATGGAATTCCATACGTCAGCCAAAATGAAAACTCATCGCCCATCTAAAATTATGTTAAAAAAAAAATACAGTTGCACTGTACGTCGTGTATACACAACCTGCAGTCGAAGTGTTCATCGACTTGTTTTTATTATTCAATAAAAATTAAATAAATTCTTAATGCATAAACCTAAATCTAATCAAACATAATAGTGCAATTAATTTAGATAATGTGTAAATCAAATAGTCCATCAATAGCTGCCGCCGTTCAATATCAAAAGAACAAAACTAAATTCCGTTTATAGTGAATATTAAATACAAGAAGAAGAAGCAGAAGTCGACGAAGAACACACACACAATGCAAGTGAAAACATCGAATAAGTAAAATCTACATGCATACCTGCTACCTACATATACAATAGCCATATATTTGTTTTCTATAAATACAAGTACTACCTATATACCTGCATAATCTATTTTGTTTCAGTATTTTATGTATATAACTACTACATATATAATATTTTTTGACAAGTCTCCTAATTTTTTTTTATTTTTTTGTATTTTTTTTCCATTTTCAAGCTGAGTGTTGTGTGTGCCTCACAAAGTTGACTTCTTGTTTATTTTGTTTTTTTTTTCTTTTCTGTTCTCTGTTTCTTTTTTCCAATCGAAACTGTAGCAGCACCTAAGTCGACAAAAGTTATTTAACCCAACAAATGCATAAAAACAAAATTAATATGTTAGCTAGCTCAAGTATCAAAGAAACGATAGCCAATTCCTAATGATTAGGAATATTTAGTTGAATTTATATTTTTTTGTTTCGAGTTGAGTCGAGTCAAGTTGGAAAAGTTCGAAGGCCGAGGCCAAATTCAGTTTAAGAAGAAGGAAGAAGGAATTCTCCACTAACTCGAGTTCCAGTGTGCTGTGTGCTTGGTTACTCCTGCTGCTTATCTGCTTCTTTAAACTACCATCTTGAATTGTTGCCGTAAGAAGTAAATAACAAAGGAGGAAGAAAGAGAGCAATCCCCTGACAAAAACAACCAGAGGCAACAAGAAGTCAGCTCACATTTTCCAAAACAATATCATTTTTATTAAGTCGACGCGGGATTTTCTGGAATTCCTAGCAACAAACTTCCTTGGAAATTGATTTTGGCTTAAATACGGAGATACGGAAGGTCCCAGAGTTTTGGTGTGAAGAGGTGAGTTGAAATTGTGATTGCAAAGCTTCTTTAGTCGATTAAATGAATTTAGTTCTTTGTTTCTTTGTGTGATTATGGCAATCATGGTCACGATCTGAGCAAGATTGGTTCTCATTTTCTTTTCAATTGAAGAAAAACCCGAAAACATTGAAAACTATTTTTTTTACCCAGAAAAGCATAAACTATTTAGGATTTCCTCGTGATTTGCGGGATAAGGTTAAGGTTTGTTGTTGATCAAAAATCATGTATGTAGGTATGAACGGATGTTCCTATTTCTTAACGAAAAGATTTGTTTTTATTTACTAAAATCTAATTCGGTAAGTGGCACAGAGTAGAAACCGCGTCTGTTTGGATGTGGCTTTGTGATAAGAGGAAGATTTGGACAAGAAATCTTTTATTTTAAATGCAATTTTCTGATACGAAACTTCAAGATTTATTTTGAACTTTAACGCTTATTTGATAATTTTTCTTAAGATTAATATGACACACAAGTGTTGATCATAAATGCTTGAGTGTTGATTCAGCGCAGATGTTATAATCGGCATTAGGGGCATATTAAAGACGATCAGGCTAAGCTATGTCCCTATCTGAGAGGAAAATAACCCGATAAAGAAAGATTTATATGAACTTCTTGAAAAAACATTTAATGAGTGCCCGAAGTGCAAAGGTTTCTTTAACCAAAAGATCAAAAAGGAGGACCTCATTAGTTTAACTGTCGGAAGACACAGTCTGAAGGAAAACACCTATGGGAAAGGTCTGAAGCTGATTGACTTTCCAGATGACTGATATTTAACCATAGACCAGCAATTTGATTCTTTTAGTCTTAAAGCACTCCAAAAAACTAGAAACATTATGTGTTAGTCAAAAAATTACACTTAGTGCATCCGTTGGGCAAGATCGAAGTGCCCCGAAGTGTGGCCGTTCTTTGTACCTTTTTAACTTATTGATTTTATATGATTTCTTAAGAGCGGGCCACCTTAAGAAAGGATTGGTCGTACGACTGCCGTGTACGTCCAAAAGATCATTTTTGATTGGAGGCCCCATTTCTTCCCAAATGTTTTACTACAAGCATAGAAGGCTATGCAGGCCTTTCTTACCCTTCTTCAATGTTTACTTACCATTTGAATTTGGCTTCGAGTGTAACGCCTATATATTTTGCACTGAAAGAGAGCGATAGCATTTGCCCGTTAAGCGCAGGTAAGGTAAAGGTAGGTATTTAAGTTTTAGTAGCAAACAGCATCAGATCGGTTTTGCTTTGGTCCACAACTCGTGGCGTAGTTGCTACCTTTCCTCAAAGCAGTTTCCGTAATTTTACTGATCACGGGTGCAAATTTTCCTGAAACTAATATTACCAAATCATCTGCATAAGCAACCATCTATTTTATTTATGACTATAAGCCATTTTAGAGGAGATAGAACCCCACCCTAAGGTGTTCCCCTATTCTCAAATTTGGTCTTTATTGAATTACCTAATGCTGCTTGAATCCTTCTGTCACTTAGCATTGACACTATCCACTCTCTGATGTAGACCCCTACTTCTTAGTCAACTAGGGATTCTAGAATCGATTCAGTTAGGACGTTGTTAAAAGTACCTTCTACGTCTAAGAAAGTAGCAGGAGTATATTCTTTAAAGTTGAGCGTATTCTCGATTGTTCGTACTTCATGAAGGACTGTTTCCCTAGATTTGCCCGTCAAATAAGCGTGCTATAAACTGCACGAAAAACAAGCAAGTCTACTGAGGGTTGCTATGGCAGGGTAACTTACTTCCGTAAGAAGGCGCTTAAAATCTAAGGGTGGATCTTGACGTCAACTACAAACATCTCTACTTTGACCTTGACAGAGCAACAAGATTCTTTTATTTTCATCCCTCTGTAGTTGACGCACTTTAGATCATCTTCTTTCTTGTAGATTGGGCACACCGAGTATCCATTCATTGAACATACTTCCCTCCGACCAAATGAGTTGATGTATGCTCCTGACCAATCATCCTATTCCACTTCGTTCTGCCTAACAGCGGATGATTGGCTGTCTTCACCTTTAAGCAGTTTGGAATAGTGTTCTTTCCAGATCCTCAACACCGGTTGTGTGTCTTTTACGGTATTCCTATTTTCATCATGACAGGCTTCTTTTTTGGGATGATATCCTTGAGTAAATTTTGACCCTTCTTGTTTCACATCATTCAATTAATTCGACCGCTTGCTTTTCGTGCTCCCGTTTTTGCTTCTAAGAATTCGGTGTTCCTCTTTTTTGAACATAGACTGCTGCTCTCTCACCTGTTCTGGTCAAAACCTGTTGCATCTACTCATTTGCCACCTTCTAGGTTGCATGTGCCTGATGGCACTCCTCCTCCAACCAGGGTTTTATTTTCCTACTTTGTTAGGGCGTGGGCACAGATCAGTGCATGACTTCTTACCTGAGTCTACCTCTTATTACAGGACTACATCCAAACAGGAGCT
This sequence comes from Meliscaeva auricollis, assembly GCA_948107695.1. Classification (NCBI taxonomy): domain Eukaryota; kingdom Metazoa; phylum Arthropoda; class Insecta; order Diptera; family Syrphidae; genus Meliscaeva; species Meliscaeva auricollis. The sequence continues at coordinate 1,966,397 of OX403617.1, forward strand.
GCATCCGTTCTCTGTAGCACTTCTCGTAGTAGGATCGCTGAAATTAAATAAACGCATGCTGTCTAGACTGGAGAACCACCTCTTAAGTCAACAGTTACGCACCAGACTTTTCCCTTAGTTGTGCATATTTCCGTTCAGCTTATTGGCTCTCACATTAATCTTTCTGTAGAATCGGGTTCAACTGCATCACTCACCATGCAATGAAATCGCACGTTACTTATTAATTTATCTGGAATACCCCACCTTTTTTCCTTGTGTTGACATATATTCTTTACTAAGGTTATGGTGGTACCTTACTCCACAAAAAACTTCTTGAACATTTTTTTTCAAATAGAAAATCATTGTAGCTTAAATCTTAACAAAGAATAAACAAAACGAATTTCCATATTTCAGAGGAGGTAGTGAAAAGACACTATTACTAGTCGTTTATAGAAAGAATTGGATGGCAGAAAATCTCCGCAGCCAAAAGAACCAACACAACAGTAATCGCCATAAACTATTGCCACTTAAATCGTCTGAACCATCGAAGTCGTCGCCGTCGTCGGAACGATCACAACGCAGGATGTCCAACAATTCGGGCTATCAGAACCACTACAACTACCGCATGTCGAATCATCATCGCCATAATAACACTCAAGAGAGTGAAGACTCCTACGGAGGACAAGGTGGCTCGAGCTCGCATGCTCATATGAATGGCGGTAGTGGTAGTGGTGTTAGTGGTGGTGGTGGTGGGAGTGGCGGCTCGCACTGTCACATGAATGGTGGCTTGACCAATGGACATCATAATGGCCATATGCCAAATGGCATCAAGCCAATGGATCAAGTGGCACTGCCAGATATGTGTTTCTTCTGTTTTGAAGTCTTGTACTGCGAGTTGAACAACATCGAGGGTCCGGGACAGCCGCAGTTTACTAATGAGCCTTTGTAAGTTATGAGAGCTGGTTTTGATTCTTTTTTTGTTTAGTTGGTTTTTAATTTCAACATAAGCTTTGGTATGGTTTGTTGTTGTTGTTGTTGTTAAATTTCAGCCCATTGTTTGTCACCTGGAAGATTGGCAGGGATAAACGGTTACGCGGTTGTATTGGAACTTTTAGTGCAATGCACTTGCATTCGGGATTACGTGAATATGCATTGACAAGTGCATTGAAAGATTCACGATTCTCTCCAATTACTAGAGATGAGTTTCCAAGACTGACTGTATCGGTGTCCATTTTGCAGGTAAGTTTGTTTCTCTTTTGTTTTGTTTTGTTTTTGGTTTTATGCTTGGAGTCCTTTTCTGTATTGAACAGAACTTTGAAGAGGCACGCGGGTACTTAGATTGGACACTTGGCATACATGGCATTCGAATCGAGTTCCTCAATGAAAGAGGGTGCAAACGGACAGCTACTTACTTGCCACAAGTGGCGACCGAACAAGGTAATTTTAATATTATTCATCTCTCCCTATTTCTGCAGATTGATCACTTATGAAATAATTTTTAGGTTGGGATCAAACCCAAACCATAGACTCATTACTCAGGAAGGGTGGCTATCGTGCAGCCATCACCCCAGACACACGTAAATCAATCAAACTTACACGTTATCGCTCGCAAGAGATCCAAATGAATTACAAGGAGTACCGCGAGGTGTTGGAACGAAAGGCGCAGTACGGCAAAGTGCAATGCTAACAACCGACCAAGTTTTTCCACAACCTACTCCAGCATTGATTTCATTTTTAAAATTAAAAACAACAAGTAAAAAAAATGTATGACGATGTAACGTGCTGTTCTAATGCAATATTTGTCGATTTCACTTAACTACAAAAAAAAAAAAAAAAACTGAAAGTTCTAAGAAAAAATATTTTTGTTTATGAATTGTTGGCAGAGCATATGGCAGCTCAAGTTTTATTTGCCTAATTATTATTTTTTTTTTTAACAAATTTATTCTTATAAGAATTTGTAAGTTCATAATATTTTGGCCCGTAGCAAAATAATATTGTTGCCATTTTTATCTTAATTAATTAATTAAATATTTAATTTAGAATTCCTTTTTATTTTTGTTTAATATCTAACAAGTTATCTAAGTTAATTAGATACGCAATCTCTCCGCGTTTTGAAAATCAATAAACAAAATCTTGAATTAATCAATTGTAATCCGTAAAATAAAGATGAAAACTATAATTAAAAGAAAAACATGGAATCGTTATTTTTTTAAATAGAAACAAATTGTTCCTCAGCACAGAAATTTATTCAGAAGCCTGCTTTTTACACTTTTGTTCGATCAACTTTGTGTGTTTTTCGTTAAAAAATCGTCAAATAAATAAAATATGTTTTTTATTCAATCCTGCTTTTCTAAAAATCGTTTTACTTGCACAAAAGCAATTTAAGGTTCTGGAGTCAGTTTCGTTACTAAATAGTCTAACTTATCGATTTAAAGTGATGTGAGTTGTTTTTTTGAACAGTCAAGTCTCATCTTAAGTTCAAAAAAGTTATTTTAAATAGAAATTGCAACAGAAACACTAGTGGCTATTGGTGCAGAGTTCAGAGTGGGTTTTCGTTAAAAAGAAATACAGTAAAATGTCACTGTAGTCGATAAAAACAATTTGTTATAATGAAAAGAAAAAAAGTTGTGGCAGGGTAAACAAACGAATCGGGAAGGGACGGAAATGAGCTTCAAAGAAGAGAAACGGTACTTTAACAATGCATTCCTTTATTTGTAACCCATTTTAAAAAAGTTAAAGATGTACTAAAAATCTTAACTAGGATCGAGAGAAAAATATTCAGGCCTATTACAAATTCAATCGTGAAAAATCCCCGATTGGACTATTCATGTAATATTTAAGGCTTAACTACAATCAAAAAGTGAATGCAAAAAGTGAAAAGTACACACATACGCTGTTTGTTAAAAAGTTGCCATTCGCTTAACTATTTGTTTGAATGTGTTTGTGTTTCAAAAAGTGAAAAAATAAAAGTTAAAACCATTTTAACTTTTACTTTTGTTTTTGTGAGATGAGGACAAAAAATTCTTTCACTTTTGTACTTTTTTAAATTGATGCTAGTTAAGCCTTTAAGGTGATTTCATCATAAAGCTCATGATGATTTTTTCATATTGCAATTACGAACGGATTTCTGATCGTTTTTGTTCGGGATTCATAACAAGATACGAATACGTTTCATGAAAATCTGCCTTATCATAAATTCCATTCGTATCGTAGATTTAGTACGAGTCCGGAAAAAAAAACTATCACAGATTCCATCGTAATCGAAAATTTCATACAAATTGCCATTACAAACGTATTCTATTATTGTTTTTTTCGTGATTCGTAACAAATCTACGATACGAATGGAATTCATGAAAAGGCCGAACACCTTCAAACATTACACATCTCAATCGAAAGACTTATCCCATTTTATGCTATGCTTACACCCAAAAGTTACTACTTCAGTGTATTCCTGTGTACGTAAAATCGGCAGAAATGGAGGGAACCTACAATTTACTGCCGAGTCCGATCTGTCAAGGTGAGATGCATTCTGCATGACAAGAGTACTCTTGGATATTTGTCAATTTTCCACAAGAGGTAGGTATTTCTTAAAAAAAAAACAAGGTGACATAGGTTGGGACTTGAATCCATTCTACCTATGGCAAAAAAAATAATAAACACAAATTTTAAACAACTAAAACCTTCTACTTCGCGTAGTCTTGTTTTTTAATAACATTCAATTTTTAAAAAAAGCTTACAGTGCAATTTCATTATTAGCTATGATTTCTTCTTCAATTTTATGCATTTTCTTCTGCACATTCAAGTATTGCTGGGATTCTTTGAAAGTGATGTACATGGCTAGTAGTGCATGGAAAGATATTATTACACCAATTGTTGGAACAATGGGCTTTGTCATTTTTCGAAGAACTGCCACCACCTCCATTGGTTTCTCAGTAACCGAGGGCAGGCGAAAAGTAAAATGCCGAGTTGCAAACATAAACGACGCGATAGGAGCCAACAATGCAGGATATATGACACCGAGAGTCGTTTGAAATGCTGCAGCCCTAAGTTGCAAGCAAGTCGGACACTGAAACGGTTCCAATAAGAGTTCCTTTTGTATGAAGAACTTATGATAAACCAGAGTGGTTATGGCAGGCAGAACAACAATTGGGAGGTAAGTGGATAGTTTTCCATACTGTCCCAGCTTTAGTTTTCCTCGAAAATAATTATTCATATAGATGCCTGTGAATGTGCCACAAACTCCAAGAATTTCTGGTGCATAATTTAGAGCCCATCTTGAAGGTTAGAAAAGGATATTTTTTTTATGAATGAAAATGTAAAAAAAATATAGGTACTGTATGACATACACTTCTGATGATTTGTCCCAGTTGCCGATTATCTTCCATTGATACATAACAGCTTCTTCTGCAGATATTTCGACGGCATCTTTTGGAATTTCACTAAGGTTATCGCGTGAAAGAGCCATTGGATAAGATGAGCAGTGTTTTTTTTTTCTTTTATTTTTGTCGGTTTTGAAAATTTTTGTTCAGCTGTTGGACTGTCATTTGGAATGGAAGTATTCAGTACTCGAAACTGTCACTTATTAGATGGATGAGTTCAGAAAGAGAGCGGAAATATTATAAAGTGATGGTTCGTACTGTACGTAACGAATGGCGGTTATTTCAAAATAAACACTAATTTTTTGTACTTAAATTTTTTTCTCCCCATAAAATAAAGGTTTTTGGAATTGGTCGAAAACAATCCTGTAAGGGCATGATGGAATACTCAATTTTTACCCCTATTATAGAATCCGACGAATGGCGGCGGGATTCGCACTTATTTCAGCTATATTTTCTCCTGTTGAACTCGCTGGTGAGGCAGTGTGTTAATGGATATAGTAAGGTAGTGTCTCGTATTGATAATATAGTTCACCCGGTAAGTTCATATTTGTTCTAAATGCGAACGCGAACCCTGCGAAGCACGCTGACTTACCTGGAGTAATGCGTATTGCAAATTCCATGATAGGCATGATTAGTTTATTTATTGTTTTTTTAGCATTTTTCATTTCAATTAAGAAGATTTTCCGATTATTTCCTGTTTATATTTTTATTTTTGTTTTTAATTTCGATAAAAAACTGTAAATATTTTTCGTTTATGTTTTAGTTAGCATTTCAGTGTGAACGTGGAGACTACAGACTACAGAATTTTATTTCGCTTCAGCTGCTTACTAGTCTTAATATAAGGGTGGTAGGCACCTGGAGTGAGACGAATTTTTTTTCGAATAACGAAAATATTCATCGAGGTTTCTAATTATTGTTAATTTCATTCTGACAAATAATGAAAAATAACCATGTCATATATTTAATAATGATTCGTATTTCATATTTTGATGTTTATATTTTCAAATCACCGTAACCAATACATAAATTATCTTTTTTTTCTATATCAATTGGTACCAGAGGCTACAAATGCAATTTTGTTTTTCTTTTTCATGCAACAAAATTTGTGCATGCAAAAAACAACAAATTGCATTCTTATCCCTTAATTGTTTTGATTGGTTACAAAAAAATAGTGTCCATCGTGTTATCTGAGGTATGACAATCAAGTTTGCATTTTTATATAATAAAAACGATTCACAGAAAAGACACAAAACAGTTTTGTAAATTTATTTATTTGTTTTTGCGCTGAACTGTAAATTAGGCTTTAAACGCATGAGTTTACATACTTATGGAGCTGATCATTTTCATTTCTACCGTGTTTATTTTCAGTGCCATGATTTCGAAGGCAAAGTGCGGTTTGACAAGACCAGTATCTGGTGGCTACCAGGTAAAATAAACATAATTGATTTGTTTAGAGAAAGTTGCAGATCACTGAGTGTGTCACCAAGTTGACTCCGGCCGGTGCCTTCCAAACCCACACATAGGAGAATGAATACATTATAGGGCTTAGTATATCCTTTTGCTTTGGTTTATTTCAGATCATAATACACTGTTTAGTTTACAAGTAGAATCAGAGATCTAGATTGTTTTTCTTGTGACACAAAATTGTTTCATTAACTCTAATACCATCTGATTGTCAGGATTGAAGCCACATTAAAATAAATATTGAATAATTGGGATAGATAAAATATAGCCGAGAGATAGCAAGTTTTTTTTCTATTTATCGGTTAAACGTTTATTCTCAAGGCTCCTCGACGATGGTCCGATTTTTTAAAGTATGGTTGCAATTGCAAACCCTCAACAAAAGACTGAAAGCAATTGTTTATTCAAATATTACCAATAATGGGACCCAAGGGAGACCACACTAGCTTTCAAACAAGCAAAAATCATCAAAATCGATCCACCCAGTCAAAAGATCTGAAGTAACAAACATAAAAACAAAAAACATACAGACCTCCTTTTTTGAAGTCGTTTGAAAAGCAAACAAAATGTGCACTAGTCTTCTAACGGTATCATATTCTCAGCCAACTGCTAAATTGTTTATATAACTAGTCTCGCAAATTAAATCTCTACCAAGTTCAAAACTTTATTAATAAACATTTTTGTTGCTGTCTTCAGAACGTACTCTGACTAAGACACTGGATTAAATTGCATTAACTTTGACTTAAGTAATATATGTTCTTGAATTGTTCAAAGTAAAGCTGCGACTATTATTCTATATCTTCATATATATAGAGAAGTGTAACTCTAAGGAAACCTCATTAAAACAGTTATTGTAATAATATAAGAAAGTATCAAACTTCTAAGTTGACGCAATCATATACATAATAGAAACTAGATAATTACAATTTTTGAGCCAAGTTAAAAACCAGCTCAGTTTAGGATGAAAAAAGAAAAGAATTTTTAAATGGGAACAAAAAGAAATACCTTGATTTGCAGTGTTCCAGTTTTAAAGTTACTTTTGATCTTTTTCTCTAATTGTTTTTAAATATTATTATGAAAGGCAGGTAGAAACTGAAATAAAAAAAAAAAATCATTAAGAATGCAGACCAGATAAGCAGGTTGTGTTTTTTATTTTTGTTTAATCGTAATCGTTGTTAATTTTTGATGAAAGCATGGGGGATTTGCATACGAAGTAAAAGATACATAAGCACTTTGTGTTAAGAAAAATAACTACTTTGTTAACTTCTTCTAAAAATCAATTTTATCAAACAGTTTTTGAATATGATTATCGATTTTATTATGAATGATTTTTGTGTAGCCTCTTTTACCATTATTTTATTATTCTGACTTTATTTCAATTTACAATCTGTTAAATATTTGATAGCTACACGTTTTTAAACTTTTTATCTTGGACCTATCGCTTTTGCTTTTATTGACTTAATTTTAAAGATAAAAGTTAGCTTTTGAAGTATGATAACTGGTTTTGAGGTACCACGCGTCTATTGGTAAGAGACTGCTTTAAATACTTATTCTCTGTCATGAACAGTGTTGGACTTGGTGAAATTTTTGTATGGATAAACAAAAAAAAATTTAAAAAAATCTTCGCCAAGGTCCAGGTTTTTTGCAATTTCAGTAGGAAAATTTTTTCGCTGGTAAATTTTTTTTGCACTGAAACCATAAACCGTAGTAGTCAAATATTGACCGCAATCTCATCATTAATGGCGGTAATAGTTCTATTGACATATTGCATTCACGTTTTTTTTTTTAAATCATCTCAGTTTCTTCGTAATCTCATGAAATAACTTTATTTGTTATGTCAGTATTGCAACTCGTATTTATTGTGTCCACCCAGTGACAAACTAACCTTGCCTAGAATAAACACGTCAAGTTTTGAGTCTATTTTACCCGTTGCCAAGTATCTAATGGTAATATCGGTATGGTGGTGCGGCACTCGACGTTTTTTCAGGTAGAAAAGACTCTCAAATTTCCAGCGCAGAATACTCTGAAGAGGAATACGTCATTTTTGTTTTTTTACACTTATAATAACTACATCTATTTTCTATTACTATTAGGTTTAAGATACAAAATGTATTCATGATTTTTTAAATAGTATCGACACAGAATAGGATTTTCTATGGCAGGTCGTAACTCTAACGTTCTATGCATTTTTGACCATCGTGCGACCTAGTCGTACATTTTATTCTTTTAGGTCAAGAAAAGGTGTAGGATGAGTACCTTAACATATACCAAAATACAAAAAGGTACCAGAATGAAATGTTACAATTAAAAGATATGTTATGGCTCTTTTTAGTTTCAGTAAACGGTTTTGTTTTCTTGCATACGATTTTTTATGGATATTTTCGTTCCACTCGAACACTAGACAAAAGTGATTGTTTAAATTGATTATTTCTGAGGTTGCAATTTTTTTTCTGAACTGATGGAGGCTTAACTAATTAGGTATCTTAAAAAACAAAATTGGAACGAATTCACTTCTCTAGTTCCAAAAACCAAGTACTCCCTTCGATTGCAAATTAAATATTCAGCTAAATTATGAAATTCGAATCAATTCGATTTTGGTGTTTTCAAGTCACCGTTTAAGTTTTTTGCTTCCAAACGGAGTCATCTTTTTTTCAAATTAAAGTGAAGTAGCTATTATAGTATTTTAATAACCTCTTGACTACCATAAAATCAACTCTTAACCATCTCCACGTATCTTAATTCTCTATTCAGAAAGGTATGAAACCAACCAGTAAAAATATAAAAATGGTGTAAAAAGATTGCGAACATTTGTCAATTAATTTATTTTATTTCGAATAAAAAAGCTATCAACTGCAGAATGTTGTAGGTATACCGTTTTAAAATTCCATCTCATTTCTTATATGGAAATTAGATAATTTTATTTGAAATAATCAATAAAACGTCTACTAGGCTTAAAATAAAATAATTTTAATCAAAATTTCTCAATCCTACAGAATGTGATGAGTTCCAGCTTTTTTGCAATAACAAACGGGTTAGCAGATTTACACAAGGAAAGGCATAATCATCAGCCAATCCCTATTATGAGATTCATAACATTTCAAGGTCAATTTTTTTTTTTTTTTTACCAAAAGCTTAATTGATAAAAAAACTTGTCCTTTAAACAACAAGTTGATTTTGTCATCATCATCAACCACCATCAATCGTTCATTTAACTTTTTTCAATGAGAAAAAAGTAAAAACTAAGCAAATATCATAATATTCCAAGTACCAGCTCTTAAAGAGTTTGCAGATACAACAATTTACCTGAGTCTTCCAAATTAAAATGAATTGCTGTGTAAATATTTAATTGAATATAAAAAACAAAGACAAAAAAACCACACTTCTAGTTTATCGAGAATTTTTTTAGAAGTTTCATAAATATAAAAACCTATATGTATAATTATATTATATACTTTACCTACGTGGCGTGTGGGTGTCCCCAACGACGAAGATACCTAAATTTAGCTGACATTTCTATTGTTACATACATTTTGCTGGCTTTACTGTGTTTAACACAAACCAACAAAAAAAAGAGGCTTTCTTGTCGATTCATCTGCACTTCTTGGTTTCGCTCAAGACTGCTTATTATTACCATTGGCATACCTGAATGTATAAAAAGTTTGCATTACCTACAAAATGCAACACTTGGGGAATTACCCACTGACGACGACACAGTGGGCCAGATTGAATGCCAAAGTTGGAACAAATTGAAAGAAATAGGCAACTCTTAACTATTTTGCAGGATAATGTATGGGGGAAATATTGACCCACATTTATGTACTAAGTAATTTACATTTTCATAAATATTTTTGGTTGTTTTTTTATTACAAAAAATTAGTGTTCCATATTTAAGCTATTTAGTAAAGCTTGGTTGAGGCCGTAATCCTTAAGTAAGTAAGTAAGTATGTAGTAGGTATAAAATATGAAATCCGTCGAGTTTTTTTTAGAGTGGGGATGAAATTCTCTCAATTACGGTCGAAACTGCTCAAATACTCGGGAACGCGGTGATCTCAAATATCTGACACTTTTTTGATTGTATTTCAATTTTTTTGTTAATTGATTTAAAATTTCCGACATTCAAAAATATTTTCATGTTGTTTTTCCTTTCTAAGGCCATGTATGAATTACGTTAAAATGTTCTACCACGATTAAAATTTGACATTTGGTTAAAAAAGGGATCAAATTCATTTTTTTGCTGTGTGAATTGAGTTAGAAAGGATTTTTTTAATAAACTTTTCTTTGTCTAAAATTCCCTCATGATTTAAGAAATTTCCCTGGACAAAATATTCTTCTTTCAAGTCAATAAGTTTTATATACAAAATCTAGCTTGAAAATTACAAAATTTGAAGTTCGACCAGAAAAATGTAACAAAAACTCTGTTTCACTTGATTTTTGTCGATTTTGCATTCATCATTTCATATTTGGAAACAACAGTACCAAATCCTGGCAAAACAATTCGCATCATAGATAACTAGTTTTTTTCTCTCCATCTTGAGAAAAGTCAAATTTTAACCCGTTTTACCCTGCTCCACAGCAGGCTAAATTTTATCCCATTTTATTCGCCACGCTAGTGTCAAAATTTAACCAAGGTGGAAATTTTAACACACATTTTAACGCAATTGACACACGGCCTATTTTTTTTTTTTTTTTTCAGCCGCAAGAAATTCTTGGGGCAGAAATTTTCAAAAGAGGGTAATGATTTTCTCCCTTAGTACGCTCCCTCTTGACAGGTTTGACAGAACTTAGAATCAAAAATAGTAGAAATTCGTTTTTTTGGGGAGTACCCAAAACAGGCATGATAATTTAAATTAAAATACAAAATGTCAAAAAAAAAATTATTTTACGTGGCGTTAAGATTATTCTGACCCAACGCTCTAGCCGCCGCGTTAGAGAACGTCACACCAAGAGCTATATTTTCATTCAATATTTTCCAGTTGCCTCCGAAAAATACTGTTACTGTAACATTTGTATTACTGTTTTCACCATAATACCTTATTTAACGCCATGTCACCGCAGCGTTGATTATGTGACCGGGGATATGAGTTGTTGTATATTACAATATTCAAACGCGGTGGTGGAACGCGGCGGTAAAACTCTGCGTCAAAACGCGCTCTGTTTGACAAGGCCTTTAATGATAATTACTTCTTATTTTGTTAGTTTAAAAACAAAATAAACAAACAAGTTCTAAAATATCAAAATTGTGTTGGGAAGAAAATTTTAAATTTAATTGAATGAAAGAAATGAATGAATGAATGAAAGAAGTAATGTCAGAAATATCTTAAGATTAGCTGAAAAAGGACTTTATTTTCTTTTTTAGTACTTTTTTTTCATTTTAATCTTTTTAACCGACTTCAAGAAAAGAAGGAGGTTATAGATTCGACTTTTTTTTTATGTTTGTTAACTCAGAACTTTTGACTTTGTGTATCGATTTTGATGATTCTTTTGGTATTTTGATTGTCCGTGTTCATAAATGAATAAACAAAATAAACAAGACATATGACGAAAATAAATACACATTTTTTAACAAAAATACTTACTGAAGTGAACTCAATGGACATTTTAATAAATAATTTAGTTTTATCAATCAATAGATTCATTTTGTATATAAGTAGATGCTTTAAAATATTTCAACTGAAATGTCAAATAATTTTCCGTCCAACGACCAACTGACTTGAACTTAAGTTCAGTTGGTTTGTCTTGAACCCGGCCAATATTAAAAGTTTTAAATTTGAAGTCGGTTGTGTTTCTTTTGAAAGTTAATAACAGGTGTTTTCAATGAACCTGTTCCAGACAGAAAAGAACAAAAAGGACCGAAAAGTACCTACAGGTTTTTGTGTTCCATGAGAAAAGACTCTGTCTCAAACTGTTCTACAATCTATCACTTTGTGTTCCAGGAAGTTTTTCAGAACAGTTTAGAACAACATTTTCTGATCCTACTTTTGAGATAGAGCAAGTTCGTGAAAAGTGTCAAACATCAGCTGATTAGTGTGTTTGAGATTAATTAACTAAAATAAAATTACAATTAATAAACAATTTAAATAAATAAAGAAACAAATAATGATTTTTTGTGACCTTTGTATCGTTATAGATATATAAAATATTTAAGTGGGCTATAGGTCCTGGACCTATAGCCCACTTAAATATTTTATAAATAAAGAAACAAAAAATGTTCGAGAATCTGAAAAAGTTTGTTAATTGATATTAATTCGAATTAAAAATCATTGGAAAAAGATAGTTTTTAAATTTTTAAATGTTCACTGATGATTGCCAGCGTCAAGTTTATAAAATGCAAAGCTGGACTTTTCATTTCTTTTTTGTTCTGACAGTTTTCACGTACTTGTGCTTTCTTGCTCTCTTCTGATCTGGATTTTCTTCATTAAACACAACTAAATAGTTGATGTGATTTTTCATTTGAAACATGTCATACTGCTCTGTATAAAATTATTGATTTGAACTTTCAAGAATTTATTGATATCCAGAAATAGTTCTGTACGTTATGGTTAGGCATTGTCTCTTAACATAGTCTTAAGATTTCTTAAGGTTATGAATCTTAAAACATAAAGTAACAACTATTAATATTTCTTGCTTCACTGTATGATCATCATATGGCGAACAACTAAATGATGCCTCCCTCCTACTCCGCCAAAAAAGAGGTTTAACTTCTTGCTTCTCAGGTGAACCAGCATATAGAGTGCTCTATAGCACCACCAGACTGCCAACAAACCAACCAACCAACCAACCAACCAATATGTTAATTTTCTCGAAAACCAACTATACAAGTTTGACGAATGTAAAATTGTTTCGTTAGTCTTCTCGGTATCAGCAGTCGATAATAAGTAGTGAACGTGGTCTGACACTACCAAATAAAGTCCATCCGCGAGCAGACGAGCCGAAACAGTTTATTTTGTTTTCGTTCCTTTAAATATTAATTTATATAGTTAAATTAAATAAAATAAAAATAAAATAAAAAGAAACATGAAACTCCACAGCAAGTGAGTAAAAACAACATAAATCAACAAAATTGTATTCCCTTTTCAAAAAAATAAATAATAAAACAAATTGACAATGATCCTGAAAAAGTGTTCAAATTCAAACAAAAAATAAGACAGAGTGCGATCAGCAGCAATCCGAACCATAATTTGTGTCCCAAATATATTGGGACATGTCAAATTTATTACCCAACAATGCGTTATAGTGCCAAAGTTAATAAAAGTTAGGACATCAATCTATAAAAAAATGTTATGCTAAGTGATGGAACGATCAAGGTCAATCCAAAGTTTTGCAGCATTCTCTCAGAGCTCTTAACACTCTATCAATCTCGAAATTGATACCAGATATGCAAATTAATTCTGCATGGAAACCCGATGGCACAGTATAGATGTCCCAAATGACACAAATTTTATTCAAAATCAATATTATGTAACATTCAATTTGAACAAAAAACCGGTCAGCTATAGTATAATATTTATTTTTTTTTTTATTTGTGAAATAATCGCGCAGAAATACTTGTTTCTGCAGATATTCGATTTATGCTTTATCTGTGGCAGAAAAAAAACTATATAAGAAGCAAAGGTACTTCAGCAGAGCGAAAGAAAGAAAAATGGTTATTAATTACAATCGAGGTGGTGTGGCAGCGGTGGTGACGGCGACGGTATGGTGCACAGGCGCATTAAAATGTCGGCGGTGGTTCTCGATGACGACCGCGACAACAACGGCGGCGCTTGGTGGTAGTTACGATGACCTTTTTGCCACCACCTGTGTGTCGCAGTTGCAGTATAATGTAGAGTCGATGCAACTTGAATTTTTCTTTTATGCCAACCGCATTCAACCATAAACTGACCATTAACTTACCGTTATTTAGAAAATAGCACATACACATTGGTATGTGCCCGTAGAGCATAGGTATATGGTATAGGTAAAAAACAAAAAAACTATCCATAATCCGATTGAATCGATCGATCGCAAACGCGATCCACCAAACACACCAACCAGTCACGTATGAAAATCGTGACAGCTAATGTCATAGGTGCATTAGTGTATAGACTTCCTTTAGCCGGTAATCTATGTTTAATCGGTATCCATACTGCAGACAGGGTTGCCATCATGAGTTGGTTTAATATAATTTATTTATTTTTATTACATTAACCTTTAAATGTGGTGGTTTTCACACTGCATGCTAACGTCAAACATTTTTTCGACCAGCACAAAATTTCGTAGTTGACGTCAATAAATAGAACTTAAGTGCCAATATTGACCACTTAAGTTTTACCACCTACTGTTAAATTGAAGTTCAGATTTTGAGCTTAAAAAAGACATATTTATAATATGTAAATCAACCACCTAAAGAACGTGTTCTACTAGTGACTTAAAAATGTGATAACTAAATTCATAAATGTAACTCGAATAGGTACTAGAACTCATAGGATGCAAATATACTTCCGGGCATGTTTTCGAAAGGAAACAGCGGTTTTGGTCTAGGGTCACTTGAGTAAATTTGTACAGTGTAAAATTTACATCCATCATTTTTAAAGTGTGAGACTTCCTCGAGTTCTTCCAAAGTCATAAGCATTCTACCGTTCGGATGTCACGTATAATTTCGCACAAAACAAAGCGAATAGAAGCAATCCAATGGACATGCAATCAATTGCGTTTGGCTACGTTTCATTCAGTTATTCATAGGTTATTATGTACTTCGGAAAGGAACAACATAGGCATCACATTTTTGGTCCCTTCAGGGAGCTAATTTTCATTTGTTTTTGGCAAATGCTTCCATACTTTCTAGTTCTACCTTAGTTTTACAAAGGCAAAAGTTAACGAAAAACCACTTCACAACACAAACATAAAATTTATGTATAAGCAATTTAACATTTCTTAAATATTACGTCACTTTTCGGTGGCTTGATAACTTTCGTTAAGATATTGCAAGTACAACAAATTCATAATGATGTAGAACTGACACTTTGTTTTCGTTCAGTTTTGATTGAAACTTAACAATTTTGATATCTTACGCTACGGAAAACTACTTTGTGTTCCATTGTCATCAGCTTTCAAAAAATTTCAACTACTACCTATAGTTTTACTGTTTGCCCATTTATCGATGATATAAAGAAGCGAAGAAAACTTAAAGATGGATAGAATTATAAGTTTTTATAATCTTTTAACATAAATTTGCAATATTATTTTTTAACTCACAAAATGTTTACACCAATGAAGCAAAGTAGAAATTCTGAGGAGTTGACGTAAAATACTTAAATCTTTTGTCTGTTCAAACTAGATCGATAGAATCATTTGCATTCAGCCACTTTATCCTTATAAATTGCCAAAGATAACACACGTTGAGTCCGATAGTGTCACAACTCACAACGAAAAACTAGGATTTAAATATTGAATTAAGAGCAACTTTTCATATTTTTTTTTAAATAATCTTAAACTAGGATAGCTTAGTGTAACAACTAAGTGGCAATTCTTTGCAAGAATAAGATGCCACGTTTTGGACAAGTCTTGATCTAGACCTTGCAACCTCAAAATATTTTATTTTTAAATTGTGAAACTAACCATCCCAAAGTGCGATATGAATCTTTTCTTTTTTTAGAAGTACCAGACCTAGAGCATTTTTAATTGAGCTACTTTGGGCTAAATGCAATTTCAGACTATACCCACAGGTTATTAGTGAAACAATATCAAATTTAAGAAATTACAATCTCCTTGGCTTCTAACTTGTGTTCTATTTTAATTCGCTAGGCATGTTGATGTTGGGCTACAAAAATTTTCTTTGCAAAAGCTCTTAAAAAAGTTGGTAACCCTGATTGTGGATAATATATCTCTTTGACATTTATTTCTTCTTTTTAATTCTCATTACTGGTTTCGTTGTTTTCGTTTTTGTGTTGTTGTTGTTGTTTTCTGTGTGTTCCCCATTGCATGGCTATGGCAGGATCAATTAAAGACTCGATCAATCTGACTCTAATATACTTGAAGCTCTATACTCTACTCTACTACCGGCTTTGAGTCTTGTTTATTTTTTTTTTCTTCTCAAAGTGAAAGTTCTTCTTGAAGGACGTCTTAGCAACCTCAGACTTAATATTAACTACTTGTTATTCAGTTGAAACAAAAAGTAAAGAGGGCGACCACAGAAAATTAAATATATAAAAAAACACACTGAAATATAGTAGTTATAGGTGAGATAAACCTGTTTACAAGATTGTGTTTTTTTTATTTTTATTTAATGAACAATTTATGCGCAAACGACACGACGAATATTGGTGGATAAAAGCACTTTGTGTTAAGGTTTCTTGAAATTATTTTTTTCAAACTTTTTTTTTTTGGGTTAGCGCATGCATTTCGACTTATAAATCAGCCAAGGCACACAACAAGTATCTTTTCAGCTGAATCCCCCAACTTATGTATAATGAGTGTGGTGTATCTCCATTAGTAATCTGTTCAAGCGACCTTTTAAAGCCAACCGATCTTTTGTAGATGCGATCCCGGTTGGCATTTCGGCATCATCAGTTGTTGTCGAGGCACGTTTCTTTGTTATAACAATTGACATGATCGTCCCCGCAGTCGGCCAAAAAGACCATAAAAAGCTTCTTCTTTATGTAATTGCTTGTGGCCCCCCTATAGGATTAGCAATGGATGATAATGATGACGATGATGATAGTTGGGGGTTATGGTAATTTTTTTTTCATTTTTGGGACGTGATTGGGCTCTTTGAAAATGGCACTCTTTTCTTGTCTTTCTAACAACATTTAAGACATGAATTTATTTTACTTGTTTCTCTGACAACAATGACGTGACGATCCATCAACTTTTTAAGACTCTTTTTTAAGTGTGAATAGCTAATTGAACCCAACCCACCCAATTTAAAATTTCAAAGAAATCAAAATTTACGGATTTACCTGAACCTGCTTGGAATTTAGTTTAGACCGGTTCGGTTGTTTGTTTGTTTCATAAGAGACTTAAGCTTTTTTTTTTAATACATTTTTCTTATATTATAAAAGCAATTTACCCATTATCTAATGCGAATAATGGTTTTTTGTTTGTCATTTTTTTAATTTTTTTTATTTTTTGTACTTAATCTTTTTGTTAATCAACAATTTCAGAGTCTTCTTCTTCGTTTTGGTTGTACTTGTGATTGCTTGCACATCGGTGTTCGCGGAGGAGGAAGGTTCAAAGAGAAATGCCATCTTAAGGAGGCCAGCATCACGTGCTGTCCCTAAAACTACAACGACAACATTGGCGCCGAGTGAAGGTGACGAGGAGCCAGCTGGTGAAGAGGAATACGATAATCAAGAATATGGCAATGAGGGTGAAGGAGGTGAAGCTGCTGATGCTACATCAAGCACAACAACCACATCAACAGAGGCTCCAAAGAAAATTGGACCCATGATTAGGCCATTCCGTACAAATGATGATTTTCTTAGTTCACTTAAGCGTCGTCAGCAAAATGCTAAGAAAGCTTTGAAGGGTGAGATTTGTCTACATTTTTTATTAATTCTTTTTACATACATATACTACGTATGAACTTAATTTTAATTAAGGTTACAGAAATGTTTCAGACTAATTTTGAATTCATAGTTGAAATATTTCAGTTATTAAATAGTGCTAAGTCTTCTACTTGGCTGTTTATGTATTTATTTCAATAGTATAGAATATAGAATTTAAATATTATAACCTTCATTTATTTCAGTTATCTTTTGACAATTTAAGTATTTTGGAAACTCTTAAGAACTTTTTGAAAATATTTCAGAAATACGTAATGAATCTTACAGAAACAATTTAAGAAAAGTTTAGACAAATTTTACAACTATTTTTAAAAAGGGAAAACTTCTGACATAATTTTAAATTACTGCTCAAACATTTTAGAAGCTATTTTAAACCAATTAAAAAACTCTTCAGATACACTTTAGACTAAAAACATTTTCGAAACATTTAAAAATTATTAAACATTTAAAATTGCCATCAAATCTTTAAATAACATTTTTAAATTACACTAAAACTGTTATGAAACAATTGTTCAAAAATATATATCGCTAGGAGCTATTTTAACTCAATTTTGAGTTAAGATAGAACTAGTTTTGAAAGTAGTAAATGATATGACTGTTTAGCTATCGTAGAAACATTGGAGATATAATTTGAATGGGAAAAATTTGTTGAAACTATAAAGAAATTCTTTTAAAATACTAAAGACACATTTTAGATGAAGAAACATCAAACAAAACATTTCTAAATTACATATGAGACTTTAGAAATATCTAACCAACATTTTGGCAACTATTAAAAGTTGCATCTACGTTTAAGATACAAAATCCAAACCTTAACTCATTTTAAAAATATGTAGCTTTAAAAAGGAAACATTAAAAGAATATTTTAGAAAATATTAAAGAAACATTTTCGGCCAATTCTTAATTTAGGAATTATTTTAGAAATAGTTCAACGTTTTCCTAGAAATAATTCAGGAATACTGATGTAGGGTCCTAGAAACTATTGAGTAACTTATTTTCACTTAAGTTAATTGAAAAAGGTCAAAAACAACTATGCAATTTTCAGCGTCTAAGCATGAGTAGTTTATGAGATACAAAGGGCTTCAAAAATTAAACCGAAACTGACCGACTGGCTCACTCACTGACACATCATAAACATTATTTCGCACTCTCCGGTCACTATAGAACCTTGAAAATTTGCACAAATGGTCTCAATCAACGGCATGGTATCCTCCCAATTTCACTAAATTTGTATCAAATCACGGTAGACTCTTGAAATTTTTCATAATGGTGGTTAAGGTTAAGTTAAGGAGCCTAAGGTGATGCGCATCGCAACTTCTTGATCGTCAAAATAAAAGTGTAAAACCGGTCTGATTTTCCAATAAATATGTATTTTTTTTATTATTTCTAATGTAGGTACTTTTGATATGCTTAAAAATAATGGAAAATTCCTTTTATATTTCACTTAGTGGAAACATTTGTTTAAAAAGAAAACTTGTCTTTCTTTTTACAATTATATTTTACTGTGGTTGCTTAAGTTTTTGTTTAGCATATAATTTGTCATGTTGCTTTGTAGTTTACAAAACGTTTCGTAAGTATTTCCGAAATTACATATGTACTTCTATATTTCTGAATAGTTTCTTAAAAAAATGTTTCCATCTTAAAAATAACTACATATGTCTGATAATTATATTGGTCAGTTTCACGCATTGCAATGATTTATTAGAATTTCCTTAGAGTTTCCAAATTGTTGCTTAAGTTTTTTTTTTTAAAGTTTCTAGGACATTTCAAAAATATTAATTTTAATAGACCATTTGTTTCTATAGTGTTTCTACAGTTACCTTTTTTTCTGAAATATATTGTTTATGCTATAATTGGTTTCAAGTTTCTTTATTTTGTTGTTAATTATATGTAAATATTTTAAAATATCTATTTTTATTTATAGAAAAGCCAACACCAAAGGCCACAAGAACTGATGAACCTAAAGGCGATGATGAGGAAGAAAGTGAATCAGTCCCAGCCCCAGCTCCAGCTTCGCAGTCAAAATTCAAGAGCAACTCAGCCCGTAAGTTTGTGCTTTAATATTATTGTTGACAAAAAGTACAAAAATACGAGAAATCTACGAATTACCTGAAAAATCTGATTGAAAAAATATTTATTATTATAAAACTTAAATTAGAAAAATAAACAAAATATTAATAATTTTAATATTTTATTGTTACAGTTAGCCGAAGAAAACCATCAAAGCCTGTAAAGGCCGAAGCTGCTGAAGAAGACGCTGCACAGGATGAAGAATCAGCACCAACACCATCTCCTGCTGCAAGACGCCCAGGACGTTTAGGATTAAAGCCACGAAATTAATTTTTATTTAGAATTTAAGACTTAAAAGATTTCTATAATTTCTTTTGTTAATAATATATTTTTTATGTACATAAAGAAAATTTTGAAAATTTAAAAATTTTTGATTTGTTTTATTTTAAATTTTTTTTTTTTAACTATAAACAAACACTTTGGGGGGACTTCAAAAGAAACTTTTGGTAGACGGAAACTAAGTAAGATACTTGTGATGTTGTAAGTGTTGATATTAAACTGGTATTTTTTGAGGTTATTAATTTTGATTTTTTATAATTTTTTTTCTAACGTTAATTGTTTTATAATAAAAAGTGAAGATAACAACATTTTCAACATCATTCTCAAAAATACTCAAAATTATGATATTAAATGCATCGATATGGGTGTTTTTGGAATGCTGACGACGGCCCATGTCATTGTTGACCTTTAAAGAATATTTATTACGCAGTCAAGTCAAAATTTACCCGATTCCACTTGTTTTTTTTTTCATCATGATTGCGACAAAATAGTAGAATGGGGTCTCTTTGCGGTTTGGTGTTAGGGATATTTCTTTAACAGTCTACATCTCCCCAAATGATCAGCTTTCCGCATGACATGTTTCACGGTGGAAAAACTAGCCTTAACATCTGATTTAACCTTAAGTTTTAACGTCTTTTTCAAAAGCATGGTCTTCACTTGAGGTTAGATTTTTCTAGAGGATATAGCTGAATACTCTTTTTTTAAAGTGCTGTTGGTTCGAAAAAGGTGTTGACATTGTGTCTGGAGTAAAACCAATTTAAATTTAAGTGACCGGCAGTGTATGTACCTAGTCCATAAGCATCCTGATAAAAACTAAAAAAACACTTTAAGCAAAATAAATTTCAATTGCAAAAGTTAAATTTTCTAATTCAAATTTGTATGTGTATATCAAATCTTTTGTTATATTTTCCAATAATTAACTTTTTATTAACTTTAATCATATAAATAATTAAAAATATTTATTCACGTATTTTCATGCAATACACAAGTTATTTCAAATAGTTTAACAATTTGTTTAAAAAAGTACGTATACGTCCAAGTTTACTCAAAACGTGTACTTCTTTTATTTCTGTAGTTTTCATTGCAAACATAATTATATTTTCGTTATATATTATATAATGAACTGCACAGGAACGGGCCAGTAGAATCTATAGACAATACTACGGTAACCAGCACAACTGGGGAAGAGTTGGAGAGAACTTAGGTATAATTCCAAAAACCCTACGTGGTGGCGTATAAAAGAAGAGAAGGCCCTATTCTCCTTAACGGGGGTACCATAATAAAAATTAGATCTTAGGTACTACACTCAGAGAAAAAAACAACGTTAAACCAAAAAAGTACATCGTTTATTAAACATTTTTTTTTGAATGATTTAGCTTCGAGAAATTTGCAAAATCAAAGTGGAACGAAGTGAATTTAAAGTATATTTCTTTTAAAAAAAGTAGTTCAACCAATCTCTTTCATCTTTGTAAGAAATACAAAAAAAAAATCGGCACAGATTTGAACCAGCTACCAGTTAATTGCCTTACCCATTCTACCCTTCTGTTAAAAAAGACATGTGCCTTATTTGATAATAAAGTGTTTCAACGTGTTTGAGGTAAGATGTAACAGCTTAAGTCTAAACATTGGTCGGATTAAATTTTACGTTTCGTTTTTTCTCTCAGTGTATATATTTAATTACTTTCTCTCTTTGTATATATTAACTTACTTATAGTATAAGTAAGTATAAGTATATACAAAGGATGCAAATAGTACAAGTTAGCATTAAAAAATATCGAATAAGAAGGACAATGTTTTGACACTCTATAACTTAATCACTCAATAATTTAAAACCATGCTAATTCCGGCAATCAAAAGGGTGTGACCGGAAGCATAAAATGGCATTTGTAACTCATTTTTGATTAAAATGGTATGCAGGACAAAAAGAACTTACGTGACGAAATCCCTCATAATTGAATTTGCTATTAATCATTTACTATATCCCTTTAGTATATTGCTTTTTCTCAGCTGAGTCAAAATAGTGTAGAAAAATTAACTCCTTCCAAGATCTTCCTACTTCTTTTTGAGCTTATACTCCTTCGGAGCTCTCCATTCTCATTTTAAGATTTGGGACCTTACCACTCGGAACCCTTATGAGTTTTACCTGCTCACTTTTAGATTGTTTCTATAATAAGAAATTCTTAGTAATATATTTTAAAGTTTATGTAGTAAAAATAAAGTAAAGAAAATCGTAGTTGTTAAATAGAGAACTTTATTAAGGTATTTTAACGCGTTTTCTTTGACAAAACTTTGGAAACCAACTTGCAACAGCCTCACGAAAAATTAATCAAAACACAACCTTATCTTTAAAAAATGTTGATGAGCCAGGATCGGTAGATTAAGAAAATATTATAAGAAGATATAATATTATACGTCCCTTCTCACCTGATTTATTATACTCATTTATGCATGAAAACAAACTTCAAAATGTTAACAAATTTGTAACAAAACATTTTTAACCTCTGCGCAAATCTTCAGCCGAATAACAAATGAGGATCAGCGACCACAGTTTTTTGATTAACGACCGAATGATGATTACTTTTTTTTTTACTGCGGAATAGAAATTTTAAAATTTTAAACGCGTCATTTGAATTTTATTTCTTTACTCATCTTCTTGTCTTTATGTTTGTTTTTAAGATTTTATGCAAAATAGAATGCAAAAACTTTAAATCGAACTTGATCCAAAACATATCAACCAATGAAGATAATGGGTTAACAGAGCTAGGTCAAATGTTTTATTGATATACATTTTGTGTATTCTAGTTCAACTCAATAGATATGCATTTTATTTGTTGCAAATTTTGTCTCTTTGACATTGTTTGGATTCATTTTTCTTAATGGTTCGCTAAAAACAAAGAAACACAACAACTATAATTTACCGGAAATGTTGAAGTTCAAATTCAACTGCGATGCATTTGCATAGATTCGCATTTTATCAAGTTCTCGTGTTTTTTTTTATTTTTGTGATCTGGATTTTTTTTGTAGATATTAAATTTGGCTGCTCGATGATTTTGCAATAAATATTTGAATGCAATATCAATTCGGTTCATTAATTTTTTGGAAATATACCGTTGTTACTAGTTTTATTGTGTGTCCGTAAACATTGAATACTTCAACGGCTTTGAAGTTCAAATCTACATAATTCGAGGTATTAATGGCATTCGAAAACGTTACAAAAACAAACTAGATCGTTAGCAAGAACTCATTCACTTGATTTTCGGATAATAATTTCTCTTCACCGGGTTGTTTAAGATTACTCTTATACTAGTTTTCGAGCCAGTTAAATTTAGAAAAAAATCATACTTCTATGAAACTGATCTGCAATGATCTCCAAGCTCCAGGCTCCCTTCATACCGAAACAAATATTATAGGTTCAATAAATATATTCTTTTCTTTCAGGCTTCAACCTGAAATTTGATCAAATTTTATATCAAGATGGGAAATAAATTCACAAGAATCAGCCGGAGAACAGTTAAAAACAAAAAGAAGAGGTCAGAAAATATTGACCGACACATATTTAAGGAACCTGAAGGACAATACAGAATATCTCCTGCTGCTGGCAAAACACCAACATGCAACAAATGTGTATCTGGTTTTATGCAAGAAGTAAAAGCAAATCGCTTTGACGGAAGGCATCCCTTTTTTAATGGTCATTGGGAGGTCATAGAACATCCACCTCTTCCTTTATGTGGAGCCCAATTTGATGCAAAAAAGTTTGATAAGATGTTTGAATTTAATGCAAAATCTTCTTCAGAGCTTGACGATTCAGAAAATGATAGTTCTCAGGTAGAAAAGGCAAAGGCAGACACTTTTCAATCGGAAACTATTTCAGAATTAAGTAAGACTCAATCAAAAGAAAAAGAAGATATTGAAGATGATGATGATAATAATTCGTACTCTTCAATGTTTGAAGTATTTGAAAAGATGGAATACGAGGCACTCCTGAATTCAACAGCATTGGATGAAATGTTCTTTTATCCTGCAATTGGAGAAGCTACTGAGTGTGCCGAAAATGTCATAAAATGTGAAGATACAAAAGGTACAAAATCAACTTCCCCATTGGTTAAAGAAGAAAAAAAATTTGATGCATTAAATCAGTTCGATGACAAATTATCTGATGATACACATCTGTATGACACAGTAGCCAGCTCTGAGGATTTAGATGAAATAACCCTAAAGGGCTTACAAAATGTTTCTTCAAATAGTTATACACGATTAAAGTCTCATAAGTTTGACTCGTTCAAGATTCATAATAAAATGAAACATAAAGTTACAAAATCAAAGAATATGATGCATTGTGACGCAACAATACAAACAATTATTCCATTTAATGCTACGCAATTTGACACAAGACAAATCAATGGCACAAATTATGATGGAATTTTATTTAACGATTCACAATTTGATGCGAAATATTTTGATTCAACACTTAAGTTTGATGTGCCAGCATTTTGTGATAGCCTAGTTGAAAATACTCAAACCAAGACCATAAGTTCCAAACGAAACGATTCAATGCAACAACTTAATGAAATTCATCCTCTGAAGGAATCCCAGGTTGATGCATTAAAATTTAAAGCAGCTTTACAATCGAACGCCTCAAAAATTCATAAGGAGTTATTTGACAGAAAAAAATTGGATAGCAAGCTGGAACACTGTGATGTAGCTGACACAAAGGTCGCTTTTCCACAACTCAGCACTGGTGTCACTGAATTCGAAGATGCACTAATTCGGACAGCACATTTTGTTGAATCACATTTTGGCACAAAACGGCTAAATAATACAAACTGTAGTGACGCTAATGCCATCATTGCTGCACCATTCTGCAAAACTCAATTTAATGGTTCACAATTTCATGCGAAGCAATTTGATGTGTCACAATTTTCACTAACACATTTCGACTCAAGAAAATTTGGTGTTTCAAGTTTTGATGTGCAACAGTTTACTGCATCACAGTTTAATGCTAAAGCGTTTGATGCTAAGAAATTGAAAAATTGGATTAAACCTTCAAAATTTGACAAACCTCAAGTGTTCAGTGATAATTGTTTCAATGTCACTCAATTCAATGCAAATATTTTTAATTCAAAACATTTCAATTCTCGAGAAGTTTATGCTACATAAACGTTGCAGAAGAAGAAATACTATAGCCAGGAGAAGAGATATCTAGTGATTGAAGTCACAATCTGAAGCTGATGTCACACAGTCTGGTATTGCCAAAACCGTAGTATAAGACGAAATATATTTATGCGATGCCTGAGAGTCTTAATGATTCACATTTAATACCACAGATTAATTTCTGTCTTTGGCATTTTGGTGAACTACATTAAAACATTAATCAACCAAAATAAATTTAAGTCTGCAAGGAAAACTACAGAAATAAAAGAAGTTCACGTTTTGTGTACACTCGGGCGTATACGTACTCTTTTAATGAAATTGTTAAACTATTGGAAAAATAACTTATGTATTGAAATGTTAATATGTCGACCATTTTAAATTATTTATATTATTTTAGTTAGTTAATAAATTAATAAAAGTTAAGTATTAGTATTGGAAAATATAAAAAAAAATATAAAAAGAATTGAAATTCTTATTTTAAGGTTAAAAACTGCGTTTAATAAAAATTAAGAAATTCAAGAATTTTAATTTTAACTCATTGCAACTACAATTAATTTTATTTAAAACATTTTTGTTTTTCATCAGAATGCTTGTAGAATAGGAGTCCGTAGCAGATTTTTGGTTTCAGTGATAGCATAAAATGGTTAATATTATTTGAAAGGTCTTTTGAATGCGTGGGATGTTTAGTCTATAAGCTTTTATCAAGTAAAGAAAAAATCAGACAAAAATTATATGTAGTTAAAAAAAATGATCAGCCAAAAATTGTATATTATTATTCTTTTGACAAATGTTTTATGTTAAAAGCGCGGAATACCGTGGAAAAAAGCTCGGAATACTGGTGAAAGATCGCGGAATACATCGGAGAATAGAAAGGGAGGTTATGAAAAAGTTCTACTATTAAGGGAAAAAGCGCAAAATACAAGAAAAACGGGAAAGTCGCGAAAAAAACCGAAATAACTGGATTAGCGCAGAAAACCACGATAACAGCGCGAAATACTAGTGAAAGAAGTTTTAAATACCACCCCTTTTTTTCTCCATTCATATGTGGTCCAATAACTAAGACCACAAAATAAAAATCACTTTGCCGAGCAGGCCAATGTCTGTCGTCCGCGGTAGCCTCCACTGGATTAGAATCATGAAAAAACTATATTGTTTTTCTAGATAAATAAATAATAATCTGCATCTTTCAAAATTAACATATAGCCCAGACGCGGCGACAACGGGTGAAATGTGTGACAAAAACTACTTTTTGTTAAAAGTTTTTTTATTTAATTTTTAGTTATATTTGAAAAGTCACAAGTTCAGCCTACTTTTAAACCTTTAAAGTGTTTAAAGTTTAAAGTGTTGATTCAGGAATTTTTATGAATATAAATTATTTAAAAAAAATCATCTTTTATTATTGTAAAGGTGGGCGCGTCTTGCATTGAAAAACTTCAACTAAAAGCTAATAAGTATTTTTTAATTCCACAACAGAAATAGAGATTAGAAAATTCAATTAATTTAGATTGAACAAACAAATAGAATTGATAACGTTTTTGTGACGTACATTTGTTTTAAATATTAAAGATTTAGTAAAACTACCAGACTTGCGTACTAAACAACAAATTCAATTCATCTTAATAGAGTCATAAAGTACACAAAATTTATATGACCCAGCAATAATTTACTGCTGTATTAGAAAAAAAAATCATACACATTTTTGATAAGATTCATCAGGCTCCACCAAATCTTCCAAACGTACCCTAACATCTCTGAGTTCTATCAGCAAATAAATTAGTGGAAGTGTTATCTCTTTCTATCAATCAATTTATTTATGAATTAACTATAGTACTTGTCAACTATACTTCTATACTCTTGTTGAAGCTTTATAGATAAGACACAAATACCTCCAATGTAGAACTTTTTGAATATAATTGTTTCCAACTTGTTTCAGCGATGCTAGACTGTAGGAGGCGGTATACTTTAGTTTCAGTTTGGCGCTTCCAGTGTGAAGACCAATCTACTTAAAATATTTTACATATTTTTTTCGTGTGAATTTTTAAATCTAAATCTAAATCTAAATCTAAAAAAAATATCGTTAAGTGTATCTATCACATATTTTTTATCAATAAAAGGTTTGAATTTTTGTAAATAAACTTTCGCTTTCGTTTGCGGTAGAACGAAATACATAATAGCTTTTTTAATCAAATTTAATGGATCACTAAACATCAGTAAATTTTATCAAAAAAGTAATGAAATTTGAATAAGGCAACATTCGTAGTTAATTGATAGATAATATGAAATCGAATATCAAGACATTTTGATGACCCATTTCGTTAACCAATTACAAAATGTTGCTAATAGTACTCGTCTGCTATACGCCTAGAGCAGATCAATTTGTAAAACAAGTTCATGAACTTGTTTGATTTGATCACGAGATACATATGTACGTTCATAAAAAAGTATCTCTAAGATTTGATAATAGCCAAAAAAAAATAATCATAACCTTGACTGATAAAGTGATACACAGATTAATGGTTGTGCCTAATTTTTGGGACCTACTTGGCGTTAATTTGCATACAAAACTTTGTTTTATAGTTAAATATTTAATTTTTTTGTTTGGTTTATTTTAAGTGACACTTATAGTTACCAATTGGTAATTTTATAAATTTCTTAATTTAATACGAAACAAGTTTTTATTTTATCCATCATCAGAGGCATATTATAATGCCAAGATGTCACAAATTCAAACTTTTATATTAACATACCAAACATGTCTACTAACTGAGTAACATGTATTATGGAAATACAACTATTTCAATGGAGAATGCAAGTCTGTCAATCTCTTTCTTTGTCTCTCTTTCTCCCTTCCTCTCTCTCCCTCTCTCTCTCTCTTTTATAAATGAAATTAATTTAGTTGTTGATAAGAGAATCTTGTGTTTTGATTGTTTTTTTTTTATTTTTATTACTTTGAAGAGCACACCTACATTTTATTTATTTTAAAATAAAAAAATATCGACACGTTCTTCATATCTTATCTTGGGCATTTTAATAGATTCCACATTCAAGTACCTACTTTACCGTGAAAGTAAAGGAAAGTGACATGTTTTTTTTGGTGAATGTTTTGAATTCGATTACATAATAATTACTATTCGATGGTTGGAATTTTTGATAACAATCATAATTGTATGAGAGAATGTTTACTAATAAGACGATTTAATAATGAAGCGGTATGATAAAAGACTGTAATTTGTAAACATACTTTGTTACTATCTTTGCATAAGAGCATTACTTGTATGATTTTGTTAATAAAATAGAAGCTTTGAAGCTAGGATCAATGAGACGTTATTATACATGATTTTGTATAAAATGATTTGCATAAGATAGATAAGGCTAAAGCGCGTAGGTTAAGGCAAAACAATGAAATGGAGCCATAGAGAGAGCACACATTTTCGAACAAAAAATATTTTTTTCAAACGCAAAAATGTATTCTACAATAATAATAAATCAAATCAAATTAAGTTGCTTAGAGAAAAAATTACTGTCAAAATTAATTATTTTCAAATTAAAAATTAAAAAAAAAAATTAACTTACAATTTTATCGAAATCTTATTAATACAGTAAATATGTGATCAATAAGGTTCCTAGAAGGAAAGTTTTGGAGTAGTTTTTATTTCGCAACATGGTCAAAAATGCAAAAAAAAAGCGAAATTTTCAACGATTTTGCAGTTTTTGGTACAT
Organism: Meliscaeva auricollis; assembly: GCA_948107695.1. Lineage (NCBI taxonomy): Eukaryota > Metazoa > Arthropoda > Insecta > Diptera > Syrphidae > Meliscaeva > Meliscaeva auricollis. Next base: position 1,994,976 of record OX403617.1, read on the forward strand.
TTTATTATGAAGTTTTTGGTAACAATAATGTTCCTAAGAATTAATAAAACGTAAAAAAATTACGTTTTGGAACTGCACGAGTTTTTTTTCACTAATTTTTGAGCATTAAAAAAAACTTAATTTTCCAGAATTGGCCCAAATTGCCATAATAGTTTCCCAATTGCACCTCTTCAAACTTTATCAATTTTTGAAACTTCAAAAATGTTAAGTAGGATGTAATAATATAGTTTAGTTCACTTTTATTTTTACCCGGAAATATTTTTTTCAATCTGAAATTTTCCTTAAATATTCACAACAAAGCCCTTAGTGATTTTTGAAAACCACGAACAAACATCTCCCATGTGTGGTCCACAATCTTAAAAAAAGACTGTCGTATTGGATTTTTCGAGCTTTAACTATATCTTGGTAAGTAAATTGTCCTAGAGATAATTTTCGAATGACAAAATATGCTGTTTTATGTGCTGAATATTATAAAGCTAATACTAAGCACAAATTAACTCGCTTTGTAAATTAACATTCTATTTTTACTTGCTCTATAAGGCAAGTATTGGTTTTATTGGATTTTTTAATCAAAACCAACATTACGATGATGGAGAAGTCCAAAAAAGTGGTTTTCGTCATGCCTCCCGTCGGTCTTTGCGTCTGTTCGTCTGTTCGACTGTGTGTCTATCTGTACAGAGAGCCACAGCCTAAACGGGTTGACGGATTTGCAGGAAATTTTGTATAGATTAATTTTTTGTAATTTCCAAGGTCGTTTTTTTCGATTAGAACGAATACCTCCCGGTTTTGAGTTATTGGATTTTTCTCGAAAACGGCTCTAACGATTTCGATTTAAGATGAGCGATTGTAACAATTCTGCGTTTTTAGTTTTTCCCAAAAAATTCAAATAAATTCGAGAAATATTCCATAATTTTTAGTTTTTTACTTATATATCATTACTGGCTGAGTTGATTTCATTGAAAACTTGTGACCAGGTTGTTCTCAGCAGTTTAAAAAGTATTTTGTATTTAGTTTTTCATTTCAATTGAATAAAAAATTATTTTCTTCGATATTTTTTTTTTTAATATACAAATACATGTAATAACTTTGAACTACAAGAGCATTTTCGTGCTATCCAGTAGTGCATTTTATTCTTTTGAGTCCTGTGAATTAGTAGAACAGGTAAAATATCAGCGAAATCTCTTTGAAAATAGTGATATGTCCATAATGTGTGTGTGGAATCCTTAAATTTTTGCTTTGTTTGACAAATTAAACAGTCATGTCAAATTTCAAGATGTTTCTACAATATTTTACCAAAGTTATAGCTGAAATGTTAAAAATACAAGATCGCGGTGTTTTTTTAAGGATGGTGGACCATACATGGCACAGATGTATGTTGGTGCTTTTCAGATATCACTAAGGGAATTGTTTTGAACATTTAAGAAATATTTCAGCTAGAAAAAAAAGTTTCTGGGTCAAAATAAAACTATATTATTACATCCTACTAAACTGACATGGCAAAATCTACCAAAACTAATAAAAACTAAATAACTAAACTAACTACGAGTTTTTATTGCTATTAAATGAGAAAAATTAATATACTCACCATATTTTCATAAAAAATAAATGAAATTTAGGGGAAACTATACCACTTACCTACATAGGAAGATTTTGCGATGTTAGTTGTATTTATAGAGTATCCTGAAGAGGATAGGTAGGACAGAAATAAGACCGGGCATTCGAATAAATTGTGAGAAGATTTGATAAATGATTTAAATATTTTAGTGCTTCCAAAGAGAGGTATGACTGGATGAAAAAAAAATAGTTTTTTAAAATTTCACTTAACAAATTTATTTTTATTTTTAATATTTACTAGATTAAGGATTAATTTATAGATTTCAACCAACACAAATCATGTAGCAGCAATATAATTTTTTCCCCAAAATGTGTTTTTTTTTTATTATAAGAAATTCTTAGTTGGTCCAAAAATCAGCCGTGACAAACGAAAATTCTCAAGCCTTGTTAAAAACAGTTGTTATGCCAATTTAAAGGAAATATTGATAGACACCAAAAACAGTTCAGTTCAGTTTCATAAAACAATTTTTTGCACGAGTATAAGAATTTTTTTCATTTCACTAATTATATAAACTCGTGCAGTTCCAAAATATAATTTTTTACGAATAATTAATTTACATTCAAATATTTAAAATGTTTTTGGCTGAAAAATCTGTAATGATTGATTTTTGAAAACAATTACTAATTACTAGACAATACAGTGGACCATATATTCTACTGGAGTTTATCCGATTGAAATAACATTAGATAAACCCAACGGAGTGTAAAAAGGACTTTAAGGGCCAATTTGTTCACATTAGATCATCTTTAGTCCACTTAAACTTTTTTTCTTCTGAGAATCAATCTTATATTCGGACCAACAACATTAGGTACATGGAAATTATTCACTTCGGAACCACTTTTTCTGAAGTTTGACCTCCTGTAAAGTAGCAGAATTATCATCTTTTAACTACGAGTAGTTTAAAGTTTTTCACAATTTTTTATTTCGAGTTGGTGTTGTAGTTTTTTTTAGACAAACAATTATCGTTTCAGATATTACCTACCAAAAAAATGAGTCCACCAGCATTGTTAAGTAAAGAAGTTCCCGACATCGAGGTAGTTTTCAAATTTCATCAAAAATCTTCAACCGAATTTATGAGTATTTTTGTTTACTCCCTAGAACTTATTGAGCTTGAATCCGCGAGTAAAAAGCAAATGTTCACTTGTTCCAACTACAAATACAAAAGTTATCAAAAAGCAATGGAAGAGAAATTCCGATCACTCGTGCTCGGCTCCAGTAAAACTGAAGAATAATTTCGAAGATGTCAAGCATACAACTTTATCGGAACGTGGTGCCCTCAAAGAAGCTGCAAGATGTTTAAAGTGCGCCGATGCTCCTTGCCAGAAATCTTGTCCAACGCAATTAGATATCAAGAGCTTCATTACCAGCATTGCCAACAAAGTATATCATCGTTTTCCATAAGTCTTAGAAATGACAATACTTAATACTAAAATTTTGCTCTTTTTAGAACTATTACGGAGCTGCCAAGGCTATTTTTTCTGATAACCCCCTTGGACTTACATGTGGCATGGTGTGTCCAACTAGCGACCTTTGTGTTGGTGGTTGCAATTTGCAGGCCTCCGAAGAGGGTCCAATCAACATTGGTGGCTTGCAGCATTACGCCACAGACGTTTTCAAGCAAATGGGTGTCAAACAGATCGTGCCACCAGGACAAAAGCCATTGGCCCAACCCAACAAAAAAATTGCTCTCCTAGGAGGGGGGCCAGCATCATTGTCTTGTGCGACATTCCTAGGACGCTTGGGATACAAAGACATAACCATCTATGAAAAACGTTCTTACTTGGGAGGTCTGAGGTAAGTTCAAGTATTTGTCTTAATATTTTTCAGATTTCAGAGTTATTATTTTTGAATTCTAGTTCAGCTGAGATCCCACAATATCGCCTTCCAGTGGAAGTGGTTGACTTTGAAATTCAACTAGTCAAGGATCTTGGAGTGAAATTCGAGACCGGACGATCTCTATCTACCAAAGACTTGACCGTTTCTGTAGGCTTTGAGCTATTTCATTTTTTTTTTTCTTACATTCTATGACTGTTAAACTTTTTTAAGGGTCTTCTTTCATCTGGTGTTGATGCAGTCTTCCTTGGAATTGGTCTACCTGAACCCAAGCTTGACCCCATTTTTAAGGGTCTTAATGAATCTACTGGATTTTATACTTCAAAGAGTTTCTTACCACTTGTGGCTAATGGAAGTAAGCCCGGACTATGTGCGTGCAAAGCAAGTCAAGCTTTGCCCGAATTATATGGCAATGTAATAGTCCTGGGAGCTGGTGACACTGCTTTTGATTGTGCTACATCAGCCCTTAGATGCGGAGCTAAGAGGGTGTTTGTAGTTTTCCGCAAGGGATCATCAGGTATCCGAGCTGTGCCGGAAGAAGCGGAGCTGGCTCGAGAGGAGAAATGTGAATTTATGCCATACTTATCCCCAATGAAGGTCATAGTAAAGGATAATAAGGTCAGAAAGTGCAAGAGGTCCTCCTGTCAAGTCATTTAATGAGTGTTGAAATATAATTTTCCAGATAACAGCTATGGAATTCTGTCGCACTGAACAGGACGGAAATGATAAATGGATCGAAGACAAGGAACAAACCACCAGATTGAAGGCCAACTTTGTTATTTCAGCATTTGGATCAGGGCTTTATGATCCAGAGAGTGAGATTTCATCTTTCTTTAACTTCAAAAATTCGTTCTAATTTCGGTTTAATTTCAAGTAACTAATGCTCTTAGCCCGATCGTGTTGGACAAATGGAGCTTGCCTAAGATAGACTACACCACCATGCAGAGTTCTTTGAAGAATGTGTTCTGTGGTGGAGATCTGGCTGGTGTTGCCAATACGACCGTTGAGTCTGTGAATGATGGAAAGACTGCAGCCTGGCACATGCATTGTCACTTACAGGTATTCCAAAGTTTGTTGTTAAATTGAATTGAATTGGATTGAGTGGAATTGGCTTGAGTTGAATTGAATTGAATTGAATTGAACTGAATTAAATTGAATAGTATTTAATTTAGTTGAATTGAATTGAATTGAATTGATTTGATTTAATTTGAATTGAATTGATGAATTGAATTGAATTGAATTGAATTGAATTGAAATGAATTGAATTGAATTGAATTGAATTGAATTTTACTCCATTCAATTGAATTCAATTCAATTCAATTGAATTCAAAATAAAATTAAAAGTAAAATTAAAATAAGTTGGAAAAAGAAAACATTTTAACGAATTCTATAATATTTCTAGGAACTTCCACTGACAACATCTCCAGAGTTGCCACTTTTCTACACAGAAATTGACAATGTTGACATTTCTGTTGAAATGTGCGGGCTTAAATTCGAGAATCCATTTGGTTTAGCCTCAGCTCCACCAACAACAAGTGCTGCCATGATTCGTCGTGCATTTGAACAAGGCTGGGGATTCGTTGTTACCAAGACATTCGGTCTCGATAAGGATTTGGTTACAAATGTGTCTCCAAGAATAGTTCGAGGTACAACCTCTGGCTACAATTACGGGCCTCAACAAGGCTCATTTCTTAATATTGAATTGATTTCGGAAAAACGATCCGAATATTGGTTCAGATCGATTGCTGAACTAAAGAAAGACTTTCCTGAAAAAATTATTATTGCCAGCATAATGTGTTCTTATAACGAGGCTGATTGGGTTGAGCTAGCAACTAAAGCTGAAGCTTGTGGATCTGATGCGCTCGAGTTGAATCTCTCATGTCCACATGGTATGGGTGAATCGGGAATGGGTCTGGCTTGTGGACAAGATCCAGTTTTGGTTGAAAATATTTCGAAATGGGTGAGAAAATCTGTACAAATTCCATTCTTCGTTAAGCTGACACCGAACATAACGGATATTGTGTCAATTGCACTGGCAGCTAAACGAGGAAATGCTGATGGAGTTTCAGCAATAAATACCGTTCAGGGTCTTATGAGTCTCAAAGCTGATGCTACACCTTGGCCAGCTGTGGGCGCTGATAAAAAGACAACTTACGGTGGAGTGTCAGGAAATGCAACACGCCCAATGGCACTCAGAGCTATTTCTTCCATAGCCAACAAAATTCCTGGTTTTGCTATTCTAGGTATTGGGGGAATTGATTCAGCGGAGGTGGCATTGCAGTTTCTTCATTGTGGTGCAAGTGTTCTACAAATCTGCTCATCAGTTCAAAATCAAGATTTTACTTTGATTGAAGACTATTGTGTTGGACTAAAAGCTTTGTTGTACCTCAAGGCAAACCCACCACCGAAAAATTCACAATTCTGGGATGGGCAGTCACCACCAGTTTCGAAGCATCAAAAAGGAAAACCGGTGATTCATTTGACCGGTGAAGGCAATAAGGTAAGAAGAAGTGTATAGCTTCATGGAATGTAACTTAAATAAATCAAATTAAATTGAATTGAATCAAATTGCATGGAATTGTCGACGCCAAACAAACTTTTCTGTCAACTCTCTCATTACTTTTTTAGACATTGGGTTTCTTGGGGCCTGCTAAGGAACAACGCGAAGAAATAATGCACAATATACGTCAAGAAAAGGGTCCAATGTGGAAGTTAAACGATAATGACGTAGCAACCACGAATGGAGACCTAAAAATAAAGCCTGCGCCAACAGTAAAAGATATTATTGGACGTGCGTTGCCTCAGATAGGCACATACAAGAGCTTAGATAACAAGAAGCAAGCCGTTGCGCTAATAGACGATGTAAGTGATTTGTTTAAAGTGCCGTTTTACATAATCTTGAATAACAATTTTTTTGTCAACAGGATTTGTGCATAAACTGTGGCAAGTGTTATATGACCTGTGCTGATTCCGGTTATCAAGCGATTAAATTTGATCCAGAAACTCATATTCCACTTGTGACTGATGATTGTACTGGTTGTACTCTTTGTGTATCAGTTTGTCCCATTATTGATTGTATAAGGTAAATGGTCTCAAAAAATATGAAAATCTAAACAATTAAGGGTTTCTTTATTTTCATTCTTAGCATGGTCCCAAAACAAATTCCACATGTTGTAAAGCGAGGTCTTGGAGAAGAAAAGAGTTTCTATACTCACGCATTAAGTCCTGTGCAATAAACGGAAATAAGTTACTGATATCAATGTTTTTATAAAAGAGTATCTTTCAAGGAAAAAAAAATAAAAGTTACAGAAATTTATATGTAATTTTATTGTAGACTTTTTAAAAAGTTGGCAGTTATATCCCACTGCTTTTAAATTGAGTGGTCTTCAGAAATTGTAGAATAAAGATAGTATAGTAAAAGATAGGTCACCACTTATATGTTGGAATAAAATATGTATACCTACGTAAGTAGTCAAACGAAACTAAGCGAAAACAAGATGGGCTATCGTGAATACAAAATTTCCTGAGAACGTTTCCTTCGTAAATAATTTGGGAACGTGAATACAAAGGAAATTTTTTCATCTGAATTTATTGGTATCGGAAAGTCATTTCGTACATTTTTTTATTTCCTGGAAAATAATTCCAGGGAAGATTCACGATCGCTGAAAAAATTCGCGAGGAAAAACTTTCCAAAGAAACAAAATTCCCTTTTCGTTCTTTTTTAAAATAGCCATTAGCTTTCAAGCTTTTGAGTTAAGCTCACAGTATTTTGCAGAATTTAGGAAAAACAAATAACATATCAAAAGGAAATGCAAAAGAAATTTATAATCGGATTATAACTCCGATACCAAAAACATAGGGTAAATGATACTTTTGTTTGGCACATTTTTTACAAATAGAAATATTTTTAATCAAGAAGTTGCACAAAATTAATTTTTAGAATTGACTTGATCAAAAACGATTAATTTACAAAAAATAAACAAAATGAAGTTAAGTATTAAACAGCAGTAACATAGAGGAGTGCAAATACTGCATTTTGGAATTTATACGTTCTTAAGAAAAAATCATAAAAAGTCAAATACGGTGGACTATAAAACTATATAGCAAAACAAAACCGAGCCTGATACACAAACACAAAAAGTATGAAACAAGCGACATTCAAGTCAAATACGACCGCCGAAAGCAGTCGTAAAAGAAAACGAGTATCGTAAATCGTTAAATCGTAATCGCAATTTTACGAAAATGAGGGATTTTGAACGATTATTATAATAAGTAATACGGACCAATGTTGCTCCGAAAAAGGATAAAGTCATAGGGTCCAAAATCACAATTTAACAAAGTGAACACCTCGAAGACCTTTACACAAAAAATAAATAAAACTTAAATACATTGGGGGATAATTATACAATAAGTATTCTTTTTATTATTTTTTATTGATATCAACTATTTTACGTTTATATAAATTAATTTCATTATTTTCTTTCTTTTCTCTGTATGCGAAATAAATGCACATCGTAAATTAATTAAAATAAAATTCTAATGAGTTCTTTTTGTTTTTCATAAATATATAATAATAATAATAATATGTATAAATAATTTCGAAAGGGAAGAAAAATGTGTTCTTGCACAAAACATTTAATTTTATTAAAAGGAGTGGTAAATATAACAAAGAGAAAAATATTTGATTGTAAAAAAAAATTGAATTGTTATACAAAAAAAAAAAAAAAAACTATAAAGAAAAAGCAATTTTTTTGCATTGATATAAAGTGATTAGAAGTTTTGATCTCTATCTTAAAATGTATTTTTATTTTTATGTTTTTTTTTGTCGTCTCTAAATTTATAGGAATATAATGTGTGTGTGAGTGAGTAGTTAAAAAATATGTTCGACGCATATATAAAAAATTAAAAATAAGATTTTAAGCAGCAAAGGCGCCCGGCTTTCTGCAAATAAAAAATTTACCAGCCATTAAGTAATTAGATTTTTCATTCTCTTAAATTTTAACTTAAAATATTCTTTTTATTTTCTCCCACTTCAATGGATGTATATATATATAAATTGTATTTTTCTTTAATTTTATAATTAATTATGTCGCATGCATTAAAAAAGTTTTTAAAAAATTTCAAAAATAATCCCTAGAGCAAGAGGTTTTGTTTTTGTTTTTGGTTTTTTTTTTAAACACAAATTAAACAAAAAAAAAGAAATTTAGTTATTTGCATGAGTTTTTGTTTTTGTCTACTCGCAGTATTTGGCATTGGAGTAGCGTAGTTTTGGAGTTTCCTAGTGCTTTCATTTAATTAATTAAAATATCGTATAAATGTATAAAATACTATTTTTTTGTTTTCATTTTTCTCTTTTAAGTTTTTCTGTTGTGCGGATGTTTTTTTTATTTTTTTATTATTTCTTCTTTTATTTCTTGTATAAAAATATATAAAATGTAGATAAAAAATTATTAATTATTATTATTTTTTTTTTTGATTTCTTTAAATATATTGCAAGGGTATCCGCTTAATGCTCGTGGTGAAATTATTATGATATTAATGATTATAATTTATTTATATAAGAAAATCCTTTAGTATGTAATAACTATTTCAAAGAAATTCCTATATTCGAATTAAGGAGTTCTTTTTTTATTCTTCTTCTCGATTATAAAATGACTTTCGGGACAAGGGCATTGGCTGATTTTGGAGTGTTTTTAGAATTCCCACTGTGTGGCTGTGTCGGTGCCATCTTCAACTAATTTGAATGCACCATTTTTGGTAGCACCAAGATATTTGCCATCCAATGTTCTACAATAAAAACAACAAGAACAAACAAAAAATATTAATATCATTTTTGGTAAATTATTTTAAGCTTACCGAATACAAATTCTTGTTGGTTCTCTTAGTTCCAAATAGAAACCATCGACAGGAATGTCAGAGTCGACTGAGATGCCATCACCATCAATTCTCCAGTATTTACCGCTGTGTGCCTTGAGGTGTACCAAACCTTTTTGTGCTCGTTCTACAAGAATTGTCTCGTATGTGGCTTTATTGCATTCTAGCTTAAGGTTGCCAGGTGTTCTATAACCGACGAAACCTTGTTCGCATTTAAGTACTAAAATTGGTCTGAAAGAATAGATGTACAAGCAATTATTATTATAGTATGTAACTATTTATTAAGTATGTACATAGTAAAACTGAAAGTACATATTTTGCAATTGTAATTTAATATAAAAAAAGGTCCGTATCGGTTTTGAACCTTAATAAAATACATGAGTACTGAAAAAGGGTGAACTGAAATTTAATCTCATAGATAGAACAACATTTCAGAGCTCATAATTTGTTCCAAACAAAGACGTTTTAACAAATCGTCGAATGGTTGATTCAAAAAACTCTATTCCACACTTTTTGTTCACTAAATTAAGAAGACTGTCAAATTTTTAGGAGTGGGGAGAAATTTTCTCAGAAAGAAATAAAACACTGAAAAACATTGAAATATATACTGGAACTGGTAGAACAACATTACACCGTCACGATGATTACAGATTCCTTTTATTTCTAGTAACACATTTTTTTCAATGCAAATTACGAGCGAATCACTTTAAAAATAGGGATCTTGCCGAATCTGTCAAAGGCAAAAATGGCAACCACCACTTTGACGACACCGACATTTGTCGACAAAACGTGAAAACATTTCACCACTTTTGCACGTGGCTGTATTTCAGCCTATCGTTTGACAGAACTCATATTTCTGTCGGAAGAAAGTCTTGGAACTAAATTCGTCAAGGTTGGAAAATTTGTATTGAAGTCTCACGGGAAAATGACTACATTTAGATTTAGACTTAAACAAAGATAGGAATCACGGCATACTTATTTCAAGGGGGAGTTGAAATGAGCTTAATTACCAGAGTATTTGTCACAAAATTTGGCATTCTGACCTCGTTTTTATGCCCCAACTCTATAATTCTAGCGTTGCTGTGCTGGAAAATGATTTTCAAAGGTCAAAGGTATGGTTTTATAAAATGTGGCTACAACTAATACAGTAAATAAGACCTAAATGAATTTTGCCATAAAACGCTTGTTTTGATCACAATTACTTTGATGTTATGGTGTTCATGACATTAGAAAAAATACGGCTGTCACATCGAACCATAATCTATATTTCGTGCAAAAAGTATGAAATCTCATCGAAATCAACTAAATTTCCCAAACATATTAGTTTCCAAATCTAGATTACACCGAGATCTACTCAAAATCTACTTGATTTTGTTAGCAGAGACGCATTTCTAAGACATTGTTCTCTTTTTTATAACAGTTTCACAAAGGGAAATGTCAAATAAAATCTAGTCAATGTTCAGTGTGAACGGTTTAAAGATATTTCGTAATCTTGTTGGGAATTCCGGCTGGTGTTCTAAGGCTAAGGAGCGCTCCTATAGCCGAGAGTAATAATTAATGGTATAGTGTATAATGTGGCAAAAAAATGTTTATTTTAGTGATTTCAAACAAAACTGTCCTGGAAAATACCGTTAACTTTGAGAAATCCAGTGAAATTCTCCAACTCTTAGTGATAGTAGTATTGCTTTGTCGCTCAGCAAAAGTAACATTATAATTATACTAAAAAGGCACAGAAGACGATAATTTAAGAATGTACTATAAGTGAGATTATTCAAGTCTTAAGGACAATAAGTCGACGATTGCATGACTATTATAAAGCAAGTACAGGCAATAAACTCATGTATTTAAAATCATAAGCAGTAGAGTACAGATTACGACCATTTCATTTAATCATTATTCATTGATAGTTTTGTTAAAGAAATCAATATTCACCTGTTAATAAGATAAAAATAGAATTTCGTGATTTCCTCAATTGCCTCAGAGGTTGCAAATAGATGACCGGAACGTTTTGTAGCCAAAAACTTTCCATTGTTTGCTCTAAACGAAAGAGATCCATCGCCGTGCCAAATGAGCTCAAAGAGTGCATCAGCACATCGCCTATTCCCGGTTGCTTGTATTCCGCCACCAGAAGACAAACACCAGTATCGATCTTGTGTGGTGCGGAGTGCCCAACGGTGTGCTGACCAATCGAATTCCAATTGGAATGTCTCATTCTCCCCAACTTCATCCTGATTAGCAGTAACATCGACACCTTGTTTCACAGAAACATAACGTGTATTTAATCCGGCAATAAATGAGGCCTGTGGCAGAGAATCCTCCAACGAGAACAATTCATCGCGGGTAACAGTCGACGAGCGAGACTTGAGTACGGCCTTCGAACCAATTGGTGAAAGATATTGACTTTGTCTAAGAAAAAAAAAAATATTATTGAACTTGAGTGACTCAATGCAAATCTCAATTGATGATATTTACCTATCCCGAAGAGCCAAATGTCCTCCATGGTACTCGGCACTAAATAAACAATCTTCGTTGCATTGCACCTGGAGCTTTCCGTTGGCATTCAAATACCTAAAATAACAACAAAAACAACACACAACATATTATTTACAAGGCATTTTCGAAAAGAGCCAAAGCAAACGCACTTGTTGTTGCATGTGTGTAGCGCATAGCGACCCCCCTCGTCGGCACGGAACTCCAAGGTGAACAGAGTATCCTCACCCCATGGAATGTTTGCGTCCACATGAATCTCATCTTGTGTCTCGGACAAGTGTGCGAACCGTTTCCTTCCAATCGAGCGCAGATTCACCTGAGGTCTGGCCGCCAAATGCACTGTCCAGAATTCCCCATTGGACGGAGTCTTTGCTGTGCATACGAGCTTGTCTGGGGTGCCACCTAAGAAGTAGCCGCGCGACTCATTTTTCAGTGCCCATCTGCCGGTATTATCCTCGCTTATACTAATTTGAAATCGACTTCCAGCATCGCGTTCGTCAGTCTCGCAAAGCACATTGCCGAATGTATCCACCGAAAGATATTTATTGAGATGAGATCGAAGGTAGATAATACCTGGGAATAGAGAGAAAAGAATAGATACAGAGCAGTTCTCAGTTGAAAACAAATAATTGGCACTTCATAAGTAAAAACACTGCTGTTGATGGGGATGTAAATTCTCCCTGTAGATCGAATGTCACTGTCATGCAATCGAAGGAGCCTTTTACAAATAAATAAACTTCCTGTTCGCTGAGTTGTTTAATTGAAACGATCTATACGTCAAGATTGAATCTCATTCCTAGCTATAAAGTTCAATTGCGCGATTTATAAAAAAAAAACCCGACAGATGGACAGAAAAAAGGATCATTTACATTAGGTTGGTTGCTGTGTGTGAATTTATAGTTTCTCTTGTAGAATCAAACGAGAACACAATTATTATTATTATTATTACTAGAGCACAGCACGTTGCTGATAGGAATAAAATTAATGAACGACTGGTCGATGTGGCAGTTTAGGAATACAACATTTAGACAGACGAGAGAGGCATTGTTAATGAATGGGAGTGTCATGAAAAATGGTCTGTAAGTTGAGATGCATTACGATTAGTAAACTATTTTGATAGTTTTCTCAGAGAATCATCATTAATTATGGTTAAAGTGTATGACACTTTAAAATCTTGTTAAATTGTCTACAAAAAGGACAAAGGATTAATGATGCGAAAATGTTAAGCCTATGATTTATAGCATGATTGCTTCCAAGATATCAGAGTAGGTTGATGTATGTATGTGAATTATTATCTAATTAACCTCCTTGAGGGATCGTTAGTTTAGTCAGTTAAAAATTTGTTAATCAAGTTTTGCTTAATTGTTGTACGTACATAGTATTATATTACTACATATTTTATGAGATCTATTTGCTGATAAGAAAGTTAGTAGTGCACTATACATTTTACAAGCATTAAACATAAATATTTAAGTTTCGTAATAAAAAAAATTGGTATCATTTAACTTAGTAACCGAGCCTCCTACTTACATTTCGCCAGGACATTTAAATTGTTTGTCCTTCGCAGAGAAGAAAAAAATGGATGAAAGGAATTTGATGTCATCTGGACATAACGAGGGTTATAGCTACAAGCGAGGGGCACTGCCCGATTGGCGACCATGCCCGGAACGGAACATTCGAAAGAACATAACAAGAATGTTTAGAACAAGAATGGGACAAAATAAGTTCAGATGAGTGATGTAAGCTGGTAAGGTCTATGCCTAAAAGGATAGCAGCTGTCATATAAATGAAGGGTGGCAACACTAAATATTAATTTTTCTTTAATAAAAAAAGATTACCAACATTTCTTTATACTTTGTTTTTTTTTTTAATTTTCATCGTTATAAAAATATAACAACTTAATGAGGGTGCCTAATACATTTGGCCAAGACTGTAGATATACTCTGCTCTCGTAGCTGCCATTTCTACCGACTAATAACTTAGACCAGTTTTATGATATTGGTATTCGAAATTACCAATTCATAGAGGATATTTTTTTTTATCATATCCATATATTATTGTTGCTTCGCCTGTGCCAGAGCTCGAATATGATATGGAAGTTTTCAGTTTCTCTCTCTTTCGAAATACCGTTTATGGGCTACTTTTTCCTTTGCGTAAACTGTCACAAAAGACTTTATGTTGAAATACTTAAGTTTCGTTTCATCAAACGGCTCTTAGTGCATGGAACAAAAATTCCACAGTAACGATTGACGAAAATTTTTGATACTATTCGAGGTTTGCACTACTTTTCCAAAAAAAATATTTAAAACAAATATTTAAAATTTTTCAAATTTTTTTGGCTGAATTTTGTAAAAATATTGAAAAAAAGGAAAAAAAATATTATTTATCCGAAAATAAGCTTTTGGTTTAAAAAAAAAAATATTTTTTTAGAAAAAAAAAGTTTTTATCTCTATGAAAATATTAAGTTCTCAAATGATTTCCATAATTCATCCTACACGCTACTTCTGGGGCGAAAGATTTAAAATAATTGAACGAAAAATTATTTTCTAACCTAAAAACTGAAAAATAACAAAAGTTATAAAAATCGTCTCGCGTAGTAATTAGTTATGAGCGGTCAAAGTTAAAAATATCGATTTTTTTCCATTTTTTTAATATAATATATATAAATATTTTTATTAGCATTCTTTTAAAACCTTAATTTTAAAAGTCCAAGGCGTGGATTTTGAAATATTAATACTTTATTAATACATACTCGTATATCAATCACACCATGTCGAATAATTTTTTTTTTTGTTTAATCTAGAGAGTAATTCAATCGTCATTTTCTCCTCTTTGCATTTTTTTAATTTTTGAATACTTTTATGGCTGGCTAAGATTCTTTAAATGCGAAATATACTGTCAAATCCTATAGTGACCCAAGCAGGGGGTTTGCATTGCGTATTCGTGATACGAACAAACTATTTTCATCTTTTAACGCGATTTAGAGGTTAACAAAACGTAAAAGACCCCCATGGTTGATACCTTTTCTGTCTTCAAATGTGATATAGTACAAGTTGATTGACAAAAATTTGGTTTAAAGTTTTGTTTTTTTTTTTTTGCACGCTAAACTGTAAACTGTAAAAAAGAATGAGTACTATGCCCGATTTATATGAGAGACAAATTTCATTAATTTTGTCATTAACTCTACATTTATTACAAAATAGTGACAGTTCGTTCATTAATTAAAAGTAAATGACAAAAATAATGACATTTTGTCTTTCGTATAAATCCGGCATTACTAAAAACATGGCTATTACTGTCTGATATTGTTTTATTGTTTTCATTCTAAAAAGTTAACAAAATGATGTTCCTTATGTTTTTTTTTTTATAGATTTCAATTGACTTGTGCCACATACCCTTCGCTGCTACGAATTTGAGCACAAAATTTAGAACAAGAAATGATACAAACAATAGGATCTGCAAATTTTACAATAGATACTCTAATTAAACAGATTATTTTTTTGAATCTATATCTAGAACTATTAAATCCAATCAATATAAATAAATGCACCTTCTCTTTATTATCGACAACAAAGGAAAAAAACTTTCAGATTTTGCAAATTACAATTTATTTAGCATAATAATCTGCTATTCAAAACAATCACTTAACTTTCAAATGCAAAAATACAAAAGTCTATGTCCAACAAGCCACACACACAACACAGTAGTTGGTGAAAAAAAGCAGATAGGTAAGTAAAAGGAAAAAAACAAAACGTCTATTAATATAAATAGTAGTGATTAATGTTACAATCTATCATTTAAGAACCGATAGATTCAAGAGAGAGGATATTGATTGAAACAATGAACAAAAACAAAAACAAAAACCGTTCAACTCGCCATTATTGACTCCCAGACAACTTGGATGTTGGGTCGGTCATTCGCCTTTAAAAGAAATACATTTTATATAGATATAGAAAAACCATGTGCCAGCGCTACATGAGATGAAAGAGGAAAAAATGACAAAAACAAAGAATGCATGTATCTTCAATTCTTCATGAAATCGATTACTCTTATTATATTCTTTTCTGCAGTGACCTAGTCGTCGTAGTGTGTCTTTTGTCATGCAATTTAGCTTGAAATCACCCGCAGCACAGCACAAACTGTCTAATAATCATTTACTACATTGATTGGGCAATTTACTTTCATGATCATCATAGACGTAGAGACTGAAACTATGATGTGATGCAGCAGTATAGTGGTAGGTAAGGTACTGAGAAAAAGTTGTGAAATGCTGCAATTTTAAAAAAATCGTGACTTGGAGGAGATCACCTACAAGTACAAAAGTGCCTTAAAATTCAAAAATTATTACTTTTAAATGCAGGAGAAGGCGTATACCTACAGTCATTTGTTGTCTTCTATACAATCTATACAAAATTTTTAGAGTTTAGACTCACTTTCTCCAGTATTGGAGGGCTCCAATGTCCATAATTGTTTCTTCTTAAGACTTGCTCCATTTGCATTCAATTTAAAGCCAAATGTCTCGGCTGTCATGTACTTGTGCTGGCCATTAATCAGGCCAATAGTCCACCAACCTTTTTGTTGGTTCTGTGCAATGATATCGCCATTGGATCCATTCAGTTCATACCCAGTGCCGTTCATTGTTTTATTTTTTGTTTTTGGTTTGTGTAATGTCACTCGCTTCTCTTGATTTATTACTATTTTCAATAAGAATTAAAGTTTCCACTTGGCGCTAAACAAGGAGATTGCCGGTCGGTCGGTCACAACACTGAAACAAAAGAAAAAAGAAAAACATCAGAACACAAATAATTGCAAATTGTAAAATTAGACATGTTTTTTTTTTTTTTTTAATTCTCCAGCCCGCCGCTGCTTCGTTTTTTGCTTTTTTCTTGTCATTTAAAAAACGCAAAATTTTTTTACATTGTTGACATACCAGTTTGTAATTTAAAAATTCTTTATCAACAAACAGTTAGACTACTTATTTAGTTAGAAAGTGCTTTGGGTAAAAATAATATTAGAAAGAAAAAACATACATTTCCCGCTGTTCAACTTTCTTCTTCACTGTTAACTACAAGTTTATGCTATTGGACTGGCTGGATGTGGATGAGTGAGGTACGCTGTGTAGTGTATTCGTGGTTCTCTGATCTACTTGGAAGTGTGGATTGCAACAGCAGCATGGTTGATTTTGATTTTAATGGGGCAACATTAAAATCCGACTAACGGTGATGGTACGCTTGAAATATTCACTAGGCTAAACGATACAGTTAAAATGAATAACCAGTATCCGCAGATTAATCATCGCTGTATCGTCTTCTTCCATCGTAGTATTTGTTGGTTTAAATCCATCCACAATCAGATGCGAGCCCAAAATCGTATGGCTCTTGGTTATAATAATTATTAGAAATAACTGTGGCCCCTGGGTTTTAACATGAAGAATGATGTGTAAACAAAAGACGAATGACTCTCAGGATGGTAAGTATCTTATCTTCAGTCACTTGGAATGGCAATTGATTGGGTGGTATAATATCGTGTGGTGCATTTATTGGAAAAGCCCAACGATGGAGATGTGCGGCGCACTTATCTTAAAAACGAAGGGGTACTCTTGGCGTCTATAGAAATAAGCTGAATGAATAACATCTTGTGTGGACTTGAATTTATTAGTGTTTACTATTACAATGTAGATAGATAGAAGAAGCTACTGCATGGGGTGCTTGCTTAATAGAGAAACGCTGGCTGTATCAGAAATGTCCATCTAAGAAAAATGATATTCATTCCATCAGCAACAATTATGATGACAAATCAATGTACCTAATGCTTCTGGTTTTAGCTGCTGCTGTTGTAGTTGCTCGTGTGAATTACAAACGAAGAAGACTAACAACAAGCAACATGGTAAGATAAAGGTATGCCAACGGGCCGGTTTATTCAGTTTGTTTATTTATCAATTGTTTACCAAGAAAATAAAAAAAAATAATGGAAAGGATGAACAAATAGGGAAATGTTTTCTTTTGTTTTGATGATGATATTGAAGAATTTGAATTTGTATTTTTGTTTGATGTTTGGATATCGTTTTAAAAAAACAACAAATTAATAAAAAGGTCTTGAAAAAAAAAAAAACAATGAAGATGATTGGGTTACAAAAGCGCAAAGAGATAATAGTCTACTCCCAAGATGAATACATCTATAATGATAGCACATTGTGATATGAAAACAATAGTAATAGCTCAGGGAAATTAAAATTTGATCCGGACAAAATACTTTATAGCATTTTTATTGGTGGAAATTGTCGGCAGCAATGCCCCTACTCATAACTTCAAATGAATACCATTTGGGGCTTAGCCACCATCTTGAAAAAAATGCATATTGCAATTTTAGGTTAAGTTACATATATCCTATTAAACTGATGGTTCTTGGAAGATCATTTAAATGTCAAAACAGGCTTATTTGTATTGTTAATGAGTTCGAAATGATCGAGCACTATCAAATTAGCTTGAAAAAACAATTAAGATGTTAAAATAGCTATTTCCCGTCCCCTAGGTGGGCGTTCCCCAACTTCTGATACGTAACAAAATATATTGTTCACCTTATAGAGATATTCCAAAAGGTTTCAAATTTCTATCTACTGGTAGTAAAAATTCAGAACTTTGACCTGTTAATTATTTTTTGCTAAAAAAATGTTACACAAAATTATTAGAACTAGAAACCTTGGCAGTTATTTTATACAAGACATCAAAAATTCAATTTTCATTTTGCCTTTGATCAAATGATTAATTTCAAAATAATGCTGGGGAACAATTTTCTTATTAAAAAAATAAATATTCCCGAGCAATGTTTTAAAATTAATCATTGTGATAGAGTGAGAAAGGTTTCGGATATGACGTTTTACATACTCTGTGTGCTGTGGTCACAAAACCTTATCAAGATAAACTCCATACATTACAGGCATGACCGCACGAGCAATCTTCTTCGCAAGCCTATCGCACAAACTGAGCAAGCTGCACTCATTACCATAATATCTCATTTTATCGCCAACAAAAAGAAAAGGATAGGAATTCATCAGTAGATTATGCCAATCACAATCCCATCATCAGGCAATCATCAAAGGCTGTGGCTGAATGTTTTTATCATTTTAAAGATTTTTGCTTGTAGTTGTTGTTGGTGGTGTTTCCATTTCAAGTAATTCAATGTCGTCGTGCGTTTTAGTTGTCGACGTCGTCGTCGTCGAAGCTATTGTTGTTGTTAAAACGACAACCGTCTCGACTTGAAACTCGAATGAATCGCCAGATAATACATATTTTTCTGTCTAAATTTAGAAGCGTTTTGTTAAATGTTCTTTCTTTAGTATTCACCGAGCATCGCCATCGCAACGCGCCTTTTTTTCTGTAAGTTCTTATGATTCTATATCAAGCTACTGGTACTGGAGAGGAAGTTCATTTGTTTTACTGTCTTTGTTTCACCTAAAATAAAAGAAAATAATAAAAACAAAAAAAGGCGAAAAATAATAAAACCTAAAGTGCGTGTCATTGCGCGCATATAAAGATTGTTCTGAGGGTAACAACTTTGCACTGCACTTAAGAAGGAGAGATGTCGATGTGTTATTTAAACGGCGCAATGGAAATCGAAAAATCTTGAATGTATTTCAATATGCTGCAGTAGTCGCTATCTCGAAGTGGATTAAGTTGCCAACAATAATTTCGTAAATAAGAAATACTATTTAAATAAAAGTACTTTTCAGAAGTGAAGCGGTAGCGGGGAAAAGACTAGGTCTTTAAGAATTAAGTACGCTTTGGCGTAGTTGTTAGTGCGACGGACTACCTCGCTGGAGGTCAGGGTTCGATTCCCTATCATATGCTACCCTGACTTCAAGGGTACTGCGTGCCTCTTGTATGATGTTGACAACAACTCCTGGTTGTCATGATATAAAGACCGTAAACAATTAACAAGAATTTTTGATTTAACTCCAAATACACTTTTTTAACCATCGATTATTATCAATTATTTTTTTATATTTTACTAGCTGTCCCTGCAGACGTTGTCCTACCGAGTGATTTTTATGTTGTTCTTACATTTTTTGTTTTCTTATTAGATGATCACTTATAAAGTTTATTAATGGACCACCGCTACAGTAGCTTCTGACCCGCAGGACTTTTCACTCTTTAATTTTCAAAAATTGGTTTACGTCCATATTATTGAGAAATTTCAAAACAAGTTTTTTATAAAAACATGTTTTGGGGAGGTAAAAAGTTCGAATATCTCCACGAATTTTTAATATTAACAAAAATTGTTTAAAATTCGGAGTCTTGGATATCTAAACTCTGCAAGACGATTGTTTAGTTGTGGAAAATCTGCATCTTTTAACTTCTTCAAAACATGTTTTCATTAAAACATGTTTTGAAAATAGTCAATGATATGGCTGTTAATAACTTTTGTATTTAAAGAACGTGATCTTGCATACACAATTATTTTTTTTTTTTTTTATGTGGATCATATACATACAAATAAGTTTGAAGTTTTTCTGAAGCGTGAGCAGACTACATACAGTTATCCATGAGAGTATCATGAAAGAAGGCGAAAGACCGATGAAGAAAAATGAAGCGAAAAAAAGTGGAAGTGAAAAGTCAAGGAAATAACCTGAAAAGTCACGGAAAAAGTGTGGAATACCTCAGAAGGAAACAATGCCTTGGATATCACGGAAAAAAGCGTGGTGTTTAAAAGTTCTTTCATCAGTATTCCACGCTTTACTCTGGACTTTCTTTGATTTTCACCGCGGTTGTTTTTCAATTTTCCCGAGGTACTAAGTACCATTTTTTTTCATGACCCCCTTTGCTGTTCTCCGCAGTATTCCGCGACCTTTCTACAGTTTTTTGCAAGGTATTTCGCGCTTTTTTACCGTGATTTCCTTTTTCCCGTGGTACTAGCTCCTTTTTCATGCCGTCTTTTTTTATTCTCCAAGATGTTCCACAATCGTTTACCAGTATGTCTCGTTTTTTTCCATGGTATTCCGTGCTTTTCGCATATTTTTCCTCTACTTTTAACACTTTTTTCCACGAATTTTCCGCTTTTCGTTTTTTGACTTTCTTTGTTTTCTGCGCTGTGTTTAAAGTTTTTTCCACTATAGTAAGCTCTCTTTTCATAGCCATTCATGCTGATAAATCGTCGTGCACTACTCAACAGCTAGCTCAACGGTATGCAATGAAAGGATCTTGAAGTTTAATCAGCTCTCAAAGTATAATGGACACAACGTCATCTGCTCGTCGGACCGTGTTCTGTTATTTTTTTCTTTTTGTTAGGGACCATGCTTTTCCGAAGTTTTAATAGTGAGTTTGCTATTCGGTGGAAAGAAGACGAATCCAACAAATTACAGATCATTAAAATAGTGCCAGCAGTTCTTGATTTAAAAATGGTGTAACTAACCCGACTTTGTTTTATATATTTAAGAAAAAGAAGATTTGTAACAAAAATGCTATTTCTTTCACGAAATCTACAAATTTCCAACAAGAATATGTGTGTGCCTCTGGTTTCGATCCAAGTACAATAAAACACCTTCAGAAGCGCCAAAGCATACCGAATCGCCAATCGAACACATTAATTAACCTAAGGACTTTCAAGTACAGTCTGCCTTTTTTACAAGCCAAATCTTTTATTCTACCAGATTAAAAGTCTCTTGTGCTCTTTTTTTTGAAACTTCAAATACTCTTACGAACCCAAGTCTATAATACAAGTCCACGAAACGAGACTAAAGTAAACCAAACCAGGATGACTGCTTGTCACTTGAACACGTTCTCCTTTGACATACTGTCAGTGTGTCAAAATAAAATTGTATTTAATGTGTTTCCAAAACTACCAGAATCGGTAGACTATCAACTTGACCATCAGTTAGCAATAAATTCTACTGGACATTTGTACAACATTCACGTTCATTGACGTTTCTCAATCATCATCAAATAAAATGTTGTCAAGGTTAAGTTGAATTAAAGCAAAACAAAAAAAAATTTCTTTAAAAAGGATACACCCCCAGAACTGGATTATTAAAAAGACGAAAAACTACATCAATAAATGAACAAATTTATATCTCAAGAAACGAACCTGACATAATACACATTTGCATTCAAATTATAATGTAAAGCTGTTTATCTCTTGGATACATGCATATGTGGATACATTAAATTATATATGCAAATAAGAATGTCTCGTGCAACGGTTCTTTTCGAGTTGAATAAATTCACCACCATAATTCGCAGTCGGCACATTAAATCTAGCTCAGACAGCAACCTATTTAACAACTCATCTCTCATCCTCTTTATCGTCGGTCGGTCGGCCGTGCCGTGCGTCGTGCGTCTTTCGTGAATTTATTTTATGTTTTTCTTTTTCAATTTATTATTCCATTACATACAATTTAGTTGAATCTAATGCATCTTAATGCTGACGGCAGTGACAAGAGGTATCAATTTGACCAATTATACTCCAACAGGCGCAAAGAAATCCCCGCCTTCAATCAAATAATTATGAATTTTAGACATAGTTGCGCTTACAATTAGAAAGAAGAGAGAGAACAAAAAAAAATCAGAAAATCACTCACGACAGCTAATCAAACAAGAAATGAATCCATGTTGTTATTGCAGATAGTGACGATACAGAAATAAAGAAAAAAAAAAACCTTGAGAATGTACAAGCATCCCAGATGAAGATTTATTTTTTTTTTCATTTTGTTTATTTATGCTACATCACACTGTTTTTTTTCTTTTTGTGTGCACTCTACATTTCCAATTCATCTAGTTATTCAACTTTCAACGGCACATGAGACCTGGAATATTCAGTTCGTCGATTGGTCCCCGATGTTTGCCTCTGCGTTAAGTGCTTGTAGTTCCTCCTTAAGTGGCTGAACCTTCTTTATCTTAGCTGGAAGCATTTGAATATCACACAAAATTCGGTCCCATATTGATTCGAGTACAAAAAGATCCATCCAGAGATATGCGCAGGATGAGATAGTAGGTAAGCGCAAAAAAAATTATAAAGATTGTCAGTGAAATTTTTGTACACTCTTAGGTCTGAGCTGCATACTACATAGCTGAGCACGTAAAAATCCGTTTTATGTAACTGGTTTCTTCTATTATAGTTTTTTTTTCTTCTTCTTTTTCTTTTTGTAGATAGTTTAAGTCAGCAATTTACCTGTGGCCGGTCACTGCTATCATCATTAGCTGAGGCAACACCAACAGCTATTAAACCTACTACAGAGCGTGCATCGGTACAATAGCAGCGCGCAAAGGAGCACTAGAATAGTTGTTGATGATGAATAAGTAGTGTACTGCTGTACGGAAGAATGAAAAAAAAAAACTCTAGATGACGTTGTCGACGACGACAACGATGTCGATGTGGACAAAGAGGAGTCCAAGACGGAGAAAAGACGAACAAAAAAGATCTAGAAAAAGAAGGTTGCAATTTAGTCGCATGTTAGGCTGAAATATCTGAATGGGGAACTACTTACACTCTGGTGGTGATGATGTTCCGTTGTTTTTCTGCTAGTGCTGCTGATGCTGATGCCGATGCCATTTTATAATCTCGGTTTTGCTCTTGGTGCCGGTTTATCTCTCTGTGGTGTGTTCAGAAGCATTCAGAGCATTAAGAATGCGCCGTGTCTATCTAACAGGCTTTCTAGCTGTTCCTTCAAGTTATTCCGCAAACACAATAGATACACAACAACGAAAAAAAAAGTACAAATATTTCCTCTTTCTGATTTGTATTTCTTTCAATTTTTTGTTCCTATTAACTCTGTGAAGTATGTTCGCCATGGCATGCTGGGCAGGCAGGCACATCAGATACACAATGTAGGTTTATAGGCATAGCATAATAACCAAGCGCTCGTTTAATTTTGTTAATTACTTTTGATTTAAATGCGATTTCGGTAATTGCCTCAAGAACTGTACTTTGGGTATCTTATGATAAATAATATCTAACAGACATGCAATTCAATCAGTAAAACGTCAAAATATGTACACAATCATCAAAAGTAAGTGGAAGATACTGCGGGCATGTGTAGTGATTTTCCGGACACTTAATAAATCCATTGGCACATTTCTTAAACGACAGACGCACGTCTGGCTTGGTAATAGTAGATGGATCCACTACATTATACAGTTGGTGTTGAAAGTTTAATTATTCATGGAAGTAATGATTTAACTCCTATAAAGTTTTCAGAAAGATTTGCACTGCTTTTGCAATTATCGCCAAAGTGATTACTACGGGGAGGCAAAATTGACATATTTGTTGTCCGACATAAATTGCCAGACTATGTTCAAGGTCAAACATTTTATTACAATTTAAGTGTTGGTGTGATTATGGAGCTTTGCACAAATCCTCAAATAGGTCCCAGATTGGTGGACTACAAATCTCTTTTCTCTCTCTCTTTCGATAATTATTTCTTTTGATTGAAAAAAAAAAATATGATTTTTTTTTTGAAAAATCATTTTTTTCTAAAACTACTCAATATTTTTTTTTGTTCAAAATATAGTTTTTAGATGTTGATAAATCATATCTTAAAAATGGCGTACCAATTTTTGTTTATAAAAGTCCTTGCTAAATTTAATATAGACAAAATAGTTTTTTTTTATTAAATAACGGCTCTAACGATTTTCAATTTTTTTTTCTTAAAATGTAACATGCTAGAAGAAATCAAATTGCATACTTCGTTTTGAGGTTAAATTCATTTAAGAAGCTGTTTTAGTCATTTGAAAATCGAATTTTATGCTTTTTTACAAATTTTTAAATAAAAAGGCTTCGCATATATAGTAACACTATTTATGAGAGCAAGTACGTGCGATCCAGTCGTGCAATTTATTAAAATTGCATTTAAAGACGGGGAGTAGCGGGGGATGTTAAGGTTTATCAAGCTGAAGAATTTGTGTTAGTAAAATTCAGCCATATAAGACATGATTTGAAAGTATTTTTAAATAAGACAAACACTAACTCGATATGACCACGTTAAAAAAATGTATTGTCATTTTTCCATTCATATATTTTGGATGAAAGGGTGTTTTTTTTTTAGTAATGAAGAACTTTGTACAACAAGTGCCAAAAAACCGGTAAAAATAATGTAATATGGATAAACATTCCTTAAAGTAATCCGATGTTCATTAAATCAAGATTGCAAAAGACCATTATGCGTATTATTAGTGAAAGGGTGTTTTTTTTTCATCAAATCTTATATTCGATTTAATAGGGTCCATCTTGGGAAATTTCGGGAATTGCCATAGACATTTTATTTAAGTGTCAAATTGAGGAATTAAGACGAACATTTCAAGAAAATGCTTAATAAGTCCAAATCCGTCAGTTTGACGTTTAAATAAATGTCTATGGCAATAACCGATATTTCCCAATATATAGCTAGGACCCGAATAAATCGAATATAAATAATAACCTTGACATAGGTTGTGAGGAGCACTTAGGTCCTTACTTTTTATCCACTCACTTACGTACAGATTTTTTCTATGAATACAGACTTCACTTAAGGAAATACTTAAGATTTTTTCTAACTTACAGGAGATGAGATAAATCTTGACTTAAGTAACGGCTATAAATTCCGCCTTAAATTGTCTCAATGTAAAATAATGTTAAAAAAACCATTTCTATAATTTTCCAATCACATCCTAAAAAAACGCGAAATTAAAGAGATCAATAAAATCAAGAAGATGCATCATAATCTTGTTTCTTATGACGAAGAGAAAATTGAAAATTCTGCAAAAGAAAAAACAAATAATTGATATTTTGTTTTTGACACGTTTTTCGTTGAATGTTCGTTTTCTTATTGGTTTTCTTCTTATTTCAAAGGAAAGAAGAAACAGCAAAAAAAAACGTCATGTAGCTATATTTGTGTGTGCTGTGATAAGTAAATTCTTGGTCTTCCTAAGAAGCATCGTAATATGTTACCACATGCAATCAGCAAATTTCGACAAAATTATAAAAAAAAACATTACTCAAAAACATGAACAAAAAA
Source organism: Meliscaeva auricollis (assembly GCA_948107695.1). Lineage (NCBI taxonomy): Eukaryota > Metazoa > Arthropoda > Insecta > Diptera > Syrphidae > Meliscaeva > Meliscaeva auricollis. Next base: position 2,020,772 of record OX403617.1, read on the forward strand.
AAGCAACACACATAGTTGATTAGATAAACAAAAGAAGAAAAAAAAAAACCAAGTAGAAGTCTAAGTCGAACTCGAAAAAAAAAATATTTTTTACATTTAACAAAAAATAAAAGAACAAAAAAATGAATCAAAAGAGAGGCATGTTTCGACTAATTAGCTGATTTCCTCTTTTTTAAACAAATGTTTTGTGTTTTTGTAGAAAAAATAGAATCACAGCCAAGCAGAATATAGAAGGTATCAGAAAAATCACAGCCCGAAGAAACAATAAAGTCAACGATTTTTTTTATCGCCAAAAGGCAGAATCTTCGTGTTATGGCCTCTAGTGCCTTCTGCCTTTCCTTTCTTCCACCACCCGCCGCCACTGTTTATCGAAGAATCACCCATTACTTCTTTATTTCTACACTTTGACTGCTGCTTCAACAAAGCAAGAATATAAATTATCATTGTATTTTCCCTTCTCTTTGATTTTCTTATTCTGTATACAATTTTGTGTGTTTCGAATTCCCATCGCATATTCCTGGCTTCAGGGAACAGAACAAAAAAAAATACAAATAAACGAGTACTCAGCAACATGACTTGAATGATTCATGTTTTCCTTTCGCGTTTTTGGGTTCTGCTGATACAATACTAATACTCGTGTACCTATTGGAGTGTTTTTTTTTTAAACAACATTTTTGGGGAAATATGCCCGTATGGAAGCAAAATGCAATGACCCTTGGAGGCAATATGTAGGTTTTCCTTGGATCTGCCAATAAAATGACTCATTCATGCACACCAGGCAAATGCAAAAGCAAAGCCAAGCTTATAACAAATTATCGTCATCGGATGTGGGTAAAGATAAATGTATAGGTATGTGTGCAACATTCTCATTGGATTATGCGCCACTCACTACAATACAGAAATTAGTCTAAAAATATGCAAATGAATGAATATCATGATCACAGCAGTGTTCCCATTTAAGGGAATATAAATAAAAACAGTGCCATGTGAGGTTTGAAAAAAAATAACAAATAAATTTTGCATTTTTGTATATGGGATGGGATCTAAAATTTTGTTTTTGCTGGGAACGACGACATCACGACAGGAGTTTCAAAAACTGCTTTCCTTTTAAGCGGAGCGAAGAGGCAAGAATTCCGTAGAGTTCAGTACCTATCAGAAAACACCTGCAAGAAGTGGTAAATTTTTGGAGTGTTCCTCGAAGCAAATGGCTGGGGATAGAAAAATGTTGTGTTGTAAGTTACGGATTAAATGAAAAATATTTCAAAGCAGCTGATATGGATTTTGGCTATACAAAGTATTTTTGCTAAGATGACGAACCTCGGATGTAGCCGAGCACTCGGATTATTGGTCAATTATTCGATGGCAGTAATCCGAAATTTAATGCGAAATGCAGACTAAATAACTATGTATAATTCAGCTATAAACGGTTTAGCAAGAGCATGTTTTCGGTTGCTCTTTTATAACTTTAATCAATTTGACTGAATGCGACAACCCCTATGAAGCATCGGGAGACAAATATTTCTAGCTAGCTTGGGCCTCCATCATATGCACCCGAGTTAAGATGTAAACTTGAGCCAACAATTACCTTCTGGTACTAGTTATCGGTTACATCTTCTTCCAACTGTGGTACACCATTTCGAAGAAAGACATGAAGAAGTTTCACCTGTTTCTAAGGTTCTACACCAATTTTTTTCGAAGGACATAGGGACAAACAATACGGTAATTAGCGAATCATAATATTCTGCAAGTATCAGCAGCTATCGACAAAAAAAAAACTTGAAACATCGCAATGGAAAGGATGACCAATCAACGAAGACACCCCGAGGCCAAATCACACTCAATCCATACAAAATCAACCATAGAACCGTATATCTATGCGCAATGCTTCTATCGCCAGGAAATACAAATTTTAAAGTGACCTTTTTCTCTACTCCTCACACCAAAATTTGAGACAAAAACAAAATATTACTAATCTTGGAAATAAATGAAAAATCTCTGTAACGAATTTTAACTTAATTAGGTTATCCGTTTAGGCTCCAGCTCGATGCATAGATTAACGAACCACTTGTGTCACTTCAGAAAAATTGTATTGTGAATTTCAATTAGTTTTTGTTTCGAACAAGAACGATAGTTTTTGTAAGCTGATCTTAAGCCTCCCTCCCGATCTAAAACGTATCTAAAACTTATCTTAACTGTTTGACTTAAGGATATTTCGCATAGCCAAGTTTAATTTTTTGTTTTATTTTTTTAAGATAAAGTTAAGTCTCTGCACTAATTTCATCAATATTAAACTCTTTAAAATATTACAACTTTAACTTTAAAAGGTTTGGTTACATGTTGGCAGATGATCCTTGTTTCTAAAATAACTTTACCAAAATCGCATGATGTATGTGTAGTGTATACTGTACCCTTAACCCTTCTGAGAAATCGATTAATTCATCAAGTCATTCATCATCAATTTATTGAAGTAGGTGCGCGCATTTTAATAAGGAAATCCTGAGCAATGGACAACATTTCAATCCTTTTAAGGTGCGTTTAGAAATGAGAAATGAAGCAAGGAGATGAATTGTCATTGGTTCTGTTATTATTGCCGATGAAAGATGTGATGACTGTCTTAAGTGGGTACACAAGAGATATGTGATATCCAATGGGAATATGGGAATTGATTGAGAAGACTAGACACTTGGATTATTGAATAATATTAAGGTACAAAACCGAAAAAAAAAAATAATAATATTATAATTCCCAATGGGTATTTTATAGCTTCGTTTTTAATTGCGGTATAGATTTACATTTATACATACTTGCATTAAAGTCATCCATTTGTAATATAATCCAAGTAACAATCATTGTGAGGGGGATGTGTGGCCCACGAATTCTTTTGCCTGTATAATAAAAAAAAAAGACACAGTTTTGATGCATAGCTCGATTACCTTCAAACTAGCCATCTCTTGGACACTTTCTAGAATGTTTTTTTGATATTTTATTTAAGGACCAAAAACAACGGTCCATTTTACCAATTTTATCGCTTATTTTTAAACCATACATATATCAACTCCAAATGCATTTCGATTAAATTATGCTAAATATTTGTTTATTTGCAAATCATGACATTGCTGGGACAAAATGATCTTTTTCTCTTGCTCGTCGGACCAAGTGCTTTGAATGGTAATAAATTGAGCTTGAGTTGATGAATAGGATTAAAAGTATGATACATCCAACACTACCAAGCCAAAAAGAATCAACAGTATCTAACAAATTTCCTCAATATATGACTGGGGAGCCGAACGGCTAAGGTTTTGTTTCTTGGTTTTTAACATCCCATTGGAAGTTATTGTGATTGGTGAGATTAGTCGAAGTAAACATTTTGACATTTCTCGATGTTTTGAGGTCACTAGAGTTTGAATCCGATGTATGTGTGTGTGTGTGTGTATATATACGTTTGTAACACTTTTTTTCGATCACCATATCTCGAGAACGAAAAAATTACGTTCTAGAACTGCAGGAGTTTACTAAGCAAAAAGAAATTTTTTTTATACTCGTACAATGATAACTAATTGTTTAATTAATGATGTTAATGAAAGATGAGAACTTTAAGTTCTCCAAGATGAGAACTGAAGTAAACGCTAATTAAAGAAGAAATAACACATAATTGCAATTTGTTTTTTTTCCGGAAGGTTAAGTAGCTTTTATGTACCTACCTACACGTTTGGCATTCTGACTGTGAAAATGAAACTATCAGCTTTTGTTTTTAAGATATCACGACTATTCTGATTTCCGGTGTCAACAAGTTTCGCTTTTAAAATTGTTAAACTTCTTTGATTTTTCGGTGAACTTAAGATTCTTTTATAGGGTTTTCAAATGGGGACTTGACAACTTTGTATTTAATTTGTGAACTCACCCTTTCACAAATCATCGTGTCAATTTATGCAGTAAACTCAACATTTTTATCATGACAAAGTACACGGTTGAGCAACGTCTGCGAATTATAAAAATTTTCTACCGAAATTCGGAGTCGGTGACCGCAACTTTGAGAGTCAATTTTCGGTCGTAATTCTCGCCCTAGTAGACGGGAAATTTGGGTCTACATATTTGGGTCTACATAGTCCGTAGCAAACAGTCTAAATCAGTCAATTCCACGGCGTTCTCAAGAATTGGGTATCGCTCAGACTATTTTTGGCCCGAATTGAAAAAACATGGACTTGGACGACATGTGGTTTCAACAGGATGGTGCCACAAGCCACACAGCACACCTTACAATCGAATTATTGAAGAGGAAGTTTGATGAGCGTGTTATTTCAAGAAATGGACCAGTCGATTGGCCGCCTCTTTCATGCGATTTAACGCTTCTAGACTATATGACTATACTATATCTTTGGGGATACGTTAAGTCATTGGTTTATGCCAACAAGCCGACTATGTTAGAACAGCCAACATTCAATGCGAAATAGCGACTGTTTTGGCCGAAATCTGTGGCCGAGTCATCGAAAATTGGATCCAACGAAATGACCGCTGCAAACGTGCCCGCCGTGGCCATATGGACGAAGTCGATTTCCATTCATAAATGTTTTGATTTTACTTCAAGCCAATAATAAAGTTATTGAAATATCTCAAATGGTTTGCGTTGTATTTCAAAAAAAAAAGTTGTCAAGTCCTTTATTATTGATCCACAAAATCTATTGGTTAACACCCTCAAAAACGTGAAACTTCAAACAATACGGAATTCAGGACTCCGAAAATTTTAAAAACGGGTGGTTTTGGAATTCAAACGAAAATCAGAACAGGGGTGATTGCATGTAAACATAAAATTGGAAGAAGCCAAAAATGACAAGGACGAGATGATTTTAGTAGGTCTCCAGGGCACCAAAAGAAGCTAATAAACTGCTTGAACAATATTTAACAACCTCTTTGCTAACTGCCATTTAACCACATGCTTACTGGAATATGAGGCTGTTGCTGGCATCAGAAAGGAGTGGATGTTCAGGATTTGCCAATGATAGCCTTTAAACAGTTTTCTGACAAGCACCTTTATTATATCTGTGACAGATAGGCAGAACAACATGAGTCCTAATAACTTTCAAAACGTCTGTGCGTAAGTTTTAATAGGTATTAAAACTTCATTTACTTAAAACGAAAAAAAATGGACTTAATCTGATCTGCCTTTTTGCCACCGAATTTGAGAGGAAAAATAATAAATTATCTACTTTTTTCATAGCTAAGTAAAGCAATTTAGATTAAAATTTATTGATACATAACATAAATAATAAAACATTTTAACCAAATGTACTGTACAAGCCTGCCACAAAAGTTAGCAAAGCTTTCACATTTCTATATTCATATAATGTACCTATACATAACTTAAAATAGTACCTACCTACCAAATTTACGAGTCGTTTTTTTCTATTCACACCCTAAAATATTCGAATTAGAATTTACAGTTAAATACATAGCTATTTACATTCAAACAAATCTTAAGTACATTCAGTTAACAATAAAAATGGTCATTATCTTTGCCATGACTGTAGTAAATATGTAATACAATTTAAAAAATGCAGTTATCTTAATGACGACGACGGCTGATAGTTCTAGAGATTTAAATCCTGAATTCTTATATATTAAATCTGAATCACCTTGCCACCACCCTTCCGCCCAATTTCACGGTATCAATTCGTTCCACTTCCGTCCGACTACGACTACCACTTCCACGCTTCCACCCACCCAAAAACTCACTCAATTTCCTACGCACACTCTTAAAAATACAAAAACTACACAACGCCATATCGATTTATAATTAGTACATTCGTCCTTTTCTGTTACACTTGTGCACAAAGCCCAATGTTTCCACTCATGTACTCTTCCCAAACCACCTCTACATCACCACACAACCAACAGAGAACTCTGAATTAATTCAGCTTTCAGCAGCTTACATGGACGAGGGACCACAATAATATTGCGGAATTGGGTGGATCTCTGTTTCTGTTCTCTGCTGATTCTGATACCAATGATGGAAGATGGAACATAGAACCAGAACCAGAGGATTCATTATGATTCCATCCACGAACCACGACGACGACAAAAACACGAAACGAAAATTTTGCTTTTGTTTTGCCAGGCGGGGGTGCGGCAATTGGTGCTGCAATCAACCCTCCTTTCTTTTATTTCTGTACAACAAACTGCTGGTGTTCCTGCCTTTATGTCAGGCTTCGCAGTTTCAGAGCAAAAACAAAAAAACTCAGCCAGCAGGAGCACATATGTGCGCAACGTGTTGAAAATAAATATACATAAATACCCTATAGAAGAGTCTTTCTCATAAAAGGTAAGGTACATACATAAAAGGGGAAAGTGAAATCCAGGATATTTTTAGGGATGGGTTCGACATCGACTAGGTAGTTGGTTAGAGAGAGAATTTGAGGTAGTTTTTATCTTGATAGGCGCTCCATTTCTGAAATTAAATTTAGAATCTAATCACGCTCCTTAATTCGAAACACGACCTTCTTTGTTCAGATGAAAACTAACTCCATCTCCAAAGTGCCCCCATACAACAGAAAAACAAGAATAGAGAAGAAAGAACCTCTTTTCTATCCTATTCCTATCTATCTCCACTACAAAATACAACCAAGGAGAAGGGTCTATGCCCTTTTCTTCTTATTCTTATTCGATTTCCAGCCATTTGCCAATGCTTTAGCTGCGCCTTGGTAAGGTTTGATACATCGTCGTCGTTCTTCTCCTTTAACCACTTGAGCAAAATTATTGAAAAAAAAGAAGGAACGAATAAAAATAACTATTTTTTTGTGTTTTCTGTTTTCGTGGTGAACAAGTTCGTGGAGCAGATAAGAATTTTTTAATTACTTTGGCACTCCGTAGGCCAATCGTCATCGTTTCGTCGGTCGTCGATTCGCTATAGCAAATGTAATTATTACTTTTGCTCACTTCTTTCATTTCTCTGACCGACCGGTATCTTCGGTATTCTCAAGACTTGAGAATTGAATATACAACAAGGAAGGAATATTAAAAAGCCGGTTAGACATAAACTTAACACTAAATCATCAAAGTCTGCTGCACTTACATTATTTTTAAAGGAAGATGATGACTTCTGTTTTTTTGTGTTTCTGTTGTCCGTTGTCTTGGTCGTCGGCCGCACTGGTAAATCCAATTTTCATTTATAAAAACTTCAATTTCTTAAACTTGGTTTTGAAAATGTACTAAAATAAAAGCACTAGCTATGTTTATTTTTGTTTAATTATTTTTTCTATAATAATTTGTGTGCGGTTAAGGCTAACTACACCCTTTTTTTAAGGAAAAAAATAACAAAAAAGTTATAAGCTAAATTGTGATGAGGAACAACTGCAGAAAAAACTGGATAGAGAAATGAACACTACTCGCGATAATGAACTGAACACGACTCCGTCTCAAACACGAATGAGTTTGTTGAGTGGATTTTTGTTCGAGGAAAGCCTTTTTTGTGAAATGAAACAAAGGCTTGAACAGGGATGTCAATGGTATATGTGAAGAGTACTTTTTGGCTAGAAAGTAGTGTATGAGTGTATAGTTCAGGGGTTGAATCGTCACATACGAAAACGTACGAACGTAAAAGTATATTTTACTTGTGTCTCTATCTTTTTGAGCAGAATATAATAGAGACCAGCAATCGTCAATACGTTGAAGATCGTTCGTTTACGTATGCGACGATTCGACCCCAGCAAGTCATCCATTTTGAAGTAAAAAGAGGCCTTTTTAAGGCCTTCTAAAAGAGTTCCTAGGAAGCCTTGCATATAGAAGGTAAGAAAGGCCTCTTTAAGATTTGTTTTAAGATTTATATCATTCACAGGAACAATTGTTTCTCAGAGAAGATATTGTTTGTGTAAGAAAACCTCTTTAAGACCTTTTTGAAGAGGTATATCTTTGACACGAACCATCATATCCATACTTTTCTTAAGGCAGCTTTTAGTGCTGGGTTGGCTTTTAAGGCCGAAAGGCATTAGTATTAGATCATTAATTAATTTAGAGCGCCCGTATAGGGCCAGTAAGTTAGATATAAGTTATGGATAAGTAGGCTAGTTTTTATGAATTTTTGTCTGGCTTTAAGATATTTATAAGATTAAGAAAAACAAAAATGAATAAAAAAGTGCTTGGTTGGCATGCGTAGATGCCTGGGATCAAATCTCAGCCGAGCTCTTGAGGTAGAATGAGTTCTTTTTTTAAATTAAATAAAATTCTTATCATTTCAGAATAACAACAAAAGCATTGATAGGTACATACATAGGAGACAATTATTTACGAACAAAACAATAAATAAAATAGCAAACTTAAGGTACTACCACCAACATAGCTTAAGATAACTCTAGCCATGTTGGTGGTAGTACCTTTAAGTTTTTGTTGTTGTTTTTGTTGTTGTTCAAAGATTGATAGAAAAACTGACGAAATACTGCAGCCTAACTGCAAGTATGGAAACATACGAAATTTAAATAAAATATTTTATTTATATGTGCCGTCATCGGGAGTGACAGTTTGTTGTTATTGTTTTGATTGAGGATTGCCTCAATTGAAATCGAAACTCTAGCGATGTCAAGAGTTACTTTATAAGCATTGCCTTTATACGTTATAAATGTCAATTCATGTCTGTTTTTACTACCTGTGATCTTTCTCTCTCTCTCTCTCCCTCTTTGTCACTGAAATGCATTTTTGTATGCTAAGGGCAAAGACTACCCGGAATTTGAACCAATTACAAATAAAAAAAAATCGTAATTTTTGCCTGACTGTTATTTTAAATTAGGGATAAGAATTTTTTGGATTTTTCTCCACTCAAGTAAGAGAAAGCTTTTATTTTGGGTATGAATACGAGTTTCGCTTAAGCCACTGCTTAAAATTTTTCCCAACTTAATTGAAGGTAACAGGTTATTTTTAACACTAAAAAACAACCTTCACCCAAAATATTTGAATGGAATATTCTTGTCCTGGATTCACATGACAATTGAGGAGTGACCATTCAAAAGGGGATAAAATCAATTTTCACTTTTTAAACTTTTCCATAATACAATGCTTAGTTTAGTGAGGTTAGGTAAGGTTAAAACAAAAAACTAACTTTATAATCGGACTCGGCAAACAGGTGAAAACCTGAAATCCTATGGAAAATTACAATTTAGCTTTTTGTTTTTTTTTTCGATTTTCTGAGGAATGACAAAAAGTGTTCTTATCCCCTTTTGAAAAGTCACTCCTCAATTGAAATCATCACACCAAGTTAAGGAAAAAAAATACCTTTAAATCATGTCTCATAATACTAGATAGTATTCACATAAATTCTTTAGCTCGGTATTCTCGGTATAGATTTTCTTTTAGTGCGCTGCGCATACACATTTTACTTCAATACCTTATCTTGAATACAGTAATACCATCCCTGTGTTAATTGGTATGAATGAACAATAGGGTCGGTTGGTTTCGATTTATTAGCGGGTTTTGATGCAACTCAGCAACCTTCACCTTATCAAACATCAGACAGTGCTGTCGCCCAAACTTGTTCTTCCTTTATGGGATGGCTGCTGATGTGAAAGGTCCCAGTTACTTATAAGGTAAATAAATACTGCGCATGTTCTCAAAAAAGACGATAAGTTTCCGTACAAAAGTTTGCTACAAAGTAAAACAAAAAGTTTGATAAATCTGTAGCAAGTTTTTTTGTTTCTGAGAGACTTTTTCTCTTTTGACAGATTTTAAACATTTTACTACAAAAAGTTAACAAACAGACCTAAAACCAAACCAGTTTTTTTTTCAAGAGAATGTATGAGTATGAGTTGCTGGGAGTTTTTTTATAATTTTATCATTTCTGAAGTTGTGGGCAGTGATTTTTTTGGAAAAAAGATATATTAAAAACACTACCACTGGTACAAAGGGGGTAACACTGGAACATAGTTCCATCAAAAACATCGTTACTTCACAAATCGTGTGATATTAATAACCCCGATATTTACATACCCAGCGTTCGTGTATTTATGTTTATTTAAATTTGTTTAACGGTTAAAGGCGCAAGCATAAAACTTCATATAGGGACTGCATGAACTGGTTCTTTCCCACGCTTCGCCTCTGTTTAATATTTAGGTTTTTTAAATAGATAAAAAGATTTTAATTATACTGAAACAAAAGAGACAAAATTTCAAACAGCAGCTTTTATTCAAAAAAGTATTTTGACATCTTACAATGGAACGGACTGTCTTTCCTTGTAAGTTTTCTCTCAGGTACGGGAATGCCTTATAAGACCTCTAATGTACTTCCAGTCTTAACTCCATGAAAATAGAGCCACAAATTAAACAATCTTCAAAAAAAAAAGCTATCCAAGTGCAGTAGGATTTGCCAAGTTTCCGATAAAAGCTTTGCCAAAAAACAACGGCCCATACGAAAATAAAATAAAATTATAAAATATTATACTTATTAAAAAAATTGTTTGAGTTAAAAAAAAAAATAGTAGTTACCTAACATATTTTCCAAACACGTACATAGGTACCTACACGGGAAAGAAAATTAGTGGTGATATCTGACTAATTTTGTAGAAGCCTCAAATCTTTTTTGGACACAATTTTGTTTTCTGACATTAATGGTCAGCAAAAAAATGTCATTTTCAAATCTTCCATCGCTGTTTCTAAAAGGTTCATTATTTTTCGAAAATCAATTTATACTTTAAATTATCTTCTATATAAGCATTAATTTTCTTAAAATTTACTAAAAATAAAATGACAGTTAGTCTAAAAATCTCACAGATCATTTTCAACTTGGTTTAACATGTAATAAAACACAAACTCACCGTTGGCTTTTATTTTACCTACAACCACACTAACTGCTATAAATCACAATTTATCAACAACAATCACTAAAGAGACTAAGATACACCCTCCTCTACAACATTACAATAACAATAGCAACTTTCAAATGATAACCATGACCATGTTATTGCAGTTGCATTCATTAAAACAATTAAACTCCAGTAGAATTCCTTCATACATTTTTATTTTTAACCGAGCCTCTACAAGATTATAAGTACAGTAAAATGTTTTTTACTGCAAACTACAACTTTAACAAAAAAAAAAATGGCTTAGCAGACATATCCATTGAGATTTGAGAATAATGTCTAAGCACCAAATACTCAAGTTCACGGTCTAATAAATTTCGAAGATGTTCATCTGACCGCGCACACCTGCGCTCTGCTAGTGCTTTTTGAGCTCATCCCATCATCCACGAATCTCTACTATCCACGGAAATGGTAGGTATGGTATCCAGCAGAGTTAAAATGCATTCTGCACGATTTGTTATTTACTAATCGAGAATTGGAGATTATGCAGCGAATGAATGAGAGTGTGAAACTGCATTCGTTTGCAATGCAATTGCAATTGCAATTAAAATCTATAGTGTGGACCCAAATTTCACGCATTTAATTTTAGATGCCAAACTATACCTGTAGAGAGTGTGAAATCACAGGAGGCAAGAGAAATTGCGTGTTTGTAGGGTTTAAGGCGAGGGCAATTATTCAAAAGAGCTTAAGCTTATTTAATTCGCAGTTGTGTTATCTTCAACTCAAATCGTTGATTATACGAAAAGTATAATAGTTCGCCCTTCATCAATTTGTAGAATTATATATTTTTTTGTCCTCTCTCCTATAAATATTTAATTGTGTGTATTTTCACATACAAAAAATATAATTATGTGTTTTTGTGCGACTCATCATTTGGCTGCTACAACTGCCACTACCAATTCGTCCAGTTGAGCTTACTCAAAGACAAATCTAAGACAACCATTATTCCGAAACTGCTACTGGTGGACAAGTCTTTAAACTTTTGACATTAATCTAAAAGTATGTCTTTATTAGTGTTAATTGGTTGATAAAGTGATTTAGCACACAAACACCCCTATTATAGAATCCGATGACTGCGTTGCGGCGGGATTCGCACTTATTTCAACCATATTTTCTCCTCTAGAACCTGCAAGTGAGGAAGTGTGTTAATGGAAATGATAAGGTAGTTCCTCGTATTGATAATATAGTTCACCCGGCAAGTTCATAATTGATTTGAATGTGATTGCGAACCCTGCGAATCACGTTGACTCCCCGGGAGTAAAGTATTGCGAATTCCATAATAGGCATGAATAATTTAAAAAAATAACTGATAAAATTCTATTAAACCTCAATTTTTCAATAGGCAGAAAAACCTTTTTAATACAGAGTTTATTCTTTTGCTAGCTTTACTGATGATTGAAAAATCTAGTCTTATGACTAGCTCAAGAAGAATCAAGGCCTAGTACTGACACACTCTCATCCATTTCCTGTGTAGGGTGTAGTTAGCAGTTATCAGGTGACGGGGAAATACAATTTCCTGCCTTCTACGGACGGCTAACTGAGATGCACTTTTCGTGACAACAAGTACCTACTCTTCGGGAGTTTGTCAATCCTCTGCAAGAGGATAGTTTTTCTTTATTATTATTATCATTAAACTTTATTGACACATAATAAATTACAATATCAATATAACTAAGATTAAGCACTAGCTACCAGGAGCTTTTGGCTAGAGTTTTTCTTTAATTTTATATTTTTATTCAAAATGACGGTCTGGGTGCTAGACACTTTCTTTGTAGGTGTAAAACCAACCGCTTTCATTTAAAATACCTTCATAATCAATCAGATTATAAAGGGCAATACCATGCATTTAAGCAAAATTGTTTAAACCGTACCCAGTATCTCCTACGTCCCCTATACTGCATGCCATATGGAAAATACATAACGACAAAAGGAGACCCAGGGAACTCTTCATTTTAAATATAGCACTGCAAGTAGAATATTTTACCCAACAAAGTCCAATTCGGTTCAAGACACGAAAAAAAATCAAGATGAGTTTACTTTTTTTAATATTTTCTTGAAAATCAAGTGTTTCTTTGTTAAAAATTAAAAAATCGCTTATCTTAAAAATAAATGTTTTGTTTTTTTCTAAATATTTTCATTTTTATCACAAATGTCATGGTGGTGCACAATAGGACAATGGTCCACATAAGTATAGAAGGTACTGAGGGCCAACTAAACGCCACAACAAAAAAAAATTTTGCCGAATATTTCGGCAATATAAATATTCGTTACTTTTTTGTTTTTAAGGTTTTTATGTTCGGAAATTAAATTTTGTTAATTTTTTCACTGTGAAATAAAGTCTTTTTATTTCTATTTTTTTTTCATTTTCTTTTTTAATAATTTATTTTTGTTAATTTTCTGTGTTAAACATAATCTCATATAATTGTGTTTGTTCGAATTAATCTCAATAATACAGAATCCGACGTATGTCGTGATTTGCACTTATAATATTATCAGCAATATTTTCTATTGCGGAACTTGGAAGTGAGCAAAGTGTCTTACTGGAAATGCGGTATGGTAGTTTCTCGTATTAATAAGTTCAACCAACAAGTTCATATGTAATTGCTTTAAATGCGAATACGAAACCTGAGAATCACGTTGACTCCCTTGCGAATTCCTTAATAGGCATGATATTAATGAGAATTATGTTTTTAATTCGTGTTTGCATTGTGCACACACGGTAGGTGCATTTAGTAGGTACATATCATGGTGTAATATTTACCATTTGCCATTTTTCAAAAAAATGCATGCTAACTTCAAGAAGACAATAGTGCTTTTTTATTTAAAAAACGGTGACTATTAACGTAATCAAATCATCATTATGGAATTCGCAATAAAGCTACTACTCCCGTGGAGCCAGCCAGGCCCGTAGCCAGGATCTCATTTCGGGGGGGGGCTTTCCTCAATTTTTTTCGAGTAATTCATTTAACAAAAAATACAAAACCATACCTGGAAAAATTAATGTTTATACCCATTATCGATTCTATAGATGAAGACCATGCAAAATTCTAGTCAAATGAAGCTTTTTTTGGCAGTTTTAAAGTAAAGGATGTTTAAGTCAAATAATTTTGTACATATTGAGCCAGGAAATGTCTTCGTGAAGCGAGTAGTTTAAAAAAAATATTACTTTTCAAAATTGCTAATTTCATTGGATATTTTTTTTAAGTTGTTTAAGCATTTGACCGTAATGTAAAAAAAATCACCATAAATTCCAAAACTCCGTACTTTTTGGGATGTATACTTCATCCTATTTCTAAACTCTTGATACTGGCCAAGTTAATTATGGTATAAAGAAGGCAGTAATCAGAGAAAATCCAATAAAAAAGGATATTTTATGCTTTTCAGAAGAAATGATTTCTATGGATTTTTCAATTTTTTTTTTGAGGAATCCAGAAGTCATACAAAAAATTGGCCAAGACATAAATTTGGTAATTTTGTCTTAATTTGTTCTACATTATCGGTCTTAGCGTTTATATGTTGGCATATGCACCAAAAACATGATAAACAGAAAACAAGGTATGCTCATTTGAATTTTGGCAGGTTTTCTGTGACGTCATAGTCATCTTTCTCATAGCCAGTTCGCGCGAACGTCAGTTATGGATTTTGAGAAAACATTTTTTTTAATTGAAAACAACAACAATGAAGCTAAAAAAAACTCGATTGTCAGCATCGGAGATGACTACTACGTCATCACTTTTCCAAAATGGTGACATGGCGCTAATAATAAGCATACCTTGTTTTCTGTTTATCATGCACCAAAAACAATTAAAAAATTCATACTCAACATCCCAAAACAACATAAAGTTAGCTATAAAAAGTATTACTTCAGAACTTTCCACCTTTAAAAACGCTTGAATTGGACTACAGAGAGTATTTTGGACAAATCCTAAATTTCAATTTGCAATATCTGCATCGAAAGCGAATTTTTGAATGATTTCATTTCCATCCCATTAATAGTTTTGTAATTAAGTATTTACCAAAGAAAGAAATTCGACGTTAAAAAAAAATAGTTTATAACATCTTCATATTATTTTCAGATTCGTGTTCAGCGTTACAAAATCCTTTAGAAAAGTATACTTTAGTTTGAAGGCAATTTTCGCAGACCAGTGTAATCTATTGTATACATTTCTATGTGTTACCGTTGTCTTTGAATTGTTATTTCTTGTGTGAAATCATTTTTTAATTCTCCCCCTGCCTGAATGTTTATGACAGGTTTATTCATTTTTTTGGCACAATAACACGTTCTACTAGTTTGAATCATCTAATGAGAAGAATTCTAAATTTCTTAATTTAATGTTTATTTCTACTACTTGCTGTTATATACATTTTTCTTATTGCTAAATTTTGAAATGCTGTATTTTGGAAACTGTTGGCCCTTCAAAAATGAAACTGAAGTCAAATTAACAAAGTGCGAAACCATACAATAATACAAAGTGAAAAACTAGTCCTTCATTGCTAAAAATATTAATTACTAAAAAAGCGCACGAATTTCTTTTTTTGGATTTTTAAAAATTTTGCGTTCGGCGCTAGAGCTAAAGAATAAGTAGGTATATTCGAAAACACACTAAAATAGGCTTAAGCAGATGATGTTTCTAGATTTCTAGGTGTGTTTTTTGTACGCCCGGGCTTAGTTGGACGAAAAAAACGCCTCGGGGCTTAACGAAAACATTTGGCAGCATTGCGAATAAAAAAATTAAAAAAATGTTTCCAATATACAAAATTAAATAAACAAAAAATTAATAACAAAAATCTTTTTCAATAACATATTTATAAACATAACATATATATATAAAAGAAATTTCAGAGCAGTAAATGCCCACACTTTAAAATTTAAATGAAATAATTTGTACGAGTTAAGAAAAATAAACAATTCAATTTTTTTTCTACACCAAACGCCATCTTTGTGTTTTTATGTTCATACAATTAATCGATAGTTTTGGTGTTTTCATACAATTTATAGATGATTTAACAGAAAGTGATTTGGTAGCACAGATTTTAACCCTTTAAAAGAGTATAGCCCTGAGAATTCTCCGGGCTTAGTTCCTTAGCTCAAGGGGCTAAGTATGTTGTTGTATTTAACATGTTAAGGGCTAAGCCCCGAGAGCGTTTTTTTTTGTCCAATTTAGCCCGGGTGTACAAAAAACACACCTTTTATTTCCGTTTGAAATATGTTCTCGCCAAGGCGACACAAGATTCATAAGCATCTCTGAAAAAAAAATAAGCATTTTCTATAATATTCTTAAAGGACCCTATCAGTTCCTTATTAAATTTTATATATGAAAATCATTTCGGGGGGGGCTTCAGCCCCTCAAGCCCCCCCCCTGGCTACGTGCCTGGAGCCAGCATTCGCATTTGAAGCAATTATGTAACTTGAATGGTAAAAAGTAGTTCCTCGTAGCGATAATACAGTTCATCGGCAAGTTCCATAATTGCTGTAAATGCGAGTACTGAAAATCAAGCTGACTCCCCGGGAGTAGAATTTTTGCGAATTCCATAATAAACATGAATAATATTACATACTTGAAATATAAAAACCCAATTCTCATTTCTAAATCTTTTTATCAAATTAAAAATAAATTCACCAAACAATAGATTTGTTATTATTGTTATTATTGTACTATTCGTACTAGAATGTCAGCTTGTTAGACTTGACCATTCTTTATTCCGTCAAGATTTGTGTAGAAAATATAATCATGCTGAGCGCATTGACTTATTATACATGGACTGCCAAGAGCCAAATCATGATTTTTCCACTTGTAAATAAAAAAAGCTCGGGTTAAAGATAACGGAAAATAGCAAGATACTTACTTGACATTGAGTTTTTACAGCTGAGTCAGCCATGATAGCTATTATTGATTCAGGATTTCACCACTATCTTTCATCGAAGCCTCTACAGTTGGAACCATTTATATTTGAATTTTGTATTTAAAATTCACACGACTAGCAGTCCATATAATATATGTGGCAATAAGCAATAACCGTTTGAGTCTAAAAAATTGAAATAATTCTTAAGCGATTTAAGCGTTAATTGCAAATTTTGTTAGAATGAAATGGTTTTTTTTCTATTTTAGACCTGAATAACTGAAGTTGGCAATTATGCAAACCCATAATTTTTTTCTAAAGTGAAATAAAGCACTATAAAGAAGCAGTATAAAGAATTAAATTTTACTATTCGCTTAAGTGACATAGGCGGTTATTGCTTGTGTTCACAGATATATCCGCTATTGAGTTCTGTATTACTTAACTGGTGCTTGTATTCAATTAACCAGTTCAGATTTCTTGAGATCTCAGAAATTTTTTTTGACAGAAGCCAAAAACGAATCCAAAATTTTTTCTGCTCAGTTTTTGACAGCAAATTTTCTGACTAATCCTGTTTAGATTGGTGAGATTACTGAGCGCTCAGAGATCTCAGAAATATGAACTGGCTAAATATTATGTAAAAATTCCACTCGACCTCAACTTCAAAACTCATTATCGCATGTGTCCTAACTACAGCGACCACTTTTTACGAAAAAGTGCAAAGTGAAAATTTGAAACTCATTTTTCTGACGCTTAGCTACAATCAACTTCAAAAAGTACAAAAGTAAAATTTGTTTTGTCCTCTACCAACACACTGTGAAATCGTATCTAAAGCTAAACATCTCCAAAAAAACAAAAGTAAAAGTTAAAACGGTTATAACTACTACTTTTTCACTTTTTGAAAACACCACTACATGCAAATGAATTGTTTAGCTAAATGAATACTAGATGTCCTTAGCACTCAACATTTTCACTGAACTAGCCCATTTTTTGACAGATACTTGATTTCATGATAAACAGAAAACAAGGTATGCTTATTATGAACGCCACGTCGCCATTTTGGAAAACTGATGACGTAGTATTCATCACCGATGCTGACAATCGAGTTTTTTTCAGTTTCATTGTTGTTGTTTTCAATAAAAAAAAATGTTTTGTCCAAATCCATAACTGACGTTCGGGCGAACTGTCAATGAGAAATATAACTATGACGTCACAGAAAACCTGCCAAAAATCTAAATCTATCATGCTTGATTTTGTTTTTTTTTTGTTTGATTGTGAAAAAATTAAAATTATACAATCGTGTCTAATATTATTATTATATAATAATTATATTATTAACTAATATTTAATATTATCTGACCTCATAAAACAACATCTACGATATTATTGCCCCTTGTGCATTGAAGATTCAACAACGCCGGCACAATAATTGCACCAGGAAGCCGGATACGATTAGAGGAAGCAAATGTACCATTTATACTTGTGTTTGGTATGTTCCACCACTCCACCATGTATTTTGTTTCGCCTTAAGTGTGTTCTTTTTCATGGTTTCCACATACCTATTAATATCAGTACACGTACAGGGATACCTCTGGAAATGTTCAAATGTCGGCTTTTAAAACTTCACAAATTTTAAGCTTTTCCATCGAGGTCAGTTTTGTTTTATTTGTCTTCAAAACGAAAAAATTGTCTGTTTATTTAAACGTTTTTCACAAATACAATTTGTCTGAATGTTACCTTAAAAACACCCTCTGACAAGAGCCTCAATTTTGAATCCTTAAAGTGAATACGAACATTTGAAAAAAAAAATCATCGAAATCGAAGTTGTTCTGATCGGTTCCAAGATAACTTGTATATTACAAAACTTCAAGTTCCTATTTTTTGTTCTGTTAAAAAATCTGTTTAGAAGATAACTTGAGTTTTTTTTTCTGCAAAAAAATATATTAGTACGGTTGTGCGACTGTATCGATAAACATGCGACTTCTTTTCAATTACTTAGCTCTGCGATCTTTTTCTTCTCAAAGCGACTTTTAAATCAACCTTTAAAAAAATTTCAACGGTAACTATGTAATGTGGTTGGTGCTACAGCGTAACGCAACACAAGCCAAGACTTTAAAACGTTATGTTACGTGACAGTTGACACATGTCAAAAACCGAAGCTGTGGTGTAAAAGAGTGCGAAAGTGCTCAAGTTCCCACAAAATTTATTTTAAAAGAATAGAAAAATAGTTAAAAGCTTGCAAATAACTATAAAAATACTTTCTTTAAAAAAACAAGAAAATATAAACACAATCCATGGCGGATGCTGCAGCTAGACAGCTTCAGTATGAGTACAAAGCGGTAAGTAAAACCAAAACATTTCCATTAACCTAAAAAATGCTTTACTTTTTTTTTCTAAACGTTTACATCAATCGCCAAATTTCTTTAGAATTCCAATCTTGTGCTCCAAGCTGATGTGCGCCTTATCGAGCGACCACGGCGTGACGAGGCTACCGGTGAAGTTGTATCATTGGTGGGAAAGCTAGATGGGACTCGAATGGGCGATCGCTACCAAAGAACCAAACCTGAGAAAACAGAGGAACGAAAACAAAAGTTAGTTTATCCTATAAAAATATCTAATGTGTATAAATTATAAAAAAATTATTTAAATTAGACGACAAAAACGTGATGAAGCCCAATACGATTTCGAGCGCATGAAAGGTGCCACCCTTCTATCCGAAGGCATTGACGAAATGGTTGGCATTGTTTATCGACCAAAGACCCAAGAAACCCGGCAAACTTACGAGGTTTTGCTGAGTTTCATTCAAGAGGCCTTAGGTGACCAGCCCAGAGATATTCTTTGCGGTGCTGCCGATGAAATTTTGGCAGTCTTAAAGAACGAAAAGCTCAAGGATCGGGAGCGTAAACGAGAAATCGATAGTCTTTTAGGAAGTGTTGCCGATGAGAGGTAAGTAATTTGAGTTCACTTTTTGATATATAAGATCTTAAATTATACCTTCACAGGTTTGCTCTTTTGGTGAATTTGGGTAAGAAAATTACAGATTTTGGCGCAGATGCGTCGACTGCACTCAATGTCACAAATAATGAGGAACAAATTGATGAAACATACGGCATTAACGTCCAATTTGAAGAATCCGAAGAAGAGAGCGATGAAGATATGTACGGAGAGATTCGTGATGAAGATGGCCAAGAGGAGGGCGAAGAAGCTCGAGTTGATCATACACTTCACGCTGAAAATGTAAGTCAATAGTTCTTATTACACATTTAAAAATGGTCAACAGGTACAAACAATTAAGCTCCTATTTTAATTATTGCAAAGTCTTCTTAATTTTCCTGAAAGTGCCATATTCATAAAAATCTTCCTAAAACTTAATCCTGAGTTTTTTTGAATTTAGCTTTGCTAGTTTGCTTTCGAGTCTTCCACAGTATTAAGAGCGTTGTGAAAATTTGCTCAATGGCATCTTTGATGGTGAGGTCCAATCGTAGTGGAAGTCAGGATTTGACAAACCACCAAGGGCCTGTAATACAAGTACTTGTATTACAAGTGAAATCTTACAATTTTCCATACATAATTGTGCAATTTCACTTGTAGTTATATGTTTTAGGCCGCAAAAGTACATCTATGAAGAGTACATCTCTGCATGGCCGGTTGGAATCGGCGAAAAATTAACTTGCGAAGTTAATTTATTTATTTTTAAAAGTCTAATCAGATCATAATCCAATGACTTAGGTATATGTTCACAGGGAGTTTAGGGAATGCTATTTTATTTGTCGAACAGTTGATGTTTTTTTTTTTTATCAAAAAGTATCGTGGCTTGTTTCATGCTAGCGAGCTCTTTTTCCTTTTGACATCTCCCTCGTTTATGCGGCCTTAGCCATATTAGGTGAGTAATTGCTTCAGCTTTTGCTAAAGAGCCATCCTTCTTATTATACCTTGGATACCGAAATCTTCAAGATTCCAAGATTCTTATTGAGTTCGCCTTACCACACATTCCCATTCTGGCTTCGAACCGATTGTAGAGAGTTTTTATAGCTTTAAATTTGTTTACTGTAAATAATTTCAAGACTAAGCTCTTAAAATTTTCCAATTAAATTTAATTTTCCGTGGAAATTGACTAAATAGTGCAGAAAGTTTGGTTCTAGACTAAAGTCTATTTTTTTTTTTATGTACTAAGCCTCTGAGCCAAAAGAGCTTAGCTTGTAGCTGAAAAATCTTAACAAATAGCTAAGGCTCTCTCAATGTTTTCGAAATCCAAATCCAGACCAGACATTAACTTGTTATAATTTCAATTATTTGGTTTATCTATTTCAGCTAATGGCTGAAGAAGCAACCAGTGCCAGCGTCAAAAAAGAACGAGGTCTACATCCCCTCGACATCGACGCCTACTGGCTTCAACGATGCCTCAGCAAATACTACAACGATGCTATGGTATCGCAAAGCAAGGCTGGTGATGTTCTAAAAATTCTCAAAGACGCAGCCGATGACCGAGATTGTGAAAATCAACTTGTCTTGCTCTTAGGCTACGATTGCTTCGATTTTATAAAACTTCTCAAAAACAATCGTCAGATGATTCTCTACTGTACGATGCTAGCTTCAGCGCAAACAGATGCCGAACGGCAAAAAATACGTGACCGCATGAAAAGTGACAATCATTTGTCGAAGATCCTCCGTCAACTGGACACGGGCAAGAGTGAAGATGACGAATATGGAAACTCTTCACGTTCCAACAAACGCACTAAGGAGGAGAACGATGCTGACGGAGGTCAAGGCGGAGCTGCCGAACAAGTGGCTGGAGTGCGACAAGTTTTAGAACTCGACGAATTGGCATTTACCCAAGGATCTCACTTTATGGCAAACAAAAGATGTCAATTGCCTGATGGTTCATTCCGAAAGCAACGCAAAGGCTACGAAGAGGTTCATGTGCCTGCATTGAAAGCTGCTGCATTTGATGATAAAGAAGAACTCCAGCCAATTGAAAAGCTTCCCAAGTATGTTCAACCGGTCTTTCAAGGTTTCAAAACACTCAATCGCATTCAGAGCCGATTGTGGCATGCTGCATTGGAATCGGATGAAAATCTGCTCCTCTGTGCGCCTACTGGTGCTGGTAAAACAAATGTTGCCCTATTGACAATGATGCGAGAAATTGGCAAACACATAAACGAAGATGGCACCATTAATGCTGATGACTTTAAGATTATCTACGTTGCTCCTATGAAGTCTTTGGTACAAGAAATGGTTGGTAATTTTGGACGACGTCTGGCATGCTATAACCTAACTGTATCCGAGTTGACTGGAGATCATCAACTGACACGAGAACAAATTGCTGCAACTCAGGTAATTGTGTGTACACCGGAGAAGTGGGATATTATAACTCGCAAGGGAGGCGAAAAGACATTCACTTCTCTCGTGCGTTTGGTGATTATTGATGAAATCCATTTGTTGCATGACGAACGTGGTCCGGTGTTGGAAGCACTGGTAGCCCGAACAATCAGAAATATCGAAACAACACAAGAGGAAGTCCGATTGGTTGGTCTCTCTGCTACCTTACCAAATTACCAAGATGTCTCGACCTTTTTGCGGGTGAAACCTGATAAGGGACTCTTCTATTTTGACAATAGTTTCCGGCCAGTTGCTCTGGAGCAGCAGTACATTGGTGTGACTGAGAAAAAAGCCCTCAAACGGTTCCAGGTGATGAATGAAATTGTCTACGAAAAGACCATGGAGCATGCTGGTCGCAACCAGGTGCTAGTATTTGTCCATTCAAGGAAGGAAACAGGCAAAACAGCTCGAGCTGTGAGAGATATGTGTCTGGAAAAAGATACCCTGGGTAGCTTTTTGCGCGAGGGCTCTGCCAGTATGGAAGTTCTTCGAACCGAAGCTGAACAAGTCAAAAATTCTGAATTGAAGGAACTTCTTCCCTATGGCTTTGCCATTCATCATGCTGGAATGACTCGAGTTGATAGGACTTTGGTTGAGGATCTCTTTGCCGATCGGCACATTCAAGTGCTCGTTTCCACGGCTACCTTGGCTTGGGGTGTGAATTTACCCGCACACACGGTTATCATCAAAGGAACTCAAGTTTACAATCCGGAGAAAGGACGTTGGGTGGAACTTAGCGCCTTGGATGTTCTACAGATGTTGGGACGTGCTGGTCGACCACAATACGACACCAAAGGCGAAGGTATTCTCATAACCAATCATAGCGAACTGCAGTTCTATTTGTCGCTCTTAAATCAGCAATTGCCAATTGAATCACAGTTCATATCAAAAATGCCTGACATGCTGAATGCTGAGATTGTCCTGGGAACAGTTCAAAATGTCAAGGACGCTGTCAACTGGCTTGGGTATACATATTTGTATATTCGAATGCTCCGCAATCCTACGCTTTATGGCGTCGGTCATGAAAAACTTACTGAAGACCCACTTCTGGAGCTGCACCGGGCTGATTTGGTGCACACTGCTGCACTGCATTTAGATCGTAGTGGATTGTGCAAATACGATCGCAAAAGTGGACACTTCCAGGTCACTGAACTGGGACGAATTGCTTCGCATTTCTATTGTACTCATGAGACCATCATGACTTACAATCAACTTCTGAAGCCAACTCTGAGTGAAATCGAGTTATTCCGCGTGTTTTCATTGTCATCAGAATTCAAACATATCGCTGTTCGCGAAGAGGAGAAACTGGAACTCCAGAAGCTCATGGAACGTGTCCCGATTCCAATCAAAGAATCAATGGAAGAAAATAGCGCTAAGGTCAATGTCCTATTGCAGGCTTATATATCTCAATTGAAACTCGAAGGATTCGCCTTGATGTCCGACATGGTTTTCATAACCCAATCAGCTTCTCGTTTACTTCGAGCCATCTTTGAAATAGTCCTCCATCGAGGTTGGGCTCAGTTGTCAGACAAAGCATTAACTCTGTGCAAAATGATCGATCGCAGAATGTGGCAATCGATGACACCGCTTAGGCAATTCAAGAAAATGCCCGATGAAATAGCAAAGAAATTGGAAAAGAAAAACTTCCCGTGGGAACGTTTGTACGATCTGGAACCCAATGAGATCGGAGAACTCATTCGAGTTCCGAAATTGGGCAAAACCATTCATAAATTTGTTCATCAATTTCCCAAACTTGAACTCTCAACTCATATCCAGCCAATTACAAGGTCGACTCTGCGAGTTGAGCTGACAATAACTCCTGACTTTCAATGGGACGAAAAGGTTCATGGTCAATCGGAGGGTTTCTGGATTCTAATCGAGGATGTTGATTCGGAGGTAATTCTGCATCATGAATTCTTCCTGCTGAAAGAAAAATACGCCGCCGATGAGCATTGCATTAAATTTTTCGTTCCCGTATTTGAACCCTTGCCGCCCCAATATTTCCTCCGCATCGTGTCCGACCGATGGATTGGTGCTGAGACTCAATTGCCTGTCTCCTTCCGCCATTTGATTTTGCCCGAAAAGAATATGCCACCCACTGAATTGCTAGATCTGCAGCCGCTGCCCATAACAGCTTTGAGGAACCCCAGCTATGAAACATTCTATGTCGACCGTTATCCACAATTTAATCCCATTCAAACGCAAGTATTCAACGCCGTCTACAATAGTGATGACAATGTCTTCGTTGGGGCTCCAACTGGATCCGGAAAAATGACAATTGCCGAATTCGCCATCATGCGACTTTTGCTCCAAAATCCAGAGGGTAGATGTGTCTATCTGATATCAAAGGAAGCTCTGGCAGATTTGGTGTTCAACGATTGGCACGCTAAGTTTGGTGGTCAGTTGGGTTTGAAAATTGTCAAACTTACCGGCGAAACTGGCACTGATTTGAAACTTCTGGCCAAGGGTCAAATTATCATCACCACTGCCGACAAGTGGGATGTTCTATCCCGTCGCTGGAAGCAGAGGAAAAATGTCCAAAACATACAACTTTTCATTGTAGATGAATTGGAGCTGGTCGGTGGGGAAGATGGTCCAGTTTTGGAAATAGTGTGCTCGAGAATGCGGTACATTTCGTCACAGATTGAGAAACAAATTCGAATTGTAGCTTTGTCCTCATCTCTGGCTGATGCTCGGGACATTGCTCAGTGGTTGGGATGCAATACAAATGCCACATTCAATTTCCATCCCAGTGTTCGTCCAATTCCCCTGGAACTACATATTCAAGGCTTCAATGTAACCCACAATGCAACAAGGATCTCAGCAATGTCGAAGCCGGTCTACAATGCCATTGTCAAATACAGCCCGCATAAGCCGGTGATAGTATTTGTTTCGTCGAGGAAACAAGCCCGTTTCACGGCAATTGATATTCTCACCTATTGTGCGTCTGAGATTCAACCGAACCGCTTCTTCCATGCCGAAGAGGAAGACATTAAACCATTTTTAGATCGAATGCAGGATAAGACACTCAAAGAGACTCTCTCCCAGGGTGTGGCTTATATTCATGAGGGACTAACTGCATCAGATCACAGATTGGTTGAGCAACTTTTTGATTCTGGGGCAGTGCAAGTGGCTGTTGTGACACGGGATCTATGCTGGGGCATGAGTATTTCCGCTCATTTGGTAATCATAATGGATACACAATTTTACAATGGCAAAAATCATTCCTACGAGGACTACCCCGTGACGGATGTCCTACAAATGGTTGGCAGGGCAAATCGACCAATTGAAGACGCCGACGCTAAGTGTGTGCTAATGTGTCAATCGTCAAAGAAGGATTTCTTTAAGAAATTTTTAAATGAACCTTTGCCAATTGAAAGTCATTTGGATCATCGATTGCACGATCACTTCAATGCAGAAGTCGTGACAAAGACAATTGAAAACAAACAAGATGCTGTGGATTATCTGACATGGACATTCCTCTATAGACGTTTGACACAAAATCCCAACTATTACAATTTGCAAGGTGTAACACATCGTCATTTATCGGATCATCTGTCGGAACTTGTGGAGAATACCCTGGCCGATTTGGAGCAGTCAAAGTGTATTAGTGTTGAAGATGACATGGATACGTTACCATTGAACCTGGGAATGATTGCGGCATATTATTATATCAATTACACAACAATAGGTAACATTTTGGGTTTGCTGTCAGGAAGTTTAAATTGATCGATCTTTTTTTTCTAGAACTTTTCAGTTTGTCACTTAACAGCAAGACAAAGATTCGTGGTCTTTTGGAAATTATATCATCTGCTGCTGAATACGAGGACATAGTTGTTCGGCATCATGAGGAAGGTATTCTCAAAACACTCTCACAGAGATTACCAAATAAAATCACAGGACCTAATGAATCTACTCCCAAGTAAAACAATCAAACTCAACCCCTTTTCTGAATTATGTTCCTAACCATTCGTTTTGTTTATTTCATTTTAGATTCAATGATCCACATATTAAAACAAATTTGTTGCTTCAAGCCCATTTGTCACGATTGCAATTGGGCCCAGAACTTCAAGGTGACACTGAGATTATTCTTGGAAAAGCTATACGTTTGATTCAAGCTTGTGTTGATGTTCTCAGTTCGAATGGTTGGCTGTCGCCAGCAGTAGCTGCTATGGAATTGGCTCAGATGGTCACACAAGCTATGTGGAGTAAGGATTCATATTTGAAACAGCTTCCACATTTCAATAATGACATCATCAAGAGATGTACAGAAAAAGTAAGTAGTTTTGTGATAGCTCAGGTTTTCGATAAATTTCATAAATTTTTCTACTACATAATATTATGACGAAGAAGGGAAGTAACTTAACACGATTTCTTAAATGAGTTCTCTTGGTGATTTTAGTTAATGGTGATCTATGCCCTCTAAAATTTCCCTAGGTAGCTGTCTCCAGTTTCACACACAAAGCGGTCAGGTATTTCCCTACCACGTTGTCCATCGAGGTGTGATTCAAAGACTTGTGTGGCTGGTGCGTCGATTTGAATACACGTTTCACGTTTCCCAGCCGTCTCAGTAGCCGTATTTTCATTTTTTGACTGAGTCGATATCCCTGTAAAGTCCGTAGAGTTCGTCATTGTATCTTCTCCTCCAATATCCACAAGTGTGCACCTGTCATCACTTCTCATCACCTTCTCTCTATGCAACCCAGCTAGTTTCGCACCATAATGCAGGACTAAGCTGATTAAGGGGCTCAACTATGTAATTCGATTCTATAAAAAAAGCGTTCGAATTCGTAAAATCGCAAATCTGTAATTCCAGATCCTTAACATCGATCGCGTGTCTCCTACGGTGTTCCCATTTTCTTCGGGGCCGGCTTCTTTTCTGGGCTGATATCCTTGCGTAGATCGTTTCACCCATGAATAGACCTTTCGGACATCTGCCCTGCCTTAACATCCCTCAATAGATTCCACCGCTTGCTGTTCGTGTTCGCTCTTCTTCCCTCTATAAAGTCTGTGTCCCTCTCTTCATTTTTGCACATAGACTTGGCTTGCTTCTCTCTCACCATTGCATGTCCTAGCTTGCAGCATCGACTTATATGCCTCGTCCTTGGCTGCATGTGCCTGGCGACACTCATCGAACCAGGGGTTTCGCATTGGTGATCTTCTGAGGCGGCACTTCTAATGGCAAGTTGGCAATGATTCCACGCTCGTCTATAGTTGGCGCTGTTGGTGGCTTTTCTGAAAGATTGATGGAGACGCGTTCAACAAAGCTACTGGCAATCTTTTGCGATATAAGTTTGCCGAAATCGATTTTTTTCATAACATCCGCTCTTCGCTGGGGCGCCATGGATATCTGCATCCGTAGGTAGTGATCTGAATCTATGTTGGTCTATCGCAACATAATCAATTTGGTAAATAGTTACTTGATCTGGATGCCGCCAGGTTCCCTTGTAAATATTGAGGTGGGGGAATCGAGTGCTTGATATGGTGATGTTTCACCCCGCTGCAAAATAATCAGTCTGAGTCAATTTTTGGAAGTTTTGTCGTGCAAGCTGTGACCTCCGACCGTCGAATAAAAGATGACCTCCTTTCCGATCTGTGCGTTAAAGTCGCCAAGAACAATCTTGACGTCGTACTTCGGACAAACGTCCTTTCGAGAGCCCGTAGAATGCTTCGATGGGCGCATCATTTTTCTTCTCTGTTGGGGCGTGAATACAGATCAGCGTGATGTTCTTAAATTTGGCCCTGATGCGGATTGTGACAAGGCACTCGCTCACACATTTAAAGTACATGACTTCTTGCCAAAGTCTGATTCTTATAACAAAACCACACCCCAACTGCCGCTGTCCCTGTCCATGGTAGCACTTTCCGTAGTAGATATCGCAGGATTTCATTTTTCAGATTCCCTCTTCATCCCATCGCATTTCCTGGATGGCTGTAATATCATATCTATCTAGGATTTGCACTAATTGTTCAGCTGCACGTGGCCTATATAAGGGCCAGACATTTCCGAAATTCATTGTACAAGTTTCGTTTGCCAGGGTCGTCAACATTTGGATCATCCTTATCCGAGGCTTTAGTTGGTTTATAACTATCAAACTACTCCTACGTCGGGTAGTTACCCTAGCGATAGGAGCCCCCAACTTGGAGGACCAGGTGCTTCAATGACTTCAAGGACGAAATGTCGCATTACGTTGGAGTAGCCAATATAAGGTATTCAACAAGAAGTTGAACACCGCTACCGTCTAATCTTTTGGAAGTGCATTGGTGGAAAACTCCTAAGTTGGGGTGGGTAATTAGTAGCGACATCCTACTCCACTACGACCTGTCGACCATGGAAGGCCCTTCTGCAGAAACAAGTTTTGCGATCGCAAAGCTCTAAGTTTTGTTGTAGTAATCCTCGTAAGCCAAGTCAAGGCTTACCCCCATGTTTGGATTTAGGTCATCCATATTCATCACTGAAATTATTATTATTTTTTTTTTTAAATTGAAACCATCATCTTTCTTATCTTCTCTCTGTCTCTCTCTCTCTTTCAAAAAAAAAAGAAAATCGAAACCGTCTTCGATATAATGGAACTGGAAGACGAAGATCGAACAAAATTGCTTCAGCTTTCCGATGCTCAAATGGCGGATGTGGCACGTTTCTGTAATCGTTATCCCAACATCGAGATGAGCTTCGAAGTTGTCGACAGCGAACGTATTCATTCAGGATCGGCTGTCAATGTAGTTGTTCAATTGGAACGTGAGGATGAAGTAACTGGTCCCGTTATTGCTCCATTCTTCCCACAGGTAAGGACATTTTTAATATAATGTTTGTACATAATTTCTTTACATAAATGTTTTTCTTCTTTTTATTTTTGTAATCTTAGAAACGAGAAGAAGGCTGGTGGGTTGTTATTGGTGATTCTAAAACAAATTCATTACTATCAATTAAACGTTTAACATTACAACAAAAGGCCAAGGTTAAGTTGGATTTTGTTGCTCCATCGCCGGGACGACACGAGTATACTTTGTATTATATGAGTGATTCTTATTTGGGTTGCGATCAGGAATACGAATTTTCGATAAATGTTGGTGACTTCCAATCGGAGAGTGAAAGTGATTCGGATTAATAAATATTTTTTTTTTACGAAATAAGTTTCTATAATACTAAGTAGTATGTTTTTCACATTTTTAGTTTCTACTCTGCTGTAGCAAATAAAATATTTGAAACAAAATTATTTTTTTTATAATATGAAAATTAGAAAAATTGTTTAACTTCGTTCCTTATGAATGACCTACCTACTATATATTCATTCAACTTAGTTTTCAATGCGAAATTGTGGAAACAAAGAGAATAGATTAAAGATTTTATTAATAAAGTGCATTTTAAACAAACTTTATTAGCCCTTCTTCTGAACGAAAACTCCCCGGGAAATGTTTTTGGGAGAAAGGCTCAAAATCGAAAATTTGTTAGCAATTTCGTCTCCTTTTCACACTTCCGTTATTCAGTGCCTACGTTCTGTAACTCTCGCACCGAGAAACTTGTTGAATCGGAACGAAAACTATGTAAAATAAAATGCACGACTGGATCGTACGTAGTCGAAGGCTATTATGTATTGGCTTAGATTGAAAATTGTAGCTTTTGAAAGTTCAAGTGACCTCTACTCCAAAATGCGTTTCCTTTCTAATACGCAAAAGATTTGGTCGATTTTTACCGACTCATTAAAATTACAGTTCATATCAACTGTGAACTTTAATATTCTAGGGAAATTTGTATAAATTCAGACACCTAGAAAATTATGTTAAAACCCGCGGTCTGGTTGATAGAATAAAAACGAAGAGAACAAATAATGAATAATGAAAATTATATTAATTTTTAATTTTCAGTGGAGTGATTGAATTAAATTCAATTTAAAAGTTCAAGTGACGTCTGAAGTGGACTCGTCATACCCCGAAACCGAAACTATTCGTTTACCTGCCGCCTTTATTTCTCTTCCGTGACCTCTGGGGTCTAATTCCGTAAAAAGAAAATGATCGCACATCTTTTCAGATGTGATCATTTCGGTATACCGGCTCGGTACCGATTTGTTACCGAACGCGTACATTTAAATGAGTCCTTCCCACTGATCTCTATAAAACACTGGATAGCGAATTTCCTTCTAAGTATGACAGTTTTACTGAGTCAAATTCAAGATCACATTTTATGGTACCAAAGCAGAGTTCTATCTCGCTCTATACAGGTGAAAGAGAGAGACAAATTGGTTTTGCTTGTCACTTTGACAAATAAAACTGTTCTACAGATATAAAAGTTATACTGACAACGTACCTCAGCAGAGTTCTATCTCGCTCTCTTCTTAAAAAAAAAGATGAGATAGACTGATTATAATAGTTTATAACAGTCATTTTTTTATATGAATCCACTATCCAGTGTTTTATAGAGATCAGTGGTCCTTCCTCATTGATGGGGTACGTGCGGTAATCTTACGGTATGCAATAGGTATACTGAGCCTCTGTACAAGCAAGCAGTACTGTTTCGGTATTTACCGCTCGGTATGATTTGTGACATCTCTTCGTCACTTAAGCAAACCACAATTTTTTCGGAAAAAATTGAGAAATAAAAATATAGAAGTTCGAAATAGGGTTTTTTCGATTGAAATTTCACATATAATTTTTTTAAAGGAATTCGACATTAGACAAAATTTTCGATAAAATTAAAATAACAAAGTTGCAGAAAATAGAAAAAGAAAACATGACTAGAAAACATTATACGAATAGAGCCCTCAAACTTAAGGAATTCCATACTTATATTCGACTTCGAGTATCGAACACCAGGGATGTCCACATCGAAAATTTATTCAACAAAAAAAAAAAAATGAAACGTCAAAATACTGTCAGCTGCTTTTTATATATGATAAATATGAAAATTCAGTGCGAGAATTATCAGTTATTTGAGAAGGTTGCCTTTTTCTATTATCTCTAATTTGTTTTTGCGTGAATTCTATTTATTTTCTGCGTACATTTTTGCATTTGCACCTAAATATACCACACCACACAGCGATACCGACAAACCGTGAAGAACCAGGAAATAGTGAAATAATTGCAACTTTGTTGTTGCATTCCCAAAGTCAAGTTCATAAACAATAAAAAAAATTAAATTTGTTATCAATTATACAAAAAAAAAAAAAAAAAAAAGAATACAAGAACCTAATTAAACTACTGATAAATGCTACAAATAATAAAGTTAGCAATTATAATCGGAAACACGATGTGAAAACGGGAAAGCTTTTTTTTATTTTCCAATTTCGAGTTTTTCTTTTTGTTTGATTTCTAAGCAGCCAGATAAAATAATATTTTTTTTTCCATTTCACTCGTAAATAAGAAAAAAAAACAAATCAAATCAGAAAAAATGGATATTGTTGGTTTGATTAGATCTTCGTATCGCGATTACGGAACCATATTTTCCGATACGTGGATCCACTACATATCGCTGGAAATCCGAACAACGGTGAGTGTTTTTTTTTGTTGTTGTTGCTCGCTTTTTGTTTGTTGTTTTTCTTTTGGTTGCGCAGTTTTTGTGTCCCTCGCCTGAAGGTGCGCTGGTGCGTGGTGGTGCCTGGTCTGGCCTAGCCCGGAAGATAGTTGTCGGCGCTCCGCCACCACCTGCTCAGTGCTATCCTCACCCTCACCCTCGCACAAACATTACAGTTACAGCAGAAGAGCATCAGGGAAGGGTGGTTCTCTGACTAAGCAACAAGGAGGGACAACTAATTCCCAATCATTATGTAAGCTGTTGACAGAATTTAAGAACCTGCCAATGTCGTCAACGCAGCTTGCCGCTCGCCCATATCGCCACCTACGAGCTACGACTCTTTGTTGTTGCAAAAACAACAAATTACCTACCGCCGCGCCGTGAAAACATTAGTTTATTTTAATGTTTTGATGTTTTGTTTGCATATTGTATTTTTATTTTTCTTGATTTTGCTTGATATCATAAGTTTGAGACATTTCCCACGTTGTTTTTGTCAATTTTCTTACATTTTCTTGTTGGTTGAGGAATTGTGTTTTTTTTATTTTAATTAAAAGATGAATTCTTTTGTTTTGAAATTGATTTGCCCTGGTGGTTCAATGTCGAGAGTGCAGTTTTATTTTCTTCATTTTTTTTTTCTATTTTTTTTTGCATGAACTTTGATTGATTTATCAAATCTCCAGAGGATGGGGAATTAGATTATCTGCGTGCATTAAGTTAAATTAAAATCGATTGCTTGCGAACTGAGTTCGTATATCGTACTCGTAGTTGGGTAAGCAATTATAATTTACATGGGGCTGGGATATGGCAATGAGACACACGAAAACGGTTGATTGGGTATTCACTTGAAGTGGTTTTTGCCCTGGGTAATCAGTTTGTAAAACAGTTTTTTTTTTTTGATAAATAATTTAGCTGATTTTTCATTTCTTATATAATTCATTTATTACAAACTCATAAAAGAGTTATGACTTAAAGTAAAGGAAACTATAAATTGTATTTTGTAACCAAGCCAAGTTATGATAAGGTTAATTGTAAATACGAAAACGCCCCAATTATGAGATTTGGCATTAATTAATGTTGATGAGGTTTAAGATAAAGCATATCAATATAATCTTTTTTTATGAAAAAAGAAAGCATTGTGTACCACACAATCGAATGGTATAAAGTATGTACATATATCAAACTATGAAACTGATTTACAGTAGGGTTTTATGATTGTGCTTTGTGGAAACGATTTTTAGCATTCTGTTTTTAGATTCTGGTGAACAGCCTACATACATTTCATTTGCTATTAGCCAGCTTAAAGGATTATAAGCATAATAGTGTGGCTTTTTGTCCAAACGTCCCACTATACATAAAATAGTACCGAGCAAAACAAAAATGCAAACGTATGGCTTTGTAGTATTGTCTTATCTTGTCTTAAAAAAGATCTAAGCTACATAATTTTAATTTTGAAATTGATTTAATTTTTAAGGAATTTTTTTCGAATCAAACTTTAAGACATTTATAATAGTCTACGATTTGTGTAAACACCAAAGTTTATGTAGTTTTGACATAAATATGCACAAAACCATATGAACCAGAGATTGGATGACAGAAAATGACATTATGAACATAATTTGTGTATCATTTGGTCTCATACGAAATATGGTTAGGGTGATATTGTGTATTTTTATTGTGTATACACAAGTCATGTAATCTTGTTTTTACTTACGACATAGGTACTAGAGGGCAAGTTTAGGATTCGTAAAAAAATCGAACTCGAGATAACAACCAGACATGTCTCCCTGTGTATACCTTGATCTACAGCCTAAACCGCTGAACCAATTTTCTTCAAATTTGGTGGTTAAGGGACTTTGGTGATTCCCAAGAGGGGAAATTAAATTTTTTTTTAGAACCAAAACTAACGGTACCTGCCATATAACCAATAAGGAAAAGTTAACTTTTTTCAAAAAACGGCTCTAACGATTTATAAAAAATTTTGTGTCTACTTTTGGTCATATTTTTGAAATGAAAGAAATGGTTGAAAAAATTCCACTAGCGGTGCCTCCCATAGAACGGTTTTTTTCATTTTTGACTTTCTCTTAAACGACTGAACCAATTTTGATAAATTTTGGAATACAGAAACTCCTTATCAACCTTAAAATTATTTGGTATAAAAATTTTTGGATTTTTTAAAAATCTTTCAGTTTTTTTTTGAAAAATCAATTTTTCGAAAGTGGGTCAGTGTACATACTTTTTTGAAATTTTAGTTTTAGATAAGCATTAATATTTTCTTGAAAATGGCATACTAATTTTATTCTTAAACCTGGTTTGAGAATTTTTTATACATTAAAAATTGTTATTTTTTAAAACGGCTCTAACAATTTTTTTTAGTTTGGAGCTCAAAACACATTTTATAAATGAATTTTATTTATTTTTTATTTGTTTTTACATTTCTTATAAAATTATTTATTTTTAAAAACTTTATATAAGAAGCTTTAACGTTTTCACCAAGTTTGACCCTAAGAGCAAGTACGTGCGACCCAATCGTGCATTTTATTTTAATACTGGGACGTATGCATAGGAGTAATTCCATTGTATCGGTCGTGAAACTCTTACACCCACTTTGCCTCACAACTATTGAACAAATAGCTTAATAAATTATTTTATTGGCTTAACTCCTTCTTTCATAAGTCCACATCAACCGACTTGGATAGCTTTGAGAAGCCAGACTGTAAAATTTTAAATAAGTGCCCAAGGATTGGGTACTCAATATGAAAGAGAATTTTAATACGTTTACATACAACAGTCATTTTTCTTTTTTTCTATTGTTTTTATTGTGCTTTAGAAATGTAACAGTGATGGCTTGTTTTTGTAACTATTGTGAAACTGAAACAAAAACTGGAAAGAACACTGCATAAAATGAATTGAAAGTACAAAATAATACAAAATTTCAAATAGTAACACATTTTTTAAATACAAATGGTTGCTTTTTCGAAATTTCAGTTAAGAGAACATAAACATTTTGACTACTTGAAATTATTTTGTTAAAAGTTTTTTCACGATCGTTTTGGAGAGAAGTCTCATAATTTTCTTTGCTGTTTTTAAGATTAAGCAACCGGTATTTTTGCATTCTGCTTTTGAATTCCACAACTTTGTCTTTTAACGAAAGATAATACCCATCCAACCAAAATACTGTTCATTTCGAGCAGTTAAAATATCAATTTTTAGATGTGAACTTATGCACACACTTTGGAGCTGGAAAAAAAGCAGGAAAAATGTGTGTATATGAACATTGATTCATTTTTCTTCATGTTAAATAAATATAAAGATTCTAGCGCCTCTCTATTAATGAACTAACTTCTCTGTCGACTTCGTTTGTTAATTACGTTATGTCGTTTTCAATTGAAAGTCGGGAAGCATCCAGAAGTCTTCTGAAACTATTTTATTTGCACAAAAATTACACATATGACACAATAAAACAGTTTCAGAAGACGTCTGGATCTTTCCGGACTCTTCTAGACGTCCGATCGAAAACGACATTCGTTAAGGCTATAATGCACCGCTTTTTAACTTTGTATCTTATCAGACATGTTTGCTATGTTGTAGTTGCCTCCCCTTTCGACTTCACCCAGTGGGATTTTTTCCTAACTAGAATAGGGCTGCCGATTCCCGCAATTTTTGTGAAAATGTGTTTGTTGTTGTTCTTTTCTGTTTTAGCGTTTCGCACGAAATTGTTCTGCTTTGTCCTGTTGTGTTCTAACTATTTCCTTATTGAACACTAATCCCGTCATATTGTGTTTTTACTTGAAAAGTAAATCTTAATACTCTTCGACTTCTCGAAAGCGTTAGACATGGTAAACCAGTTAGGCTCTTATTTTCATATCTTAATGATCGAGTGCAAGCAGTAAGGGGTAACAGAACTCTTTTCAATTTCCTACCTGTCGTTTGGGGAGTTCCGCAAGGTTCGATTCTTGGTCCGTTGTTGTTTTCAATTTATGTCAACGAACTTCCTACAATTGTAAGACAATGTTCAATATCCTTGTATGCTGATGACCCAGCTCTATTTGAGCTGCCCATTGGGGCTTATTGAACACACTGCAGGACCTTAATGAGGACCTAAACTTGATTTAGCGTTGGTCGGTTGATAACTATTTACTTCTGAACCTAAAGAAATCAAAGTGTCTCGTAATTTCAAAAAACAAAACAGATATGTTTTACTTTCCAGCATTCCTTTTAAATAACTGTCATATCGCTTACGTAGATTCAGCTAAAAATTTAGGTGTAGTTTTCAACCACAGCTTTGGACAAACAATTGGGAAGTCGTTTGGAGTTTTTTTTTCATTTTAATTCAGTTGATTTCTAAATTTTCCTTAATAATTTTCTCAAGATTCTCATTTGGATTTAAAGCGCTGGCCAAAACAAAGGAGGAGTTTTATTAGTTTGGAAAATTTGTTTTGAAACGTTTTGCGTATGCCTTAGAATTTTATTCTGTTAAATGATCCAACGAAAGGGCTTATTCTTTTCAACATACGGCAACATAACATTCAACATTATGTTTTCTACATAATACTAGACAGCCATTATATCTTGGATTAATATTACTTCCACCATGTTTCACTGTTCTAATATTGTATTTGGGGTCAAACTGTTTGATTTTTGGTCTTCTGACATATCGTTCCAAACAAACAGACATAGCCCCCACCATCGGATCCAAATAAATTACACAATTCGCTTCACAAAATATTATTACATTTTTTTAGTTCCATATCCCTCTTGAGAGACCCAAAAAATTATAAATGAATTTCTGTCCTTAATAATATGACCACCACTGTACATTTATCGTTACTTTAGACTACATGGATGCTATTGGTACCCAGGTTTAGCGTAAAATATTTATTTTTTAAAGGAAATCTTATGGGCCCTTTTAAATGTTCATAAGACGTCAAATATTATTGTACTATTTGTACCTTTAAAAAAAAACTCAAAGTGTTTTTAATAATACCCCTCTTTTTAATAATTAAATTCTTTTTTTTTTATATTTCAGGCATTTTTATGTATTACCATCGGCATTCTCACATGCATCTTTGTCGCTTGGTATGTTCTTTACAAAAGATGGGCACGCAGCAAAGAACGTGACGCTTTATTATTAGCACAAAATGCAGACCTCAGTCGATTGCGTTTCAGAAAGCGTGACAAAATGCTCTTTTACGGACGACGCATGCTGCGAAAAGTCAAGAACGTCTCCGGTCAAGTGTATAATGGTCAGGGTCGCAAACGAAAAGCTGTGATGCGTTTTGCTAAGAAAATCCTCCAAATGCGAGGAGAAAATATGCCAATGCAACTTAAGACTGTTGAGCCTCCAGCTGAGTATCTGGAAGAAATGATGGAAGGTAGCGATAGAGTACCTCCAGATGCTCTTTATATGCTTCAGAGCATACGTATATTTGGGCACTTTGAGAAGCCCATCTTCCTTAAGTTGTGCAAGCACACAGAGATTGTTAACTTAGAACCAAATGATTATCTATTTACAATTGCAAATGCCGATGATAGTGTCTTCATTGTACAATCTGGTTGCATACATGTCTTCATCAATAATGCCGATGGCAGCACATTGTCTTTGAAGACCGTAAAGAAGGGAGAATCTGTTACATCGTTGTTGAGTTTTGTTGATGTTCTGTCGGGCAATCGGAGTTTCTATAAAACCGTTTCAGCAAAAGCGGTCGAAAAGAGTCAGGTTATTCGCTTGCCTATGAAAGCTTTCAAGGAAGTATTTGATGAGAATCCAGATATTATGATTCGTGTGATTCAGGTGATCATGATTCGCTTGCAACGTGTCATCTTCACAGCTCTGCGTAACTATTTGGGTTTAACATCAGAGTTGGTGCAGAATAATATGCGTGGCAAGAAGAGCCATGTTAATGTGAAGACATCGCCGGTGCATAAGCGGTCGGAACACTTCCAGCACACACTTTCGGATTGTTTCGTGCCTCCGGATATGCTTGCCGACCTTGGTGACTCGCAGCATTCGAATGCCTTGGGTCTAGGTTCCAGTAATACAGCTAATCGCCGCTGCTCGGTATCAAATACAGAGTCCATCGACGTGAAATTGGTGCATTCCTCGGCTGTAACCAGTTTACTTAAGGAACTTGGTTTGGGTGAAGATGATCGCGGCATGTTGGATGGAATAGTTGAAGTTCGAGAAGTTGAAGCCGGTACAACAATTGTCTCTGAAGGCAGTATAGAGGTTAATTTTAAGTTATTTTTTCTCTAACAAAGTACTTAAATTTGTTTATTTTTCTGAAAAATAGGAGGTTAGCCTTTGTTTTGTTATGACTGGGTGTCTTTCAGTTTATCAGAATGCCGCTGATATCCCCCGAGTTGCAAAGAAAAAAGATCAAAATGAGGTAAGTTCAATAATTTACTGTTTAAGTCCTTGTGTTTATATTTTAATTCTTTGTTTAGGTTTTTATTCATACAGTACATCCAGGAGAGGTTGTGGGAGGATTGGCTGTGTTGACTGGAGAAGGAAGTGACTACACCATTCGAGCTAAACATCCCAGTCGAGTTGCACTTATCTTGAGACCAGCTGTGTATCAGTAAGTAAATTTTGCAGAATTCATTTTAAAGTAATGGAAAGGTATGTCGAAAAGTGAATTAAGGCAAACCAAGATTGTTGTATGTAGACCATAACTTTGAATTCAAGAAATCTTAACTACATTTCAATTCATTTTGATGCAAAGGCTTTTTAACTGTGACTAACTACAAGTTATAAAACAAACCTAAACAAGTCACCAAATTAAAAACAACTCTTTTCCATTTTGGTAACTAATTACTTGTTTTTCGGTAAGAATACTTTTTCCAAAGAAGAATCTTCTTAGCTCTTTTAATCTTGGGCACACATTGATGAAGTAATTAATCACCCCTATTATAGAATGCGAGGAATGCGTTGCGGCGGGATTCGCACTTATTCCAGCCATATTTTCTCCTGTAGAACTAGCAAATGAGGAAGTATATTAAAACCAATTCGTTACTTAATAAATTATTTTTTTTGCATTTCACTTGCACTTCTTATAGAAAATTATCATATTTTTCCATCTTTTTCTCTCGAAGGTTACTTTTGTTTTTCATAATTCCTAAGTTTATGAAGTCTTACAATACCTTTTCATACAAATTTATAAATTTTTTTCAGAATAATGCGTGAACGTCCAAACATCGTTCTTGATATGGCAAACGGTGTTGTTCGACGTCTCTCACCCCTAGTACGACAATGTGACTACGCGTTGGATTGGATCTTCCTTGAGTCTGGTCGAGCAGTATATCGCCAAGATGAAGTAAGCGACAGTACTTATATTGTGCTAAGTGGACGTATGCGTTCAGTTATAACCCATTCAAGTGGTAAAAAAGAAATTGTCGGTGAGTATGGTAAAGGCGACTTGGTTGGCATCATCGAGATGATAACAGAAACACCGCGCACAACCACCGTCATGGCTGTACGTGATACCGAACTGGCCAAACTACCCGAAGGACTTTTCAATGCAATCAAACTACGCTATCCAATTGTGGTATCGAAACTCATAAGTCTTCTTAGTCATAGAATCTTAGGCAGCATGCAATCACGTACGGCTGGTTCGGCTCCTCTGGAAGCCAATCCTGTCACTCATAAATATTCAACAGTGGCATTGGTTCCGGTGAGTGATGATGTGCCTTTGACTGCGTTCACATATGAAATTTATCATTCACTCTGTGCTATTGGTAATTATTTTAATTTTATTTTTATTGAAATTATTCTAAATTGTTGTTTGTGTTCATTAGGACCAACATTGCGCTTGACATCAGAAGTTGTAGCCAAACAACTTGGCTCTCACATCCTAGAAGCTAGCAACGAATATCGTATGACTTCTTGGCTAGCACAGCAAGAAGATAGAAATATAATAACTTTGTATCAGTGTGACTCTTCACTGAGTCAATGGACACAGCGATGCATGCGTCAAGCCGATGTCATATTGATTGTTGGACTTGGCGATCGTTCACCCACTGTGTGTAAATTCGAACGTGAGATCGACAGACTGGCATTGAGAACCCAAAAGGAACTTGTATTGCTGCATCCCGAAGCAACAAATGCAAAACCCTTCAATACTCTGCAATGGTTAAATGTTCGTCCCTGGGTTACAAATCATCATCATATTCAGTGTCCCAAGAGAATGTTCACACGAACTAGCCAATATCGAATTGTAAGCTATAGTTAGCGGATTTGGTGGTGGCCTAGAAATTGACTGTTTTTTTCTTTTGCAGAATGATCTCTACGATAGAGTTCTCAAATCAGAACCAAATATGCATTCCGATTTTTCACGGCTCGCTCGTTGGTTGACTGGAAATTCGGTGGGTTTAGTTTTGGGTGGAGGTGGAGCACGTGGTGCTGCCCATATTGGTATGTTGAAGGCCATTCAGGAGGCTGGTATACCCATTGACATGGTTGGTGGAGTAAGCATTGGTGCTCTTATGGGTGGACTGTGGTGTGGCGATAGGAATATTACAACAGTCACCCAGAAGGCTCGTGAGTGGTCTAAGGTAGGTGACGCAAGTAAATAGTGCTTAAAAGAAAATCTTACAAATATTTCTCTTTCTAATTCAAGCAAATGACAAAATGGTTTCTTCAATTATTGGATCTGACCTATCCCATTACATCGATGTTCTCTGGTCGCGAATTTAATAAAACCATTCGGGGCACATTTGGTGAGGTTTGCATTGAAGACTTGTGGATTCCCTTTTTCACTCTAACCACCGATATAACAGCAAGTTGTCATCGAATTCATACAAACGGTAAGTTTTCGCTTAAATCTAAGCACTAGACACAGACACACCAAAGCCACACACAAAAAAAAAAATTGTATTAAACAAGCTTTTTTGCAAAAACGACACTAAGCTATCGCCAGAGTCCAGTGTCCATATTCGAATTAAATTCCAAACAAAAAAAAAAAAACATTCTGAGGTTTTTACATTTAAGTAAAATTGTTTGAGCTACTAATTTATTTTTATTTTGTTTTGTTTTGTACATTTCTGTTGCGCATTTGCTCTCTTGGAACAGAAGTAGAATTTTTTTATTTGATTTATTGATTTTGTATTTCATGATGTGGAACCGACATCACTATTATTATCAATTCAATCAGTCCACCATATCGATGTAGTGTACTCAAAATTGTAAAATGTGCTTTTGTAAATTATTATACATTATTTTATAGCTTTTGTAGCCGATACACAAAATAAGGAAAATTTAATTTATGCGATAACTTTCAATATAAACAAATAGATATTTTTTTAAATATTTTTTTTTTTTAATGCAATATATTATATAAAAATGTGTAATACAAAAAAAAAATATAAAGGATCTCTATGGCGTTTTGTGCGAGCATCAATGTCTCTCAGCGGTTACATGCCACCACTTTGCGATCCAAAGGACGGTCATTTGTTACTGGATGGAGGATATTTCAACAATTTGCCAGGTAATTTAATTTATTGTTTTTATTGTTGTACGTTTAAAAAAGCACTTTGGAGTGTTGAGAAGCAAATTTGTTGAGAGAGGAAAAAGAAAGAAGGGGAGAGATAGACAATAAAGTGTGGTACAACACAATGGTCTAGAAATCTTTTGTAAATATTTTTTTTCTTAATTGTCTTTTGTAGAGTATGATGATTATTATTTTGTTACTGTTTTTCTTTGATTTCTTTAAACAGAACATTAAAATATTTAGTTCAAAATTTAAAGTTAGCTAATAGTTTTTTTTTATGATTTTAAGTGTTCTGCTTAAAAATGTTCTGGAGTGTAATCACAAAAACAACACTAATCACAGCAAATACAAAATAAAAAAATATGTGCATCAATACTGTAAACATACTATTAACTACAGAAATGCAACTTCATGGAAATTAATTTAATTTGATTATGGTTGCCAGTTAAGATTGAAAGGCAAATTGAAAACATGAATATCATATGAGGAAAAAACTAACTTCTATTCGGAAACACATACATTGTTTATATTATCTACTTGTAAGCCCTCACTCGCCAAAAAGGCTCTTTGTATAAACTTCACAAACAAATGTTTATCCCGAGACCGAAATATATATCTTTAAAGTTTTTCCAAAAGCGGTAGGAACGTTATGGGGTTAATGAAAAAGTCGTAATAAAGATATAATTTGTAGTTTTGTTGTCAAACAAAGTCAGTTTTGTAGACTCTAAAACCACCATCATACATTTGCAGCTGTAGTGATGTGAATTAGCTTTTGGAACTTTAGAAAAGATTAATCCCAAATCAACGAGTCAATTTGGCAGCGTCAAAATTTCCGTCCATAGACTCATCCATTAAAAAGAAGAGAAGACAATCAGAAATAAAAATACAACGCCATCTTTTATATTTACATTACAAAAACAGAACACTGAATGCTGGCTCAGTAATACCAGTAGATGGCGTTGTGTGTTTTATCCTTGAGAGTTGATTCAGTTGCATACCATTTAGCTAGCTGTTGAGACAACGATTTATCAGAATTTTTTTTTCAAATTTTCGGTAGTTATTTCATTTGAATTCGATTCAAATAAAAATCAGTGAAAGATCGCGAAATACTGCAGTGGAGGTCATGAAAAAACGGTAAAACCATAAAATACTGCGCAAAAAGTCACAAATAAAACGTGGAAAAAAGTGCGCAGTAAAAAGCGCGGTTAGTGCCACGAGAAAATACGAAAATCGAAGAAGGCCACAGAGAGAAGTGTGAAAAGTCGCTGTAAAAAGTGTGAAAAGCTGTGGAAAAATATGCGAAATACTTCGAACAACTGCTGTAAAAAGCGCCAAATACTGTGGAAGAAACTGGTGAAAGATCGCGAAATACTGCGGAGAACAGCAACGTAGGCAATAATCCAAGAGTATCCAAGAGTAAATTTAAAGTACAGTCTACTCGAATTTCCCCGTAACTCGAATTGTGTCGACACATTTTCTTTCCCTTCAATTTTAAATAGCAAAATCGCAAACTCGAACAAATTATATCCCGTGAAAATTCGACTTAAAGGGAGTCGACTCCACTAAAATTACAAAGCCAATTTCTCAACATTGACCTGCGGGTCAGTAGCTACTGTAGTTGTAGTCCAGTAACCAATACACTTTATAATAAAAATAAAATAAAAATAACTCTACAGGGCAAGACAACGTCTGCCGGGTCAGTTTACTAGTTTACTCTAAAGAAGTGATTCTTTTTCTGTAAATGAAATTACCGATGAATTTATTATTCACCTCAAGCTACCTTCTATAGAAGGTTTGGTTTAATTTCTTCACATAAGAGTTGTAACTTTTTCATAGAACCCGAATCGGCTCCCTGGTAATTCGTTCCACATTCGTGAAGTGGTGTAATGAGGGTACATCTGAAAATGTTCTCATAAGTAAATTTATGAGCATTAATTGAAGAGCGAGCATTACGG
Organism: Meliscaeva auricollis; assembly: GCA_948107695.1. Lineage (NCBI taxonomy): Eukaryota > Metazoa > Arthropoda > Insecta > Diptera > Syrphidae > Meliscaeva > Meliscaeva auricollis. The sequence goes on from OX403617.1 coordinate 2,063,771, forward strand.
TAGCACTGTTAAAGGGCGGAATGCAGAAAGCTACATAATTCGTTACACTTCAAACCGGCTTGACAGATTTTAACCAAGATTCCTGCATTTAAAAATTTACAATAGGTGACGCTGATGTTATACGCAAACTCCGTATCAGGTTTACAATGGTCAACAAAATAAGAGTGCGTTGTAGATTTGAATTATTTCGGGTCTTTTCGCAATTTTTTATTAAATTTATTTTCAGACTTAAGCTTAAGTGTCTAAAGAAGTGTATTAATTTTTTTAATAATGGGAAGCAGAGAGCATTGTTCAGAGGAAGAACGTCGTTTGAGCCTCCTACTGCAAAATAAAGGCAAAACATACAGTTTTATTGCAGATGCTCTGCACAAATCTTCATGGTACTTAAGCAGTGAAATTTTCTAAAAAAAACTGACCGAAAAAAGTACACAAAAAAAACCACAACTTTGCTGGACAAGAAGAGAGTTTAGAAAAACCTAAAGGTAAAAAAAAAAATTGTCATTAGGTACAATCCGCAGACGTTTGCAATATACAAATTTACATGGACGAATTGCGAGGAAGGTTTCGTTACTTAGCTCTAAAAACAGACAGCGGCGTACAATACAGCTTTTATAGAAAATTAATAAAACAAAATTAATTTCACTCTTATTATTTTGGCCTACACTGTTTGGATCAGAAATATTTTTTTACTTTGAAGTTTAAATGGTTACCACCTACTAATTTTTTACAATTTAAGATAATAATTAAGAACACCTCTGTCTTTTAAAAATATTCTTAACCTTTCCAATTTGCTTTCTCAAATAACAACTAACACCTTTATATGTTTACTTTTTCTTAATTTCCACAACTGGTTGTACAAGTTTGTACCACAAAAATTTAGAAATCGTTCACCTGGTAAGTACAAATAATCCTAATGATTGAATTAAATATATGTACGTGTTTAAATATAAAAAAAAGTTTGTTTTGCAAATGCATGCCATAAAAAAAAAACGAATTATCTTTTTCGTATAACTTCTTGTAAAACTTTTCTAAAAATGTAAAAAGCCCAGAATGTAGCTCCGCTCAAAAGTTATAGGAACATCACCAACATTTTTTATAATTGGCACGTCGCGATGATCTTGAAATAATAAACAAATAATAAAAAAAAAATAATCAACGGCAAATTTTCACACAAACACTGAATTTTCAAAAAAAAAAAAAATAAATAAAAAAAAAAAAACAAAAACAACATAAATAATATAACTTTCGAATAACCATTAGGGTGTATGTGGCGCTACATTCGTGCCAGCATGAGCATAGCTGGAGTATTTCCTCCATTTTGTGACTTCAAAGATGGCCATTTACTCCTAGACGGTTGCTACACAAACAACGTTCCAGGTAAATTACAAATATTTCTAACTTCTTTTATTATAACAAAAAAAACTTTTAATTTAGAATCTCTCCTAATCGTGTTCATTATTTAATAACAAAAAAAAAAAACAAAAAAGCATGATAATAATTATTTACAATAATGCACGCACTTAAATTTGGTTTTAGAAAAATCATAAATTGTCCTCAAACAAAAGAAGAATAATTTTTTAGAGAATTTTTGTTTGAACACGAAAGATCAAAAGACAGAGAAGAGTCCTTCAGTCTCAGCATTCAACGTTCTCCTTTCATTCCCCCTCTCAAAAATAAAAAAATTGAATGACCCACAGAACCTCTTCAAATTTGCTTCAAAAAGAGTAATTAAGACAAAATTATCTCTCACTTATTTTTATTAAATGTTGTAAATAGAATCCTTTTGACAAAATCACATAAACATCACTAATTAGGTTTTTTCTTTTATTTTTTTTATAATAGCGGACGTGATGAGAAATCAAGGAGCAGCACATATAATTGCCGTAGATGTGGGATCTCAGGATGACACTGATCTGACAAATTATGGAGACGATTTGTCCGGCTGGTGGTTGCTATATAAAAAGTGGAACCCATTCACTTCGCCTGTCAAAGTTCCCGACTTGCCTGATATACAATCTAGACTGGCTTATGTCTCTTGTGTGAGACAATTGGAGGTAAATTCTTTTTTAACTTGAGTGTTGTATCCTGTTTCCTGTATCATTACACAAAGAATTGGGTATGTGCCCACGAGAGAGTGCAGAATTCATAGTCATTACTCAATTCGTGATTTGTCTCAACTCCTGTAACGAGACTCCCTTTGGTTAGATATGAATAAAAATGAGCACCTACACAAATCTCCGATTTTCGGAGCAGGTACTCAATTTCGTATGAATACAATTTTTGAACACCTACATTTTCATGAGTACCTACTCGCTCTCTTACTCAGAGTACCTGCTCTTAGCGAATACTCCGATTTATTCATAGCACTCAAAGCGTCGCCTTGTCGCTCGACAGGTAATCTTAAGGCGAGTAATGTGCAAAAATCAAAATTACCATTAAAAATATAATGACACTAGGTGGAGTTGTGCAAAATGTGGTTTTCGGCTCGTGTACTGATGCCAAGCTGTTTCGCTCCTCTACCGGCCTGGTTCAGTGGGTTCCACTGCATCGCTTGGCTTGCAATGCAATCGTTGCCTTTTTGAAGTGTAACCAATCCTCGGCAACTTACCTATATCTTCGTATAGTACTGTCTATAGATTCGTGACCTGTTTTACTATGAAAATTAACGAATGAGTCAGAAAATCCTTCAGATGTTTCATAGACAACTTTTCATAAGCTTTTGCTGCTTTCTTGAGACAGTAGACATGATTTTCCATCTGCTACAGCCATTGTTGAATGTAGGACCATCGGGAAACCGCCAAGTGCCTTTGTGAATATCGAGATGGGAGAACCTAGTATTTACTACTAAGTATCATATTCTTCGCTGCTACGAAGTCAAAAAACCTGACTTCGTTTCGGTTCTACGATAGAGGTCTTCCTTTTCAATCTTAGCATTTAAATCTCTCAGGAAAGCATAACGTCGTTTTTGTGGCATTGCTAAGGAGTTTTGGTGGGGAACTCCTATTGCTAATCTCTTTTTTCAGTGAGGGTACTCGGAATCACTAAGCGTCAAGTGGTAGAATTTTCCCTTGTTGCGAATCGTAGTAATTCTCTCACTGAAATTGCAAAACATCAAAACTGCTTTTAGTCTTCAGTCTTCCTCTGACAACAAATCCACATCCAAACATAGGATTCTTTGAATCAAATTGGCATTTATCAAAGTAGATGTCGTAATCCTTCATCTTCCCCTTGACCGATTTATCCCATCGTCACTTCTCTGCACGCTTTCACATCGTGAAATGTGATCTTCCTGTGGGTTTCTCAGCAGATTTATTTGCTTTATGAGCTTGGTGCAATGTACACACATTCAATGTGTATAAACAAAAATTATAATCATTAAGTCCTTAACTAACTTTAGTTCAAGCATTTACTAATTTTGTATTTAATTTTAATTTTTTTAATAAAACTTTTATAACAGCAAATACATTTTTTTTACTTCTTTCAGGAAGTTAAAAACTCCGACTATTGCGAATACATTCGGCCACCTATCGATAAGTACAAAACTTTGGCTTTTGGTAGTTTCGATGAGATCCGTGATGTCGGCTATGTTCATGGAAAGAACTACTTTGAAAACATGGCCAAGGCCGGGCGATTAGGTCGCTTCAATCAATGCAGCAAAGAGCCACCAAAGAAACAATCTCACTCGCTTAACGAGTATACATTTATCGATCTCGCACAAATTGTTTGCAAGCTTCCCGAAACCTACACCGAACATAATTTCCTTTATAGCGAAGATGAAGAATTCGATGGATATATATCAGAGCCTTCCACATTCCATACGGTAAATAGATAGCTCTCCAAATATTTAAACTACATTTTAGTTATTATTTAATTTCATACTAGAATGCGGAATCAGCTATGAGAATCAAACGGACTGGAGGCTCCCTTTCACTGTCAGAAAATGAAATGGATTCTGATTTGGAAATGGACCTAGGCATTAAACTGAAACGTGGTGAGAAATCGCGAAGTTTAACACAAACACCTATATCAGATCCAATGACGACTCCGTCCTCTGATCAAAGTGACAGTTTTTCGCGGGGCATTGCCCAAGTCGATTCAGCAGTGAGTACAATCGAAGACCTTCCTTCTGACAACGATCCAAAGGCTAGCAGTTAGGTGATAATAATGATAATAAACATTACAAATTATACATTATATATGTAAGCCTAGTTAGTAAAGAACCGTTGTTAAGTTAAGGACGGTGTCGATGACAGAAACCGTAAACAGAAGAACAAAAACACGTGTATGACGTAGACTTTATTTTTTCAACAAAATATACAAATAGTTTAATATTAATTAAAACAAAAAAAAAAAACTGGTAATGTAAATATTTAGAAGAAACCGTTATTTCTCATTTAAATCAGTTCGTTTTATTTATTTCTTTTTGAATAACACTTATTTATTTATAATATTGATATTGATAAGTTTTCGAGATTCTTCCATAATCCTGGAGTTGAGTCGAGTCAAGAGCAAAAACACCCAGCAGCAATTGTGACGGTTTTGAATTTCCAGACAGATCGTAAGACTTCGGGTAAGAGCGATGTTGTTGGATCCTTTTGCAAATGGTCGTTGTGGGAGCGTTGTGTAAGGACACGTACTTTGTATTCTAATGGTCTGCATTGAGCTCCGCGCCAGCATTTCGGTGGGTATTCAAAGGCTTCGTCATTCTTTTGGCAAACAGCATTCAATAGATAACGAGGATAGTAAAGATGACCAAGGTCAATTAATTCGCTCTAAAAAAAAATAAAATTTAATACATATCACGGTTTGCATGAAAAAATCATCAAACATTCTGACCAAGTAACAAGTGAACAAGTGCCGAAATTAAATTATCAGTTCTATTTTAGTTAATTTCATAACACTGCATTTATATTATATTTTTAATAACTTATTATATAACTTTAAATGTCAAAAAGTGGTTTAAAAAAGGTCAGCTGGTATCATTTGTTTGAAGTTTAAATCTAGGTTACTGTGGCGAATGCGTAACTTTTTTTTTTGTTTTATAGGAAGAATTGTCTGATTAAATCGAGTTGTTCTACCTATGGGACTCTCGCTGGCCAAAAAGTGAAATAAGTTCACTGAATTTCAAAATTAGAGGTTATCGTGAATACAAATTCCCCAGGTAATATTTCCCACCTTTAAAATTTGGGAACGAGGAAAGGCTTCCCTCGAAATTTATTGCTATCGGGAATTCTAGGGGTCGTGAATCGCCCCGAGGGAACAAAATATTTTTAGAGTAGGTCTTGTCGAGTACGACATTAACTTAAACTTTATCCAAGCGCACTCGAATAAAAAGATTTAAAATGCTAAAATTAAAAATCCTGTGGGTCCATTCTATAAATAATCGTTTAGTAAGTCAATAAATGTAATTACAAAATAAATATCAATGTGCAGGGCAGGGCAATCTTAAAGTGCATTTAATTTTGAAAAGATTTAGTCTTCATTTATCAAAATTGATTAAGAATTGTCGAAGAAATTAATCTTTTAAGAAGAATGGAATTTTGGTTTTATGGTATAAAAATAGCAATAAAATTTGTTAAAAGTCTAGTTCTATTAATCGGATACGGTCTTTGAATTTGAATTTCACTTAAATTGAGTCCCTCTTTTTATAATAACACTTTGAGCAAATAAAATCTGGGGCGCTAAACCATCAACTTTTCTATATTAAATATATCATATTATTCACCCATTTTAATAAGGTCTTCTCGTTTTTATATGGTACATTTTTATCTGTAGGATTTGTATTATAAAATGATTCTGTAGTTACATATTTTCATTTACTAAAAGTTGGACAAAATGTTTTAAAGTTCTTGTACTTCCAATAAAAAGTTATTGTCGAATAGCTGTAATTTTTTTTGAGTAAAAAAAAAATAGATTTTAAAGAATATCTCGTCGACTTTTTAATGCACAGTTCAGTGACTAATATTATGTAGCCCCTTACATAAAACTAATATACAAAAATAAACTGAACTCGAGAATCTTAAAAATTTCTTGCATAATTATTTTTTTCGATAGAAAATTTAATTTCCTAACTAACTAAGCTAATTTTTTAGATGCATGTACAAGAAAGATAGACTTTTTCGTGGAACTAAAAATCTGAAAGAAGTGTAGAAGTCTGCGAATCGATCTACATATATTTACAAAACTATTATTTTAAGCAAAGAGGTTGTTAGTCCGAAGCTCTTAGATATTTATATTTGTCTTTTGTTTCGACAATAATTGTTTATGCGTGGGCTGAAGTTTTGAGGTTATGACTGTTTAGCTTTAATTTTTTTTTAAATTTTGCTTAAGGTTTTGCATTTTTCTTTATTCCCAAGAAACTAACGTTAATAGTTTCTATCATAAAAAGTGAAAAACGCAAATTTTCAACATTTTTATATACATAGTTCTGAAAATGAGCTAATGTCTTAGTTATAGTTATAATTATGAATACTCGCAAAGTACAAAAGTAAACTTTTAATATGAGTCCGCCGCTGCATAATTTTCATCGATATGGGTGTTTTTAAAATTTTACAATGCATCTATAATTTTTTATTATTAAATATTGTAACTGGTTAATCCTGTGAAAAGTTACTGACGATTTTCAAAAATATTCTAAATTATAATATAAAATTTTGGAATTCTACTTTTTCTCCCGCGTACGAAAAACAACCAAATTTTTTATTAAAAATTGCACTATAAGACCAAATTCGACTGTCTAGGTCAAACAAACCTAGACATTAGACACTGCAGTTATTACCAGGAACCATATACGTTTTCGATATTTTAAATAAACGATTCAAACATCATCTCGTGTTTATTCGAAACTTGTAATAAGAATAAAATCATGTTTGAAACATACCGTTATTCTGCAATCACATCCAGTACTAGGAGAACTATGTCCCCTCTTCAATAAATCGGCTTTCAAAAAATCAAACTCATCGTATGAATTGAGTACATTTTCATTCCTGTTGAGATCTTCGTATTTATCTTCGGACTGTGTGTCACCTTCTAAACTATCACTTCCTTCAAGAACATTTGGTTGTTCCATTCCCAACAGGTTCCTGATCACAAAAACACAAAAATCAAAAACATACATTTTGTTAACACTCTCTCTGCTCTGTTTTTGTTTAAAAAAATTCAAATCACTTTTTAACTTTTAAATTGTAACTTGAAGCCTCGCCGTTAATATTGAAATTGTCCTTGAGAGCCAATAAAAACTTATTATATCGACATCCTGGAATATTGCCACAGTATCCTAGAAACCCTCTCGGCATTAGCTCTTCCATTGCTTCCAAGTCATTTTCTATCTTGGCAAAAGTTGAACTGCTCAGCAAAAGTATCATCACAACAAAACGAGTCTGTGTTTTGCAACGATACAAAAAAACAATAAATTTAAGTGAGCCAAATATTATATTTATTTTGGAGGAGCTCGGAACTTACCCATAGCACCATCTTGAGCTATGTAGGTACAAATAAGCTTAATCCTTATAGCTCATTGGCTTTTATACCATTTTGGAATTGTTTAGAGATTCAGGTTGACATTAATGGGTTTCATATCAGACAACGGCTCTTGGATTGCCAAACATTGTCATCACTTTTGAAAGTACATCTCCCACATTAAACGTCCTTGAAGAGATTTCTATGAGCCATACAATAAGGGATAGATCAGGTTACCCTATACAAACCATCTCGGAGGCAACCTTATAACACATCCTTTTTTTTTATTATTTTGGTTTGCTTATTTCCTCGAGACAAAAGAAAGACATAATGACGAGGAAACACACACAAAAGATGTACATCACCTTTACCAGCATGTGGGTCTTTTGTTTATGGAAAGTTTGATTTGAGAATTCTATGAAAACATTTATTTTTAAACAATTACAAGACTTGAGAAAAAAAATGTCCTTAAAATATCATATCTACCATATTAAGCTAATGAAATTTGTTACAATTTATAATGGAGCACCTAAAAAAACATGGGCATGTATTAAAGCTTTCTGAATAAGAGTTTTACCTAAATTTTACTGACACCACTTAGACTTTTCTTTAATGAATTTGTTTAGTAACCTTATACATTAGATCGTGGGTCAAATCTGGAAGTTGTGATTAGTTCATTAATGAATAATCCAAGTTTTCCACCTCGAGGTCGAATGCAACATTTTCAAAAATTCAAAAATGATGTAAAATTGTTTATTGTAATGTAATAATGTTTAATTTTAGTTTTTACTATTTAGCCCTTAAAGACTAGTTTTTCTAAGAGATGCATGCACTATGATTCAAAAGCCAATCAATTGTTTTTATAATTCAAGCCCAAGATCATCTCTGTGAGACTACTGTTTCCAAGATAAAGCTTTTAAAAAAATGTGAATTTTGTGGCAATTGTTTTTGTTTTTTTTTTAAATTTATATTAGTCAATAGAAGACAAATTCGGCCCTTGTCCTACAAGGATCATATTCTTCCAATTTGTTAATACAAATTCAGCCCTATTGTAAGCTTCGTCCGGAAAACTTAAAAGCTATTCTGCCTTATCATGAATTCCATACGTATCGTAGATTTGCTATGAATCTCGAAAAAAAACTATCACAAATTCCATCGTAATGGAAGATCTCATACAAATTGTTATTACGAACGAATTCTTTGATTTTGTTTTTCGGGATTCGTAACAAATCTACGATACGAATGGAATTCATGATAAGCCGATTATGAGTTTCGCCATAACAAAATTAATATTTTTCCAATACTGGTTTCTTGTTCGTCTTCTAAATTTTAGTGAAGAAAAGATCTTACAATTGCTTTCATTTGAATCAAAAAAATAATTTAAAATAAATGCATTTATTAAAAAGTGAATTAGTTTTCGCCCGGAATTCACAATAAGAGAAATTTGAAATGAAAGTTTTTCGGGTGGAATCTTGTTCATGTGAAACTCACAATAAGGCTGATGTTTTGTTGTTTGGGAATTGAACCCAGTGAAAACTGCAATTTTTCCACATCGAAGGTGTTTGATATCACATTTTGTATTAAATTGCAAAAAAATTCTCAAGTTGATTATAATAGTCGAAGAGCCAGCAGCCACTTTGACTTACCTACTAGTCGCAAGGCTGAAATTTAGTTTACAGTTGATTTGATACAGTGATTTTGGTAATTTCGTACATAGAACTTTTTTACATTTAAATTGGTTATTTTTTTAATATACACCAAGTTTAAGCAATAAATCTAGCTAATTTTTTAAATTATATGATAAATCTAGCCAATTTTTTAAATTATATGTTGAACATTCGTATATACCAAAAAAATCTGCAGGCTAGTCTGGCAGGCACTTCGATTCATGGCAACTCCGCCAGACTCTATTTTTGGTACTTAACTAGTATCAAAGCAAATATGAGTACAAGAAATTATAACAACCTTATCAACAATATCAACAATACAGCCCTACAAAAGTACGTTAATTTTGTATTTTATACGTACCTATTTAAAATTTTATAAAAATAAGATGTTAACCCCAGCAGTAAGGCAACCCTAATATATCATAAGACTGTTTAAGCTGGTATTATAAAAAAAAACAAAGTTTAAGCAATAAAATAATATGATAAACTTTCTTATATTAACTCAAACTTTACAACCTTGCCTTTATGTTTTGTATTAAGCTAAAACCAAAGAAAATGTTCATAAACCACGAGAGAGTATAAGTTTGTATATATCAGCAATACAGCCCTCTGAAAGTACATTATTTTCATGTTTTATACCTATTTCAAATTGAATTTAAACAAAAAAAGTATGGCAACCCTAGAACTGCTGAAACTCTGATTCAGCTGGTAATGTAAAAAAACACAAGATTGAGCAATAACTGCAAACCAAAGACTTTAGGATCGTCTGGCAACCCTTCGGCCCACGGCAACTCTGTAAGACCGTGTTTTTTTTTAAATTAACTAGTTATTAAGCAACTGTATACAAAATTTGAGCCTTGCATCAGGATTGGATTCGAGGACTTTTCGGGCTAGTGCGATGATATCGATGCGCTCCGTGTTTACTGATCTCTATAAAACACTGGATAGTGGATTCATATAAAAAAAAATTGACTCCAATTGAAGGACTGTTATAAACTATTATAATAAGTCTATCCCATCTTCTTTTTCCCATCTTTTTTTTTTGAGAAGAGAGAGAGATAAAACTCTACTGAGGTACTCTTGTCAGTATAACATTTTTAACAGTTTGTCTCTCCCTTTCACCTGTATAGAGTGATCTAGGACTCCGCTTTGGTACCATCCAAATGGCTTTGGTAGCATCCAAATTTCATCTTCAATTTGACTCAGTAAAATTGTTATTGAATCCACTATCCAGTGTTTTATAGAGATCAGTGTCCCTGTCCGTGTCCCATCAGCCTTCTTAGCCGTAAGGCTCGTCAATAAATCTTCTCGTCCTCGTGCCTCTAGTGCTAATTCTTTTTCTTCGCGAAAAAGGAAGTATGTCTGACGTCAATCGCGATGTGATAAATTTGGTTGATAGTTTTTTGATCACAAGTTCCCTTGTATACATACATATATTATGAGGTATGAGAATTGGGCGCTTCATATGATGACAAGGGGTGATGGACCCCATTTCCAGCTGAGGAACTGGGCCCCAGATGTTCACTCCGGGTAGGTTAGAATAGGAGTTGGTAGTCAGAGAATAATTTTGAGAAAAATCTGTGGACCCTTGTGTTCTCTTGGATGCGCATAACTAAACTTTGAACATCCTTTGTTATGTATCCATGGTCTTAACGTAGGGTTTACAGATATCGCATGTGACACAACTCAATAAAAATAAATTTTGAGCTCGCAAGGTTCAGATGTTTATCGGTTTGAAACATTGCGTCTAGTCTAATGTTCATTGCACTCCAAAGATTAGATATTTCACGTTCCTGAAATCTGTGGAGTGGTTATAGTAATTTCAGCAACCTGAACAGGATTCCTTAGTAAATTGTTTATCAAAAACTGAGCAGAAAAGACATTGAATTGGTTATTCAGCTATTGTCAGGAGAAATCTCTGAGATCACAAGAAACCTGAACTAGCTAGCTATCTCAAAATGATTTTGGCATCGATTATGACATAAGTTTATAACCGATTTGTAATTCTTGTTGCTTTCTAGCGAACCTAATGGTTGAATATTTTCAGCAAAAAGTCTGCTAATATTATGTGTCTACATTATTTGACTCTCTTTAAGTATCTAGTTTACATGCAAAGATATGTTTGATACATTATGTTTGTATATATATAAAAAAAAACATATATAATATGTGCATGTCAAGTCTTACATATATTTTTCAAAGAATATATCATTGTCTAATAGCTCTGGACTATATTTACTATTCTCACATCGAATACTTAGGAGAAAGCACTAAAACAAAATAATTTCTAAGGTTTCTTTTCGAACTTCCAAAGTTCAAATCGTACAAAACCATCCCTCTAATTCAGTCTAGCTAGAGCCTTCGCGAGTGCAGTTTAATATAACAAAACATTACATGCATTTTAACGAATAACAGAGATCCTTAAATAACAAAAAAAATATCATAGATTTTCATAAAAAATCCGAACTTCTAAATCTTATTTTTAAAAAAAACTTTCTACAAAAAATACTTAAAATACTCTCAAACGGGGTGGTTTTTTTATTTCGTCTTCTTATATTCAAATTATTATGCTGTGAGATATTTTCGGAGTGAGAAACGTTTAGTTCTTAAGAGAGATTAAAAAAAAAAATGTGCCACGCATCCGAAGCCGTCTAAGTGCCCGCAGAGTTCTTTTTATAGTTCAGGCTTAAAACATCCCACCAATACACAAAACATACAAAATAAAAAAATAGACAACCAACTCAAGACCAGGAGCTGTGGGATTTAAAACGAACCCCAGTTGGGTAAATATTCATGGAAAAGGTTTCAATGAAGCGGAAGCAACGACGATACAGGTGCGAGATTGTGTGATGTTTCGAAAATATTTTTATAGAGAGTGTTTGTTGTATTTCAACTGTACCTACTGTACTGAGCTTACATTTTTAATTTTATTTATACTTTACAAACAAAAATGTCAAAGAAGGAACAACATTATTTCAAACTTAAAACAAGGTTAAGCTAAGAGTTTTACGGAAAAGCAAAGTGAACAAATTGAACAATGAGTTTCCCTTTATTTTCGAACATCGAGCTAGATTTGTTTCGAAAGCTTTCTGTCAGTTAAATCAGGTGCATGAAGTTAGCACTGCCATAAAAGAAATTGTTGCCAATAATTTGTTGCCGCATTCCCGAATTTGTTGCTCCTACCCTTACCCCCTAAACCCATGGTGGTGCTAACTTCACGCACCTAAAGTTAAATCTTAGCACGTTTCCAGCTTATATCTCTTTTGAACTTGCAAAAGCGCCACTAAAGGTCATTAAAGTTTATGAGACCCCTAGGACTGACTATCTCTCCGTCCCAGTACCGCTCACAATTGCGACTTGGCTGTAAGGACGAGCTGCGGGATAGCTAAGAACTGTTCTCCAAGTTGGTATTGGTGTTTCAACATGCTTGTCTCTCCTAAGTTTGGTATGCTCATACAATTGGTGGGAGGGTTCATAAACGACCACGATCTTAATGTGGGCGCCCCTTAAAGAATCAAGAAATAAAAACACTGAATTCAATCTTCTAAATCTTAACAGGTTCACTATCCTATAAATCCTATAATAATTTGTAGAATTCCATTTAATTAAGGTTTGAAGAGAATGGCTACACGATTTTGCCTGAATTTTAATGAGGGAGTTCGATTGGAACATTTCAACTTGATTAGGTTTATAAAGTAGACGAAGCGTAGTTCAACATAGCTTCAAAATTCCTTGCAAACGGTGAACTAAACATTCCGCCTCAGGTCGAGGATCAACCGTGAACCGACGCGACGACGCGACGGCCAGCAACGCGAATATCTGATGTTGTAGATCATTCTGCTTACATACTAGAGCTACTTCTTAAGTGAAAGCGCAGCTTGCTGCTAATAAGGCAATATCATGAAGTATTATGATAACTTGATAACGTAAATAGTTTTATGGGACAAATCTTCCTTGGCGCTTGTCCAGTTTTGAGAGTTCTTAATAATCTTCGCCCTTGCCATGGCGTTCGCAAGATTTTGACCCAGGGGAGGCAGACTCATTTAAGAACGAATTTTATTGAATTTTATAGAACAAAAATGTAAGAGTAGATATACAAAATTTAGGCGGGAGGCCACTCCTTGCGCACGCCCTTGCCCCTTGCTCCTGCGTAGTGTTTTTCAACGTTGGGTGAAATCTTTTACATCTTTCCTATTCTACTGGTTCCTTCCCCAGTGAATGACAAGCAGCATTTGTCCATGCAGTTCCAAATAAAGGAAAGTCTTCTTCATCCCCTGACTACGGGCCGATCTTACTCTAACATAACTTCTTTCCAAGATCAAAAGCATCCATAGCTTTGCATTTTATTTCTAGATTTGCAATTCGCATCACTGTACTTCTAAAATGGACATTTAGTGGTAACGTATGATTAGTTTATTAAATTCTGATGCTGACAGCACTGTCCATTGGGAACAAAAGCTAAGCTTAACCCCCTTTCCACTGGCCATAATTGACACTGAATGAAGAAAACTTGTTTTGTCTACCAAAAACCCACCTTCTGTGGAACGATTACATATTTGACCTCACCAAAAATTCCCGAGATACTAAACAATACGACGACGAAGGTTAATCCCGCTCACGCAACTTCGTTGCCCCACTTAGCCGGGACATAACTGGTGGTATTAGATTGGTCGCCGCTTTCTGGACAGCAAATGTTGACCATTTTTGACTTCCCCAACGAAAAGCTGACTTAAGTTGAATGCGTTTAATATAAACTTTAACATGGGGCCTTCTGCCTGCAAGATGCACTGAAAAAATGCAAAATAAAATTAAAATCTTAAATTTTGTTCGTTCTTTGAGAGCGTGTTCTTGCAGGCAGAAGGCCACATGTTAAACGTCTTGGACTCCTGTTTGAAAGAAGAATTATTTGGCTATATCACAAATAATTTGGAATACAATTTTTTTGCATTCCATTGTTATCCTAAGAATTTTTGTATGATTGTATGATTGTGAGTAAAAAATTTGTAAGCTGAAACAAAAAGTTCTTGCAGTAACAACAAATTTTTCATTTTTATTAGAAACCAATATTTTAATTTTACAATAATTTCTTGGTACAACAATTTTTACATCCATGGGTTCATTTTAACCTACGAAAATTGTTGACCCAAAGTATAAAACTATTGACATAACTATTAATTTTTTTTGCGTGCTTGCAAGTAGAAAATTCATTCTCAAACATCGTAGACCCCCCATTCATGTGATGAGGAGGGACTGTTCTATCGTTAGAAAGAAGTATGCATGCCTATTATGAAATTCGCAATTCCTTACCGAGCAGTCAAGGTACTTCGCAGGGTTCACATTCAGATTTAAAGCAATTATGAACTTGCCGGGTGAACTATATTATCACTACGAGGAACTTCCTTACCACTTTTACTAACACACTACATCACCTGCGAGTTCTACAAGAAAAAAATATGGTTGAAATTAGTGCGAACCCTACCGCAACGCATTCGTCGAATTCTGTAATAGGGGTGATTATCTTGCTATCACATTTATTTCGATAATCGATTTGATGGTCTTAAGCAAACCGTCTTCGGAACTTCCGGATCGTTTTTATAACAAAAATACACTAATTTTTGTGCAAAGGTAAAAAAATTGTGTGATCTAAACTTAAAAACAAAAAATCTTTAGTATAATTTTTTTTTAAAATTTGTATTCTCGAAATAGGAATGCTTTTTGGAAGGCATTGGCCTACCATCTTAGGCACGATACGCATTATGATTAACAATTGTTTATACATAGACCAGTAGAACAAAACAAATAAAGAGCTTTAGGTGGCAAAAAATGGCAGATCGCTGATATCTGAAATTCACATCTTAGAAGTTATAAGATAAAAACAAAAAAAAGTGCATAAGTTTCGAGGTTTTGGTGCACCATGTAGTTACCACAAGTTTTTCGAATCTGCAAACTTGGTCGTATACTGCTGGCAAATTTCTTATAAATCAGCAATCTACAATTTTTGGCGACCAGAATGTCTTGTATTACTGGGCGTGATACGTATATTTTCTGTTTCAATTGTCACAAATATTCCATCAAGGATATTTTAAAAATTGGATATTTCCAAAAAAAACTTTGAAATCTAAAGTTGAACAAAAGTGACTAAAACCGGCATAAGCCGTTCCAAATTAGCTCCAAATCGAAAATAAAACTGGAAACTATACAAAATATTACTAGTAAAAAAAAAAGCAAAAATCACTTTCACATCTGTTCACACAGAGAAAGAACAATGTATAATCAAAGAAAACTACTTTGATTTAACTATTTTTTGGAATGATTTAGATTTGAAGAAGGACATTCTAAAATCAAAGCTGAAAAACTTGTTGAAAAACTTTGAAAGCAGGTGGATTATACTTTGCAACTAAATGTTTGTCAATATTAAAATGTTTCCTTTTTTAAAACAGCTTGAGGTGCACCTTGATGAAAAAAAAGTTGATTTCAACTTAGAAACTAGTACAAAACACTTTGAAAATAGGTTGACCATATTTCAAATGACATTGCATATTCAAATCAAATAAGTTTAAATGTGAAATCAAATGTTTTTGAGGTAAATTGTTACAACTTACAGTTAAATATGACCGTATTAAGTTTTACGTTGCATTTTTTCTTCCAGTGTTGGGTAAAGTTCTGGAAATGTTCGGTATTAGCTTTTAATAGTATTTTATATTGAAAAATCACAACATGAAAACTCTTGAGGCGGTTTGAGCCTGAAAAAAATACTCTTCTCGTAAATCCCCCAATGTTAGTTTTCTATATACACCTATGACTCTGTTTAATGGATATTAAAACACATGCAGGTACTTTCTAAGGGCAAGTTGAGGTTTTGTAAACAAAATCAAAATCAAGATAACAATCAAACATGACATTACGATTATGGAGAATGCGAAAAAGTGGATTCCCTATGTCTGTCTTCCAGTCTTTCTCTCTCTCTCTCTGCACCTCGAAATAAAAAAAAAGTACAATCAAACGTTTTCAAAAGAATCCCTTGAAATCCTTTTATCGGAATTTATTTTAAAAATAAATCACTATCCACATTTGTAAAATTACATTCATAAATGCAAAATTACTATGCTTACCAAAGCCAACCACAAAAAAAAACCATACTTTAGAAACAGAAGATATTCCCACACCTGTAATATGTTTTCTTTTTTCAATTAAATGTTCAATAGGAAACCCTTTCGAATACATAATTTCAAAAATTGGGGTGTTTTAAAAATAAACTGCGAAGAGCATTTATAATTTGTTTTCTTTTGTTCCTTAGACCTTAGAGCATAAAAATAAACACCGTGATTCCAAAATAACCAACATATTATGACTCAACAATAAGAGCATATACTTAAAATACATATACAATACGTATTTTTTTCTTCGTCATTGTTTTGTTGAAAAAAGTGTTCCACCCTTATTTTATGGCTCATCATACATTGATTTGGTGTTATATTTGTTACCTTTGCTCCCACACCTATTTAGCTATGTAGCTTCTTTTTTTTCCAATAATCTCTTTCAATCGATATTGTTTTTTTTTTTTTTTAATAATTCTTTTTCCAATGCCCCATTATGTGTGGGAATGAAACTTCTCCGCAGAAATTAAGTGCAATGAACCGAATTCTGTATTACGCTGACAGGCGTGGAAGCCAGACCAGAATGTTACCTCTAAGTTCTGACAGACGTAGGTGAAAGGTTGTATTTTTTTCTCGATGACAGTTCTTGTTTTGTGATACTAGTCACAAATCCAGGATATTTGTTTATTGGTTTTACAATGTGGAAGCGGGTCCTTGTATTTTAAAAGAAGCTAATTGTCAGAAAATCTTTGCATTTCGATTTTTTGATCTGTGTTGAAATTATAAAAAAAACATTGTAGATGTCTTCAGCAGCTGAAAGCACAAACGAACGAGCTTGGTGCTATGAAATTTTCATCGAGTAGATCCTGAGCTACTAGGCATCGGCTGTCAGGAATTTTGAGCCTCAGGATGTCTTAGGCTGCTCTGCTAACATTGCGTTTTGATGATTTTCCTGATTTTGAAGACATCTTCTGCCAGTTTATTTAAGAACCTTATTTAATTAAATTCTAACAAATATTACTAATTTTGGCTTAGTTTTTGCAATTTATCCACTTTTTAAATGAATCTACACTCAAATTTCAATATTTTGCGATAAATTAAAAAAAAATAATAATTTTGAGCTCTGCCCGTGTTTAGGAACTACTAAATGATAACTAAACTCAACATATGAGCGTACAAACTTAATTATTAAACAATCTAATTTCTAATAATTTTGGCAGTGAAATTTCCCGCCTCCAGGATTTTGGCCCTTATAAGTTGCTTGTAGATTACCAGCTTAGTCAGAAAAAGTGGATTGAAGAGGTGGAATGCAAAGTTTTCATTCTTTAGAATGGGAGTTTTATTAGAAATTAGAGAGTGGAGTGCTTTTTCTAAGGAAGCCGTCATATGCCGTTACTCGAAACTACCTCCATTGTAGGAGATAGTTTTGTGCAGGATATGCATTCCGACTATATTCCAAAATAACTTCTTTTTTTTCTGTTAATTCTGAACTTTATCTTGAGGTCACAAAAAATTAGTAATAAAATACATAAAATCACCAAGAACCAATCAATTTTATATTTTTTTCATTTTCACTTTTATACTTGCAGAACAACATTCAATTCACTACAACTGCAAGAACTGGAGCGTGCCTTCCAACGAACCCATTATCCAGATGTATTTTTTCGCGAAGAACTGGCAGTTCGAATCGATCTGACCGAAGCCCGAGTTCAAGTTTGGTTTCAAAATCGACGTGCCAAGTGGAGAAAACAAGAGAAAGGCTCATTGAAGGACAACGGAGATCCAGATATGAATAACACACCATATGATGATAATGTTATGACACAATTAGATGGTTCTTTAGGTAATAACCCCTCTCAAATACAAAAAGGAACTCAAAGGAAAAGTTCAATAAAATGCATTTTTTTTGTTTGCAGGTAATACCCTTCTGCCAGACACCCCGCCACAATCATCAAACTCTCTGGACAACGAATCGAAAGTGAATTTCGGTTCAATGTCTCCGTCCAGGATGTCACCGAACATCTTCCTGAATCTCAACATCGATCACATGGGTCTCGAACGGGGTGGTGGCCTCTCCATGGAATGGTCAACGTACCCACCAGCACCCACGTTGAATGCCATGCCACCAATAAGCCGATCTTCACCGCCCCATCACAATATGCTAACAAATGGCGTTTCGACAATCAGCCATTCGCTGGATCTCGACACGCCAACGTCCACTTACGATGAAATGAAGTTCCTCAACGTGGACCAATTCACAATAGATAATTTTAAGGCCGAATGCATTCTCAATCTCGATCAAGCCATCATGGACGACAAGCAGGTACACATGCATTTGCATCATCCATCCACGCAGCATCATCACTCGCACCTCAGCCAACATCAGACGCATCAGCACCAGTCTCATGACGCCTTAAGCTTGGATATGCAGTCCTTTGGGATGTCTTCGAATGAAAAATCATCGCCGATGATGATCATGGACAAGCGAATGCTCAATTTAAATGTGGACGGAATGTCAGATCTTGTAGATGATAAGTTTTGAAGAAGATATGTATGGTCAACATCACTTCCAATGGACCAGACCGGGCACGAATGCAATCTATAACACAAATATTGTTAACTGGTATTTTTAACGCACTAGCATCTATTTTATATAAGTTAAGGGATCTTAGTTAAATCGTAGCGAAATATGGGGGGAAGGTTGAAATATATTTTTCTCAAGATTGAGTAAAGTAAAAGAAGTTTTGCAAGTACAACCAGCATCAGCAGGCAGGCAACAAGAGAGGCTTAAAGGTTGTGAATAGAAAGCCATGTTATGTACTCTTAAATTCGTTCTTAGCCGTTCAACTTCACTTTTATGGGAAATTTCAAATAAAAACAAATAACAACAACAAAAACAACAAAAAAAAACTTAGCACTAGTTATTTAAAAGTTATTAATTTTAAAAGTAGACAAATAAATAAGAAATAATTTATTATTATTATTGCAATTTAAAAACAATTATACACGTTATGTGCAGAATATATTCTATAGATACAATTTGTAATAATAAAAAGAAAAACTTTAGAAAATTGGTAAATGGTGAAAATTTTTATCAGACAATCGCTAAAAATGGTTTGCTAAGAAAAATTCAAAATCAGTATAAAAGGGAGAATCTGTTCTCCTGAAGTTCAATATATTTTAGACTGTGAAGAGAGTAAGTCAATTGATGTTTGGCACATAATCGGCTATAGTAGTCATCGAAATAGAAGGAGCAGAAAGCATCAATTGATATTTGCAATGAAATCCAAAAACGGGCTCTAAAATGTATAGGAGGACACAAATCAAGGAGGACACTTTGAACAACTGTAATAACGGCACGTTAAAAAAGTATCCTAATCATATAGGTCATATACTAGCTTAAATATCGATAACGGTTAATCTAATTTCTTACCACTTTATTTGTCCTAAAAGATATTGTTTTTCCCTTTCCAACAAAATTGTTCGTGTTAATAAAAGCAAAACCTATCGAGAAACAGCCACTCAAAGTGTCTCCCTTCACATAATGTTTTATAACTTTCACATTTATCATGCGATTGTTGTGTAGTAAAGCTTTTTTGTTTTGCAAAATCATTATCTTTATCCTGAATCCTTATAAGTATTTTTTTTATATTCTGTTTTCTTTCTCAGCGGAACGATTAATATCCAGTAATTTTCCAAAATGGTCGAAAAATTGTATTTTTTCACTCTTTGAGCGGCTGTTTCTCGACAGGTTTTGGTCCGATTAGCACGAACAATATATCGGTCGAAAGGGAAAACAATATCTTTTTAAACAAATAAATTATTAAAATATTAGAGAAACCGTTATTGATATTTAAGCTAGTATATAAAATAAGAACAAAAAAACATGTTTTTTTTGTGATATCTCGAAAACGCTTCTTATAAAAAAATTAATGACCTTTTTCGTGTAAGTTAGTATCATACAATTATAGTTTTTTTTCGGCAGATTGATAACTAATTTTTCTCTATATTTTTGTTTTAAAACCTTCTGTTTACGCATTTTTCGAAGAAAATTTACTTAAAAGTAAAAAAATAGCACCTGAAGCAAAAACGAAATAGCTTTCAAAATTAATATCTTAGCAACCTTTAAAACGCTACTACAAAAAGTATTATATCTTCAAAAAAAAGTCCTTAAACAGGTTTTTATTATTAGCAATTATTAGAAAACAAATTATGATTAACAGGAGCCAAAGCAGCAAAGGTTTTTGACAAGGGCGATATCGCTGTAAAGACCGTACAATTCGTGGTTGTATCTTCTTCTCCATTCTCCATCGATGCACACTGGACCAAATATCACTCGAAGAATCTTTCTCTCAAAGAAGCCCAGCTGGTTTTCATACGAAACTGATAATGTCCATGCCTCTGCCCCACACAGCAGCACCGGGATGATTAAGCTCTTATATAGGGTCTCCTTGGTTCTAAGCCCGAAGAAACAGCGGTTGGAAAGTGTGACTCTTCGCTTGATCTCTACACCGATGTATTAGTGGATCCCAGATAAACAAAGTCTTTGACTATGTCGAAGTTATAACTGCCCATGGTGACATTTTGACCCAGTCGACGGTGTTGGGTCTCTTTTTTCGATGACAGGATATAGGTACTTTGTTTTCGTCTCATTAACACCAAACCCATTGTGGCGTCTGAATACTTGCAAATGCTCCACTGACAGTTCGATTCGTTCATGATAAACAGAAAACAAGGTATGCTTATTATGAGCGCCATGTCGCCATATTGGAAAACTGATGACGTAGTAGTCATCTCTGATGCTGACATTCGAGTTTTTTTCAGTTTCATTGTTGTTGTTTTCAATAAAAAAAAATGTTTTCTCAAAATCCATAACTGACGTTCGCGCGAACTGCCCATGAGAAAGACGACTATGACGTCACAGAAAACCTGCCAAAAATCTAATGAGCATACCTTGTTTTCTGTTTATCATGGATTCGTTCTTCCAATGATGTCAATGTCATCAGCATAATCCAAGAGTTAAACGGACTTTTGAAAAATTGTGCCACTGGTGTTGACTTCTGACTTACGCACAATTGCTTCAAGCACGATGTTACAAAAGTTGCATGATAGCGCATAACCCTGTCTCAAACCTTTCTCGACATCAAAGGGGTCGGGGGACGGATATTTTGTTCATCATCGCCCACGGTGAATGAGTTGTTCTGCATAACAGCGGAATGTTGGCTGTCTTCGCCGCTAAGCAGTTTGGAAAAGTGTTTTTCCAGATCCTTAACATCGATTGCGTGTCTCCTACGGTGTTCCCATTGTCATCACGATACGCTTCTATTTTGAGCATTTGCATTCCGAGCGTCCCGGTGTTTAAACGGTCTTTCTTAGTACAATAGTTTTATCGGTATGCTAATTACAAAATAATAATTTGCATTAAAGAAATATATTTATTGGTTGGTTTTCAGTCATAGAAAATTCTGTAGATATACATTTTTAATGTTTAAACTTAAACGGTCACTGTGGTGAATGTGGAACATTTTCTTTTATTCGACAAATTTTACTGTTAATAAATATTTTTCTATCTTTCGAAATTCTAAAACAAACCAATTGACCTTTGTTGACCAATTGAGAGGTAGTTTTAAAAGGCAGTGTTTGCTGCCCACGGATCCGGGCGGCTTGAGGTTTTTGGTTTACATTCATCAAACATGCATAAGCTACCTACTATTGGTATATAGAAAACAATTTGGAATCTTTAATCTTAATTTAAAATTCCATTAAAACTAAATGCCAATCGTATTTAATTTTGATTCTTATTGAATAATATTGTACTCGTACAACAGTTGAACATTTTCTTCAAACATGAAAGGAAGTTTCATAGTTTTCTCAGCACTTTGTGTTTTTAAGATGAATTTCACTTCAGCATTTAATTGCAACCAAATTCTATCAGATACAGAAATAAAATTTCTCAACTGGGATAAGCTGGAAGAGTGCATACTTGAGATTGGAAGAAATCCAGTTGATAGAAACTCAAGTGAACGAATTTGGCAATTAGTTAAAAATGTAAGTAAACACATTTTTGTTTTGTATCAATTTTATAACCAAGAAGTGATTATGGAATTGTTATTTAAGGCAAATGACGGCATAGAGAATATTTCTCCTGTGGTCTACAAGAATATGGGTAATCTAGTGACAGGAATTCCTTTAGATGACCTCCGCAACATCACCATTAATGTGGTTGAAATCGTTAAAGCCTTTGGATCTGTGCAAAAAGGATTTACCGATGAACAAATGAATTTGATAGCACAAAAAATTCGTTCGGAATGGCCGAATAAGAACCCCAGGACATATTCGGAATATGATTTGGTGGCAATGGGCCAGATTGTGTGTTATCTTAATCGATCCGATATAGCTGCTATCCATGCAATTGCCTTGAGGTAAATAACTGATAAATATGAGATATTTGTAACTTGATGCAAACGAGTTTAATCCATTCAATCGAGTGTATAATTTTTTCCTTAAGATTTGCAGTTGAATGGATAGGAAATTTAGAAAACTGTCCCTCCGATAGAATGCAAGCTTTTGCAAGATTAGCTGTCCAAGATGATGCATTTGGTCCACCTTCAACCTGGTCAACGCTTGATGTAAAATGCAAATTACCCTTTAAATTGAAATTTTATAGATTATTTTTGTTTTGTTTTGCATTTAATAGGTGAGCGTTATGGGAAATATTATCAAAGGTCTCACTCCGGCAGAAATCAATTCAATAAGCAACGAAAAATTGCGATTTAATAAGCATTTTAGGATTTACAAAAATCGTGCCAACTCTACTGTTGGAATGGCTTCGCAAAACAAGAACATGGCTGATGATCACGAAGGTTCAAATAAACTTATACCAAATATAGTGTCAGATGAAATTTCAAACTAATTTTTGTAAGAAAGTGAATTAATTGGATTTTGCCTTTAGTTTAGCAATTTTTTTTGTGGAAGAAAATAAAAAAAATGCCATTGAAAGGAACGATAGGTAATTTATAATAAACTAAATACATAGTTTGTTCATAAAGTCTTTTCATGACAAACTATTCTGTGGTTATGTTGGCATTGATTTTGACTCGCATGAACGAAGCGCGTAATTTTACTGGCAAACTGTTTTTGTTACAGAAACAATCGCTGCTTACCATAGCCTAAACGCTAAAACTATTTCAATATCAAAATTTTTTTTATATACATGTGTTACAGTTTATCAAGGTTCTTGTTTTTTGATACCCTTCTAATAGTTTTCAAAATGCAGTTTTAAAAGCCTGATAACGTTTCAGCAGACAATTTCGGGGTTATGTTACATATTTTGAAAATGGTGCGAATGTAGTTTATCATTTTTTTCTGGGAGAATTGAAAAGAAAGTGTAAGCTAATGATTACAATTATGATGGTTGGTTCATTGAAAAGGACAATTCCTTTGGTTTATAATGAAAAACGCTATAACTCTTTATTATAAATATAAACGCTCAGACATTTATGTCGATTTCGATTAGTTACACTCGAGGATTCACTCATTCTGAAATTGAATAGAACTGGTCAAATCGCTTCCACTTATGTCGTATTCGATTGCAAGTCCAGAAGAGTTCGGGAGCGTCCATAAGTCTTATAAAACTGTTTTATTGGAGCAAAAATGACAGATATAACACAATAAAACAGTTTCAGAAGACTTATGGACTCTTCTGGACGCTCACCCGACATTAGATTTTGTATCTGTGTTGTGGAAAATAATCAAATGAAAATCATTTGCCATTCGCACCACGAAATTTGGTTTGATGTTTGAGTGTTTATCTATTAATGCTCCTGAGTGGATTCTGACTTGAAATCGAGAAGCGAATTTCTTTTCTCACCCTTCTCAGAATCGTGTCAATAAATTAGTTTCAGAAGTCCTCTGGGTACTTTCGGACTCTCCTGGTCGTCTAATCGAAAAGGGCATTTATCACCCCTTCCCGAGACCTTTCGAAGTATGTATTAAGAAATGTGAAAAATCAATTTCAAAACTTCATGGACACCCGGCATGCAGATGCTGGACAAATGTTTTAAATCATTACAAATAAGGAGGACCACAGAAATATTCCGAACAAAAACAAACAGAAAATTAGAATAAATGTGGACAATATTTATTAATAGATAAAAAATGAACAAACACAACAACAATTATTTAATATATTCTCTCAGAATATCAACTTTCATACTATCTGGATCTTTTTTTTTTATATTAAAAGATCAGACATGCATTTACATATACTCGTACATTTAGTAAAATAGTTGATTTTGTTTTCAATAAAATTTTGTTTCTATTATAAGATAAATTCTAGAATGATGCCTATCTGCCTTAACTTGTAGGCGATTGCTGTGTTGTACTGCCACCACTTGAACTGGGTCGTTCAATTGTCATTGTTTGTTGAGGTACTTGGCTATCTGGACTGATTCCAATTCCATTATAGATTTGTTTCATTACAAACAAAATTGTGTCCTCCGATTCCCTGAAATACCCAAAAAAAAGCAATAAATGAAAACAGTCATTAAGAGATAAAGAATTTTTCTTACCAATAGCAAACATGACTGCTCAAAGCAAACAAATACTCGTTGAAGAATTCTAAGGGAGCCTCTTGCAGAACATAGTCGACACGTTTGGAGTCATTCAGCTTGCCCAGTGGGAAATCAATTTCAATGACATCCGTGTCCGATTGGTTTGTGGAATTCGAGTTGGCTCGTGATCTTGATGTTGATGCAAGGCTTTGTTGTGTTTGTTGCTCCTGATGAGCCTGCAATTCCAAGAGCTACATTTGGTTAAAAAATGAAAATCTTTGTTTGTTTTCTCAAGCAACTAACCTTATCAACTTCCTTTTCCAATTCCTTAGGGTCATTTTTGATTTTGGGAGTCAAGAAATTCACACTGTCCAGTGTGGTTTTGAAAGTTTCAAAAAATCTCTGCTTCAGATCAGCTCCCACTCGACTCATTGTTTCTTTCAATTCCAAATGCATTCGCTTTCTTCCTTTGTGATGGGGAATGAGGACTGGCGGAATGCCATTCATTTCTGGATTGACGAGTGCTTCGAGTCGATATGCAACTGGATCGTAGGGATGGAATATGTTATAGAAACCTGGACACGTTGGTAGACGGAAATCTAGGCCAAGTTTATCGATTCCTCGAATTGTGACGAACATTCCTAAATGAAAATAGTTTTTAAGCACCAGCATAGAAAGGGTAGACATTAAGTCCTTACCAATTGGTGATCCAAGAGCGAAAAACTTCTTCGGTTGGAAGAGGAGCTGTGGATAGCTAATAAATGGTTGACCAGTTCCAGCCTGTCCCATTTTATATGTTATATTCTGTCCTGCTTCTTCATTGAGTTTATTTGATTCCACTGGAAATCCTGAAGTTATATCATCAGGATTCTCCTACAAAAAGATAAAAAATCAACTGTCAAAACTGAAAGCTACTACAAAAAAAAATGACCACTTACCATATTCTTATCCTCGTTTTCTTTTTGAGGTCTTTGATGACACAACAAATCGAACATAATCAAAGAGCCCAAACTATGGCCAGCCAATGAAACTCCACCCTGGAACTCAGGATTCCTTTGCTTGTATTTCACGAAAATGCTATTCATGGATGCTGTGACGGTATTGATGATTCTCTGGCAGAACATTGGACTTGTGTAGAAGAGAATATCCAAAAGTGTGTCATTGGTGAAGTTTCGAAGCTTCGGAATGGATTCAAGGGTAATTGATTTCAATTTCTCATCGATGCCCAACTCATCGGAATGTAGTTCGCTATGCCATGAAACAGGCAGAACTTCCACTCGCCCAACATTACCACTTTCAACAGAGTTTTTATAGTGTGATTGCACTAATTGTAAGGCAATGCTGCGGAATTCGTCCACTGAAATAATCAAGAGTTCGTTATTTTTGTTATTTGATTGTAAACTATTGAGAAGACTTACCAACTTCTTCGACGGAACGCATTTTAAGATCACATGCTGACCCTATGCCATGGACCATAAAAAGTAAATGATCAACTTTATGTGATTCACCTTCATCGATGATGAAATCGTCAAGATCGCGTTTTACAACTCGTGGCCGAGTAATAGTTTGCTGTTTCATGTAAGAAAGAAATTTATCCGAATCAAGCTGATGTTTGTGTACATCAGGAAGAAGAATTGTGTTAGAAGGCTTCGAGTGAAATGTGGTTAAGTAAAGTGCAATGAGCGAAATTATTGTGACTTTGAAAATGAGCATGCAATTTAACGAGATAGATTATTCAGATGTAAAGATTTTTTTACAAAGTATTTATAAATAACGGTGGTAAGAAGTGTATCTTCACTTCCACGGAAGAACTGTTACACCTGAGACCTGAGTTATCTTCTCAGCAAGTAGAGACAAAAGATAAGATTTCGCTCTGTAGAAGACGCTCAAGAGATCAGAATGAAATTCAGGTTGGTGTTAATAGACAATTACGTATGCCAAAAATTGAAGTCATCAAAATTCAGTAATAATCATTGTATTGGACTGTTCAGAACAGAAAAGTACAACTTTTTGCTGATTAAAGAGGTTTTTTTGTTCTAGACTGTTTTAGTTTGCTATTCAATGACGCTGTCAGTTTAGAAGAGGACTTTCTTTACTTGCTTTTGAGTCAGAACAGGTCAGAGCCAAAGAATAAGAAGATTTCTTATTCTTAGGTCAGAGCAGATTCGTTAAAACTGTCAAATGTGTTTGTTGTTGTTTTCTATTCTGACGTTTCTCACGAAACTGTTCAGTTCTGTCATGTTCTGTTCTAGACACACAATGGCATGTAAAAAAGTGCCTTGGCATATGGCTAAATCTGTATTTCGATAGACATATAGATGCTGGTCGGACCACGGCTAGTGGATTTTTTGTATTGCCAAAATGATTGTTTTATAAAAGTTGGCTTGACAGCAGGGTGGTGAAGGCATCGTATCGAACAGTACATAAGTTACACAAAAGTTATTGGGCAGGTTCAGGAAACGTTACGGACTAAATATTTAGTCAATTTTCGGAAATGTGATTGGTCAGCTGTAAAAAAAATCTTCTTTTTTGACAACTGACCAATCACAGGCCCGAAAATTGACTAAATACCATTAATAAGTAGGCTAGCTTTAGGGCCGTTCGTTGATACGATATTAAAATATTTATGTTGAAATATGGGCTACCACAAACTATGGTCCACCCAGTGGTTTAATGATTTATTTATTTATTGCCTAGGTCCAAGAACAACCTCTGATTAGAAAAATTTCATAAATGTCAAATTTTTGATACATTTGCCTAGTCAAGGCAAGTTTCATAATATGAAATCGTTATGATAACCGTTGCTTATTAACAAACAAATAGTGAGAATAAACAGAGGTGGGCAATTAATGGTGCCGCTGAGTATATTTCCTCTGCGTTAACTGCCACATAAAACTTTATGTTGAACATAAATGCATGCATGCATAAACATACAATTTAATTTAATGCTTCAAGAAAATAGGTTCTACTTTTGCACGTACACGATTGAATGAGTTAAAATGGATGAGTCGAAAAATTTGTCGAAAGTTTCTCCAACTTTTAGAATTATATTTACAATTTAAGTTTATATAACTACCATAAAAAACTCAATACGCATTAGATAGCCAATTGGGTATTGCTTTTTTCTAATCAAAAGCTAGTAAGTGGCAACCCCAGGTGCATGCAAAAAAAATAACTCAAAAGAAAAAAAGGATTCAAGTACTAAAAAGCCTCAAAAAGGTGACTGAAATTATTATTAGAGTTCCCATGTACCCAAAACCAAAGATATGAAAAGTGAATAAGATGTAACTGAGTGCACAAAACATAATCAAATCTACTTACAGTTGAACCGCCCCAAGAATCTATTTGCTGTTGTGGCTGAAAATGTACAATGACTGTGGGCCCATGAAAGACCACAATGTCTCCAGCTGAAATGGGAATTTTCTTATGCCATTCACAGCTCTCTGAAGCTTTTTTATATTCTTCTTCCAATAGATCTGCAGTTTCTTCTTCATATGGGACATACTTTGAGTCACTTGCCTTGAAGAACCACGAGCAACGCTTCACTTCGATTGGTTCACCTTCCCAATAGACAGGGGTTTTTGTTCGTTCAGAAATGTTCACATCGAACCGACCACCTTCAACTCCGACCAAGTTGGGACCTTCATCTACAAAAACGAAATTAATAAAGATGTACGACAGTAAAACGAAGATATTTACCTCCTTTTAAGAAAGCTTCCTCAAGCAAGGCCGAGTCGTGGAAGGAGAACGGAGTCCACAAACATTTGACATCAAGCTTCCTCTTATAGAACCAATGTTTAACAGCGGGCTTGTATGTCTGAAATGAGAAAGAGAGAGAGAAAACATACAAAAAATATGAAAATTAAAGTTTATGTTTTAGAAACTAACCTCATTTGTTGGACTACTAGTTCCTAGCATGCTATTGGCCATTTTTAGCTCCTTTACTATCTCCTCGGGCAAATCTTGGTATTCTGGCGATTCGAAAATTGCCTCCTCCTCGGGTGATACTTTAGTCGAATCTGCAGCTTGGATCAAGGGCTGCCTATTGGCAGCTGACAGCGAACTATTAAGCTCTGAAAACTCCGAACAAGAAGACGATGGCGGTTCGGCTAAATTCGAAGCTGGTGTTAGGGAACGAATTTGTAAATTCTGCACCGAAAGTCCACTTCCGACTAAATTGTAATTCAAATCACCAACAGTATCGAGTTCTTTCGGTGGAGGATTGTTAAAGAAATTTTGTATGCGCTGACTGTTGGGATCTTCGCTGGGTGGGGCTGCAACTCCCAATGTTGGCACTAAACTGAATGAATCGAAAAATGTTGTCGGATCGGGAAGGGATGGTCGATGAATATGGATTGGGTTGGGGTTAGCTACAACTGTTGTTGCAGGAGCCGGAACAGGAACAGAAGCAGCGGCTTGGTCAAAGAAACCGGTGAATAAATTTGGCACAGGTTCGGGAACGGGAATGTCTTGCGATTTAATTGGCGAAGCAATTTTGGAATTTTCTTCTGGCTTCGATGCCACTGGTAGATCGTTCGAAGTGGTTGGTTGTAGAATTTCAGGCTTGTAAAAACTTAATGGATTGTCGACTGCTTGGGGGGCTGGAGATGGGTTTTCTGGAACTTTTGGTGTCAACAGTTCTTCGCTTTGTTCTGGAACAATTGAAGAAACCGGAGTGGATTCTCTTATTGGTAAAGAAGATTCTGGTTCTGAAAGCTCAGTTTGGGGTTGTTGTTGTTCTTCCACTGGAGTTGAATTCTCTTCTATGAGCTTAGGAGGAGCTTCTTGAGCTGCTAATTGTTCTGAAGCATTGACAGTGACTGGATTTACAGAATTTTCCTGAGGAATTACAGAGCTTGTTTCAGCAAAAAAGTTAACAGCTGGTTGGGTTGCTTCTGCAAGTGGTCCTGAACTGATTGTTGGAAAGAAACTATTACCCTGGTCTATTGGGTTAAAGAATGATGATAGAGATGTAGGAGCTGGCGCCTGGGAATGAGAGGACTGCAAGCCCTTGCGATAGGGATTGGAAACTGGTTTATTTTGAAAAGACTGGTGTGGAGGTGGTGGTGGAAAATTAGCTGTTTCCTTTGATGACGTTGATGTACCGAAATTAACCGCTGGCGGTGGAGGTAAGATATTGTTTTGTTGTTCCTGCAGTAAGGTTTCTTGCTTGTCAACGGGTTTAAAGTTAATCGTCGATAATTCCTCTGAAGATTGAGGTTTGTTGGAAAAATAATTTAATTGATCTGATTGAGCTGGTTCTGTAACTGAAGTTTGTTCTGGAAGTTTTTCTGAAATATTGGCTGGATTGTCAACTGTTTTTTTACCAGTATCGGCTGATAGAGGTGTTACGTCTTGAGGAGTGAAAAAGTTGGTCGCTTGTTCAGTTTGTGGATGGTCCTGGGGTGTTGTGCTTGCTGACGAATGAGGAAGCGGAGGTTTTGTTGCAATTGGGTTTGGGCTAGCAAATTTAGGAACTGCTTTTGAGGGATCAAGAATCCCAGAGACCGAATTCAAAGCCTGTGGATTGAAGAAGTTAAATGTTTGCACAGGTGGTTTTGTTGAAATCGCTTCAGGAGCTGAAGGTTGTAAAATATTTAATGGAGCAGCGACTGCTGCAGCATCGAGAATTCCTTTGCCGGAACCAAACCCTTGTGGATTGAAAAAGTTGACGACTCCTGCAGTTAAAGGATGCTCGGGAATTTTAGAAAGTGGTGGTGGTGGTGTAGTAAGTGATGGTGGCAAAAAAGAATTACTTTTCGGAGGAAGAATTGATGCTCCTTGGAGAGGTTTTGAAATAGTTTCTTGACTTGATGGAATTTGGTGCGGAATTGCTTGTTCTTGAGGCAGTACAAATGCTTGTTGTGGATTGAAAAAGGGGATAGCTTGTGGAGCTGTTGGTAATTGTTGATATTCAGTTGGATTCACTGCAAATGGGCTCTTGTACAGTTTAGTCCCTTTCTGTAAGCGGAATGACGTCGATGGAGGGCCTGTTGATGGTGGTTTTACTTGTTGCGGTAATTGTGCTTTTGGATGCAATGGGGTACTAGCAGATAATGGTGCAGCGAATGCAGGTGGTAGTTGGGCTGAATATTGAGTGTTGAATGATAAGTTTGCTTGAGGGACGACGCTCTTGGCAGGCCCTGCAACCAGAACTTGAGAGTTTCCAACTGGTTGTAAGATTTGCGTTGGTGGTGCTGAAAAGTTAACTCCAGATGTCGATGGAGGTCGGAACAAATCTAGCGTAGAACCTGATGGAGATTGCTCAAATGTAATGTTCGATTCAGGAGTAACACTTTTAGACGGCGGTCCTGAATTGTTTACTCCAGTAGTTGATGGAGGTCTGAATAGATCTGGAATCGGAGCTGAAGGAGCTTGTTGATGTGCTGAAAAGTTTGCCCCAGAAGTTGATGGAGGTCTGAATAGATCTGGTGTCGCAGATGAAGAACCTTGAAGAGAAGCTATATTTGGTTCAGTAGAAGCACTTTTTGACAAAGGTTTTGAAAAGTCATTTCCTGTAGTTGACGGAGGTCTGAATAGATCCGATGTCGGAGCTGAAGAAGCTTGTTGAGAACTTAAATTCGATTCAGGAGTAGCACTTTTAGGTGGTGGCCCTGGAAAAGCTGTTCCACTTGTGGGTGGAGGTCCCAACGAACCTGCAGCTTGCGAAGACGATTGAGTTGGACGTGGAAAATTATATCCAGTTGTTGGTGGAGGTCCGAATTGCGAAGATGTTGCAATACTAGGTGGAGGTCCAAACAAATTTGCAGGCGTACCTGAAGAATTCAATTCAGGTTGTGAGAGCTGTTGTGTGGAAGAAGCTTTTAAAGAAGAAGGGACTATATCTGGAGTAAGACTTTTAGCTGGTTGTCCTGCAAATTGGTTTCCCACAGATGGTGGGCGAGATGCTGAAGTTTGTGGTTGAACTAGAGTTTGTTGTTGTTGAGCAAAGGCTGACTTTGTCGCTTCTGGAGTGTTGCTTTTCGATGGTAGAGTTGGAAAGAGAACTCCAGTGGTTGATGGAACTTGTTGAATTTCTACAAATGGAACAAGTGGTGGTCCTGTTGGTAACGGTGCAACAGGTGGTGCAAAGAAATTAACTGTCGATGGAGTATTTTCAATTTGTTCTATTCCCGAAAAGTTAGTTTGACTCGTCTGAGGGTAATACGATGATTGTCCTGCTTGAACTGTTCCAAAACTAGATAGAGACGGTTGTTCTGGTGGTTTTTGAGAAATACCAGTGGCGGATTGCACAAAGCCTGACAAATTTTGCAAAACGTTTGGAACGCCAAGATTAGTTAAAGAAAATATGCCTCCTTTAGATTCTTCTGGTTTATCATAGGATGTTAAATGTTCTGAATAAACAGGTGCACCCAACGATTCAAATCCTATTGGTGGAGGAAAACTAGTTGTTGCTGGTGCTGCTGCTGCTGCTACTGAGGGCAAAGATGACTCTTGGTTTTGTGCAGCCGAAGACAAACCAGGAATTTGGGCGTATATTTTTTTTTTGGCCGATAATCGATAAGTATTCTGGCCAGTAACTAATCGAGGACCAGTACTTCCAACTTGAGTCGATGGGACCTCAGTGGGACTGTAAAATGTTGGTGGATCAACAGGTTGTGCTGGATGTTGAGGTGGTAATCCAATCTCTTGTTGTTGTTGTTGATGCTGGTGATGTTGTTGGTTTTCAAATGCAGTTGGTGGTGGTAGTATTTGTTGCGGTTGTGACAACGATGCCTGTCCAACAAACGGTGTTGTGAACGGCTGAATATCAAGTTGAGAATTTGAGTTGTAATCGCCTCTTCCAGAAGATGAATTGAATTTTTTCGAGAATGTAGAAAATACAGACGAAGCAACTGACGGCAGCTGCGAGAATGATGATGCTGCTTGACTCAGAATTGAGTTATCAATTTGATTTGTGGATTCTAGCAGACTATTACTGTTCTCGTCTGAGGTATCAGCAATATTCGATGATGATGTTGCTGAGGTGTCGTTAAGATTGATTTCACTAAGGTTTTCTGTGTCAATGTCTGATGACTTACCAACAGTCACTAACGGTGTAGACTCTGGAATAAAGTAAAGAAAAGAGTTTATATTATAGTTAAGTCATTGTGTTTTATATTAATTTATTTTTTTATCAAAAAAAACATGGGTTCACCTTAAGATTAGGCAAAACATGAATCATATCACAAGTTGTAAGCTAAATAGATCTACAACTGCTGTTGATTGTACTTCTGGACTCTGACTGTTTCAGTCAAAATACTGAAAATCTATGAGAAACATTATTATTCTCTCACGGAATTGTAGACGACGACGATAGCAAAAAAGATTTAATTATTTGAATTTATAATTTTTTTTTTAATTGTAGGTACCCCATGACGTTATGTTTTGTACAAATCATAACAAACTGGAAAAAGAGGAGAATCAAGTGTTTTGTAATCCAATCAATCTATATTTTATTGAGATTATCAATAGTAATCATTGATGACGGAGATGAACTTTAAACTGTTGTACTGATTAAAACGCTTATAGAGATATTAAACTGAGAGGCAAAACAAGTACTTGTTTTTTTGTGGGTTGAGACTAAGAAAACATGATGCATTCGTATTTGTTTATCAAACAGCTGGTATTTGTATTTGGTTTTCAGGCGTTTGAAAGCTTCGTGAGTTACTACTTACGCTTTGAGAAAGTAAACAATTTCTTTATAAGATTTGTTGCGTTGTTTAAATTGTAAACACTGTTCGTGAAATGACATATTTCAACATAGAATAGGTCCCTTTTATTGTCTGTCGAACTATTGTCTTACATTTCGGTTCCCTAAATTAAGTCATCAAACCTTTTTTTTCAATTCAATTACCATGGTCTCATCCATTTCAAATTCCAAGATGGAATCTTATAAATGAACTCAAGACAAGTACTATATGGCGTATGAGTAACCTTTTTCTTTTTTTAAAGATTAATATCTTTTCATTTGGTTTTCCAGCTGTTAAACGTATGATTTTTTTTGCTACTGCAACTACTGGGTAAACATGAAATAGGAAGACGTATGTACATAATGTTAGTGAATATTAAAGTGGTTCTTAAATGTGACACTTTTCGATAGCTTTAATTCGGTTCGTGTTTGAACAATTGTTTCAGTCCCGAAAGACCGAGAGCTCAGATCAATTTTTTTTTCGAGATTATGAATGCTGTTGGTATGGTTACATACAGTAAGCGTCAAAAGTGATTAAACAGTGACCATTAAAAAAGTTTTTTGTCTTAAATCATACTTTTTTAAATTTCATGCCATTATCTAAAAAAAAAATACGGTTTCGAGCAGACACGTTAAATTAAAAAAAATCATCAGTTAAAAATCATTTAAATCGTTTTTAACCATAACTTTTGAACGGTATACTTTTCGTTTCAATTTTTGTATATTTTAATCTAAATTAAATTTGCCTCCAACCCTCATCTCTTATAAAAGCTATAAATCTGAATACTGAACAATTGTAAGCAAGAATATGTTTTATTTTATGAAACTGGTTACTCACTTTTGACGCCCTCTGTAGTTATATTTGTAATCAGGGACTCAAGGGATACAGGGTGCAACCAATTTAAGTGGTTAAACTAAAGTTTAAAAAAAATACACTTTTTGGGTCTATATCTTAGGGGTTTAGCTAAACCACCTAATTTATGAGAAAATCGAGAATTATCAAAACTACTTTTTTATGTGTGTAACTTAAATTTCACACCTGAACACCACGAACAAAATAAATCGTCGAACATAGTCGAACAGCATAAGTAGGTGTTCAGCCTTAATGAAACAGACAAAAATTTAACGAAATGAAATAAAAAGTCAGACTGTGAGACCGTAAGCTGTCAGTCGCTTTGAAATTGAAAAAAAATTTGTGGAAAATGGTTGAGGTAAGTTGGAAAAATTAACTTTTATCCAACAAATATTTATTATTATTCTTTTAAGGCCATGTAAGAACATTTATTGGATACTAAGGTAAGTATTTAAAATATTTTTAAAGAGAGATTTTTGTTGGTTTGTCTGATTTGATCGCATATACGGGTCACCGGACAAACAAACAAAAGTCACTCTTGATATAATAGTATAGATTAAAGAACCGACTTCTGACAAAAAAAACCTATAAAACTTAACTCTAAGTGATGTCGTTATTTTTAAACATACATATTTTTTTTAATTTTAAGTAATTCTTTTCAACTTCCCCTCTCGCCTTAACGGAGTGAAATAGACCCCTT
The DNA here is from genome assembly GCA_948107695.1 of Meliscaeva auricollis. Taxonomy (NCBI): domain Eukaryota; kingdom Metazoa; phylum Arthropoda; class Insecta; order Diptera; family Syrphidae; genus Meliscaeva; species Meliscaeva auricollis. Next base: position 2,098,790 of record OX403617.1, read on the forward strand.
TGTAATGTCGAAAATTCTTTTATTTAACTCCTCTTAAAGAATTTGTTGCCTCGTAGTTAGTGGTACTCTTCACCTAATGCGCTATAAAACTTCTTTGCCAGCGGTAACGTCCAAAAATTAAATGTTTTAGTTCTCTTTTGGGCACCAAAAACATTTCAAAAACAAACAATCGATGCATTTAATAGCACAGTTTTTAATATTTAAAAAAAATGGCAACAACCTTGGTGCAAACCCGCGTTGTTTGACTTACTAGGTTAGTGCCTTACCCATTGTGCTAGCTATCTGGAAATATAACATTATATATATAACATGTAAAAATTTCAACTTAAAACATATGCAATGCATATGTACATATATAAATCAAATATTTTTCATATTTAAATCAAATATGATTTTTCTGAGTTAAGTAACAATCAGTTGTGACTTGTGATAAATTTGAATATTTCCTTGAACTAACTTTGTTGAAAATGATTACACCCCGCTTACACTTGGCAGTGTGATTTTTTTCGCTTCACAATCCGTTACCAGTATTATTTCGTGTTGTCTGTCACCCTTTAATTAAGTGGGCGGAAACTAGTAAAGTGCTAGACACATTAACAAGAGGGTATAATCTAACAATTAAAATATGGTTGTAATATTTATTATTAAAACATATATAAAGAACTGTTAATGTCAGTTAATATAGAATAGCAGCAACATGTCAATAACATTCATTATATTGACAATTTCGATCGCATTAGAAGCCAGATCTGGACTGGCTGCACGCATAGTTAATGGCACAGACGCTGACATTGAAGACTTTCCTTATACTGTTTCACTTCGCCACTCTAGAGGTGGCCATCAATGTGGAGCATCAATTTTGAATCCAATGTGGATCCTTACTGCAGCCCATTGTGTAGCATTGGGAACAGCTAGAAATATCAACATTCAATATGGCGTCACTATAATCAATGCCACCGGTCCAAATGTGGTAAAAGTTTCAAAATTAATTGTACATCCTAAATATTTTCCACCAAATGGATACATAAATGACATTGCCCTTTTGAGACTTGTTGAGCCAATTAAGCTAGGAGAATTAGCGCAAACAGTGAAGTTGCCAAAAATGAATGAAACTGTCCCGGGAAATACTTCAGCAACTCTTGTTGGATGGGGATATCAAAGGGTAAGATTGATCTTTTTTCTGTAATGATGGCAACTTATTTGAATTCTTTTCTTTTCAGTCCGGCGGATCTGTTCAAAAACATTTGCAAAAAGTGCAGCTACAAGTCTTTTCAAATGAGGAATGCAGTAAACGTCATCGACAGACGATTCATAAAAGTAATATGTGTGCTGGTGTTGATAAAGGAGGTCAAGGTCAATGCAGCGGTGATTCGGGTGGCCCACTTATTGTGAATAACACACAAGTTGGAATTGTGTCCTGGAGCAGGAAGCCATGTGCTATTGCTCCGTATCCAGGTGTTTTTACACAAGTTTCCAGCTATATCGATTGGATCAATGAATCCATAGAAACTGATTTGAACACATCAGATTGGAGTTAAATTTATTGTTATAATAGCACGACAAACTGTGTGTAACTTCAAATGCATGTATGTTGTTAATTTGAATAAAGCTTTTAAGTTGTGAAGCAATTTTTTTTTTAATTTAAAATAATTTCACAGTACGGTTTTAGTTGAACTAGAAAACATAAACATAACCAAAAGTTTGTTGCACAGATTTATTTGTATCGAAGTTGTCGAGATGGTATTTCGCCCACATTTGATAATATTTTATCACGATTAATTCCACAGATTCAGCTTGTTGATTCCCAAGATATTTCTTGGCGTAGACATTGTCAATTAATTCTCACTGTATTTAGCACATATGCATACATACTTGCGGAAAGTTGGTAACTTGAAAAAATAATTTTAGACGAATGGACACACAATAAGAGAATATTTTCACAATTGCAATGACCTACTCGGTAGGACATTCTAACGGTGTGTAGAATCTGTCAATTCATGTTAAAAAAAAATGTTTTAAACTTCAGTCTGTAATACGTCAAATTAGAAATAGAAAATTTCTGTGTGAACGGATTTGGCTGTTACCCCACTTTCTACACCCATACCCATATTAGGTGTGTTCCACACTTTTTGTTCACAAATTCAGAAAGTAAATCGAATTTCCCGGAGTCAGGAGAAAATTATCCCAGAAAGATTGCTTTGAGCGTCTCATCATATAACGCCTTTAAAAACACGCATAATATTGGCCAAAACCATACTAGTACCACTAATTGGTTTCTGTTGCGAGGTGTTTAGTAATTGTGTTCAACAGTAATGTTTATGGTCTTAGGAGATATGACCACAACTCCAATTTTTCTAAGTCTATCTATGGCATTTCACTTGATAATCTTTTTAAAGTTAGAAATTCAACCATGCTTCACAATATCATACAATCACACCAGCCTGAATACTTATATAATAAAATAAATTTTACGCTTTCTGAAAGACCTTATTCCGGTACGTTACACTTTCCTTGTATCTGAACGACAGTTTTATGTGCATTCTATTCGTTTATGGAACTCCCTCCCACGCTCTGTTAGAATTATAAGTAGCCCGATCATGTTTGGAAAAAAGCTTACGAGAATTCTTCTCCTAGTTTTTTTACTTTTTGATGATGTTGATGAAGCAGATGATGATGATGATGATGATGATGATGATAATGATGATGGTGATGATGATGATGATTATGATGATGATGATGATGATGATGATGATGATGATGATGATGATGATGATGATGATGATGATGATGATGATGATGATGATGATGATGATGATGATGATGATGATGATGATGATGATGATGATGATGATGATGATGATGATGATGATGATGATGATGATGATGATGATGATGATGATGATGATGATGATGATGATGATGATGATGATGATGATGATGATGATGATGATGATGATGATGATGATGATGATGATGACGATGATGATGGTGATGATAATGAGTTCTTAATGTTAAATTTTCAGTTAATTTTGAATATACATATATGTACTATTATTTTTTTTTCCTATGATTTTGTTTGTTAGTTTGTTCATTTGCTTAATACGTTAACATTTTTTTTAATGCAAACACAATTATTGTAAAAATAGTATTAAGATACTGAAATTTGCTCTAGCTTATAAGATATTGTATCTTACAGAGTATAATTATACAATAAATAAAAATGAAATAAAAAATGAAATGAAATTGTTTACTTTTACGAAAAACACCACATTTCGATGAAACTTGGTCATAAGGTACATAGATATGTCTTTTGCTTATACAATTTAATTGTTAACCAAAATGTAGTTTTTTGTGTGTTTTGGCGAATTTATTTTTAAAAAAATAGCCTAATTTTTAATCAAAAAAGTTGACGAAAAAATTTTTGATTTTTGAAAATTTTGAGATGGGTTCTTTTTGGTTGAATCCCTTTTTTTAAGACTAAGTAAGAAATAATTACAGTTTATAATGGGAAACATTGCCAAAAATAAAAAAAAACGCATTTTTAAGATCGATTTCTGAACTCAAATCTAGTATTAAAATTGCTCTAGCATGCAAAGTTTTTAAGATATAAAATTTTGAGCTTCTCAAAAACACTATTTTTGTGATGTTTTGGGTAAAGTGAGATTTCATGATTGGCACATGAGACTTTACACCTTTTTTTCATAATATTTTTTTTATTTTTGTGACCACCGCTTCTTTATGCATCAGTGTTTCCAGGGACTATTTTACTAGTTTATTATTGATTTTTATGAAAATAAGTGTTTCTAACAACCACATGCCAAGACATTAACACATAATTATGACGATCGTACAATTAGCTATTCATGAAGGAATGAGGAGAGTGACCGATAGCACACTTTTAAAATGGACCCTCTCTTCACTCTTCCCAAAAGCTGGGGTTATAATCATAAGTACTAGCAGACCAGCACTCGAGATTACAGTGCCAATTTATTTTTTCAGAAAATCACTGATAGAAAGATGTCTGAGCTCAAATTTGTATAGTGTAAATTGTACACTCTTTTCAGCAACAGATGTCGCTAGTGTGGTTATGAGTGTATTATTTGTCACTTTTGTGAATCCATCCTTAATGTTTTGGGTTTATGGATTTGACGTTTCATGTGCAAGTGGATTTGACATTTCCAATTGTTTTTGTTTTCCTATCATTTTTTTTGCAATTTGAATTCATTATTTAAACAATTTCAGTGTATAATATTTAAGTAATTTATAGCCACTGCACATCTATGCAAAAAAATGCTGTCGTTTGATTATGTAATTTATGCCCCTTCGGTTTGTGTGGGCCGCGTAAAGTGTACCACAAAAATAGTGTTCGCCGTTTTATTATATGATAAGTTCTGGAATTGAGGGAAACAAGTCAATTGTCACAACAAAAATTTTGTATTGACAAGAGTTTCCAAAATACTAATCGGTATCAATTTGGATGCGGTATGCGTTAGGGCAACAGATTATCTTTGTTTATTATGCGGTATTTTCCCAATTTACTTTCAACTCCCTACACATCAATAGCTGTGTTCAATGAAGTTGTTTTTGACAGTTCGCAACATAAAAGTTTGATTACCAATGACGCTGTCTGGAACAGATTATAACAGGATTTTTAGTACTTGATTTTGGGTCAGCACAGGTTAGAACAGACTCGTGAGAACTGTCAAAAGAGTTGCCGCTCTGTCCTGTTTTGTTCTAACTATTTCCTTGTTGAACACACCTAATATCCTCTCCACAATGGGATTTAAATCCAGAAATAAACTTTAGAAGTGTTTTGGCAAATTACATTTAGTACATTCGTCAACAATTTTGTGATAGTGATATTTGATGACCTTGAAGATATAATTCTATCGAATGAGCGCCACAAAAAACGTTTCATAGAACTTCCTGTAAATAATTTAAGAAAAACTACAAGACTTCTCAAAGAGTTTCTAATAGCATAATCTCTGCAATTTACTCTTTTGATATCATTACGAGTAAATTAATTAAAAACTTAACCTTTTGTACTGCTGTTAAGTGCTTGATAACATCAAACAAAAAAAAACTATATTATGTTATTCCACCTGAAACATAAACTTGTGATAAATTTGAATATTTCCTTGAACTAGCTTTGTTAGAAATAATCACACCCCGCTTACACTTACCCATGAGTGTGATATTTTTCTACTCAACATTCTGTTACCAGCATTATTTCATATTACACCCTTTCCATCGCATTTCCATCAGGTGGGCGGAAGCTCTAAAGTACTTAACACATTAAGAAGAGGGTATAATCTAACAATTTAAATAGTTGTCAGATATGTTATTAAAACAAATATAAAGACATGTTAACGTCAGTAAAGCAGAATAGTAGCAGCAGCATGTCAACATTCATTATACTAACACTTTTGATCTCATTAGAAGTTAGTACGGTACTAGCCTCACGCATAGTTAATGGAACAGACAGTGAAATTGAACAATTTCCTTATATTGTTTCGCTTCGCAGCTCTAGAAAAGGTTCCCATCGTTGTGGAGCATCAATTTTGAATCCAATGTGGATCCTAACTGCCGGCCATTGTGTATCAAGGACAACACCTAAAAGTATCAATATTCAATATGGCGTCACGATTATCAATGCCACCGGTTCGAATGTGGTAAATATTTCCAAAGTTATTGTCCATCCAGGATATTATCCACCAAATCGATACATACATGACATTGCACTTTTGAGACTTGTTGAGCCAATTAAGCTTGGAGAATCAGCACAAACAGTAAAGTTACCTAAAATTAATCAAAAAATCGAGGGAAATACTTCCGCAATTCTAATCGGATGGGGGCTAAATGCTGTAAGAGTTATTCTTTTATTTATTTAAGTGGACTTGAACCCTATTTGAATGTTTTTTTTTCCAGTCTGGTGGTTATATTCAAAAACATTTGCAACAAGTTGACCTAAAAGTTTTTTCAAACGAAGAATGTAGTGAACGTCACCAGCAGATGATTCATAAAAGTAATATGTGTGCTGGTGTCGATGAAGGCGGCAAGGGTCAATGCAGCGGTGATTCGGGTGGTCCACTTATTGTTAATAATACACAAGTAGGAATTGTATCCTGGAGCAGAAAGCCATGCACTATTGCTCCATATCCAGGTGTTTTTACACGAGTTTCCAGTTATGTCGATTGGATCATGGATACAATAGAAGATGACTTGAACACGTCAGACTGGAATTGAGGTGACAAGACAAATAAGTTTTAGGTTACTTTGAAGGGTATAATTTAGTTAGGTAATTTCAATTAAATAAAACTTTTAAGTTGTGAAGCAACTTTTTTTCGAAAACAACTTTGTAGTCGATATATTCAAAAATCTTCGGGAAGTCAAAACTGGAATTTGTTTACGCAAGCATTAGTAAGATGGGGAACGATGAACGCGATGCATACCCGATCAAAGTTGGTGGTAAAATATGAGTCGACTGATTTAGCTAAGACCCGAACGTTAAGAAAACACAAGAAAACATTCCCGATATCCACAAAAGTATATTATAGTATAACCAGAGGCAACCAATTTGTAGCCACGAACTTGGCGAATTTTACGTCGGAATAAATGCCTGAGAATCCACCATCATAAAAGCTGCCATCTTATATCTGCCTGGCCTGGTTAGATAACCAACTTCAGGATCAAAAAACTTGGTAATTATTCTAAACAAAACACAAGCAATGATCTCACCACCATTTAACTACTTTGTCAACTATAGTCGTGAAAAATATTTTAATGAGGATAAATTTTCAGAATCTTGACAAGTATTTTGTGCTAGGGCTGCTTGTCTTATAAAAGTTGACATTTGATGGGGTGCATTCGTTAATATTCTTTTTAATGCTACCGTTTGAACGGAACCGAACTTACTCGCTAGTTGTTTCTGTAACAAACATCTGCAAAAGGTATCAAGAGCCACCGAAATTGTGGTCAAAGCGTTTTTATACTTATGCTTTTATACTGCAATTGTGTGAAAACTTTCGTACACCACTGTATAAGTAGAATTTGCAAGCTGAACGTACCGAACGACGCACGTTGCCGATAGCGTTTTGTTAGTAAAACGCTCTACTTTTTCTGTCACGTTGCTCTGGATAGTCTCATAAGTCGTTGTCTGAGCGAAACACAGAAACCAGTTGATCACCTTTTTATCTAACTTTTTCACTGAACAGAAAATACTTTCTTCTTCTTTTTTTAGGTAAATATTTCACCTGTTACTCATTTTTTTTTTGTTCTTTTACGTTTGCTTTTCATGAACAATTGAGTATATTACGGAGCAAAGCGTTTTATTGGGACTTGTATAACTAAGCTACCTTGTGAAAAATGTTAAACTGTTTTGAAATCAAACAGCTAAATGCTGACCAACTATAAAAGCTGTATTTTATTGGTAGATGGGTAGAAAGTACACATTCAATGTTTGAAAGTTGGTACCATGTTGATGCTTCGTGGTGCAATTTATGACAAAACAAAACCAGCGTATGGAGTCCTCTCGATTCAAATCTTTCTTTTTAAAATAAAATACGAATAAGTAAATATTTTTTTCATATTCTGCGCGATGCTAAAGATATAAATTAACTTCTTAATTAAATCAAAATTAAGATTAATTTTCGATATTAGCTGCATTTTATTATCTATGCGGATCTGGATGTAGATCATTTTAACAAGTAAAACAAAAACAACACGTGATCCTGCTTTCTATCAGGATCTATTTTAATGATCAAAAAATTAGTTTTTAATCTAAAATGCAGATGGCTTTTAAAGGTCGATCAAGAGACAAATAAGAGATGCAAGATTATTTCAAAATAAGGAAATACTAGGAAATAGAGATAGTTTTACAGCAAAGCCTCCATTTTAATACGCATCGTTTATTTTCATGATCTAATCCAGATCGGATCATGAGAATAATATAATGCGGCTATTATTATTTTTGTGCAGTCAAAACGTGTTTTATTCAAACGGCCAAACTTCAAACAAAAATTATTTCTTCAATACGAATCTGCGCCCTCTTCATTTCAATATTTCATATCTTTATAGCCAGTGTCGTCATCTTGCTTTTTACTGGCTTATTTTACGCCAGCATTTGTTTTGTTATTATTATTCATAAAAAGTTTTGCATTGCTGCCTACCCAACCACCAATAAAACCCGACTAATTTTGAATTGTAAAATTATAATTTATTTGGTCCTATAGATATTCTATGCCCTAAATATCAAAATAGATGTAGTTTAAGAGATCCTAGCAATATTTTTTAAACTTCTTGCCTCTCGCAATCATAAATCATTTCGTATTATTGAAAAATCATCTCACGTAAGACTTTCAATAAATCAAATGATATTGTAACTTTTAAAGTGCTATTAAACCTAATGGAACACCAAAAACTACACAAACTCCGAACGTGTTGTTGGGTCGTTTTGCAAGTAGTAATTCCAATGCACATACTCTTTGAACAGTTTAAACACTCTCGAAACTAACCAAACATGTTGTCTTGCACCTAATAGCATTTACCTATAGTACCTTCTCTCGTATAAATGTCAAAACACAACGTTCATTAGCTTAGCAATGCTAATCTATCCGTTGTAATGCGATGAGAGTATGCTTTTTGCACGACCTCTAATACTGGTTTGCTACAAGTTGTTTATTTATTTGATTTTATTTTATTATTAAAACAACCAAATGAACTCAAATGTATAAAATAAGTTTGCAGATCTCAAGCCATTCATATTTTAAACTTACTAACTAACTACACCTTATATATCTGCCAGATTTTAAGGAAAAAATCTTAAATTAATTCAAAAATATGTCACGTTTCTTTATTCTTCGGGGAGTTTCGGTTTATTGATTCTTTTATGCGAGAATAAATCAAAAATTTTATAACTTTTTATTTTTATAAACAAAAAAAAGTTTGTTTCTTTGGCAGGCGTAGTATTTTCAAACTCATTGTTTACAAGGCAATTTGGCATCTCTGGTCTCTTTTTCTTCTTTTTTGTTTGTATTCCCCAGTATAGTAGTTGTTGCCAAAGTAAATCCAAATATAAAATTTGTTTTAAACATTTTTGTTCGAGGTCGACTACCTGTTGAGTGTGGAAAAGCTTGAACTTCAACAAAACAAAAAAAAAAACAAAAAGAGATAAATATGGAACCCAATGGATTACTTAAGCATCTTAGAGAATTTTACAATGACGATGGCTTCCACACTGAAACCCATCTGATCTAGTGATTTTATCGCCTAGGGCAACACAACACAACACAATAATAAAACAAATAAGCAAACAAAAAAATAATGTGTGTTATGTTTGAGTTTTGCGAAAGTGGCACGTCAAAACAAATGAATGTCATTTTGTGCGGAATAAAACAAAAATTAAATGTCATTAAGTTTAAAGTGAAATTTGGGGCGCAGTTTTTATGTTAACGAGATATATGAGACATTTCCTTTCAATCAATCACATCATATAGACTGTCAACTACTGAGTAACAAAACAGACGTAGCATATCAACAGTCGCACAAATCCAAACTGACAGGTGATATCTTATATGTCAAAGCCATTTTTGGCTTCAGAGTTTATTTTGACAGATCCAATAAAATATTCAGCCAAGCTTATCAAAGTCTGACAGTTTTGATGAATAAGTTAACTGTTTTAATGTTTTACTTATTTTTTTTTGTGTTTGTTGGTTGTTGTTTGTTTTAGATTGAAGTACAAGTTAAGTACATTTATTTTGAAAGAAAGCATTGTGGTTCATGCTTAATGAAATGAAATGACATTTAAATTCAGAATGACTATAGTCCTTTTCTGTTTCGAAGCTGTTGGTGGTCTCTTTCTGCAATGCAGTGTATGCAAATGAATGTATGGAAATACCAATATTCAATAAGATAGCTGTACGCAGGTACCGTATTGATCACATTTTATAGCTTTGAGCTACAATTCATGGAAAAATTTAAACAACGTACCGCCATTTTGGAGTCTATGAACGATCATGGCTTTTGGTGAATATACATAGAACAATAACAATCAAGAAATAAAAAGGAGGGTTTTAATTCAATGAATGTTTAATCGTTGTCAGATTTCTACAGCTTTGAAAGGAATAAAAAAGGAAAATAAAAGCTTATGATATTCTGCGATACATCGCGTCACAAGGTTAGATGAGATAAAATAACTCACCTTTAAGAAAAAATATTTCTTTTATTCTATGAAATCACCCAGCAGCTGAACATGGAGTTATTTTTCACTTTTCATTTTGGCCTTCCAAGCCGTGAATACTAAGTAAATAAATATAAATTTTCAATTTTGGGCCTGTGATTGGTCAGCTGTCAAAAAAAATCGTATCAAATTGACAGCTGACCAATCACAGACCCGAAAATTGACTAACCGTTTCTTGCCCAATTTCAATAAAACTAACTTTTCAAACCGAAAGAAAAAAGAAACACATACAGATTTGTCCTTAATTAAATTTACCACTTCCATTTGAGATTTACTTCGTCTAAAATTAACCAAGTTCTTTATCAATTTTGACTGATATTTTCCAGGTTTATATGCTAATAAGTAGGTTTAACGAAGATGTACAACATTCGTCTGCGATTTACCGTCTTCGAATTCGGATTTAACAGGCATTACCAGTTTCAGAGAAATTAAACAGCCTCATCTCTCTTTTAGCGAGATTTACCAGTTTGGACTGAGATTTACCAGATCCGTCTAAAATTTTCAAGTTTCGGCAGAGTTGCAAGTTTCTTCTAAGATTTACGAGGTAGGCTTAAATTAACGATTTGCGGCTGAGATTAACCAGTTTTGCTGAAATTTGTCTGTTTCAAGTGCTATCTTGGAAATTCAAGTGCTATTTAGCAGTTTTAATTAAGATTAAACAGCTTAGCCATCGATTTACTATATTCTACTGGGATTATCAGCGATTTAATAGGTTAACCTGCGGTTTAACAGGTTTATCTGCGAATTTCCAAATCCCCTTGCATTTATACAGTTTGCACCAACATTTTCAGATTCAATCGTTTGAAAAAAAAAATAAAAATAAACCGCAAATGAATGCAAAGAATTCAAAGGCTGCAAAAAGAATGCAAAGATTCAAAAGAATTCAAAGACTTAAAAAATAAGACTGCAAAAACTGCCAAGGAATAGAAGACTTTAAAAGGATGCAATGACTGCAAAAGATTGCAAAGACTGCAAGGGAATGCAAGGACTAAATGAATTCCCAAACGAATGCATTCAATTCAAGACTGTTAAATGAATGGATGGAAAAAAGATTGCAATGATTTTGGTGATTGCACAATTTGAAGTCTCAAAGTTAAGTCAATGAATGCAATCTTATTATTGAAGTCATTAAATTATTTTTAAAGATTGCATTCACAAAACATTGCATTCTTTTACAAGCCTGTCGGCAGCTTAGTGTTTTTTTTTTTTGTAAAACGTGTCAAATTGAACTGCACTAATTGGTTCAAATTCTATCACATAATGGAAATCATTATCCAAGACATTGAACTCACTCACACGATTCATTTTGGCGTATGGAAGTGTCAACACGAACACGTTTTCTGTTTATCATGATGCTTACCAGCTGTCAATTTTCAGACATAGTGCATTCGAGAAGCGCTCGTCCCCTCCCAAGCAAAACTTATCGAAACCTTCACGAAACGTTCAAATCATAATTTTGGGAACGCTCGATTTCCTTAGACCACGTACGTTGCGCTGCGTCATTTGGTTCTACCTTAAGGTTCCTATCAGTTCAGAACAGTCTCACCTTGACATATCGCTGGCTGAGAAATAATGGATTTTTTGCTAGTACAAAATTCTGCAGGCATAAACCCCTACAATTCTCAAGCGCTGAATAAAATGCTCATTTTGAATATTTGTAACTTCAGTCGTTGTGCGATGAGAGATACGATAGAAACAGCTTTGGCCAAGATTAATATCGACACCTTCATACGCTTGATGATACTCAAAACCAAAATTAAATACTGGCACAATATAGTTTCTAGACTTAGTGTCACCCAAGTCTGTCAAACAACTACCTAGATGAATATAAATTGAAAAACTTAATTTCAACATTGACTCACACCTTTTAAAACGATCATCTGTCAAACAATCTTATTTACACTCGCCTAAAACAAAATTCACATTCATTCAACATAATCTCTCAAAATTACTCAACCTTTCTTTCCGAAATTATGTACAAACCTTAATACACAAAGGTTTGTTTGTTTTTAAAATTGACAATTAGTAATTACAATAATGTGGATGACTAATCGAACTCACTGACAAACTGAGTTTTAACTACAAACTGCTTGCCGGTGGCCTATGGTATTACCCACCTGAATATCAATAAGCAAATAATTAGAGCCATAATTCAACGCAAAAAAAAAACTTAAAAACAAAACGCTCTGATATGCCACTTCCTTATTTATTTTGATTATCTGGATACATTTTGTCAAAAATGCAAGTTCGTGTAATCATTTTAACCACACCACACTACAATGTGTGATATTGACATTGGGAGGGTGGTGAATTGTAATGAGTGTGCATACGCTGTTTTGATTTTATCGGTAAAAAAGTTGCTGAGTGTTTTGATTTTTTTTTTTTTCTGTCCAACCTACAAAATAGTACATCGGCTTAACATATTCGCCGTAGTTTACATAATCGTTGCAAGCCTTTATTTACAGTTGTTTTGTCTTTCTTTCAAAATGACAGTTGGATTTTGTTTTTTTTTTTGTTTATTTTTTGGTTTTGAATTAGCAATCGCGCAATAATCGACGCCGCGGAGACACAAAAACGTAGCAACAATAATATTCAATGGCTAAATGGGACTGTCAGGGCGGAGACAAAAATATACTCCTCGCCACAAGCTCATAAAGACTCCTTTAAGTCAATTAATATTCAAGGAACGCAAACGTCAGATCATAAATTAAGAAAAATGTTGCATCTGATGTTTTGTACGTTTTTCAAAAATGCTTGCTATGTTTATTATATGGTATTTATTTGTAAAACAAAAAATTATAATTCCGTTAATCACGGGACTTCATAATTTCGAAATTGTTAATTTTTTAACTGCAAAAGACAATTTAAATTTGATAAACAATTATACTTGTATTAATAACGTCTAAAAAATGTCAAAAGAAACACAATAAATGACAGGCTATGTCCGTTTTTTTAAATCAAAGGTGACAAAAAAAAAAAACAGTTCGAAAAGTTAATGAGCCGTCATCGTCAGTAATATGAATAGACTTTAATACATGTCATTTGACAATGTACTCTTCTATTAATTCTCTTTTAATTGACAGTTGAGTTGATTTGACATATCTTAGAGGTGTTCGGTATAAATTTATTACTGAGCCATCTTATTCAAACGAAACAACATAAATTATTTAAATGACTTATTAAATACTGTCATTATTTAGATAAAACGATATGACAATTTAAGTATTCTCGGGACACCAAATTAATAAAAAAAAATTAAATTAAATAATTGTTTTCTTATTAAACAGAGAAGAATGTGACTTGTAATTCACAATTGTTAGTCGGATATTATTTCCTTCGCTGCAAAACAACTTATACCTTTAGGGTAATAAAAAAATTTGCAAATAAATAATTTTTCAATTTATATTCCATCTTTTTAATTGAAACGTGGACAGCAAATTGAAATAACAAACAGAAACAAAAAAAAAAAAAAAACCAAAACAAATCATCAAATAATAATCAATTGACTCTTGACTTGATAGACAATGCGGCACCTGCACGGCTTCCTACACATTTACTTTCCACCTAATCGGGGGGGGGGGGGGTATAATTAAAAAAAACACTCTTTCATTGTCGATCAATGTCTTGGATTTTTTTATTGACTTGCCATTTTGTAAGGTGATTTATTACTATTTTTCATTATATTGGATGATTTCTTATTTAAAAATACATACCTACAAGCAAACGTAAAAAAAAAATAAATCATACTGTTTTCTAATGGCTTGTTTAGAAATGTAGTTAAACCACATGTGAGGCTAAGGGACAATTTACATACTTGATTTAATGTGCGGAATATATTTAGAAGGTAGTTCCGGATGTGGGTATTTTTATTAAATGAAAAATTGCTCATTACTTTTATTCGAAGGAATAATTGAATTGACAATTGACAAATATCGACAATATCGATAAAAAATGGCATCATTTAACTGACAGTTGACAGCTGTATACAAAGACTTAAGTAAAATAAGAAAGAAAGAAGGGGTTTCAGTAGGCAGTGAAGATAGTCCAGGAATTTATTTATACTGACTTCCCCCACCAGTGGTAGGGGTCGTAGCTGGAAGCACATAAAATCCTTAGTGCCACCAGGGGCCTCACTAGTATCAGCTGATGTACCAGAGCTATTGCCTCCCATGTCCAAGTGACAAGAGGGGCTTCATTAATACTTGCTGATACACGGCCTGGCGTGTCTAAGTGTCACTAGGGGCCTCACTAATACCTGCTGAGCTACCTTGGTCTGTTAGGGTTATTAACGCAGTTTCTAAGTTCCAACTGTGGCCATCCATCTACCTGCTGATCAACCAAGCTTTGGCCTGCATTTTTTAAGTGCAACTAGTAACCTTATTATATCTACTGATCTACCGGAGCTATTTATTGCATGTCGTTGCGAAATGCCACCAGCTGATAGCAGATCTACTTTGCTTCGGCCTGCATTTTCTAAGTGTCACGAGCTGCCTTACTAGTAGCTGCTGATCAACCGGATATAAATCTTGCCACGCCTTGAGTCGAACCAGGGGTCTCACTAATACCTGTAGACCTATCATAACTATTGCCTGCCATGTCTATACTGCCACCAGCAGGGGCATCAGTAATACCTGCTGATCTACTATAGCTTCAGCCAGCAATTTTTGAGTAACACCAGGGTCCTCACCAACACCTGTTGATAGCAGATGTACCTTGCTTCGGCCTGCAATTTTGTAAGTGCCACAAAGGGCCTCACTAGTATCTGCTGATCTACCAGAGATATGGCTTGCCATGTCTTGAGTGACACCAGGGGTCTCACTAATACATGCAGACCTACCAGAACTATATAGACGTGTTCACACACTTTGTTTCTTTGATAAAATATCGTTGGCCATTGGCCTTACCTCAAAATCAATAAGTTTAGTTAGTCTGATGTGAACAGCTTCAAAAGAGTTATTCGAGCTGAGGTACCTACACAGAAACACCAACGACAAGCAATCTTGTGTGTCCATTTTGTTACGCAACTGTTCAAAGAAAATAAAGACCTTCACAAGGTCCACAAACATTAGGTGGTGCTTGGCCTTCAATAGGAACTGCACAACGATGTTTTCCACTAATAACATTTTTTTGCGGTGGGAGAATTTAGAATCTTTAAAAAGGCCAGCAGCCAGTAGCAAAACAAAAGTAACAATATTCCTTCAACCACATACTATACTCACAGAATCAACAAAAGTTGATGATGTGTTTACAAAATAACGACCAAAGTAGTAATTTGAAATGTTTTACACACATCATTTGTGAATCTTAATTTGCATAGAGTTCATCGCGCAAGTAGCTCTTCTGAATGCGAATACCACAGAGAACCAAGATGATGTTTGTCCGATAGTGTGGTTAGGGCAAGACCACAGAAAGAGACTTAAAAAAAAAAACAATTTTAAAACGTAGGTAAATGAAATGCCAAACACGTATCAAGATCGAGGCAATAACCAACGTTACAAAGACCGTACTTAGGTTTCCTTCTCTTCCTTTTCTGGTGATACACTCATTTTGTTTAAATAGCGACGGCCAGGGATGCCATTAACGTTTTTTATGAATATATTTTTAAAAATTATATCGAATACTTTCGACTGAACCTATTATCTTTCACTTAGTAATACTGGAATCGTTTGCCATTTTAAAAAAGAAAGAGGGACAGCAATAATCTAAATCAGGGGTTTTGATGTATTTCTTTTTCTTCAAACCAACTAGTGTGGCAGCATTGTTTGCTAATTTTGTTATCCTCCCTTGATGTCTGTTATTTATTTAGGGTCAACTCAGTAGTTCACCAATGAGTTGTAGGTTTACCACACGTATAAACACTTCACTTTAGTTTAGACTTTAGAGTATGTTAAGTCTCAGAGGAGTAAACAAAACAAAAATGCAGATGAGTTAGATAATACCCATCCAGTATAATGACATTAAAACATTTCACAGAAAAAACTAAGAAACGTCAACACTCTCACACACCAAAAACGGTCATGGTTTTATTTGTTTTTTTTTTTTCTACGTTATTTTGGTAATCCGGTACCTGACAGTAATGCTCAATGCTAATGGTGTTATTAAAAGTTCTGTTCGCAATTTTCATTTTAAGTATTCAAAAGGCGAGGTCTCTGATATTGCTGTTATGGTTATTATTAACCACGATTGTGTCGTGTCTATTCTATGAGGTGAATCTACAAAACAAGAAGACGTCACTTTTATGGCCAAAGAGAATACATTGTTGCGGCAGCGAGCGGCGGGAATGGATTTAAGCCGACAACAGAGCGATTTGTGCGAAGGTATTAATAGACATAAGGAACTGAACTGGCGTTCGAGGTCTGAACCCGCTCGGTTTGTATAGCATTTGATAAATTATATTTTGTGTCACGTAAAGGCATAAATAGGAATTGATTGGGTACTTTTTTTTTAGTTAAAGCCACTTTTATTCCAGCTTTGTCTCGCGCAATTTGTGTGCTAGAGTGTGTGGCCTTTGAAGGTCAAGTTTACAACGACGAATAGGGTAATCCTTTGAAGGTCAGCAATAGTGATTTTTTTTTTTTTTTTTTTTTTTGGCTTTAATGTGCGGATAATAGGAGGATATTTATGGATATAAGTTTGTTGTTTTTGTACAATTTGCATTTTTTGTTTAAATTTGATTTATTAACATGGAGATTATTTACGTTGGCAATGGGGTCTCAAAGAGTCTTACTCTTAAATGCACGAAGAAAATTTAAACCATAAACACGCCTGATTTTAAAATTAACAATGACATTATGACGTTTGGATAAGTTTAACACCGCAAATTCGTTGGTGAATTTTATCCTATTTGTGTAGATCATATACCATAAAAATTTTGACAGTTCATTTACCAAGTACTAACCTTTAGCTGTATTTTACATCGTTGGATGAATACCCCTATTGACAGTTCAAGTACCAAATGCGAGGTTTAAATTTGTCAATTTTTTTATCTGACGTAGACACGTTTTTTATTAATATTTCATTTGCACACCTTTTTTCACTATAGCTATGTTATGTCTTATGTGTATATATAAGTAAATACATTTCTTCATTGTTGTTTATCGCATCTTCTTTTCAAATCTTCTTTTTTAGCCGTGTGCTCCCTGTCAGTAAAACCTCTCTAAATTCAAAATAAAAACCCCGTGCCAAGTCTTTTTCGCTTGTGGTTTTTATTTTTTGTTGTTTTTTTTTTTTTTTTTTGTAGGATAATTAAACCCACTTGCTGTCCAAAACACAAAAGCGTGCTCAACTTTCAAAGCCTTTGTTATGAATCTATCTGATAAAAAAAGATCTTCCATTCAATTTTGGAATTCCTTTCAATAATGATCCCCCGAATGAAATCTTGAGGTATCCGCGTCAATTATTATCTTGTTCTTTTCCTACCTCAGTTGAATGTTGTTCAACACATTTTTTTTATAAATAGATAGAATCTTGCTGGTTTTGAGAAAAATGTACGAAAGGAGTCGTACAGACTTGCACTATAAATTCAAAATTAAAATTAAAAAGCTATCAATGCGTTGAGCACTGCGTTGACACTTATATCTAATAAAGTAGACGAACAGAACCAAAAAAAAAAAAACAACTAATCGCGATTTTGTATACCCGGCCACTATATGGGCAAATTCTAACAAGCAAGTTCCAATACACTCGATTTTGCCCCTTTTCTGTCAACAAAAGTACCTTAAATTAGTAAGTTAGTTAATGTGAATCCCCTATAGCAAGGTATGTTTGAAAGATCAATGCAATTTAGTGTGACATACTTGAGCAAAGAATGCTCTGAATTCCCCGGGTTCATGAATATTCAGTTCTGTTCAGTTCTGAGAGGCTCTGACTGGCTATGTTTTAAATACCTAACCATTATTTGTATTTTTGTTAAGTTTTCATTTGTCAGTTTTTAATTGTTGAAAGATATTTATAATTGACAGAACAGGGTAACTGAGGAAAGGTAACTTTTTCTTTCATTTAAATTCCCCGTACATGCAGGTCTGAAGCGAGCTTGAACTATGTTTCAACCTCTTTGTAAACATGGATCGAGTTCAAATGGGTTCGATTTGACTCGATCCCACTCGCTCTATAGAGTCGAGTCCAAATCTTGCTATCTCTGTCTTCAAATTTCAACTCACTCGATTTTGCAAAACTGTCAAAATCTGTCTTTTGACAAAGCTGAAGGAAACTAAATTTAATTTTGTTTACCAAAAAGGATGCCAATTAAAATTAATGAGTTTTATAATATTTCCGAATGCATAACCTACCCTCATGATACAAGTATAAAGTTGAAAAAGTAAAATAGCGAATAAAAAAAGGTTAAACCTGCAATATATCTGTTTCCAAAATTAGATTTTTATCACGTGACATCATGGCATATATCTCACATTTGATATGAATATTTTGCACGTCAACCATAATGTTAAGGTCCGAAGGAACTTTTTATTGAGATTTTTATGGAAGACCTTTTTTTTACTTTAAATTTGTCAAAGTTCTTACTCGTTTTTTTTTTTTTATATATCCATTTTGTATTCTATTGAAATAATTTTGTTTTGTTATGGGTGGGGAAGGGAATTACCAGTTTATTGTGCGGTCTAAGTGAGTAAGCTAAGTTTGTTTATTATTTCAACGACGGCCGCTTTGACAGCTTGAAGGTTAGTTTGTAATATCCACAGGGCGAGGCTGTTTGACCTGTGTGATAAAACATTTACTTATCTTTTTCTACATTAGAGTATAAATGTAGAATTTATGTTGTGAACAAAGTTTGAATTATGAGATCATACCCACAACTTCATTTCTCTGAGAAATAAAACAAAAGAATCCTTTAAATATACGCTAACGATTGACATGTTTGTCATACAAAAAAAAATGTACTATACATATTAATTCATAAAATTTAACAAAAATATATACATCCAGTATAAAGGTTTATAATTGTAGTTTTATTTTGTATCGGGAAAAAATCAGGTGTGTTCACACAACTAGTGTCTGAACACTACTCAAGGAGTTGCATTAATGTCATAACTGAACGAAACTGTCAGGATCCTTAAACAGAACATGTGCGTGCAGTTATTCTGTGAAATCTACTTCTAAGGGAAGTGCATCGGCTGTTTAGTTAAGGTGCTTGATAAGGGAAAGACTTAGAGCCCAAATATAATAGACGAAAGTTAAGGGAAGCTAATCTCAAAACTTAACGAAACTGAACCATAGGCAATGTGGTTTGCTTCCATTCGGTTAATTTCGAACGAACAAACAATTTTTTTGAAAAAAAAAAACCAAAACATCAAATGTTCGTCTCTTAGGTACCTACTTTAAAAAATTCTATTTACAAAAAAAGAAAAAAAAAGGAAAAAGAAACGGGGGAAAACCATAAACCTCTTACATAATAACTTCCAAGCAAGAGAGATAAAAAAAAGTAAGAAAAACCTAACCACGGCCATCTATTGCTTAAGGAAGATACCAACATATGCGAAAGTATACTTCTTACATACGATCATACCCCATATTCAATCCATTATAAACCCAGCCACCGCGGATCAAGGGAAACCATAACATTTCTGAAATACCGCGGCGAGACCGCGACTCGGCGGAATTCCCTTCTCCTTGCTCAGCTCACACACCTCCATCCAGTGGAGATACTCAAAGATAAACATATGTGAGAATATATCTTTACCCCCAAAATGTAGTTAAAGATATAAAACGTTTACATATGGTTTTTTTTTGTTTTGTTTTTGTGTCCCCATTGATTTATTTATTTTTTTTTTTTTTTGCTCTCAACAAAAAGGAACACTTTACGATCTAATTTTAGTCAGTCGAGTTTAAAGCGCGTTATTGACCACAAGTCTTGTAGTTTTTGTATTTTATATTTTTAATTTTTTTTCTTACACCAGCACCACAAGCCCAATTCAAGTGACTGTTGCTGCTGCGCTGGTGCCTGCTGAATTCATATCTCAAGCAACAAAACATAAATGACCATCGTGCGGCATCGTCGTCATTATACCACGCAAACATTTGCAGATTTCAACAAAAATCACAAAAATTTAAACCAAACTTTTCGCTGTGACGCTGTTAAGAGTTATGGTACTTCGTTGTTTTGATTTTTTTTTTCTTGATTTTTTGATACGTGCAACTGGAAAAGTGAAAAGTTTGCGATAAAAGGTGCCAAAGACGCACTTTGTTTAAAGCACGTCATTTGGTTTTGAAATTATTGCAGCGTTAGCACAAGAGCTTGAACTTACACTGTTTTCGGGGTCTTTCTTTTGGAGATCGACTTGAAATTAAAAAAACAAAAAAAAAAAAACAAACAATTTCGCGGTCAATTTTCTTGTTTTTATTTTTATTGTGCTTTTATGTTTTTCTCAATTCTCAATTCTACATTATTGAATGAAAAATAAGATAAATTAAAAAAAAAAATATTATGCAATTTGGTTCAGTGAGTTAATTTTACAAGAAAAAAAAAAAGAGGTAAGACCCAAAGTCACGACACGGCCAAACGAAATAGAAAGTATTACACCATTCAAGCAACGCGTTGTATGTCGTCGCGGACAATGGACTTTTACCAAAGAAAATTTATTTGTTAATTTGGTGTAAGAGAGTAAGTTTGTCAGTGTAAGTTTTATTGTGGGAACCAAGTTTTGTTATTTTTGTATCGCTTCTCCGTCGCGCCGCTAGTGTTAATGTCAAACTAAAATGTCAAAAATTGACACAGTTATATACAATTTGGACGCAAATTACATAAAGTGTAAGTAAAATGCTTAATTAAGTCAATAAAAAAAAAATGATTGCACTATTGTGAATGAGACTCTTTATGGTTTAAACCTTGGATAAGTTTAAGTACCGTTGAACAATTCGATTTAAACTTCCTTCAACTTCAATTAACCGGAAAATTTATTTGAAATTTAACGTTTTTTATATTATACCTAGTTGGTATGACAACGACGTACTAGGCATAATTTTGTGAGAAAAGTTAACGAACTCTAAAACATAAACTAGACCAAACAATAATTCGCAGTCGTCAAATCGAATAACGGATTTAATGCCAAATGTCAAGATGTGTTTACTTAATGTCTTAATGCCAATCAAAATAACACGTAAAGGCGATGAGAAGTTGTTGTTGTAGTTTTTTTTTATTGTTTTTATTGCAAAAACAAGTTCAACTACAACACTTGGGCGTGAGTCCTTATTACTTTGAATATTTATTTTTATTTTTTGCTTCACGTTTGCTCTTTGCATTTTGAATTATTTCTGGTTTGAACGAGATTTAACTGATGTTGGTTGTTGTGTTAGTTTTATTTGTTAAATTGGTTTTATTGATGTCTAGGGGGTTTTAGTGCATACAGTTCATCTATTTGGAGAAAAAGATAAGAGAGGTCACGTACTTTGGTTTCGTCAAGTTTTAACGAAAAAAAAAGTAACATGATAAAAGGGCTTTTCAGGATTTTCAGTTTGAAATGTCACTTGAACTTTAAAATTGATTTTTTTCAATCACTCCACTTAAAAATAAAAATAATTTTCATTAATTTTTCCATTTTCTTTATTTATCAAAACTATTTCTTCACATTTTTATTTTATTATTTCCAGAAGTGAAAACGAAAACTCGATGAAAAATTACAAACAATTTGAATGCGTACACAATTACAAAAATATTTATTATAATCTACTTGCATTTTGCAATATTTTTATTGTTCACCCACAGACAAAAAACAATGCAAATTGTCATTTTTGATAGCCCGATGACATTTCAACTACAGTTTGAGAGAGTGTGTCGCTCTTAAAAAACGAGACGATAGCGATAGACTTTCGTAGAGCAAATCTGTCACGTTTACGACTATCGCTTCGTCGATTTATCGTTTGGAAAATTATGGAATCACCCCTCAGACCTTTCTAACGATGAATAAAACTTGTGGTTTGGGTAAAAAAACTGTATCTACGTTCTGTAATTCTCGCATAGAGAAACATTGTGAATTGGAACAAATATCATTTTGTTTATTAATTTGATTCCGGTTCCAAATGTTTCTCGACAATATAGCTCAATGGATAGTTACGAACGTAAGCACTGGATTTAATAATGGCTGTGTTTTATTGGTAGATGGGTAGAAAGCACAGCAATCGAATGCCAATAAAACGATTTTATTTGTTTGAACATACAATGTTTGAATGTTGGTACCATGTTGATGTTTTTGGTGCAATTTATGGCGAAACAAAACCAGCTGAGGGGTGTGTTGGCAACTTTATCGAATTGCATTTTCGATTTGCAACATGGAGTGATCTCGATTTGCCCTTCTTTCAATTTTAAATAAAATAAGAATAAGCAAATATTTGTTTCTTATTCTGCGCGATGGTAAAGAAATAAATTAACTTTTTAATCCAATAAAATTTAGAGTAATATTCGTTATTTTATTTTTTTCTAGTCACAACATGTTTTATTAAAAAACGAAAATCAACGAACGCATCCTTCGCACGTGAAACTGCCAACCTTCAATCAAAAAATTATTTCTTGAATACGATTTTGCGCCCTCTTCATTTCAATATTTCAAAGCTTTATAGCCAGCATCGCCATCTTGATTTTTAATGCCTTATTTTTCGGCAGCATTGGTTTTGTTTTGTTTTCCATAGAAAGTTTAACTGCGCTGCAACCAATAAAACACGGCTAATGTCACAATCTCTTTTTATTTCCTCACATTTCCTGAATAAATGAACAAGGAATGCTCTTTTCAATCCGTGATTCTGCGGTCAAATTTTGACCACGCAGCGGTACTAGTATAAAAAGCAATGGCAACTCTTAAAATATTATACTGTACTATTTTAAAGGCAAAATTCAATTTTTTAATACTCTTGTCAAATGAAATATGTTTAGTGATAGTGTTTGATAAATATATATTTAAACCAAAATTTCGAAAATAATTTGAATTTTTTTCATTTTTAAGTAATGAAAAAGACTTTTTTGTTTGTCAGACTTAGAAAAATAAGCGGTAAAATGTCTTTTCTTTATTCAAACTCACCCTTAATATGACATTTGAAATGATTCGTTTTATTTTCGAATCTCTTTAATTTGTTCAATTGGCCGTTTGCAAGTAAACTTTTTCGCTTATATGATTTAAACAGTATCAATGTACTGAAAAGTCACATAAAAATTATCGCCATTATAAAGAAATCCTTATAGCCTTTTCACACCAACTAGATTTCGCAACAAGATTACGAAATCTCGTTGAACTGTTCACACAGCACATAAACTAGATTTTGTTTGACATTTCTCTTTGTCTCGCTGCTAAAAAAATGATATAACTAATATACAAAAGAAAATGTTTTATAAAAATTTTTCCGCTACCAAATTTAAGCAGTTTTTGTAGGAAATTTCGTCGTAATCTAGATTACAAAAAAAATTTTGAAAGCCAAAAATGTATGGGAAATCTAGTACATTTCGATGAGATTTCGTACTTTTTGCATGAAATCGAGATTATGGTTCGATGTGAAAGCCATATTAAATAAAGACATACGAAAACAATTCGAATTTTATAACTTTTTTTTTGTACTTCGCAATTGTTTATATTTCAGTTGCATTTACTATTCTGTTTCATTAACATTGTGATTGAAAATCACCGTTATATTTCTATTCTTAAAACGTGCACATGAATCTTAATTCAAAGTATTTTCGGTGTAAAAATTATATGTTTAAAGGTTATGCAACTAAGCCATCTATTTACTTGACAACTAATGAAGTAGATTTAGTAAAAGAAGATGAGTTAGTAAATTTGTGTTTTACTTTGATTAAGTAGATAAATATACGAATTTGCACATTAAATTTAAAGTGACTTTCATATACAGGCGTGTTAAGCGATTGGACCAAACCTCTATTCTATACGAGTAGTTTAACATAAACCCATACAAACTGACAGATAGATTGACAGCCAGACGCATTAAATATAATTGTTCACATAATAGAATATAAAAATCAGAATTTACCTTTCATTTTTCGTTTGCATCAGTTTAAAAACAGATAAACAAAACTTGTATTTATTTACAGAGTTGCTAACAACTACTGTTGTTGTTTTTAAATACTTTCCATTTGCTAATAGATAAAACTCCGTATTTTTTTTTTTGTTTTCTTCATGCCCTTAACATCTATTATATTGTTAATTTATCTGTCATAATAATAATTTAAACAACCGTGTTGACCTTTGAAATTATATTACAACTCAATCTCCAACATGTGTACCTATGGTGTACACACATGAATAAAGTTAAAAACAAATTATATAAAATGACTTCATTACAACTAAATACACAGAGTAACTAACTAACCAACAAACTAACCAACCAACCGACCTAACTTCAACCTGTAAAGAGATCGAGACTTTTTTTTGTGGAAAAAAACCTCCATGTGATCAATTACTTGAACACAACTAAAACAGGTCCACCAACCATCACCACGTTTAACTCGCGCAAAATCTAAAATTATCTTTTCTTGCAAAATGTCACATTTGGTCGCATTTATTTGATTCACTGTTGTTATTTTGTGTTTAGTTTTGTTTATCGTCGTCGTAATGTCTTCTCCAAAATGGTCAGATGAGTTAAACTTTTCCTCCTTCACAAAAAAAGAGAATTTAAGCTTTTTAAAAAAAAATATATAAAAAATAATAAGGCTCAATCGCAGACACCCGCACAAGAAGCATCTTGAGTGCAACTATCATATTGTTTTGTAAATCAACTTTTTTACTCGCTCAGGTCTGGAGCTTAGCTGGTTTGACTCTGCGGTTCAACTCGAGTGGCACATCATGAACCCCAGAGATCAGGGATGGCATTTTAAGCAAAAGAACAAACTACTCGATCGAGTAACTTTGTACAAAAATAAGCTAAGGTTTCATGAAAATCGAGTCCTGACAACAAACGGTGGACAAATTGGAATCTCGATCCAGAGTGTACATTTACACGAACGTTTGGTATCAAATGAATGATGACGTTAAGATTGTTTTATAGTAAAATAGAGTAAAATAGTTTTAAAATCGTACGTCGGAAAGTTGATATATTCAACTTAAAATTGTCCCTTCAAAATTAAAGATTTAAATTTATTTTCCAAATAATTGTGTAAAGTTTGCAAAATAAATGACGCAGAAAATTAATAAGGGTATACATGCAACGATGTAAATCACTGAGTAAAATTACCATTTGATGGGTCCAGGGGAAAAACGGCTCAAGTCCATTTAAACACATTTCGAGAAAAATGCAATTGAGAATTTTGTTTTCAATACAACTTAGTATTAAAGGTACAACTTTTTTTAATTTTCTTAGAAAGATTTAACTTGGTTTTATAAAAGTAAGAATACACTCAGATAGTACTCAATAGAAACTACGAGACCGCATCATTAGTTTAATTTTGACAAAAAGTGGACATGTGCCGTTTTTCCCATGGACCCTTCATTTGTTTAATTTTCCCACTTGGTTACAATTCCCCAACGAATCTCTAACGAGCTCGCGAAGTCCATGTGCGGCCCTTAATGAACACAACAAAACTGTTATAAACTGTCAGAGTCTTTACTGAAGATGACACATAACTGTTATAAAAAAGCAAGGCTGGCAACCAAAACTATTTATTATGCATCGTACCGACAAACATTACAACTCTTGGTTGTCTAAATGTCAACTGTCATAATTCATAAACATAGTTCAGGTAATAAGTTAAGCAGCCTTTGGCCGGAGAGCAATTTATTTTATTTGCTTAAATAAGTATCAAAGCAATTTACTTTTGACTCAAGCTTTTTCATCCCTGACCACGACACTCATGCCCGCATGAAACTTCATAATTAATGTTCAAGATTTTGGTTATCATTATTATGCTGTGAGACTCGTTAGTAATCTACTCGAACTTTTTTCGGCACGCTACTAAACTAACTACTGTCATTTTAAGCCTCTCTCTCACCCAAGCCACCTGAGTCTCTGTCTCATACGTTACGGTAGGTGGCGGTATAGGGTAGGAAGCCGAACTACCATCGACGACGACGACAAGAAGACAACAACGACGACCAAAACCGACACCGACAGACAACAGTTTTGCGTTTTGCGAGAAGAGCAAAAATCTAAAGCTCTTTCTGAGTGTATGAAGTAGTTAATATTTATCAAACTTAAGTCTGATACAGAGTCAGACAGACAGACAATATTATGGGTTTTAATAAAAACACCGCTTTCAGTTTCATTTCAACCGTCGACGTTTGGCCATGCGGTAATCGCTTCGTTACGAATCGCGCACGCGAACCGAGATTATAAAATATTTCCTATAATTTTTTTTTTATTAAGATTTTTTGTATGCCTACTTTTTTGTGTAACCTGGTGATGTACCTTACTTGAAATTCAGTTATGCTTTTATACATCTAATTTGTTTAAACCTTAATTTTGCATTCAGTGTCCAAGAGTGTAATAGATTTTGATTGAAATAATTGTGCCGTTACATTTGTGCAGAAATACAAAATAATAATTTTCTCTATTTGGAGCCCGCATAAATATTGTGTGTGAGAAAAGTTATTTTGTAAAGTAATAGAAAAAAAAAAGTAATAAGTGTTGAGTGCAACAAAACTATAAAGTACATTCACTTAACTCTCTGACTGATAAATTTCTGCATTTGGGATTGTAGGAGCACATCAGGATTGACAACATTTAACAACAACAAAAAAAAATTCGTATTTTGTAAGCGGGTAATCGAAGAGAAAATAAAAAGAAAACAAACAAAAATTAAAGAAAAAGGCAAGTTTTTTTTTATTTTGCATTCGAAATGATGAAAACAACAATTCCGAAAGGGCAATATATATAATTTATATAAAGTTGCCCCCAAGGAAAGAGAGAATTGTATTTGTAAAAAAATATAGTTTAAAGTCTAATTTGACTTCATGAAACTTGTAACTTGGCACTTGCATTTGAAGTGTCAGTTTATGACACTCGTTGAGTGTGTTGATAAGATCTCGAAGTCTTTATTGGTAATCAACAACTGAAATGTCAAGGTTTTTTAAACATAAAATTCAAGTGGAATAATAGAAAGTGGATGAAATGTATAATCAGCTGTTTTGTTAAACTGCTAGCTAATAGTTGTTTATTGTATTGGCAAGTAGAGAAGAGTAGGTTCTGCTATAATTATATGTAGCTTAAGTTAAAAAATGTCAATGGGCCAAATTAATGCATTCTTCGTTTCTACACCTTTCATAGAAATAAATAATGTATAGAGGCAATTATAATGATGCAAGAAACCAATAGAATTCCTTTGAAACTGTGCGGTACAAGACGGAACCTGTATGTGAAAAAATTTTTCTGTTGCGAGTTTTATGTGAACAATTTTACAAAAAATTCTAATGGACAGGTATGTCTCATATTGTTAAGCTTCATTATGAGAAAGACGATTATCAGTAGACGCACAAAAGGCAGATTTTGCCTTAGCACCACAGAAAGATCACTTTAACTATGATTTAGTATGTCTCGACGTTACGGATATTCAGCCATACCTACGCAATTTTTAAGTAATCTCAATTTATTTCAATTATTAAAAAATTGCAAACGAAACAGATAATCACTTCTTTTGTTTATAAAGTAAACAAACAGAACTAAAATTCCGTGTATAAAAGCTTGACAAAGGTATAATTTTCGGTTATTGTTTAAATCATTAAGTTTGACAGCAGATTGTAATTGTCAAATTGGACACTTAAAATGCTTACGCTTTTACAACTCTCCAATTCAAGTTTTTTTTTTTTTAATTTGGACTCAGGATAAGCAATTTTTAATTTAAATAAACTGTTTATTTCAATAAAAAATGATTAAATCAGATCGTTCTTCCCACGATTTTTTAAATGTCTTAGATTTATTCGAAATAGAAACATTTTTCAATCGAGGTATCCGTTCGAAATGACAAACCGGACAGATCAAACAAAATAATGAGACAGTTAAAATTCTGAGATTTCGGAAGAAATTATGCGGAAGGGAATCTAATTGAGAAATCTTATCTTATCAACAGGTTTGCTTGTATTTCGAAATTTTTCGGAAATAGTGAATAATTTTGAAACCTCAAATGAAGCTATATGGGGGGATAAAATCTGCGAAGACAGTGGATCATATTCTGAGTTCTTTGATAAGTTGTGACATTGTCTTTGCTAAGCTAAGCTGGAGTTTATCAATACAATTTAAACCCACTTCTAATTAAGAACTGTCAAGTTCATTATGAATGACAGCTGTGCCTAATGTGTGTTAAGCTAGCGGTTAAGCTAGACTATGGCTACTTAGTATATCCGTATATGTTTGATTTTGTTTTTTTTCGCAGTCGTGTCTATTTTTAATTTCATAACGGAATTGCGTTTTCTAAACAGTAACGATTTTTCGTTTTAACTATAAACTATAAGGTGTGTTTTTTTTGCAAGGCTATCCGTAGTGCAGTAATTTTAACACGTATAACAAAAACCACACAGCTGCCAATAAAAGCAAAAGTAAGATCTAGATACCGTTTGTTGACATTTTTCAGTCTTCAATACTAGAGCGATGATTGTCATTTTTATTACATATTTCCAGCCCATTTCTCAGCAAATAAATATTTCAGAAAATAAATAATTTCTCGGGATGAAATTCTTATGAACGGCACTCACTTTTGTGAAAAGTAGTTTGTTTTTTTTTAAATGTTAATGATGATGTTGTCAACTCATAAATTCTTTTTAAATATATATGAAGGACGTGCTCCACGCGTTAAAATAAAGAGCACGTAAGACTTATAAAAACGAGTTTGTTTTTTTTTTATCAATAACTAGTTAATGCTCTATTACTAAATCTACTACATTCGTTGTCAAACTGACAGCTTTTTCTATCAGATTTGTGCATTTTTAACTTTTATACGCTGGTATTAGAATTTGAATTTCTAGATTTGCTTGTTAGTAAATCCAAACTATATTAATTTTAAGCTTAAACCTGAATTAAGGTTAACCAACTTTATAAATGCCCATCAACCCTTAGGCGGAAGCAAACTTAAAAAAAAAATATCACAATTTCTTATTTATATTATTCCAAACAAATTAAAATTCACATTGTAATAACAATGGATTATTTTTAAAACGCCAATTAAAAACCTGAAATGTCAAACTGACCATCAAATTTATATGACAGTCCCACACACAATGTATTTGACTTATACGAGCATGTGAATGAATCATTTTTATCAAAATGCTGTATTATGACAGTTTAATTGAATACAAAAATAAAAAAAAACTCTTCTCTCACTGACAATTTAATGAACCTTATTCATCATAATCAAAATTTTAAACATTTGAATGGAAAAAAAATGTGCTTTACTGGCAAAAAAAGAAGAATCTACGCAAACTAAAGCAACAACAAAAAAAACATTAACTCGTTATAATACAAGTTTGTTTACTTTCAACTAAAGAACCTATAACAAACCCATCAGCATCATCATAAATAAACGTAGGTCATTCAGCTTTGTGTCGTATGAACAGCAAAAAAAAATTACTTAAACGTAAGCGAAATTAAAGTTAATACCATATAAACCCAATGATTCCTCTAAATTTAAATATACGTAAGCAAAGATGGTATAATTGTTGCTATAATAATATTAATAATGACATCAATTAAAATATTCGTTTAAAATTCAATTCACATAAAGCTGTTAACAAAAATAAATTACACTTACGGTATATATATGCAGTGTTTGATGGCTGTGGCTTGATTTTAAAACCTAAATACACTTTCAAGTGATTTTAAGTACAAATATAACGATTCACAGCCACAACTTTTTTATACCTATCTTTGCTCTTTAAAGTATGGAACATGTATTCCGATTGGAGCAATTTCCTATTTCTTTCTTTTTTTTTCCTAGTTGAACGGAATTGAGTTCCTGTAGGCCTGTTATTACTGAGCGAGCGCTCATAACTTAAGTGGGTCTTTTCGCTGTTTTTCGAAATGAGCGCTTCCAACTTCAAGAGTAGTCGAGATCAAGCAATAGTCATCCTTGGAAGATAGGTGAATACCGGCCTAAGCTTCATCAATTTTATTTTTTTGAAAATTGAGATGACATATCTGAGCTGTCAAAATTTAGGAGACATAAAGCTTGTTCCATCGGGAATATTCCTCATCAGTATTAAAGTTTGCTACAAAAAAAGGATATTTTGACAGTTGACGACACCGACAACTCAAAAATAAGGCTTATTTTTACCCCATATGAATACACTTAAGGCTAGGCTTGAACGGCACCTTTTCGACTCTGTTTGTGATACAGAAATATAATAGGTGTTCATGCAACGATGTAAAACACTGCGTAAGTTTACCACTTGAAAAATTAATTGTCAAAAGATTAATAATGGAAAAGAATGTTTATCGGCAGGAATGATGCTAAATGTTTACCATCGCCTAATATAATAGTCGTTCGGGTCTCCCATTCAGCACCGCGAGCCTAAAAACGATCAAGTCTAAACCTTAAACTGACAGGTTTGGCATTTAGTGATCAAACAGAAAGACAGAAAGTAAACGAACAGAATTAGTTCCATATGCACTACTTTAAAATTTGCGACTATTCAAAAATACCACGAACACACCCTTGTAGCTGATGCGCTGTTTGTGTCAACAATCTGCACGAATTCATAAATTAAATATGGGTTTACATGTGACAGCTGATGATAGTAGGTATTTAACGTTCATTATCATTATCACTTGCTACAATATAAACAAATAAATTAACTTTCTTAAAAGAGATTTAAAAACCTCAAAGTCGTTTTATTCTAATAGGCAATAATGATGGTAATAATTTTAGACACGTAAATGAACTTATCAGCGCTATAGCTCAAATTAAGGAAATTACCATCATGATTGTTTTGCTTTGAAAAGTGACAGGATGGAGAAGTGTGTTTGTTGAGGAAAATAAACAAATTTGCCTTCTACCAAAGGTTAAGCAAAGTTGTTTCTGAAATGCTGAAATGATTCCGATTAAATGCCTGCTTTTTGTTTTTATTATTTTTTTTTTAATAGAACACTAAGGAGCCAGTTTATCAGGTTTTCCATTCACTTGTAAACAGAAACAATCAATCGCAGCAACAGCAGCCGCACAACCAGCAAGCATTTGTAGCTTTTTTTTTTTATAGAACAGAGTTTGCAAAAAATAAAAAAAAGTTATGAATCTTAAAAATGCGCTTGACTTTGATTGTTGTTTGATGAAGGAAACAATAAAATGAAAAAAAAATGAGCATGCAATTTATCTTAAATATTCAAATCGGTACAAAATTTGTTAATTTGAATAATTTCGTGGTAATCAACCCAACCACAGAGCTTTATAGTGAGAGTTCTAATAAGAGAGATGAACTTTAAACGAAATTTAGATACAGATAGACGATAATTATAATTATAAGTTTTATTTTATTTTAATTTTTTTCCTCAGAAAATTGAATTAAAACTTCTTTTCTGTTTTAATTATTATTTTTTTTTTGTATTTGCATACAAAATAAAATTGAAAAGTGTGAAAAAATTGCAAAGCAATTAAAACAGATTGAATTATGGAAACAATTATTAGCTAGAAACAAAAGCAATTCACAAGTTCAACAAGTCGTTTGCAATTTCTTTGGAATTTGCGGAATTATTCTCACAGAATTTGTTTAGAGATGATAAAATTAATAATTGTTTTTTTTTAAGGTGATTACAAGTAACCTTAGTTGTACCATACACCAACCAGAAGTAGAATAATTGACTGACTTCTATAACTAAGCATAGCACGGGTTTTTTTGTCGAATTGAAAAAAGGTTTCTTAAAGTTTCTTATCCAATATGTATATTTGTATGTATGTGTGATAGCGAATGGTAAAATCCTAAACAAACTTATGTTTAGGTTGTCAGTTTGTAATTGACGAACAAAATGTTGACGGTACATTAATCTATAAGAAGAAAGAGCAGAAACACCCTGTTCCGTCAAATGCCTATATTCACTGTTAAATATTGAGGAGTGGAAACCCAGAATTAGCCAGAATTTAACTAATTTCCTGAACAATCAAAGAGTTTTGTTTGTTTTCATTATTTC
This sequence comes from Meliscaeva auricollis, assembly GCA_948107695.1. Taxonomy (NCBI): domain Eukaryota; kingdom Metazoa; phylum Arthropoda; class Insecta; order Diptera; family Syrphidae; genus Meliscaeva; species Meliscaeva auricollis. The sequence continues at coordinate 2,131,080 of OX403617.1, forward strand.
ATTTTCTCATGTCAAATTTAAAAATAAGAAAACTCAAAATTAAATTTTAGTTAAAAAAAAACTTTACGAAACTCCTATTTTTTTTTTTAATGGACTATGGGCTGTACAAAATAGTCGAAAGCAAACAACACTCGCAATAGGAACCAAGTTTCTTTATTAACTGTAAATGGGATAAATTGTATCCATAAATGTCTTAACTTAACATTGGTTTTTGTGAAGTTTGTTGTTGTTTGTGTCGTACGCATTTAATTAAGAAAATCAAATTCAATTCTGGATCAAATGCTTTCGTTTTGCAGTTGAAGTGATTAAATTGAAGAATAAACATTTTGTTCTCGAAAAACAACAAAATGCAATCAACTATAAAAAGTTCCTAATTGAGCGAGTGCCGTTTACGCACGAAATGAAAACTGAACGAAACTAGTTTTGCACGATTCAGTGAGAACCGTATTTTCTCTTATAGTTTGTTTCTAAAGTAAGAACCATATTAATGTTAGGGGCACGGAAGTAGTAGTATAAAACGGAGTGATTAAGTTCTTTGCATGAGAAACTCATAATGGCGAATTGCTTCTTATCGTCAATTTGACAGATGTTTTTGACTTTTATAGTACAAAGATAAATTAACTATCGACTTATACTATATTTTAGAAAACTACAACTACAAAAACCTTTAATCAAATTCATAACACGCTGAAATGAACGAAATGTTAAGAATTTTTTTTAGAGCTATGATTGACAAAAACATATGACAGCCATCACTTATTAGGGGTTTTTTTTTGGCCATAACAGCAATAAATTTACTTAACATAAATGAGTATATCACAAATATTCTGAGTGCATAACACCCACATTTTAGCTACCTAATATGCTTCAGGTTCAGACATATCAATTTGCCAAAACAACAGAACAAATACACAATTCCAATGAGAATACCAACAAATGAAATGTGATTTAAAAATTTTGTTACTTTCTATAAAATATAACAGTATTGGTCATTTTTGATTCACAGTTTAACCCCATAAACAGATATTTAAATATTAACATTTTGTCATAACTTATTTGTTTATAAATTATCAACGACTTCATCCCCGCAGCAGTTGTTGCACAATAGACTGTTGAAGCTCACATCTTTTTTTTTTCAGGCTTGAATCGAAAAGGGTAAATAATAAACAGACCTATTAAATCAATAATATTTAAGTATAACCTGCATTTGTAATTTTGTTTTTCATCTTTCTACAAAAAGTTATACATTAAGGGTAAATGTTTCGATTTGTAAAAAAAATAGCAGTTTGGATTTCAATGGAAAAAGAAAATGATTTAACTCCAGCTGAAAAATATGTAGTAGATGATTTAGCCAAAAGTAAACGAACACACCTAATGAAACTTAACAAGTTCAGAGTGTTGTGATTTTAATAAGGGAGCGTTCAGAGTATCTGAGTTGATTAACTTGATTTGCACTGTAGAGGTCTGTAACGTCATACAGTGCTCAACTAATGAATTTGAAGTTTCATACTTTAATACTTCAATCTATACAAAGAAATCGTATTAACTACAAAAATCTAGATATCATCTGAAACAAAGATTGTTGTCAAAAGTTTTTCTTCTTGTTAAAAATGTTACCAAAAAAGCATAAGCCTGTGACCCTGTAGTAAACATTATGCCTTGTGAAAAATATTAGGTATAAAAAAAAAGAACAACATCAACGAGCCAAGCGATTATGCCAAAATATTTTAATATTATTTCAATATTTAATTTGCGTGACAATTGCTAAGAGGATGTTTTGCTCTCGAAAATCAGTCTTGTAAGGCTCTTAAAGCGTCTCATAAGCGGAAAGATGGGGCTTTGGTCAAATGATCAAAATGGTTTGTAGTCGAATTTTCGACTTATGTATAGGTTTTGCAAAACACCTTTGACCCTAGACACAAGTACGAGACGTTTTTACCTATGCAGAACAATACAATTCGCAGGCAGCAAATATACTATGCTCAGGATTTTTTTATCACAAAATCTGTGGAGTCTAGTCGAAAAAAACTAATGGGTAGAAACGGTGTTTCTTGCTTCTTCAAAAGTGCATACAAAGGACAAATTTTAAGGTTATACAAGTTGTCAAAAGTGGTAAATGTTAAACACAAAATTTCACTTACTGACGTATGCGAATGTTATGACTGTACCTTTTCTGTTTTCCTTCGTCATAAAATTATAATAAAATTTTATTGTTAAATAAAACATTAAAAAAGCGAGTTCAATGTACCCTACATTCAAATCGTCTAACTAATTTTTTTTTTTTGAGAAAAAATTTCTCAAGAAACACGAAATTAAAATAACAATAAAAAAGTTATGCAATAAAACCCTTTAGGGAATTGAAACAAAATACAAATTATGACCAAAATCTCTTTTTTTTTTTGACCAAATAAAGCAATAAAAATAATTAATAAACCAAGAAGCAGAAAAATTCAAAACAAAACAAAACAAAAAAAAAAATAAACAATTAAACTCAAATTAATTGGTTTGCAGATTTAACAAAGAGATAAATTACTTCAATTAGTTGAGAGTTTAACAACTAGAGGATAGGAACAGTCAACTTGAATTAATTTTTTGCTTGCTTTTGTTTTTTTTTTTTACAGAAAAAACACTTTCAGTGTTGGCATAGGTATAATTAAAAATCAGATACGCCACACTCCACACCAAAAACTAATACAAAAAAAAAATGATAATATTAAAGGTGACAAGCCTCTTGCGGTGAGGTTTCTTTGGCAATTAATTAAATCAGAAACGCCTCCAGGCTATAAAGAGAAAAGAAAACAAAAAAAGATACCAATTTGATGGCGGCGATTTCGCGCATTGAGGTCGAAATTTATAAAAATCTAGAAAACAAAATAACAAAAAATAAAACTATGAGAAACATGACAACTTGTAGGCCAGCACGTTAGACACTCTTTTCCTGTTACTTTTCAACGCTAATAATACACTGAACAAAATATGTTTGTCATTATCATTAGAAAGTGAATATCTCTGGAACTTAGAAGAATATGTTCATAAGAGCCATACATTAGGCGCGTCCCACAAAGAGAGATCTTTGAGGATTCAGAGGGCTCCGAGATTTTTTAAGTGGGCAAAAAATCTCAGCTTTCACATTCATTTGTTTTGCGGAGATTTCGGGAGACAAAAAAATTTTGGATTCATTTCTCAGAGATTTTTTTAGTTGGTTGGACGGGCTTTTTTAGTTACAGATTTTAATAAAAAATGATAGCTGTCATTGTGAAATTTGATCTTGTCAAAATTCTAAATTGTACTATCAAAAAATTGATGAAAAGTGTTTAACACTAATTGTACAGGGAAACTATAATGCTTGATACACAATGTCGCTTTTGCGACGCACATGTTACTAACAAGCGTTACGGGCACTTACACATAGATATCACCTTGTTTCCGAGCTAAGAGTCTGCAAAACATTTGTAAATCATTAAAAAGGTTGACAGATAAAATCGTTAACGTCAATCGCCTAGCCTGTAGCTGGCAATCATCCCAAAAAGTCTGTTCGGAAAGTTCCATATTATGAAAACGCATCGTAAAACTATAAAATATGTTCCGTTTGATTTTATTTTAACAATTATAACGTTCGTCCGTTGTGGTATATTTTATCGATTTTCATTTATGTCATTTTTATTAGAAATAGTAATTATTAAATAATTTTCAGCAACAAACCTATTCTAATTAGGGATGATTTACGCTAAATCTTCTTAAAATCACGTGATTTTCCATACAAATTTGAAATTTAAAAAATCTAGATTTAAAATAAATTTCTTCCAAATCCACTTGGAAACCCAAATTTGTCAAATAAAACAGATCTATCTTACTTGGCTGAACGCTTTCTAGACTAGTTCATGTTAATGAAATCTTAAAGGTAAATATAAATTGTTTGACATTTGGGGTTAGACCAGTTCATGTTAATGAAATCTAAGAGCTTAATTATTCCTCGAAATGCCTTTGAATATCATTTATATAAGTGATACATTTTATGAACATATTTGGTTCAGTGCAAAATATATATGAAAAAACTTGGAACTTTAATAAAATCGTATACGCAGTATTTATCTGTACCAGGTTTAAGCCCACTTGGTTAGTTGTTTGCCTACTGTATCCACTTTAAAAGACCAAACAACTTGTTTTTCCGACTCGACTCTCTATAGCCAGTTCAATTCAATTAAATATTCATTAGTTTTTATTTACATTTAATGAAAAGTTGAATAGATTTATAGAGAGGGATATACCTATTTCATAAGTCCGCATTTGATGAGATCAAATATAGAGAGATAGGTTAATCAAATATATCTCAAAGCATAAAGCATCTTAACTACAGATATAGGTAACATAATCGAGTATTGACCTTGACCAATCCGTTCCAGCTATGGACGTTAACAAATAGAAAGACAAGCCTGCATTACACACCACAACCGGTAGAGGTAGCAGTAGCAGCATCAATAGCAATACATTTTAGCAGCTTAACTGACAAGATGAATCTTATGGATCTTATCTCCATGTTGGGGGTATTTTGAAAAAGAAACACAAAATAAATGCAGCAACATACGGGCTGGGCGTGCCACGCCTCATGAATATTCTCTCTTGTGTGGCACACTTGGAATCTCCGCTTAGTGCCAAAACTTTCAGTACAACATTAGTAGGTAGTGGAATGACTTGAGGAGGACTGAGGAATATAATAATTATTATCAATTTATCTCATGTTTAACAGTTACTCTGAGTCAAGGCCAATCGATTAAAAACCAAATTAAACGCCAGCTGTGGGTTTTTTTGAATTTATCTTCTTTTTTTTCTTATTTAAATATGCACATTTGGTTTGTGATCATGTGCGATGTTGAATTGATTAAAAACAAAAATAATAATAAGATTCTTTTTATAGACAGAGTCCGCGCGTCCATATAAATCATAAAGAAAATAATTATAATCTGCACACGAACGCCATCTAGAAATATTCAAATGAGATGTGTGATGCAATTTTTATATGGAAATGGATATATAAACATGGCGCTGTTAGCTGGGAGAGAGACAAGACAAAAGACAAAAAATTATAAGAAAACCCAACCACAAATGCATGGGAAAATCTTGATTAAGTGTCATTAATTTCACATTATGGTCTGATTACATAAAAACAAAATCAAACAAGTCTCGCAGCACTTCTCTTTGAGCACCATACACCAATGATCCATTCATTCACTCATTCACATTTGAGGTTTGTTTGCTTTTCATATGGAAATTAGCTTCAACTAACCAAGCAACTAACGCCATCAAACGATGGGACGGGGAAATAAACTTTTAACTTATAAGTTTGATGTTGTATAGTGATTGCAGATTATGTGATGAGATAAATATTTTATTACCTAGTGAGAGAGAGATTTGGTACGGTCTTCCATCAAAATAGAGGGGGCGTGTGAAAATATATTTGTTTGTAGTCCGAACATAACATGGCAAACATATATGTGGGAAATATTTGTATATCTTTTGCGATGAAGCCATGAGATATACATACCATAGAAGCAGCGGCTGCGCGGCGGTAGTGAGCGGCGAAGTAGGCTGTGATGGCAGATTTGTCCATGAAATAAATTGTATACCATTAAGACTTTGAAAGGAATTTCAAGAACAAACACATCAAAATGACAACTGATGTTAGCATCTTACGTTTCAAAACTTTTTCGCTACTTTTTGATTTCTGATTAGCGCTAATTCATTTTCACTCACAGTAAAAACATGAAATATTGTTTTTTTTTTGTGTGTGAAGTGTAGTGTTCTTTACCATTCCTGTGCGGTTTCTATTTATTGGGATAATAATTTCTTTATTAATCCAGCTTCCGCTCTGCTGCTGCTTAATTTAAAAGACTAAACAAGACGAATTAAGATTAGCTTCATTCTCGTATATAACATATATGTCAGAAAGGGGATGTATGATTTGACTCTAAGATAGATACCTTTCATATTCGAAAGATATCTTTTCACAGAGGCGGGAAACAATGCTACCACACAAAACAATTTTGTCTAATATATATTTCTCTATCTAGATATCCTATGATAAAATGTTCGGTCGCAACTGCGAAACAACAAAAAAATGTTTTCAGAATTCATAGCCGCATCAAACTAATGAACATTTTTCTGAGGGATTTTTTTGCAATGGTTATTTTTAGAGCGCAACAAGTTATTAACAAACATTGTATTGTTCGGTCGCAGTTGTGACAGAAAGTTCAATATTTTAAGAAGTTAGTCTGGCTTGATTTGATGTGAACTGGCTTGCTTTGATGTGAATTTCAAAATTTTGATTATACAATAATTCAGAGACCAAAAACTAGTGTCAACCAGTGGTTTTCCCCGTTTTGTTGTTCATTTTGATTTCAGAAATACGATTTGAACGCAGGAAAATCTTTTTTTTTGACACTTGGTTATCAAGTCCTTGGTTGCACCAAGAATGTATTTATTTGTTTATTAATTGCCTGTTATTCGAAATTTACAAAATTATTTCATTTGGTTTCCAATAATTGAAGTATTCTATTAAAGCTTTAAGCTTAGATCACACGACTTGTGCATACATAAAAATTTGTGTATTTTTGCAATAAAAAACACAATATCATCGCAACCATAAATCGTGTCAATGACACGAAATCATATTCAAATATTGTTTATAATGTCATGTTTGTGGTTCATATGGGTTTGTGCATATTTATGTCAAAAGTACACACATTTTTACACAAATTTTGGTGTTTACACAAATCGTGTGATAGTAGCTTTACAGCTTAGAAAATTTCATATTAAAAATAACCTATGAATTTTTTTTCATACTTATAGTTTTTTCAAGTTTGCTGCTCAGCTCTTTTGTTTAGAAAAAAGGTTGACCATTTCCCAAGTCTTTCTTTAAAATATTTTATTTTTTTTTTTTTCAAGTTAAGGGGAAAGGTTTGAAAAAATGCATTTATTATCCACACTATTTTTGTAGCCTTTTTCTTTCAAACAAAACAAACTACATATATATTTTCTATTAAAACTTTTTTTTTGTTTTTAACAACTGAATTCAATGGTAATAAATAGTTTATTTCTATTTTCTTTCAGATTAAAATCCACGCACTATGTCAACGTAGAACTTCCGAGTCCTCATAAAGCATTTAACAATAAAAAAAAATAAAACAATCGCTGTTTAATTTTTAACTATACAATTAAATAAATATAAAAAAAAAAGAACACACACAAACAAATATGATTCTTAAAAATTACAGTTGCCTAACTGTTAAGTTAACACTGCTTGCCCTCCTTATAAATTGTGCAGGAAGCAGTCCAGATTATGGTTCATCGGAGAATGAACAACTTTACACAGGTGATGCACCCGATGACCATGAAATCTACGACCCTGCCCAACTTCAACAAGAAGTCGAAGACGAAGAGGGTGTGATACACAATAAACAATCAAATTTAGACATAGGCCATACGGCCTACTATGATTCGCAAGAGGACACAACAGACATGTTGCTGGCCGATGGCAGAGATGATGCCACTATTAAAATATCCCGCACCACAATGGTGCCAGAGTATGTGCGAAGGCAGCAAAAGTCATACGAACAACATTCCTCCACAGAAGACTATGACAGCACACCGCCTGTCAGCATCAGTTCAAGCACTAGTGCCGAAGACCAGACTGGGCCAGACACCAACAGCTACATGGACATGATGGGTCCAATGGAATTAACCCACCAAAGAAACGAATCCGTTCCCCTCGCTATGAAGTCGAATGTCCTTTATTCGGACGAGAACGACTTGCATGACATGCAACACCAGCAATTGTTGGAAAATTCCAATAGCAGTGTGGAGGAGGAATACTATGAAGATGCACCCGAAAGCATCGAAGAATTATATCCGTCCAGCCTGCTCGGCACCACAACAATAAATGTGCCTCCCCCCCTCATAACAACAACATCATCGCCGCCACCATCAATGCCATCACTAACAACAACACAATCGACGACGCCGGTTGGCACCGCTGCTGCTGCGACCACGACCACAACGATGACGACGAGTCGGGCCAAACAGGGCAAACAGATTCACATGGCACGCAGAAAGCTTCTGCCGCACGAACAATTACGCAACTACATAGAAGACGCTTACATCAGAATGCCATTGGCGGTGATTGTCGATCCGTCGCCAGAGTCCCTCGAGAAGACGAAGGCACTTTGGCGAGAGGCGCTAAGATCAAATTTTGCCATAAAGATTGTCTTGGTCGCATTGAATGCTTCAGGTAAGAATATCTTAGTTGTTTTTTTTTTTGTATTTGAATTGTTTTTTTTTTTTTTTGTATCTGAAAGATTTTATGAATATCTTATATGCCTTGTGTGTAGATACTTTTGTTTAAGAGAGTTTCCAATAAAGCAATTGGGGTCAATTAGAAACTAGTTTGTGTTTATGAATTCTCAATCGAAGGACAGTGTTGTTGTATTTCAAAAAAAAAATAATTAAAAAAAAAACGCCTCTTTACATGAGAATAAGACGAGAAGATGGAGATGCACCACCAAAGCAGCATTAATTTCCATCCATCATTTGGATCAAGTGCAAAGATATTCTTGATCTCTTACTTCTCTTGGCTTTGGCTGGTTCGTTGGTTTTATATTTTTTCAACGAGCTAACAGACAGACTCATCCAAGTCGACGGTAATTTGAGCTTTTTTGTGAGCTTGTATCTTTTTATTTTAGTTTTTTTTTTTTTTTTCTTATTGCGGGGAATATCACGATGAGTTTTAGAGCGTGCCAAATAATCCACGACCGTGTGTGGATGTTATGCCAACTTTATTCAATGATTATTTCAAATGAAATAAATTTTTCCAGCGGCCATAACGACTTTGACCATGTTAAAAGATATTTACCTTATTTGTTTCTTTTTTTTTAATTTTATTTTATTTTATTGAATATTATTCTCATTTTTTATGGCACTTCCATTAAATAACTCATAAGCTATGTGGTCAAAGTTTGGGTATAAATATTTTTTTTTTTTTGTAATTTAAAAAATTGTTATGGTAATGGATTCAATTTGATAACATTGGAAAGCCCGCATGGATGGTTTATTGTCTTAAATTCCATAGCTTGTTTTGTTTTTTTAGATTTTTTTTTTAAGTTCAACGATTTTTTAGCATTTGAATATTTAAGTCTTTTGAAGAAATATTTAAATAAAAATCACACAAAACAAACATTAGTTTAAAACAAGTATGTATATTAAGTCGGGTTTAACTTAAATCTTTCACTGAGAACCTAGCATTATATTTAAACATTTACCCACCTTGTTAAACTACATAAAATCGACTTGAGTCCATGTATGTATTATGTTTAAAAGGCCAATGATTGCTGTCCCTATTGCGAAACCGATGGCGTTCGGTCATTTTGGTCATTTTACATAATAAAGAGAGTGGCAACCCTATAACTTGACAGCATATCACTAGCCAACCTATATCCCAACTATAGGTTTGTTCCACACTCGGTCTGAGATTGCCAAATTTAGTCATATTTGGTAATTTTTAGCCTGGTTTCTGTTCCCAACTAGCAAATTTGTGCTGTTTTTAGTAGGAGATAGCACTCAAGGGAGAGTACAAAATTTCCCTACCCTGATGAATTTAGTCCCTCAAATTTCTTTCGACATAATGGCTCTATCTCTCAAAATAGTGCCCTATCTGTCAGTTTTTTAAGCGCATTAATTTTTGTTTGTGACGAGAAGGCGCTGAATTTTGTCATAACTTTTGCTGCAGTCGATTTTCATGTTAAGTGTAATGTTTAGCTTTAAAGAATATGAAAAAAAAGAAAAAGATTTGATTTTTTTCAAAAAAAAATAAATTTTTGATATGTTTTTTTTTGGAAATCTTAGAGCCGTTCTTTAAATAGTTTGTTGTAAATAAATTTTTTTAAATTTGTATTTTTATTAAAAAAGGTTCACAATATTGAGTAATACATATTTAATAAAATTCAAAAAGAGATCAGCGGGATGAAACGAGGTTCTAAAAAGCAGGTTTCGAGAAACGGGATTTTATTTCAACTGTGTTAATAACCGAGATTTTTAAAATTGGGATTCCGATACTCTCCCGAAATTTATAAAAAAAACTACCCCATAAAATATAAACCATTTCATTAAAGAACTCAGGAATCTAAATACAATAATGTTTTTTTTTAATATCTCATTTAGAACGAGTACCTCACATAAAACTGTTTTGAATTTATTATATAAACTTGATGTATGAATATTAAAGGTGATTGCAACAATATTAATAGTGGTGTATACATGGGGAAGGGGTCATGGCGGTCATAACCCCCTAGGGACTAAGTAAGTTCAACCGAGACAAAATCTGAACCCGTATCAAGGAATTTGTAAGATTAGTTTCCGTTAATTTTTTTTTGTCTAATAAATTTGATTTTATTTTGATTCTGTAATTTTATTTATAAAATTCGAAACATTTCAAAATATTTTCAATAGCAATAAATGTTTGTTTATTATTTCAAAAGCATTTGACGTCAATTCACCAACAGACTCTCTCAAATATTTAAATAACAAAAAGCTACAAAAAAAATATACATAAAACTTATTCATAATTTATAAACTCACATAACAGGTTGTAGTTGTTGAAGTTGGAATTCGAATCAGATCACATCTCAATCTATTTTAAACACATTTAACATTTTATATTAATTTGAATTTCAAATTTATATCTCGGCACTTTGTATTTGTTTTTATTTATTTCTTTTTAATTTTGTGTTTTATGAACGAAATTTTATTAATGTCCTTGAAATTGATTTTGAATCAAAATACAACAAACAAAAAATCCAGTGCAAGCTTATATTTTGTGTTCAAATATAAATTTATTTTGCTACACAAAATTAAATAAAAAGCCCAAATGGTGATGTTTTAATTTTTTTTTTTTTTAATTTTTACTTTTAATGGCAACATATAAATTACGAACAAAATACTTTTACTAAACTACTCAAACAAGACCTCGAGCCATAATAATAAATAAAATTCAATTTAAAGTTCACGTCTTATCTTTTGTAATTCATTGACAACCAACAACCAAAACAACAAAAATATATGCAGTTCATTTTTTTTTATAAATGTATATAAACCCAGTCGTGATAAGTTTCAGACGATTTTTTTTTTAATCAACAAATATTATTATTGTTTTTTTTATTTTTTTTTTTTTTTTTTCATTTTAGGGACACCAACCGCATATAGTTTCAATAATACACGTCAATTCCTAGCCGGGTTGAATAGCATAAAAGAAAGCTCTGGTGGAAATGCATTTATTGGAGTTGTCCATGCATCTGAACTTGTGCCATACGATAGTGCGGTATTCATATCGACCGCATCCATTCCAGCTCATACAGAATTGGTTCAAGATGCTGCAATAACACTTCTCAAAAAACGAATAAGGGTTTGTTGTTGTTTCATTGATAAAGGAGGCGGAGGAGATTTATGAAGTGTTGTCTTATTTGTTTTTTTGTTTTCTCTATTTATTTCCAGTTATACTTGGTGTGGTATGGAGAAAGATTGGAAACCGAAAACGAGACACAAGAAGCTGTTGGAGGGATTTTGGGAGAAGTGGCTATCAGATCGGGTGGTGAGATACTTCATGTGGTTGGAAACGAAACTTACCAAGAACTAGAAGGAATGACAGTAAGTTGGAAACAATTAAAAAAAAAGACTATCTACAATAATGTATATACAGCAGATTATTTGGGAATATGTAGGTCATATTTTAACAGAACAAATAGCATATTATGGACACCAAAGATTAATCTGAACTGTGAATGTTATTGAATTATTCTCCTTGAATCACATTAACGAGGAGGTTTATTGTGTTTGGCTTTGATACATTTTTCGATTTCATTTTCAAATTCTTTGATATTGATGGGAACTTTCTCATACGTCCAGATAAAAAATGATAGAAAGTTCTTCGTTGAAAATTAGGGCCAGTTGTAGAAAACTTGATACAAGAACCAAAGACACACTCTAAATTCGCTATTCCTTGGTTAACGAGCACCAAAAACCATCAAGATTTGAATTCGTCGAAATCCTTAGCGAAAACTTAGCAAAGCTTTAGCAATAGTATACCAAAGGAATGTTTTTGGGAACCTTGTCAAGCCTCTCAACAAAATACTTTAAAAAAAAACTCTTATTCAACTCATGAAGCCAAAACAAAACCAAAGTGGCTGAAAAATTAACCTCGAAACTTAATTTTTACGGATGAATGGCCCTTTATGACAATTTTTCGATTCATGAGCTGCGTTCTGCAATTAACTTCAGCGTTGCTCGAAACCAAATTAAGTACATTTCGAATAATTTGTGCTTTAATTTGTAGCCTTAATGGCTAAATAATTTTGAGAAATATTGAAAGTACTCATCTTAATATATACAAATCGTGTACCAAAACATTTACTAGTACCAGGTAGTTGTGAAAACTAAACAAAACTAGGGAAATGACTAGAGACTTAACGCTTTCTAGCTGAAGTTGATGAATTTGAAAAAAAAATTGTTTTGTTAACTCTTAAAGCACTCTTTTAATGGCTCTTTAAGATTCTTTTTAGACAAACATTGGAAAACTTCATCCATAAATTTAGTTACATTATGAAAATTACATAAATTCAACACCCTCTTAATGGTACTTATGTACTTTAATAATTTTGTAATTGGAATGTGTCTTAAATTATTTTAATATTACACAAAGTGGATACTTAGAATCGAAAGGTACTTTTACTTTTCTTTTTTTCTTCAAGTGGAAATAGGTAATAGCAGCAGCATTCACTTCTTGATGTTGTAATCCAAAAAAAAATGTATTATGGATAGTTTGTTATATTGTTTACACAGTACACACTCAGTCTGTGATTCTTTCAAGCGTAAAACCACTCTGGATGGACAATAATTGTATACAACACGTAATTGGATCATAGTTATGTATTGCAACTACAAAAACAAAATAATAAAAATGTAACTCGAGACATAGCACTCAAAAGAGTGTACATATTTTGTAAAATAAAACAAAAACAAAACAATTTCTTTCAAACATCAACAAAAAATACTCCCTCGCATGTATAGACGATGGACGGACGACACGGCACAGCAGTTGACACATTTCTAATTCTTGATATAACCACATTTTTTTTTCTATTTCTTATTTTTTTTTTAGCTAACATTGATTGCTGATACTTATTTGGGATCACAAGAAATCGATATACCAGTGGATACGACTTTATCTAGTTTGCATGTTAAAATCGATTCATTAATGAGGACAGCGACATTGGAAACTCCAAACGGTGGTTAGTTTGAATATTCATACACACACACACACAAACACACATAGACATTATTCCTATTATATTTTATTTTATTTTTTTCGGCAAAACAAACAAAATTTAAAAATTTATTTTCAAAACAAATAATATTATTTTTGATCTCCTTACACAAAATATTGGTCTTTAACTCCCTCCTACACTGTTACTGTTACTTATTGGCTTAAATTAAACACAATACAATACTGAAATATACACAAACAAACTACACACTATACACATCACAAACAATCTGTACATTTTGTTCTATGTTTAATTTTGTTTTGTTTAACAATTTAAATTTTATTTTATAAAACAATGAATGTTTAGTTCGATTTTTAACTTTTTAAGTAAGCAGCTCTTTAATTAATATTATTTATTATTTCTACCTTTTATGCACTCAATGTTTGTAAAAATAATGTCCTTAATTTTAAAAATTAGAATTATTAAAATAAAAAAAAACATCACAATCAATCCAGTTAGTAGAATACAATAAGAACGTTAAAACTCAATTTTCCAGTTATATAATAATTGTTCTTCTATTTTTGTATACTATTTTATAGTTTTAAGTATAAAAGTTAAAAAAAAAATATTGAATAATTAACCGTAGTACAAAAAAAAATTAATGATTAATATTTTTTTTTAATTAATAAAGTTTTTTTGCTGAAAATGGGTATTATTTCAGCAAGAAAAAAAAATTATAAAAAAATGTATGTTTTGTGTATTTTTTATTATTATTTATTAACATTTCGTATTTTCAAACAAAAATAAAAGAAAAACTTGTTTTGTCCAACGCTTCATGACTAAATGTACGAGTAAGTATTTATTTCCTATTAACTGTGTTGTCTTCTTCTTTTCTATTTTGTTTCTTTTATGTTAATATAAAGCACTGGGGATATACTAACAGTAAATAGAAACCTTACAAATGGGGTCAGATTTGCAAGTAGATTTGCAAACTACATAATTATGTACCTAGAAACTTTACCACTAAAAATAATTACACGTAAATGTGTTTTTTATAATGCATTTTGTAACATTCTAAGATAATGTTAAGTACTAAATTTGTTACTAAAAATTCACGTAAGTACATTTCATGATATGTATTCAAGTTGCCCCCAAGGTAATGGTCCAAACTTATACTAGGGAAATCCATGGTCAATTGGTCATGAATTCTCAGAATTAAGAATCAAAAAATCTTTTTCAAAACTATAAAAAAAAACAGTTTTTACTTAAACTTGTTTAATTGCTGGATTTCGTAAATCAGTCAAAACAAGTTAATAAAGCAAACTAGTTTTGGTTTAAAATGAGTTTTTTGGTCTGGAAAATAAAACTAGTTCTATCGTTTTTCTCCAAATTTCGAACGAAAGGGAAAGTTTTTGAAAAACTGTCAGATTCAAAGCCAAATTTACTGCTATTTGCTTTTTCTTATACCTATTTACTGAAAATTTCTACCATCAACTACCATCTTGAAAAAAAAACTGTTTCAATATTGCAATTTTAGGTTTTGGCTATATCTATTAAACTAAGTGTTTCTGATAGGTAATTTAATTGCCAAAACAAGCTTATTTGTATGGCGAATCTATTGATATCAAAAAAGGGTGATACGACTACTTTAAGTTACTATAATACTGCTTTGTATGCCTTTAAAAAAAAATGCTGAAAAAAATGAATAATAATAAATGATGTGAATTATAACCAACCAATGAAAAAAAATACTAATATTGATAACTGTTAGGACATACAGGGTGAAAAAATACTTTGACCCATTTATTTTTAGTAATATAATTAATTTCAATAGATTTAAAAACGCTGTCTCGGCACTTAGAAAAAGAGCAAAAAACGAAAAAAAACTAAAATCAGCTGAAAGTTGACAATGCAGCGGATGAAGCTCCAAAAACAGATGGCCCTAATTCAGATTTTGGGGCTTAATTTGTATAAGCATACAGTTTCATAGTCAGTACGAGAAGCCCTTCAAAACACGATAAGTTTCCGCCCGGATAGTTTTTTGTTTTACATTTTGGTAAAATTGTAAATTTTAACTAAAAGATTATTTGTTTCTTTAAAGTACAGAAGCCGACCGAGTTTATTGCTCGTTGCACTGTTCCGTTGTTTTTTTAAGTTTTTTTCTTATCTTCTGCACAGCGCTATTTCTTACTTTAAGTATTTGAGCAATTTTTTAACGCAATCTAATTCCGTACAATTAAAGCATGTTGTCATTTTAAAATATTGTAAGTGGTTTCATGTTTCACTTGAATAATTAAAATTATTTTAGTTTAACTGACTAAAACGACTCGTAGTACCCCTTGGCGTGGTGGTTGGTACATCTCAACTAGCCGTTCGAAACCGTCAGAAATTTGGAGGTCCATCTATTTCCGCTAAACTACCTACACGCACACAGAAAGTGGTTGAGTGAATCAGTCACTAGGCTTTGAGCTAGTCGTTCCACACTATGTATTTATTTATTTATGACTAAACGCCAAATTACTGAATTAAGGCCTACGCCAATGAAATAAAAACTAAGCAACCAGTTTTATCCAAGGACCTATAACAGAATAGTGAAATGTTCTTCATTTCATGGTCCTTGTAAAACTTACCCAATAATTTTTTTTGTTTTTCGAACAATTTGAAGAATTTCGAAGATAACGTTTACTTTTTAAATAAGTACATTGTACCATTTATGACCTAAAACATACCTTTTTCAATTTCCCAAAAGAAACCAACAAAATGGGACCTAATACAAAAACAAATGTCCATACCTATTACTTGGCCCAGTTTTGTACCCGACTGTAATATTACAGTCCTAAAATTTTTATTAAAGCTCAATAAGTAGTGAACCACTGAGATCTACAAAAAATATGAACGTAATTTTATTGCATATATAATAAATATTTGTAGAACTTTTTGTCATTTATAAAGTTATCAGCGTACAATAGCTAACCATTAATATAATTACAATCAAATCTAACTGGAATCATTAAAAAAACAGATATACAATAATGTAGGTACTGAATCCCCCAAAAAAATAGGTAGGTAAATTATCAGACAGCCACTCTGTGTCCTCTTTTACATTGAACCTTGTACTTGACCTTGATAATCAAATGATCTTTTCAGGCAATGACTAATATATAGTCCAACACCACGTCATATTTAATTGTGTTTTGTGTACTTTGTGCCATGTGCCAACGAAAAGGCAGACATGATTCCATGAATGATTTATTTTTTATTAATGAGATTTTCTCACTGCACTCGTTGTAGGTAGGTACCTACAAATTACTTCCATTTTTGGAAGATGATAAATAAATGAATTTAATCTCCAAAACAAAACAAAAAGCGGCACAAAGCAACAAAATATTAACCATTTGTTTTGATTAAATTGCATTTTTTTTTTTTGCCTTTGTTATGAAAACATGCGCAACAGAACAAAAATAATCAGTCACCATACATTGATGAATACATTTTCTGACCTACGAAAGGCTAATTTTATTAACTTGTTAGGTTTTAAAATGTTCTGCACAAAAACATATCAAAAATCAATTAATAACAATGACAAACCTTTTTTGCATCCAAAATTTCACTCCACCTTGATAAAAAAAAAGTGAAATTCTGAAAGATTTCCTGGGTCGACCGTCGACGTTGCCGTCTTTGCCTTTGCCTTCGTCGTCGTCAGTCTTTTTGTGTTCAATAAAATTTAACTCGGACAATTAATTAACTTTCAAAATTTCACTATACCCGATAATATGCTTTTTATTTCATTCGATGTTGTATAATATTAAAACAAATCTTTTTGTGTTGTTTTTCCTTGTTATCTTTTTTTGCTAATTTATTTGCTTGAATCGTTTCGGTCTAGAAGAAGAAAGTCTCGAAATTTTGCCAATTTTTATTTTTTTTTTGCTTTGACGTTTGATGCTGATGTTTGTTTTGTTGTTGTTTTTGTTTATATATCTTCTTCGCGCATGACAATTCCACAGTCAGCTGTGTAAAAACGTGGAATAAAATTTCGATTTGTGTTATAATCTGTTATACTAACGTGGAAGAAAACTTTTAAGGTATCGATTACACTCTCAATTTTTCTACTCGTTTTTTTTTTTTTTAATTTTTTTATTAGATATCAATTTGAAGAAATTGGTAAAATTCAAATCACGTCTCTTGTCACTAAACGAAAATCAATTGGATGCTTTTGTACCACTGACCAAAGTTAAGAAGTCAACAACGTTTAAATTGAAATTGGTTCCTGATCTTTTGGATAAGGAATATAATGTTTTTGTAAGAGCCGACCGAAAAGCTGATATATTTCTTGGTAAGTTGAAATGAAATGAAAATATTTATAAGTACTTTTGAGTGTTTAGAGCGCCAAGTCTAAATAGAGACTGCTTTAGAAAAAAAATAGATTAGATGATTTTTTTTTTTTGTTCTTCAAAGAACGCGTTTTGTTTTGTATTGATAAGAAGTTTAGGTTTGATAACATTTTAACCCGATTCGTTGTCATAACCATCCAGATGGACGTCACTTGCAGTCATCTCTGTTTGTTTATTTGTGGATGAAAAATTATCTGATTGGAATTTGTTTATTTTGAAATCTGTTTGAAAAGTAATTGCCTGCGTTCACATTCGTATAGGATAGCCTATCCAAGATACCTTCGCTACCAGTATATCTGAGAATCTTTTTCAGTCAGCTGTTAGTTAACATAGGATTACAACAACTGAAAGGTATCTGGATAGCTTTAGATTTTTATGTGAACGCGGCCATTGATAGTAGAGCGGTCTGAAGGTGATAACACATTTGGTAACTTAAGTCTAGTATGTTGTACTGGATGTACGTTCTGTGAACTTAAGATAACTCGAAAAAAAGAGAGTTATGAAAAGGATTTTAACGGGGCTTAGTAAAAAATTAGTTCTATCAGAAAACATTACAAATTATGCTGTAACAAATCACCTCGCGTTATAACATAACCTCAAAAAAAACAACATTTTTTTTGATTTTCAAGCGGGAATGTCTTAATAGATATAGAAAATTTAGTTTTTGTAACAAAAAAAAAGTTAAATTTTGTTGTCCAGTGTTATTTCTGATAATTT